>JAWQUS010000014.1:5040000-6290000 GCA_036365455.1 Macrosoma leucophasiata | reverse complement strand
TCTGAAGCAATACGAAGTTTGCCGGGTCAGCTAGTAGCTTAAAAAAGACGATTATTTATGTCTACGTTGAAGAAAGGCGTGAAAACTTTTACGGTTTTTTTTATTTTCGTAAATATATTTGGCATATAATTATCAAAAATATATATTCTTAAGCTTCGATATGAAAATTGCCACGTAGAATTTCTCGGGCCTTCCTAATGTTATTAGTACGTACCGCAAACTTGGTAATTCCTTCACATTAAACTTATGATGGATGCTTTCAGAACCGCGTCATGACGCTGGGTCTCTCGTCAGATTAGGTGTAACTATTTTGGTGAATGAATATAATATAATCTAATGAAGTATAATATTGAGGTTTTATTAGTTGAGATTAGTATTCCTTTTTTGTAGGGTTACATACCCGAAAGGGAAAAAAGGAATTACGAGATTATCCGTACGTCTGCCGTTTGTCCGAAAGCACAGAACCAATTGTGTTGAAATTTACTTAATTAGCCGATTATGTTACACATGTGTACACACGGAATTTATCTATGGTGTGTGTGTACCAAACATGAACGTGGAACAAGTGATTTTCATACATGGGGGCGACTTTTGTAACTTAAATTGCAGAATAAAAAAAAAAGATATTCAAACTATACATACATCACAGGACAGGGTTCTTATAGGGTTAAAAATTATGTATATATTCTTGTAATAATTTGAGGGTATTCCAGATAATTGTCGAAAATTGATCATTTATCATCACATATCAAACTGAAAGTTCAACGCGTCTATAAACATTGAAAGTTCGACTCCAAGACAAAGTAAAGTCGTAGTGCGGTCTGTGTATCTTGCCCTTGGCTCTTCTACGCTCTCCGAGGAACCTATGCAAAATAAAACCACGGGTCAACGACGCGATGTTACTTGTGAACCACGCGCGCGGTCCACTTGGGAACAGCGAGTTGGCAATTTTTCTTTAGCCATACAATTTTTATTTGGCAAGACAATTTTTATGGCCTTGTAATTACCGGCACAGAGGCAAAACACCTTAGGCCTCAGGAGTGGTAACGCATCTGCATTTTGACCTTGGTCTTTCTGTGGGTGTCTATAGGCTGCAGTCATTACTTAACATCAATGTGAACTATGTGCTTGTATGCCACTTCCATTAGATAAAAAAATGGTCATCGAGTGGTCCACTCGCCGTCCGCCCGTGGACCGCGTGCCGCCCGCGCGTTGACGGCTTGCGGTCGAGGCGATCCGGTGTCGATACAAAGCGGAGTTGATGTCATGAGCGCAGACCGCTCGAGGTGGTCGGGCGCTGGTCGGGTGCCGGATGGCTCTAGTGAGCTATGACCCTTACACCCATATTCTAAGGCCTAACATCGACCTTAACTCAACCTCACTCAAGGGAATTGGTATTCTTAGTTGTAACTAATAACGTCAACTCGACATTCTGCCTCCGTTTGAGGATAGGAAGCAATTGACAAACTCCAAGGTACGTCACAACCTACCTTGAAATTTCGAGGAGTATTTACGGAACTGTCGGAACTGTCTGGAAATATAATTAAATACCATATTTTTCTACAAAATGATTTTTTAAGACAGAGAAGAAGAAGAGACAAGAAGTGTCCTCAGCTGAGTGTGAGTCGAGTAACGTCTTAGAATATGGGTGTAGTGTACCTTAGTTAGTTACGGACGAGTTTTATATTATACCTAATTATATATTCTTAAAAATATTATTAAAAACTAAAGACAGCTATACTCATAGTTTGAACAGTTCTACATGTAATAAAATGTGATGTCTTATATCTTTTAACAGAATTTGTAGACACAGGCTTCATGTCAAAGTTCTTGTACGTGACTATGAACGTATGTGAAATTTCTTAATCTCAACTTAGGCAAGATCGTTTAAACTTGCACTAATCTAGCTATTTAGCATCTGTCTAGACATAAATCATTTGTATAAAGCTATTTCAAATATACTTACGTTTCAATTTCAAGTTCAATTTTATAGAATAGCTTCATCGTCCGTATGGAGTTCGTAATGTAAACATTTTCATGCCCTTTTTTCCACTCTTAACAATTGAATATTCAAAAAAACGTCGTCTGGCATCGGGACGTGACGACTCTATCACCCACTAGCGGAAGAACTACTAGTGTCGTCAGTCAACCGGACAATGGCGATCAAACCATTCCAATCCAAATTGAAACCCGGTTGGTCCAGCGGTATGAGATGACCGTGTGATTCGAAGGGTCGCGGGTTCGATCCCTGCACCGGGACAAATATTTGTATGGCCTACAGATTTATTTCGGGTCTGGGTGTTTGTGTATGTGTTGTATGTGTACAGTACAACGCCACCCACGACACAAGTTTATAGCTACTATGGGGCTGTGAGTGTAAGCGTATTTTTTTTAAATTAATTTTAATGGGGAGGTAGTTAGTGCAATAACGCAAGATGGGCAGCAGAGTCCTGTGATAAACCTACCGCCACTGCGATCGCCAATCTTGTATTGGAACTATCCGTGAGTCAGGTTATGATCTCATTTGATGTCTATTTTCTAGTTAATCAATCCATATTTTAAACTCTTCATCTGAAACAATATAATAAGCTTATTACTACGGACACTTAACAATTCCAAAATAGTAAGGGCGAGTAATTTGATACCCAAAATTTTCTTACAAAAGCAAGTGAAAAAGCTAACCAATATAATTTTAAAAGTTATACAAATTATTATTTCAAATTAATTTTATTATTTCCAAAAAAGTGATGAACGAAAGTTTTTTTATGTAATGAAAGTGGCAAACAAGCACAATGAAACTGCAGCCTCTAGACATCCACACAAAGACCAGAGGTCAAAATGCAGATGCGTTACCACTCCTGAGGCCTAAGGTGTTATGCCTCTATGCCAGGAATTACAGGGCCGTACATTAGTAACTGGTGTAATATAAGTGCTACAACATGGGATTCTTCAAAAATGGCGTCAAAAGAGTCCTTCAAGGCTGGCAGCGCGTTGGCAACTCCTGTTGTTGCAAATGTTCATAGGCGACGGTGACCACTTTCCATCAGGTGGCCCGTCTGCTTGTCTGTCAACCTTCAGACATAAAAAAGTAACATGAGCTATTAACGTTAACGACGGCGATAAAATAGGTTTATTTTGTAAAGATACGTAGAAACACATGAGCCGTTCGCAACTTGTTCATAAATTAAGAAGCCTCACTCGTTTTAGCCTTATCTTTATGAGGGTCCCTGCCCACTCGCCGTGGAATTAAGTAATCACAACGGAGGTTATGGGCGAGCTACGAAAGTCGCTCCTAAGTCGGTTATAACTCTAATATTAGTGTAAATTACAATTTAACCAAGTTAACATTGTTAAGAATACCCTGTTAACGAATTTTCAAGTATTAAGTTTCAAAGTTGTAATTAATTTTTATTATAGATTCAAAGGGGTGGCAATTTTGTGTTGAGATCATTTTATTGGTTCGAATTTAAATACTGTTTTCATTATCTATTCCTTAAATTATTAAGGACCATTACCTTACGTTACCTTTGATGCGTCCCACTGCTGGGCACGAGTCTCTCCCATTCTTGAGAGGAGGACTGCAGCTTCCTCCACCACGCTGCTGCAGTGCGGGTTGGTGGAGATAAGGGTTAGTGGCCAACCCGTTTTCGGATGTTTTCAAACCACCCGTAAAGTCTCCGACAAGATTACATGACTGCTATGCTATCTATCAATAGCAACTGGGCACGACGGCTTAACGTGCCCTCTGAAACACGGAAACGCGCATTTTAATTTGCCAATAGCGGTCACCCATCACACACCCGACTGCGCCCGTATCGTTTAACCGAGTGGATTCCTTCCGCGGATCTACACCAGCCGCGGAGCCATACGCGCTTCATCTATTCCTCAATAAAACGAATATATATCTAGTTCTCTGCCCGTGGTGTCAAATGTATAAATTTAAAATTAAAAAATATTTTTAGAGCATTCGAATTCTTGAATAACACACTCTCATACAAATGCTTTGTTTCGGACTGGTATAGGTTGTAGTTGCCTGTTGAAACCACGTAGAATTTTTGACGGACACATTAGTTTTAAGCTAATTAGATGATGATTCAATACTATGATTTCAAAGTCCAGGTGCTCTATTACAGCTATAATATTTTCAAAAGTTAAAAGCCTGAAGATAATGAGTTGGTACTACGACAAACAATTATAAAAAAAGAAGAATGAAATATTCCCCATCTTTGTGTTGAACTCTATACTGTCTACCTGTTGATACTTATTTAGAAAAGATAGACTTCACATAGAGAAATGATTTCCGTAACAGTATTTTGACAAGGGTTGATACAAACGTATCTATTACTTTGTTTTTTATAATCGTTGGGTTATGGAACTATCAGTTTCTGGGTTGAGTGAATATTGAAGGGCTTGTAAGCCAGACAAAGTCAACCCTATAACAAACAATTTCCACACAATATTGGTAAAATTTTAACCAATATATCACAAATCTGCTAGCGTTTTTAAATGAATGAGGTATTATTTAATAAGTACGAGTATTATTACATATTCTCTGCCAGAGGCTTTACTAATTTATTGTATCATTAATAAACTTGCTTTTAGGGCACTATTATGAACAAAAAATCAAAAACAAAAAATCACGTACAAAAAATTAGAAACAAACTATCAAGTTTTACATATGCCCTAAAAGAACTCCGAAAAGCTACTGACCAAAAAACTGCACTAACCGCGTATTATGCATATGCATACTCGTGGCTCAGGTATGGAATATTACTTTGGGGCAACAGCGTGGACGTTCACCACGTCTTTACGTTACAAAAAAAATGCATCCGTATCCTGACTAATATTGACAATAGAGACACTTGTAAACCGCACTTTATAAGCAATAATTTGTTAACATTGACATCTATATATATATTAGAAGCATGCAATTTTGTAAAAAAATATCCCGAAACTTTCAATATGCGAGACGAACAACCGCGACGATATCAAAGTCGCCAAAAAAACAAGTTAGAAATCCCCGCCTCTAAACTTAAGATATATCACTCAGGGCCTTATGCCATGTGCGTTAAAATTTTTAATAAACTACCAGGAAATATAAGAGAATCCAAAAATAGCCCAAATTTTATTAAAATATTAAAAGAGTATCTCCTCAAAAAATGTTTCTACAAACTATCAGAATATTTTGAAAACACTGATGACTGGCTAAAAATATAAATATATAAATGCTTAAAAATGAATCGGTTTGCTCTCACTGCATTAAATGGATTGCAATACCCAAATAGGGTTCATTTGTGACATTCTAACAAAAATGTAATATACCACCATTATAATTATTGTAATTACCTACTGTAACAAATGAAAGCAATATGCTAACAACCAACAGCATAACTATATCTTGTTTCTTCTCTATCTCTATATATATAAAATTCTCGTGTCATAATGTTAGTTTCCATACTCCTCCGAAACGGCTGCTGTACGATTTCATTTATTCTCATGAAGTTTTGTGAGCGTATTGGGTAGGTTTAAAAATCAGACTATTTTTTTTGTCGATATTTTGTACAAAAAAAAATTCATACCTGTAAGGCGATACGACGTTCGTCGAGGCAGCTAAGTTTTGTGTTATGTTCAAAAGATATTTAT
Organism: Macrosoma leucophasiata; assembly: GCA_036365455.1. Lineage (NCBI taxonomy): Eukaryota > Metazoa > Arthropoda > Insecta > Lepidoptera > Hedylidae > Macrosoma > Macrosoma leucophasiata. The sequence continues at coordinate 6,284,357 of JAWQUS010000014.1, read as the reverse complement.
ACTTCACTCATTAAACTAAAATTGGATATAACACCAAAAAAATATCGATTTACCGAATCAATGCCTTTTAAGGTTCTCTATCTGAAAAGGAAAAAACCGAAACTATTGTATTATCACTTGTGTGCCTGTCTGTCACAGCCAAACTTCTCCGAAAGTACTGGATTGATTGAGTTGAAACTTGTAAATTAGTAATCCAAACATGATATTGTGATAAAACTGAGTGAGTTTTAAACATAGGGGCCACTTTTGGGAGATCAATAGGGAATTAAAAGAAAAACATACACTTATATCGTAAGATAGCAATTATTGCGAGAATCTTATAAATATATATTATATATTTTATTACTGATTCTAGTGTATGTCATATCATATCTTCACGCCAAGTTCCTTATGGGGTAGGCAGAGAGTGTGGAGCTCCAAATATCCAGGTCCTGACACCTCTTGTGCTTTTTCTACTTTTTTTTTTTTTTTTTTTTTTTTTTTTTAGGTCGGGCTTTGTGTAGGCGGCCTGTCTCGAGACGGCACTAGTCTACTTCACCGGGCAATCGGCGAGCGCAGAGGGCGCTCCAGCCTAAAATTTTAGCGCAACTGCCTAAGGGTGACCCATGCGGGTCCGTGCCTCGGCTTAGGACGTTGCGGAGAGACATATGAGACATATGCGATTATGGGCGTTGCAACTTTCGCTCTACTCCATTCGGTTGGCGATAACCGGAATGTCATCGGCCTCGCGGGGCCGGAGATAGGGTCGGGATCAGGGGCGGGCGCGGCGCGAAACGCGTCGGCGCGTTGTATTATTAGCGGTTTGTGCAGTGTGATTCTGTAATCGATTGTTCATTGCGGCGATGGCCAACGTGGTCTCATCGTCCGGATCTTTTAAGACGTGCCTTGGACGTCTCCTTTTGGCGCGATCAAAAGGAGTGTATATCGCGGCCGCTCTGACCAGCGGATTCGGGTGGTGACTCGCCCGATCGAAATAGCGAGCTGAAGCTCGCTTCATAAACTGCTGGATGGTAGGCAGATTTGCGTCAATATGCAAGTTTTTATTACGTACGTACCAAGGCGCGCCTACGGCTCTACGTAAGAATCGGTTCTGCAAGGTTTGGAGTTTGCGAAGTATTGTCTTTTTCGCGTGGGCGAATACCGGGGACGCGTAACATAAAATGGGCCTTATGCAGGACGTATAGGCACGGAGTTTGTTCCGGGCCGATAGCTTGCTCTTTTTGTTTAAGAGACAATGTAGTTGGGACAACACGAATGCAGCCTTTGCGCGCGCTGCTTTTACATGTGCAGCGAAGGACAGATGCCGATCAAGCGTCACTCCTAAGTATTTGATTTTGTCCGTCCATGGGATGGGCTCGTCAAACATAAGGACTGGGGCTACGTTGGGTCTGGGAGCGCGGTCCCTTATGAAGAGTATGGCAGCGCTCTTGCTAGGATTTACCTCTATACGCCAGCGGCGGAACCAAGACTCAAGGTCTTTGGCCGCCGCTTGCAGGGCTTTCCTTATGATCTCTGGCTTTCTGCCAGAGACGTAAATAGCGGTGTCGTCAGCGTACATTGCCACCTGAACGCCGTGGCGGACAGGGATATCGCTAGTGTATAGCGTGAACAAGAGGGGGGAGAGTACGGATCCTTGGGGAACACCGGCTGTTATGGTGTGACGGTTCGAGAGGGTACCCTCGACTCGATATCGAAAGCCTCTGTCCGACAGAAAGTCTCGAATGATGTGCACGATTTGGGTGGGCACTCCGAGAGTGTACAGCTTATATAATAAGCCGTTGTGCCACACGCGGTCGAACGCTTTAGCGATATCGAAGAAGAGGGCTCCCGTCATAATCTTTCTATCGAATTTACTGAGTATATGCTCAGTGATTCGATGTACTTGATGGACACAGGAGTGACGAGCACGGAACCCGAACTGTTCGTCCGGGATCAAGTGCCGCACTCGGGTGAAATCTAAGAGTCGAGCGTACACGACGCGCTCGTAAATTTTACTTAGAGAACTGAGCAGACTTATCGGCCTGTATGACGAGGCCTGGTTGCTCGGCTTACCGGGCTTTTTGAACCCGATAATTGTGGCCTCTTTCCACGCGGGTGGAAACATACTATTTTTAAACGCTGCGTTGAGTATCGCAGCCAAAAGGGCAATGAGCAAAGGGGGGAAGTTTCTAACTGTGCGATTGGAAATGCCGTCCGCACCCGGCGCTTTCCGCACTTTTAGACGCTTGATCAGGTCTGTCACCTCTGCGACTGTCACAGGTCTGAGAGGATCATCATTATTTTCGCTATTACCGTTAGCGTTTTCATCGACTGGCGTGTCGGGAATGGGACCGGTTTCGCGCGGGGGGGTTGGCGGTCTCGCGTTCCTACTTTCGACTTCTAAGTTGATCTTGTCTAAATGATCGGCAGCTATCGGCATCGTACTTGGAGAGCATTGAATCTCGAGTTCGCTCGCCAGGCATTCGGACTTTTCGAAGTCATCGAAGGCTGGCGGTTGGTTAGGGCGAATGAGGGGTGGCATGGATGCCTCCATAGGGGATTTGAAGCATTTGAAAAGCTTCCAGTACTCTGTATGAGAGGGGTCAAGGTCAGTGAGCTTTTGCTCCCAGCGGTCGTTATAGACTTCCACCTTGCATTTCTTGGCCTGACGTTGCCAGTATCGCATGGTGGATTTTCTATCGGCCGTTGGGGCAGAGTAGTAAGCTCTGGTAGTTGCATTCCTTTCCCTCACTATCTCCCGTACGTGCTCAGGGATAACGGCGTGACTGGGTACAGTCGCGGGTTTTTCCTCTGAGCATCCGTCTACGACAGATTGTACGTGATTAGTGAGAGCAAGGATCGCACTATTGACTTCGTCAGTGGTCTCTATCAGGGAGGGGATCGTATCTAAGTCTGCGGATGTGGTGGCGGCCAACTTGGATCTCACTTGAGACCAGTCGGTCACCACTCTCATCGGGATGTCGCTACGACCTGTATCAGTGGGACCGCTATGGGGGATAAATTCTATGATAACAGGTCTATGGTCAGAGTCTAACTCGTGTAGCACTCGTATAGAGTGCAAACGCAGGTTTACATTCTTTACGAGCGCTAGATCGAGTATGTCGGGTCGTCCCATGTTGTCGTCATAACAATAGTGGGTGGGTTCGAGTGGCACTAGAATGTCTATAGGTGCTCTGTCAAGATAACGTTCAAGAACTGTCCCTCGTGCATTAGACGAGTTACAGCTCCACATTATGTGTTTGGCGTTGAGATCTCCTGCCACTATGACGGAGTCGCCAAGCTTAAATAGACGATCTAGGTCGCCTACTAAGAGATCGCGTTGGGGAGATAGATACGCCGACACTATAGTGATCGGCTGATGACCGGTCATCGCTAATAGGCAAACTGAGACTTCAATGTTCTCCAGGTCGTCGGGGGGGGATAGAGGCGTGCAATGCAGCGTCCTCTTGTAATATATAAGGGTGCCTCCGAAGGCACCGTCTGTACGATCGTTTCGTACTAACCTATAATTGGCCAAGCTTGGGTTACGGCGGGCGGGTTTTAAAAATGTCTCCTGGATGAGGAAGACATCAATATTTTTATCGCGGAGAAATTCTTCCAGCTCATCGCGGAGGCCTGATATGCCATTGGCGTTAAAAAACCCTATTCTAAGTGAATAGGGTTTTATCCTGCTAGATAAATTAGTTAAGGGCCGTATGTTCATTTTGGGTTTACCGGGGGGTGTGCTTTTTCTACATTCATCATTCTCTTTATATATGCACGCTATTTCTAGGACTCTTAACCCCCACCCTCAGATAGTACTCGATTTTTGACCCTCATATCTGGGTAAATTACTCCAATTTCAAGTTACCCTGTGTAGGTGAATCGATATCAGTAACCACTAATATAGCCGTCCGATAAACTCGAAGTGTTTGTTAGAGGGATGCGGGGTAGCAAACATCCAGACATCCTGTTTGACTTGGATCTCGCTTGTGGTCTTCCTGTTTCGTGCTTTCTTGCCAGTTTTCACACAAAGTAATTTATGGTTTAATGATAAGCAATAAAAACTATAATATTGTGTAGCTTTTATTAAACTGTGACATTACTTCGTCGCCTATCGTACTGTGTTATTAATCTGCGATTTTGAGCTATACGTAGAAATATGGATAGAAATAGAACAAAGTTAACTTAGAAATTTTATATTATATATAGAAGTAGAGTAATAGTCGATATGGGTGCGAGACATGGAGGGTGACCCAAGACGAATCCAGGTCTTCATAAACAGATGCTACTACTGGTCTACTGGTGGTAGAGCTCCAGTGACAGAGCTCGCGGGCGAAGGCATCACGGCATTATCTAATATACTTGCCGCTAAATCGCTAAATGGTAGTGTTCCGGTCAGGTGGTAATGTACGGCCCTGTAATTCCCGGCACAGAAGCATAACACCTTAAGCCTCAGGAGTGGTAACGCGTCTGCATTTTAACCTCTGGCCTTTGTGTGGGTATCTATAGGCTGCAGTCATCACTTAACAGCAATGTGAACTGCACGCTTGTTTGCCACTTTCAATACATTAAAAAATGATGTCTAAAGCTGTTTGTTTCGAAAGCTAAGACTTTTTATTGGAAATTACCTCCTCTTTAAATATCTTTTGTTAAATTTATTATTTCTATAATTTTTGGAACATTTGCAAAATTCTAAATACTTAAAAAAAAAACGATTTTGACCTCTTTTTTCTTGACATCATTCCAAATGAGGTATCGTTCGACAAATATTTCTTTATTTCACAATTTTCAACTTGTGAACTAAACTTTAAGTGCTTATTGATTTTTTTCGTTGTTCGGAAGTTTGAAAGTGCCGTCCTCATCGCCTGCTCGTCTTCCGGTACAGTGACTACTTTTCGGTTTTGTATGTCATCACTGGCAACAAAGATCTTGCTACTAGCCAGCTTACTAGCAGGTAACAAGCTAAGGCGCAGCAAGCATAGATCATAGGATCGCTACCCAGTGGCGGATTTACAAATTTGCCGCCGGTAGGCTATTCAATTTTTGCCGCCGTTATATTTTGATATCGTAGTAGTCCACAATCATATCAATTATATTCTCTATCAATAAAATTCCAACTTTATGTTTTAGACTTCGTCGTCCTCGTACATCAATTTTTTTATGGTTAGAATCATTGAAAACTATGGTTTAAATCTTGATAATTTTAAGTCATTTTGTAAATAGAAATAAAAAATTATGAACTAAATCTGCCGCCCCTTAAAATTTTCCGCCCTAGGCTCCAGCCTACTCAGCCTGCTGGTAAATCCGCCACTGTCGCTACCACATATTCCGTGATCGCTAAGCCACCTAGACAATTAGGTTCGGTTGCACCAAAATATTTCTTAAGATAAGGCTGGGTTGCACCAAGTTATTTGTTAAAGTTATAGTAACATTTCACATCCTTCTCTAACTTTCACAAAATTGTTAAAGTTCAAGAAGGATGTATAATTTAACATTAACTTACTCGTTCAAATTAGTAATATGATTAAAGTTATAATTGCAGGTAGATGCTACTGTGCAAGAGGAGATAGTAGGTTATCAAGAAGTTATTGCAGCTGTAAGTAGTGACAAATTAAGTTACAGTGAAGTTAGCAACACATGCACCGTCTAATGCAGCTTTAATTTGCGCTATGATCTCAGAGATGTGGAGTAATTAAGTAAAGATTGAAGCGTACAATGTTTCTTAACTTTGTAAGAGGTTATAGAATTTATTTTAAAAGTATGCTTTTACGTTGCCTTAATCAATAGTATAGATGCAGTCACGGCTTCCTATCTCTTTGGCGAATACAGACGTGAACTTAATAATACGAGTATCAACAAAATAAGGAGTTTAACAAGCTTTCTTGACTCTTTTTTTACTAAATACAGTTCCTACTTTCATTGATGTGGTAAAGAAATTCCACACGCACCAACTTGACACGCTCTTAACAGTACACTCGGCAGAATTTGCACGTTCTAAGCAAAAACGGCAGAAAGGTTCTCGAGTGGAGACCACGTATCGGCAAGCGCAGCGTAGGGCGTCCACCTGCAAGATGGACCGACGACCTAGTCAAGGCTGCAGGTACGTCGCTTTCGATCGGTCGGCATGGAGGTCATTGGGGGAGGCCTATGTCCAGCAGTGGACGTCCTATGGCTGATATGATGAAGCAAAACCGAGCGCGATTGGAACGAATTCTGGCACGAACTTTTCTGTGAGGTGTTGCCGCAGTGCTACAATGCTTCAAATCTGGCTTCAGAAGAATTTTTCAGTGCATTGGCAACTCCCCTAGTGTTTCAAATATTCATATCAGATAGTATGTATCCTGTCTGCTTGTCTGTCAATTTTTTGATATAGAAAACATGTCATTGTAAGATTTGCTTGTAAATATATAATAAAATAAATTATACCTCTTTTTATAACAATACATTTGTCGAAAAAAATTAAGGTCATTACAAGAAAGCCACAAAATTGAGAATTTTATAAATTCTCAGTTTTCATAATTTCAATTCATCTCATTTTTTTTTTTACGCTTACACTCACAGCTCCATAGTAGGTATAAACCTGTGTCGTGGGTGCCGTTGTACACATTTAACACATACACAAACACCCAGACCCGAAAAAAATACCGGTAGGCCATACAAATATTTGTCCCAGTGCGGGGATCGAACCCGAAGGGTCGCCTTCGAATCAAACGGTCATCTCACATCGCTGGACTAACCGGGTCGTCATTTGACTTGCCCAAGTGTGTATGAACACAACACCAGGGTATGGATCATTGAGATCGATTTAAAAGTCATTAAGCGATTATAATAAACATAGTGACTCCTCTTCTCGGCTCCTTACTTCTGAATAACAAGAACTTGAATAAAATTTACTAATACTAAAAACTAGAAAAAATAAACGAGCTGCGACTACTTGCAGGCCTAGTCGGTGTTCTTAAAACATCTCTGTTGATTCTTCAATTGAAATATCGAGTCATCGTCAGAATAACATTATCAGTTCAGGACTTTGAGAACCCTTGAACTTACAATAATGATATACCGTAGCGGACACACATGTGATTTTCGCACATTAGTAGATACATAGTGATGACAACGGTTATAAATAATGCTGTAAAAGTTTATGAACGTACAGTAAATTCGTACGTTAGCTGGATGCTGGGTTCGTGTTTCGAACTCGTAAACGCCATGGTAACGACTTGGAATTTTATAGCATTATGTTTCGGGATTCATGTCCAACATTAATACGAGATATGACTCTATATGGAGTGTAAATGAACTTAAATATCATTATTGTGGTCGATAGCTCGATGAATTCGCTTAACTGTTTTTATCGTGATGAGTAGTGTTGGTTATTTATTGTGACCTTTCAGGCGACAGTTTTAAAATGAAGATGAATGGAAAATCGATAAAATTAAATTTTGAGCACCGGCGTCAATTTTATATTGATTGTTTTATATTATTTCGCATTAACACATGCTTGTGAAATATATTTTATTTTAAAGAAAAATGGAAAGAAAAATTTGACTTCAGGCGAGACTCGAACTCGCGGCCTACTGGGAATCTAGTCCAGCCGCTCTTCCAATTGAGCTACTGAAGTCCTGCCCGATTTGTCAAATCTTTTTTTTTTTTTAAATAAAATATAATTTTATATTGAGATAATAGGAACTCGATTTTATACATCGTGATAAAAAGGAAAAGTAGGTTTTAATATTCAGGTTTAATAAACAAACGATCGGATACTGAAGTGCCACTTTTTATGTAATGGAAGTGGCAAACAAGCATGTAGTTCACATTGATGTTGAGTGATGACTGCAGCCTATAGACACCCACACAAACACCAAGGTCTAAATGCAGATGCGTTACCACTCCTGAGGCCTAAGGTGTTATGCCTCTGTGCCGGAAATTACATGGGCGTACATTATCACCTGACCGGAACACGATAGTGCTGAACACTACCATTTAGCGGCAAGTATATTAGGTAATGCGGTGGTGCCTACGCCCGCGAACTCCCGTCACTGGAGCTCTACCAACAGAATTTAAGTGACATGTGATTTTAAGATTCATGCTGTAAATATGCCTTTGCCATACGACGTGAAACAGAAATATTTATATGCGCCACTTAATGCTTATTGAGGTGACCGGAATGTCATCAGCTATTTCATGTAATGGCTGAAAATTGCTGCCTTATTAATGCTATGAATATTGTATCATGCTTTCTTCGCCGTTTTAACATGTTTTGTAGCGACATCATGACAGCGATGGACCGTACCTATCGTTTTGCTTGACAGGTGACTTTAAGTTTAATGACGAATGCACACGTTGTTCATTCACATTCGCTTCATTCAGATATCCTCGGGTAGGTATTTTACGGTGAAATTTTGAAATGTATGTAGCTTTATGTTTAACAATGAATATTACCGAAATAATGTTGTCAATTTTGTACTACATTTTTACATCAAAAATATATATATTGTTATCTCGCTCATCCAGCGAACAGTTACATCTTTGAAATACAAATAAAACTCAATATCTGGTTCATGCCAAGCGCCCAGAAAGATGATCGTAAAACAATGGACGCAATCCGCATAATTTGACTAACCTTTATCCTTACATTATTCATACGCGCCTCGATCCGTCACAATCCCTCCGATACAGCGGCAAATAGGCTATTTGAAAACTCGCGAATCCGTTTCTAGAATTATTGGGGTCCAGTTTCTATAAGATGTCGGCCACAAATTCAAGTCCCCTGTCAATTTACCCGGCCTCCGGACCACCTATATTTATGTTCACTATCACTGTCAAGTGATTTACGAATATATTTATAGCGCGATATTTTAATAAAAAAAACGTAACTTCACGCCTGTAATCTCGAAGGGGTAGCTACCACTAGGCTACCGAGGCAGTTATATTTTAATACATTTTCTATATTTAAAAATTGCAGAGTATTTTTTTTTAATATATAATAATCCTATTGATAGGTTTCCTTTGTATTTCGCATGCAACACTCAAATTAATAGTTATATTTCTATGTAATGGTTTGCACGGAGCCACAGACTGTGGAACGCGATCAAAACGACTGCTATCTAAACTACCTCAGTAGGTGATTTTGCTAGAACTATCGGATTAATTCACTACATAAAAAAATATTAATAGTCTTCTCGCCAGTAAGGAAGCATATAAATAGGTAAATGTAAGTGTAATCTAGTTGTAACAAACCATTATCTGCGCTGTAAATGTTATTCTGGTTTTTAGATATATCGGAAATTTCCTATTTCCAACCTCAGACTTTGAGATGACAATAGGGATAGACTATATAGATAGATGTCAATGGCTGCAACATTGAAATCGAAATAAAACGTAAGTGGCGAATATTGTGCTTTGTAAGTATGTTAAAATCCCTACCCCTTCGGGAATGCGGGCGTGAAGTTATAAGAGTATTAAGTTGTAAGTATATTTTCTTTCGTAATTTAGATACCTACAGTTTGCTTTATGAACCTTGAAATGGACGGAAACGGAAATTGCTCTATAATACGTATAATTAAAAATAGCAACCCATTATACGTCCCACTGCTGGGCACGAGTCTCTCCCCTTTTTGGGGGGAGGCCGTTTGGTACAATTGAAATGTAACTTTCAACAAATTCAATTAAAATACCACTTAAGGTACCGGCGATGCATTACTATAAATGCAAAATGGTAAATCTTAGCACATTGACACGCCTTAGTCCTTTGTTCCCAGAGGTTAACAACCGCCATCACACAGGTAAACCGAGTAAGCCAAAGTGTATTATTTGAGACGCATAATCTTTCAGTGTGAGCTCGGCTTGCCATTCCCTCTGAGGTGATCTTGGAGAACGACCAGAGAACGACGAAACGCGGTATTAGACGGAGAGCTATTTTTGCGGCGGACAGCATTTGTTATATTTTGGTGACATTCCGTGGATCGCGATCGATCGCGGCCGCTCGCGGCCAACGACTGTCGTGAGCCGCGCGCGTCTGTCGCGCGCGGGCCACGGAAGCGGTACCATATATTTTCATACTGCATCTTATGTCGCGCGCGGCCGCGATCTAGCGGTGCACGGAATCAAAATATTAAAAGACTGCTGTGTTGAGATAAATAATGGTTTGTAATGTATTTAAAACTACAGCATATTTTTCAGGTAGGAACATATTAAGATTCTGATGAAATCTCGTGTCATGTTATATCGCTATATATATTAGGTATAGTTAAAATTTTACGTCCAAATTTCATACAAAAAGCATTTTATATAGGTACAAAGGACTCGGATATTTGAACACGCTAAGATTTTAACTTGAATACAACAAACAGATACATAAGTATCTGCTTGGTGACATTTCAATTTACGAATGGCAATTAAAATCCTACTAAAGTTCACTCGCATGTGTTATTGCAAAAAAATATAGTACAATCCTAATAATATTATAAATGCGAAAGTTTGAGAGTGTAATGGATGGATAGATGGATGTTTGTTACTCTTTCACAAAAATCTACTGGATGGATTTGGATGAAACTTTACATTAATGTAGTTTATACATTGGAATAACATAAAGGCTACAATTTGTAATGACTTGAGTGTTTCATAAAACTGTCACGAGCTTACCTCACTTCCAAATCATTGACAGACTAATAGTGGTATGCTTTAGTTAGTCTGACTTAATATTGTCGAGTTATATGGTTAGGAATATTAAGCCCAACTTCCATACAGAAATGGAACACGTCCTTTGGCACATAGGAAATTAAACCTTCAGCAAATGCAATTAAAATGTCAACCTGTATCTCTGTTGCGTTTGTAGACAAGTTTAAATCTTACCAATGTTCACACGGTTCTTAGCGGCTAGTAACCGTCATCTCTCAGGTGGACCGGGTAAGACAAAGCGAATCAAGTTTGAGTCACATAATCCTAAAATGTGAACTCAGTTTGCCATAGAGAACGATGAAACGTGGTATTAAACGGAGTTTATCTATAGGTATTTACAGCGGTTGACTTTAGTTATATGGTTATCAAATTTTGCTAACTTATTGTTATTTTAATTTTTTAGGTATATTTCTTTTCTTCTAGTAGATGTCTAACTTAATAGGAGATTAATGATGAATATATTGAGCTTTTTTATTAATAGGCTATACCCTGCCAAGTACTAGATAAATGAATCGTATCTTTAAAAAAATATACGTACTATATTATTCAAAAAGTGTCCAGATGGTTCGAGTTTTCTTTTTTTCTTATTTACTTCTTTGGTAGCATTTTTTGCTCGAATACGAAACGAAAAGAACAAGAATAGAACTGAAGTTTGAGATCAACTCGAAGTTCACTAGCTGTGCATTAAAGGTGACCCGCTGGCTGCAATTGATAATATGAAAGCATTTGTCATGTATTCCTTGTCGGATAAATTCAATCATTCGTAGTGTTTGACGGAACAAGTGTTTGCTTCACATTATAATATTATATTATGATGAAATTAATCACTGGATATATCTAGCAGCCAACTTAGAAAACGCCACTTACACGTATTTCACGTATTTCTGTGAGTAAATACGTGAAATACGTGTAAGTGAATACATTCAAAGTATCCAAAGAAATTATCGATATAGTATCAAAATAAAACTAACGGTCGATAAGTCCTCGCGAACAAAAGAGCTTAACAATTTCAGCATAAATTAAAGACTTGATTTAACATAACAATCAGTTAATTTTAGTGGGTCATTAAGGATCAACTGTGCGGAACAATTTGTCCGAAGTGTTTCGCTTGGGAAGTTTAAAGTGTATTTTACAAAATAACAAATTATTGCGAACGACTACGGCGTTACGGGCGCTCTCTTTTGTGCTCCGAATAACAACAAATCGAATTATTCCGGATTTTCCGAGTCCACACTCGGTTCGGATCACAGAGGGTACTCCTGGAAATTTGTGCCAGGTTTTTCATCGGGAATATTTTTTCGATTAATGAGTTACTTTTTTGACTTTTTACTTTTTAGTGACTTTCCTTTATTAGCAGCCATAGAGCAACACCGGAGGGGAGTAGCCGTATGCAGGCTTTCCCCTCTGTCAAAGTACAAGTCCAAATGGGCCTATACCTGTCGCCTAGATGTTTAAATGTGTGCGTGAAATTGTTTCTGTATTTTGTTAAAGTCAAGGTGTGAGTTTCGTAGTAATAGACGATTTTGTTGATGTGTAGTGTGCGTGTGTGTCGCATGCATTTCCTCCCGCAAAAATTGACAGACTGTTTTGCATCGGTAATAAACGCTATGGCTACTCCCCTCCAGTCCGCCGCGGCCGGTGGCCCGTGTTGCTCTATGTTAGCAGCAGTAAATCTTATAATCAACTATGAGAATAGATCACTCTCGATTGTTTTAATACGGGGTATTGTCATAGATAAGTCAGTATTTATGAAAAGATAGAGTTATTAGTTATTACTACTAATTTAAATACCGATTAGCAACTATAGGAATTTCAACGATTATACTACATTAAAATATACCTACAAAAAAGTTGTACATTATGGTTTATTTCCCTCGTGGGTGAATAAAATTTATGAATACATAATATGCGAAATCGTGTTAATAGCTAATGTATGATTCCATTAGAAAACATGATTAACATTAGAGATTAATTTTACGAGCGACTTGATTCATTTTTATAAGTAAACATATAAAGATTGCTATACTAGACATGTAGTTTCATTGTATAAATTATTTATTACTATTATGTAGTTTCATCCTTTTCCTCGTGGTGTTTTCCCCGTGATGTTATCGAAATAGGAACAAAAACTGTGAGACAACATACCCACATTTGTTCTCTCTTTAAGTGTATCACCCTATGAAAGGGTCTTCAAAATCATAAAAAAATCTTATTTATATATTTTTTTATTTAATTGTATGTATGTATCTTTACGCCAGGTCCCCAACGGGATAGGCAGAAAGTTTAAAAAAATATTTTATTGTAAATAAGAATTTCATTAAAAACAAATATTTTGTATTATTTGGCTATTACATAAATAGACAGAGTTATTTGCCACCAATTTAGGCTCTCGTTTTGTTTGAAGCAAGCTTGGCGTGTATCGAAAATATATTTTTGTGAAAAGTGGTGAAACGAAAACAAAGTCTTGCAAAGCATTTATCCATTTTATGCAGTAGGTAGCCCCTTAATGACATATCAATTTCGGTCCCTGATGTATCTGCGTTAAATGGGCGTGGGAATGAAGTAAATGAATACAATTAAGATGGGTGGAGCGATTGTGGACGGTCGAGATTAGGTGAGATAAGGAATCACATAAGGAGTCCACGAATTTACGATCGTCGGGCGCACCGTAGACGTACACCTCGCTGTAATTCTCTCCTGATTTACAGTTGAACGTATATTTTTTACCGCCGAAAATAGGGATTTCTTGGGGCTATGTCAAAGATGTATTATACTCTTGAGTTACTGTAGTTGGTAAGCATATTTTTGCTGTTAAGAGATTGAAACTTGACTTTGACTTTACTTGATATACTAGAAATTTACTTAAACGAATAAATAGTAAGTAGGTAGCATACTTATTGATATATTAATTTTAGACACTGATCCCAAATTGCGCTATAGGGGCGTGAGCAGAGGTGGATTCAACATTTTCATTTGGGGATACATTCAGAAGAGGCACGGTTTTTAAAAAGTAAACACTAAATAGTTTTTACATTAATTTAGGTCTTTGTCTTTGTAACACTGTGCAATCGTGTATACAGTCATCATCATTTCAGCCAAAATACGTCCACTGCTGAACAAAGGCCTCCCCCAAAGAATGCCACAACGAACGGTCCTGGGCCGCCCTCATCCAGCGATTGCCCGCGACCTTCACCAGGTCGTCGGTCCATCTTGTGGGAGGCCTGCCTACGCTTCGCTTTCCGGTACGTGGTCGCCACTCGAGAACTGCTCTGCCCCAACGGCCGTCAGTTCGTCGAGCTATGTGCCCTGCCCACTGCCACTTGAGTCTCGCTATTCGGTGAGCTATGTCGGTAACTTTGGTTCTCATGCGGATCTCCTCATTTCTGATTCGGTCTCGCAGAGAAACTCCAAGCATAGCTCTCTCCATTGCTCTCTGAGTGACCTTGAGCCTTCTTATGAGGAACATAGTGAGCGACCACGTTTCTGTCCCATAAGTCATCACTGGCAACACACACTGATCAAAGACCTTTTTCTTGACACACTGCGGTAAGTCGGACGAGAAGATGAACCGTAGCTTCCCGAACGCTGCCCAACCGAGTTGGATTCGGCGATTGACCTCTTTCTCGAAGTTGGACCGACCTAACTGGACCGTTTGTCCCAGGTATACATAATCGTCAACAACTTCGAGTGTAGTACCCTCGACCATAACAGGAGTGGGTGTAACATGGACATTTGACATGATCTTCGTCTTGTCCATGTTCATTTTAAGGCCCACTCGTTGGGAGGCCCTACTGAGGTCATTGAGCATTGTCCTAAGGTCTTCCAGGGTCTCAGCCATGACTACGATATCATCTGCAAATCGGAGGTGGGAGATGTACTCGCCGTTAATATTGATGCCGAGTCCTTTCCAGTTCAGAAGCTTGAAGACGTCTTCCAATGCAGCGGTGAACAGTTTCGGAGATATAACATCTCCCTGTCTCACACCTCGCTGCAATTGGATAGGTTTCGAGTTCTGATCCTGAAGCCGGACCGACATGGTGGCGTTTTCATACAAGCTCCTCAGCACCTCGATGTATCGGTAGTCAACTTGGCACCTCTGGAGTGACTGTAGCACAGCCCAAATCTCAACCGAATCGAAGGCTTTCTCATAGTCCACGAACGCTAGACATAGGGGCTGGTTATACTCTTCTGTCTTCTGTATAACCTGCCGCAGCGTGTGAATGTGGTCTATGGTGCTAAAGCCTTTACGGAAACCGGCTTGTTCGGGAGGCTGGAAGTCGTCGAGTCTGCGAGATAGACGGTTCGTAACCACTCTCGAAAACAGCTTATAGACGTGGCTTAGAAGTGCGATGGGCCTATAGTTTTTTAGAAGGGTATTGTCGCCTTTCTTAAAGAACAGTACCACCACACTTCTGTGCCACGCCTGTGGCGTTTTGCCCTCGGATATGACGGAATTGAACATCAACTGAAGAGCTTCTAATACTGGCCTTCCGCCTGCTTTCAGGAGTTCAGCAGTGATTCCGTCATCACCCGGCGCCCTGTTGTTTTTGAGCTGTTTGAGAGCCGTACTAATCTCGTCTAGACTGACGTCCGGGATATCTTCGGTGTAGTGTCGGGTCAGTCCGGCTCTAGGATCTGCTGCCGGACTGTTAACAGGTGGTCGTGCTGTCGTGTATAACTGTCCGTAAAACCGTTCGATCTCCTCTGCAAGCTCAGGTTTCGACGATACGATTCTGTCGTCCTCTGTCTTCAGCTTAGTGAGACGGCTTTGGCCTAAGGACAGATCTTTGGCGAACACTTTAGAGCCCTGGTTCCGCTCTATGGCTGCTTGAATACTATTAGTATTAAAGTGCCGAAGGTCGCGAGTCAATGACTTGGAGATCTGTCTGTTGAGCCGTCTGTACACTAAAGCATCTTCAGAGGACTTCAGAACCATACCTCGCCTCTCTTCCATGAGCTTGAGAGTTGGGCTGGAGATCTTTTTGGTCTTGTTTGAAGGGCAGGTCTTGAAAAACTTAGACCCCGCCGTCCGGACAGTTTCCACGAACCTGTTATTATAATCGTCCACATCTACGCACTCACTCAGGCATTCAAAGCGATTTTGTAGCTCGAGTTGAAAGCTCTCGGGGTTTTGGATTTGGGCCGGTGCTGGGCGGAGCGTAGATTTCATTAGTCGGGATCTTTCGATCTTGACATTTATATTCAGTGTGCCTCTTACCATTCGGTGATCGCTGCCGGTTTTTACCGAATTGATCACAGAGACATCACTGAATATATGCCGCCTTGTGGACATAATGAAGTCTATCTCATTTTTGGTCGCACCGTCAGGACTGATCCAGGTCCACTTCCGGCAAGCCCGCTTCTTGAAGAAAGAGTTCATCATATAGAGGCTCTCTTTCTCCATGAAGTCAGCCAGTGTCTGGCCCCTGGTGTTTCGTCGCCCATATCCAAATTGCCCCACTTTCAGCTCGTGGTCGCCTCGAACGCCCAATTTCGCGTTGAAATCCCCCATGACAACGTTGTAGTGGGTTTTAGAACTATGTATGGCTCGGGAAATATCCTCATACATAGTTTCTACCTCATCATCGGAGTGTGCGGAGGTCGGGGCGTAGACCTGTATGACCTTCAACGAATACCGCTTGGTTATTCTGAGTATAAGGTACGCCACTCTCGACGACACACTCTCGATCTTGACAACATTGTTCACGAGGGATTTGTGGACGATGAAACCGACACCACCCTGGGACAGTTGTTCGCCCTCCCGGAAATAGAGCAGGTTACCAGACTTGAGGGTTATCGAGTCCTCCCCCTGTCTTCGGACCTCAGATAACCCTATAATGTGCCATCGTAACCCGCTCAATTCTTCCTCTAGTTCCGCTACCTTCTCGTCGGTCCGCAGTGTCCGAATGTTGTATGTTGCCAGGGCCAATTGTCGTTGTTTGTGGTACCCTGGCATCTGCCGGAGATTCTTTGCACCCCCTGCCCCGCCGTTACCATGACCGGTACCACTATGGTCAGGAATAGCGGAGCCGCCGGGGACTAGGGGCCGTTTTTTCTTGTTGTGTCTCATTTGGAGAGAAAATGCCATAATCGCCACGCTTGGCATGCGGGTTGGCGATCGCAGTGGCGGCAATTTTACGCGGGACGCTGCTGCCCATCCCACGTACTTGTACCGCCCTGGTTTGACCGCCATTGTTCGGTGGACTGACTGCACTAGCGGAAGAATTCCTCTCCACCAGAAGGGAATTCTTGTGCTAGTGGGCGATGGGGTCGTCACATCCCGACGCCTAAATGTATACAGTAGTGTTCATATATATCTTCACGCCAGGTCCCTAACGGGGTAGGCAGAGAGTGTAGAGCGCCAGACATCCGGGCCCTGACATACCTCTCGTGCCTCATCTACTTACTCACTACTTAGTTGTGTACACAAGCCATATCTATACTTATAATATTATAAAGCTGAAGACTTTGTTTGTTTGTTTGTTTGAACGCGCTAATCTCAGGAACTACTGGTCCGATTTGAAAAGTTTTTTCAGTGTTAGATAGCCCATTTATCGAGGAAGGCTATTAGTCATAGCGTGTGACTAATAGGAACGGAGGAGCGCGGGCGAAGCCGGGGCGAGCCGCTAGTATCTTAATTAATATATTGGACCTTTTAAAATATTAGCATAATATGTTTTATTTTTATGGCCGATATTATTTATTCGAAACTACAAATAGGTAGTTTCATTTAAATTGAACTGCCAAAGCACCGTAATTATCGTTTTTATACGCTGTGAATTACATTATTTAATATCGAATTCAATGTATTTTTGGAGTGCACATTTAAAATGGCATATTCGAAAAATGGCACACATTACATGGTTACCTGACAATCGATATGGTTATTGTATGCATAGATTAAAATAAATTTATTGTTATGTACGTATTTGATTACGAATGATCCCATTGCTAATATTAACTTAAGTTATATTTACCAGAAATGTGTGAGACTCGTGAACCTGGCTAGGAGTGGTCGACAAAGAACATTTCTATGTTTATCTGTGTTTTTGCTATTCCTGTAAGATTTTAATATTTTTTTGCTTTCTCATTGCACCACAAATTTGTCTACTACCCAAAGAATGACTGATAGAGAATTCTTTTTAGCATTAAGTGCCTAATGGTACATGCGGTACAATTTCATTCAAAGCTTAAATAAATAAAATAAATGAACCTAGTCGAAAATAAACTCCTAACTATAAAACATCATAACATGTTAACATTTAGTTTTAGTTTTAAACTCCTAACTATAAAACATCATAACATGTTAACATTTAGTTTTAGTTTAAATATAGTTATCTAAATACTTATCCCCTTATTCATAAACGTACATTATATACGTTTTAGCTATAGAATGCTTTGTCTTTGTCAGTTGCATTGTATGCAGGATAGAAAAAGACAAAGGAGAGATTAGCAACACTTTAGCTAAAATATGTTTATGAATAAGGGGGTTACTTTTTCCATTTGAATATATTTAGTTGTTCGGCCGAAATGTTCATCAGAAATAACTACCGTCGTGTCGGTTCTCTCGAATTTGTTGAATGTTGTTCGACAAGCGATCTCGAAGGCCGAGGACGAGTCTTACTTCGGTGTACAAGTACTCAGGTGGATAGTGTTCCGAAACACAAGTGTATCAACCATCCGAAATACCTGTGTCTAAGTAGAAATTCTTTGAATTGCCAATAAAACCGTACGTTCGACAACGCATTCGACGATACTCGACATTTAATTGGTCTATGCGTGTATTTTGCTGTGTGAATATCCAAACGCCCTGGTTGCCTTGTTTATTTGGCCTTTATGACCAAAAGGTATGGCATGATGTATTTTTTTTATGTCATGAAGTGACAAACAACTGGTGGTAGAGCTCCAGTGGTGGAGCTCGCTGGTGTAGGCACCACCACATTACCTAATATAATTGCTGCTAAATGGTAGTGTTCAGCACTATTGTGTTCCAGTCAGGTGGTAATGTACGGGCCTGTAATTTTGGGCACAGAGGCATAGCATCTTAGGCCTCAGGAGTGGTAACGCATCTGAATTTTGACCTTGGTCTTTGTGTAAGTGTCTATAGGCTGCAGTCATTACTTAACATCAATGTGAACTGCATGCTTGTTTGCCACTGCCATTACAAAAATAAAAGGGAGCTCAAGGGCGTATGCAAAATCGCGTTACCTTATCTATCTAATTTCAGGTACAGAGGTATAACACCTTAGGCCTCAGAAGTGACAATGAATCTACATTGAAGTTTTTGGTTTCATGTAGATGTTTAGGTATAGGCTGCAGTGTTACCATCAATGTAAACTGTATTTTTTATGTATTTTTTTTAATTACCACAAGTAAGTAATGCGGTGGTGCCTACGCCCGCGAGTTCCGTCACTGGAGCTCTATTATCAGTATGTAAGTGTTGATATTGAATGTTAAATTTGTTGACGATCCGGTTAGTCCAGCGGTGTGAGATGACCGTTTGATTCGATGGGTCGCGGGTTCGATCTCCGCACCGGGACAAATATTTGTATGGCCTACATATATTTGTATCGGGTCTGGGTGTTTGTGTATGTGTTGTATGTGTACAACGGCACCCACGACACAGGCTTATACCTTTACACCGATGTAGATCATAAGCAGTAAATCGCTTAAACACTACGGGCGCGGTCGGGTGTGTGATGGGTGACCGTTAGTGGAAAATTAAAATGCGCATTTCCGTGATTCGGAGGGCATGTTAAGCCGTGGGTCCCTGTTGCTATCGATAGATAGCAGTCGTTAAACCTTGTCGGAGGCCTTAAGGGCGGTTTGAAAACACCCGACAGCGGGTTGGCTACTAACCCGTATCTGCACCAATCCGCATTGGAGCAGCGTGGTGGAGTAAGCTCTATTCCTCCCCCCAAAAAGGAGAGAGACTCGTGCCCAGCATTGGGACGTATAATGTTGCCATTATTATTAATACTTACACGTTTCATAAGCGGTGCATGACACTCTAAACGAATAAATTAATTTCGAATTCTGATTCTGCCTCCAGCTTTTGAGTATATTTGTGTACAATCAGTTACATTTCCTTATATTAACTCACCGTCTGAAATAATTTGATTGTTTGCCATTTCTAACAAAGAAACAAAAACACTTCAACAATGGTGACACAACTGAATCAAAAGCTAGGCTCTTCAAGAAAACGAGATGGGAACAACCCTAAAAGTATTGTGACATATGAAACGCGCGGACAACAAACACCGCCATTTTCAAAGTAACCGCAATTTATTATGGGATCAACAGGATCGGTGTGTGTATTTTTATTCGTCCTCTGGGATGAATAGTGCCCGTTTTGGGTAGGAAGGGACATTGATAATAATTACTATAGTTTGTTTAATGGAGTCACCTGACCGTATTTTGGAAGATATAAAAATAAAGTACAAGGCGAGGTATTATTGTTTTCCGTTTTATTAGGGTTTCGTAGTGAACAAGGAACCCTTATAGTTTCGCCATGTTCGTCTGTCTGTCTGTCTGTCTGTCCGTCCGCGGTTTAGCGCAAAAACCATTGGTACTAGAGACTTTAAATTTGGCACAGGTATACACCTTTATTCAATCATCATATTCATATCAATCCGCATTGGAGCAGCGTGGTGGAGTAAGCTCCAGGCCTCCCCCCTAAAAGGGGAGAGACTCGTGCCCAGCAGTGGGACGTATAATGGGTTGCCATTATTATTATTTACTGGTGGTAGAGCTCCAGTGACGGAGCTCGCGGGCGTAGGCACCACCGCATTACCTAATATACTTGCCGCTAAATGGTAGTGTTCAGCACTATCGTGTTCCGGTCAGGTGGTAATGTACGGCTCTGTTATTTCCGGCACAGAGGCATAACACCTAATGCCTCAGGAGTGGCAGCGCATCTGGATTTTGACCTCTGGTCATTGTGTAAGTGTCTATAAGCTGCAGACATCACTTAACATCAATGTGAACTGCACGCTTGTTTCCCACTTTTATTAAATAAAAAAAAAACATCTTTATTCGTTGTTTTTATATTATTTCGCATTAACACATGCTTGTGAAATATATTTTATTTTTAAAGAAAAATGGAAAGAAAAATTTGACTTCAGGCGAGGCTCGAACTCGCGACCTACTGGGAATCTAGTCCAGCCGCTCTTCCAATTGAGCTACTGAAGCCCTGCCCGATTTGTCAAATCTTTCCTTCACATCTATTGCATTGCTTTATGGTAGCAGTAGCGCCATCTATTACCAACTATGCTAGTTAGGCAACCGATATAATAGACTTTTCAGTTTATTGAATATCGTAAAGAAGTCGCTTTTACCCTTAATAATTGTTTTTATATTATTTCGCATTAACACATGCTTGTGAAATATATTTTATTTTTAAAGAAAAATGGAAAGAAAAATTTGACTTCAGGCGAGGCTCGAACTCGCGACCTACTGGGAATCTAGTCCAGCCGCTCTTCCATCCATCTTTATTCGGCCAACAAAGTGGTAGAATAAAAACATGACATTTTATTTATTTAGGGTACTACATGTAACGTGCGGATATTTTATTATTTTTGTTTTTTTTATATTTATTTATTTATTTACTTAACAAACTTAAATCTATCCTTACAGGTGGCTACCCAATGCGATAAACAAGCAATAGATATTATTTTAAAGATTAAAATACATTCACAATTAAAATAGATGAAAATACATTAAATAATTTCAAAATACATTATAAAATTAAATTACATTCATCCTTATTAAATTTAAATAATTACAAAATGCAAATAATAATCCAATAACATATTGATATAATTCCAACTTATTCAATTAAGTATAATTGCTAATTGTATTGCATTCCTTGTAACTAATGACACCTAAAGCTACCATCGTAAATATATATAGTGTGGGATATCGTCAGATAGGTCTTTCGAAAACGTTAGGGGTGTGCAAATATCATTTTTCGATTGAGTTAATGGTTTGTAACTTATTAATATATATTAAGCCTTAAAGTGCCAATTTTTGTTAGAGTCAAGTGTCCCTCCCTCTCTACCAACTAAACGGTTGTTAAGAAATTTAAGCGTTACAGCAATAGTAGCTATATAATGAAATTAAAAGGAAAACTATCACACTTAAGCTGGCTTTACAAGTTTGCGAGTAATAGTCGACCAAATGTATTTTACTCGAAAATATTTATTAATTTTCTTTCATTACATATCTTAGTCCATAACTACGGAACCCTACACTGCGCGTGGCCCGACACGCACTTGACCGGTTTTTTTTCGATTCATTTCTTGAACGTTTATCTTGTAGCCTTTAAGGCTACAGGATAAACGTTCGTTGATTTTTTCGAAGTCGGTTATAAATAGCGGATCCGACGAATTTGGTACCGCCTTAGAATTAAATAGCGAGTCAAAGATGTGACAGGTACGAACATTTGGTGAATAATAACTTTTTAAAGAAAAAATTAATTACTTGCCGAAAAGAGATACTGAAAAGACAAAAATGAATTAAAGCAATTCCGATGTAACTTACTAGTGTTAATGATAAATCTTTTTAATTTTGACCCTCATGTCGCATGCATGTTAACCCGCATGAAGGTTTAGTTAGATAACAGCGTAACAAGTCTTTCGACAAGCATTTAGATTTAATTAACTATAATTTTTATGTAGATCTCTTCATGGCCACCTTGCACTTCATTGCTACACTTGTTTGCTATGCTCATGACATACAAACATAGAGCAACACCGGTGGGGAGTGGGACCGGGGGATATGCAGGCTTCCCCTATGTTGACATAGGGGAAGCCTGCATATCCCCCGAGTACAGGTCCAAATGGGCCTATACCTGTCGCCTACATGTTAAAATGTGTGTGTGAAATTGTTTCTGTATTCTGTTAAAGTCAAGGTGTGAGTTTCGTAGTAATAGACGATATTAGTAGTGTGCGTGTGTGGCGCACGAATTACCTCCCGCAAAAAATGACAGACTATTTTGCATCGGTAATACACGCTATGGCTACTCCCCTCCAGTCCGCCGCGACCGGTGGACCGCGTTGCTCTATGCTCATGACATACAAACGATATGAATTTGTTTGGCTTTTTTGTAATTTATTACATTTTAACAACCAAACTTCGAACACCGAAGTATTCAAGCATTCGTGATTTCCTCCAAACACGAAAAATTTTAGAAATTTAAAATATATCGATCAGGAAACCCGCGGAGCATTATTAAGAATAAAAAGCTGGATGCATGTAGCCAACAGCAATATTTATGGTCGCTCCGACCATACCCGACATTAATCACGTTAAGCTGCGGGCACGTATTATTTCCACGCCTCGAGGGAGGCGGCCGGTATCGTTCTTGTGTTTTACATTATGTCAAATATCGTACTTGATACAGCGGCTTGTGGGCTGGTCACGGAACGTGTTAACGTCCTTCTGTTTTCTCAAGCTTCGTGTACATATCGCTTTGTCGATACTGTTTTGCGTCATACGTTCGGGAACGTGTCGGTCAAACTTATTTCATTGTTTCCTTATTCTGTAAACAGTAAAATGATTACCACTCAATTAAATTTTAACGCATAGAAAGATTAAATATTTGTATCAAAGTACTATTTGTCTCCCCTAGTCTTTGTCTCTCTGTTCCTTTAACTCTCTTTCTTTTTCTATCTTTCAATGTTTATGTTAATTCTCAGTCATGCCGGTCTTGATATACCTATTCCTTTGGCATACTGAAGTGGACCTAGACTGAACTGGATGCCCAAGATAGGAGAGCTCGCTGTCTGGTGACGACATACTGGTTGCATCACCCACGATCGTCTGTAATGAGATTGTACTGTAATGCCCATGGAAATCTGGGGTTCAAGGCTTTGCGTATCATGCATTGGCTTCTATGTATTTTGTGTCACGTTTTAGAAAACATTTTTTACCAAAAACAAATTCTAAGCCTTATAAACATAGAAAATATGACGCTTTCGTCAGCGATAAAAAAATATTAAAATCGACTCATCTCACAAAATATTTGCAATTAATTTCAATACCCAAAAATGTCAACGCAAACTCCAGTCACAAATGCACTTGCGTATCCATACTAAACGCCAACCACTATCTAATTTAGTTCACGTTTTAAAAAGCATTTACATAGCGGTTCGCTCGGTAATACGGGATAGAATTTCAAACCACTTCCACGGGTTCGGAATCAAAATATGCTCGGCACGTGTTTGGATTCCCGACGAGGTACTTCACAATAATTCGACTGCTTTGTCTCAAACTCCTTTTGGATTTTCGTTATGTCTAATTGAACAGACATTATGCGGTGAAGGTTTTAAGTTGTATAATCGCTGTATTTCATGACGGATATGTTAAATCTGGGTTTTTTAATCCATAT
Source organism: Macrosoma leucophasiata (assembly GCA_036365455.1). Lineage (NCBI taxonomy): Eukaryota > Metazoa > Arthropoda > Insecta > Lepidoptera > Hedylidae > Macrosoma > Macrosoma leucophasiata. Next base: position 6,260,308 of record JAWQUS010000014.1, on the reverse strand, counting down.
GAAAAAAAGAAAGAAAATATTTATTTGGACAGCACAGAGATATGACGATGCAAAATTTTCAGATGATTAGGTACATAGGTAGAATTATACAGGAAAGAAAAACACTAAGAATAAAAAAAAGAGATAAAATCTCACGGCTGATCCAAATGGGCGCCCAGATCAGTTTTTTTTAATGTAATGGTAGTGGCAAACATGCGTGCAGTTCACATTGATGTTATGTGATGACTGCAGCCTGCAGCCTATAAACAATTACACAAAGACCAAGGTCATAATGCAGATGCGTTACCACTCCTGAGGCCTAAGGTGTTATGCCTCTGTGCCGGAAAATACAGGGCCGTACATTACCACCTGATCGGAATACGATAGTGCTGAACACTACCATTTAGCGGCAAGTATATAAGGTAGCGCGGTGGTGCCTACGCCCGCGAGCTCCGTCACTGGAGCTCTACCACCAGTAGAAGCAGCTTCATGTCAAGTCGATAACATGAATCGACTTGACGCTGATTTTCATCTGAGACCATGTGTTTCACGGATGTCAAGCAGGTCAAACAATTTTAAATTAGTCATGGTTCATTATGCTCATACATACTACTGATAGTGCTGCGTGTCAGTGTCGGAGCTCGAGTTGTTCACACACAATACATATACCAACACCTAGACCCGAAACAAATATCTGTAGGTTATACTGGTGGTAGAGCTCCAGTGACGGAGCTCGCGGGCGTCACTTAACTTCAATGTGAACTGTATGCTTGTTTGCCACTATTAAAACATAAAAAAATATATATATATGTCTCGGTGCGGGATCAAGCCCGCGACCCTCCGGTTCAGTTATCAGTTATCACATCACCATTGCCCGCGAGCGATATAAGATAGCGATATAATAAATCATTAGTATAAAAACTCATGGTACCTCTACACATTATTTTTAAATTAATTAAAAGAAGCTTGCAGTTCACATTGATGGTAAGTAAATACTACAGTTGTATTGGCCAGTAAGCTTATTGTGTAGTAGTTGCTACGATGAATTTCCATGTCTACGATGCTACGTTGTATTTCCACGTCTACGCTGCTATGCAACCGATGAATATTGTTGCTCCCACCCAACTGCTACGAGACCCGTAGAGTGCACGAAGGAAAATAATATGCTAGTTGTTTTCAGCTGTTTATATCAGTTATCATCAATTTAGCCGAAAAACTCCAATGCTGAACAAAAGTCTTTCCTAAGATGGTTATTTATAACAGCTACGCTTGGCAAGCAGATTGGTGATCGCAGTGGCTGTGGTTTGATCGCAGGATTCTGCTGCCCATTTTGCGCACTTACTACCGCCCCATTGGAATGGTTTGACCGCCATTGTTCGGTTGAGTGACTCCACTGACGAAAGTATTCTTTTCCACTAACTAATACATTTTACGGGTGGTAGAGCTCCAGTGACGGAGCTCGCGGGCGTAGGCACCACCGCATTACCTTACATACTTGCCGTTAAATGGTAGTGTTCAGCACTATCGTGTTCTGGTCAGGTGGTAATTTCCGGCACAGAGGCATAACACCTTAGGCCTCAGGAGTGGTAACGCATCTGCATCTTGACCTTGGTTTTCGTGTAAGTGTCTATAGGCTGCAGTCATCACTTAACATCAATGTGAACTGCAAGCTTGTTTTCCACTTCCATTACATAAAAAAAAGAAGGAAATAAATAAATGAATATATCTTTGAGATCCTTGCAATAAGTTCTACCTTACTTTTCTTATTGTAAAAATTTTTATTTAATTCCCCAAAAGTGGCCCATGTGTTTCAAATTCACATATTTTTGTCACACTGTCATATTGGGTCACTTATTTACATATGTGTTTCAAATTTCAATGTGCCAGACGAACAGACAGACGCACGATTGATTATAAAAGTTACGATTGTTATTTCTTAGGAACGAAACCCTAAAAACTACATACTTCTTGAAATATTTCTTTTTCAGCTAGTTGCGTTATTAGTGGTCCATTTAACGACAATTACATCACTAAAACTCCAGAACAAAGTAAAGTCCTTAAGCGAGGGACAACAGCTTCAGTCGTGTAAACTGTAAGCAGTAATTACATGAAATAGATGTATCCAAGTCATTGCGGTGGACAAACCGACCAAGCAGGCGGTTTAAGCCGACGCGACGAGCCACAAAATCCGAAGGGACAAATTGAAAAACAACCGCAGAACGCCACAGACGGAGCGTACCGGTATAACCACTATGCATTACGCTCGAATACCCGGCCGGTCGCGTTCCGGAATAATACAGATCGGTTACGAAACACAATGGTCGGTTCCACGGAATCTATTCCGCTCCCTAATCCAGAAAGGTCGGGCTATTCAATAACCACTTAAGAGTGGCCGCGATTGTACCAGCTCTGATAAGGACGAGAACGCGACAGCTCTCCGTCCACACTTGTGTACTGTGGCGATTACGTACGTTGTAGTAAAGTTTATTGTGTTACTATATTACATGGGGAAATACAAATAAAGTGAAAACATATGACACTGTGCTTTTATATTTTTGATACTTTTATATAAATCGGTTGTATTTCGGGAATCTATGGATCCAACATATAAATTGATGTAACTATTTTATGTGGTCAGGTGGTAATTTACGGTCCTGTGGAACAGAGGAATAACAACTTAGACCTCAGTTGTGAATTTTTGTTACTATTTAGCTGTTCACTTTTTCCGCGAATGAGCGAATGACTAAACAGATATACAATGCGAATGTGGATGGTTGCAGAGGCCCAGGAAGACCAAGGCTGACCTACCATGACCAAATAGGTCGAGTTCTGTCTGATGGTGGGGTCAAAAGTCTTAGGAATCGGCGTGCATGTATGAAGAGAATGATGAAGGTAGACGAGGCACGAGAGGTTTGTCTGAACCGGGATATCTGGCGCTCTACACTCTCTGCCTACCCTGTTAGGGACCTGGCGTGAAGATACATACATACATACATACTTTTTCCGCAAGTTTGGTTAAAGAACGTACGAATACGTGTGTGATTAAATAGGGTGCCACATGTATACCGTAACTCTATCGCAAAATAGCCCACATCATGAAATACTCGATTTTGTCATGAAATGGTTACAGTTCATGACGTGGACAAAAAAAAAGTTAGATTGTGTAACTGTAAACGTTAAATTGACATAATAAGACCAAACACAAACATACGATATCTGGGAAATATATATAATTATATTATATAGAAAAAATCCTTTTAAATTACATAATTAATGGTCTTAAATAGCTTACAATTTTCTTAAACATCAGTGAAATTCGCAACGTATTACACTTTTTATAGCGAAACAGCTGTGTAAGTTTGGGTACAACTTAACAAATGTAATTTTTAATGTAAACCGCAGTTTCCAAAACATAATATTTTGATAGTCATGTTCATAGATTTTTACACGCGGTCATTCTACTCATCTGTTAGAAGCCGCCATGTTGTCTCATAAACAAAGCGCTTGCAGCACCTCTTGCGGCGGTCAACGCAAGCATTTTACTATATGATCAAAATTTAATGAAATGATTCTGTGTGTTTCGCCAATTATATCCAAAAACGATGCCTGATAAGGCATCGTTTTTGGATATAATTGGCGATTAATCTTGCAATCATGATGTGGCCAATGGACAGTCAACGTTTTCAGGAATTGTGACAATTTCTTGATATGATCGAATTATATCATGATGTGGGTAATTCTACGATATGGCTACGATATACCTATATATTACGAATTTGATACACATAATATTATATTACTAAATCACAAAATCTTATAAGAGACATTTAAAATCGAAAGAATATCTTGCAGAAATAATATCCAATGCACTGTGTAGCGTGAACTCTCTGAATGCGAACACCGGCCTATTTGACACTACAGTATTTTTTCTTAGGCGCCAAAGAAGCTTAAGTCCGAACAATCCGGAGTCCATCGGAGCGCATTCTTCTATAATAAGGAACGTTTCAATTTATGCAATAGCTCAGTTTATTTAAAGCAATGGAGTGAGAATGAAAGGCGAGCTCGTTCGGTGCACTCTCTGGAACTCCGTTGGAGGGTGAATTGGGTTTTTATAGCGCTTTACGTGTGGCTTGTTTTGTCTTCCATCGTTAATAGTTCCGAGTGGAATTGCGAACGTTTTTATCGGGTTTCGTTTAATAGACGTTACATTTTAAAAAGACGTATAGTCTTCGGGAATCATGAATAGGGTAATGGATTTCGTTGGTTTTTGTTTCCCCTTTTCTCGGGTAATGGAAATGTGAAAGCGGTTTTCTTCTGTTCGTAATGTATGTAGGATTATAAAGTGGACGAAGCATTGTACTGAATATGTAGTGGAAAAGTGTGAATCGGAGACGCCATTGAAGGTTCTTCAGTTATGAGATTTTGACAAAATTTATAGTTATGATAAGTTTTTAAGTCTGTCAGTTTAAGCCTATGTAAAATAAAGTTCAAAGTTACTGTTAAAGCGGTAAAATCAAAGCCTTAAAAATCTTTTTCCGGGTACGCAGTTCTTATTTTTTTCTGTCTTTCCTATATATGAGATAAGGTGTCTTTGAAAAGGTTGGTTAAAAATATTGCGGTTATAAGAAAAATCGTTTATATTCAGACCTTTTGCAAAATATTAAGATTTGGAGAATAGATTTTGTAAGAGCCAAGTGTCCAATCTTTACTAGACAATGACATGTTTTGAAGATATAACACAAAAAAAGTTATTCGGTTATGTTATGTTGTTATGTTATAAAGTTAAATTTATTTTTTATTTGTAAACCAGAAATGGTGCGTTTTATGTGTTCAACATTAGGGAAAACATATCACGAACAATAACACAATTCGATATTCGAACTATTATTGTCTGACACCGTAGCACATTTACTTTTTTGGCTGTAGGCGGCAATACACACAAGGGGAGTGTCACCATAACCGAAAATGGATACCATAACATTTTAAAATGTATTAAGCCCCAAAAGCAAATGCCGCGCGGCTGTACAAACATAAAAGCTGTTAATGTACATGTTATCATATATCTCCGCTCGCTGTTTACCAGTTTCCGCAAATAAACCACAACTCATTTAGATGATATTTCGCGTAGCAATTTAATAAGAACGTCATAAATACGGGAGCGAAGAAACGTTGGGATAAAATTAATAACACGGCTTAACTAGTGCCGAAGTTAGAAACGAGTTACAGCCGCTTTTATCTTTTATTAGCCGGCGCACAAGACCTGCTCATATTGGTGAAACTTTCAATATTAGGGGCCTGACGAGCTGATGCGCATTACTTTTTTTTGCGGCCAATATAGATATGTGAATATTTTGGTGGTTTCCAAGCATATGATGCTAAATTTATTTAGGTTTTAATATATCCGGTACAGATTACTGGTACTGGTACATTATCGTTTAGCGGTAAGTAGATTACGTAATGCGGTGGTGTCTACGTGCGCGAGCTCCGACACTGGCAATCTACCACTTCAGATGATCTTAAGTACCATCACTTTCACCGAATATTTACGTAACTTAAGTTCATGCCTGTAATCCCCAGGGGGGATAAATGCATGCATTCAACGTGACGTTTTGACTTTTAGCCTATGTAGATCACAAAACTCCGAGGTACTGGGAGACTTTCAGAAAGTTGAAATATGCCATTAAAACCAGACATAAAGTATTTAACACCGTTATTTATGATAGATAGGTAGTAGTAGTGGTCTTCTACCAATAGGCTACTGAGGAAATTGATTTTCATTTTGGTTGAAATCGGTAACCCAAAAGCTACAGAAACAGATACAGTGTAAGACGACCGTTTGATTCGAACGGTCGCGTGTTCGATTCCCGCATCGAGACAAATATTTGTGCCTACAGATATTTGTTTCGGATCTGGGTGTTTGTGTATGTGTTGTGTGTATACAACGGCACCCACGACACAGGTTTATACCTAGTGTGGGGCTGAGCGTATTATTAATTAATTAATTTATATTACAAAATCTTTTAAGCTAATGGACATGAGATATGTCCGTTTCATTTTAATGAGTGAGCTCGCCTACAATATTTACATCAAATCATGCATTCCATAAAATTTAACAATATGGTATGCGAAGAATGTTTTTAACAATATCAAAGCAATTGTATGATCATATTATGCGATCTTGAAAGCTAAAAGGGGACCGAATCGTCGTATTTTCTTTTTATGTAATCGAAGTTGCAAACTAGCATGCATTTCACATTGATGTTAAGTGATGACTGCAGCCTATAGACACCCACACAAAGACCAAGGTCAAAATGCAAATGCGTTACCGCTTCTGAGGCCTAAGGTATAATGCCTCTGTGTCGGAAATTACAGAGCCGCACATTACCACCTGACCGGAACACGATAGTGATGAACACTAGCATTTAGCGGCAAGTATATTAGGTAATGCGGTGGTGCCTACGCCCGCGAGCTCCATCACTAGAGCTATACCACCTGTAAAATTATTATTCATATTAAACATAATTTAAGTTTCATGTACGCAAGCTATGTCCATTAAATATTTTTATTTCAATGAGCTTATCATCAAGATCGTGCATCAAATAATCATGTAGTCAAAATAACTCAACTATATCTACCTCACGCAACAAATTCAACGAAAGGACGTGGAACTTGTTAATAACTTCTTAAGTTTTCACTGGTGGTAGAGTTCTAGTGTAGGCGCTCGAGGGCGTAGGCACCACCGCATTACCTAATTCATCTGCCGCTAAATGGTAGTGTTCAGCACTACATTGTTCCGGTTAGATGGTAATGTATGGCCCCGTAATAACTATCACAGAGACATAACAACTAAGGTCTGGGGGTGGCCACCCATCTGTATTTTGACCTCTGGTCCTTGTGTGAGTGTCTATAGACTGCAGTCTTCACTTAACATCAACGTGAACTGCAAGCTTGTTTGGCACCTTCATTACATTAAAAAAAATGTAAATATTGCAAATCGACCGCATATATGTATGTGTATGTATCTTCACGCCAGGTTCCTGACGGGGTAGGCAGAGAATGTAGAGCGCCAGATATCCCGGTCCTGACATACCTCCCGTGCTTCATCTACCTTCATAATTCTCTTCATACATGCAGACCGATTCCTAAGACTTTTGACCGCACCATCAGACAGAAACACAACGACCGCATGATTATATGAAAATCCATTTGGGTTAAAGTGATTGTTGCTATTTCGCGAGCCGACTGTCGGACAGAGAGAGAACTGGACGTTGCATTTATTAATAATTCCGCGATGGCGCTCCGTTTGAATCAGAGGCCGAAGCTGAGATACTGAGCCGACCTCTTTGTGATGTGCTCTTAATTTACTGAAAGATAATGTAATGATGATGTTATTTATAACTAGCTTTGCTTGCGACTTCAACCGCGTAGAATTTATTATTGTTCAGTATCTACCCGGACGAAGTCGTGGGCGAAGCTAGTGTAATATAATTTATAAATAAAAGTAGAGCTCCTGTGACGGAGCTGGTGGGTGTAGGCACCACCATATTACCGCTTAATATACTTGCCGCTAAATGGTAGTATTCAGCACTATCATGTTCCGGTCAGGTGGTAATGTACGGTCGTGTAGTTTCCGGCACAGAGGCATAATACCTTAGGCCTCAGGAGTGGTAACGCATCTGCATTTTGAGCTCTGGTCATTGTGTGGGTGTGTATAGGCTGCAGTCATCACTTAACATCAATGTGAACTGCATGCTTGTTTGTCACTGTTATTACATCAAAAAAATAAAAATAACCGTTATTTTTTTGTTCAAGTTTTAATTGTTTGTTCTTTAAAATATTCACGTTTAGATAGTGTCATTTTTCCTTGGATAATAAGGAAGGCTGATTGATCTGTGGATAATTATAACTGATGATATCTGACACTGGCTTTAATATGTCAAACGTATTGATTTCAAATTAATAGGCAAAAAAACTTTTTAATTATAAACGTAGGCTTTTTTTTACTTTCATACAAGACACTTTTTCTGTTTGAGTACAACCTCCTGAGAGTCATAATAATTTAATTTTTAACCGAGTTTAAAAAGGAAGAGGTTCTCAATTCGGCCGGTAAATATATTTATTTTTTTATGTATGTACGTCGATTTCGCTGAGGCTTTTGAACCGATTTACGTAATTCTTTTTTTGCGGAATAGTTTCGAATTGGTCCCATAAAAATTGATTCAGGTAGTATTATACGTGTATACATTAAAGCTATTATAAAAAAGCTTTAATAATTTCTTTTTCAAAATCTCCTGTGTGACATATTAGTTACCATACTCCTCCGAAACGGCTCGACCGATTCTCATTAATTTTGAGTGCCTATGAGATAGGTCTGAGAATCGGGCAACATCTATTTTTCGTACCCCTAAGTGATAAGGCTGATTCTCAACAAATTTTTTTTTCGCTTTCTTAAACATTTTTTTATATTTTTAAGGCGATACGAAGTTTGTCGAAGCAGCTAGTAGTTATATATAAAATAAGCTATTATGTTTACCCGTAAAATTATACGATAGATTAATATTAAATTATAAAGTATGCATTACCAATGTCTTCTGACTCATATTCGTTCGTAATTCGTGTCAAGCATACACAACATTCTCGACGAACTGGACTTATAAACTTAATATAAACATACCTGCATGTTGACAGTTATCTTTTTAAATACTATGTAATACGTCAAACAAATGATAGGTTTATGACGATTTAAGAGTATGAAATCCAGATTGTTAAAAAAATCTGATATTATTGATTCCCGCTTCGTGAGTTCGTGACCTCTTAAGGTATCGAAGCTTTGACCTTAATCCTAGCCTTAGCGGTTTGCTATTAAGTTAATAGGCCACCTAAGCAGTTAATAAAATACTTATATTGTCTACATTTCAAAGATATTTTTTGCCTAGTTATGGTACTATTCCAAATTGGTTTTGTAGCCGTGCGAATTGTCGCCTATATATTATTCCAATGCATAACCTACATTACTAATAAACAATAAATAATAAAAAAAAAATTATTTACTCCACAAACTTTGAATCTTACTTACTATTGTACATCAATTGTGTCATAAAAGTTTAGTGGAGTCTGGAGCCTAAACTAGGATACCCTGTATTTCAGGACTCCCCACCTCCGGATAAAATGATATGTTGGAAATTAGATATTTGTGTACATTATCAAAATTTATGAAAAGTAGAAACTAAAAAAAATACTCTAAAACAATTGTTCCATATTATTTCGCATTAACACATGCTTGTGAAATATATATTATTTTTAAAGAAAAATGGAAAGAAAAATTTGACTTCAGGCGAGGCTCGAACTCGCGACCTACTGGGAATCTAGTCCAGCCGCTCTTCCAATTGAGCTACTGAAGCCCTGCCCGATTTGTCAAATCTTTCCTTCACATCTATTGCATTGCTTTATGGTAGCAGCAGCGCCATCTATTACCAACTATGGCTGGCGGCTGGACTAGATTCCCAGTAGGTCGCGAGTTCGAGCCTCGCCTGAAGTCAAATTTTTCTTTCCATTTTTCTTTAAAAATAAAATATACTCTAAAACAATTTAAAAAGAGGGAAAAAATAATTGTATATCTATGTTATATCTAACGTATATTCACGCTAACAAAAATAAAATATTGCGATACTTGGTATTAGTAAATAGTTAATACTTTCGATTTGCTTGCTGTTTATGAATTAAGTACCTGTATTTATTAAAAAATAAAGTTTCATCCAAATCCGTCCAGTAGTTTTTTCGTGAAAGAGTAAGAAACATAAAATTGTAATAGCAATAAAATGGCAATAGCACACAATAGGACCCGGGGATTAAATCCAGGACATCAGCGTGTAGCGTAGCAAAAAGATAAGTAGATAAAATGCAAAAAATTACGCGTCATAACAAGATGACGTAAATATCTTCATAAACTTTTGAAAAAGGTTCAAGGATCTCTTCCAAGCCCTCCGGGCCCATGTCCAATTATAAAGTTGATTCCTTACTTCCCTTCTCAATGACGAGAAGACAACAGTAAACATCAAACGACACACGGCTCTACATCACTCGCCTCTTCCGACAAATGTTGATAAACTTCCAAACGATACCTATAACCATTGTGGGCCTTGAGTGGCCCTTTATTTAAATGACGTCATAAAGAAATATCGCCCCTGTAATATTGGAACATCTGTCGCCGAAAAGAAGCGAAGTTTCGTAGCGACAGTTTATGGATGCCACAGTTTCCGATATTTAGTATGAAAATGTTTTTTGATGCCGCTCGTAGGTTCGGGGCGAAGGGTGTTTGAGTCGTTTCCATTTTTTATTACGATATACAATGGCTTCGGTTGGCGGTTGAGTTTATATTTGTTATAATCAATTGGTGCTCCGCTTCAGGGTTCCGCAATGTTAGATATACACTGAGATGTATATCTCGGTAGCCTAGTGGTAGCAGGCTACCGAGGCTAGGCAGGGGGTTATCAGAGATAATGGTGTAAAGTCCTTTATCTCTGGTTCTATTGGGATTTTTACATTTTCTGGAAATTTCCCAGTATCTCGAAGTATGGTAATGTGCCCGGAGATGTCAACGCCACCTGTTGCATGGGCCAAAAACGTAACCGGCGAATCGTGGGTGTTTGCATGTATGCTTGAATGCATGTATTTAGGCGTGAAGTTACGAATTTTTCTTTTAAATATACACCTGTATTTTGTTGACACGTCAGAGGAAAACTCACACTATGTTAGCGCAGCCGGGATCTAGCAGGTATCGATGCGAAACGCACAATAATCGAATCACGCTTGCCATTATGTTACAATATCCAACTAGAAACAATGCACATCGACCTAAGGAAGAGACGTCGGCTTATTTCGGATCTGTAGAGCGTTAATTCTTTTGCACCTTGCCTATTTGACGTTTGGCGATCATTTTGATCAAGTTTTGACCAATACCGGACTACGGATGCTTACGTAGGCAGTGTGTAGATAAAGCTCTATAAAGCCGAAACTAGCCGATTGTCACAGGCTCGATGTGCATTATTTCTTGATGAGCACTGTGCTTACCTACAAGATTGTAATACGCTCGGACACTGGTCTAACATTCCATACAAGCGGTACGCTTTAGCTTTACGCGGTTAGCTTAGTGGTAAAGCGGCTGGACTGGTTATCCTGAGGTCGCAGGTTCGATTCTCGGCTCGAAATAATTTTTTGAACTTCTGTCTACTCTTTAGAGAAAATACCGTCGTAAAATTATGTTATGCCCTTAGCGCTGTCGTATTTAAGGCTCCAGTCCACTCCCCGTGCTGGTCGCAGTGTTAATTATCTCGTGCATGAGTTTGAATTAGTATACACGGTGGTACTAATCATGATTAACGGCTGGTTGGTTCATCGCCTCTGTGCCGCGGGGACTGGTCGCGTTACAGTGGATAGGCGATAGCGGCTAGCCTAATTACTGCTGCTAGTGATCGCCCAATAGTCGAAATTCGACCGCAATACCTATGCATAAAATACAGCTAAGTTTTAAAATGAATTGATTAATATTTATTCAATTTTTTTAAGAGGATTTAGTATTGTTAACTAAGTTACTACTACTACTTTTTTTTAAATGTAATTGAAGTGGCAAACGAGTATGCAGTTCACATTGATGTTAAGTGATGACTGCAGCCTATAGACCCCCACACGAAAACGAAAGTCAAAATGCATCTGCATTACGCATCTGCGTTACCACTCCTGAGGACCAAGGTGTTATGCCTCTGTGCCGGAAATTACAGGGCCGTACATTACCACCTGACCGGATCACGATAGTGCTAAACACTGCCATTTAGCGGCAAGTATATTAGGTAATGCAGTTGTGCCTACACCCCCGAGCTCCGTCACTGGAGCTCTACCACCAGTAAATTAATCCCTGCTAGATAACGGACGAGGCTTTGGCGACCAAGCAACGGCGGTATAACCACACATTCTTTGGATCTTTCATGCAATTAATTAAATATGAGACGTAGTTTAGCAACTATAAAGTATTGTTATATATATATTGTAAAGTATATCGGTTGCCTAACTAGCATAGTTGGTAATAGATGGCGCTGCTGCTACCATAAAGCAATGCAATAGATGTGAAGGAAAGATTTGACAAATCGGGCAGGGCTTCAGTAGCTCAATTGGAAGAGCGGCTGGACTAGATTCCCAGTAGGTCGCGAGTTCGAGTCTCGCCTGAAGTCAAATTTTTCTTTCCATTTTTCTTTTAAAATAAAATATATTTCACAAGCATGTGTTAATGCGAAATAATATAAAACAAGTACAACATAGTATATATCGAATAACAATAACCATTCACCTATTACATAAACCTTATGACAACGTCTTGATGATCATTGTGGACACAACAACACCTATTATTACTCGTATTGTTCCCTACGCTGGTTTTTGTACACGTGGGTTATTGATTATTGTATATGATAAGTAATAACATAACACGAACAAAAATAAACACCATCAATCATTCGTAGTTATTTTTAACTCATGTGTCAACAGAAGAGTGAGCGCGTTGTTGACTGTATAATTACAATGAAGCTATGCGTTGGCACTATCCCATTACTTAATTGATAAACCGGTTGGACCATCAGAGCACTTGAAGATCGCCTGAAGGTTGCAGATTTGATCCCGGTAGGTTTCAAACTGGATGTCAGCGATTTTCGGGACGACGGCGAATGCGGGGCGGGCGACTGTGCCGCCGCGCTGCTGCCATTTAGTTAACTTCAATAAATAAATGAAATAATAATACTTACAGCCCTATACTAGGTAATAAACCTGTATCGTGAGTGCCGTTGTATACACACAACACATTATACACGAATACTCAGACCCAAAACAAATATCAGGAAGCCATACACAATTTTTTGTCACTGTGCGGGGATCGATCCCGCGACTCGTCGAATCAAACGGTCGTCCCACACCGCTGAACTAACCGGGTTGTAAAATCATGTAAAAAATAACATCTGGACTTGGCAGGCAATGTAATAAATGTGAAGGAAAGATTTAACAAATCGGGCAGGACTTCGGTAGCTCAGTTGGAAGAGCGGCTGGACTAGATTCCCAGTGGCCGCGAGTTCGAGTCTCGCCTGAAGTCAAGTTCTTCTTTCAATTTTCCTTAAAAAATACATTATTTTGTTAAAAAAATACTTTCACTATAGTTACCTCCCCTGAGGCGTTATGTTACGCCTCTGTGCCGAAAATTACAGGGCCGTACGACCTGACCGGAACACGGTAGTGCTGAATACTACCATTTAGCGGCAAGTATATTAGGTAATGCGGTGGTGCCTACGCCCGCGAGCTCCGTCACTGAAGCTCTACCACCATGTATGTGTAATATGTGTCATTGATATTAAATTCAATCACGTCGTTTTCGGCGGATCGCCTCTGATTGTCCATCGTACCATTGCAGGTGTCATGTTGTATAGATTGCCTGAGGCACAAGTAGGACGATTGGTAGCGTCTGTAGACGTGTACATAAGTGGAGAACACGCGATAGCGAGATATTTCGTTCGTCAATATAAGAGATACTATATAATTCATGGTGGTGTTATTTTGTACCAATGTGAACTTGTGTACCACCTTGATAACATAAAAATGTTACTGAATTGTAATAATTGGTGATGTTTACACATTTGCATTGTGGTTTTCTTTCAGATCAACAATCTGTAGCCAGCTTAGTCCCCCAGTTGCGCAGACATCCCAAAAATGTGTATGTGGAGTCAAAAAGAAACGAATATTAGCAAACATGATAGAGTAGGGCTCGTAATCATGTATGGCCTCTAACTAAACATGGTAACAGAGAAAGAACAGTTTAGACCTTAAAACTTAAACTTAGATAACGCATCATCATAACGCCCCAAATTTCTGTGTCGTCTTCTACAGGCTGTATATTTTACCATCAGCATGATTTCTTTGTTTGTTTGCCAACTTTGTTATTCTTTTTCTTGTAGCGCCTCTCCAAATAGTTGGCCGTCAGTTTGTTAAACTTTAGTCTATCCTTTGCGAGACGAAACAGTTCAGCGGTGCTATTGATGCCGATCCACTCACGAATATTGCGCAGATACGACATTTCTGTGTATTTTTTCGGGTCACAGCAGGCTGTGGACATTCAACGTTCCGATATTCTGGGGATTCTTCGCACCTTTGTCCAATTAAAGGGATGCCGGGCACTCTGGACCGTGGCTATTTTTGATTAATCCATCTGAATTTGCTAGGGAATATAGTGTAGTGAGTGTTTCCCCTTGCCTTCTACACCAGTCATTTTGGGATTTTTGGTCCCAAGGCCACTGAAGCCTCTTCCAACCGGTTGTCCAGTGGATGATACCACCGTTGCTTGGTCGCCAGAGCCTCGTCCGTTATCTAGCAGGGAACATCACGACAGCCGAAGCCACCAGCTATTCATAGGAGCCACCAGCGCGTGCAGGTGAGGTTGACAATTAAGGTCGGTGAGATGTTAAGAAAGTTCTCCCCCTAAACTCCCTTACTTTATTATTACTGCCAGAATATTTAAAATAATTAAATGTTGACATCAAAAAGATCGCAAATAGAATCATAATAAAGTGTATAACGTGAAATAACTTGATACCGTCATGGCTACTTTCATTTCTTTTCAATTAAAGTGAAATTGATAAGGCAGGTACTTAGACATGAGCTCTGACACAAAGAACTCAAAGAAATTCAATTTTATTAGAGCCGTGACGCTTCAATGCCGAGCTTTGTAAATAGATGTCTGTTGTCCTGTTTACACAACGAACTTTGTTAATTTCATTCGTGACAATATTGAAAATAATGTTATTATTTTTTCGAAAGTAATATGAAATTGCAAATAGGTAAATTAAAGGAGATGTTGAGAGCTCGCCTCTGGTTCGTACATGTCTTCAAAAAATGGGTAAATTAAAGAAGAATCCGAAAAAAATACAATAAATTGATTCAAGATTAAATTTTAGAGTTACAACCACATTTCATTCAAACGATATTATCACTTTCAACCAAGTTCAACATGGCGGCGATACAGCCGACGCTTGGGATACCTTTGTAGATAAAACAAATAATGCTATCTGTATCTTACTAGTGCATCACATATTATAAAAAAAACGATGTATCGAATCGATCAATTTAAAGAAGTTCCGATGATTTAAAAAAAATTGGAAATCGATTATTATTGTATTAACACATAAAATCGATTTCGTTAGTTTTTAGAAAATATTATTTTTTTCTCTAAATCAAAAAAACAATATCAAAAATGAAAATGTCAAAATGACATTGCCCGCCATATTCGCCATGTTGGTTTTGAATTGCAATTCTAACTGCAAATAATGTTTTGTAACTGCAAACAGAGCTAAATAAGTGAAACTATGCAGTAAAAAAACGATTTTGCTTGTCAATGATATTGTGTACAATACATGACCGGAGATCCATACATTTTTGCAACATCTCCCTTACTTATAAGTTGACGTGGAGAACTGCTTGAAAAAAATCGTCAAGTAAATGTCGAGCCTGCCGCCAAATCGTTGTGTCCAATACTATCGTGTGCCGATGACATGGTAATGCATGGCCCCATAATAACTTATCACAAAGACATGACAACTAAGGTCTCAGGAGTGGCAACGCATCTGCATTTTGGCCTCTGGACTTTGTGTGGTCTATAGGCTGCAGTCATCACTTAACATCAATGTGAACTGCATGCTTGTTTGCCTGCCATCTTTATTACAAAGAAAAATATGACTAAGCTTTCATTTTACGGGCTCTGATTCTGAAAAATCGAGTCTCGCTTCTATCAGTAACAACTAACTGGATTTTAATAAATCCAATAAATGCTCGATTAAACCTATCTAATACAAAGCAGCGGCAATGAACACAGGTTTGTTTTGTGTATTTCAAGATCCAATTGTATAATTATCGAGTTATCGTTTTATATTATTTCGCATTAACACATGCTTGTGAATTTTTTTTTAAAAATGGAAAGAAAAATTTGACTTCAGGCGAGGCTCGAACTCGCGACCTACTGGGAATCTAGTCCAGCCGCTCTTCCAATTGAGCTACTAAAGCCCTGCCCGATTTGTCAAATCTTTCCTTCACATCTATTGCATTGCTTTATGGTAGCAGCAGCGCCATCTATTACCAACTATGCTAGTTAGGCAACCGATATAATAGACTTTTCAGTTTATTGAATATCGTAAAGAAGTCGCTTTTACCCTTAATAATTGTTTTATATTATTTCGCATTAACAGAAAAATTTGACAAATCGGGCAGGGCTTCAGTAGCTCAATTGGAAGAGCGGCTATCGAGTTATCGTGAATACCGCGTGACTGCATTACTACATACAATTGCGTTGTTAAGCTTGGTGATATTGTAGTTATAATTACGTACCAGTAACTCAATTGGTCCGCGATACAGTTAGCTAAATAGCGAAATTATTGTTTACTAGCGGCCCGCCCCGGTTTCGCACGGGTGTTGCTTGTTTTCCACCTTCATTACAAAAGAACACTCTATACTCTACAGAATTGTTCTGATCGCAGCCTTCTGACCGAAAATAGGCCAAAAATAAAGTAAGTAAATAAATATTATTATGCATTTATTTTATATAAAAAAATATTCCTACATGATGTGACATCTTGTTCTTTATTTTTACAATAAATCCATAACTATACTCATATTATAAAGAGGAAATATTTGTGTTTTTGTATGTATGTTTGTAACTTTTCATACAAAAACTACTGGACCGAGTTCAAAAATTATTTCACCATTAGAAAGCTGCATTTTCACTGAGTGACATAGGCTATATTATTTGCATTGTACCCGCGCGAAGCCGTGGCGAGTTACTAGTTTATAATATTATCGGACAGCATGTAAAAAGAGCAAAAATCTCAAATTGTATATTTTTATATCATCAAAGTGGAATTGTTCCTTTGCTCGAGAGTTATAAAATGAAACGAGGTAAATGAAAACAAAAGATGCCCATGCAGGCATTTTTCTTCGGGTTGGCTTTAAAGAATACGAATTTCACAAGAGATTCGCTCTGCTTTAGCCGTATATACTTTAATAATATATCATGGTTATCTGTTTGAGTCGTATTGTAGCACTTGC
Source organism: Macrosoma leucophasiata (assembly GCA_036365455.1). Classification (NCBI taxonomy): domain Eukaryota; kingdom Metazoa; phylum Arthropoda; class Insecta; order Lepidoptera; family Hedylidae; genus Macrosoma; species Macrosoma leucophasiata. Next base: position 6,243,205 of record JAWQUS010000014.1, on the reverse strand, counting down.
AAAAAATGTTATTTCCTTGCTAGAGTTTTATTTTAAGCGGGTTATTTTGTCATGTAGTTGCTCCATTGTTTTTGCAGCAGTTCACATATACCGCAAGCCACCTAAAAATATGTTCTAAAAATAAAAGTCTCTCAGAACTCTTTGGTAAAAATGCAAAAAAAAACATAATAATATTAAACGTAAAACACATTACAAAAATAAACTTCTCTATCTTTCCATGGATGAAAATTCAATAACATGTCAGCATCGACAATAGGACACAAAATACATGACACACCACAATCCGTTTACTGATTTAAATATCGTGTTATAAGCCTCACTTCATAATATCCGAGACAGGATACGTCCGATACGTATAGGTCCGTTCAACCGTCAATTCATCCATTTCATGTTCCTCTGTTTCCGTGCCTCTGTGCCTCTGTTTTTGTTTGTCTCTAATATTTGAACTACGCTGAATAGAATTGAATGTTGCATTTCACTTTTGCGTTACAAATTTTCTGTTACTCGTTTGTTTTTGCGCCCGTTTACTTTTACCATAAATAACGTTAAAACTACGCACTAAAAAGAACACAAAGTCTCTGAGAACTTGCAGGAAATACAAAAAAACATGAAAATATGCTACGCGTAAAACATATTTACAAAAATAAACTTCTCTACCTTTCCATGGATGAAAATTCAATAACATGTCAGCATCGACAATCGGACACAAATACACGACACATCACAATCCGTATTCTGATTTAAATATCGTGCACGACCTTTAGCCTCACTTCATAATATCGGAGACAGGGTACTGGGTATACGTACAAAATCGTAATGCGCTAGGGGTTCGAAAGGTCTGGTCCCGACACCTAAACATGTTAGTTCGCTTTATTGAATATCGGGAATATGACGACGTCCCACGGGAGCCGGGATATGGAAGGTCGGAAGAGTATTCGGCATAAGTTGCATTCTCAGCGGGTTTTTAGGGCACTTTCAGGTCCAGGTAATGGCTTTCCGATAGAAATACATGTGACGTTAATATTAAATTTGAGCGATATAAGGTCCGTTTTCGGTTAAAAAATGATGTACGGTTTTTGTATTCATTAGTTTTGAGACATTGATAATAATAATATACGCTTACGCTCGCAGCTCCACATTAGGTATTATATAAACCTGTGTCGTGGATGCCGTTGTACACATACAACACATACACAAACACCAGACCCGAAACAAATATCTGTAGGCCATACGAACATTTGTTCTGGTGCGGGAATCGAACCCGCGACTCTTCGAATCAAATGATGGTTTCGCACCGCTGGACTAACCGGGTCGTCAAATAGACATTGATAGAACACATAGTAATCGTTTGTTAACATTTTGTCTTGATTTAGGAAGGACCTTTTTACTATGTGACTAATAATCATGTAGTGTATATGGTACATGCAATGTGACTACTGCAACATGACTGCAACCTATAGACATCTACATCATTAGTCAGAAACCATAAAAGTACAAATAAAAATTGCCGAAAACAGAAAAATTATTTCTGTCAACGTAAAATTAAAGATAACATTTTCCAGCTGGCTTGAACTGTTTTTATAGAGGCTAAAATGAATAATGATATGCCTGAAGTCTATGATAAGAACTTAAAGTTGAACCGTTTTATAAAACACTTATTAAATAATAGAACGAAAAGCGGGCCAATAACTCAAAGTATAAGATGGGAAAGTTTGCGAAACAATAACAGTAGTCATATTTCATTTCGTGTTCTTGTATCGAACTTAGTTTGCTGTGACCCGTTCCAGATATTTGCTCATTGTGACTTTATGGTTCACTTTATGTGCATTTCATGCCCGGTTTATTATTTGATAAGACATAATAGTGTTGGCAAATAAACGTGTCTTGTAATAAGCTTCTTATCAGAATGTTCAGTACTTTAGACGAAAATTGATTGCTTATATAGTGTACTGGTAGTGGCAGTGTATGAGTGCTGCGGGCGTACTATGATTTTTTACTCTGAACCACAACTGAATCTCTAAACTTTGTCTCGTTTTTTCATACACGGAGTTGTATGAACAAGAACAGACTGTGTGTACAGGGTTCGGAATGTCCTGCTTTGGAGAGTACGTTAAGCCGTCGGTCCCGGTTGCTATCGATGGATTAAATTAAATTAAAAAGGCTAATCCTTTATTTCCCAAAAATAAAAGAAAATACATAGTTTACAATTACAGAGTTTCTAACTTAATCGATTACAGTGAACATTAAAATTTAAAGCTATCATACATTTAATTTTTTGATAATTTTAAACAAACATGCAATAGTAATCTGTGATAGGTATGAAAAAAACATGCTTCTATTTAGGTACTACAGTTTGTTATCTACTAAATTACATCAATAGATAAAATAAATAAATAAATAGTCTACATATTATTTTATAGTAAAATTAACTTTAAGAATAAACTTTTTGAGGTAATTTACAATCGCTCAAGACTTAATTTACAGCTAATAATAATTTTAATAGAATCGATAGATAGCAGTCGTTAAAACCTTGTCGGGGGCTTTATGAGCGGTTTGAAAACATACGACAGCGGGTTGGCCACTAACCCGTATCTCCACCAACCCGCATTGGAGCAGCGTGGTGGATTAAGTTCCAGGTCCTCCCAAAAAGGGGAGAGACTCGTGTCCAGCAGTGGAACGTATTATTGGTTCGGAATAATGGAGATATTATCTTCCTAAGTATTGGCTTCTTCTACCCACTTTAAAATTGGAAGGACGTCGCATGTTGCAGTACTTGCTTGCGACTATTATGATAAAAAAAGATTCCAAAGTTTGGAACAAGAGGCAGTATAGAAACCTTATATGCGAATGAAATACGTTTCCATGCCTTCATTCGACAATATTTACTTCTAAAAATCATGTTATGTGCCAACTTTTGTCTGGCAGTATTCCATTAATGTCAGAAACTCGACTCGTAGGCTCTACCGCAAAACCTAATATATTTGTCGCTAAATCATATTTATTTCTGCTTCGTTGGTGTTTATTAGATATATATAATAAACTAGCTGTGCCCGCGACTTGGTCCACGTGAATATTTATGATAGTTCAGTATTTACCCGGACGCAGTCGTGGGCGCGGCTAGTATAAAAGTAGCCTAAGTTACTCCTTATTACATAAGCTATCTGCCACTGAAAGTCCCGTTGAAATCGGTTCAGCTGTTCCCGAGATTAGCGGGAACAAAGAGACAGACAGACAAAAACTGGAAAAAATGTGGTTTTGGTATATGTACCGTGTATATATACATATGCAATTAGTAAAAAGCAGTTATTTTTATATTCCAAACAGACACTCCAATTTTATTTATTTTTATAGATATTGGGGTTCATGGGAGGCACATGTAAGGCGTTGTTATAATAAGTAGTTTTGAAGCAAATACGACTATTTACTTCTTACTTTCAATGTAAATGAAGCACGGGAGGTGTGTCAGGACCGGGATATCTGGCGCGCCACACTCTGCCTACGCCGTAAGGGACTTGGCATGAAGATACATACATACATACTTTCCATTTGCTACAATAGTGAGAGGAAATCCAGAAATTCACAATAAATCAGGGTATAGAGATCTGGGGGCACTGCAGTGGCCACACCACCAAGTCGAGCAAAAGCGGCAAGGCTGTACCACCGTTTTCTTGAAGCAGTTCATGGCAGTTGTAGATCCCCTAATAACTCTGTTCTGGATAAAACTAGAAGTTTAAATTTTCAGTGACCAGGCTGGCATTGTATAAAACACAATAAAAATCAAATTACATTCAATTTCAACTCGTAGTTTAAAATTATAATCTAGTCATAGTTTCCTCATTTTGTCACTCACTCACTGACTGACTGACTGACTGACGGATCATCAATACTCTAAGGTACTTTTAGCATACATAGTAGCTTCAAACTTAAAATGCAATGTGCTACATGTATGTTATATGTTTTGAAATGTTATCAAAGTTATGTTTTGTATGTATGCATTCACCCACGATTCGTCGATTATATTTGGCCCATGTATCAGATGACGAGCCTATTGGCATCTTTGGGCAAAAACTTCTTTTACCAAAGTCCGAGAATCCGGAACTATTTAATTATACACCTTTATCTAAGATAAACGTGTTTAATTAAAATATTATTTTTGGTAGAACTCCAGTGACGTAGCTCGCGTAGGCGCCACCGCATTACCTAATATACTTGCCGCTAAATGGTAGTGTTCAGCACTATCGTGTTCCGGTCAGTTGGTAATGTACGGCCCTGTAATTTCCGGCACAGAGGCATAACACCTTAGGCCTCAGGAGTGGTAACGCATCTGTATTTTGACCTTGGTCTTTGTTTGGGTGTCTATAGGCTGCAGTCATCACTTAACATCAATGTGAACTGCATGCTTGTTTAAAAAAAGATAGCTCCCGTTCCAGGTATCGAACCCAGCGTAACAGTAGTGGCCTGCTACCATTAAACAACTGTGGTAGTTGGTATATATGTTCTAATGCATGGAATACAAAATAATATGACAATATAAGCTAAGATTCTGGTCTTTATTCTATAATCTTCAAGATGAACAATACATATGTTGATATGACGTGTTACCAATTACGTTACGGCTAAAAGATTGATTTTGTTTCATATTTCACGAAGCTTTTAGTCGACGATATTGATTATTGTTATTTTGACGAGCATCGACAGGGATAGAAATAAACGTATCAGAGCTAAGGTAAGTGGGATAGAAAATCAAAATACACTTTATCACTGTCTGTTCTCGACGGTTGCCTCATTTATAGATGTTACGAGATGACTGGCCCCCAGAATATTTAAGATGCTTCACACCGGAGCTCGAAGTTTTCTTTCATAATTAATTTCTTCTAAGTTTAAAGATCGTATTACCAACTAGAGTGAAGATGCGTTCGTTGAGGTGAATTTTAAGGTAATATTATGTGAAATACCTCAGTGGCTTAGTGGTAGAAGTTATTATGTCTGAGGTGTGGATTTACAAAGCGATAGAATGTGATATCTGTGGGATTTTTCCAATTGTAAAAATTTCCAGTGCCATGCAGCGAGGTTGTCAATCAATGGGCTCATTCTCTATCATTCTTTAGACTGTGATATAATAGTCGTAACACACGTCCGGATTTGGTACGGGGCGGATAGCGGATTCGGTACGCTCCGAACCAAATCTGGCCGTGTGTAGCGACAACGGATTTGATCCAATGAGGTCCGCTCGCGCGGGTTTGGTCCGCGGAGTCGATCGGCCGGACCAAATCAGGTCGTGTGTAGCAATACCGGATTCGGTTCGGCGGACCGAATCCGGTCGTGTATTACTACTATAACTAATAACTGATGTATCGCAGAATACATAACATGTTATCTCATAGCCGTTTTTAGTTCAATAGAGAAACCAATTATTCTATTCATTCTAGCAAGCAAATAAATTAATACATGTTCTTCAAACAGCAATACTTTTTCACATCATAAAATGTGGTAAGAATTCTCATTAAGTCCCAATTGAAAATCTTTGTCAACATTATCAGGGGTGCGACCGCCTATGGACATTGCTATTATTGTTGTCATTGCGGTCAAATTTTAATGTCGATTTGTAGCTCCTTTAAAAAGAGTAGTGATAATCTGATCGTTTTTCTTGTTTTCGTAGGTGGGAAACAAGCGATAATGGTAGATTATTTCGATTATTGTTATTTAGTTTACAGCAAAAATCGACATGAAAATTTGACAGCAATGACAATGACGATAGCAATGTCGATAGGCGGTCGCACCCCTGAATCCTTTCCAATCATGTAGACGTTCCCAACCCGGTCGTATTTGTTTGTTTGTTTATTTTTATGTAATGGAAGTGGTAATCAGGCATGCAATTCACAATTCACATTGTTAAGTGATGACTGCAGTCTATAGATACCTACACAAAGACCAAGGTCAAAATGCAGATGCGTTACCACACCTGAGGCCTAAGGTGTTATGCCTCTGTGCCGGTAATTACAGGGCCGTACATTACCACCTGACCGGAACACGATAGCGCTGAACACTACCATTTAGCGGCAAGTATATTAGGTAATGCGGTGGTGCCTATGCCCGCGAGCTCCGTCACTGGAGCCCTACCAACAGTAAGTAAATTAAATTAATTTGTGTTGTAAAAGGACTATATCTTGTATATTGTTTACGGGTGGCTCACAAAAAGTTGGTGTTCTCTAAGATATTGACTTTGTGAAAGTAATTAAGATAAAATCTCCATGGAGGGGGCCAGGCAGCATCGAGTGTTGCGGTCGCCCGTCTCTCTTCTTATTAATGGGACAATATGAGTACATTCCACAATATTCCGTGTCCCATTGTGTTGACTAGTTAGAGAGACGTTGTTGAGATAGTTGGCAGATTAGATTATCATTCATTAATTCTACGTAATGTATAAATGTATAGCAGCCCTGTAATTTCCGTCACAGCTATAACAGCATAGATCTCAGGAATGGCAACACATCTACAATGAAATCTCTGGTTCTTAGGGGTTTTATGTCGATGTTTATAGGTCATGATGTTCACTTACTAACAACGTGAACTGTATTGCCACTTCATGACATAAGAAAAATTACTAATAAAAATATACGATTTTACACAATTCCTTCTTTATATAGACAATAGATTCGTTTTTTTTTCGTTTTTTTTTTCTTTTTTAGAGATGTACTAAAGCCAGCGTAAGCAGTGTTGTCTCAACGTCTGACGCCATTGTACATCTGGAGAGAGGAGTGTCTGATCAAAACGCAAAGGTTACGAGAGACTACAGCGCGTACTACGCGCAGTAGAAGCGCACGCCCCGTGTGCTTAGGTTACAAGGTTACAAGGTTGCGTTCAAATCTCGTATGAAGTGCGTATACGCGCGTCATCTGCGCGTATAAAACACGCCGTGTGCTATGGGCCTAAGATGAAATTAACGATTCTCATTAAATCGCAATCGACAATCATTGTCAATGTTATCAGAAACCTTTCCAATCTGTAGACATTCCCAACCCAGTCGTATTTGTGTTGTACAAATACTATTCCTTGTATATTGTTTACGGGTGGTACACAAAAAGTTGGTGTTCTCAAAGATATTGACTTTGTGAAAGCAATTAAGATAAAACCCCCATGGAGGCGGCCAGGCGACATTATCGAGTGTTGCGGTCGCCAGCCTGCCCTGTTATTAATGGGATAATGGCAGAACAGTATTATAAGGTCGGGGATCAAAGCTCGGGGATATATTTCGGTTTGAGGTGATGTTTTGATAATGATTTGATGATAATGAAATCCCGGCGGTAATGCGTTTTATTTCATTGTCTGCCGCTTAGTATTCATTTGCCCTATTGTATTCATTATTTTCGTCTATTCAATTTTTAGAGCATTAATTCGTGTTGTATTTTTATGTATACCTATTTTTATACGTATACTAGGTACAATGTTACTGGTGGTAGAGCTCCAGTGACGGAGCTCGCGGGCGTAGGCACCACCGCATTACCTAATATACTTGCCGCTTAATGATAGTGTTCAGCACTATCGTGTTCCGGTCAGGTGGTAATGTACGGCCCTGTAATTTCCGGAACAGAGGCATAACACCTTAGGCCTCAGGAGTGGTGACGCATCTGCATTTTAACCTTGGTCTTTGTGTGGGTGTCTATAGGCTGTAGTCATCACTTAACATCAATGTGAACTGTAGGCTTGATTGCCACTTCCACTTACATAAAAAAATGTTTCTTAAATAGTTAAATGAGTTCTGTAGGCAGGGGTAAATAAATTACCTAGTTCTGTAAGCTTTCATTGCGTGTGTAGCGTCACATTATTAAGCGTACATAAAAGTATACAAGAATAAAAAAATATGCAAAGCTTCTTTCGCTGACTATTTACGTATTCATCTATGACTCACTCAAATGTTAATAATTTGTTTAATCAAATGAGTTTAATTATATTAATGGATATTTAATACATGTATGTACACGAATCACATCGTATACATGTATCTATCTACACTTTCAGATAAATTCAGTCGTGAAGTTATGATATGTTTCAATGATCGTTTATGACGGGCGACTCAAAGTTTTCAGCTTTAGATTGGAGAATGTGATTGCTTAAAATTCTTCTAACATATTTTATATTCGATACGAATATTCTTATCCACATCCAAAACCAACGAAATATAGAATAATGATCATTGCTTTGTCATATAAAAGATAAGTAACAAAATCTGAGGCTAATATTAATTCTCACGCCAGAAAAGATGAGTATAAAATATAGCCCAGCATTAATAAAATTGCAGCTGCCCCAGAAAATGGCGTACACAAAGACGGGATTCGAAGGAAACTCTATAGAGTATTTTCATTAAAGTATTATTATCACAGTTTCCAAATATACCGTGAATTACATAAAATTAGGTCGTAATAAAGCCTATAGAAAATGAACCTGAAGTCTTTGTCGTTTGTTACGTTTTCATGAAAATACTCGTCGAGTTACTACAAAAAATACCTACTTATTTGATTATTTTGTGATTTTGTTTGGCAATATATGAAAATTGATAAGTTGGTCAAATGAAAAAAATACAAGAGTGTTTTTATACGGTTGATTAACTGGATTACGAGTGTGATGGATTCCCTTATTGAAAAATTACTTTTACGCCGCGACGTTTTAATATAGGGCTTTATAAAATAAAGCCTTGGACAAGTAAGAGTCTTCATAAATCTTAAGGTGGCACATTCCGTACTTACTAAAAAAAAATGTGACAAATGTTTGATAGGCACGGATTATTTGTATGGGAAAATGAAATTGTTGTTTAAACTTTTAACCTTACAATTTCTTCATATTTCTTCATTCATACCTTTTAAACCTTTCCTGGACTTCCAAAATTAATTCAAAACCAAAATTATCCAAATCAGTCCATACATTCTCGAATTTTTGCGACACTAACGTAAACCAATTTCAAAAACTTTAAACTTAATTTACTTGCCGCTAAATGGTAGTGTTCAGCACTATCGTGTTCCGGTCAGGTGGTAAAGTACGGCCCCGTAATTTCCGGCACACAGGCATAACACCTTAGACCTCAGGAGTGGTAACGCATCTGCATTTGACCTTGGTCTTCATGTGGGTGTCTATAGGCTGCCGTCATCACATAACATCAATGTGTACTGCATGCTTGTTTGCCACTTCCATTACATAAAAAAAAACCAATTGATTATTAAATTTAAATAAATTAATTAAGATTTAAGAAATGCGGTGGTACCAACGTTCCTTCCTACCTAGCTCTACTAATTTACCCCTATTAAATCATGCCTTCTAAATAAACGACAAGCAAATCAAATATTGTAGTATAACAGATAGGAAAAGTTTGCGTTACAATACTCGATGAAAGATTAAGCCGAACTCGAGGTATTCAGAATGGGCGACCCTCCGAATGGCCCATAAAAATGTAGCTAGCTCCTCTTTATTGGATATCTGAATATAGAGCCGAGAGCCATATGTCCTAAAAATATTGTTATATTCGCATTTGGCTTTCTAATTCCCCAACATATATTCGGTAAAAATATGGAAACTGTTGGCTATTTTGGATAGAATGAGACTGGATATTTTACGCTAGTAGCTGTTATTGTCGAGTGGGTACGTCTGGTAGTGGTAGTGGTGGAGTACGTCTTTTTTATGTAATGGAAGTGGCAAACAAGCAAGTAGTTCACATTGATGTTAAGTGATGACTGCAGCCTATAGACACCCTCACAAAGACTAAGGTCAAAATGTAGATGCGTTACCCTTTCTGAGGCCTAAGCTGTTGCATTTCACACCCCTCTCTAACTTTAACAGATTTCTGTAAGTTTGAGAGGGATGTGAAATGTTACAGGCTTAATTCTTAGGGATGAAAAATTGGTGATTATAATTTATTGCTGTTATATCCAGTACAGAGGCACAACAACATAGACCTCAGGAGTGACAAAATCTCTTCTTTTTATGTAGACGTTTACAGGTTTTAGTGTTCACTAATCACCAACGTGAACTCTATGTTTGTATGCCACTTCATGACATAAAAATAATAGCGTGCAAAATCTAGGACATATAAAAGAATTCCATTAATTTTAGTCAGATAATTATCCTACCTCAGGAAATAAGCCATCTTTCAAAACCCATACTCCATACAGCAGTGAAATAGAGAAATGATAACAGACAGATATACTACCTCCTCTCTAGTAGTTAGAAATTATAACAGACAGATAGACTACCTCCTCTTTAGCAATTATTAGTTTGTAAGTATTATATTCGAAGATCTGATACGAACATAATTTTATGAATTGTGTATTCGTATTACGCTTTCGGTAATATGTCTCGGCGAGTCGTATTCAAGTTTTGTTCACAATTTGCGAACCCTCATACGTAAGATGGGGCGGTATAATTAAGTCTTGAATAAAGCAAATGATGGATTTTACCTTCGATGCGAAGTTTCCGAACGCTTTGTGTGATGATACGTCCGAGGAATCTGTGCCATTTATTATGTTATATTTCCAGTAATTTATATATTAATATTAATCATACACAAGGCTTTTGTAAAAGTATATTCTCTTGCATGAATGCGAAAGACAACACTGTTGTTTGGGCGTCTTTGGGGAATATATATATACAGTGCTCAACAATAAATATTGCACATCGAGCCTAGCAAGGAGACTTCGGCTCATTTCGGGCCTATATAGCGTTATTTCTTTCGCACCGTACCTATTTGACATTTGTCGACCATTTTGATCAATCCCGTACTGTCAGTGCTTAGACAGTTTGCAAATGAGATAACGCTCTATGAAGTCAAAATTTGCCTATCGTCTCTTTCGCAGTCTCGATGTGCATTATTAATTTTATTGTTGAGTACTGTAATTTATTTATTTGAAATAAGTAAAAAAAAATGAATGTAAATATATTTTATTAGCCAGCTGCGGTATTAATACGACAAAAAGCCAGTGACAGATTTTACCTTTCATTACTTTTTACCGTCAGATTATAATAAGCTAGTACTAGTAGCTCATACGGAGTTTCCTTAAGATAAACCACATAAACCAACAGATTTAGGCTGACCATTGTAAGTTTTGTTCAATTAAAACCTTTAAAATGAATCCGTTGAAGAAATTAAAGACTAAATCGAATGTCCAGGGAAACGTTCATAAAGTCACAAAAATACTTTTGCGCCCGACATTTGTGATTCTTTTCATTCGTTTCTAACAATACTCCGAGCATGCCATTAACTATTACGAACACGGGCTCTCTGCTGAAATTTTTAACGTTTAAAACAAGTTGATCCCGTCGAGACATTAACTTCAAAAGATAGAAGTTCCACTGTTCCAAGGAATGAAGTGGACTGACGCGAAGAGCAATTTCGATGCTCCCGTTATCTGCAAATCGATATTTCCATCAAACTGTTTATTAACAAAGAAGAAGGCTCGATAAAACTTCGCTGTGCCCGCAAAATTCACACCACGATACTCGGTATCATCGCAAATGATAAATTAACGAAGTTTATATTCAATACACTTCATTATCTCGTTTTTGCTGTTTATTAGGGTCGCTTCGTTGGTTTGGCGACGTTTTTTATATTATCGCTTTGAAGCTTCTGTTCTGTCATTAATTATGCGTTCAATGAGTCTTGAATTTGTTTCAGAAAGCAAGATTGAGTCCTGTCGGTGATAATGAGTTGTTTGGAATTTGTGACGGCGTTCGTTATGATTATTTATCAATTTGGTCTCATTTTAATTGCAATAGTTTCAAATTCTTTCAGTTATTTTGCGAGACAGTCCAGCAACGATGCATCATTTGATAAACCAGCTCTATTATTTCATACTTCGCTGCGCATGTATGGACCTGTTATTATTATCACGGAGGGTAAAACAATTTGCCTAAAATTCTAGAATGGCATCACACTAGCATTTTGAACACTGGTATCTATATGTATATACTTTTTTTATAGACATAATGGTTTATTAGATTTTCCACAAACAAAATATTACAAATGAAGGGAAAATAAAACATAAGGTATAACTATGCCATTAAGGCATCTCTGATTAAGGTTATAGGTTATTTGTCGAACTAACCTGAACTACACTATTCCCTGTGCTACGATTACCTCTAATACCTGTTTTTTGTCACTTTAATAATATCAAAATCAAAAAGAAACATTGTGAGAGATGTCTTGAGCAACCACATATAAGACTAAATAAGCCGATGGAAAAAGTGAATTTGTATTTAGGCGGAGCAAACAAAAGTGACAGACGTTTCGGAGCGAATTACAAGCTCAACAATAAACTACTAATTATAAGTTAGTGAGATTAGTGTCTACAATGTTTTACAAATGTTTTATCTATGTACTAATAAACCAACGTGCTTGTCAGTCCTGTACTTCAGCTAGGGGACGTATAAACGGGTAATTACTTAAAAGATATCTGTGATGCTCTAAAGGTCTGCTTTGGCAAAGCAAAGTACTGCAGTAACCATTTTTGACCGAAGGGCTGCATGTTATGTTTTTGTTGCTAGAATCCATAGAGCAACACGAGCCACCGGCCACGGCGACGGACCGGAGGGGAGTAGCCATAGCGTTTATTACCGATGCAAAACAATATGTCAATTTTTGCGGGGGAAACTACATGAGATACACACACACACGCTACAAAAATCGTCTATTACTACGAAACTCACACCTTGACTTTAACAAAATATATAAACAATTTCACGCACACATTTAAACATCTGGCCAACAGGCGTAGGACTATTTGGGCTTGTACTTTGACAGAGGGGAAAGCCTGCATATGGCTACTGCCTTCCGGTCCGCCGGGGCGCCCGGTGGTCCGTGTTGCTCTATGCTAGAATCAAATAAATTATGTACATAGTGAAAATAATTAATTACGAGGTCGCACGTAGAACCGTTTTGTAAAAATGACGTTTGCTAACTTCCAGTTTCCGTGTATCTAAAAACTGGCGATGCATACAATTTTCTCAAAGGCGTGAAAGACAATGCGTGTGTGTCACAAAGTCGCGGAACGCAAAGTAAGAGAGTTTGCTTGCCAAGTACCAGGAGCGCAAACATAGGCTGGAAGTAAAGCGAGCAGGGGATGGATTTTTCAAATCAAAATGTCACAAAACAAATTTTAGTTTCAAGGCAATCCAAACCTTTTCTCGAAGTAATAAGCTCCTTTTACATTTGTCTCGAATTCGGAAAGAAGATACGATGCTCACATTTATTCTCGCAGTTGGAATGCGGCTGTTCCATGATATGCTAAGCAAAAGCTAAGCAAACAAATTGGAAGAGACACGTAAGTATGACAATATATTTTATAAGGTACATAATCTAGTGAAGATGTATGCGTTGCCTCGCTTTAGCGTACAAACACTAGCAGAACAGAGCAGAGAAATGCTATTGTGAGGAACTGTTTTTCGAGGATTTGTTCTGGCACTCAGACGAGTAAGCATGTTTAGAGATTGTTACTGAATTTTGTCAGTTTTTCGCAAACTTTACAGGTTGTTGATTTTATTGTTTTTTTTTATTCAACGTGGGTGGAAAACAGAAACGTACAGAATAAATCAAAGACAAAAGCCAGTCACACACATCTTACAGTGTGACTAACACCCATATTCGACCTTACTCAAAGGAATTGGTGTTTTTAGTTGTAACTAATAACGTCTACTCGACATTCTGCTCCGTTCGAGGTAAGAAAGCAGCTGTCAAACTCCAAGGTACCTCACGATCTACCTCGAAGTTTTGAGGAGTATTTACATTTTACAGTTTTACGTGTCGAAACAGTCTGGAAATATAATGAAATACCTTATTTTTCTATAAAAATAGATTCTCAAGACTTTGTGAATCATCTATATGATAATCGATACACATGAGTTACTGTCAAAATACAACTAAGAATATGGATTTCGAGGCGTCCTCATCAAGTATCCTCAGTTGAGTGTGAGTCAAGGAATGTTTCAAGTAACGGCTTAGAATATGGATGTTATTCTACAAGCTCACGAGTGAATTTCATAACTAACTATTTCACTATTTCGTTTAGGTTGCAGCCGTCCCACAGGTGCTCGTGTCTCACTCACACTCACACTCGCACCGTTCTGGACTACCGTAACGCTTTGGATTAGGATTGAACATTATAACTTTGCGAAATTTAACAATAGATATTCTTCAAGTGAACAAATTGGAATAAGGCAATTTATTGACTACTTCTCGTATTCTATGTTGGACTTTGAAATAAAACTAACTTAAGTACTTAGACATCGATCTTGTATTAATATAATAATATCTAATGGTGTCTAACCATTAGATGTATTAAAACGCCCACACATAAATAATCCTATAATAGTTTTATGTGTGTCTTTGCATTAACATCCTAATTTGTAAGATTGTTTGTAAAAATATTTTAAAAAACCGGTCAAGTGCGTGTCGGGACACGCGCAGTGTAGGGTTCCGTAGTTACAGAGTAAGAGATGTAATGAAAATAATAATAATTATTTTCTATGGACTTGTTCGAAATTTTCGAGTAAAATACATTTGGTCGACTATTACTCGCAAACTTGTAAAGCCAACTTAAGTGTGATAGTTTTCCTTTTAATTTCGTTATAGGTAGCTACTATTGCCGTAACGTTTGAATTTCTAACAATAACCGTTTAGTCTGTAGGGGGGGGAGGACACTTGAGTCTTACGAAAATTTGCACTTTAAAGCTTAATAAGTCACGTACAGTTAACTAAATTGAGAAATAATGTTCGAAAACCCATAATATTTTTAAAAAAGCTATCCAACGATACCCCACACTATATGGAAATAGAAAATAAAAAAAATGTCCTCGCGTTACAAGTAGGGGAGGTTACCCTAAATATTTTTTTTTTCATGTTTTTTTTTCTACCACTTTGTCGGCGTAATTAAGGTGTATACTTGTGCCAAATTTCAAGTCTCTAGTACTAATAGTTTTTGCGCTAAACCGCGGACGGACAGACAGACAGACAGACAGACAGACAGACAGACGGACATAAACTATAACGGTTCCTTGTTTACTACGGAACCCTAAAAAAGATATAATTCAGAGCGGCTTAGCGGCAGCAGCGAAGGTATTTTAGTAGGTAGTATATTTAGCCTGGTTTGCACCGAGATATTTGTTAACTTTAACAGATATCTCGGTGCAAACCAGGCTAAATGTTGAAATATGGCATATTTCGATGTTTACAAGGATATCAAACTTAAAGGTAAATCAACTTAAGAATAATGAAATTTTCCTAGTAGTTATGTCTTAAACAAATGAAACAAGAAAACAACAAAGAAAACTGCAAAATTGTATTATTTTATATCATTAATTTTATTCATTAAACTAGACTTCTAGATCACCTTGATGGCTCTAATAAGTAAATATTAAGAGGCGATATTAACTGTGCCTTTTTGGCGATAATGTCAATGTCGTTTTCGAAATAAATTATTACGTTTTAATAAATATTCAATGAGAATGTGTAAATAGACTACACATTAAACATAAAATTATAAGGAAGCATTCGCAACAGTCTGTAAATTATGTAAAAAAAAAACTGGTTGCCTGTAAAGTCGGTTTTACGGGCGAAGATTTTACGTGACAACGTCTTTTTCTCGGTAAAAAGGCATTCGCCGGTCCGGCAGGCCTCTCTCTCGTTCGGTGACTCATCGTTACGTTACCGGGCGTTACACTTTTTCATGAGTGACTCCGAGCCGCAACCTAATTTAAGATGTTCTCACGTCAAAATATTAAGTCCCGTTTATTTGCTCAGAAATTTACCACCTACTAAGCAAACGTTCTTTATTTGATTGTAACTTAGACCGATGCGCTGCTTCAATATCGTTATTGATAAATAGAGGTGTTTATAATTCATCGATTTGATCATTTATTTCATACTATCTGTTTCCCGCGACTCCGCCCGCGTGTAGGTCGCTTTTCGCGTTACCTGTGGAAACTCATCAAATACTCCATGGCATCCCACAGGAACATTTTTTCGGGATAAAAGTATCCTATAATCCAAGTCATCTAATCTGAGCTAAGCTAAGTCCTATCTGTATAACAAATTTCATCAAAATCCGTCCAGTAGTTTCGGCGTGATTGACGGACAAACATCCAAACAAAGAAACAAAGATGTTATAAGAATAGATTTTCTATGAAAACTGCTTCAACCATTGTAAGTGGGAGGAGCTTATCTTGGCGCGCAAATATACACCAATGAGGCGCGACGCAAACACACCTGACTTCACCTGATTAGTGTTTGGTCGCGCCACAAAACGTCACAAATTTGGCGTATTATCAGTTCGTACACGAGTATAAAGACGTGATTATACTACAAAATCGAGATTGACGCGGAACTTTACAACTCTAATGAAAGAACGTTGTTCGAACGAACATCTTGTTTCCACGAAAACGATATCACACCCAAAGTGTCGTTACGTCACATGTTGCTTATTGTTACCGCGACCGCTGCTTTGCTACTGTACTGAAGCCGCGAACAAATGCAAAGAAACTTCGCGTTACTGGTAACTTTTCAGATTTGGCGGCATTTTCACACTCTTTCATACTTAGTTTATTATCACCCGCTTTTCTTTCGTAGAAATCTTCGCTGAGATTTTCTGTATTTGAATGTTGCTTTTGTTCGGTAACTTTTACAGTTGTATAAATAGAACTTAAGAATAGAAAAAAAACAGATGTGACATTTATTTTGATACACATGTTAGAAACGTGAATACGTTTCTTACATCTTTTAGTTCTTTAAATATTCGTATCTGATCTGGACTTCTAGTTTTTTATTAGGACTTTTCACTTCATAATAACATTATCAATAGCAGTTAAGCTGATTTGGGAACTGTAACGGTTCTCTAGTAATTTAATCTTTATTAAATTATAATAACGTGGTTGTAAAAAACGTTGTTTCATCTATATATATATATATATATAAAAATCAATTGCTGTTCGTTAGTCTCGCTAAAACCCGACAACGGCTGGACCGATTTGGCTAATTTTGGATTTAAATGATTTTTGTAAGCCCAGGACAGGTTTAAAAGGTAAGAAAATATGAAGAAATTGAAGGGGAATAGTAAAAAACACAATTTCATTTCCCTATACAAATAGTCAGTATATATCACACCTTGGACACATTATTTCATTCTGAGGCAATACGAAGTTTGGCGGATCAGCTAGTCTATGAATAAAAATATAGAACTAGTTGGTGATTGTCAAAGTTGGGAAACCGATATCGTAAATTTGCACCCAAGAAAATAATACCAAGTTCAAAGTGTCGTTACGTCACATGTTGGATATTGCAACCGTTCACAACTGTACTGAAGCCTCGAATATGTGCAAAGAAACTTTGCGTCATCATTCTATAAGAGAAATCTTTACATATTTTAGCGGCATTTGCCCACTCTTTCGTAAATCATACGAACTCTTTGGTAGACATCTTTGTAGAGACTTTCTGTTTTCAAATACTGTTGGCTCTTTTTGTTAAAAGGTTCATTATGAATGAACTGAATTCGGGTTCAAATCAAGTTCAAGATTCTCTATGGCAGATAAAGGACATTTGTCAAACTAGAGAATCATATTTGTATACCTATACGTTTTGGTTAGAAGTTTATTCCATCTATACAAATAAATAGAATTGAAGTGTCTGTTTGTAATATTAAAATAACCGCTTTTTACTAAATGCATATGTATGTATACACGGTACATATACCAAAACAATATTTTTTACAATTTTTGTCTATCTGTCTGTTTGTCCCTGCTAATCTCGGGAACGGCTTAACCGGTTTTGACGGGACTTTCACTGGCAGTTAGCTTATGTAATAGGGAGTAACTTAGGCTACTTTTGTACTAGCTGCGCCCACGACTTCGGCTGGGTAGATACTGAACAATCGTCAATTCTCACGCGGACGAAGTCGCGGGCACAGCTAGTACATTATAAAATACAGAATTTTGATTGAATGTTGATAAATCAATATTGTAAGTATGCACTCGTAAAAATAACGTGCGAGATCCGTACACCATATTAAAAGTATTGTTACGTAACATGTTGGTTATTGATTGGTATAACCGCGACCGCTGCTTCGCAAATGCGTTGAAGCCGGGACATGTTTTTTATTGTTTTGATGTACATCGAATGCTTATCATATTTTATATTTCGATGTAATTTCGAATTCGTCCTATTGACGTGACAACGTCTTAAATTAGGTTGCGGCTCGGAGTCACTCATGAAAAAGTGTAACGCCCGGTAACGTAACGATGAGTCACCGAACGAGAGAGAGGCCTGCCGGACCGGCGAATGCCTTTCTACCGCCCGTAAAACCGACTTTACAGGCAACCAGTTTTTTTTCTGTAATATCCAGTAGAATGGTGAATTTCCAACTGGTTTTGTATGTACTGTTGAGCTTGCAGTCGCGAAAATGATACGAAATCCAAAGTGTTGTTACGTCACACGTTGTTTATTGTAACCGCAACTGCTGCAACATACATATACATTATTTCATACAGATACAATAAACATTAACCCCCTTATTCATAAACGTACATTAGATACATTTTAGCTACAGAATGCTTTGTCTTTATCAGTTGCTTTGTCAAATGTGCAGGATAGAAAAAGACAAAGGAGAGATTAGCAACACTTTAGCTAAAATCCGTTTGTGAATAAGGGGGTAAGGATATAATTAGTTAAATAAATATTCATCAAAAAATGATCATTTATAAATGAATCAACTAAAGAAATCTAGAAAGTTGACATCAATAAAAAAATATATTTTTTTAATTAACCATATCCATAATGAGATGAATTGAGATGGACAGATCAAATGAAGGCGGTAACAAACTACCCAGTTCATGAGTGTACCAGAAAGGCTGCGGTCTGACAAGAATGGCGCCGTATAACAAATCTTGTCACTCAGCCTGTTCCTGACTGACGACCACGACCACTCTGCCACGTGAAACGACAAAGAAGAATATCCATAATGTTCAATGTATGTGTATTACAGACATTGGGCTATTATAGAATGTCCGCAATACCTCGTGTATATCGGCATGCGAGTAACATGCCCAGGATGCATGCGTGACTTAATTAATTTACTAATGTCAATTATCTGGCTGCTGCAGGATGTAGCACCAAATAGTGTCTTGATAAATCAACCGAATGGATCTACTGTGCGTCTTCAGCTTTATTGATTTAATTAATTGTTTAACATTTATGTTAATCTTGTTATACTACTACAGTTGCTTGTTCCTTACAAGCTTCAGATAATATGTGTAGAATATGCCTTATACGATGAAAAACATGAAAAAATCTTTTTTCATGTCTGTTATTAACAAAAATACAAAGTATGTATTAAGGTTGTTAGTCACATAACAATTCGCGATGAGATTTGTACGTGGAAATATAATAATCAAATTGTGGGTAACTGAGGTATCAATCGGCAAAAATCTCTTTATAATTTAGGCAAGTCACTATTTACATTTATCGATCAGTCTAAAAATAAAATACGCTTTCACTTACAGCCCAGGAATAAACTTGTCGTGCCACTCTACCATTGTACACGCAGAACACATACACAAGCAGCTGAAACAAATATGTATAGGCAATATTGCTGTATAGTTGGCTCACAAGCGGAAGAATCCACACTAGAAAGATAAAAATTAAATTATTTGAATTGATAAAGCGTGTGTGTTTGCACGTCGGTAGGTATGCTTTAATGCGTGCATAAGTTACGTACTCACTTGGTCTCATATCACTCAGTACAGTACCCATAATACTAAAACAGTCTAAAGAAAACGAACAATGTGCATAGGATACTAAACTTCACTTGACATTACAACATAAAAAATACATGTTTTGTAATAATGTTATAATCAAAATAGTTGGTAAAGTATTTCCTTTCTGTTATCCACATAAGCGCGTTAAGCATTTTTGAAATTCTCCGAAGATTTAAACTTATAAATATGGAATTTACAACGTTGGACCAAAGCGTTAGTCTTTAAATTGAAATAGTTGGTAAGAAAATATCTCAATAACCTTTCTTATGTCTAGTTAAAGCAGTTATGCGGGATATTAAACAGTAGGTACTTTTAATCATAAGTAAGATAATTTGAAAAATACAGTAATTTAACTACTAAGTACATAATAATGTAGGTTATCAATTTTTTTTTTATGTAAGTAAATTGGCATACGAGTATGCAGTTCACGTTGATGTTAAGTGATGACTGCATCCTATAGACCCACAGAAAGACCAAGGTCAAGATGCAGATGCGTTACTACTCCTGAGGCCTAAGGTTCTATGCCTCTGTACCGGAAATTACAGGGCCGTAGATTACCACCCGACCGGAACACGATAGTGCTGTACACTACCATTTAGCGGCAAGTATATTAGGTATTGCTTTGGTGCCTACGCCGGGGAGCTCCATCACTGGAGCTCTACCACCAGTAAAAAGGGGTGGTATACTACCTTCTTTAAAAAAAACAATGTACCTACCAAAGATAAAGGCTAGGTACTTAATCTCTGAAAGCCCTCGATCTGGAAATCGTAGCAATGGTGGTGCCACTTCCAGCTGTTGCCACTAGAATACTGAGGCAGTTCAAATTTTAAAGCTGTATATCAAAATTCAATGAAATTATGAAATTATCCCACAAAATCTAAATGATATGACTGTACCGTAACATAATTGAGATTATGGCAACAAACCTGACAAAGCTGAAAAACACCAACAAACAATCTGTTTATGTTGTAAACTTTGGCCGAGATTTATTCATGACTTGGCCAAATATTTGATTGATTACTGTGTCTGAAGCAATCGGGCCTTCGATAAACTCCGACCACTTCATTTGGCGAGAAAGCGCGTTGTTTAAACTTCTCGCTGAAAGTGAGGTGGCTATTTTTTTTGTTCCCCGCATCGACGATAGTGTTGTGCTCGGAATATATTTTTAAAAGAAAGTGTTTTTGCGCGAAAATGTTTAAGTTCCTTTCTATCCATCTCTGAATACAATTTTAATAGTTAGTAACTGATTAATTAATTTATTAACTATGATTTGTTCTTCGGATTAGCAACTAGTTATTATTTAAGTAAAGTACAAAATGCATCGACTACGGAATATATCGTTTTGCTTGGAAATGTTTCTCGGATTACTGCTTAAAATGTTCAAGTATCAAGAACTATTGATATTGTAGGCATCATTGGATATCAAAGTGGCTTGGATGTTATACTATAATTATTACGCACTTAAGCCTTGAATTGGACCCTCAGATTTGTTGTGAAAGTAAGTGTTATTAAAGTTTTTCCTATTTATTCGATTCCAAGCGGCATTTTCGGAGAATGAAAATATATTATATTTTGTCCTGTATGCATATTATTATTGCATAACTTAACGTATCCAAACCGTAAATTTATTGTGTCTGAAGTAATCGAGCCTTGGATAAACTCCGACCACTTCATTTGGCGAGAATGCGCGTTGTTTAAACTTCTCTTCACTGGAAGTGATGTGGCTTTTTTTGGCACCCCGAACCGCCTATAGTGTTGTGCTTGGCACAGGGGTTTTTATAAAAAAGTGTAATCGTGCGAATATATTTTTTTTATTTATTTAATGGAAGTGGCAAACAAGCATGCAGTTCATTCATCAATGAACTGCATGCTTATGTATGCTTGAACATCTTATGTGATGACTGCAGCCTATAGACACCCACACGAAGACCAAGGTCAAAATGCAGATGACTTTACCACTCCTGAGGCCTAAGGTGTTAATACCTCTGTGCCGGAAATTACAGGGCCGTACATTTCCACATGACTGGAACACAATAGTGAACACTACCATTTAGCGGCAAGTATACTAGGTAATGCGGTGGTGCCTACGCACCAGAGCTCCGTCACTGGAGCTCTACCTACCAGTAAAAATAATTAAATAAAATATATTGAGATTGAGCTGCTACCTGCTTAATAAGTATTGGTTTTGAATATTTATGAGTCAATTTGTGAGCGATGTAAACAATTGTAACACCACATAAAGCAAACATACGTACAACTATTTTTTTATTGTACTTAATGTATGTTGACGTTACGTTATACTTCTTAAGATACCCACATTTAATAAAAAAAAATCTTGTCTTTTCCCTTAGAATTAGTCCGAGTTTTTAACATAAACTAACTGCTTCGGTAGCCTAGTGGTAGCAGGCCACTACTACTACGCTGAGGTCCCGGGTTCGATACCCGGGTAGGGGGTTATCAGAGATGATGACGTAAAGTCCTTTATCTCTGGTACCATTGGGATTTTTCAATTTTCTGGGAATTTCTCAGTACCTCGAAGTTTGGTAATGTGCCCGGAGATGTCAACAAGCTCAATGCTTGAATGCATGCATTTACCTCTGCCTACCCCTTCGGGGATTACAGGTGTGAAGTTACGTTTTTTTAAACTTATTTGCAGATTATTCAAGTTATAAATTTAAACATACCGTAGACGCAATCCAGAATGTATATACGCTTAATCAGAGTTTCAGTCCGTTTTCATCTTATGGGGTTAAGTAGCCTGAATGACCTTGGCAAAACGGAGCTCATCATATATTTGTCAAAATTTGAGCGATCTAGCGGATACTCGCTGTACTTGGTCGACAAGATCAAAGATTAAGTAATTGTAGAGGAGACAAGCATTGCTGTGCTTATTATTATTGCATCACAGTGATTATACTACTAGAACGGTTTTGAATACAACATTCGCTATTGGTACGGGTAGCGAGCGAAACTTGCTTGATTTTTGCTCGTTAGTTATTTTTGAGTTGCGAACGGTCTTATCTTGGATAATTTAAAAACTTAATATTTTATGTACATAAGAATGGTGGGCTGTTGTGCTATGTATGACTGTATGGTGAAAGAACTTTAATGAACAAGCTCGAAGGCGTGAACACATCCATATCATCTACTTTACCTACCAGTAAATGATAACTCCATGTCCACCATTATCATGTTCTGGTAAGGTGGTAGTATACAGTGGTAGAGCTTCAGTGGCCAAGCTCCAGGGCGAGCGAGCACCACCGCATTTCGCAATTTACATTTCACTAAATGGTACCTACTGTAAGCGATAATAGTACTCAAGGAACTTTGACATTGATACCCACATTGCTTACAATGTGGGTATCAATGTCAAAGTTCCTTGAGGTGATAATTACGAAAATGATATCTCCCTTAAAATCGAAGATTGCGGAGATAATTAGTTTTCGAAAATATGATATGGATTTCAATTTTACGGTATCTTGAGGTAAAAATTTTTCAAATCCAAGATAGCGGACAGGTTATTTATTTATTCTATGGGTCTTCATTTTACAGTTTCTTGGGAGTTCTGATTACGAAAATGGCATCTATTTGCAGATCCAAGATAGCTGACAGTTTTTTTTTTAATGTGACATGTGTATCAATTTCGAGGTTTCTTGGGGTGCTGATTACGCAAATGGCATCATTTTTCAAATCCAAGATGGCGGACAAATCATTTCTTCCAAATTGTGATATGGGTGTCAATTTCGAGGTTTCTTGGGGTGCTGATTACGAAAATGGCATCCATTTGCAGATCCAAGATGACTGACAGATTTTTTTTCATAATATGACATGGGTATCAATTTCTAGGTTTCTTGGGGTGCTGATTACGAAAACGGCATCATTTTTCAGATCCAAGATGGCGGACATAACTTTTATTCCAAATTGTGATATGGGTGTCAATTTCGAGGTTTCTTGGGGTGCTGATTACGAAAATGGCATCTATTTGCAGATCCAAGATAGCTGACAGATTTTTTTCAAAATATGACATGGGTATCAATTTCGAGGTTTCTTGGGGTGCTGATTACGCAATTGGCATCATTTTTCAGATCCAAGATGGCGGACAAAACATTTTTTCCAAATTGTGATATGGGTGTCAATTTCGAGGTTTCTTGGGGTGCTGATTACGAAAATGGCATCCATTTGCAGATCCAAGATGACTGACAGATTTTTTTTCATAATATGACATGGGTATCAATTTCTAGGTTTCTTGGGGTGCTGATTACGAAAACGGCATCATTGATACCCATAACATATTATGAAAAAAAAATCTGTCAGCTATCTTGGATGTGCAAATGGATGCCATTTTCGTCATCAGCACCCCAAGAAACCTCGAAATTGACACCCATTACACAATTTGGAAAAATGAATATGTCCGCCATCTTGGATCTGAAAAATGGTGCCATTTCCGTAATCAGCGCACCAAGAATCCCAGAAATTGATACCCATACCATATTATGAAAACAATCTGTCAGCTATCTTGGATCTGCAAATGGATGCCATTTTCGTCATCAGCACCCCAAGAAACCTCGAAATTGACACCCATTACACAATTTGGAAAAATGATTATGTCCGCCATCTTGGATCTGAAAAATGATGCCATTTTCGTAATCAGCAAGACACTTAGAAATTGATGCCCATATCAAATTATTAAAAAAAAATCTGCAAATGGATGCTATTTTCGAAATCAGCGTCCCAAGAAATAATAAAATGGACACCCATATCACTTTTTCGAAAAAAAAATGTGTTCGCCATTTTGGATTTATTTCGACTACTTACTGTTCTTATTTTATTTCAACTACTGTTTTTATTTCACTATTTTACTAGTTTTATTTCAAGTAAATCTTATTTTACTATGGTCTGGCGGAACTTGTTTCGCCGGACAGGCGGTACTTATTTCGCCGAACAAGCGAAACAATACCGCTTACCAATACAATACCGCTGTACCAACTATGTTCCGCTCTAGTCGAGGAACTTCATACAAAATACTGGAGCGAATACCGCTCCCCACGTCGGTAGCGAATATTTTCAAGGCTTTTATCCTAGCTTTTACTCGCAAGTTCGTCCGCTTGGACTACAGGTCTAAATACCCGTAGGTACTCTTGAAACACCTTTATTCCCATTAGTTGGATTCATTAGTTCGACCATTTTTCGGGATTTTTCCATTTTCTGGAAATTTCCCAGTACCTCAAAGTTTGGTAATGTGCCCGGAGATGTCAACAGGCTCGCCACCTGTTACATGGGCCAAAACGTAACCGGCGAATCGTGGGTGTTTGCATGTATGCTTGAATGCATGCATTTACCTCTGCCTACCCCTTCGGGGATTACAGGCGTGAAGTTACGTAGTTCGACCATCGAATTGCCAATTTTTTTTCTCATCTGTTCGACCGTTGAACTGGTGAAAATATTTTTTTTCTCACTCTTTCTACCGCCAAAAAAATCGTCCCCTACCTGCGAATACACCTAAAAATTATATTTATACTCTACCTGTGAAGAAAATTTCATCGAAATCCGTGCAGCCGCTTTAGCATGATTTGACCAACAAACAAACAAACATCCATACTTTCACATTTATAATAGTAAGATTGAAAAAAATCTGTAGATACCTAAATTAATTTTATTATATCTTACACAAAATAAAACCACTTTATATACCTACTTACTTAATAATATAATTTTGGTAAGTAACAATGTAGGTAAATTACACGTAGGTATAACAAGTATTAAAGAGTAATCAACTAAAATACTCCTTCAGTTCATTTGTGTTTCTTTTTCTACATCCGTGTTGCAATGTCAATATTGTCAATGTATTTATATTCTTTGACAACAACAAGACATCAATTCGCACAAAAACATAGGCGATAGCCACTATTTAGTAAAATCTTAAGTCCGTAAACACTCGTGTTGTATAGTAATAAATATTTTTTTACAGGTTTTACTCATAACTTCGCAGTAACATCCCAAAATACGTAAGTTTATATTTCGGCAGCGCGCTGTACATCCTCCCCTCACAAAGGGCCGCAGCCGACTAGCCAACTGACAATGATTGAGATTACAGTATGGCGAGACGAAGAGGCTCGCGCTCATGCACGGAAATTTCGACATTTTATTAATTTTCATTAATAAATAACACCAAAAAAAATAAAACTCTTAATTAAAACTGTGAGTAATTTAAAGCCTTTAGCAATAAAAACGAAGCAAAAAGACTGTGCCGTTTTGGAGAACATTTGCATTTTAAGACAAAAAAGAGGGCATTTTGAAAAGTTTTTTTATAAAAGGGGGTTAGCAAATTTAACATTCTGTTCAATTAAAAGTATTCATTGAATCCTTGTCTGTCGTTGTGTATTTCTATATTGCGGATTCAATTATCAGTTTTTTCTAGAATTTGACTTAAATCGTGTACGAATTTAGGCAATTCACCCTACTTAAGGCCTTAAGTACGAGAATGCGGCTCTTCACTATCCACCACCTATCGAAGGAAACGTAAACTCTATTCAATTTTGTTAAAATTCCGCGCGGTAGAGGCGAGGCAGTAAAACCGAGATTTATTTCGTCGTATACAAAATCCCTAACATAAAAAGTGGATTGATTAACAATATTATAGCGAGATAACTGCTTTGGTGTTTGTAAACATTCATTAGGCAATATCCATTAAAGGCGCCTTTCTATTCAGGAACTTTTATGTTGATCAGATTTTTTTTTGATAGAGGTTTGAAGGTTTCCCTTTTACATTGTGGTTTATGGGGAACCTGAACCTTTATTAAGTTTGATGGTGGTGTTCAACGATCAATACATACTTATTATTCATTCTTTCAATCAAGTATTTGTCATTTAAACAACGTGTAACAGGATTAAATGTACAACCCGAAACTAGTTTGTTCAGAATCGATAACCGAATCAATTTCAGACATTTCGAATATAGGTAACATTTTATCCCAAAATTAATCACAATTAAGGAAATTATTGGCACCCATTTGGTGACAATAATTAACTAACGTCTTTCCAAAATAAGATATTAATCTCAACAAGTTTATAAGAACTCGTTGAGACGTGCATTTTAATATAGATAATAATTTAAGAAATGAAATAGTGAAAATGAATCTTATTACTAGCGAGTGTTAAATAGGGGTACGCAGGTTACGCTACATCACATTGCGACCGTGTGCGTGTGTGTGTAAGTTTGTGTTTTGTGCGGGCGTAGGTAGCGGTTCGTACAGAATGAGGACAACTTGTTTCCTAAATAAAAAATATTAAATACGAGTACATAAACATGTAATTTCAGTACATGTATTATGATTATAACTCGATTTCCTATTCTGGGTTTGATAGTGGGCATTATTCCCGTTACATGTTGTACAAGACAAAGTCGTGTTAGTTATGTGTGATAACACAAGAACGGCTTCTGTATATATGGATGTATAAAAAAAAACATAATTTGTTAGTTAGGGTAAGGTAACACTACCATACATTTAGTGTAGAGTATGGTAGCATAAAGGGAGGTCATGCCCATCGACTTTTTTACTCACAATACTAAGTTTTGTTGTTTATAATGTTCCCGGGTCGGGGGATATCAAAGATAACGGTGTAAACTCTGGTTCTGAAAAAAACGTAACTGGCGAATCGTGTGTGTTTGCATGTATGTTTGAATGCATGCATAAACCTCTGCCTACCCCTTCGGGGATTACAGGCGTCACGTTTTTGTTATTTTTGCAAAAGTCGGGTCTCGAACCAGAGGTCAGTTCTGATCCACTACTACAAATCCACCGAGACGGGTCAAATATTTTCGTAAATGAAAAGTAATGTCAGATTAATAACAAAAATAATCGTACGTTTCAGCAACATAGTCCGAAAAAAGAAAATTAAAGATATGAGTATAAAAGTAATTATAAAAGCTTCGCGAGCAGCCTCTGCGATATTAATAAGAAAAGTATATTAATGGTCCAGTAAAGTTATAGTAATAAATTAATTAGATAAACCTTATTTGTGTATTTCAACAACAAAATGTTTAAAGAGTCTTAAATGTTGAATGTATTTTTGAATGGTGTTCATAATAAATGTAATTAATAATGGCAACCCATTATACGTCCCACTGCTGGGCACGAGTCTCTCCCCTTTTTTTTGGGGGAGCCCTGGAGCTTACTCCACGACGCTGCTCCAATGCGGATTGGTGGAGGTGGGTGGGTTAGTGGAACGCATCGCATTAGCTAATCTATCAGCCGTCAGATGGCTGTATAATATGGCCCCCTTAATAACTACTACAGAGGCAACACAACACAGGCCTCAAAGGTGGCAACACATCTACGTTTGAACCTTTGGTTTTTGTCTATATGTGTCTATAGACTGCAGTCGTCACTATTATCCGTCACTTGTGTTGTTGTCATTCACTTTTTTATTGCATAAATGCAATGGCATGTTCGGGACCAATTCAAAACAAAAACGGAATTTTTATCAAAGCAAACACTCAAATACTTTACAAGAAATTTTATAGTTTCCACTAAACATGAATGATTTGGGGTGTTGAGGCCCTGAGCTAATAGCAGCCATTTGGCTATTTGGCAGCAGATAGATAAGGTAATATGCCCTGGAGTTCCGACACTGGAACTCTACAAACATAACAGAGATTTATCGCAGAATGCATATTTCAGAATGCTAACACCATTAAAGACTTAATTAGTTCAGCCAACATTTAGGTTGCCACTTGACCGGGGAATTAACTTGGGGAGCTTGCGTTCCTAGCAAGCAAACAATACGCTTTGCTAGAATAGTTAAAATCTATATCCGCGTATTTATTAGTTGAATAACACATGAAACTCCGTATTTTGGGTAACCATTTTATAAGTCAATGATTTATCTTTTCAGGAATGGACATAAGAGTGTCCTGAAATACCGGCAGAATATACTTATAAAATCACTTATGTCTCGTATCGGACAAAATGGAAGTCTTGTCAATGAAACAAAACCTCAAAAAACTTGAAATTGTTTATTCCACGGTATCTTCAGTTACAATCGGTCGGGTGTCCGCACAAAATAGGAAGTGATTTGCTCTCGCGATAATAGTAGGCGCGAACAACTTATCATGGGCATGTTACCTATACTTATGGTACATAAGTATAGGTAACCGTAAAGCCAATTTACCCCCTCTATGTTGTTGGCTTACGACGACCTTCCTTTAACATTTGAGGCATACTATCTCAAAGCATCTAAACTGAATGTTTGTTATTCATACTTTAAATCAGGAAATTATTATCATAACGAACTTTTTTTCTCAGATAAGCATAATTTCAATGATCTAACAAAGAAAGAAGCTTGCCGTCCCATATATTATATCACGCTATTAATATAATCATTTGCTATTTACTATTTACTATAGCTTTGCTATTTACTCATAGCAACACACCAATTAGGTCTATCGTACAATGCATCTTTCAGAGTGCTAAGTCCATTAAAGACTTAATTGGTTCAGCCAACATTTAGCTTTCCACTTGACCGGGGAATTAACTAAGCGGAGTGAGCGTGCGTTCCTAGCAAGCAAATAATACGCTTTGCTAGAATAGTTCTGATCGATAACAGCATATTCATTCGTTGCAACGCTTATATTCTGAGTGGTAGCTTTTTGAGTCAGTGATTTTTTAAAATAATTTTTGGCCATGTCCCATTAATGGTAAGTTTTCTCTGCACCATTCATAGTAAGGTTGCTGAAATAGGATGTCAAATTTTCTTATCTTTTTTTAAAATTCCCTATTTGTTTCATTAAGTCCGCATTTTGTACAACAATGTAGGTATTTGTGCAATCAAGTTAAACAACTTTTACTGATGGTAGAGCTCCAGTGACGGAGCTCGCGGGCGTAGGCACCACCACATTACCTAATTTACTTGCCGCTAAATGGTAGTGTTCAGCACTATCGTGTTCTGGTCAGGTGGTAATGTACGGCCCTGTAATTTCTGGCACAGAGGCATAACACCTAATGCCTCAGGAGTGGCAGCGCATCTGCATTTTGACCTCTGGTCATTGTGTGGGTGTCTATAGGCTGCAGTCATCACTTAACATCAATGTGAACTGCATGCTTGTTTGCCACTTTTATAACATAAAAAAAAACACTACAGTTTTAGCGAAAGTAACAAACAGCAGATAATAAATCTATGCAAACAGCAATTGATTTTTGAAAATTTCCTGGCTTGTCCAGTTTCGGTAATACATCAATGACATTTATTAAAAACTAGCTGTTGCCCTCGGCTTCGCCCGCGTGGATGTCGTTTTATAAATATTTTTCCTGAATTTTCTTTTCTATAAACCTCACGGAACCTGAGACCTTTCCAACGAATGCAAAACCGTGGAAATCGGTTCGTGCGTTCTGAAGTTATAGCGTCAGGAAGGAAAACCCGACTTATTTTTATATAATAGATGAAATGTGTACCTCATAATGGCGGGCATTGACATTTGAATTTATAAAATTATTGATTTTATTTCACGAATTATCAAAGAATTCGAATTTTGCGTATACATGTTCTTGACTCAGAATAATTAATTATTTACGAACTTTAATTATTTTGTAAATAGGTTTCGATCGAGTCTACTGTAGATCTGTGGCAGAAAATATTACACGTAATGTCTGTGCTTAGGTTCATAATGGCGGATGTGAAAAATTGAACATTAACGTTGTGCATTTTTAACCACTAATGCCACCAACACTACTTAAACACTACCACCACCATCACCACCATCGTCACCACCACCACCACTTTCACCGCTACCACTTCCACAAACGCCACCAACGCCATCAACGTCACCACCAACACCAACATCACCAAACACCTACGCCACCAAAACCACCACCACCACAACAACCAATGCCTCCAAAACTATCAAAAAGCATCAAGCACCAGCAACGACACCAACGGCACTAATGCCTCCATCGCGACTAATAAAAACCACCACCATCTCCACCAACGCCATCAACCCCGCCATCAAAGTCACCAACAACACCTATGCCGCCAACGACACCAATGACATCAACGACCAAACCCACTAACGCCACCAATGCCACCACCACCACCACTACCAACACCACCAATGCCACCAACACCACTAACGTCACCAAATAAGACCTAAAAATTCTGTGAAAATTTTAAACGTCTACTTGCTATATACCGTTAAATATTGATATCGAGCAAAAATATACGTAAAAAAAAACACGTTTTTTGTATGCCCCCTTGGACCTCTTAACATTTTCATTTTCTTATTTTCAGTAATTAATTTTGTCTTTATAGCCGTAATAGAAATACATAATTTGTGAAAATGTTAGCTTTCTATCTATCACTATTTATGAGATACAACCTGGTGACAGACTGACGGGCGGACGGACAGACAGACAGACAGCGGTGGATTAGTAATCCGTAGGGTCCGTTTTTACCTTTTAGGTACGAAACCCCCTAAAAGATAGAACTAAGATACAGAATAGCTTAAAAATTTTCGATACGATTCTTTAAATTGATATAACTTTTTGATTTCTGAACCGATACACATGAAACAAACATTAAATATTAAGTGAAACTTGCCACAATTGGTGACGGCAGATCGAATACGCCGTTTCTGAATTTGCGTGCACAAACACACAGACAAACAGACATTTTTCCGGGATAAAAAGTACCCAGTGTTGTGGGCCAAAGGTTAAAATATAATTATACCAAGTTTCATTGTAATCGGACCAGTAGTTTTTATGTGATGCTTGAACAAACAGACAGACAGACAAAAAAAATTCTAATCACATATTTGGGTTCGGTATCGATCTAGTAACATTCCCTGATATTTATTTTTTCAATATTTTTAATGTACAGAAATTTCTTTTCTACAGTTTTATTATAAGTACCTATAGAAGATAATTATCATAGTTCACTCTATTTTGTGCATAAAAGTTTCTACTTAATTTTAAAATAAGAATGAAATAAACAATCATTATAAAAATCTTACAAAACCAACAAACCATATAAAAGGAACGCTGTACGATCCATGTAGCGTTCAAATACTGTTTTCCTTTCCTTTCAGTACCGCCACGTGTCCCCTACCGATCTGTCTTGGCTTAACTAAATCCCACTAATACATTATTTTTATAATACTCCCCAGCGGCACGTCCATTAGTTGATCCTGTATGAACTGTCCGTGCCTGCGGAGAAATTCTGTTGAATATATAGGTTGGGGAAAAAGTTTCTTCGCATTTTTTAAGATAATTCAAAACATTTTTTAATATAGTTTATTTAAATTTAACTAAAGTATGTATGTACCATTTTTGTTTTATATTATTTCGCATTAACACATGCTTGTGAAATATATTTTATATATTTACATTTACAAAATATATTTCACAAGCATGTGTTAATACGAAATAATATAAAACAATTATTAAGGGTAAAAGCGACTTCTTTACGATATTCAATAAACTGCAAAGTCTATTATATCGGTTGCCTAACTAGCATAGTTGGCAATAGATAGCGCTGCTGCTACCATAAAGCAATGCAACAAATGTGAAGGAAAGATTTGACAAATCGGGCAGGACTTCAGTAGCTCAATTGGAAGAGCGGCTGGACTAGATTCTCAGTAGGGCGCGAGTTCGAGTCTCGCCTGAAGTCAAATTTTTCTTTCCATTTTACTTTAAAATAAAATATGTACCATTTTGTTCGATAACCTTTTGCCATCTTGTAGGTAGGGACATGATCCCATTGCTATAAAAAATTTGGGACTTCTCATCAAAATACTGCGACAAGTGGATTTAGCAGTCCTCTCGTGATGTTAACCTAACATTGCATAAAGAATTCTGAAGAGACCGAAACAGGTGGAAATGAAGGTGCAAGGTCAGGACTATACGGCGGATGCATTAACACCTCCCAGTCAAACTCTCTTAATTTTTGCTGAGTGGCTATAGATGTGTGAGGTCTAGCGTTATTATGATGATACAACACACACCTTCTGTTGATCAATTCCGGCCGCTTTCTCTCAACTTCTTGCTTTAATCTCATCAGTTGTTCGCAGTAGAGTTCACAATCGATAGTCCTGCCTGGTGGTAATAGCTCATAATGAATAATGCCCTTCCAATCCCACCACACACACAACATCACCTTATTGCGAGTTAACCCGGGTTTCGCCACAGTCTGTGAAGCCTGACTGGCCTTTGACCACGACCTTTTTCGCACGTTCTTGTCGTCCGTGATCCACTTTTCATCATCAGTTATCAGCTTCTTCAAAAATGATTCGGTTTCATTACGTCGTAATAAAGAATCACAAATGAGTACACGGTTCATTAGGTTTCTTTCAGTGAGCTCGTGAGGTACCCAAATATCGAGCTTTTTTTTGTACCCAGCTTTTTTCAATTGCGCCAAAACTGTTTTGTGATCAATTCTCAGTTCTTCAGCTACGTCGTAACTACTGATATGTCGATCTTGCTCCACTTTTTCAAAAATGGCATCCATTTTATCCGTAATAGGGCGACCAGAGCGAGGTGCATCGTTGACATCAAAATTTCCGGATTGAGAACGCTTAAACCAAATTTGTGCTACTCTCACAGACACTGCACTAGGTCCATAAACATCGCAAATTTTTTTCGCGGCTTGCGTTGCATTTTTACTTTTTTTGTAGTAAAATTTTAAAATGTATCGATTTTCTTCATTAGATTCACTCATCTTGACAGTACGAAAAACAAATGAAAATCACACATTTGCCTAATTTGAATTTGGAATTATGTTCTTTAAAATTTTAACTTTCAATGATACCAAAACCAGCCAGATACAAATACTACAGCCAAAGAGATTTTATTACAAGTTCATACATACTATAATGCGAAAAGACTTTTTCCCCAACCTATTTTTATTAGATTCTTTTTGTGAGTATATGTGCTACGTGAAGACCTTACTTGTAGGGTAGACAGAGTAGTACTGGATGTATAAAATACAACTGCAGTGACATTAGTCTGTCGTAAGAGATACAGACACAGCCGTGATGAGTGGATGCTCTTTTTTGACGTTTAGTAGCTACAATAAGAAGGCGAAGAGGAGAATGTAGAAGCTTCAAGTCCGGTTAAGCGCCGGGTACAAATGGTTTGCCAAAGCAGCCCGTGACCTCGTTTGGTGATTCAAAGTACGTACGCACCTGAATTTTCCTATCATGCATCCTGACTTCAGGTCATTTAGGAGGTACCAAGTTCGGCTAATCCTTATTTTCCGTCAGATAGTTTCAGAGCGTTTAACATCGCAAGAAGGGTAGACAAAATGTTAAGCGTCTGATCATACAGACTTATCTTAAATTCTTTTTTGATGAACCTTGTATTGGGAACGACCTGAGTTCTTCTCAGAAACAGTCTTATGAGGTCAAAGTGAACTTCGATCCCTGTAAATAATTGCGTGTTAATGTAATGTCGTCAATGCTACGAGTATATACAGTATCCAACAAGAAATAATGCACATCGACCTCA
The DNA here is from genome assembly GCA_036365455.1 of Macrosoma leucophasiata. NCBI lineage: Eukaryota > Metazoa > Arthropoda > Insecta > Lepidoptera > Hedylidae > Macrosoma > Macrosoma leucophasiata. The sequence continues at coordinate 6,208,928 of JAWQUS010000014.1, read as the reverse complement.
GGAAGAGACGTCGGCTTATTTCGGATCTGTAGAGCGTTATCTCTTTCGCACCTATTGGACGTTTGTCGACCATTTTGATCAAGTTATGACTAATACCGGACTACGGATGCTTACGTAGGCAGTGGGCAGCAGAGATAACGCTCTATAAAGCCGAAACTAGCCGATTGTCACTTTCATAGGCTCGATGTGTATTATTTCTAGATGAGCACTGTAAAAACTTATTGATGAATTTTATTTACTTTTGTGATGATACATTTTGATTATAATGTTTATAAATGTACTGGCTAAAGTGTCATCATAAATCTTGTCAAAAGCATAGTAGTAAGTAGTAGCGTAAGCGAATAAAAAATATGATCGTTTTACTTTTTTCAATTTTCATGTATGAAATTGCCAGTTGATACAAACGCTGATGAATCTGCCAATGTGTATCGTTCCATCCGATATCATGTTTGTATCTACGAGCACAATCAACTATCGAATGGAACAACATCATGTACTGTCCGTGGAATTATAATTTGACAGCAAACAGAAGGCTCAACTTGGCGGAAGTCTGTGTGTGAATTCATTAACTAACGACTCCCTCGGGCCGTGATTGTATAGCAGCAAAACTAGGGTATATTTGTACGTCATCACGATAATTTCTTTATAAGATAATACAGAGAGTATGATGTGCCAAATATCCTTATTCCATGACAAGAAGATTTTTGCTTTTGTGTTGCTTTTTCTGTGTATGGCAAACGTATACCTAATTGAAACGTGTAGTTCACATTAGTGGATATTGCTGAAACTGATTAAAAAAAATAGTTAACCTTAAATCTCAGTTTTTTTTCATTTTCAGTTTACATTAGTTTTATTACATTTAGTTTTAACTTAGTGATATTCTTGACTTTACATATATTTTTTATTTTGTTTGACATGTATATCAATTGTTGTTCACTTTAATTTTATTTTATTTGTTTTTGACGTGTCATAAGAGGTGCCTGTCACCCTAAATGAATAAATGAGTTTCTGATTCTGATTCAGTGCAGGTCCGTTGTTTCTCCTGAAGCTTCAGATAATATACACTTGCACCTTGCAAGAGTCATACATAACCATCTTACATATTACACACATCTTTTACACAGCCGTTAGGTTCTGTGGATAACTGTTTATAAACTTATATAACTAATGTGGCGATAAGTAGATTGTAACAGTATGCTTGTGTGAATATGTGTAAAAGGACACATAGCTATGCCGTTAAACGGTATCCTGCATGGAATCGAAACTGTAAGTATGTGGCTGAAAGTGCGGTGATTAGAATACGATACCAATAAGTATTACCGTACCTAAGCGATTGATCGCTCACTATGGACCTTATGAGAAGGCTCAAGGCCACGCAGAGAGCAATACGAGAGCTATGCTTGGAGTTTCCCTATCAGAAATAAAGAGGTCCGCATGATAACGAAAGTAGCCGATATAACTCACTGAATAGCGAAATAGGCAAAGCACATAGCTAGAAGAACTGACGGCCGTCGGATAGAAGAGTTCTCAAATAGCGGCTGCGTACCGGAAGGAGAATTGCCGGCAGGCCCTCCACGAGGTGGACCGACGACCAGGTAAAGGTTGCGGGCAATCGATGGATGAGGGCGGTCTAGGACCGTTCGTTGTGGCAATCTTTGGGGGAGTCTTTTGTCCAGCAGTGGATGTCATCGAATGATGATGATGATTGATTGATAGATTAGGAAAGTTTTCTTTGTTCTCGAGTTCCAATACCATCAACAATGTACTGACCTATACGTTAGTCTAAATCAAACAAGCCTCAACTCTGACTGAAATTCAGGATACAAATTCAGTACAAAAACTACTTCTAACAAATTTCTAAGTTTATTCCAACAGTGAACCACATAGAAGGTACGTTTAATCTAGTACGGTGGACCGGACTTGCTCCACAAAACGCCAATATACCAATACATAAATACCTTCTGTACTAGGCAACGCTTATCGGTAAACATTCCACGCTATGCTCCGTTCACCCGCTATAAATTTGACCGTTCGTACGTACAACATACGGTTTTCGGGTAAATATATTCTTCATCAACCACTATGATATTTGCAGTGTGTTGAATGTTTCTTTAGGAGGACTAGTTACGATGTTGAGATATTTCTTTTCAAGAAATGTATAGCTTACGATTGCGAAATATCTCGATGATATGGATTATTACTCGGTGTACCTTTTTTTATGTAATGAAATTGGCAAACAAGCATGTAGTTCACAGTGATGTTAAGTGATCACTGCAGCCTATAGACACCGACACAAAAACTAAGGTCAAAATGCAGATGCGTTACCACCAAGGTGTTATGCCTCTGTGCCGGAAATTACGGGGCCGTACATTACCACCTGACCGGAACACGATAGTCCTGAATACTACCAGTGAGAGGCAAGTATATTAGTTAATGCGGTGGTGCCTACGCCCGCGAGCTCCGTCACTGGAGCTCTACCACTAGTAAATGTATAGCTTACGATTGTGAAATATCTTGGTGATATGGATTATTACTTTGTGTACGAACAACCAGTAAATATATATATTTACTGGTTGTTCAGCTCCAGTGAATGAGCTCAAGGGCGTAGGCATTACCGCATTATCTACTTGCCGCTAAATAATAGTGTTTAGCTGTTATAAAGGTTAGGTTACAGTCCCATAATTTCCGGCACAGAGGCATAACAGCGCAGGTCTCAAGAGTGGTAAGGAATCTACATTCACTTACCATCAATGTGAACTGTTTGCTTGTTTGCCACTTCAATACCACTTCAATAAAGTACCGTTGTCCCTGTCGCACGGGGACAGCGGGAATAAACCCTTCAAAAATGGCGTCAAGAGTCCTTCAGGGCTGGCAGCGCGTTGGCAACTCCCCTGGTGTCGCAAACGTTCATAGGCGACGGTGACCACTTTCCATCAGGTGGCCCGTTTGCTTGTCTGTCAACCTTCAGACAAAACATTAGCAGTACTTAAGGAACATCAGTACCTACTGTTGTACTAAACATTGGGTCTTTTCTTCGTCTTCTGCAGTTTAAAGGTTTCGACGCAATAACTTATTGTTGTTTATGTCTCGTTTGTTATTTATTGTGATTTTCAAATACTTAACCAGGTGAAGGGTTGGAGGCTCGTACTTAAGAAGCACTGCTTGATCCGTGAGGTCAAGGGTTCGATCCCCGCGCCGGAATAAAAATCTGTTTAGTCTAGGAGGTTTCTGGTATCGGTGAGTTTGTATATAAATGTGTTTTATGTAAATTTATAACTATACCCACGACGTTGTGAGTGTAGAACGATACATTATATTGTATTAACGGTGTATCGAAAAAAGTCATACAAACCATGTTCCAAAAATTACGAACACATCAAAAAAGTCAGTACACTTCTTGCGTCGTATCATCAAAAATATGGAAATTAACTTTTATTTATTTAACTAATTAAAAGTTGCACCAACGGAATGTACGCTATACATTTGCAGAAATTAAAAAAATATATATTTTAGTGCCACCTCAATTACAGATGCCAACTGCATGGGTAAACCACAAAAACCAGCAAGCAAAAAATAAAGAAATAAGTACATTTCAACACATAAAAGATCTCTAATAATCCTTCAATATTTGCTTCCGCTACATCATATACTCGTTATATTGTGGTAAGATTAACTTAACATCGTAGCCCTGTCGGCTTGTAGCGAAGAGGATTTCGTTGCACCTCCATTAGTGTTCCCGCGTTCTCCATTTAATGCAATATCTGTGCTGCACCACATAATAGGAAATAATAGGTTTATTATAAGTTCTGGTAAGAACAGAGTAGTGCATTGTTACATTGAGATTATGTTATGGAAGTGGCATACAAGCTTGCAGTTCACATTGATGTTAAGTGATGACTGCAGCCTATAGACTGAATATGTATCTTCTCTCCTATTTCAATGTTTTTACTGGTGGTACAGCTCCAGTGACGGAGCTCGCGGGCGTAGGCATCAACGCAATACCTAATATACTTGCCGCTAAATGGTAGTTTCAGCACTATCGTGTTCCGGTCAGGTGGTAATGTATGGCCATGTAATTTCCGGCACAGAGGCATTACACCTTAGGCCTCAGGAGTGGTAACGCATCTGCATTTTGACCTTGGTCTTTCCGTGGGTGTCTATAGGCTGCAGTCATCACTTAACATCAATGTGAACTGCAAGCTTCTTTGCCACTTCCAGTACATTAAAAAAAATTAAATTGGTTGGGACACAATTAAAGATAGACACAAGAGTGTTTTATAAGCGTCTAATTTTTCATTTTGAGACACGGAACCCTAAAGTATTTATTTATTTATTTATTTTACTCTTCATTGTACAAATTAGAACAAGAAAATACAGAAACAATAGCACTTAAGTAAAAAGCACAATAGGCGGTCTTATCGCTTAAAGCGATCTCTGCCAGACAACCTAGATCGAAAGAGATACATTTCAGAAAAAGGGGTGTACACAGAACAGAAAAAACAATAGAACAAGCATATCACCCGTTTAGTATCAGAACCAGTGTAGCCAAACACACACATTTGCACTTTACCACACATAGAAGAATATCCCGTGATTGGCAAGTAAACTTCTAATGAATATCCGATATGTCACAGAATCACGTATTTAAAAAACAGGTCTTAAACATTATGAAAATAGAGTTATTTTTTGAACTCACGTAAACTCTTTGACTGCCTTTTTGTTTTGAGCAAACACGACGAATAGCCATAATTCTAATGCCTAATTCATACACTCGCGACAATAATATAAATTTAAAAAGATAGCTTGTTGGCTAGATGCATATTCAAATTATATAATAACGTACTAATAATGTTCCAAAATTATTTAAGAAATTTTCGTGGTGGGATTCGTTCCTCGGGACTTCATAAAAAATAACATTTTCAAACATATTCATCGAAATAATCTTGTCGAGAGTGTAAAACAATCTTAACAACAAGCTCAGCACTAGGGACGTGACGCTGTGAGTATCTTTTGATCGATATTCATAATATTTTATCGAGATTCTGTAACGGTAATCTCGTGGGTATACCTCAGTATGTAAATAGTGTATAAATTAATTACTATATGTTCAGTCGTATTTAACATAGTTCATCCACAATTTCAATATGGATTGGAAATGTGTAGTCACACGTGCACCTGTGTGCGTAGCACGTAGGGTTACGAGTTTATGACTTTAGGCCTCGGACCGACAATACAGAAATAAATTAATACTATGTACTTACATAGATATTTCTTTCTTTCTTTTTTATTCTTTGACCCGGTTTACACTATGCACCCTGTCAGGCCACGAGAAAAATAAGGCAAATTTCTACTTACCAGTTTTACCCAGTTTACCGGTGCATTTTAAAAACATAAAAATTCAAACATTACTTCAACAAATAGCACAAGTATTGGAAAATAACACTCACTACCTACTCATTACGTCCACAAGTCAGTTCAATTCAATATACTGAGACACTTTTATTACTAATGCAATGCAATCACATTTATCATCACATCACAGGATGGCAGACTTTTTGCCACAAGAGAAGAAAAAAGATGGCAGCATACGAAAGAGCGAGACAGTTGCGGAACAATTAATTTGAATTAATGAAATCTTTACATATGGATAAAATATCTTTTATCAATCAAACAAATAATTCATTGTAGAATTTTGTGAAAGTTCTATACTTATTTACATTGATTAAATTCTAGGTGTACTGACTAAATAGAAAAAGTACCTAAAGTTTTGTAATTGTGAATATAATTATTTTTCTTAATTTTTTTGGGAAACTGAAAAATGATCTTTTCTTGTCACGGTTTGTTGACATATAGCCATACACTGCACAATAAAGCACCATCTTAATGTTAATAAATAAAATATTCGATTACGAATTAATCAAAACTAGGCCGCTCGCAACCTCGCTGTAGAGTACCAACCGTCTCCCATATGAGGGGAAGAAATTGAGTGAAGCGGGGAAAATCGGCGGGACGACGAAGTGTCCATTCTATACGCAGTATTATTACATATTCTCTGATATTAGTGTAGTAGAAAATGGTACGTATAAAAAGTCGATAACTCTTAAATAAATAAAATCGATATTTCTTGATCTTAGATCAACAGCCGCAATCCCTATGGAATGCTCTAGAATTGTTGGGTTAAAATCATTCGAAACTAGTCCTAGATACTTCTTCATAAGGTTCACTTTTATTTGGTTTTAGGAGTCAAAAATACGTCTCTTTAATTTTAATTAAAATTACATGAAACGGGACTTTCCGATGATATAATATACCTTAATTTGACACATTTGTGGTTGGGCTATCGTTTTTGCACTCCGAAACGGCTTAAAAGGGCATTATTTTAAGATAATTCAGCTTTTGAACACGGCGACTGCCGAAGTTGCACTGGCGTGTGTAAACGAGCGGGCGATCGACGGTGCTAGTAACTCCGCATATTAGATGCGCGCGTGCCCCGCCCACTTGCGAATTCTATAGTTTTTTCTGTTCTGTGGGGGTGTACAACACAACGTTAAAATATAAATTAAATATAACAATTCTTACAAAACTATAACGTAACGTGGGGTTTATTCTTTTTGATTCTTTCTTATCTTCTGATGGTGGCAAACAAGCATGCAGTTCTCATCTATGGTAATTGATGACTGCAGCCTATAAACATCTGCATGAGAACCGGAGGTGAATATGCAGATGCGTTAGGCCTAAGTTGTTTTGCCTCTGTAATAGTTAAGTAAGTAAGTAAGTAAAACTTTATTTAATGCAGAAAGAAAACACGGGATGGTTACAGAGAAAAAGAACATAAAATCACTTAAAAAATAGCACAATATACTGGATACATAGATCTGCTCTGAATGTGTGTCTCCTTTTAGCACCAAAAAGGTGACCGATTCAGCATAGGTATACAGTAGTTGTTATTACAGGGCTATTTTTAACATTTGGTAGCAGATAGATTAGGCAATGCGATGGTGCTTCCGCCCACGACACGGGAACTTTCTCTGCAGTAAAATTAGGTTCGAGTTACATAACTCAATTACACATTCATAGAATAAAACACATACAATCCAGTTACCGAAGTTAGCAACTCATACAAATGTCATCCGCAGCCATAGAGCAACACGGGCCACCGGCCGCGACAGGCCGGAGGCCCGGCTTTCCCCTCTGTCAAAGTACAAGCCCAATTGGGCCTATGCCTGTCGCGTAGAAGTTTAGATTTGTGCGTGAAATTGTTTATGTATTTTGTTAAAGTCAAGGTGTGAGTTTCGTTGTAATAGACGATTTTTGTGGAGTGTGTCATACGCTTTTTCCCCCACAAAAAAAGATAGACTGTTTTGCATCGGTAATAAACGCTATGGCTACTTACACCCGATCCGCCGCGGCCGGTGGTCCGCGTTGCTCTATGTCCGCAGCACAACATGAAATTAAGTGTACTATTTTACAAGAGTTTTAATGTTCACGTATCGTCCAAGTTTCGATTTCACAAGCGTTTTGAGTTAGTCAATTATATCTAGTCTAGTTAATTAAAACCGGTTATTTACGTTGTATTCCCGAAATACTGGAGTTCTTCATGTTTGTTGCAGCGAGTTTCGTTTGCGACGGCTGGACATTTGAAATTAAATATTGAAGTGGATATTGCGCACTACACAATTAGTAAGTAGAATCAGTTAATAAAACCTACAGTAATAGATAATACAGCTCACATTGATAATACAGATGACATAGATAATACTGTATTTATTTAATGTAATGAAGGTGGAAAACAAACATGCAGTTCACATTGATGTTAAGTGATGACTGCAGCCTATAGACACCCACACAAAAACCAGAGGTCAAAGGCAGATGCATTGCCATCCCTGACCCCATATCTCTGTAACAAGTTATTACAGGGGCGTACTTTACCATCTAACCGAAACACGATAGTGCTAAACACTAGCATTTAGCGGCAGATTGATTAGGTAATGCGGTGGTGCCTACTCCCTCGGGCTCCTACACTGTAACTCTACCACCCTGGCCCTGTCATGTTAGAGTCAAGTGTTCCCTCCTCCTTAAAACTAAACGGTTGTTGTTAGAAATTCAAACGTTACGGCGATAGTAGTTACGTTTAACGAAATTAGTATTTCCAAGTTTTCGCCTATCGAAAACACATAAATGTTTCTTAACATGTTGTATACAGTTTTATAACAAAATTCCGTCCAACATTCTTGAACTTACAGATAATAAATTTAAGTCATGTATTAAACGCACACTATGTAAAAATGCGTACTATAGACTCGATGACTATCTAAAGGATAGAGATGCCTGGACAAATGCTAGTCTAGCTCCACAAGACTAAACAATAATTTTGTGAAATGAATGTGCATTGTACTTGATATTGTAAAACATAGTTATAAGTGTCATATTGTGAAAATAGTTTTAAGGAACATATTTTGAAAAGACCCTACTGAGTTTTGTTTTGGCAGGTTTTTTCTCAGTAATGTGGGCTTTGGAACTCTGCCAGTGAATGACAAAGAATGTCCCATATTTTTTTGTTTTGTCTTATCTTGCCGTTTGTAAAAGAAATTATGGAACATTCTGTTGATACCTATTTTTATCATTAAGTATTTTTGAACTATTATTTATTTTATTTTGTTTACTTTGACATATTAATCAACGTATCAGTTGTTATTCGCTTTAATTTTATATTTGTAATTTGACCTATCACAAGCAAATTCTATTATTTCCAAGTGATTAAATGAATTTTTGAGTTTGAGTTTGAGTTTTGAAATTAAAAGGAAAACTATCATACCTAAGTTGGCTTTACAAGTTTGCGAGTAATAGTCGACTAAATGTCATAATAATCGAAAATTTTGAACAACTCCATAGAAAACATTTATTTATTTTTTTCATTACCTACATTAATCAAACCTGAAAACTACGGAACCCTACACTGAGCGTGGCCCGCCACGCACTTGACCGGTTTTTATTTATGTCCGCCTTATGTACTAGGTACATTAAAGTTTAAATAAATAAATAAAAGACTACCTACCTCATATAATAAAATGGTTTGAGTCTTATGATAAGTGATATTTTTATATCCTTAACAAAGGAACAGACTACACACAATGTACAAACGAATGAGTACAAAGGTTTCTTTTTCTAAATTACTTATGTTGTGTACACTCTTTTTTTTTCTGTGACTTACCGTAAGGGCATGTACATGTTAACACAGTGAGTGAGTAATGTGAGAAATTCACTGCCTCGTTGGCTCAGTGGTCGCAATCGCGATGGTGAAACCTGAGGTCCCGGGTTCGATCCACAGGTCGGGAAAATTTGTTATTGGGTTTTTTCTGTAAGGAAATTCCTAGTAATAGCCCGGAGTCTGGTACCCGTGCATCGGAGAGCACGTAAAGCCGTCGGTCCTGCGCCCGATCTCTTTCCGTTCGTGTCGGATTGGCGTCCCATCGGGCTATGAGAGTGAGGGAATGGAGAGTGCACCTGTGTATGCGCATACACTTGTGCACTATAATATCTCCCGCGCAGTTGGCTAGTCTCCGTTGAGATTGGCCGCCGTGACCGAAATTCGGTCTGGAGGACATTATTATTTTATTGTGAGAAATCGACAAATGTAAGACGTAAGTATAGTATTCAGCAGGATATATTGCACATCGTGCCTACGAAAGAGACAATTGGCTAGTTTCGACTTCGTAGAGCGTTATCTCTGCTGTACACTGCCTACGTAAGCACTGATTGTCTGGTATTGGTCAAAACTTGATCAAAATGGTCGACAAACGTCACATAGTTAAGTGCGAAAGAGATCGATCGATGTGCAATATTTTTTTTGTTGTGTACTGTACAACGAAGTAGATATAAAATCTATGGTACGCACTTGATTACCTACGTCCGTGACTGTTACTGTCATTATCTTTATCTATACATACATAATACATAAAAATAAATAAGATCGTAGTGTCTGTTTGTACTATAAAAATAACCGCTTTTCACTAAATGCATATGTTTGTACACATAACACGGTACATATACCAAAACAAGATTTTTTTCAATTTTTGTCGGTCTGTTTGTCCCGCTAATCTCGGGAACGGCTCGACTGATTTTGACGGGACTTTCACTGGCAGATAGCTTAAGTAATAAGGAGTAACTTAGGCTACTTTTATACGAGCTGCGCCCACGACTTCGTCCGGGTAGATACCTACTGAACAATCATAAATTTTTACGCGGACGAAGTCGCGGGCATAGTTAGTAAGTAATAAAAATATGTGATATGTTAATTTAATTAAGGATTTATTTCGTTAATTAGATTTTATGCAAAACCATTTTGTTTAGCTTTCTGAATTGGATTTCGGAACTTTTCTTATTCATAATATTTTCATATTCTTATTAATAAGTGTCCTTGTTTTGTGCAAATGGCTCATAGTTGGTTCTGGTGATGATTGCCTAAAGAGATGAAGATTGGCTCGCAGTTATATTTCATCAAAATCGGTTAAGCAATTTAGTTGCCCAAGCGTGATACACATTAGGCACGGATACTTTTAAATAATACTGATATATACGATTCCTCATATTCATCAAATAATATTTATTAGGTAGTCAGTGAATTAAGTAGTTCAATTCGCATAGGTGGCGTATCAGGAATAAATTTAAGTAAAATTAATACTTGATTACCTACAAAAGATCGATAAGCAAGAACAAAAGAAGAATATGTTTCTATTTTTTTACAAACAAATTGTTACATTTGCTATTGGCGAAGGACCATAATTGGTGATTGCACCATGTAGTGTGCCCGCAGGCTGAGCCATTCCATTAGCGTACATGATTTCATTCTAATTTCTCATAAAGTTGGGGAGAAACTAAATTAACAAACCTGCCAGATATTAAGCTATTATATAAGTACGAGTATATTAAAAAAGACGTGTGGCACTCGGGGACTGCCGCGGTAAAGCTATTGCATTTACATAATTATCTAAAATTATGCAAAACAAAATAAAATGCAAATAAAAGAAAAAAAACTAGAAAAATGAAACAATAATTTTCTATGAATATTTACCACTTTTTAAATATTGAATGGAAAAACAAACAATAAAAAAAATGAAGAAAAACAATCTTGGCAGCGGTGGGATTCGAACCCACGCCTCCGAAGAGACTGGTGCCTTAAACCAGCGCCTAGACCGCTCGGCCACGCTACCCACGAGGTCGGACGGCGAAATTATACATGACTTTCTTTAAATGAGTTTAAAATTTGTAATCCGGACCGTCCGGTTTTTTGCGTTACGGAATTTTTGAATTCGGTCCCCGCGCTCAAGGCCCGCGATAGAAGCTATGCAATAGCTTAAAAAATAAATGGGAATCTTATTAGCATAGATTGTACAGCCAGGGAACTATCCGCTTATCCAGAATCAAATATAGCTTTAATTACCATTGCATAACGTGTCCGTGTGATCAAACGGCCAGTTCCCTGATAGTAGATCCCGCTTTAGAGTTTCTTCCATCTCTGTCTAAACTTTACCCATAACAAATTATTATCGAAACCAAGTTTTTCTTATAGAAACATTAACACACATTGCCTAAATATTGAATACAAAAGTAAGGAGTTAGACTCGTTGAACTATTTAATGCCGTTTGCTGATTTTGAAATATAATTTTTCTGGTGGTAGAGTTCCAGTGACGAAGCTCGCGGGCGTAGGCACCACTGCATTACCTAATATACTTGCCGCTCAATGGTAGTGTTCAGCACTATCGTGTTCCGGTCATGTGGTAATGTACGGACCTGTAATTTCCGGCACAGAGGCATAACACCTTAGGCCTCAGGAGTGGTAACGCATCTGCATTTTGACCTTGGTATTTGTATGGGTGTCTATAGGCTGTAGTCATCACTTAACATCAATGTGAACAGCATGCTTGTTTACCATTTCCATTACATAAAAAAAAATACGAAAAGTATATCTTTAGGGAATGTATGTAATAAATCGGTTAGCAAATAGTTGAAATTACTAATACTACAATACAGTTCTCTCCAGGACACTTATGTACAGTAAATAGGTTAGTTAAACAGGAGAAATTGTGTTTCCATTACAACATGAACAATTTTCCCTCATTTTCAGCACCATAAATAGTGATCGCACCACGCAGTGTGGCCGCGGCCTGAGCCGTTCCATTAACGTAGATAATTTCATTCTAATTTCCCCTATAGTCGGGGGAGAAAGAAAAGCAACAAAACTGCCTTAATGGTAGGCTATTAAATATCTTTTTATTTGGGCTGTTTAGTGACTAGCGAGATTTTCCCTTGGGGCCGTTTCTTGTATTTATCCCGGAGCAATTTTTTCTCGTAGCTGTATATTGAGTAGAAGGGCAGAGGCATCACCGTTGAGGAGATTGGCAGCAAATCTGTAACAAAACAGGTTTTTGTTGAGGAAACAAAATGAAAAGTTACTGATATATTTTTTCTCTCATTAGCGGACACCGAACGAGGTTTGATGAGGGTTGATTTTTAGATATTTTTGTTGACTATTTTTCGCTTTTTAAGTAAATTAATATTGAATAATGTAAGTATACTAAATCTCCCTCAGATTCACAGACTTTTCTTTCAGAAAACTACGTTTAGAGCTGTCAGTAAAGTATGTCTGGCGCTCTACACTCTCTGCCTACCCCGTTAGGGACCTGGCGTGAAGATACATACATAGTAAAGTATGAGTTTTGACAGTTCTAAATATAAAATTATAGGAAAAATATTTATTGATCTACTGTTGTTAGCCAATCTATATATAATTATCTTCACGCCAAGTCCCTTACGGGATAGGCAGAGGGTGTAGCGCACCAGATATTCTGGTCCTGATACACCCTCCTCTTCATACATGCCCGCCGCTAATATAAGTTTATTTTGAAAGCGATTTATAGGTAGAGAATAGAATATTGTTAAACATTTAAATTATTTAAACAATGGTGGGAAATTTAGAAATTAAAGAAAAAACGGAAAGAAAAATTTGACTTCGCATATGTTATTGCGAAAAATAAATATAATATTACAATGGTGGAAAAAGCATCAAAATTGTGATTTCAATCAAAACCTATTTAATGCGACGCAAATGTAAATTCGAGGTAAATTAAATTCAATATATCATTATTTAGGCAATTGACAACGCTGTAGATACTACGTTTATTTTCAAGAATAGGTACTACAACAGAAAATCTACAGTGTGTAGCACTATCTGTGCCGGTCAGGTGGTAATATACGGTCCTGTAATTTTCGGCACAGAGGCATAATATCTTAGGCCTCAGGAGTAGCAATGCATCTGCAATGAAAAACTTACCATCATTGTAAACTGCGTGTCTGTTTGCCACTTTATCAGCGTATATGAAACATTTTGCTTACAATATACATTAAAAAAAACCTATTTATGTTACATAAAAGACAGGGCATAAAGTTAACTGCTTGAAATTTCACAATCGTTGTATTCAAATTATAAGCGAACCTCACCTATGTTGTGTAGCTTTTAATTATATTCATGGAAAAACGCCAGCGAATGGAAAATGTTGCAAAATTGTAACAAGGTCTCTATTATACCTTGCCTCCTTTATTATGCATTTTATAAATATGGTTTTAGTTACTATGCAAAAACGGTTACGTTTTGTTGTACGCTGAAGACCTGTGAGATCCAAGCTGTTTTTATTTTTTGACAGAGCTCGAGGGCATAGGCTAGGCTCCGCCGCATTACCTAATCTACTTGCCGCTGAAGTAGTATTGTTCAGCGCTATCGTGGTATTTTATTTTGTTATTTATTACCATTGCCACACAACGAGAAAAAAAAACATCAGCTGTCACGTTTCCCTAAAATATAAAATTTAAAAAAGCGGTGGTTACATTATGTTTAATGAAGTTGACTTAACTTACCTTTATAAAACTCAACCAAACCAAGTACATTGTAAATTTGAACGTAACTGTATATTATGATATCCGTCATTTTACGACTTGCCTAATGGGAAAAAGCCATTTAAGTTTATTATTAGCCGATAAAATGTTATTGAAAGCATTATCTAATGGACTATTATTAACGGGTCTGTATTTATAATTACGAAACGTATAAAATTAACGCGAATGGAATATTAAATTGCGACTTAAAATATATACAGAATTTAACTTTGTAATACAGTATAGTAAGTGTTGAGGTGAATGCATTCATGCATTAGATACATCCATCGGTCACCGGTTATGTTTTTATAATCTTAGCAAGATCCACAGAAATTTAATATTATTTATATATCTACTAGCGGCCCGCCCCGGCTTCACACGGGTACAATGCTATACGAAGTTACGGATAATATGTTTATCGTCAAATAGTACCTAGTATTCAGCACTATCTTGTTAGGGTTAGGTGGTAACGTAATAACTATCATAGAGATAAACCCACTTAGGCTTCAGGTGCAGCAACGCGTCTGCATTTTGACCTCTAGTTTTTGTATAATACAGATGTCTATACGCTGCAGTCATTATTCAATGTATACGGCATGCTTGTTTGCCGACATCGTATGTATATCGTATGTATTTAATACTTGTTACAAAAAGAAAACGATTAAAATAAAGCAAAAAAAGCTATATAAAATTAAATGGATCAGCAAAGGCATTAAAGTGTCTAGTAAAATGAAAAGAATTTTAACGGGTGTAAATAGAAGTTATAGTAATCCATCTATAACTAACTACAAAATTTTATATATGAAAATTTATAGAAAGACACTAAAAATAGCTAAATCGTTAACTATTCAAAAAGATATTATTGGAGCAATAAACTCCACAAAAGAACTATGGAGAGTTGTGAACAAGCACATAAATCAAAGTTCAAATAGGACACAGGCAAATTTAAAACTTAATATGGGAGGGAAAATAGTGAATAATGGTAGTGATGTAGCAGACATATTAAATGAAGAGTTTACAAAAACTATGAGCATTGCTGTAAATTTTGATGAAGCCATAGCATTATTGCATCAGAATTCGGCTCGAGTAGAGACAGATATAAGTTTGAAAGGTATAAGTATTAAAGACATTAAAAGTGTAGTTAGAAAGTTGAAAAATAGAAAAGCAAGTGGATATGATGATATACCTTCATCTGTGATTAAGGAAAATATCGACATTTTGGCTAAGCCTTTGGCACATTTTTTCAATCTATGCATGGCTTCGTCTATATTTCCAGAACAACTGAAAATTGCCAAAGTTGTACCTATCCACAAGAAGGATTCAAGAACGGATCCTAAAAATTTTCGACCAATTTCTCTTTTGCCAGTAATATCCAAAATTTTTGAAAAAATTATGAAGGATTCGCTTATGTCACACTTCGTATCAAAAGCGATTCTTAACCCTAGACAATATGGCTATCAGATTGGGGTTGGTACAGGTGATGCTATTGATACACTTATCCATGACGTATTAAAAGAGCTTAACGAGAATAAGACAGTGGCTGGCTTATTTTTGGACTTATCATCGGCTTTTGATTGTGTAGATCACAATATACTAATTGCTAAACTGGAACATTATGGGGTGAGAGGCAGCATGCTATTTCTAGTTGAGTCTTATTTAAGTAATCGCAAGCAATTTGTAGAGATTAAAGGAACGGGTATTAATGGTATTGAGGAAACATGCCATTCAAGACTGATTACAAGGTCTAAGGGAGTGCCTCAGGGATCGGTGCTTGGGCCTTTCTTTTTTGTTGTCTTCATCAATGATTTAATAAATTACATACGTAACAAAATAGCGGGGGTGGAGATGACACTATTTGCGGATGATACTAATGCAGTAGTTTCAGCTGATACACATGAGAATTTGATATCGAAACTTATGGAATTGTTTACTTTATTCAATCATTGGTTTACTATAAATAATCTTAAACTCAACACTAGTAAAACTAAAATTGTTTGCTTCAAAACTGCAAGAAGTAGTCGGGTACCAAACATACTTTTGAATTTTAATAATGAATGTATTGAGGAAACAGAAACTGTAAAATTCTTGGGTGTTAATATTGATGCAAGGTTAAATTGGCAATCTGAGCTAGAACACATAGAGAACTCGTTAAGTTCTGCATGCTATGCGCTGCGCAGTCTGCGAGACGTGCTGACCAAACAACAACTTAAAATGGTGTATTGCGCCTTAGTTGAGTCTAAATTGCGATATAGTATTAAACTTTGGGGAGCTAGTTATGCCTATAATGTGAATCGGGCATTCATAAGCCAAAAGAGAGCTATTCGTACCTTAGTTAGAATACCCCCTTGGGAATCTTGCAGGGACTATTTTAGACAATTAGGTATTCTAACTGTACCAAGTCTGTTTATTCTAACAGTATTAACTTACCTAGTAAAGAATAAACATAAATATGAAACTGATGAAGAAATGGTTATCAGACTTCAAACTAGACGTAAGGATTTGAATAATGTTATACAACCCAGGCTGGAAGTAGTAAAGCATTGTAGTCGCTATCAATCGGTAAAACTTTTTAATAGACTGCCTGTAGAGCTTAAGACTGTAACAAAAGTAAATACATTCAGAAATAAATTGAAACAGTACCTTTTGGAAAAGTGTTGTTACAGTGTTGCAGATTTTTGAGGAGAAGTATGTATTATAAATGTGTTTTGTATGTATTTTAATGTTTGTGTAGGCATTTGTTGTCATATTTTTGTTAACATTACTTATTTTTTTATTTTTGTGTATGTTTAATAGTGTAATACCTTTTTTTGTATCTCGTGCTTAGTTCGAACACAATGTATAATTGTTTACGAATAAATGAATAATAATAATAATATAAGTATTTTTGTCAAAAAAAAGTTAGATATTATGTTTAAGGTCTTAGTATTCGATTATTTGCTTTTGAATTAATGTTTTATTAAGTACCTAATACTCTATTTGAAATAATAATTCAGATTTGGTAAATATTGTAGAACGGCGTCTGCGATAAAATTTCTCAAATTAAAATTAAAGCTAATAATGTTTTGGCTTCCCAAGCGAACTATCTTCCTTCTGTTCAGAGCGTATATTCACTTGTTTTTATAACCCAACTTTTTAATGTTTCTTTTTCACTTCTTTTTAGTAGCATTAATGTGTAATAAGCAGGTGCCACGCCATAAAAAGACGTTCACTTGCGTTTCAGTGTTTTGCTTTCACACAGAAATTCTTATTTAAGCACGTTAAGGTTATTATTATTATTATATTTGTAAAGACTGGGTGCGCTTCTGGAGTTGTATTCAAAAAGAGATTTTTTTTATTTGTATCACATAAGTCGTTTATAATAAATAAGCATGCAGTTCACATTGATGTTACATGATGACTGTAGCTTACAGACATTTACACAAAGACCGTAGGTCAAAATGCAGATGCGTTGTTAGCCCTGAGACTTTTTTTTATCATTTAAATCATTGCATATCACTGCATATTTAAATCATTTAAATCATTGTTATGTCTCTGGGATAGTTATAACGGGCCATACATTATCATCTAACCGGAAGACGATAGTGCTGAACACTACCATTTAGCGGGAGATACAACATCTTATCTGTATCGTACCGCCTAACTTATTCCTGGAAGTGTTTTCGTCCGCAAGTATGTACTTAAGAGCTAAATATTTTAACAGACGGTTTGAAACGGACAAGCTGAAGTCCTAAAAGAAAGCATTTCAGTTAGGCGGTCGGCCCCCAGATAAAAGCAACAGTCTAAAGTTAATTGCTAAACTTTTTTTGTCCTTCTGTTTTTTTGGTATACACGACCGTACATAAGTACACTTACTGTGTTCTTAATCCTATCAATATACTAATTCAGTAGGTAAATCTGCATATTTAAATCATTGTGCATCAACGATGTATTTAGATGAAATTTAGATAGTTTATGACCTAGATTGACAAATTGCATCATTTATGTTCACGGCAAGAAGCTAATTTCGAACATAAATAACATACTTAGTCTTAATTTCCAATTTGTGTTACGAATTTACCGATACATTTTCATTCATATTCTAAAACATATTGCAATATAATGTAACAGCTACAGGTGAGTATAATAAGCTTATGATATTAAATGAAAATTAATTCAAACAGGAACTCCGAGAATGGTTATTAATTATTGAAGCTCCAGTCATAACAAAGAGGTTCAACTTGTACCATTAACCATTTTGGCAATTCGTAAATGGCCAAAGCGCGGTCTGTCTCGTAAATTGATTTCAGCAGTGATCTAGACACGCGGCAGCGTCCCAGCCAAGATAAAAAAAGGGAACTAACCACGCGCCATATATTATATCCGAATTATTTCGAGCTTCTTTCGATCCCTTCAGAACTCGCAAATCGTACTATAAATTTCCTAAATATATGTTTTGGCAATTTCATTAAGCTCCAACGTTTATTGATATATTGAAGTTTAAAACCGGATTTTTTATGACTGACAGAGATGACTGAAAGTTTCAATATTTGGGAAAAATCTGAAAATTGAATATTATTGATAAAACTTGGTACCTACTTTGTACCAAAAAATTTATAGTCACTTCAAGTATGGAAATAAAGGTTATTAGTGATTAGGTTAAAACATTTAATTGAATTGAATAGTTATTTCGTGTTAGGAGAAAAACACATATTTTTTATTTTTCTTTCAACCTCATTATTTTTATTTATAAAAAGTATTAACATCCCACCATAAATATTAATGTGACATAAGATACAAAATACCAAGAAACTAAATATGATATGATATGATAAGAATCTAAATTATTCTAAATGATACCTAGTAGTGTATAAGTCCAGTGTAAACAGGAATTGATTGATTATTGATTATACAAACTTCAAAATAAAAAAAACATCATTAGGTCAAATCTCGAGCTCAAATCATGTCCCAAATGAATACAGAATCTTAGATCTCGATTATTTTGCTGGCGAAGTTAAGAACGACGCTCTTTTACAGTCTTAAACTTGGCTCTCATTTCACATTTATGTTTTTGATGGGTGTAAGCTTCTTATGCAATCTTGACCGTGGCCCGTCTGAACAAGGCCGTGTGGCCAATAGTGAACGTTAATGCATTGTGCACTCAGGTGGCATAAAGCTCGCGTGACCTTGCCTTTATAATATTAAAAACACGCTATAACACCATTTGCGCGATGTATTTTGTTATAATTAAACTTGGATAACTTGGTGAGTTTTGTTATGTCATAGAGGTTGCTGGTCATACCGTTCATATTGGTAATTGAACACTTACCTGGTGGTAGAGCTCCAGTGACGGAGCTCGCGGGCGTAGGCACCACCGCATTACCTAATATACTTGCCGCTAAATGGTAGTGTTCAGCACTATCGTGTTCCGGTCAGGTGGTAATGTACGGCCCTGTAATTTCAGGCACAGAGGCCATAACACCTTAGGCCTTAGGAGTGGCAGCGCATCTGCATTTTGACCTCTGGTCACTGTATGGGTGTCTATAGGCTGCAGTCATCACTTAACATCAATGTGAACTGCATGCTTGTTTGACTTTATTACATAAAAAAAAAACCTTCGACGGGCATCCTAAACATAGCTAGATGTGTTCTCAGGCCTAAATTGTAAGATCATGTATCAGAAATTACTGTGCTGAACATTATGTAGATAGTAATGTATATAAATAATAAGGGGTACCGTAACCAAATGGCAAAAATGGAACCCTTACTGATTCTCCTTGTCTGTCTGTCTATCTATCTGTTTGTCGGTCAGTCTGTCTGTCCGTACGCGTGTCACAGCAGCTTTACTCCGAGACTATTAAGATTACGTATTTGAAACTCGGTAGGTAGATGTATTCTGTGAACCATTTCATGATTTTTATACAAACATTTTAAAAATATGAAGGTGCCATACTTGGTATTTAAATTATTTTTTTTCCATCAATCCTATAAGTTCTGTCTGTAGATAGAGTAGTAAGTAGATTAGGTAATTGTACTATTTATTTTTCCCAATAACACATGCGAGTGAACTTTAGAAATTAAAGAAAAAACGGAATGAAAAATTTGACTTCGGGCAGGAATTGAACCTGCGACCTCAGGATAACCAGTCCAGCCGCTTTACCACTAAGCTACCGAAGTCCCACACCGATGCGTCAAATTTTGCTTTCCTATTTAGATTAGGTAATGCTACGTCTGCGTGCTCCGTCGCTAACAATTTAAGTCCTCGAATTTCGATAGCACACCTCTATCATCAATAAAACCTGAGTTACAGGATAAAAATAAATTAATCGCATATGGGACTAGTGTGGTCGAACTAAATAAAAATGTAATATGACTTGCCTACGTACAACACATAGACACTGAAAGGCAACCCCGATGAAGGTCTTTTCCGGTTCCTTTTTTATTACTTCTGGTTGGCGAGAATTTCAACAAAACCGTGTGCGGATCTTAACCTTTTCAATTTCGTGAACGGTTATAAACGGCAAAATCGTAGTTTTAACTCCCACATACCAAAGATGTGCATGTAAATTATCGTCAATCTTATTATCTTCACATACTAGGAATTACGAACTAAACCGTAAAACAGAATATAATGGGAGACCAATTTTACACTCAGAATAGAGCGATTGGAGTCTCACCGCAAAGTCATTTTCAACTACTTTCTGGTTAGAGTACCGACCTACCAACTTTTGTGAAGGAGGAATTCTGGCCGCAGGGAGTTGTGTTCCGGAGGTTCAATGGACAACTGCCAGCAGACAAACCACGCATCACGTCGCCGACTTCACGTGATAAATAATGTAGTGTTTTGATATGTATGTTAGGTAAGGTATTTATTCTATGGGCCTATTGTTTATTTTGAGCATTATTGCCTGAATTAAATAAACAAATAAATAAAAATAGGTTAGTTTTGGGATCGTAGGTAGGTTAAACAGTTTTTGACGTGATAGCGAGATTGGATTAGATTGGACGACTCGGTTAGTCTAGCGGTGTGTGATGACCCTTTGAACCGAAGCTCAAGGGTTCGATCCCCGTACGAGGACAAATATTTGTATAGCCTACAGATATTTGTTTCGGAACTGTGTGTTTGTATATGTGAGTATGAACAACAGCACCTATGACACAGGTTTATACCTAGTGTGGGGCTATGAGTGTAAGCCTATAATTATACGATACGAGTTACATTATAGTTGTAATTTATTAGAAGCCTGCTACCACAACACTACCAGAGAATATGTAATAATACTAACGGAGCAAGTAAACATAAAAAAACCGGTCAAGTGTCGAGGCGCATTGTAGGGTTCCGTAGTTATTTGGTTTGATAAATATAATTTGAAAAAATTCCATGGACTTGTTCAAAAATTCCGAGTACCTATTACATTTGGTCGACTATTACTCGCAAACTTGTAAATCCAACTTAGGTGTGATAGTTTTCTTTTTAATTTCGTTATATGTAGCTACTATTGCCGTTATTTTTATTTAAATCGTTACACCATCGTAAACAGCACACGTTAGCTCTGAATACTACCGTTTGACTACAAAAATTACAGTACCTACCTAGCAAAAAATATTGCACACCAAGCCTACGAAAGCCACAATCGGTTTCAGCGATAGTAAATCTATGGTTTCAACTTATTTCGGGTCTGTAGAGCATTATTGAGTATTTACTGGTGGTAGAGCTCAAGTGACGGAGCTCGCGGGCGTAGGCACCACCGCATTACCTAATACACTTGCCGCTAAATGGTAGTGTCCAGCACTATCGTGTTCCGTTCAGGTGGTAATGTACGGCCATGTAATTTCCGGCACAGAGGCATAACACCTTAGGCGTCAGGAGTAGTAACGCATCTGCATTTTGACCTTGGTCTTTGTGTGCGTGTCTATAGGCTGCAGTCATCACTTAACATCAATGTGAACTGCAAGCTTGTTTGCCACTTTCATAACAAAAAAATACATTGTTGATTCATTCTTTATTTGCCATGTACAATTAGTGAAAGGTGTTAGATGATAGAAGATTCCCCCCCCTGCTGCACACTGCCGACATAAGCACTGATATTCCAGTATTAGTCCAAACTTGATCAAAATAGTCTACAGACATCACATAGGTAATGTGCGAAAGAGATAACGGTCTACAGATCCGAAATAAGTCAAATTCTCCTTCCTACGGTCGATGTACAATATTTCTTCTACATTGTGTTTATTGTTCAGCATTCGAATTGAATAAACTTTGGTATCTGAACTGACAAACTTACTAAATCCATATAAGATTAAGTTAAGGATAAACGTGGGCGATTAGGAAATGATGAAAATTAATATCTTTATATCTTACACGATCATAACTTAGCTCATATCGAGTTAACTTATTAGTTCTTTATTACATGTTCCTAATATCACTGTAAGCGGTATTTTGTTATAGGGAATATGACAAGCTTTATATAAGCAGAGAATATGTAATAATACTACGTAGTATAGAATGGACACTTCGACGTTTCGACGTTCCGCCCGTTTTCCCCGCCTCACCCAACCTCCTCCCCTCTAATGGGCGACGTTTGGTATTCTATACGTGCTACGCACACAGGTGCACGTGTAAATCACGTCACTGATTGATGTCTGTGTAATAAGGAGCAAATTAAGCGTTTGTATAGAATTTTGGCAAAGTGTCCGCGGTGTGGTATAAGGCGAATATCCTATGTTGATGAGAATTACAATATTTTTTTTTTTTTTATCTAATGGAAGTGGTAAACAAGCATGCAGTTCACATTGATGTTAAGTGATGCCTGCAGCCTATAGACACCCACACAAAGACCAAGGTCAAAATGCAGATGCGTTACCACTCCTGAGGCCTAAGGTCTTATGCCTTTGTGCCGGAAATTACAGGGCCGTACATTACCACCTGACCGGAACACGATAGTGTTGAACACTACCATTTAGCGGCAAGTATATTAGGTAATGCGGTGGTGCCTACGCCCGCGAGCTCCGTCACTGGAGCTCTACCACCAGTAGAAATTAGTATTTTAATACTATTATAATGTAATTAATATAATATTAGTATATTAATACATAAAATGTATAAACGTGAAATAAGGGGCCGTTCAAGTATTACGTGAGCACTATAGGGGGGCGGGGGGGTCTTTGCTCTGCTTATTTTGGATGACATGGGGGGTGGGGGAGTCTAGATGATGATTGCGTCATCGGTAGTTATTTACTTATTACGGTAACAGTAAAATCTAATTTCTATCCTAAATCAATTTCTTATTTTTAAAATTATAATTATAACATTATACTTAATTATAACTTATATTAAAAAAAAATAATACATTAATTGAAAAATGTTTACGTAAGCATGGGGGGGAGGAAAGCATTTACCCAAATGCTTTGCTTACTTTTGCTGACAAAAGGGATGGGGTGGTAAAGAATTGTAATAAATCTGCTTACGTAGTATTTGAACGGCCCCTAAGTGACAATTTGTTTTATTTTATTGGTTTTCACAATAACACCTGCAAGCTAATTTTGTATGTACTGATAGTGGCAAGCAAGCATGCAGTTCACATTGATGTTAAGTGATGACTGCAGCCTATAGACAGACACCCATACAAAGACCGAGGTCAAAGTGCAGATGCGTTACCACTCCTGAGGCCTAAGGTGTTACGCCTCTGTGCCGGAAATTACAGGGCCGTACATTACCACCTGACCGGAACACGATAGTGCTGAACACTACCATTATTCAATATTTTAAAACTGCATTTTTTTAAAGTTAAATTCAAAGGCTTGATTAGAGATGCGTTACAACTACTGTGATGCAAGTTTCCTTGATCGAGAAAATGTTTTCTCAAACTTATCTACAGTTTTTTTTAAGACCTATCCAATAACACCCCACAAAATGAAGTGTGTTAAAAAAAATACAGCCCCACCATAAGTGTAGGGGAGGTACTCTCAAAAACATTTATCAAGATTTTATTACTACTACGCTAGAGGTCCTGGGTTCGATTCCCGGGTCGGGGGCTATCAGAGATAACGGTTTAAAATACTTTATATATGGTTCTATTGGGAGTTTTCCATTTTCTGGAAGGTTCCCAGTACCTCGGAGTTTGGTAATGCGTCCGGAGATGGCAACAAGCTCACCACATGGGCCAAAAACGTAACCGGCGAATCGTGGGTGTTTGCATGTAGGTATGCTTGAATGCATGCGATTACCTCTGCCTACCCCTTTGGGGATTACAGGCGTGAAGTTACGTTTTTTTTATTGCTGGACTTTCTCCGCATAGCTTTTATGTGTATTTGTGTACTTTCTAGTACCAAAAGTGTACAAACGTACCCGGACGAAGTCGTACTCCTTATTACATAAGCTATCTTCCAGTGAAAGTCCCGTCAAAATCGGTCCAGCCGTTCCCGAGATTAGAGGGAACAAACAGACAGACAGGCAAAAATTGTAAAAAATGTTGTTTTGGTACCGTGTATACATACATATGCATTTAGTAAAAAGCGGTTATTTTTATATTACAAACAGACATTCCAATTTTATTTACTTGTATTGATACATAATACATGGGCACGATAATGAATATGCAAGTCTGTCACCACTTCACACATTTATTACAATAACGTAGGTGGTAAAAATAATGTTCATAATATTTGCAATTGAAATAAGTGTTTCGAAAGTGTCCCGTGCACAAAACAGTGCGTGTTCAGTTCAAGGTTTTACTATTAAAATAGAAAAGAAACAAAATGCTGCAGTTTATATTGAAATTTATAATAATCAGTTTGTAAATATATCAATCCTTAATTTGACATTAGTCTTTATTAAAACCGCTATTGGTTTCGCTATTTTCTGGAATTTGCCCAGTGCCATTGGCCTTTGGAACTTTGCCGGTGAATGACAAAGAATGACTCTTTTTCTTTTCATTTTACTCTTTGTTATCAGTTTGTAAAGGGGAAAAGAGACATTCTACTGATATACTTTTACATTAGTTTATTACATTTAGTTTTATCTTAGTGATATTCTTGACTTTACATATATTTTTTATCTTGTTTGACATGTATATCAATTGTTATTCGCTTTAATTTATTTTGTTTGTTTTGACGTGTCATAAGAGGTGCCTGTCACCCTAAATGAATAAATGAGTTTCTGATTCTGATTCTGCCACGTCTGGTGTCTAGTAATGTGCCCAGAGATGTCTAAAGGCTTCGGGGAAAACAGACGTCAAGTTACTTTAAATATATACAACATGTAACGGGAATAATACCACTAACACCCCGATTAGAAAATCTAGTTCATCAATCATAATACGTGAACTGAAATTACATGTTAATATTTTTTATTTAAGAAATAATTTGTCCTCAGTTCGTACGAACAGTTTGCACACCCTATGCATACTTACTCTATTTTTATTTTTAAAGAAAAATGGAAAGAAAAATTTGACTTCAGGCGAGACTCGAACTCGCGACCTACTGGGAATCTAGTCCAGCCGCTCTTCCAATAATATAAAACAATTATTAAGGGTAAAAGCGACGTCTTTACGATATTCAATAAACTGAAAAGTCTATTATATCGGTTGCCTAACTAGCATAGTTGGTAATAGATGGCGCTACTGCTACCATAAAGCAATGCAATAGATGTGAAGGAAAGATTTGACAAATCGGGCAGGGCTTCAGTAGCTCAATTGGAAGAGCGGCTGGACTAGATTCCCAGTAGGTCGCGAGTTCGAGTCTCGCCTGAAGTCAAATTTTGCTTTCCATTTTTCTTTAAAAATAAAAATATATTTCACAAGCATGTGTTAATGCGAAATAATATAAAACAATACTTACCCTACCTCTACCTACGGCACATAAAACCCGAACACACGCACACTGTTGCAATGTGATGTAGCGTAACAACCTTATTACATTACTTAACACTCACTAGTAATAAGATTAATTTCCGCTATTATTTCTTTAGTTATTATTTATAATAAAAAGCACATCTCAACGAGTTCTAATAAACTTGTTGAGACTACCATTTTAATTTGGATAGACGTTAGTCTCATTTTCGTTTGTATTGACTGTTCACCAAATGGGTGACTTTTCCTTAATTGTAATTAATTTTGGGACAAAATATTACCTCAAAAATGCCTGAAATAGATTCGGTTATCGATTCTGAACAAACTAGTTTCGGGTTGTACATCCTGTTACTGTTGTATATATATTTTATGTAATGAAGGTGGCAAACAAATGCACATTGATGATAAGTGATGACTGCAGCCTATAGACACCCACAAAAAGACCAGAGGTCAAAATGCAGATGCTTTTCCATCCCTGAAACCTTAGTTGATAAGTTTCTGTGATAACTTATTACGGGGCCGTACGTTAAAATTTATAATGATAGGTTAACATATTATAGTAGGAGAGATAGTGAACCCTCCGAGTACCGCTGGCCCTATAAGGCTAGAAATTTTTGTTGGCATGAATCATAACATGCTTAGTACAAAAACCATCGCCTGGCAAGGATCAACTCTGCACGGCATCAACGCCTATATTTTTTTAAATATTAAAAAAAGAACTTGGCACTAAAGACTTCAAATTTTGCATAAGTATACTCCTTAATCTCGCCGACAAAGTAGTAGAATAAAAACATTAAAAAAAATCGCATGTAACGCGCGGATATTTTTTTTCTTTTTCTGTATAATGTAAGATATCGTTGCTATCCAGGGTTCAGTATCTCTTAGACGAAAACAGTTGCAAAAGATACTCAAATTCAAATGAAAATCGTGTCAAATTACCATATCAACATGTTCAAATCGTGGCAACTAAACTTAACCTGTAAATCTACTACGTCTATGTACCTATTTACTCGCCACCACTATTATAAATATTCAAAGGGGTTTGCATCAGTTTTTTTCCATACATTTTATTGAACTGAAAGCGCACACAGCAGTTCGAGTGAATCGAGAGTGGTATGGATCGAACATCGTTAGCAAATGAGTGTACGTATAAAGGAGCTAGATGAAAATCATGAACTGCAACCGCTAATAAGATTTTTACTAGCGAAATTCATAAAGTCTGTACCTAACTATTGGCCAAACAGACTTAAAAATCTCGTTCTTTAATATTTTCGATTAGCTGTGCCCGCGACTTCGTCTGCGTGAGAATTTATGGTTGTTCAGTATCTACCCGGACGTAGTCGTGGGAGTAGCTAGTAAAAAAGTAGCCCAAGTTACTCCTTAGTGCCAGTGAAGAGTTTCGTCAAAATCGGTAAAGCCGTTCCCGAGATTAGCGGGGACAAACAGAGAGACAGACAAACATTGTAAAAAATGTTATTTTGATTTAAGTACCGAGTATACACACATATGAATTTAGTAAAAAGCGGTTATTTTTATATTACAAACAGACACTCCAATTATATTTATTGTCTTGTTAGTATAGTCTTGTTGTTGTTCTTGTGAAGAAGCTCACGGGTATAAGCACAACATTACTTCATCTACTTGTAGCTAAATAGTCGATAAACATCCCAATTATCTCCTCGGTAGACTATAAATTCAAAAGAATTAATATCAAGAGTGTCGCATCAAATGTAATTTATTCCCTTGGGACCGATCTTTTCAAAGGAACTCCCACGTTTTGGCTTCATACTTCATAACAAATATCAAGTATATTACAGAAAAATACGTTTTACGTGATGCCACTTTTGTAATAGAAGGACATATTTTTTGTTCATGTTTATTAACTATGGTTCATGTTTATTAACTTTGAAACTAAACTCTTTTTGTTGCTAATTAAAAACGAAGTAGACAGATCACTTTGCTTTTTTTTATGTGCTTTTTTTTATGTTACGGAAGTGGCAAACAAGCATGCAGTTCACATTGATATTAAGTGATGACTGCAGCCTATAGACACCAAGAAAGACCAAGGTCAAAATGCAGATGTGTTACCACTCCTGAGGCTTAGGGTGTTATGCCTCTGTGCCGGCAATAACAGGACAGTACATTACCACCACCGGAACACGATAGTGCTGACTATACCATTTAGCGGCAAGTATATTAGGTAATGCGGTAGTGCCTACACTCGCGAGCTCCGTCACTAGAGCTCTACCAGTAAAAGGTGCTGGTCCTAGAGTTCTTGTGTATGAGCTCATAGCACTATCGTGTTTCGGTTAGGTGATAATGTTAAGCTCCGTGAAGTTGTTAACTTAGTAGTTAATTTGATTTAAAAATGTTTGACCCAATCGGCTGTGGCAGACGGAGAGACAGGCAGACGCATGAGTGATCTTGCAAGGATTCCATTTAAAAACCTATAAAAGATTCCTTAGAATTGATAATTTCCTTGTTGAAAATTCATAGATGTCTTTGTAAATGTCCATGGCTTCTATCATTTGCCTACCATACGTGTGGACTGAATGCCTGTTGCTCGTCCTTTGAATTCCTTTTACCCACTTCAATAGCAAAGAAAAAGATTGAAAAGGAAAAATAAAGCCTCCAGCGTACTAGAGAGTTCGTATCACTACCCTTTATGAGGTGCATAAATAATTTTATTTCTTTACATCTCTCTCTCCCTCTATTCATTCGTAAAATTACAATATGTGTGTATATTTCAGTACGTTTAATACCAATACATAGTTTCATCATGTTCTATGTGACATAGGGTCATATTATCTTGGAAAAAAAAACCGACTAAGTGCGAATCGGATTCGCGTTACCAGAGTTCCATACCAATCCCTCAGACCATGAGAAAAATATGACAATTGATTTTTTATTGTTCTCGGTCCCGATCGGTGCCATTGCTGCTTCAGGGATTAATAGATTTTATAATTATGTAATGTTAAGTACATAGAGCAACGCGGCACACCGGTCGCGACGGACTGGAGGGGTGTAGTCCTACAGATATTACAGACGTGTATTACAGATGCAAAGCAGTCTGTAATTTTTTGCGAGGGGAATTGCGTGCGACACACACGCGCACTACAAAAGTCGTCTATTACTATGAAACTCAAACCTTGACTCTAACAAAATACAGAAACAATTTCACGCTCACATTTAAACATCTAGGCGACAGGTATAGGCCCATTTGGGCTTGTACTTTGACAGAGGGGAAAGCCTGCATATGGCTACTCCCCTCCGGTGTTGCTCTATGGTTAAGTACAATTGACTTCTTATAGGTTTAATCTATGCGTAAAAAACTACTTGTCGTATGTACTTACAAAGTTTTAGGTCTACAAATTTCCTAAAAAATGAAAATGTTAAAATCTGTTTTTTTAAAAAACTTCTAAATTACTTTTAAAACACTCGCGTTTAACACTTATTTCACCGTCGAAACATAGGTAAAAAGTGTTTTTATCCAATATCTATATCGCGTCACGACCCATTTCCTACTGTACTTGCCGTTAAATGGTAGTGTTCAGCACTATCCTGCTCTGGTCAGATGGTAATGTACGGCCCTGTTATTTGCGGCACAGAGGCGTAACACCTTAGGCCTCAGGAGTGGTAACGCATCTGCACTTTGACTTTGGTCTTTGTGTGGGTGTCTGTCTATAGGCTGCAGTCATCACGTAACATCAATGTGAACTGTAACTTGTTTGCCACTTTCATTACAAAAAAAGGAAGTAGTACCTGAGAGGTCAATTATTGAATTAGTAACTGACTAACTACCGCTAACTCACCTATACTCATTAAGATATCTATAGGACACTTCTCAGTTAGGTGCCAGTTCAAATTAACAGAAGTAAAATAGGTCCAGAGGTAGAAGCTCGGGGAAATTTATTACATAGGTATTATATCTGCCGATAAGCTGGTACAGTTGGTCGTTGCAATTATGTACCCTGTAATTATTCCCGAAGGATACAAGCTAAGTTCTCTGAATTAAGATGTATCTAGATCTCTATTGATGCCTTGAGTCTTTTGTAAATTACTAATATACATCTATCAAACTTTCATGTGCCAAACCCCCCCCCCCATAGCGACCTCAGATAGCCCGTTTATTATTTCACTTACTTATATACATCTATACAAATAAATAAAATTGGAGTGTCTGTTTGTAATATTAAAATAACCGCTTTTTACTAAATGCACATTATTATGTACCTATCTATACATGGTACATATACCAAAACAACATTTTTAACATTTTTTTCTGTTTGTCTGTCTGTCTGTCCGTCTGTCCGTCTGTCCGTCTGTGCGTCTGACCGTCCGTCCGTCCCTCTGTCTGTCTGTCTGTGTTCCGGCTTATCTCGGGAACGGCTGGACCGATTTTGACGTTCTGCCATTTTTAAAAGCAACAATGGCAGAAATGTCTGTTTGTGTTCCTGTGTACTGTATTATTCCAATTACATTACACAAGATTGAAATACCGGTTAGCATTCCGATAAACGATTTAAAAAAGTCGAATAAAATAATTGAGTTTAAGAATGTTTAGTGATTGCGTATTACTTTAATGCATTTTAATATAACAGTACACCGTTCGAGAGAGCAAGGCCATTGCAACTCCCTTCTAGAAATGCCATGTGAACATACAATCAATTAACATATCGTAAGTATCAGCGAAATGATAAGGTATTTTCAATTGTGTTGTTATAATTTTAAGGTACACTATCTATTGCAAAGGATTGTCTTATACGATTTAAGGTAGTGATCAGCGATGTGGTATACCGTGTAAACAAACAAACATTTCTGTTGACCTATGAGTTCATCTTCGGTGCTCTACTAATCCATTATTGTAAATTCTAGTTTATTATTTGCGTTTAAATGAAAAGTATATTGAAAGTAAGTGTAAATTTAAAGATATGTATGAAAAATATCGGAGAAATGTCTACAAAAATTTTGAGTTCATTATTCCTTACTAAAATTCAAATGAAACAGTATCAATCTACTTTAGTGAATCTAATCTAGTAACAAGATAAATGAACCAGTTCTGATAAAACTGTTACTTATACATGTCATAGCGTTTTTAACCTTGCACCATCGAACAGGTGCAGACTAAATTATAAGTTCAAACATTATGTGGTTTGAAAAAATCTTGTTAAGAACCTAATTTTAAGTTCATTCTAATAATCTAGTAGTTTTGATTTAATTACTCTTTTGTTTGTTCAGTTTGTAAAAAATATTTCTTGCTTAATTTATTAACTTAAATATTTTTTTTTGTGTTTGTTAATATAATGTAACGTTAAAAATGTAACGTACGTTTGTGCTATATTTATTATGCAGATAAGTATACAGGTCGATATGATTCATACTTGTATCCTTACAATAAAAAAAAATTGGTGATAAAATAAATAACAAAAAGAAATTGTTAATGAAATTATTAAATTAAAAGATTGAAACTGTAAAAAAAAAGAAAAAAAAAAGATTTATTTACCTGGTTTTAAAACATTGTCAGAGTCTCTTCGATACAGCATACCAGTGCTCCACGTGAAAAAATAACAAAACAACACAAAAACCAAACAGAAATTCATTCTTCAAATGGCATGTGTACCAGGATCACAGGACTCGACAGGGGATATATTTCAACCTGTATTTATTTGACACTACCGCGACGCGGCGAGCGGCGCGCATAGACTCGGATAAAGTATCGAATGTATCGGTGTTCTCGCCGGTTGGCATTGCGAGATCGAAAATCTAATATGAATACGCTTTTGGTAAATACGGTGTAGCCGTGTCGTCCGGGATCACCGGCACTGTAAATAATGGTAGACATGTGCCTAATAAAATCTCCATGTTCCGGCTGCATCCGCCTTGCCGTGTCCAGGATTGTACGGCTGTTTATTTTGATTCGGTTGCACTGGATAATACCTATATTTTGATTTCTTCATTTTTTTAAGTAGGTATGTTATGAAAGTGGCAAACAAGCATGCAGTTCACATTGATGTAAGTGAAGTCATCACTTAACATCAATGTGAACTTCAGCCTACAGACACCCACAAAGACCAGAGGTCAAAATGCAGATGCGTTATCACTTCTGAGGCCTAAGTTGTTATGCCTCTGTGCAGGAAATTACAGGGCCGTACATTACCACCTGACCAGAACACGATATTGTTGAACACAACCATTTAGCGGCAAGTGTGTTAGGTAATGCGGTGGTGTCTACGCCCGCGAGCTCCGTCACTGGAGCTCTATCACCAGTAAAAATAACTAGATAAACTATTCGATATTTTTTACAGTACAGTGCCGGCTGTGTGGTTCTTGAGAGTGTGGAGATATGCGGGTACCTATATTGTTGATATTTATCCATCTCAGGTAAAACATCCAAAAAGACCTGAACTTCGTAACTGTTTGCAATTATTTTATGGAAGAGCAGCCGTGGTGCGTGTCTGCTAAAGCTCTTCGAAAAATATGTGTTGAAGATTGAAGATACCTATGACTTGCTTTTTTTTTTCAGTTTTCTTTATTAATTGTCAAAAGTAGGTACAGTCAAACAAAATAAATAACTCATTGCATAAATTAGTCTAAAGCTAATGGCCTACTACCCCCGAAGCTATTTTGGTGCTGTTGTTTTCAACCGATAAGTCACAAACGGTATATAAATGCAAAATTTCAAGAAATACACCGTTTGAAGGCTATAATGCCTATCCTATTAGGTAAGAGCCCGTTATATGTCCAGTTTTAAACACCAAAACATTGTGAGTCATATCGCCGTGTGCAAAATTACCTGCTTTTACCACATACTATTTTATATGTTTAAGGCTACCACCACACTAACGTCTTTTGAGCATTGTTGCTTTGCCAGTAACCTCCGCAATGTCTCGTGTGGGGGTTTCTTAACATTTTTTTTTTTTTTTATGTAATAAAAGTGGCAAACACATATAACATTATTAAATACTAGCGGCCCGTCCCGGCTTCGCGCGGTTGCAATGCTACCTACCCTTTCCTATTCACCTTAGCGTGATGTTATATTATATAGCTTAAAGCCTTCCTCGATATATGGGCTACTAACACTGAAAGAATTTTCAGTTCAAATCGGACTGTAGTTCCTGAGATTAGCGCGTTCAAGCAAACAAACAAACAAACTCTTCTGCTTTATAATATTAAAAATATTATAAGTATTAAGATTATTACATTGTTATTGTTTTTTTAATAAAGTGAAAGTGGCAAGCAAGCATGCAGTTCACATTCATGTTAAATGATGACTGCAGCCTATAGATATGCACACAGAGACCAGAGGTCAGAATGCAGATGTGTCGCCACCCTTGAGACCTTGGTTGTTTAGTCACTGTGATAGTTATTTCGAGGAGACGCCGAACTTTTTTTGAAGTTGGACGTCTAGTCGAAATGAAGCTATTGTTAGCACCTAATGAAAGGAAAAAAATTTTCTAGGGAACCTGTACTAAATGCCTTTGGTTAGGACTATTTAAATGAAGCAATGCATGAAATTCTATTAAAAACTAAAAAAATACCTACTTTGGTGAATGACGTGGATCTTGATTACAAAAATACGTGACGTAACTTCACGCCTGTAGTATCCCCGAAAAGGTAGGCACAGGTAAATGCATGCATTCAAGCATACAAACAACTACCCTCGATTCGCCGGTTATGTTTCGGCCCATGTAAGAGGTGGCGAGCCTGTTGACATCTACGGGCACATCACCAAACTCCAGAATATTGGGAAATTTAAAGAAAAATGGGGAAATTCCAAAAGAACCAGGGATATAGGATTTCACATTTTTATCTCTGATTACCCCCGAACTGGGAATCGAATCCAGAACGCATAGCAGAAGTGACGTAACAAAAAATTGTATAAGTATAATTTGTGTGTTTTATGCGCAGTTATCACCGGTCCACATATTTGTAAATATATATATATAGGTATGTACCTACCACAAGTTACCATTTTTGGTCATCGGCAGATGAGATCATTTCGCTTACTGAGTCAATGCGAGGGCGTTATTGATGACACCGCAGGCATGCTTTTCCAACTAAAGACACTGTGTTCATTTACATAAAACTTTACTAAGGAAACGAGAACTCTGTGTTTTTGTATTTACAGTGTTTAGCAGATTCATTACTTCCTCCATGATAAATCAGGCGACATAAGTGGTAGATACACATGTTTATATTTGAAAAATATGACTAAGTGTATCACCAAAACCATTAAGCAATTAATAAGACCTAATGTTTATTCGTTTATATAATGCTCGATTCCAAAAATGGACGTCCATGATCTCATAGGCTACTGACCTTTGATTTGTGTCATTAGTATGTTTATTTGGATTTATAATTATAACACGTAGGCATAGTTCAAAAGCCCATCGACCTTTGAAGGTTGAAAAGATAGAACCTTTAAGAATGATTCGTTAGAACAAATAAATAAAAAGCGGTCAAGTGCTTGACGACCCTGTTAGTCCAGCGGTGCGAAACCACCGTTTGATTCGAAGGGTCGCGGGTTCGATTCTCGCACCAACTCAAATAAAAATATATTTTTTACGCTTACACTCACAGCCCCACAGTAGGTATAAACCTGTGTCGTGGGTGCCGTTGTACACATACAACACATACTAAAAAACATCCAGACAAGAAACAAATATCTGTAGGCCATACAAATATTTGTCCCGGTGCGAAGATCGAACCCGCGACCCTTCGAATCAAACGGTGGTTTCGCACCGCTGGACTAACAGGGTCGTCAAGCACTTGACCGCTTTTTATTTATTTGTTCTAACGAATCATTCTTAAGGGTTCTATCTTTTCAACCTTCAAAGGTCGATGGGCTTTTGAACTATGCCTACGTGTTATAATTATAAATCCAAATAAACATACTAATGACACAAATGAGTTGAGTTGGTGCGAGAATCGAACCCGCGACCCTTCTAATCAAACGGTGGTTTCGCACCGCTGGACTAACAGGGTCGTCAAGCACTTGACCGCTTTTTATTTATTTGTTCTAACGAATCATTCTAAAGGGTTCTCTCTTTTCAACCTTCAAAGGTCGATGGGCTTTTGAACTATGCCTACGTTTTATAATTATAAATCCAAATAAACATACAAATGACACAAATGGTCATGTCACAGCGCTGGACTAATCGGGTCGTCCTCGTTATTATTTGGATTGTTGACTCAAGCTACCTGTATGCTGCGATATGTTCGCTGTGCCCGCATTGCAGTAAATGTTGAACGATAAAAATTGGTTGTTTGGCAATATAAATTGGTAGAGCTCCGTTTTAATACAAGTAATTAATTTTGGTAGAGCTGAGCGAGTAGAGTGGTGAAGCTGAAAGGTGTAGGCAGGCAATAGGCATCATTGGTAGGTTTTTTGTTCGAATTTAAACCTGATAAACACTAGTAATAATTAAAACTTTGTTTATAACTAGCTGTGCCCGCGACTTCGTCGGCGTGAGAATTTATGATTGTTCAGTACCTACCCGGACGAAGTCGTGGGTGCAACTAGTATAAACGTAGCCTAAGTTACATCTTATTACGTAAGCTATCTGCCAGTGCAAGTCCCTTCGAAATCGGTCCAGCCGTTCGCGAGATTAGCCCCAACAGACAGACAGACAAAAATTGTAAAAATGATGTTTTGGCGTATGTACCTGTACCGGCACGGTACTTTTTAGTACATGCATATGTGCATGTACTAAAAAGCGGTTCTTTTTATATTACAAACAGACACTCCAATTTTATTTATTTGTATAGATGTATGGATATCAAGTTTTAGTAAGTACAGTTTTATTTTAAAGAAAAATGGAAAGAAAAATTTGACTTCAGGCGAGACACGAACTCGCGGCCTACTGGGAATCTAGTCCAGCCGCTCTTCCAATTGAGCTACTGAAGTCCTGCCCGATTTGTCGAATCTTTCCTTCACATTTATTGCATTGCTTTATGGTAGCAGCAGCGCCATCTATTGCCAACTATGCTAGTTAGGCAACCGATATAATAGACTTTGCAGTTTATTGAATATCGTGAAGAAGTCGCTTTTACCCTTAATAATTGTTTCATATTATTTCGCATTAACACATGCTTGTGAAATATAGTTTTATTTTAAAGAAAAATGGAAAGAAAAATTTGACTGTCTCGCCTGAAGTTGCCTGAATGCGAAATAATGTAAAACAATTTTATTAAGTAATTAAAAAAAATAAAAATGTATTATAGGAGTTATTTAAATAATAGGATAATAGGATATATTGTTTCTTTTTGGAACATAAGAATACAATTTACATTGATGGTAAGTGAAGATTTCAATGTAGATGTATTGCCACTCCGGGGGCCTAAGCCTATGTCGCTATGTTAAAAATCTATTTATTAAGTTTATTGAATATCGTGAAAAGTCGCTTTTACCCTTAATAATTGTTTTATATTATTTCGCATTAACACATGCTTGTGAAATATAGTTTTATTTTAAAGAAAAATGGAAAGAAAAATTTGACTGTCTCGCCTGAAGTTGCCTGAATGCGAAATAATGTAAAACAATTTTATTAAGTAATTAAAAAAAAATAAAAATGTATTATAGGAGTTATTTAAATAATAGGATAATAGGATATATTGTTTCTTTTTGGAACATAAGAATACAATTTACATTGATGGTAAGTGAAGATTTCAATGTAGATGTATTGCCACTCCGGGGGCCTAAGCCTATGTCGCTATGTTAAAAATCTACGGATTTACGGGTCCATAGATTAATCACCTCAAATGAACACAATAGCGCTGAACACTTCCATTTAACGGTAGATTAGATAAAACTAATTAAACTAGGCGAGTATTCAACTGATTTCCGGTATTTCATTCGTAACTTCACGCTTGTTATCCCCCGTAGGGTTAGGCAGAGGTAAATGCATGCATTCAATCATACATGCAAACACCCACGATTCGCCGGTTACGTTTTTGGCCCATGTAACGGGTGGTGAGCCTGTTGCCATCTCCGGGCACATTACCAAACTTCGAGGTACTGGGAAAATTCCAGAAAATGGAGAAAGCCCAATATAACCCGAGATAAAGGATTTTAAACCGTTATCTCTGATAGCCCCCGACCTGGGAATCGAACCGAGGACCTCCAGCGTAGTAGTAGTGGCATGCTACCACTAGGCTACGGGGGCAGTATTTCATATTTGGCCATAAATCAGTAGGTAAAACATGAATACACTGATATTTCTAGATATGTACCTAAAACAGTACCTTTTAAATAACCTGTGGGATACTATAGATTTATTTTGCTTTCAACAAAATGAATATTAGCATAACTGCGGTGGAATAAACAATTTCAAAAATGTATTTGTCAATAAACAAATCTAATCGTAGAGCTCTAGTGATGGAGCTCGCGGGCGTAGGCACCACCGCATTACCTAATATACTTGCCGCTAAATGGTAGTGTTCAGCACTATCGTGTTCCGGTCAGGTGGTAATGTAAGGCCCTGTAATTTCCGGCACAGAGGCATAACACCTTAGGCCTCAGGAGAGGTAACGCATCTGCATTTTGACCTTGGTCTTTGTGTGGGTGTCTATAGGCTGCAGTCATCACTTAACATCAATGTGAACTGCACGCTTGTTTGCCTTTTCGATTACATAAAAAAAACAAATTAGCATAGCTGCGGGCGGTATAAACAATTTCATAAATGCGTTTGTCAATAAACGGACCTGTACCATTTTTAACTGAATAGGGATTTATTGAGCTACATTTTGTAGATTTGAATTTCCTGAAGCCCGACCCTGTGTTATAGACACGGTTCATGTCGAACAGCGTTAACAGGAAATCAATCCGGTATCATATCATACCCTAAAGCTCATATCAAGTAACACAAAATTTCTCACATAATATCAGCGTCTACAGGTGCAAATTACAACCCTGCGGGGTAAAAGGACCCTTGTCTCATGTACATCATAACCAAAATACGTGGACCCCTCAAATTTACCCGCGCACCATTCTCTTCGTATGTGTTTGACGGTTGTCGCAAAGCAAGGAAGTTCTTATTACATTGGCACCAAGTTGCAGTAATATGACTGTCAGGGGAAATAACCCGGCGTCGCTTGTAGTGGTGAACTTACTACGTAAGCTACTTCGTAAACAGCGGATAGGTATTTAGATATTGTCGCGGGAAAATGAGTTCTCCAATTTCTAGCAACGTTGGCGATCACACCGGCAAATCTATATTAGTCTAGCGTTATTTATAAAAGCCATACGCTAGTTAGAAAAACATGGTGCTGTATAACATCGGGAACGGGCAATTCTAAGCGGACAGATCGGACATTTGGCGAGAAAAATATGTGGTTTATTTAACTAAAATGTACTGAGTACAAGTGCGTTAGAGTCGGTTTTTGCGTGCAGGTCTCGCGGTCGCGCGCTCCAAAATGTAATGAAAGGCGAACTAACATTTTTATAGGGGTTTCAACGACTCTCGGAGCGGTAGCGAGCGTTTTACATTTAAGGAATCCTCATTCTATTATATGCGGCGTAACACATCGCCTTTTATGTGCGACAACCTTCTTTATTCAACATGTGCAACGGTTATTCATTTAAATTTTGCTGTAAAGGAGTCGGGAGTGAAGTTGCTTTTTATTATGCACAAACACTTTTCCGTCTACGTCTTTTTCTGGGGTTAAAACGTGGCACGTTCTTTTGAATGGATTTGTCAGAGAGTGTTTAGATTGACGGACCTAGTTTCCAATCACTACTTTCGTCGCGTAGTTAGTCAAATTTGTTTGTTTTTTTTTTTTTGTTAAAATTGTAAAAAGAGGAATATAGGCTTTGATGCCATTAAATTTGACCGCAAGTATTTAGAGTTTATATTGGGATTTTTTCGTGTCCGATTTATAGTCGTTGGTATAATGTCCGGAGACTGAAACTGCTGCCATTCCATAGTAAAGATGGTTCACTGTGAGAGACATTGTTCGGTCCAGGCTTTCTGCGTACATTTTGTATGAGACTGTTCACTTTTTGTCTGCCGTACATTGTTATTGTTTATACCTTGCTTAGCCTTGCTTTCTTTTAACTTGCATTATATCTAATCATTTATGCATGAAACAATGAAACAAGGGAAAGCGGCCTTCGAATAATACCTAAATTAATCGAATTTATCAGGCAGAAGTACGGCTACAAGTGCTGTTGATGGTCTAACTATAGCTACACTAGGTGATCTGCTTGCTCTACAATATATTAGGTTGGGGAAAAAGTTTCTTCGCATTTTTTAAGATAATTCAAAACATATTTTAATGTAGTTTATTTAAATTTAACTAAAGTATGTATGTACCATTTTGTTCGATAACCTTTTGCCATCTTGTAGGTAGGGACATGATCCCATTGCTATAAAAAAATTGGGACTTCTCATGAAAATACCGCGACAAGTGGATTTGGCAATCCTCTCGTGATGTTAACTTAACATTGCATAAAAAATTCTGAAGAGACCGAAACAGGTGGAAATCTGAAGATGCAAGGTCAGGACTATATGGCGGATGCATTAACACCTCCCAGCCAAACTCTCTTAATTTTTGCTGAGTGGCTATAGATGTGTGAGGTCTAGCGTTATCATGATGAAACACCACACCCCTTCTGTTGATAAATTCCGGCCGCTTTCTCTCAACTTCTTGCTTTAATCTCATCAGTTGTTCGCAGTAGAGTTCAGAATCGATAGTCCTGCCTGGTGGTAATAGCTCATAATGAATAATGCCCTTCCAATCCCACCACACACACAACATCACCTTATTGCGAGTTAATCCGGGTTTCGCCACAGTCTGTGAAGCCTGACCGACCTTTGACCACGACCTTTTTCGCACGTTCTTGTCGTACGTGATCCACTTTTCATCACCAGTTATCAGCTTCTTCAAAAATGATTCGGTTTCATTACGTCGTAATAAAGAATCACAAATGAGTACACGGTTCATTAGGTTTCTTTCAGTGAGCTCGTGAGGTACCCAAATATCGAGATTTTTTTGTACCCAGCTTTTTTCAAATGCGCCAAAACTGTTTTGTGTTCAATTCTCAGTTCTTCAGCTACGTCGTAACTACTGATATGTCGATCTTGCTCCACTTTTTCAAAAATGGCATCCATATTATCCGTAATAGGGCGACCAGAGCGAGGTGCATCTTTGACATCAAAATTTCCGGATTGAAAACGCTTAAACCAAATTTGTGCTACTCTCACAGACACTGCACTAGGTCCATA
The DNA here is from genome assembly GCA_036365455.1 of Macrosoma leucophasiata. Taxonomy (NCBI): domain Eukaryota; kingdom Metazoa; phylum Arthropoda; class Insecta; order Lepidoptera; family Hedylidae; genus Macrosoma; species Macrosoma leucophasiata. The sequence continues at coordinate 6,168,948 of JAWQUS010000014.1, read as the reverse complement.
AACATCGCAAATTTTACCTTTATTGTAGTAAAAATTTAAAATGTATCGAATTTCTTCATTAGATTCACTCGTCTTGACAGTACGAAAAACAAATGAAAATCACACATTTGCCTAATTTGAATTTGGAATTATGTTCTTTAAAATTTTAACTTTCAATGATACCAAATCCAGCCAGATACAAATACTACAGCCAAAGAGATTTTATTACAAGTTCATACATACTAGTATAATGCGAAAAGACTTTTTCCCCAACCTATTATGTGGTACAACTGTTACACTAATGGGTTTAGGATATAAAAAAAACACTATTTTGTACTGAACCAAGTTGATCTCTTTCAACTTTTTTTTTTTTTTTTTTTTGTCGTGCTTTATGTACGCGGCCTGTCTCGAGACGGCACTAGTCTCCTTCACCGGGCAATCGGCGAGCGCAGAAAGCGCTCCAGCCTAGCAAAAAAGTTAGCGCAACTGCCTAAGGATGACCCATGCGGGTCCGTGCCTCGGCTTAGGGCGTTGCGGAGGGACATATGAGACATATGCGATTATGGGCGGTGCAACTTTCGCTCTACTCCATTCGGTTGGTGATAACCGGAATGTCATCGGCCTCGCGGGGCCGGAGATAGGGTCGGGATCAGGGGCGGGCGCGGCGCGAAACGCGTCGGCGCGTTGTATTGGCGGTTTGTGCAGTGTGATTCTGTAAATGATTGTTCATAGCGGCGATGGCCAACGTGGTCTCATCGTCCGGATCTTTTAAGACGTGCCTTGGACGTCTCCTTTTGGCGCGATCAAAAGGAGTGTAAATCGCGGCCGCTCTGACCAGCGGATTCGGGTGGTGACTCGCCCGATCGAAATAGCGAGCTGAAGCTCGCTTCCTAAACTGCCGGATGGTAGGCAGGTTTGCGTCAATGTGCAAGTTTTTATTACGTACGTACCAAGGCACGCCTACGGCTCTACGTAAGAATCGATTCTGCAAAGCTTGAAGCTTGCGTAATGTTGTGTTTTTCGCGTGGGCGAATACCGGGGACGCGTAACATAGTATGGGCCTTATGCAGGACGTATAGGCACGGAGTTTGTTCCGGGCCGATAGCTTGCTCTTTTTGTTTAATAAACAATGTAATTGGGACAACACCAATGCAGCCTTTGCGCGCGCTGCTTTTACATGTGCAGCTAAGGTCAGATGCCGATCAAGCGTCACTCCTAAGTATTTGATTTTGTCCATCCAGGGGATGGGCTCGTCAAACATAAGGACTGGACTGGATTAACGTAGCCACGTTAGGTCTGGGAGCGCGGTCCCGTATAAAGAGTATGGCAGCACTTTTGCTAGGATTTACCTCTATACGCCAGCGGCGGAACCAAGACTCAAGGTCTTTGGCCGCCGCTTGCAGGGCTTTCCTTATGATCTCTGGCTTTCTGCCAGAGACGTAAATAGCCGTGTCGTCAGCGTACATTGCCACCTGAACGCCGTGGCGGACAGGGATATCGCTAGTGTATAGCGTGAACAGGAGGGGGGAGAGTACGGATCCTTGGGGAACACCGGCTGTTATGGTGTGACGGTTCGAAAGGGTACCCTCGACTCGATATCGAAAGCCTCTGTCCGACAGAAAATTGCGAATGATGTGCACGATTTGGGTGGGCACTCCGAGAGTGTACAGCTTATATAATAAGCCGTTGTGCCACACGCGGTCGAACGCTTTAGCGATATCGAAGAAGAGGGCTCCCGTCATAATCTTACTATCGAATTTACTGAGTATATGCTCTGTGATTCGATGTACTTGATGGACACAGGAGTGGCGAGCACGGAACCCGAACTGTTCGTCCGGGATCAAGTGCCGCACTCGGGTGAAATCTAAGAGTCGAGCGTACACGACGCGCTCGTAAAGTTTACTTAGAGAACTGAGCAGACTTATCGGCCTGTATGACGAGGCCTGGTTGCTCGGCTTACCGGGTTATTTAAACTCGATCACTGTGGCCTCTTTCCACGCGGGTGGAAACATGTTTAGGTGGCCGTTCTGTCCCTTGTGGCTTCGGTGCATCCTGTGCACCTGCAACACTGGGAGGGCTTTGACCTCTTTAAGGTCGGCCATAATTTCCTCGGGAGAGAGGAAGATGGGGATGTTGCGTATTACTACGCGACGATGCTTCTCCTCGGGGAGGGCGTAAGTAAAGTACTGAAGGCCCCTTGCGTCAAAGAGCGCAGTGGCCGTACGGTGGTGGGCGGATGTCTCCAGTTGGATGTGATAACATCCTTCCTTTGGGTTCCACCTGGTGTGGACGTGGACTCAGTGCGGTCCGAAGAGGAAGCGGACTCAGAGTGGTCCGAGGAGCCAGAGCGGCCAATGCCGGGCGAGCGGGAGCGAGAACGCGGGGTTTCGCAATTGGGTTGGCTCGAGCGCGGGGAGCGCGAGCGGGGAGGGGTTTGTGTCGCATCTTGTACGACGTTGGGGGGACTTGACGGCAAGTCGTCGGGGAGCTCCGCCAGAATGCGGTTTAGTTTCTCATTAATTTTGTTACTCTTAAGGAGTAACGAAACGGCGTAGTCGAATCTCGCCTTTTCAGACATGATATCTGGAAGGGTCGAACGAACGCACGGGGGAGAAATGGTCACGCTTTTTGCTGATGTGGTGGTATTTTATCCCTACTACGTCCTACTTTCGCACGGAATAAGAGGGTTCGATTAAACGAACACGTTCCCCGGGAAGAACCCACAACAAACCCGGGGCAATCGTGTGTTTATACGCGCCTATGAATTACACGCGGGGTATTATCCCTACCTCCCGGGTGGGAACAACCCGGGAGTGTGTGAGGTGAAATTACCTCCTCGCCGGGATAGGCGAGGAGGGTGTGTCCTACTGGTGAGCCCTAAGCTTGTATCGCCCTTGGCCAATCTTGATGTGCCGAGGGGCCCTAAGGTAACGTCTGTCTGTCAGTACTTGTACGGCAGAGACTATGGGGTCACTCCAAATGCCTCTGTTCTAACCGTACACTTCCGATTTCGCTTTAGCCTGAAGGGCGCAGCAACGTCACGGGTCTTCGTTCAGTCGGTTTCGTTGGCACTGTTAAGTTTCAGCCGACTTGCCCTGAGGGGGCCAACTTGACGAAACTTTGGTATTGGTAGAAACGGGGTACACCCCAATTCCCCGAAACACGGCGGTCGGTCAAAGGACTGACCGTCGTTATCGGATTAGGGCGGCGATTCGCCGAATCCCGAGAACAAAATCACTCGCGATAACGCTCTACCTGAGAGAGCGCGAACAAAGGAAGCGTGCGTTCGAGACGAGCGCACGAACCGGAATGATCTCTTTCACCTGGTGTTAATCTGACATTATACATACTGTAATACATTGCACAAAACGATACTACGATGTAAGTATACTACAACGCCATCTATCGAACTTTTACAAAAACATTTTTCTTTCATACAGAACCTTGTTATAAAGATCGTGAACAAGTGCAACATTTTACCTAATTAGTTATGAATGTAAGATTATGTATAGAATTTTAAGATAATAGCACAAAAAAAAATCGTTTAAATTTTCTACTTCACGTGGATAATTTTAAGTGAACTGAAACTACTATTTCACAATGAACATGGTTCAGTCTGAGAAATGACATCGCTTGGTGCAGGATTTCTGCGTACATTTTGTATGAGACTGTTCACTTCACGTCTGCCTGTACCCCGTACGGTGATATTGTTCATGCGTTGTTTAGACTGGCTTCATTTTACCTTGCATAGTTTTGAATCTTAAATGTTTGGAACAAGGAATAAGTGTATTTTTGTAAATGTTGATTTACACATTTTTGGTGCATGGGGTGTGCAGTGTGCACACTCCATCTTACTGGGATAACATCAAGTGTTTTTTTAATGTTATGAAAGAGTCAAATACGTTACAATTTACATTGGAAAGGAATACTGGAGATAATGTATAGATTTCTTTCTACTCATTAGCAGTTACAACTTTCTTTTATTCGGGTCGTACGTTTCTTTATCAACTACCTAACCATAACACGGTAGTTACGATAGATACTAGGCATAATTAAAAATTCAACACAATTAGATTCAGTAATGCGGTGGCAAGATCAACTACCATTTAGGGATACCTAATAATAAGGATTGAATAAGAAATTACAGTCAAGACTCACACCTGCAATTTTCAGATTGATACAAGACTGGTGGTAGAGCTCCAGTGATAGAGCTCGAGGGAGTCATGCCAAATTACAGCTTTCTTACTACAATTAAGAGTCTCGGAGCATATCTGCGGATAGAAGGACGGACGGACATGACGAAAATTATAAGCGTTCCTAGTATGCCAGGGAATTCTTAAAAACACAGTTTATGTATTTATGTATCTTCACGCCAGATCCCTAACGGGGTAGGCAGAGAGTGTAGAGCGCCAGATATCCCGGTCCTGATATACCTCTCGTGCCTTTGCCATACTATTTTTTGGTAGGCAACCTAATGTATATTTTCTAGACCCCTTTCAATTTTTTTCTGGTTTCCGTGGACCCCCTTCTTGGTAAATTTATATCACATTTCCAAATTTTATTCACGCTTACGTAGACCCCCATCGAGTCCCATGGACCCAGGGGGTCTATATGGACTACTTTGGGAATCACTGCTCTAGATTATAAATATACGTATCGAAATGATTCTGCAGTGGGATCCTAACCTATAAGTATTTGGTGTTTTTTTATATTTAATATGATTTATGCCTCAAGGCGCCATCTTTTTCTCAACTCCTTGATATTGGATATCAAAAGAAATTCTCGACAAGAAACGAAGGTTACGCGACCAGCCATTCAAAATTGGATACAAAGATGGTTGATGTTAACGTTTTTCGTTATTTTTCGATTTTCAATTCGATGCTTTGTGGCTCACGCGTGCATCGTCTGATTTGAATTAATGTGATCGATGCACCCTTTGTGGCAAATATCACAGCTAAATGTAACAGGTCCGGTGTGACACATATCTCTACAAATTGAATTTATATATTGATGTAATATTGATGTGTTTTAATTCCTGATAGAGGTATTTTTTAGGATATTTGGAAGATATTCTAAAATTATTTATATAATCATTTAGTGACTAAGACTAGTACACTAAGATATGTACACTAAATATGTGTTTAAAACCTTTGCTAAATGTTCTAAGTCTGTCTTTAAACAGGTTAATTTTGGGTTTTGCTGGCAGAATGACGTTTTCCTAACAACTTTTGACAAGATTTTATCTTAAAAATATTCAGGCACGGCACCTTGAAAATATAATTTAAAAGCACAATTATTTACTGAAATAAAAACTTCTTTAGCACTGTTGTTATTTGAAAGTCGACAAAACGAAAAAGAGACAGACACATTCAATCTAAGAATGTAACCTAGGAGAAAATGAAATAGGAAGCATTACCTGTACAGTGTTTCTTATATTCGTCTCATTATCTTGATGCTAAAATGTTTGAAGGTTTCACTTCTAAATGCCATGTTTTTTTGTATACGACGTTTTTATAAAAGAATGTTGAAATTCGGGTTTGATCTACATAAATAATTAAAATTGGAGTGTCTGTTTGTTATATAAAAATTACCGCTTTTTACTGAATGTATATGTATGTATACACAACAACATTTTTTACCATTTTTGTCTGTCTGTCTGTCTGTTTGGCGGGGCTAATCTTGGGAACGGCGGGACTGATTTTGACGGGACTTTCACTGGCAGATAGCTGATGTAATAAGAAATAACTTAGGCTACTTTTATACTAGCTGCGCCCACGGCTTCGTCCGGGTAGATACTGAACAATCACAAATACATATGCGGGCGAAGTCGCCGGCACAGCTAAGGCTAGTCACAATTTTAGTTACTATCTACTGCATTAAAGACTTAAATTGTTAATTCGTCATAGGTATATAAAGTTTTGTTGGGCAGTCATAAAATTGTACTGAAAGTGTATTTGTTTTATACAAACGTCCATGGTCGCCAAATGTTAGACATTTTCAAATGATCAAAACTAGGCGAACAAAGCTAGCTTAAAAATAAAACGATGTTGTTTGAAAAATGAAACGATTCGCGGCCTTTTATGTAAAAACTAAACCCCTAACCCGTCACTGCGACCGCGTTTTTTTGAACAGGACAGTGATGTGTCAGATCACCTACAATATCAAAGCTTGACTACCCCAAATGTGTTTCCAATTTTACCACCCGTCGCAAATGTAATAGTGAGCATTTTGCGGGCTCCTTTCCTATTTTTTACTATCGCGGCCCCCAGTATTACGTCGACATGTGGCCTGGAGGTCGGTTATTATTTTTCGTGGGACGTTGATTTCACTACGGCCGGTATTATTTGTCTCATCTCTTTTGATATAGGTACGTGTTAAACTGTTGTCGGTTGATTTTTGTTTCATATTAGTATTCAATGATATACGCTTTTTTAACCGAGTTCAAAAAACAAGAAGGTTCTCAATTCGGCCGGTATATATTTTTATTTTTATGTATGTACGCGAATTTCGCCGAGATTCCTGGACCGATTTACGTAATTATTTTTTTGTTTGATGCGGAATAGTTTCGAATTGGTCCCATAAAAATTTGATTCAGATAGGCCCATCAGTTTTTATTTTATAAGCATTATTTTACTTACTTTCAACTCAGACTAAAGGAATAAGAATAGACGGCGAGTTGTCATCATTAGGACTATCTAGGACGTCAGTGGATTCAACGCACTATAGTGCGTAATATGTAATATGATTCAACGCACTATAGTGCGTTGAATCCACTGACGTCCTAGATAGTCCTAATGCGCATGACAACAAGATGACAACAAGTGACAATGACACATTTACTCATCGACGACACAACACAGCTTATTTACTCCTTCGTGGATAAATTTTTTTCATTGATTTCGTATAGTCGTGTAATAATTTTGTATCGACACACCTAAACAATTTAAATTAGGTCTAATTGTCACGAAGCCAAAAGAGTCAGATTTTACAAATTTAACAGATGTGAACCTTAATCTAATTGGCAATGCAGCAATAAACTAAAAAGTATTAAATAAATATAACTACGTTAAGAAAAACCGACTTCAAAACTGAAAAGTAAAAAATAATAAAGATTTAATTGTAATTATATACTACCTTTTATTTGTATGTGCCATTTACTAATAGGTTTGAAGTCGGTGCCAAGCCAAAATCACTACAGTAGGCATTTCATTGTTTTAAAACGTAACATCACGCGTGTAATCCCCGAAGGGGTAGGCAGAGGTAAATGCATGAATTCAAGCATACATGCAAACACCCACGATTCGCCGGTTACGTTTTGTTCAGTGTATTAATTTGCTCGTATTCATATTTAAGTAATATAATTATTTGTTTAAGGCTTGGCATCGACTTCAAACCTATTAGTAAATAGCACACATAAATAATAGGTAGTATATAATTACAATTAAATCTTTATTATTTTTTATTTTTCAGTTTCGAAGTCGGTTTTTCTTAACGTAGTTATATTTATTGGTTTGTTTATTTCACACTGACATATAACATCATTGGTCTCACCTATGTAATCTGCGCTGGATTTCTGGGCTTGTACTCCAATTTTTTTTTTTATTTAATGGAAGTGGCAAACAAGCATGCAGTTTACATTGATGTTAAGTGATGACTGCAGCCTATAGACACCCACACAAAGACCAAGGTCAAAATGCAGATGCGTTACCACTCCTGAGGCCTAAGGTGTTATGCCTCTGTGCCGGAAATTACAGAGCCGTACATTACCACCTGACCGGAACACGATAGTGCTGAACACTACCATTTAGCGGCAAGTATATTAGGTAATGCGGTGGTGCCTACGCCCTCGAGCTCCGTCACTGGAGCTCTACCACCAGTAAAGTCGTGCGCTATTGGTGATAAAGGTTTCTCCAATAGCCATCTTTGTACTGTCGCTTTTTCCTTTGCCTCTGGTGCTATAGAGTTTTTCTCATTCTCTGGAAGTTTCCCAATCCGTAACCAACCAACCCCAACTGCAACCCTCTTAAGATTATTTTTGCTGGTGATAGAGCTCCAATGACGCAGTTCAAGGGCGTAGGTAGGTAGGCGAATCACCGCATTACCTGATACAGTTGCCGCTAAATTTTCAGCGCTATCGTATTCCGGTCAGGTAGTCACATATATCTACCAAATTTAATCTCAATCGATCCAGAACGTTCAGAACAAATCAGCTGTGACAGATGGACAGGCAGACTGTCAAACAAACAGACGAGTGATCTTATAAGGGATCAGTTTTTCCTCTTTAGGCACGGCATCTTCGAAATGATTTAATGCGTAATAATATTAATAATCACGTTCTGCCTTCAAAATATGAACCACGATTTTACAATAGATCGAGCAAATACGTAGTAAGACAAGCACGAACTAGACTGCGCGGCTGTATTTCGGTTCCATGCCAATTTATAACAGTCTTGGATTTTAGACTGGCCGCTCAATGTAGCTTTTTGTCGCCAAGTCGAGTAATTTACAGTTGGCTAGTTATTTCCTGTGCTATTTCAACGTGGTACATATTTTAGATGTATTTTTAGGGTTTCGTACTCAAAGGATAAAAACAGGACCAGGCTGAATCTCATGAAACTTGGTAGGTAGAGGGTTACAATTTTCACATATTATGTATTTCTGTTTCCGTCATACCCACTCAAAGAATAAAATACATTTATACCGCTTTGCTACCATGAAACAAAGGTCAGGTATTACTGCGGGATCCAAATGGAGAAGAGTTGCTCAAAATCGCAAACAATGGAAGCTACTGGAGGAGGCCTTTGCCAACAGGCACACTGAGCTGAGAGACATTCTATAACAACTTCAACTTACTATGTTACCAACAATGTCTAAATAATCAGATACCCAGTTCGTAGGGCTAAATAAATAAGTAAATAATTAAATAAGATGACTCCGTTAATGGAGCTGTACCACCAGTAATTTTTGATTTCCAAAGAAATGTAGGTACAGTGATCGGGGTATCACTGTACCTACATTTCTTTGGACTTAAGCGATAGGTGGGACCAAGCGGTAGTAGTAAGTCAAATTCGCGTAACTCCGGGTTCATCTTAGCATATACTCGTAAATACTACGCGTTTTACGGTACAAATTACTAATTTTTTGGTCTTTTAGATGACATAATTATAGGTATATCAATGTGTTCTCGAACTTCTCGTAAACCAAATTCACAGAGTGGAGAGAGAAACACGATGCGCGGAGAGGGAAACACGATGCGCGCGGTATGATTAAAATATCCGCGTATCTCGGAATTCGCGTAGCACGGAGTAGCGTTAGTCGGGGTATTACTTTTTTAAAACTTGGACTAATAAAATTGATTGTGCTAATTAATTTTCCTTGAGATCAGGGTTTTCGGGAACCATAACATACAATTTTGTACCGTGTATTTTTAGAAAAGTAAACTCTGGTACTGTAGATAGGAGTTTGTGGCAAATCAAATACACCAGTTTTGTTTGGATGCAAAAACAACGCGGTTGCGATTGTGTCGAAAAAAATGTAGAAAAACAAATGTATTACCTCAACACGTCGCATATACCCTCGGGCCTCTTTCATATTGGTTGAACGTTGAACATACGTGATATTATTACAGTGTACTAGTACTCTTTTTTTACCTCCCTTGTATTATTATACAAGAGGGGTAGGTAAGTATTGTTGTGGATGACTTGACAGAAGTCCTCGCTACGGTTTACGGGCGACTTAAGTCAATATCAAGTACTGTATATACAAGAAAAATATATATAATATTAGCTGTGCCCGCGACTTCGTCCACGTGAGAAAAAAATATGATTGTTCAGTATCTACCCGGACGATGTCGTGGGCGCAGCTACTATAAAAGTAGCCCAAGTTACTCCTTATTACATCAGCTATCTGCCAGTGAAACACCCGTCAAAATCGAAGACACTGAAATTCTTTTTATTTGTATGTAGGTTTGTATGTATGTATGGTTGTATGGAGATAGAAGTAGCCTAAGTTACTCCTTATCACATCAGCTACCTACCCGTGGAAGTCCCGTCAAAGTCGGATACACTCCAATTCTACTTATTTGTATGTAGATATGTATGGATGTATGGAGATAAAAGTAGCCTAAGTTACTTCTTATCAGTCAGTTCCGTCAAAATCGGTAAGGCCGCCAAATAGCATTTTGTAGTGGTTGGTCCACTACCTACAGACAGACTACCTATCAACGCTGGTGTGCCGCGAGGCTCTGTGCTATCTCCCACGCTTTTTCTTCTGCACATCAATGAAATGTTGGAGCAAAACTCCAATTTTCATTGCTAGACCAATGATAGTAAGGGATATGCACACTACACTAGCCGTGCAAATGCCTCTCGGACACTTATCGAGGAAAGAAGGACTAGACTTGTGTCTGAAATCGAGCACTCTCTGGAGCGGGTCTCGGATTGGGGTCGACTTAATTTAATGCAGTTCAACCCCTCGAGGACACAAGTCTGCACGTTCACCGCTAAAAAAACGCAGGGCATTCCGATCGCCGTTGGTAAGAGTATCTGTATCCTGGGCGTTGACATATCGAACGAAGTGCAATTCGGGAGTCACATTGAGTGTAAGACCAAGTTGGCATCCAAAAAGCTAGGGGTGCTTAACAAAGCCAGGCAGTATTCACTTTCACTTCGGGGCAGCTACTACTACTCATACTCATTTGTGGGCGGGAGCCCCCAAATACTAGCTTGGTCCACTTGACTCCCTACAAAAACGCGCCGTTCGTATTGTTAACGATTCAGGACTTACTGACAGGCTCGAACATCTGAGCCTACGCAGAGACATTGGGAGTATGTGCGTGTTGTACCGTCTCTACAATGGAGAGTGCTCTGCTGAACTGTTTGACATGGTGCTACCATCTATTTTCCTACCCGCCGAAGAGAGAAGTTCCACCCACACCGACTGGACACCTGGCAGTGCTCTACGGTGCGGTTTTTACGTTCGTTCTTGCCCAGAACGTGTAAATTGTGGAACGAACTTCCCTCTGAGGTGTTCCCTAGGTGCTACATTAAGAGGTTCTTCAAAAATGGCGTCAAAGGTGTCTCTTCAGGGCTGGCAACGCGTTGGCAACTCCCCTGGTGTTGCAAATGTTCATAGGCGACGGTGACCACTTTCCATCAAGTGGCCCGTCTGCTTGTCTGTCAACCTACAGACATAAAAAAAACACATGCACACCAAAAAAAAAGATGAGTCAAAACGTGAATGACACAATTTCATTTAAGAATTGAAATGAAAATGAGAATGCAGTCTTTATTTCTTTGTTAATTAGGTATTTAAGTCGAATATTATTAATCAAAACAAAAGAATTGAATACTATTAATCGAAAATTATTTTAAACAGGGAGGTTAATTTATATAAAAAAAATATTTGGACGCTGTTTCCCCAACAACCGGTTTTATAGCTCATTATATACCAATTCAGCATTGCTAATCGTTTGCTGGTACTTTTGATGGAAGAGAAGATAGGTATTGTAAAGATACAGTTCTGTAAAGCCCCGAATATTTCGATTTTTTAAGTTGAGTACGCGTATAAACAAAATAATGTATGTCAATAAAATTAAAACAAACAATCAAGGAACAGCGCCGGTGGCAGGTGGGAAGGTCTCGCTCGCCTGTTCGGCCTAGCACCGTGCTGCGGCGTGTGCGTTGCCATCGATTCGAGACGCGCATGCGCAACAAAATTCCTCATAAATTCCTCTTAAATTTTGAGGAAGCGGTAGCGGAAGAGGATTTCTTTATTTAAATTTTTGAGGATGCGGAAACGGTTGAGGATCCCAAAATATTGCGGAACTTCCTCATTATGAGGAAGAGGAAGAGGAATCCTCAGCAACCCTAATCTATTCCAGCCGCTGGGCCATGCGCGCTTCACTTTATTGTGCAACAGCAAAAAAATTGTTTTACGAAGTTTTATTCGTGAATTTAGGTTCGTAATGAAAATTACTTACAATTATAATTAAAGTAGGTATTGCCAAAGGTTTATGACTTGTAATGCAAATATTAACCTCGGACAAGCACCTATATTAATTTTATATTGTTAAATGTAGCAGAAAGTTAGCAAATTTTATTATTGTAATCGCAATTCTATTACTAATACGAAGTGTAATTGGAAAAATTGAATTACCAAAATCTAATAATATTTTTATATCTAAAACATTAATCACTCACAAAATAATTAGAATCATTTTCAATAACAACATTTAGGTATATACGAGATTAATCTTATTGAATCTCAAAATAGCAGTCCCAACAAAATTTGATATATCCATTATTCAACAAAAGATTACATCACAATTGGATATCTTCTATCAAATTCACTATTATTGATACATAGGCAATTTAACTTAATGTTATTAAAAAACAGAAATTATATTTACTTACATACGTACAGTGCTCATCAAGAAATAATTCACATCGAGCCTATGAAAGTGACTATCGGCTAGTTTCGGCTTTAAGAGCGTTATCTCTGCTGAACCGTAAGCAGTCTACGTAAGCATTCGTAGTCCGGCATTGGTCAAAACTTGATCAAAATCGTCGACAAACGTAAGGTGCGAAAGACATAATGCTCATTGAAAGATTATTAAGTTATGAACTATACTCATGAAGACAATATCATCAAAACTTACTGGTACGGAGCTCGCGGGTGTAGGCACCACCGCATTACCTAATATATTGCCGCTAAATGGTAGTGTTCAGCACTATCTTGTTCCGGTCAGGTGGTAATGTGGTGTAAATGGCCCTGGTCCTGTAATTTCCGGCAAAGGGGCATAACACCTTAGGCCTCAGGAGCAATGCCGTCTCTACCATAAGGGCACTCGGGGCCAGTGCCCAGGGGCCAGTGCCCAGGGGCCATCCTCATCCTCATCCTCATGCCCATCCTCAGAGGGCCCCGAAGGACCGACAATGTCTCTCAAATAAATATTACGCACGGGTGCGATCATTTGATCGACGTGATAATCTAGCTTTTGCCCACGGCTTCGCTCGCGTGGAATTTAGTCTGCCACATTGTGTTTCGTGATGGATTATTATAAATATATACCTATTTATTTAGCTACTCGTACATCATGTACCGTAATAATTTTTAAACTAAGTATTCTGTCAATTTACTTGTTGTGAAAGACAAAGTTTATCTAAATGAAATACTTAGAGCGACAAATGTAGTATTGATTTTGATTAGAATTTGATAAATATACTAAAATGTGCATTGTAAAAATACTATCTCATTCAAAAAAATTTATTCACAATTTTGATCATAATGGCTTCCACATAAAAGGTACCCAGCAAGACATATTGCACATCGAGGCCTACGAAAAAGACAATCAGCTAGTTTCGGATTTCCTAGGCGTTATCTCTGCTGCACACTGCCTAGCTACGTAAGCACTGACAGTCCATTCAGAGAATATGTAATAATACTACGTATAGAATGGACATTTCGACGTCCGACCATTTTCCCCGCCTCACCCAACCACCTCCCCTCTTATGGGCGACGGTTGGTATTCTACAGCGAGGTTGCGAGCGGCCTAGTTTTGATACATTTTAAATTCAATACATTATTTATTTACATAAAAATGGTGGTTGTAACGCTATTGTGTTCGATAGTAATATACGGTGATAGAGCTCGAAAGCGTGAATACCAAGTTACCTTTTTGACCTGCCACTAAGTGGTTATCGGTTTTCTCCAATGTAAACAGTTATCATGTTCTGGGTAGGTTATATACTGCGATAGAGCTTCAGTGATGGAGACCCAAGGCGTACGAGCACCACTGCATTTCCCAATTTACATTTCTTTAAATGGTACCTAACGACAATTCTATGTAAGCAATGTGGGTGTCAATGTCAGGGTAAAAATAGTTATCACCTCAACGATGAGGTGATGATTATTATTAAAAAAATGGTACCTCTTTTCTAGTCAAAGATGGCGGACATAATCATTTTCCAGAAATAATAGGTTGGGGAAAAAGTCTTTTCGCATTATAGTACGTATGAACTTGTAATAAAATCTCTTTGGCTGTAGTATTTGTATCTGGCTGGTTTTGGTATCATTGAAAGTTAAAATTTTAAAGAACATAATTCCAAATTCAAATTAGGCAAATGTGTGATTTTCATTTGTTTTTCGTACTGTCAAGATGAGTGAATCTAATGAAGAAATTCGATACATTTTAAAATTTTACTACCAAAAAGGTAATAATGCAACGCAAGCCGCGAAAAATATTTGCGATGTTTATGGACCTAGTGCAGTGTCTGTGAGAGTAGCACAAATTTGGTTTAAGCGTTTTCAATCCGGAAATTTTGATGTCAAATATGCACCTCGCTCTGGTCGCCCTATTACGGATAAAATGGATGCCATTTTTGAAAAAGTGGAGCAAGATCGACATATCAGTAGTTACGACGTAGCTGAAGAACTGAGAATTGATCACAAAACAGTTTTGGCGCATTTGAAAAAAGCTGGGTACAAAAAAAAGCTCGATATTTGGGTACCTTACGAGCTCACTGATAGAAACCTAATGAACCGTGTACTCATTTGTGATTCTTTATTACGACGTAATGAAACCGAATCATTTTTGAAGAAGCTGATAACTGGTGATGAAAAATGGATCACGTACGACAAGAACGTGCGAAAAAGGTCGTGGTCAAAGGCCGGTCAGGCTTCACAGACTGTGGCGAAACCCGGATTAACTCGCAATAAGGTGATGTTGTGTGTGTGGTGGGATTGGAAGGGCATTATTCATTATGAGCTATTACCACCAGGCAGGACTATCGATTCTGAACTCTACTGCGAACAACTGATGAGATTAAAGCAAGAAGTTGAGAGAAAGCGGCCGGAATTGATCAACAGAAGGTGTGTGGTGTTTCATCATGATAACGCTAGACCTCACACATCTATAGCCACTCAGCAAAAATTAAGAGAGTTTGGCTGGGAGGTGTTAATGCATCCGCCGTATAGTCCTGACCTTGCACCTTCAGATTTCCACCTGTTTCGGTCTCTTCAGAATTCTTTATGCAATGTTAGGTTAACATCACGAGAGGACTGCCAAATCCACTTGTCGCGGTATTTTGATGAGAAGTCCCAAAATTTTTATAGCAATGGGATCATGTCCCTACCTACAAGATGGCAAAAGGTTATCGAACAAAATGGTACATACAAACTTTAGTTAAATTTAAATAAACTATATTAAAAAATGTTTTGAATTATCTTAAAAAATGCGAAGAAACTTTTTCCCCAACCTTATATGTTATGGATTTCAATTTTCTGTTTCTCGAGGTGCAGATTTTTCAAATCCAAGGTGGCGGACAGTTTTTTTTAAATATGATAAAGTGTATCAATTTCGAGGTTTCTTGCGGTGCTGATTACGAAAATGGCATCAATTTTCGGATCCAAGATGACGAACAGGTTTTTTCTTCCAAAATATGATATGTGTATCAATTTTGAGATTTCTTGGGGTGCTGATTACGAAAATGACATCTTTTGTGAGATCCAAGATGGCGGCCATAATTATTTTTCTAAATTGTGATATGGGTGTCAATTTCTTTCTTGGAGTGCTGATTTCGAAAATGGCAATCGTTTTCAGATCCAAGATGGCAAACAGTTTTTTTTTTCAAAATATGATATGGGTATCCATTTTGAGATTTTTTGGGGTGCTGATTACGAAAATGACATCTTTTTTGAGATCCGAGATGGCGGACATTATTATGTTTCCAAATCGTCGAGGTTTCTTAAGGTGTTGATTACGGAAATGTCATCATTTTTCAGATCCCAGATGGCGGACCTGATTATTATCCGAATTGTAATATGGTTGTCAATTTCGAGGTTTCTTGGGGTGCTATTACGGATATGTCATCATTTTTCAGATCGCATACCATTTTAGTAGTCAGCACCCCAAGAAACCTCGAAATTGATACACATATCATATTTCGAAAACCAAATCTATTCGCCATATTGGATCTGAAAACGGATACAATTTTTGTAATCAGCACCCCACGAAACCTCTGAAATACCCATATCATATTTTGAAAGAAAAAGTTTTTCCCCCATTTTCGATCTGAATAATAATAATCTAATCATATTATCGTTAGGTACCATTTAGGGAAATGTAAATTGGGAAATGCGGTGGTGCTCGTACGCCTTGGAGCTCCATCACTGAAGCTCTACCACAGTATATAACCTACCCAACGGTTTACATTGGAGAAAACCGATAACCACTTACTGGCAGGTCAAATAGGTAACATGTAGGTGTTCACGCTTTCGAGCTCGTTCATTGTACCTCTATCACCATATATTACCATCGAACACAATAGCGTTACAACCATAATTTTTAATGGTTGTATGTTAATGATATGTGTGTGTGTGTGTGTGTGTGTGTGTGTGTGTGTGTGTGTGTGTGTGTGTGTGTGTGTAGGTATGTTAATGTGAGTGTATGTATGCATGAGTGATTGGTGTAGTGTGTGTGTAATAAAGCAGATCACAGTGAAAAAAAAAATATAGTTCGCTTTCTTTACATATCCAAAGGGCCCCGAATTCTTGTGTGCTCAAGGGCCCCAGCATAGCTTAAGACGGCCCTGCTCAGGAGTGGTAACACATCTGCATTTTGTCCTTCGTCTTTGTGTGGGTGTCTATAGGCTGCAGTCATCACTTAACATCAATGTGAACCGCATGCTTGTTTGCCACTTCCATTACATAAAAAACTTACTACTGAAAAATATTTTCTTCAGCACAAATTAGTGAGTTCATTAAGTAGTTTATCCCGGTAAACGCTTGTGAATAACACCGCCTAGTTACATACAAATGTGTCATACGGAACTTGTGAGAAATTTTCTAACGAGTTAAGTTCGGAAAATTACGAATAACTCGCATTGCAAGCAACTCAACATTTAATTAAGGTAACTCATATAAGTTGGTGTCGCAATTACAATGTTTTCTTGTCATCGAGCCAAAAGTTCAGTTTTCAGTTCAAATTTGACATCTTTACTTGAAAGTTCCCGTAATGAAGGCTCATGTGGAAAAAAAACAGGATTAATTAGTGCATTCTTTCTAATTATTGTAATAACAAAGTTAAAGATCAAACGGGTGTCGAATAGGGATGCTAATGTTGTAAATATAAATATGTTAATTTATCGAAACATAAATTTCAGTAAAAATCGATGGATAAACATCACCTTGGCATTTTTTGGTACACTTTAAATTACTGTTGATTTTAGGGAGGAATCGAGCTCAAGAGTGTATGCAGGCATTTACTTGCCGGCAAATTTAGTAGGTATTCAGCGCTATTGTGTTCCATTGAGATGTTTTTATCCTGTGATTTCCGGGATATTATATGCTTAACAGCTCAGTTTAGTAAAGTGTCCGGAGATGTCAACAAGCTCGTCACCTATAATGAGACAAGACGTAACCGGTGAATCGTGGGTGTTTATATATTTTGGGTTGCATGTATTATCTACCCCTTCGAGGAAGATAGGGGGTTTTATTTTAAAATAATAACTAATAATAATATCGATGGAATTGCAATAAACCATCGACATTTTTGCTTCACTAGTGTTGAGATGTGCTTTGATACAAAGATCAGTGAACCTTTCAAACACTGTCTGAGCACACGCTGATTAAATCTGATTTGGTAAACTAAAAACTTTATTACGTTCATTTATTGAGGCTAGTTTATTATTAAGTTAGGTCTGAAATCCCTTGATTGAGACGTTCATACTTAAAACGTCCATACTATATTTTTTGTATACATGTACGACCTTTACGAGAGTTACAATAACGAGAGAATGGTCTGTGTTTACTATAGAGCAACACCGGAGGGGAGTAGCCATATAAAGGCTTTCCTCTCTGTCAAAGTACAAGCCCAAATAGGCCTGTACCTGTCGTCTAGATGTTTAAATGTGTGCGTGAAATATGTTTCTGTATTCGGTAATAAGCGCTATGGCTACTCCCCTCCAGTCCACCGTGGCCGGTGGCCCGTGTTGCTCTTTGGTATTTACTTACACCAAAATAATCTCAAATACTGAGGGTACCTTTTATTAGGTATTTGTTTATATTCAAAAAAATCCTTTTAGTGCATTAGCTGAATTCTGTCCACGGCTGGACCAAAGCCTCCTCATAAGGTGGATATACCACCACGCTTGGCATGCGGATTGGTGATCGCAGTGGCGGTAGTTTTATCGCAAGAGACTGCTGCCCAACTTACATTATTGTACTTACTACTGTCCCATTGGAATGGTTTGCTAGCTATTGTTCTATTGATTGCTCGCTTGCTCACTATGGGTCTCATAAAAAGGCTCAAAGTCATTCAGAGAACAAAGGTGAGCGCTATGCTCAGAGTTGTTCTGCGAGATCGAATATCAGAAATGAGGAGATCCGCATGAGAACAAAAGTGACCGACATTGCTCATCAAATGGCGAAACTCAAGTGGGAGTGGGCAGGGCACATAGCTCGAAGAACTGATAGCCGTTGGGCAGAAGAGTTATCGAGTGGCGACCGCGTACCAGAAGACAAAGCGTAGGCAGGCTCCCCACGAGGTGGTCCGGCGACCTGGTGCAGGTTGCGGGCAGACGCTGGACGAGGACAGCCCAAGACCGTTCGTTGTGGCAATCTTTGGGAGAGGCCTTGATGATGATGATGATGACTAGTTTAAGAATTTTCTTCCAGTAGAAGAAAGTGCTTCTGCTAGTGAACGGTGGGGTCACGTCCCTATGCTAGCCTTGAAATATGTGCGAACAAAAAAACATATTATGAACTGTCAATGAAATATTATTAATTAAACATATCTCTGCTCGTATATTCCCTTTAATACTAAACTGAATACGTAATCATACCGAATATATTTAACAAAATATATTTTTTGTGAAAAGCGTTTCATTGCAGTATTCAGTTTCATTCCCATTATGTTTGCAAGGAAATAGAGTGTGTGATTTATAATTAATTCCATTTATCAATAATGATCGGATCCAACTCAAACGCATTAATCATTCGATGTGTTAAAATATGAGCAACAATATTAATCATCAATAATTTAATAAACAACAACAGTCAAATAGCAAATCGGTATAAATCCGCACATTTTTCAAGCGAAACCCGGCTGATAAATCTTGGTTTGAACAAACGCCGAATCGATTACAGTCAATACTCGATACTGAGTATCGAATGAAATCATTCGTATAATGAAACACGGAACTTCCATTTTGCTCAAGATTATGTTTACGGAGCATCGTTATTCTTTATTAGCTTTCGTTATTAGCACGTCCAAGTGAATTTAATTAATTCCGAATGTTTCGTACTTTTGATAATGGCTGAAGCGGTGCTCCATCACCGTTTCAATTTTATGTCCATCGCCCATGACTGGAGGCGGGTGAAAGCATTCTTTAGGATTAAACAAAACGTAAAATATGTTTTAATCAAAGTTTCGTCAGGGTTTTAATTTCATGGAAACGGTACGTGCTTAGTTTGTAATTCACACATGTGATGTGAATTCAACATGCAGTTGAACTGGTGGTAGAGTTACAGTATAGGAGCTCGAGGGCGCATTACCTAATTTTTCTGCCGCTAAATGGTAGTGTTCAGCGCTATCGTGTTCTGGTTAGATGGTAATGCATGGCCCCGTAATAACTATCACAGAGACAGAACACCTAAGGTCTCAAGGGTGGCAACGCATCTGCATTTTGACCCCTGGTTTTTGTGTAGATTTCCATAGGCTGCAGTCAACAACTTAACATTAATGTGAACTGCATGCTTGTTTTTTTTTATTACATAACTAGCTGTGCCCGCCACTTCGTACACGTGAGAAAAAATATGGTTGTTTAGTATCTACCCGGACGAAGTCATGGGCACAGCTAGTATAAAAGTAGCCTAAGTTACTCCTTATTACGAGTATATCAGCTATCGAGAGCGCATGCTATCGAGACGGCTCGATTGGTTTATTTTAGCTATTTTCACAGTATTATGTCCTATGGAATTTTACTATGGGGGCATGCCGCCGATGTCAACACCATTTTTGTTTTACAGAAAAGAGCTGTGCGTGCTATCTTACGGGCTAAGTCCGCGAGTGTGTCTCAGAGATAAATTTAAGGAAATAAATATATTGACTGTAGCTTCGCAATACATTTACGAAAATGTACTGTATGTACGTAAAAATATTAGCGAATTTCCTAGTAGAGCTAATGATTATATGAATACTAGGAACAAACACAAGTTGTCTGTGCACACAACACGACTGCATAGGGTGAGTAATTCTTTTAGAGGTCAATGTATACGCTTCTTTAACAAAATACCTGAAGATGTTCAAAGTCTTTCGATTAATAAATTTAAGAAAGTTATCAAAAAACGCTTATACATGTGCAACTATTATAAAACATGTGATTATCTTAATGACACTACACCATGGGATTGAAGCGATCGCTCCCAGGCTATTTCGAAAACCTGTACTTTGGATTTACAGACTGTATTAGATTTAAGTTTATATTCAAAAGAGCTGTACTTAGTTTCTTCAGTGGCGGAGTTCTTCTCAGTATTGACTGCCCTTGGAATTCTGCCAAGTGAATAACCTTTATTATGACGACCAAATTCATTATTTCTCAGTTTCTTTTGAAATGGGGAAATGGAGGAATTTGTAAATAATTGATGCTTTCCATATTATACAAAATTGTTCAATGTCTATTTAATTTATTATGTGTTTTTGATTATTATTAGTGGTTATTCACTCTAGGTTAGTTTAAAAAAAAATGACGATGTAAAAGTGCTCTCCAGGAGCCTAATTATATGAAATAAATGAATAAACTGAATAAACTGAATATCTGCCAAAGAAAGTCCCGTCAAAATCGGAGACACTCAAATTCTATTTATTTGTACGTAAAATTCTATTTATTAGTATGTATGGCTGTATGGAGATAAAAGTAGCCTCAGTTACTCCTTATCACATCAGCTATCTGCCAGTGAAAGTCCCGTCAAAATCGGAGACACTTAAATTCTATTCATTTGTACGTAGGTATGTATGTATGTATGGAGATAAAAGTAGCCTAAGTTACTCCTTATTACATCAGCTACCTACCCGTGGAAGTCCCGTCAAAGTCGGATACACTCCAATTCTAATTATTTGGATGTAGGTATGTATGTATGTACGGATGTATGGAGATAAAAGTAGCCTTAGTTACTCCTTATCACATCAGCTATCTACCAGTGAAAGTCCCGTCAAATTCGGTCCAGCCGTTCCGATTACCCCGCCAAACAGATAGACAGACAGACAAAAATTGTAAAAAATGTAGTTTTGGCATATGTACCGTGAATACATACATATGCATTTAGTAAAAAGCGGTTATTTTAATATTACAAACATACACTCCAATTTTATTTATTTGTATAGATTTATGGATTTACTATGGAAGGTAATATACAACATAAGACCTAAAAATTGTGTAAAATTTTTAAGCATCTACTTGCTACCGTTATTATTATCGAGCAAAACATATACGAAAAAAAAACACGTTTATTGTATGTTTCCTTGGACCCCTTAACATTTTCATTTTCTTATTTTTAGTAATTAATTTTGTCTTTATAGCGGTATCACAAATAAATAATTTGTGAAAATGTTAGCTTTCTAACTATCATTATCAAATCTATTTATTAGATACAGGCTGGTGACAGACAGACGCACGGACGGACAGACAGACTGACAGACAGCGTCAGATTAGTAATCCGTAGGGTTCGTTTTTACCTTTTAGGTACGAAACCCCCTAAAAGATAGAACTTAAAAATATTCGATATTATTATGATTCTTTAAATTGACATTTTTTTTTTATTTCTTAATGAAACAAACACTAAATGTTAAGTGAAACTTACCACAACATATTAGTGAAAACCGCAAATCGAATAAGCCGTTTCTGATATTAGCGTGCACAAACATACAAACAAACAGAGATTTTTTCCGGGATAAAAAGTACCCAGTGTTGTGCGCCAAAGGTTAAAGTATAATCATACCAAGTTTCATTGTAATCGGACCGGTAGTTTGTCTGTGATGCTCGAACAAACAGACAGACAGACAAAAAAATTTCTAATCACATATTTGGGTTCGGTATCGATCTAGTAACATCCCCATGTATTTATTTTTTTAATGTACAGAATCTACACTTCTACAGTTTTATTATAAGTATAGAAGAAAGAAAAAGAATGACAATTCGCGTTCGTATATTGCACTCTTGCGATTTTATTTATTCAAAATAGTAACAAGGTAACCTAAAGTTAAACATTTCAGATGACTTTAATATGTGGAGCCAGAGGTCTCAAAAATACAATGCAAATAGCACTCAATGACGTATATCAACAAAGTGACCGTCGTGGGAGTTTGGGAGTACGAGCAGCATAGAGAAACACGAGCCACCGGCCGCGGACCGGAGGAGAGTAGCCATATGCAGGCTTTCCGCTCTGTCAAAGTACAAGCCCAAGTGGTCCTACGCGTATAATAAAAACTAGTTGCAGCCTGACTGCTCATTCGACTAAATCTTTGTGCGACTGAACTGACGTCCTAAAAACTTTGCTTTGTTTTATTTTGCTGTCAAAAAAGATCTACCACAACCAGTTTACGAAAAGATGGCGATGAACTTTCATATGTAGGTAAGTATTTTTTAATCATGAAATTATTATTTGATTCTTAAAAACTCAATATAGCGATAATATCAGTCGTGCTGTTTCGAACTGATTTAAACAACACAGTCGGGCGGACTGATAGATATAGCTTATAGAAGTAACACACGGATTCGGTCCGGCGGACCAACTCCGCCGACCAAACCCGCGCGAGCGGACCGCATTGGACCAAATCCGCTGTCGCTACATACGCCCAGATTTAGTATTGAATCCCTATCCACTCTGTACCAAATCCGGACGTGTGTTACAACTATTATACGACACCCGGATCGGTCGAGTGACTGATCCGAGTTTGTTTCCGAGAAGCCGCCGTCGCTAAGATTTTGAATGTGTGTGTGAAACTGTTTATGTGTTTTGTTAAAGTCAAGGTGTGAGTTTCGTAGTAATAGACGACCTTGTCTCTTCTCCCGACGAACAGTCTGCCCGTGACCACGGTAGCTGGCAAGCGACCGAAACGTCGGGTGTAAGAAGAAGTTTGGGAGTGTTGTATACGCGAGAAAATCAGCAAGTTTAATTTCTACAAAGTAATAGACGATGTATGTTGTGCGTATGTGTGTCACACGAATTTCCCCCCTCAAAATATGACAGACTGCTTTGCATCGGTAATAAACGCTATGAATACTCCCCTTCCGTCGGCCGGTGGCCCGTGTTGCTCTATGGCGAGCAGGAAACAGGCCGCACCGCCCGCGGCGCTCGGCCTTTGATCTTCCGCTGCCGCCGTCTAATCTCACTCACTAGGTCACCTCGGTGTTTCAGTTCTCGGCTGACTGGAACAAAAGTACAAGATATAAATAACACGGTCAAGGTTAAAGGTGTTGCGAAAAAAATTAAAGGTTTTTTTTCTTTTTTTGTTATGGAAGTGGCAAACCAGCATGCAGTTCACATTGATGTTAAGTGATGACTGCAGCCTATAGACACCCACACAAAGACCAAGGTCACAATGCAGATGCGTTGCCACACCTGAGACCTAAGGTGTTATGCCTCTGTGCCGGAAATTATAGGGCCGTACATTACCACCTGACCGGAACACGATAGTGCTGAACACTACCATTTAGCGGCAAGTATATTAGGTTATGCGGTGGTGCCTATGCCCGCGAGCTCCCTCACTGGAGCTCTACCACCAGTAAAATCTTATCTTTAAATATAATGTTGTAATCCTGTAATTAAAAATTCTTAGTACCTTACCCTACCTATTATAATCATTCTGTGAAAACAGATTTTAGTTGATAAAGAATATAATATACTTCTTAGTGTCTATATATTTAATTTCAGACCATGGTTTTAGCGTTTAATTTATTTATGTATTTTATTGACTAAGCTCTTCGACAAAATATTTTATTAATACTAATGGCAACCCTTGATATGTCTCACTGCTGGACACGAGTCTCTCCCCTTCTTGGGAGGAGGCCTGGAGCTTGCTCCACCACGCTGTTCCAATGCATGTTGGTGGAGATAAGGGTTAGTGGTCAACCCGCTGTCGAATATTTTCAAACCGCCCTTCAACATGGCTTAACGACTGCTATCTATCGATAGACGGCTTAGCGTGCCCTCCGAAGCACGGAAACGCGCATTTTAATTTGCCACTAGCGGTCACCCATCACACACTCGACTGCGCCCGTATCGATTAACCGAGTAGGTCGCTTTCGATCTACACCAGTCGCGGGGTCATTTGCGCTTTACGACAAAATATACGACAAATCAAAATCAGCCACTGAAATCCCGACCTGGAAATCGACATGGTACTCGCGGCAATTGGCCTATTACCAATAAGGAATATTTCATGGTCCCGTAATAACTACACACTTTTCGACCTCTTTTTGTTTAGCTGTATGTAGGATGCAGTCAGCACTTAACATCCATGTGAACTGCATATTAAATTTGCCACCTTCGTTACATAAAAAAATGAAATACAAATCTCAAACAACGTTCTTTTCAAAGGAAAACTTATAAGTGGGCACATACGAGTCTTAAAAAGTGCCGACTGATGAAAAACTTTCTCTTGAAATGTTCAGAAACGTTTTACAGAGGCGTTTAATTTATTTGAAGTCCATACTAATTGTTATAAGAAAAACCACACGATATGCCGGTTACGTTTTGGCCCATGTAATAAATAGATAGCGAACCTGTTGACATCTCCGGGCACATAAACACACTCCGAGGTACTGGAATACTTCTAGAAATTGGCAAAAATTTAAAAACGTTTTTGTTAATTTAATCTTAAATATTATGACACTGATATGTTCTTAGGTTTTCGCGAGCTACACTCATTGAAATAAAACTATTTTTACGGATCGGAGTCGGGTTGATTTTAAAAATCATTTTAGTTTAATATACGCGAGATAAATCCGTAAAAATAGTTTTATTTCAATATTATGACACTGTTCATTAATATTCTATTATCACCATATTCCTGCATTAAAATATTGCATAACTTTTGCTTTTAAAGGACAAACACATTTATGTGCTGAGTGCATATATAATTGAGACGGAAAGTGCGGATGCTATTTCAAGAGATTTTTTAATGTTGTTTTATTTGCAGTTAAACATAAATTATTCTGTAAATCCGTAATAGAATGGTTTCCAACGATTCCTAGTAGATATCTAATATCTCAAGTGACTTATACATCCACTATATTTGGATTTTCTTTAATTTTATAGCGAGTACATTGTGGTACTCGCTATAAAATGAAAGAAAATCCAAATCCATGAAAACATATTGTATTGTACAAATTATATTGTAAATAGCTAACATGCTGAAGCAGGCGACTGTTGCTACGTTATGGTTCTGGGTTCGACCCCAGGATCGGGGTATTGAAATTCTGATTTTTTTGGAAATTCTCAATGCTATTCTCGGAGCTTACTAATTAAAACGTTACTTATTCGTCATTATGATTATGATTTTTAAGATATGAAAATAATGAGTCACTCCAAACATTTGATCATGCAGCCACAAACATTTTGTACTAGTTTTTTTCTCGGTTTCAAATATCTCTCATTGGAGTCCTTAATTCCATTCGAGAACTCTTCTGCCTCAACGGCCGTCGGTTCTTCGGGCTATATGCCCTGTTCACTGCCACTTGAGTTTTCTTATTCGGTGGGCTAAGTAATTCCATTCGAGAACTCTTCTCCGCCAACGGCCGTCGTCGGTTCTTCCAGCTATGTGCCCTGCTCACTACCACTTGAGTTTTCTTATTCGGTGGGCTAAGTTGGTAACTCTGGTTCTCATGCGGATCTCCTCAATTTCTGATTCCATATCGCAGTCAAGCTCCGAGCATAGCTCTCTCCATTGCTCTCTGCGTGACTTTGAGCCTTCCTATGAGGGCCACCTCGCCTTGCACGATTAACGCATTCAAACTGATTTTGGAGTCCGAGTTGGAAGCTCTCGGGGTTTTGTACATCATAGATTTGGGCAGATGCTGGTCGAAGAGTAGACATCATCAGCCGGGATCTTTCCAAATTGACATTTATATTCAGTGAGCATCTGACCATTCGGTACGCAAGGCGTTTATGAAATCGATGGATGTAGCTGATAATATTTTCCGGAAATGGGGCCGTGGAATCTAAAAAGCGACCAAAACGTCGAATTGATTTGAAAAAAAAGTGAATTAATAATACGCGAGATTAACTCAATATTCCAATGAGCGTGAATGAGCTCGTGAAAACCTACGAACAAAAAATCTGTTTGTTTTTTTAAATCATCCTTATTTAAATCAACAGTAAGTCAATACAAATGCGATACTACATTTCTCTGGTGGCAGCGGCTCAATCATACAAACAGATAACGCTGGACCTTCGCAAACGTTATTAGGTAAACGGAACAGTTGGAATCCCGAACGGGCGTCGAGCAAACAAATGCAAATAGACGCTTTCGCATGTCTGCACACCATAAAACGAGCGATATTAGTTGGTAACTCGTTAGTCCGTACTTAAGGAAATTTAGGTTGGTCCCGTATCGTGGGCCTTGCTAAATTTATGTGAAACACCTATACGGTTACCCCTACCGTTTACTCCGAAACTGCTTATAATTTCATTTTAATGTCTTGGTATCCTAATGAGTAATGTTTATAGAAA
The DNA here is from genome assembly GCA_036365455.1 of Macrosoma leucophasiata. Classification (NCBI taxonomy): domain Eukaryota; kingdom Metazoa; phylum Arthropoda; class Insecta; order Lepidoptera; family Hedylidae; genus Macrosoma; species Macrosoma leucophasiata. Next base: position 6,142,239 of record JAWQUS010000014.1, on the reverse strand, counting down.
TTACATGTGTTTTTATAATCAACATTACATTTCATTGATATTAATGATGTGTTTATTGAACTCATTATTTTACATATCTATAGAATAAAATTCATCAGTATCGAAATATTGTGGTTTTGGAATGCCAAACTAATAATATTTCGATTTAACGTTCCTGGAAAACGTAGGTACTTATACAAATCATTAACAAACGATTGAATGTAACATGTAATTTAACTGCCTCAGTAGCCTAGTGGTAACAGGCCACTACTACTACGCTGGGGGACCTGGGTACGATTTCCGGGTCGGGGACTATCAGAGATAACGGTTAAAAATCCTTTATCTCTGGTTCTATTGGGAATTTTTCCATTTTCTGGAAGTTTCCCAGTACCTCGGAGTTTGGTAATGTGCCCGGAGATGGCAACAGGCTCGCCACCTGTTACATGGGCCAAAACGTAACCGGCGAATCTATATGATTGAATGCATGCATTTACCTCTGCCTACCCCTTCAAATTTCCCTCTGCCTGCCTTCCCGTTAAATAAACCAAATAAATAGGACTAAATTAATAATTACTATGTAACTTTTCATCGCTAGAATAAATAGGTAACGTTTTCAGGTAACATATTTATGACTCTAGTATTTATCATTTGTAGTTATTTTTATAAACCTCAACAAAGGGTAAAGTTAGTAAGTTTTCTGACGAAGACTCAATTTCAATTTCAACTCCGACCACTGAATTGGGATTGTCTGAGTCTTAGATACATTGACCGGTTCCTACGTTCTTGTAATCCCGGATTACTAAATTCCGACTTGTTCCGAATAGGCCGTGAGGATTTGATGTTCACTTTTATGTAATACTAGCCGTGCCCACGACTTCGTTCGCATAGAATTTAATAAAATTATTGTTTAGTATCTAAAATAAACGAAAATACTTTACCATTTTCTCTTATTATTTCCTATTATCTTCGAAAATACACGGCTTTATACAAAAAAACCATTTTTTTTGTATCCATGTCTTTTACCTACTCGAAAACATATCAAGAGTCTATGGATAATAACATAGTATACTTCTCTGTTATACGGCACACTGTGTACGCGAGTCCAATTTGCACTTGTCCGGTTTCTGTACATACGCACTTATCGTACTACTGCAGACCAATTTATCCACGAAACTAAACATGTCAGCGTGTAGATCAAGGAAGCGTTTTCAATAAAAATTCAAGCTAAGCATCTGACAGAGATGGATACACGGTTAGCTGATAGATAACCTCGGACTGGCCATACATTAGTAATCCGAACACGCGCCACGCCACGATTTATATACAAATGCGTCCAGTGAAGTCGGCCATATTTATTTTTGTGTGCCTAATGCGCCTCCTGAAATATTCATGCAGTGACCGTACTATCCGTCTTGCTGATGTCTCTTACAATAACATGATGTAATGCCGCCTGTGACAAGTCGTTGGTGAACCGTACCTTAGGCAGATGTTTGGTATGAAAAATGTGAGTTTTCGAACATAAACTAAATTGGTCGACAGTTCTTTACAGTAAAGAACTGTGCAAATTTTGAAAAACATTTTTTTTTGTAATTTTCCTACAAATTAAGTGAGGATGAAAGGCATCGGGACGTGACGACCCCATCACCCTCTGGTGGACATGGCGGTGGACAATAGCGGTCAATCCTTTCAATAGGGTGGTAGTAAAAATAACATCTAGTGGGAAGCAGAGCAGCGTCCCACGATAAAACTACAGCCACTGTGATCGCCTATCCGACTGCCAAGCGTGGCGATTATTTCGTATTCTCCCCTCACGATGCACACCACTGTTGTGGGTGTCTTTGGGAAAATATTTGTCCAGTAGTGGATGACTTTGGGCTGCCATGATGATTTTGGAAGATTAGTATTTTTTTGTTCTAAAGTTTTTGGGGATTTCAGAAGACCATTCCTGCATGTCAGTGAGGAGGAATTCTTGAGCTAGTACAGTACCCTTTGTGCGCGTCTCGATACGTAATAATATAATAATAATGATACATGATCCATCACCATCCACCTATTAGGCACGAATCCCCTTCTTGGGAGGAGGCCTGGAGCTTATCCCACCACGCTGCTCCAATGTGGGTTGGTGGAGATAAGGGTTACTGGCCAACCCGCTGTCGGGTGTTTTCGAATCGCCCATAAGGCCCCCGACAAGGTTTAACGACTGCCATCTATCTATAGCAACCGGGACCAACAGCTTAACGTGCCCTTCGAAGCACGGAAACGCGCATTTTGATTTGCCACTAGCGGTCACCCATCACACACCCGACCGTGCCCGTAACCCTTAACTATTCCGATCTACACCAGCCGCGGACCAAGCGCCAGCTAATATTGACCACTATTGTCCATGCGCGCTCCTCGACACGTACTTGCCCGATTTTTCGAAATAGGGATGTACTTACTTGCTAACCCATAGCAGTTGATATTTCAGTGCTTTTAGCTTTGTGTACCATTTTATTTTGAAACAAAAGAAATACACGATACAGTTTTCGGTCTGGTTGAAATTGCCTACTTTGTGTTGTCGACAGGAAAAATTAAATTTGCGAAGTTTGTAAAACACAGTACCATGATAACTTTACTGATTCGGATTTTTGATGTTATTGGACATACAATGTATTATTTGGAATCACGGTAGAGGCAGTGTATGCATTATTATTTACGTAAACGTGACGTCACGCCTGTAATCCCCGAAGGGGTAGGCAAAGGTAAGTGCATGCATTCAAGCATACATGCAAACACCCACGATTCGCCGGTTACGTTTTTGGTCCATGTAACAGGTGGCGAGCCTATTGACATCTCCGGGCACATTACCAAACTTCGAGGTATTGGGAAATTTCCAGAAAATTGGAAAAATCCCAATAAAACCAGAAATAAAGGACTTTACACCGTTATCTCTGATAACCCCCTACCCGGGAATCGAACCCAGGACCTGAGAGTAGTAGAAGTGGCCTGCTACCACTAGGCTGCCGAGGCAGATTATTTATTTAATTCAAAATTACTTTTATTGTGTGACTTTTGTTGGACTATACTTTTGGGGCTTCACGTGACTATTCAAAAACCTAGTCATATCTAATTACATCGTATTTTGGCTTAATGTCATCAATTAAAATTAAATAGATCCACGATGGCACCTTTAGAGTAACTATTCTAGTCGTCAGTGTTAAAAGGCCATTACTGCTACTCTGCTACATTACTCTTGAGATTGATCGCCAGTTAAGGTAAGTGAATGCTATAGAGGATTTTTTATTTACTTGAAATTTCACAGTGCTACTTACTTTCGGAGCCAGTTGGGCTTGCCACCTTTTTAGGGTTCCGTAGTAAACAAGGAACCCTTATTGTTTCGCTATTCGTCTGTCGGTTTGTCTGTCTGTCCGTTCGCGGTTTAGCGCAAAAACTATTGGTACCAGAAACTAGAAATTTGGCACAAGTATACACCATTATCACGCCGATAAAATGTTAGAATAAAGCGTAATTAGAAGTAAGCGTACCTCCTCTTCATGCAACGCATTTTCTATATAGTGTAGGATATTGTTGGATAGGTCTTTCAAAAATGTTAGGGATGTGCTAATATCATTTTTCGATATAGCTGTGGGTGACTTATTAAGCTTTGAAGTGCCAAACGGTTGTTGTTAGAAATTCAAACGTTACGGCAATAGTTGCTACTCGTACATATAACGAAATTAAAAATAAAACTATCACACTTAAGTTGGCTTAAGTTTGCGAGTAATAGGTGACCGAATGTATTTTACTCGAAAAACTTGAACAATTCCATGGAAAATATTTATTTATTTTTTTAATTACTTTATTCAAACCTAATAACTGCGGAACCCTGCATTGCGCGTGAGCCGACATGGCATGTATACTAGAGTGCTAGCATTTACTTCTGCCTACCCCTTCGTGAGTTACAATGTATTGATTATTCTGATTACCAAACGGATATCAGAATAATTTAATTTAGCTCATTGCTAATAAATGAAATTAAAAAAAATATTTGTGGAATAATAAGTAGTTTATACCGCAAGTATTTTCTTTTATATTATAAAGGTGGCAAACAAGGATGCAATTCACATTGATGTTAAGTGATAACTGCAGCCTATAGACACCCACAGAAAGACCAGAGGTCAAAATGCAGATGCGTTACCACCTCTGAGACCTTAGGTGTTGTGTCTCTGTGATAGTTATTACGGGGCCATAAATAATTATTAAATATCAACGCATCTATCAATCTCTTCCCCATGGAACTCCTTCGAAGAAACACACAATTAGTGCAGAGTCTCCCAAACTATTTTTTCTTGTAGACCTTTTACAATTTTTTCTGGTTTCCGTGGACCCCCATCCTTGCTACATTTATATCACATGCCCATATTTCCAATTTTTATTCACGCCTACGTAGACCCCCATCGAGTCTCCCATGGACCACATTCACTCATCTGGGGATCACTGGTATGATGTAAGTAAATTGGTACTATCAGTATATGTGTTGAGATCCATTATCGTGGACCCCCATTTTCATTTTATGGACCCCCAATTTTTTTTTCGCAGACGCAGACCCCTTTCAGGTTGTCATAGACCCCCAGGGGTCGATAGAGACCGCTTTGGGTATCACTGTATTAGACTAAATCATTAAGGATTTAGTAGATAGCTTTCAAATTGGGGAGTATCAGCAGGGTGGCACGAGCCAAGGTATTATCCGATGACGGGGGAAGAAATAACGAGAGAGAAAGTGGTAATGACGATCAAGTTTCACCACTAATTTTCTTTAACATTTAATTATTCCAACGGTGTCTGCTATCTGGGTTAATATTCCACTGTCGTCCAAAACACAAACCGAATTAAAAATCAAGATGCCCCGTTTTCCAGCCAAAGGGACCGACCGACTCGCGACCAATTCATTGCGAATACCAATTTCATCCGCCGCGGACCTCATTCACAAAATTTGGTTACAAAACGACTGAGACAACAAAGAAAATTAGACCGCGAAGAAAAATAAATGCGGTGAAACGTCGGAGCATACAAAATTAGAAAAAGGAGACGACGCAGGGCTCCGACTCAAGTTATAAAAAGACGGTAGGTGTAATATTTCATGAATATAAATCCCTTCTATGTGAGCTCTAGATTGAACTAATGTGAGGTGTATTTGACGAAAGCTTTGTTTACTTTATCAAATGGAAGCGTGCGGACGTGTTAACTCCGGAACTTTATTTTCAGTCAGAAGAAAAAATAGAAATACGTTGTTATTTTTTTGTGTATCATATTTTTTAACTAAAACGTAACGTAGCAAATACGTTTGGATTTTTATATTTTCCAATACTTATTTTCTACATTGCGGGTGCAGCTTTTGAAACATTCGTACATTTTTTGTGCTAAAGCAAATATAATGGAGGGCATTGTTCAAATCCATTGCATACTTTAAAACATGTAATCCTTTTTTCACATGTGCATTTGGTTTTTTCTTTGTTTTTCGGCGGGCAGTGTGTGTAAAGAGACGACGCGTTTTTTTACAATGCCCTATTCCCCGAAGAAAGAGATTCCACCCCCACTAGACATGTGATAGTGATCAACGTCCAAGTCGTTTCGCCTCAATGATAGTTATTACGGGGCTTACATTACCATCCATAGAGCAACACGGGCCGTATCGGACCGGAGGTGAGTAGCCATAGCGTTTATTGTAAACACCTTGAAATAAAAAAAAATAAAAAAAAAACGGTAACAACACCGAAAAACAAAAACCAAACCCCCCCCTCCCCGCAGCGAGTTTCCCTTCGTGCCACCATCCCCCCAATTCAACCACGCCCCCGACGCTTCGGGAGCAGTTAGGCCCGGGGCAGGAGAGTTGCACCTCGACCCCCAAACCGTCCCCTTCCTCTGTTACACTTCACGTGCGGAGGGATGATGATTATTAGTCGTGTTTATTACCGATGCAAAACAGTCTGTAATTTTTTGCGGGAGGAAATACGTGTGACACAAATCTTCTACTGCGAAACTCACACCTTGACCTTAACAAAATACAAAAACAAGTTCACGCACACATTTAAACATCTAGGCGACAGCCATAGGCACACTTGTGCTTGTACTTTGAGAGAGGGGAAAGCCTACACATGGCTACTCCTCTCAGGTCCGCCGCGTCCGGCGGCCTGTATTGCTCTATGTTACCATCAAACCGGAACACGATAGGTCTGCATTCGCGAAATATAGGTAGGTGATGCTGAGCATTACCACCAACAGAAATTGTTGCAGTGCATACTTGTTTGGAACTATTGTAAAAAATTGAATAACTGACGATTTATTATGACATTCTATAACTTCCGTGCGGAACACAGAAACTTAAAAAGAGGTCGTGACTTGTACAATAAGCCGCAGCATTATTATAAACAAAGAATTGACCAAGGTAAAGTTTAAATTTCATAGCGTACCGTAGTTCCTAAAACAAGGTTCCGCGGAACTAGGCGGTGGCTCTGTTCAAATTGAAACTTTGAGCTTATTATAAACTTTGTCATTTTTAGGAAAATGAGTTTTGTTCAATTTACTTTTGCAACTTCCCAAATTGACGTTTCTTTGAATCGTTGCAAAAGTCGGACGATGTCGAAGTGTTTCGCTCAAAAATTGTGTATCTTTTCGTGGAAACATATTTGAATAATTTATTCGTGATTTATGTTTTACTGAACTGTTAATTTGAATTCTGAGAAGTTATAAATTATTTGAAAGTATTCAATGATTTAGTGGTTACAGAAAATAAATAATGAGGATAAGGATTTTTCCATAAGAGAAAATGCCCACTGGTAAAGCTTTTGGTAAACGCTCATAATAAATTAAATAATTATTCTTAGTCTCTGGGATAAGTTATTACGTTATAACTTATCACAGAGACATAAGAACTAACTAAGGTCTCAGGGGTGGCAACGCATCTGTATTTTGACTTCTGGTCTTTGTGGGGGTGTCTGTAGGCTGCAGTCATCACTTAACATCAATGTGAACTGCATGCTTGTTTGCCACCTTCATATCATAAAAAGAACGTTCATTGTTGATACCTACATACTTTTGTTTACAATCTATTGACATATTCATCTTCTTTAGACTATGCTATTATAAGGACAAAAAAGAAATAAAATCTTACCAAACGTTGATGTATGTACAAACGCCACTACGTTTTTTGTTTGTAAATCCTGCAAAGTGTATTAAAAATGTATGTTTTTTATAAATTCGCATGTATATTTCTCCAAACAAGTACCTACCTAGGCAATATTTGAATACATATACAGTTCACCAGTTTGCTTTTCCCAAATTAAATAATATTACTTTGTCCTTAATCTGTCCAGTTTTTTTCATTATATGTGTATGTATAAGTTTTATCAACATATAATTAAACATTAAATTAAAAGTTAAGATATCCAATATTAGTCGTAATTCACACGTTTTCGTTTCATACACTCCGAGCCAAATGTTACCATTCAATGCGTAAGCGAGTTCCCGTTCGGCCATTATGATCGATGACAATAATAACGGCCCGACTTCGACCCCTCTCATTATTTACCCTAACACTTCAACGGCGCTGGAGAAAATTTTTTATGCAAATATTAAACCGGCGGCATTGCACTGTTCATAAACGCCTTAACATAATTTTATGGAGTATTTGATTTTAGCGCACCTTCGGAAGCCGAGTAATGCTTTGGAGACTAATACTCGTACTTTCTGTTTATTGCATAATGCCGTCAAGGGCTGTACTTTAGTAGGTACGTTAGCGTGGTATTTTAAATTTTTTGTCACTTGTTTGTGTATATAATTATTACGGCTAAAGTACTATATGGTGTATGATAATACGTATAAGACGTAAAAGAACGTAGGTATGTAATTGACTAGGAGTATATGAAATGAAAACGTGTGAATTATGATGCATATTTTGTGGTCGTGTTCTTTTTAGTGAATTGTTTAAAACAAAATTAAAACAAATATATTAGAAAATACATATTGTAAGCCTTTTTATAGAAGTATATATATTAAATTAAAAATTTTAAATGTTATACCTCGTATAGCATTTAAGACCTAGTAATCATAGTAACATAATCACAAGAAACACATGTACAATCATTTTATCTTTTATATTCAATTATATTATATACCACCACCCAAACGCGATGCAATATAAAATTTTAATATACCAAACAAGAAAAATTACTTCGTAAGTAGTATCTGCAAGTAAGCAAAATAAAGTAGTCTATAAAATTAAACTGAGGCGTTTATGAACAGTGCAGCGGCTCAGGTCTAATATTTGCATGACAAATTTCGCCAGGGCCGTTGAAGTGTTAGAGTACATAAGGAGAGAGGTTGAAAAGCCCCGTTATTATTGTCCTTGATCATAATAGCAATGAAAATTGAACTACAATAAAACAATATTCTTAAATATTTTAATATTGGGTTAATAACACAAGGGCACTAGTGCACTAGTGCTTATAACACAAGTTATTTTTAATAACTTAGCAAAAGTGCTAGTTGTGACAAACATATTATTATGATAACATATTACTAATAAGGATTCCTCATAATTGTACTACTGTGTTCTTTATTTTATTGTAACTTGTTATATGCAAATAAACTTATATTATTATTAATATATCGTAAATGAAAAGGAGAAAAAAGTTAACTGGGGAATCATAAGTGAATATATAAAATTATTACCACTTCTGCGAAATCACGGCGTAAAGTTATAAAATAACGCACATTTTTAACACGTTCTGGTTTCAAAATTAGAAACATAATCACAAGGAAACCATGTACATAATGAATTATGTAATATGAAATATATTTCTATTCGAACGTGTTCTATGAAATATGTAATATGAAATTGTGAAATTGACGCCGTGCTTTCGCGGAAGTGGTAAGCATTTTTCATATATACACTTATGAGCTCCAGTTAAGTTTTTTCTCCTACTACGCAAATTTACAGCTCTTGTCGGTATATTGTAGTAACAGGAAGAATTACTCTCAAAAGCATTACTCGGCTTCTTTAGATACGCTAAAAAAAAATTCTCCATAAAATTATACTAAGGCGTTTATGAACAGTGCAGCGCCTCCGGTCTAATATTTGCGGAAAAATTTTCGCCAGCGCCGTTGAAGTGTTAGGGTAAATAATGAGACGGGTCGAAGTCGGCCCGTTATTATTGTCATCGATCATAATGGCCGAATCAGAACTCGATTACACATTGAACGGTAACATTTGCCACATGGTATAATATATAGAAATGTTTGAATTATGTTTGATATTTTGTGGCAATGATGATTTTATACAAAAAAGAAAAAAATGTATTTGAAATAGTCATATTTAAAAAACTACACTTATTAAAGACAGAGCCATATTATTTAATGTATTCTAAGAAAAGAAAAAAAGCAAAGTCACGCATTGAAGATGAATCCATATTATTGCAGACTTCTTTGGAAAAATATACGGGGCTTAATCTATAAAAAAAATACATGCATCAATCTCATCTAGTGCAGGATTTATGTAAGCTTTTCTAATCGTACGAATATAATCAATAGCAAAACAGATATAACGTACTAGCACTAAAGTATAGAGGTTTTGACGGTATACTGCAGGAAAAAAGAAGTATAACTTTGAAAATCATTACCCGGCTTCCGTAGATACGCTAAAATGAAATACTCTACATAATAAAAAAGCGTTTATGAACAGTGCAGTGCCTCAAGTTTAATATTTGCATGAAAAATTTTCGCCAGCGCCGTTGAAGTGTTAGGGTAAATAATGAGAGGGGTCGAAGTCGGGCCGTTATTATTGTCATCGATCATAATGGCTGAACGAGAACTCGCTTACGCATTGAACGTTCACATTTGGCTCGGAGTGTATGAAATGAAAACGTGTGAATTATGATTGATATTTTGTGGCGATATTAAATTTTTAATATCATATTACAGTATTGACTCGTAATTTTCGTAACGTACGCAAAGGAGTAGGCAGAGATAATTGCAAAACAGCCACGATTGTTCAGTTACCCATGTATCATGGGAGAAGATAAAAAACCATTGAAAATTTGACTTTATCGTTACACATATATAGCACTTACGCAGTGGCGGATTTACAAATTTGCCGCCTGTAGGCTATCCAGTGTTTGCCGCCCTTAATTTTGACATCGTAGTCCACAGTCACATCAATTACAGAACAATTATGAGAGAAGAAAATATGTAAATATAACTAACTGAATCGTCATGATCTTTGAACTTTATCAATTATTTATGTAAAGATATTGAAATATTTAGCATTGTACATACAATAGGACTATAATTCGATTTTAGTTAAATATTTTAATTTCCTTCCAATTTTCGAAATTCTTATTTTGTGTGTGTATTTGTAAATCGAAATAGATATAAAATATGTACTAAATCTGCCGCCCCTTTAAATTTGCCGCCCTAGGCTCCAGCCTACTCAGCCTGCTGGTAAATCCGCCACTGCACTTACGTGATCTACCGGACATTTTTTCGATGGTACCTAATAGGGCGAGTCTGATGAAAATGATGGAAGCAAACAAGCATGCAGTTCAATCATGTATGATAAGTGAATACTGCACCCTATAGACATCTACATATTATAACGAACGTCATAACACAGATACGTTGCAATCCCGGTCTAAGTTGTTTTGTGATAGTTCAAAGAAAAAATGGATAGAAAATTTTGTCTTCAGGCTGAGTTGAAGCGAGAATTGATTAGTGATCCCAGTGGAATGGCAACCCATTATACGTCCCACTTCTGGGCACGAGTCTCTCCCTTTTTTTTGGGAGAGGCCTGGAGCATACTCTACCACGCTGCTCCAATGCGGGTTGGTGGAGATACGGGTTAGTGGCCAACCCGCTGTCGGAAGTTTTGAAACCGCCCATAAGGTCGCCGATACGGTTTGACGACTGCTATCTATTGATAGCAACCGGGACCGACGGCTTAACGTGCCCTCTGAAGCACGGAAACGCGCATTTTAACTTGCCATTAGCGGTCACCCATCACACACCCGACCGCGCCCGTATCGCTTAACCGAGTAGATCGCTTACGACACACCGCGGATACTTCGCCAAATTTCCATACAAACCCTTAATTTGGTCTCTATTACACAGAAATCAATCGGTGACGTGTCTTTACACGTGCACCTGTGTGCGTAGCACGTGCAAAATACCAACCATCGCCCATAAGAGGGGAGGAGGTTGGGTGATGCCGGGAATTCTGGCATTATCCATTCTATACGTAGTATAATATAATAATAATAATGGCAACCCATTATACGTCCCACTGCTGGGCACGAGTCTCTCCCCTTTTTTTTTTTTTTTTTTTTTGCGGGGAGGCCTATACGTAGTATTATTACATATTCTCTGCTAACGATCTACGTCAGCCGCGGGGCCATGCGCGCTTCTCTTCCCAGTGGCGTAACCACAAATCCAATCAATCTATTAACTGAGCTATCGAAGTTCACCTGTAGGTATCTGTGATAGTCAGAACGGCGCGGTAGGTACGGTTTCACTGATGGTAGAGCTCCAGTGACGGAGCTCGCGGGCGTAGGCACCACCGCATTACCTGATTTACTTGCCGCTAAATGGTAGTGTTCAGCACTATCGTGTTCCGGTCAGGTGGTAATGTACGGCCCCGTAATTTCCGGCACAGAGGCATAACACCTTAGGCCTCAGGAGTGGTAACGCATTTGCATTTTGACCTTAATCTTTATGTGGGTGTCTATAGGCTGCAGTCATCGCTTAACATCAATGTGAACTGCATGCTTGTTTGCCACTTCAATTACATAAAAAATAAAAAAAAACGTTTATAACATTCGTAATACAAGGTTACACTTGTAATACTTTTTACAAAGAAGCTGCAAGTTAGGTCGTTCCACCTTTCGTGACACGACATAATATCTCACATTTGAAATTGTGCGATAGTAATCTTACTTTATTTATATTTTTCTCGTATATTATATGTACTTGAATCGCGATAACAATCTTATTATGAAACTAATTAAAATACGAAAACGTTACTTTGTATTTTGTTGGAAATTTATGGTTTTTTTATAATCATCAGTCTTCTGTATAATAAACTATCATAAAGTATACATTCATCATCATAAAAAAGAAACATTTTGTGTCCTGTGGTCACTTCAGACAGGGCGTCCGCATCCCGAAATTAACTTATGGAGGCCTAAATACATTATTATTATTTTTCTCGGCGTTCAATTAATATTATTAAGTATATAATAGACTTACTCCCTTATTCATAAACATATTTTAACTAAAGTGTTGCTAATCTCTTCTTTGTCTTTTTCTATCCTGCACATTTGACAATGCAACTGACAAAGACCATATATATAGATGCCATAATATATTAAAAAAACTCATATTTTGAAATTAATTTTGGTGGAGCAACATTAAAAATAAACTCATAACTAACATAACGAACTTAGTATAACGCTAGAGTCCAGTATCTACAAAGAACTTAATTTTATTGGCTGTGTACCCACTCGAGGTAAGCGCACCAATCTTCCATTCCATTATGCTCGTTATGGGAATGGTCGCCTTCCTATTTGTTTCAGCTGTTAGCTCTCAACGTTTAGAGTACATTTCTCTATTTCATAATTTCCGACTATTTCAGCTCTGCTGGTGCACCGCGGAATGTTACGTAAATTTGATTTTGATTTTTAAAAGTTCATGTTTTTAAAACTATGTTCTGCGGTCGGTTAGCGGAATATTTGCAATTTTATTGTTTGGTTCTATTGAATTGACTGTTACGTTACTTGATAAGAAAATATTGGATTGGAACTTATTCTAATATTTTATTGGTTGTTGGCTTCTCTCTTCGGCGGGTGGTGCGATGTAGGAATGTAGGCGATGGCACCAGATCGAACAGTTCATCAGAGCACTCACCATTGTAAAGGCGGTAGAAAATGCACAGACATCCGATGTCTCTGCGCAGACTCAGATCTTCGAGTCTATCTGTGATTCCTGGGTCGTTGACGATTCGAATAGCCCGTTTTTGAATTGATTATATACTATGAATATATTAATATTATGAACGCATTAGAGTGTTATGTATCTAACATAATACTCTAATGCGTTCATAATAAATATTAATATAGGTAAATTGAAATTAAATTGTTTTACGGATTTATCTCTCGTATATTAAATTAAAACTAAAATGATTTTTAAAAATCAAACCGACATTTCAGTCGCGTTTCAGCAGAACATAATAAAATCATAATATAGGTACCTACGTGTTTTTTCCATGTTTATAAAAAATGTAAACATTTTTTTTACTGGTGGTAGAGCTCCAGTGACGGAGCTCGCGGGCATAGGCACCACCGCATTACCTTTTATACTTGCCGCTAAATGGTAGTGTTCAGCACTATCTTAGAATACTGCTCTCATCTTTGGGCGGGAGCCCCTAAATACCAGCTTGATCCCCCTGACTCAATTCAAAAACGTGCTATTCGAATCGTCAACGACCCAGGAATCACAAATAGACTCGAAGATCTGAGTCTGCGCAGAGACATCGGATGTCTGTGCATTTTCTACCGCCTTTACAATGGTGAGTGCTCTGATGAACTGTTCGAACTGGTGCCATTGCCTACATTCCTACATCGCACCACCTGCCGAAGAGAGGAGTTCCACCCGCACAGAGTGGATACTTGGAAATGCTCAACAGTCCGATTCACGCGTTCATTCCTGCCCAGAACGTGCAAATTGTGGAACGAGCTTCCCTCAGAGGTGTTTCCCCGGCGCTACAATATGGGGCTCTTCAAAACTGGCGTCAAAAGAGTCCTTCAAGGCTGGCAGCGCGTTGGCAACTCCCCTGATGTTGCAAATGTTCATAGGCGACGATAACCACTTACCATCTGGTGGCCCGTCTGATTGTCTGTCAATCCTTTGACAGAAAAAAAAAACTATCGTGTTCCGGTCAGGTGGTAATGTACGGCCCTGTAATTTCCGGCACAGAGGCATAACACCTCAGGCCTCAGGAGTGGTAACGCATCTGCATTTTGACCTTGGTTTTTGTGTGGGAGTCTATAGGCTGCAGTCATCACTTAACATCAATGTTAACTGCATGCTTGTTTACCACTTCCATTACATAAAAGAAAGATAAGAATCAATATTATTGGAAAGATTAATGGTAGTATTCAGGTATTCAGTGGACCTGTTACATGATAATATATCCGTATAGTATCCATGAAAATTAAATAATTTCTTATAATAATTTTCAACAGATCTAAAAACATAGACGACCTTATACTTTTTTTTTTTTTATGTAATTGAAGTGGCAAACAAGCATACAGTTCACATTGATGTTAAGTGATGACTGCAGCCTATAGACACCCACACAAAGACCAAGGTCAAAATGCAAATGCGTTACCACTCCTGAGGCCTAAGGTGTTATGCCTCTGTGCCGGAAATTACAGGGCCGTACATTACCACCTGACCGGAACATGATAGTGCTGAACACTACCATTTAGCGGCAAGTAAATCAGGTAATGCGATGGTGCCTACGCCCGCGAGCTCTGTCACTGGAGCTCTACCACCTACCATACTATGGGATACCTTTGTTAATACCTATATTAGGTTTATCTAAGAAGGGCAGGTAATACCCCTTTCCTAAGTTAAATTAAGTACTACAAGGTACATAAGCCTTTCAACTCTGAGGACATTAGTTTAGCAAATAGTTCGTATTAGACCCTTGTAAACGCGTGTTAATGATATGTTTGAAGTAGATAGGTAATGATAACTTCAGGCCTGTAATTCCCTAAGGTAAATGCATGCCTTCAAGCATATGTACAAAAAAACACGATTCGGCGGTTACAATTTTGTCCCGTGTAACTGTGATATACTATTGACATCGCCCGGCACATTGCCAAACTCTGAGGGTGACATTGGTAAACTTTCAGAAAAATGGAGCCAGATTTCGACACTTATCATAAAAACGAAAAGTGATACCTATCCAAAATTTCTAAAATGTTAGTTTATTAAAATGCTAAGTTAGCAATTTATATGAAAAGTAATAAAATATATTCCTAGAAAAATACATACTTTTCCTAAAATCTGACTGAAAATATGAAAGTTTCGGCGCCATAAAGTGTATTTAATCAGAGTTAAAACCTGCCATCGTTTTGCTGGAAATGATCTCCCATAGTGTTGATATTCAGCGCTGTACTGTAGTATTCCGTATGCAATTTTTTGTAAGAAAATAAAAACTTAGGTATGCTTAAAAAAATTAGGCAATGCATTTCAGACGTCGATGATACATGTATCATGATAGTAAAGTTTCTTCACGAATGCTTAGAACTATTCCTACGATGAGAGAAGTTCCACCTGATTGGACACCTGGCATTGCTCAACGGTGTGGTTCTCTGCTTATTTCAGCCCAGAATGTGTAAATTGTACAACTTCCCTCGGAGGTGTTCCCTCGGTGCTAGAATAAGAGGTTCTTCAAAAATGGCGTCAAAAGAGTTCTTCAGGGCTGGCAGCGCATTATAAACTTTCCTGGTGTTGTAAATGTTCATAGGCGACGGTGGCCACTTTCCACCAGGTGGCCCGTCTGCTTGTCTTTCAACCTAATAACATTAAAAAAAAGATGAAGCTGATTATT
The DNA here is from genome assembly GCA_036365455.1 of Macrosoma leucophasiata. NCBI lineage: Eukaryota > Metazoa > Arthropoda > Insecta > Lepidoptera > Hedylidae > Macrosoma > Macrosoma leucophasiata. The sequence continues at coordinate 6,126,614 of JAWQUS010000014.1, read as the reverse complement.
TCAAAAATAATCATTCAGAATTGTTATAATCTAATGTTCCCAACGCATTTTCTTTTCAGTACGAAGATTACGAGCGATTTTTCATGAATAGCACCCGCTTTGCAGATAAAGTGTGTTTAGTCGTAAAAAGTTAGCATTAAATATATATTTTTTAAATTCAACAGTCATCATTCTTTCTTTTCCTTGTTGAGCACAAAAATAGAAAATACAAAAGGCGAGAACCTTAAATTAGAGTACACAAAGGTGAAGTTATCTCAATAAAGATCTTTTCCGGTTCACCGTTAAGATAAGGATGAATTTTGCTTAAGATATCTGCAAAAGTGCGTTTTTTTTTTCGCCTCTCGGTGTTTTCTCTTTTGTTGTGAATAACTTTGTTTCAATTTCAGGCAACGCATTTGTCATTTAATATTGTATCTGGTGTTATAACACTAAGGATTCATTTGCTTGAAATGATTTTTTAGGATATCAAAGTTTATGCTTTTTCACGTAAACTTTTACGGCGAATAGAAAACAAGGACCTGCCGTCAACGCGTTATGCCTGATTTGTTAAGGGCAAGTGTAAGTGATAAGTGTTAGTGTTAAGTGATCTGTAAAAGTGATACGTGAAAAGTGTAGTTGATTAAAGAAAATTTGTGTCTTTTTTTACTGTCATGTATGAGTAGCCTCTCTTCGCACACAGTGTGAATACAAAGAAAACACTCTGTCTCGCGATAACAAGTTATTAAATGAACTATGAAATGGACATAGGAATAATCTTTATGCTACTTTCGTTAAAAAATATTCAACACTGTGTTCCTACATGCTGTGAACACATTTATTAACACTCGATATCAAAAAACCTGTTAACTAACTATAAAGTACTCGCACTTGCTCTTAAAAAAGTGTACTCATGTATTACCTATCACAATTATATGGTTAATTTCAGCAGTGTTTCACGTAAGATAATATAATAGTTTACTTTGATCGGTGGCAATTCTATACTGTTATATTTAATGACGAAAGCTGTATTTAAAGTAAAATGCATGAAATAAAGAAGCAACGATAATGTAATTGAGAAGTGAACTTAAAAACAAAGGGGCCAGGAACCGTTCAACGCATTTAATAGGTACCTTTCAAATGGTAATTTGATTGTACCCAGTTTTCAGCTTCAAAAGAGTGAAATATTCTTTTCAGGGCCTACGGACGCCGCGGGAGAATTATAAATGGGCACGGAACTTTACGAAACTTCACGATTGATGCACAAATGAAAAGCGTTAGCGTATATTTGTACGTTACACGGTACTAATGTTATAAGACCATAATTTTATTTTTTATATTCGTAATTTTAAACCTGGTCGTGTAAACGATTCGTAGATTTGGGTGATTTAGCGTAGACATAATTATTAGATCAGAATACTTTTTATACCAATGCATGCAAAGTTGACCCACATGATGTAGAAGTACCAGTAGACGCAGAAGTTCATATGCGTGAAAAGCAATGATCGAAAAGTTTACACTACACAGTCGTTGATCTTTTATCTTGCTTATATACCGACATAACCCGCTGTTATTAAGCAGTCAAGCCGCGACGATTCTTGATATATTTATGCGTCCACGGGCAAAGCTCGCATGCATTTATATAAATATAATAAGTACCTATGTGTTCAGTTACATTCAATTACTTAGCGATATTTAATATGCAGCGACGTACCTTATTGTTTTCGATTAAAATAAAATATGCTTACACTCATAGCCCCACACTAGGTACGAACCAGTGTCGTGGGTGCCGTTGTAAATACTCATTTAAAATACATACACAAACACCCAGACCCGAAACAAATATCCGTAGGCCATACAAATATTTGTCCCGGTGCGGGGATCGAACCCGCGACCTCACGAATCAAACGGTAATCTCACGGTCTATTAGAAGAGTCTCCTATAAATTGCACCATCACACAATGGGGTGAATGTATAAAGTTCGTCACAAGACGGCGTGACGACGTGAGAAAGTAGTGTGTTTGTGTGCGTTTTCGAAATTCCAGCGGTTTACTCGAGCAATGTACTTTTTACGACCAACAATAAATTTCGTCTCATCGACTTAGGAAAGGCATTACGCGGAACATTTTTATGAGAAAAATTTACTCGACGACACCTCGATGAATAGCGTCTCTCTCAGTTAATCGAGCGCGGATGAAATTATCTAATGTGTTTGCCAACTTTGAGAGTTTGTCTTGTGGAGTTAATACTTTGTTTCAGTATACATTTTATACGTATGGCATAAGATGAATGTTGTTCATAGTTCCTGGTAGAATAATTTTAATTTGACGTCTGTATTAAATGTAGTGGTATTTAAGATGACAACTTACATTCATTTCACACGGTCATCCTATTTTTGACGGCAGTGGTTTTTTGTGTCAATTACTAGCGCGGCGATACTGCAACAGTATTATCGCCTGAACACGCCCATAGAACTTTTTTGACAGCTAAATATTATTTTTTATTATACCTACTTTTAATTTTTTAAACAGTTAAAAAGAAAAAAAAATACATCGCATTTATTACAGACGCTCATGGCCCCGCGGATGGTGTAGGTCTGAAGCGATCTACTAGGTTAAGCGATACGGGCGCGGTCGTGTGTGTGATGGGTGACCGCTAGTAGCAAATTAAAATGCGCGTTTCTGTGCTTCGGATGGCATGTTAAGCCACCAGTCCCGGTTGGTATCGATAGAAAGCAGTCGTTAAACCTTGTCGGAGGCCTTATGGGCGGTTTGAAAGCATCCGGCAGTGGGTTAGCCATTAACCCGTATCTCCACCAACCCGCATTTGTGCAGCGTGGTGGAGTAGGCTCCAGCCCCCCCCCTCCCTAGAAGCGGAGAGACTCGTGCCCAGCAGTGGGACGTATTCAGGCTTGCCATTATTACAGATGCGCAAATATTCAATTATGTATGTGCTTTGTCTTATTTCAAGAGGAGCATTTCCTATTTCCCCCGAAATTCTTGTTCATGTTGCCTCGAGGCATATCCTGAAAAAGCTTTGTTCATCTCGCATTAAAATGTCTTTGACAAAGAATTAATATTTGCTCACAATCATCAATATTTTAGTAGTAATGAAAATTATAATAATGTAAATTCTTTAAGCTGTATTCTTATATACGAGTATTTATGTGCTTCTTCATCTGCAATCAGTCCTAAGACTATAAGCAAATTTGTTGAGCGATTGAGACATAGTGAGGGGTCTCCCCAGTGTGAAGCACTCCTATTTTACCATCGAGAATGCAGAGTCTGGATGTCAGATAGCGTTTGAGGAGTTTACTGTACTTGATTTTTGTTAATTCGGCAGCCAAGTCATTCGGGTGGTTGTCAAGCCGATTTTTGTAGTTAGTTGAAAACTGCTGGATCTCTTCCTTTACTGTTTTGATTTCCGGAGCTTCATGGGTTTTAGAATTAGTGAGAAACCATGGAGCATTCGACGCGAAACGCAAAATACCATTTTGCAGTCTCTGTTTAATAGTTAGATTGGAGTTAAAGTTGTGCTGTAATTTAGATGTAATTTTTGCAGACCAACATTTGATAACTTTTATGACATGGGCACAGATTGTTAAATGTATAAATGATATAAGACATTAAAATGTGACCAACGGTCCTGTTGCTTTGTGGATGACATAAACGCATTTGCATATCAGTTCTCTTTGAAGTCTCACTGAGCGACTCGTATGTTTGCGTGCAGTTTGAGTTTCTAACTCGATTACGTCGTGCACAGGCGATGTAATTTCAGATACAGATTCCATTAAACTCCTCACTTTTAGTTCAGATCCGTTCCGCATTTTAAAATGTGAAACTGTGATGTGTCTGTATGGGTTCTGTTTATAATTATTTTTGAAACAAGAATTATTTTTGTCAGACACAAATAAAATACAGAGAGTAACAAGTTTGATATACATGTTATGACACAAACTGGATTTGGATGTTCCGAAGTCTTGAAGATAATTATGTGTTTTTAACCGACTTCGAAAAAAGGAGGAGGTTCTCAATTCATCCGTATGTTTTTTTTATATTAGTTTTATTTAGGCAAGTATATTAGGTAATGCGGTGGTGCCTTCGCGCGCGAGCTCCGTCACTGGAGCTCTACCACCAGTTAAAGTTTTTCATCTTCATTAAGTTTTAAATAGGGAATTCAATTAAAATTAGATTCATTGTCATACTCAAACGATATAATTAATGTTTTATTGATTTATTTGTGTCAAAACATATCAAATTAGTGTCAGTAGATACAATAATAAAGTCTGAATTAATGTCAGAGATACAATAATAATTCCTGAAAAAACATGTTAATGTATTCATAAATTGTTACTGTAATTATCTGTAAAAAGAACTCAGTCAGTGAGTTAACATTTTAAAATGCCAACGTCCGGAAATAATGACTTGGAACTGTATCTGAAACATACAAACTATTAAAATTAATGGATATGTTCATACTCGTAGTAATATACAGTCCGTTCAATAGAATTCTAGGCAGAACTTTTGAATGCAGAATTGTATAATCCAAAAATAACCAGAACGGCGTATTATTTTTTTTTTGTCATAGTTAAGTATTTTATTTTGCATTACTCGTCAGGTTGGATTTACAATAAATAACGAGAGTAGATTAGGTTATGATGACAATATAGTCTATCTATAGTCGCGTCCGGCTGCATGGAAGTCTATAACCAATAAAGCAGGAATAAGAGTAAGTACTTATTATATCTTGATCAAGGTCAGAATGCCCAATTTGTGGACCACAGAAAATTATTTGGCAGTCATCGTTGTATTCCTCCACAATAGTATTTTTGTGTAGGGAGACGATGTTTTGTTTTATGATTTGGATTACGAGATTATGTTTTCCATGCAACATGTTTTCATGCAATTTTATCATATGACATTATGATATCACTAGGTCTACAATAAAATAAACAAAGTCTGGTACTTACGTCATTTCTTTTATTATATTTCTAGTATCGGATCGGGACTATACCTATCATTTATTATAGAAGGAAGTGATAAATAGTATACAAATAGAAGGGCAAGGATTTATGGCTGGAGTACAATACTTTATCTTTTTAATAGAAACAAATGTTTCTAGTTTTATTCAGTTTCGAAATTATTCCGGTGACGCTGCTGCAACTAGCTCCATATTTTATTCGGTTTCCACCCAATGTAGGGTTGCGCTTTACATTTATTTATTTTAGATTTTCTTTAATTTTTTGTGATTTTTCTTAATATTTGATATTTTTTATTTTTATAACACACTGCCTCGGTAGCCTAGTGGTAGCAGGCCACTACTACTACTACGCTGAGGTCCTGGGTTCGATTCCCGGGTAGGGGGTTATCAGAGATAATGGTGAAAAAGTCTTTATCTCTGGTTCTATTGGGATTTTTCCATTTTCTGGATATTTCCCAGTACCTCAAAGTTTGATAATGTGCCCGGAGATGTCAACAGGCTCGCCACCTGTTACATGGGCCAAAACGTAAACGGCGAATCGTGGGTGTTTGCATGTATGTTTTTTTTTTTAGTTACGTTTTTATTTTTATGAATTGATCAATATCATTAAGAGACTCTTCAATTGACCGACAGACACCGCACAGCCAATTTTGAATATCAATGCGTGCCATTTATTATTAGGTATACAATATGACGTAATACTGGTATTTTACCATTATTTAAATATATGTAATTCCAACCGTTGCACAGTAGGAGCACGGGTGTGTAGGCACCACCTCATTACCTAATCTTTCTGTCGTAAAATTGTAGTGTTCAACACTATCGTGTGCCGGTTAGATGGTTATGTACGGCCCCGTAATAACTACCACGGGGACATAACAACTAAGGTCTCAGGGGTGTCAACGTATCTGCATTTTTGATCTCTGGTCTTAATGTGGGTGTCTATAGGCTGCAGTCATCAGTTAACATCAATGTGAAATGCATGCTTGTTTGCCACCTTCACTATATAAAAAAGGTACTTCTTATAAAACTACTGTCTTACGGTCTTCCTGCGAGACTAGGCAACTGGGCAGACAGATTTCTGTCGGAGCGTTTATAGGTATTTGTTGGCGGAACACTCAAAACTTGGATTAGTATTAGCCTGATAAGGGTGGTTCAACACCCTACGTTTTGTTCAGTATCTTTTCGCACTTGGATCGTTATTTTTCTTTCCATGTCTAAATTAATAGATCAAATTAAAATACAATTGTATTAGAATTCAAAGGCACACATAAATATATAACTTTTAAAACACTCGCGTTTCGCACTTATCACATATATTTAAATCACCGGATCGTTTCGCGATATAATAATGGCAACTCATTATACGTCCCACAGCTGGGCATGAGTCTCTCCCCTTTTTGGGGGGAGGCCTGGAGCTTACTCCACCACGCTGCTCCAATGCGGATTGGTTGGAGGTAGGGTTAGTGGCCAACCCGCTGTCGGATGTTTTTCAAACCGCCCGTTTCGCGATATTTCGCTCATTTTCGATAAAAACAAAATATATAAATACATCTAGTAATAGTATTTAGCAGTTAAATTGAGATGAGCACTGCCACTTACTGGCAGATTGATTTGCGCGTCGGTGCCACCATAACTCAATCACCAGCGAAATGTGCATTAAAAAGTAATTTCCACCCCAACCCTGAACGGAAACGTTGAATATATGTATGGAGTGAAACCTCAGGCGCGTTTTGCCAGTGGATTTGAAGCCTACTTCCGGTGCACGCTCCAACATTCAAAGTTCGATTCGTTTCACATTTTAAATAGGTATAGTTTTTAAATTTCTACAAAAATAGCGTAACTATTGTTTTTTGTTTACATTGATAACAAATATTTTGATTACTTAAAATGTAGAAATTGCGTTGAAATCACGACAGCTTACCGAACTTGGGACCTCAAGCTTAGGTGGTTTGCTACCATTACGCATACTGTCAAGGCTTTCACGATCAGTTTCAAGGTTAGTTCACGAGAATTAAAGTCAGTTCATAGAATTAAATGACTTACTGTACTCAACGGTTGTTATGTTCCCAAATATAAATATTTTTATTTTGATTTTTTATTATTACCTTACATTACCTAGTATGTTCTTAGGTTTTCGCGAGCTACAGTAATTGAAATAAAAATAGTTTTCGGATTTATCTCGCGTATATTAAATTAAAATGATTATTTAAAATCGAACCCGACGTTTCGGTCGCTTTTCAGCTTCCGTGGCCTCGGGCAGACTGAGGTGGCATTTGTATGACAGTTTCAAAAATTATTATGTGCAGCTACCTCCGTCTACGAGTATTTTGCAAACATCTTGCGTAGCGTTCAGGATTAACATAAAAGTTACTAATAGTATCTTGAGGTCTTACAGACTGTTGCGGTCGGGCTTTAATTCTGCTGAGTATTGGATCCCATGTTGGAGAAAATCGCCAACCATCTTCTCTATTAAAATTTGGATGTTTTTTAAGTTCAATAGTCTCACGAACCATTCTTGGAATTGGTCTGTATTCTGTAGCGAGTATCAGAGTTTTGTCAAACATTTTTGTCTTACACTACCTTTAGTCACTACTCTTAGAAAACTACTTTCCGTCTAGACAGAGGCCGTCAGACAGGTTACCTAAAAGTTACTTAAAACCTACTCCCTAATTCATAAACTTATTTTAGCTAAAGTGCTAATCTCTCTTCTCTCTCTGTCATTACGCAGTTGACAATGCGACGGACAAAGACCAAACATATTATATTGCTAAAACGTATCAAATGTATTGTAATGGAAGCGCGCATGGCCCCGCGGCTGGTGTAGATCGTACGCGATCTACTTGGTTAAGCGATATGGGCGCGGTCGGGCGTGTGACGGGTGACCACTAGTGGCAAATTAAAATGCGCGTTTCCGTGCTTCGGAGGGCACGTTAAGCCGTCGCTCCCGGTTGCTATCGATAGATAGCAGTCGTTAAACCTTTCGGAGGCCTTATGGGTGGTTTGAAAACATCCGACAGCGGGTTGGCCACTAACCCGTATACCTACCAACCCGCATTGGAGCAGCGTGGTGGAGTAAGCTCCAGGCCTACCCCCAAAAAGGGGAGAGACTCGTGCCCAGCAGTGGGACGTATAATGGGTTGCCATTATTATTATTATATCTAAAGTACGTTTATAAATATGCGAGTATATGTTACTTTGGACTCAAAATAATACAAAGAACTTACCTATTCTGAAACGTCTAAAGCGATAGTGAAAATTCATTCAAAGTTAGAAATTGAGGTAGTGAAGAACCACTTTCGAAACAATTTTGCTCTGTGGACAATTCCTTGATGAGTTACTTAAAGAGTTGTTAAACTTTCGAGATATATTTTTAGGGTTCATCACCTAAGAAAATTTTCACAGTTTATGGTATAAATTTGTTATTTATAAGCTTTTCACTCGTGGTAGAGCTCTAGTGACGGAGCTCGCGGGCGTGGGCACCACCGAATTACCTCTATCTGCCGCCAAATGGTATTGTTCAGCACTATCGTGTTCCAGTTAGATGGTAATGTATCTCTTACTATAATAACTATCACAGAGCCATAACAACTTTTTTCTTTTTTTTAATGTAACGGAAGTGGCGAACAAGCATGCAGATCACATTGATGTTAAGTGATGACTGCAGCCTATAGACACTTACACAAAGACCAAGGTCAAAATGCAGATGCGTTACCACTCCTGAGGCCTAAGGTATTACGCCTCTGTGCCGGAAATTACAGGGCCGTACATTACCACCTGACCGGAACACGACAGTGCTAAACACTACCATTTAGCGGCAAGTATATTAGGTAATACGGTGGTGCCTACGCCCGCGAGCTCCGTCACTGGAGCTCTACCACCAGTAAAAAAAACTTACTTCTCAGGGGTGGCAACCGATCTGCATTTTGACCTCTGGTTTTTGTGAAGACGTCTATAGGCTGCAGTTATCACTTAATATCAATGTGAGATGCACCTTTACTTACCACCTTCTTAACAAAAAAAAAACTAGTTAGTTTAGCGGCCTATTTATAAAGATCCTGATTTTCAAGGGAGCGAAGAATTATCCATTAGCAATCAATAAAATTGAAACGCGTATGGCCCGGCGGCTGGTGTAGATCATAAGCGATCTACTCGGTTAAGCACTACGGGCGCGGTCAGGTAGTAAGATGGGTGACCGCTAGTGGCAAATTAAATGCGCGTTTCCGTGCTTCGGAGGGCACGTTAAGCCGTCGGTCCCGGTTGCTATCGATAGATAGCAGTCGTTAAACCTTGTCGGAGGCCTTATGGGCGGTTTGAAAACATCCGACAGCGGGTTGGCCACTTACCCATCCACCTCCACCAATCCGCATTGGAGCAGCGTGGTGGAGTAAGCTCCAGGCCTCCCCCCCAAAAGGGGAGAGACTAGTGCCCAGCACCCACTGCTGGGCACTAGTCTCTCCCCTTTTATATATAATGGGTTGCCATTATTATTTATTTTTAATTAATATAAAATATTGAGATCCAATCAAGATACTAACTTTCATAGTCAGTGCAATACAAAAAACGGCCGTTTGTGTTTATATTCGGTAGGTAGAGTTCCAGTGTACAAGTTTGCGGGTGTAGGCAACTGATCTATCTGATTGTTTTACATTATTTCGCATTAACACATGCTTGTAAAATATATTTTATTTTTAAAGAAAAATGGAAAGAAAAATGCCTAACTAGCATAGTTGGCAATAGATGGCGCTGCTGCTGCCATAAAGCAATGCAATAAATGTGAAGGAAAGATTTGACAAATCGGGCAGGGCTTCAGTAGCTCAATTGGAAGAGCGGCTGGACTAGATTCCCAGTAGGTCGCGAGTTCGAGTCTCGCCTGAAGTCAAATTTTTCTTTCCATTTTTCTTTAAAAATAAAACTAATCTATCTGCCTCAAAATCGAGGTGATCAAAACTGTCGGGTTTCAGGTTAGATGGTAATGTATGGCCCCGTATTAACAGATACATAACAACTTCGGTCTCAGAGGTGATAACACATCTGCATTTTCACCTTTAGCTTTTGTGTAGATGTCCATAGGCTGCAGTCATCACTTAACATCCCTGTAAATTGCATGCTTTTTGCCACTTTGGTTAAAAAAAAGTGTACGGAATCCTCAGCTGGTTAGAAAGATAAAAAAATATTACAATTATTTCAGGGCTCGTAGCATGGAATCTTATTGTTATTCAATTTAGGAACCTAAATTGAATTACTAAATTTTTATTCCATTTATTTATATAATGAAATGAGAAAAAGCATCAGCCATTATATTTAGCTTCGCAATTCAATAGCAATTATAGTACACCCACTCACTGATGTCTATCGACATCGACACATAAAACCGTTGGTCAAAATGTAGATGCATTGAGTCCTAAGATGTTTTACTGTGATAATAATTACTGGGCCATATACAACATGTAATGGAAATAATGTACACTCTCTAACACTCCGATTATGAAATCGAGTTAAAATCATAATACATGAACTGAAATCACATGTTTATGTATTTAATATTTTTTATTTAAGAAATAAGTTGTCCTCAATTTGAACGAACAGTATGCATACCCAATGCATACTTACCCTACCCTCTACCTACGGCCGCATATAAAACACGAACCTACTCACACACGCACACTGTTGTAATGTGATGTAGCGTAACTTGCGTACCCTTATTTAATACTCGCTAGTAATAAGATTAATTTCCAATATTTTATTTCTTAACTTATTATTAATAATAAAAAGCACGTCTCAACGAGTTCTAATAAACTTGTTGAGACTAGCATTTTATTTTCGATAGACGTTACTCTCATTTTCGTTTGTATTGACTGTTCACCAAATGGGTGACCATAATTTCCTTAATTGTAATTAATTTTGGGACAAAATATTACCTATATCAAAAATTCCTGAAATCGATTCGGTTATCGATTCTGAACAAACTAGTAAAGGGTTGTACATTTAATCCTGTTACATGTTGTATATCAATCTAACAGGAACACGAGATAGTGCTGAACATTACCCTTTGGCGGCACGTAGATTATGTTACCTATGCGGCGGTGGAAAACTGCCACAGGTAAAATTTCAGCACGCCATTTAGGTAACGCGATTTAAAAAAAACGTGTATGCAAATATTAAATAATGTGTCAATGGATCAAACTTATTAAAACGGTGACAAATAATTATCGAGTGTTTATTTATAAATAACATCCATAATTCAACTATACAGATATTTCGAATGAATGAATCATATAGTTGCATGACTAATTTATCCTATTAGTAATGAAATAATAGATTCACGGTCCGGTAGATAATTTCAATAATATTAATGGATGGCGAAAATGTTGCGATGGAAATTATGAAATGTATTACGTCAGTGACAAAGGATTACTGGAATACGCACTGATTTGCTTTGGGACTCTCAATTCAATTTATATTTAATACATTGTATTGTTTATTAATCTCTTCTTCAAATTCTCGTAGAAGGTAATTTTAGATCAGATAAGCATATAATAAGCAGAGAGTGATAGCAATGGAGAGAGCTATGTTCGTATCTCGCAGAGAAACTCTCTGCGAGATCGAATCAGAAATGAGTAGATCCGCATGAGAACCAAAGTGATCGACATAGGTCACCGTATAGCGAAACTCAGTGTCAGTGGGCAGGGCACATAGCTCGAAGAACTGACACTGCCAACAGCGTACCGGCAGACGAAGTGTAATCAGAGTGCATTTCGACGTCCGATTTTGTGTAGATGTCTATATAGATGTCTATAGCCTGCAGTATTCACATACCATTCACGTGAGCATGCTTGTTTACCACCATTATAACAAAAAATAGTTAGGTTAGGTTTCATGATGCATTTGGTAAAAAAGTGTAGGTACCTTTCTTGTTTCAGAGTATGGTCGAGTCATTTTTTTATATTTGAGTTATTTTATGTTTAATACAGATATAAGGTATGGTAGCATTAATTACAAAGTAACTGATGTTGCAGTTCATGTGAAAACACGACTTCTATCCTGCAGTTTACACGCGAACCAAGTCAAATACAATTTTATTAATATTCATGATCTAAAGCGTACGTCCTTATTTCTGGTCAAACTGAAGCTAAAAAATATATCAAATTAATCACGAATAAGGTCACAGATAACAGTCCCAGTGAATTTCAATGGGGTACTGAGGTTGAATCCAGATATCAAATTATGCACGGAGTAGGTTTGTTGATGAATTTTAGCTGCGGAATTCTGCACCTATTTGTAAACCTTCAATAAATTATATTTCCTCAGTTTAGTTAAATTTAGTTACTAGAGTATCTCTTATGCATCAACTGTAATATACTGTTCACGTGAAAGAACAATATCTTGCAGCTAAAGTATGAATCTATTATATCGCTAAAACAGAATCGAGAAAAGAAATTAACAATTTTAAAAAGGGGGTTGCCCCCCACTGAATTTTCGATGCGGAACTGGTTTTATATGTCAACCTTCATTAAGTTATCTTACTACAGTTTCGTCAGATTTAGTTGCGTCTCGTTAATTTTGTGGTGTATTACGTAAAAAGGTGTTATGTCGCTTTCGACGATAGTATGTGTCTGTATAAGTGGCAACGCTGCAATCTTTGGATATCAAAAGCTGTAATTGAGGATTAATTGCGCAGCAACTGCTTATAACTACCTAACAACTTGCAGTTAGCACATGAATAAATTTAAATAAGGTTTTACTTTTTTTTTGTAATGAATGTGGCAAACAAGCATGCAGTTCACATTGATGTTAAGTGATGACTGCCGCCTATAAACACTTACACAAAGACCAAGGTCAAAGTGCAGATGGGTTACCAATCCTGAGGCCTAAGGTGTTACGCCTCTGTGCCGGAAATTACAGGGCCGTACATTACCACCTGACCGGAACACGATAGTGCTGAACACTACCATTTACCGGCAAGTATATAAGGTAATGCGGTGGTGCCTACGCCCGCGAGTTCCGTCACTGGAGCTCTACCACCAGTGAAAAATATAGTAGATTATATTAGTATATAGTAAATTTACTAATATAGTTCACAGCTATACGGCTACTTGTAATTGTTTTTCACGGAATAGGTTCATTAATTCATCATCAGTTCAGTTTTGCTGCCGAAAATTCATTTCAGCAGTGAAACTCTGCACTAATTTGTCAACCCTCATTAAGTTATCTTACTACAGTTCCGTGAGATTTAGTTGCGACGCGCCGTTTTTGGCGGTGCATTTTGTAAAAAGGTTTTTCATGTCGCGCTGTATGATCGATGGTCGGTCTTTATTTAATGTAACGGAGAGTGGTATATACTGTGCATAATAAGTTTCGTGTGTTAGAATCACGCAATGTTTATGCGGTGGTGTTTGTCAACGGGTGGCCTATGCATTATTAGTTATTAGGATTAATATCTCGTATTGCACGTAACAATTTTTTCATATTCTTTTTATGTAATGAAAGTGGCAAACAAGCATGCAGTTCTCATTGATTTTAAGTGATGACAGCAGCCTATAGACACCCACACAAAGACCAAGGTCAAGTGCAGATGCGTTACCACTCCTTAGGCCTAAGGTGTTACGCCTCTGTGCCGGTAATTACAGGGCTGTACATTACCACCTGATCGGAACACGATAGTGATGAACACTACCATTTAGCGGCAAGTATATTAGGTAATGCGGTGGTGCCTACGCCCGCGAGCTCCGACACTGGAGCTCTACCTCCAGTGAAAAAGTTTTTGTATAGTGGCCCCTTATTTTTTGTCACAGGTAAAAATACGTTTGAAGGGCCAGGGTGGCAATGCTTTGCATTTTAACTTTTAATTTTTGGATAGATGTCTTAAGACTACAGGCGTTACTTAACACACACACCTACAGTCGAACATAGAAGTTCCCCCTTTTATGAAACTGGTTAAAAGTTGAAAGAACTAGCACTAAAAAGTCTGATTTTGTTTAGTATAAGCAAAAAATGACAAAATTAAACCAGACTCAGGAGGCATCTTACGTGCACGCAACTTAATGCAATACCGTAAGAGCAAGTACGTCTGGAAAAAAAACTGTGATAAAACCAAATCTTGATTGCGCCGATATCCGAATTTATCTGAAACTTTTATTTCGGATTCGGTTACAGTTACAAAGTCCCTTAACATTCCCAATCTGCCCATGCATTATAAAAACCACCTGTTAAGGTACGGTATCTACTCTAAATAATGCTGAAAGTTGTCACAGAATTTTAGTCTCCTGAAAGTAAAACAGTGTTCTCTAATCTGATGCAAGGAAAACAACGCATTCTCTGCAAATATTATAATGGAATGGGTAGAAAATATTTTTCTTACGTTCATTTTTAGGATTGCGTAGAAAAATAAAGAAAAAAATGTAACCCTTAAAACGTCACTCGTGCTTTTGTCTGACCATGTGACTGTCTGTCGGACAGACATACGTCTGTGCCTGGATGATTTGATGAGTTTCCACAGGTTACCCGAAAAGCGACTTACACGCGGGCAGAGCCGCGAGCAACAGCTAGTGTCAGATAAATATGAAAATCGTAGCAATAATCCTCTTTTATAAAACACCGCAAAATAATTTGTATATTCACTCAATTAATTTTTACCGCAAAATTGATTGTGAAGTGTCAAACACACGAGCCATTTTCTTTGCGGTGCTCACCAAAAATTAACTTTGCTGACGGTAATTAATTTTATTCGACTTGTTTTATTCATAGTGATGTTGTGGTTGTTTTGTATTTTAAACACATCTGTCGGTTGATTATGAAAATGCCGTGTTTTTGTACACAAAAACACGGTATGTAAGCAAGATTTTTTTTGTGTAATCAAAGTGGCAAACGAGCATGCAATTCACATCGATGTTTAGTGATGACTGCAGCCTATAGACACCCACACACCACCCACATACCACCCCTGAGACCTTAGTTATTATGTCTCAGTGATAGTTATTACGGGGCCATACATTACCATCTAACCGGAACACGATAGTGTCGAACACTACCATTTCGCGGCAGACAAATTAGATAATGCGGTGGTGCCTACGCCCTCACTGGAACTCTACCACCAGTCACATATCATTTCGATCATATTATTATGCTGCGGCCTATATTATGTCATCTTTATATAGGTATATAGTTCTACTGTACGTATGTATGTCACTGAACTCCTCCAAAACGGCTGGACCGATTTGAACGATTTCTTTTATGAGTTTCGGTGGCGCCCTGGATGGTTAAACAGGATATCTGACTAAAGACTAGCGCTGCGCGAAGCCGGGGCAGGTCGCTAGTCATTAGGCGCTTCAAGATCGTAGATTCGTCAAGTTCTACACATGTACTCACATAACATATTATATTATTATACATTTTATTTATCTGCTAATCGCACAGCAGTTCCTCGCGGTTGTACCTATTTATTAAGATTTTGATAGTTTTGTAGGTGTATGTAGTTTTTATGAGGTACCCAGGACAAACCCCATCGGTTTTTTGGGTGTTCTTTAATGTTAAGTCTTACTGTATGAAAACGAAATAAATAAATAAATATAAATAGGAATTGTATATTCCATACTGTTCAGATTATTTATTATTTTATGTTTCATTAAGTAAAAGAAAAACATAAATGAGATATGCCGACAACTGATAACGTATTTCCAATGTAATTACGTATTCGCGTTCATTATAAAAGATGGAAGCTTGTAAAAGCGAAGTATTAATCGTATCTTTAGATAATCATTGCGAAGCCAACAAAAGTCAATCTCCTCATACTTAATAAATTTCGCTTATTCGTTACATTTCGTCATAAATCCGGCGCCTCGAAACGGAATTAAATTCTTAGCGTTCCTCTTCGACGGTGAAAAAACCAATTTAAAGTTAGGGCGCTGTTTACTGGAACTTCTCTTTTTTTCACAAATATCACTTCGTTGAATATAATTAACTGCCAAGTTTGTGAATCCGACTCGCTAGAGTTTACGGCAACGTTCCAATTTCACAGATTATTGAGGATTTAGTTATCTATGCGCTGTATCTGCATAAATGTCATGGATGTTTATTGATACCTAGTCTGTTTAGACAGTTTGGTTTCCATGTTTTGATGATTACGAACTTTAGAAATTAAAGATAAAATTTAATAAAAAAATTGACTTCAGACAGGAATCGAACTTGTGACCTCCAATAACCATAACCAGTTCAGCCGCTTTTTTAATGTAATGAAATTGGTAAACAAGCATGCCGTTCACATTGATGTTATGTGATGACTGCAGCCTATAGACACACAAAGACCAGAGGACAAAATTCAGATGCGTTATCACTCCTGAGGCCGAAGGTGTCATGCCTCTGTGCCGGGAATTACAGGGCCACTTTACCACTAAGCTACCGCAGTCACACAGCGGACCGTCAAATTTTCCCGTCCTTGTTTATTTTAACCGATTTAGGATCGGTGATTTTGTTATCAATTGATGTCGTTCACCGATTCTAAATTGCTTAAAACCAAAAAGGCTGGACTGGTTTATTTTTATTTATTTATCACCACAATATCCTTAATATAACTTCACAGTTTAACATATCATAATAACATCAAAAAATTGTGAGTTATTATTGAAGTAAATTGTGGAAGACTGGTGCCTAAACTAAGCAGAACCTGTATTTCAGGACATCAGCTCTTCTCTCCTATTAAAGGATTACAGAAATATATGTAGAATCCATTGTGCTAATATTATTGTAGATTAAGTAATGGTGCACGTACAGAAATATCCTTTTATTTTTTTTAATAGAGAAATAAGTGAAAAGTTATACAAAATGACAATAGTGTTATTGTGAAAAATAAAAATATTACAATTATGAACTATGCCACCCCTGAGGCCCATGTTTTTTTTTTTGTTATTATGGCATCGCTATTACGCATATTGCCAGTGTCAAGTAAAACTAGATATTTCGTATATAATAAAGCAGCGTAAAAGTTAGTATAATATAGTCATCAAGTATAATATGTAAGTATCAAGTATAATATGTCAGTCAAGTTATTCGAGTAAAGCGACGGCTACTTTTCCAGAACAGAACATTTACAATGAGGTTTTGGAGGCAATCTGAAAGGTCGTGTTTTCGCACTGTTATTCTATTTCACTATACACGGGCACTGTAATAAACCTATATCAAACAAAATGCCACCAACTTTATTCAATATAACTTAAAAATACACCATGAAAATAAAATAAAATAAGAGCACCATACGCCTCTTTCAAGGTTCCCACCAAAACATCACCGAGGCCCATGTTGTTTTGCAGTTATTACCGGGCCATACATTTCTACGTACAAACGTAAAAAAACGTAACTTCACGCCTGTAACCCCCGAAGGGGTAGGCAGAGGTAAATGCATGCATTCAAGCATACATGCAAACACCCACGATTCGCCGGTTACGTTTTGGCCTATGTAACAGGTGGCGAGCCTGTTGACATCTCCGGGCACATTACCAATCTTTGAGGTACTGGGAAATTTCCAGAAAATGGAAAAATCCCAATAGAACCAGAGATAAAGGCTTTTTCACCATTATCTCTGATAACCCCCTACCCGGGAATCGAACCCAGGACCTCAGCGTAGTAGTAGTGGCCTGCTACCACTAGGCTACCGAGGCAGTTTCTACGTAATACACCCATTAATGGAGTGTGAGTTCAAGCCACACTACAGTTAGCGGTGTTTACTTTTTTCCGTTTAATTTTCTTCTTAATGACACGATTACAAGACGTGCCTGGTTAACCGAAGTGTTTCGTTGAGAAGGAAAGACACTTAATTGTGTCTTATGAGCTTGTTAATGAGTTGGCTGTTTATTTAATGCCCTTTTCTTAAATTTACTATAGTAAGCTCGTGATTTATTCATATTTCACGCACAAATTTGTTGCTTGGGCGGATTTATTACTTGTGCAGTTTAAGCTTGCACAAGCCAACAATGATAGTTGTTGTATGAGTTAGCACAAAAAATGTGCTTGCGTTTATTTTATTTGTGGAATCTTGCTATTTATTAACGCCATTAAATAAATGTAAAAAAATCATTCATCAATGGCTTCTTACACTTAATTACGAGGAAACAGAGGAAATACTTTCAAGATCCAGAATGTAAGAAGTATAATAATATGATTGGATTGACACACACACATACACACATGCACACACACACACACGTACACACACACACACGTACACACACACGCACACACACACACACGCACACACACACACACACACACATAAAGCGCGCGCGCGCTTTCTATTTTGTGGTAATTTCGACCTATCTCTAATAATATTTCTGATAACAATTTTAGTTTAAACAGAACCACAAAAATTAACTCTAAGTTTATATTAAAGTAATTTATCATGTAACAACTTACATTAATTGTTCACACAGGGTGGAAGACGCTGACAGCTGTGACACAGTTTATACTAGTACAGCTGTCAACGCAAACCTCTAAAAGTATAAGTTTGTTTTTATATGTATTTTTAAAAGTATTGTATGAGGAAAATTTTGTAAACCCGAATTGCTTAATAAAATAATAAATATAAAAATATAAAAAAAAATATTACTTATAAGTCTATGGATATCTACAAAAAGCTCTAAGTATAATAATAAATAATTGGCAGCCTTACCACAAACAAAATATTTTAGAACCTTTAAAACTTTTTTTTTTCAATCATCATCCAATTTTTTATATTAAACTAGCTGACCCGGCAAACTGCGTATTGCGTCACAATGAAATAATGTGTCAAAGGTTTTAAAGATACGGACTAGTGGTTTATACTATTTCCTTTCAATTTCTTCATATTTTCTTACCCTTTAAACCTTTCCTGGACTTCCAAAAATCATTCAAAACCAAAATTAGCCAATGCGGTCCACCCGTTCTCGAGTTTTAGCGAGACTAACGAATAGCAATTGATTTTTAAATATATAGATATAGATAATACTCGCTTGCAATTCACATCACATACAAAAATTTGAAATTTTTCACCAATAGAACTCCATCAGTCACACAGTGCAACAGAATTTTATATAAAATATACCTATTGTTAATATGATTGCGGGTGCAAACAAGCGTAGGTGGTTGGACGACATTTTTATCGATGTATAACCGAGTTTTCGGTTATTCATCGTCCATTGACTTTGTTGATATGTGAGGCGCACATCGGTATTTTAGTTAAAATTGGTTAGTTTTTAGTACTAAAAGCAGGTAGGCATTTTATTTCCAAGATTTTATTTTATTTTGAGGACGTAGATCTCACCGCACAACCTACTTAATATATGTGTGTATAATAAGCCAGCGGGCTTGACTAGGCGTTCATAATGCTGTACTTACTCCAACGCTTTTATATGGAAGCGAGAGCTGGGTATGCAGGTAAGAGCATGAAAGTAAGTTAAACGCGGTCGAGATGAGATCTTTGCGCAAGATCTGCGGTGTATCACTCACCGATCGCGTTCGTAATGAAGATGTAAGAAAGAGGCTTTGTGTGAATGATAGTATCGGTTTAAAAATGAAAAAGGCATGCTCCGATGGTTCGGGCATATAGAATGAGCGAACGATTAAACAAATATACAATGCGAATGTAAATGGTTGCAGAGGCCCAGGAAGACCAAGACTGACCTACCATGACCAAATAGGTCGAGTTCTGTCTGATGGTGGGGTCAAAAGTCTCAGGCGTGCATGTATGAAGAGAATGATGAAGGTAGACGAGGCACGAGAGGTTTGTCAGGACCGTGATATCTGGCGCGCTACTCTCGCTGCCTACCCCGTTATGGACCTGGCGTGAAGGTACATATAATAAGTGCTAGGAATAGCAGACACTAGGTATAAACCTGTGTCCCGGGTGCGGTTGTTCACACACAACACATACATAAACACTCAAACGCGATACAAATATCTGTAGGTCATACAAATATTTGTCGCGGTACAGGGATCGAACCCGTGAGCCTCCGTTCAAACGGTTGTCACACACCGCTGGATTAGTTAAGAATGGCAACCCTTGATACGTCCCACCGCTGGGCACGAGTCTCTCCCCTTCTTGGGGGGAGGACTGGAGCTTACTCCACCACGTTGCTCCAATTCGGGTTGGTGGATATAAGGGTTAGTGGCCAACCCGCCGTCGGATGTTTTCAAACCATCTATTAGGCCTCCGACAAGGTTTAACGACTGCTATCTATCGATAGCAACCGGGACCGACGGCTTTACGTGCCCTATGAAGCACGGAAACGCGCATTTTAATTTGCCGTTAGCGGTCACCCATCACACGCCCGACCGCGCCCGTATACCTTTACCGAGTAGATCGCTTTCGATCTACACCAGCCGCGGGGCCATGCGCGCTTCATGGCTTCATTCCTTATGGTTTATCCCCAGATATTGTAAAACTGTGGGCACAATCTGTTGAACCGGATTAGGGTCGGTGAAAAGGTGGTACGGTGGTAGAAGGTTCGGTAGCTTAGTGGCTGGTCTGGTTATCCTGAGGTCGCAGGTTCGATGCCTGCCCGAAGTAAATTTTTTCTTAGACGTACTGTTCAGCACTCTCGTATTAAAATGACTTTGTAATGGAGAGGTTAATCTGAAGCATCAGGAGTGGCAACGCATTCATAATTCAGACGTATGGTTTTGTAGATTTCTATAGGATGCAATAGTCATTATTTATTTGCTACTTTCAAACTGAGGTATTTGTAGTCAGCATTGAAAAAAATATCATAATAATGAATAACTAAAATCACAGCTACAGGACACTTGAATTTCGAAAACGTAAGAGAAAATGAGATAATTGAAGTCAACTTATTAAGTTCCTCAAAGCAAATTATAATTAAAGCCGTGACGGGATTAATTATTCTTCCTTTCAGTTGCATTGTGTATAACGGAAACTAAATTGCAAGTGGAACTTTGCCTTGATAAAATTGTTGTTTTGATAAAAAATATGAACTACATTAACTCCTATGCTTGGCTCCTGGGTTCGATTCCCGTGTAAAATCTTTTATCTTTGGTTCTATTGTGATTTTTTCATTCTATAAATTTCCCAATACCTCTGAGTTTGGTTATGGAATTGGACTTATTAAAAAGACAGACAGACTTCCGTTTTAAATATTATTTAAAAATTAGTACAATAGTATATATTAGTATATGATATGTATACTAAGTTTCCAATTGGTTTATAAGTATAGACCAGTTTAAATTGGTGTGTTGATAATTTTTTAAAAATAAAAAAAATCGACGTGTGGCACGCTGGGTCTGCCGCGGTAAAGCTATTGCATAGCATTTTGTATCAACTTATGCAATTACAATTATTTATTTATTTTATTTATGCAGTATTTCTTTTCTTCTAAGTTACACTTTTTGAGCGTGGTGACCGATAAGAAAACATTTTTTTTTCTTTTATTAAATAAAAAAGTTAATATTGTTTGAAATATTTTTATTATTTTACAATACATATAAACAGCTGCTTATGTATTCGTCCGATTTCGAAGCAGCTCGTCTCGATTCGTGCGAGCTTCGTAGAGTCGTACATTACGTCTAGTTGCACGCACACAAACACCGTGTCGAAGACTGCCGAAAAGAAACGACGTTAGACAATGCACGGCCTTCAAGCCACACCTCCGTGCCCGTCGGAGTGGGGAGCGTGAGGTTTTTTCGTTACGGAATTTCTGGATTCGGTCCCCGCGCTCAAGGCCCTCGATAGAAGCTATGCAATAGCTTAAAAATATTATAGTTGATAAAAATCTTACACCAAGACTTACAAATATGTTTTGAAAATCATAGAAAGTGTTACATTCTCCACTTTCAAACATAAGACTAAAGTGAATCAATCTTTCTCCAGCACGGTCTCTAATTGAATCGAGTCAAACCGATATAGATATCTAATTACTAAACTTCTAGATACAAAGTGTACAAAGTATTGAAAAATGAACGCGGATCTTCGATCTTTGCTTGAACAAAGTAATTTCAAGTCAGCTAGCGTTTGCCGGTGGGAGATTAAAAATAAAAGACGCTGCAGTTTTAAACTATAGTTAAGATAAGCTAAGTTAGAGCCACGGTAGTTTATGGAAAGTTAAATCAAAGTTACATGGAGAATGTAAAAAAATACACAATGCACAATAAGTTCATTTCAGTGTTGATTTCAGAAATGTTAACTTTGTGTAAACAGGCGTTGGAAGGCTTAATGACGTTGTGTGCAAGTTTTAATTGGTTCATTTTTTCCACTCGTTCAGACCTGGTAGCATTTAAAAGCCAATGGAGTCTGAGATTTATGCTTACGACGGTTTTGTA
The DNA here is from genome assembly GCA_036365455.1 of Macrosoma leucophasiata. Taxonomy (NCBI): domain Eukaryota; kingdom Metazoa; phylum Arthropoda; class Insecta; order Lepidoptera; family Hedylidae; genus Macrosoma; species Macrosoma leucophasiata. The sequence goes on along the minus strand of JAWQUS010000014.1, from coordinate 6,104,357 downwards.
TAATTATAAGCGGGAAAAGCGTGCAAATCTTATTGATCGGCACTTTTAATGCTGATTCAATAATTTTATTTTGTCGTATTTTTCATAACAGAACATAAACTTACAAATTTATCTTTTTTTTTTTTAAATTTATTTAACTAAAATAACAATAACATGATATACAATTTTTTTAATCAATGCATTACTTTAAACCACTGAGGTTTATCTTAAATGCAAATGCAAATCTACGTCAAACAATTCAAAACAACAGGTACTATAACTACATAATAATATACCATGAGTATACAATTTTATTTTTAAACTAACTTAAGTAAATATAAAAATCTACCTACCTATAAGTTAAACGGGATTGAACAAACAAATACTTTCAAATTAGATCTTTTATATTATCCAGAAAATAACGTTTTAATACAAATTTTATGTTTTTAATACTAAGTTTTGTTTTTATATCTAAGGGTAATTTGTTAATTAATCGCGGTTAGATCTGCGAGCTTCAGTAGACTAAAATGTCATTAAAACAGGATCAGTTCTTTTTCATTTCGAACTAGCTGACCCGGCAAACTTCGTATTGCCTCAGAATAAAATGTGTCAAAGGTTTGATAGATACGGACTATTTGTATGGGAAAATGAAATTGTGGTTTTCACTATTCCTCTTCAATTATTTCATATTTTCTTACCTTTTAAACCTTCCCTGGACTCACAAAAATCATTCAAAACCAAAATTAGCCAAATCGGTTCAGTCGTTCTCGAGTTTTAGCGAGACTAACGAACAGCAATAGATTTTAATATAAATAGATTATGTTCAAGTGTATGAGCTCGAGAGTGTAGGCACCAACGCATTACTAATCTATCTGCCGCCTAATAGTAATGCTCAGCACTTTCGTATTCCGGTTAGAACGTAATGTATGGTCCCGTAACATCTATCACAGAGACATAACAACTAAGGTCTCAGGTGTCGCAACGCATCTGCATTTTAACCTGTGGTTTTTTTGTAGATGTCTATAGGCTGCAGACATCACTTAGCATCCATGTGAACTGCAAGTTTGCTATTGCACTGCAACATAAATAAACAGATTTTCGACCAAGTTGCTCTGAATAAAAAACGTTTCAAAATTGATTTATTAACTAGGTGGCTACAATACCGCAAGCTCATTTACAGATAGCCATGATGAAGTCAAAACTTTTAGCATCGGCGATTAAAACCAATAAGTGGAACAAATAGTCCGTATTTGTAAAACCAATGTAAGCGTCGCGGACAGAAATTAACTTCAGGTTTGATCCAATTCCGTCCGTTTGCAGTTATCAAGCGAGAGCAACTGTTGCACTTAGCTGAGAGGAACAGGTCGAATTCCATCTGAATTTTAATGTTTGTCATCAAATATTCATATATTCACGGAGTTACTCAAACACGCTACAGATTTTTTTTTTTTGTGTTATGAAAGTGGCAAACAAGCTTGCAGTTCACATTGATGTTTAGTGATGACTGCAGCCTATGGACACCTACAGAAAGACCAGAGGTCAAAATGCAGATGCGTTAGTATGCGTTATTTTTTCTTGTAGAATTCAGCCTTTAGCTTCAAATCTTTACTGGTGGTAGAGCTCCAGTGACGGAGCCCGCGGGCGTAGGCACCACCGCATTACCTAATATACTTGCCGCTAAATGGTAGTGTTCAGAACTATCGTGTTCCGGTCAGGAGGTTATGTACGGCCCTGTAATTTCCGGCACAGAGGCATAACACCTAATGCCTCAGGAGTGGCAGCGCATCTGCATTTTGACCTCTAGTCATTGTGTGGGTGTCTATAGGCTGCAGTCATCACTTAACATCAATGTGAACTGCATGTATGTTTGCCACTTTCATACATTATAAAAAAAAATGTATGGGAGCCCAAGAGAGTATGTTTGAATTTACTCCAGCGCGTCAGATTAAGATATAGAAAATATCTTGGATCCCGTTCAGTAGCTCCACCAAATCTAAGACTTCCATAAAGGGCCGAACCTTTAGGGCTTTCGCCACAAGTTTGCCTCGCATCCAAATCGTCAGAATTTTGGATGGGAGCTTTGATTGGGTTCACTTTACATCTTCTGTATCTGACATTCTTGAGTAATTTTACACCTTCATTTTTGAAAGAATCAAATGTTTTTGAAAAGTGCGCGGCATCAACTTCATGGGTTAAGAGCGTGTGATATATTCTGAGAGGGTAGAAAATATACCCAAACAAGCCAAAATTCAGACGATTCGGAAGCTGAGTAAGATGGTAACGACAGTTGATTTTTTTTAAGGGCTTCGGCTTCGGTCGCTTCTCTATATACAAACCTTAGATTTAGTTGAGGTAGCCAACAAGCTTCAGGGTCTCTCCCATATCTTAATCTGATGCGCTCAAGTAAAAAAAAAAAAATGAATCTTGGCTAATTTAAGTATACGAGTATAAAAAGTAACAATGCAAAAACTTTCAAAGAAAGAATCTTAGATCATTGATGTGTATGATGTATGTATGTATGTATCTTCACGCCAGGTCCCTAACGGGGTAGGCAGAGAGTGTAGAGCGCCAGACATCCCGGTTCTGACAAACCTCTCGTGCCTCGTCTACCTTCATCAAAAGTCTTAGGAATCGGCGTGCATGTATGAAACATGCACGCCGATTCCTAAGACTTTTGACACCACCATCAGACAGAACTCGACCTATTTGGTCATGGTAGGTCAGCCTTGGTCTTCCTGGGCCTCTGCAACCATCCACATTCGCATTGTATATCTGTTTAGTCATTCGCTCATTCGACATTCTTTCTATATGCCCGAACCATCGGAGCATGCCTTTTTTCATTTTTACACCGATACTATCATTCACACAAAGTCTCTTTCTTACATCTTCATTACGAACGCGATCGGTGAGTGATACACCGCAGATCTTGCGCAAAGATCTCATCTCGACCGCGTTCAACTTACTTTCATGCTCTTTCCTGCATACCCAGCTCTCGCTTCCATATAAAAGCGTTGGAGTAAGTACAGCATTATGTACGGCTAGTCGAGCCCGCTGGCTGAGATGTTTGGATTCTAGCAGCTTACCCAACGCTCCATTCACGCAATTCCCAGCAAGCACTCTTCTTTCTATGTCAGTGGTGTACCTACCATCCTTGCTAAAAGCACATCCAAGATATACAATTTCATCAACCTGTTCTAACACTGCATCATCTACTACTACCCTTGCATGTGTATGATCATGTATAAAAACTAAAATGTATTGTCGTGCTTGTCATGGCTAATTATCCGATCAGCATTAAGTTCGATATGATTTTTAGTCGCGACAATTATCGCGACAGGACGAACTGCTTGTCCAGACTTAAGGAAAAAGGACGAATCTTCGCGTTATAATGTGACCATAGCTCTCAAACAGCTTTAAGTTATTAGTAATTGAAAGCAATAATCCGCATGCAATATGAAACGAGATTGCGATTAGGCTTAGTACAGTCGATAAACATCTGAGTTGTTTAGCGTTCAGTCATTCAAGTTAAGTTCGTTGTTATATTTGAATTAATGAGGCACTCGACTAGAAGTGGAACTTTGCCTTTTTATTTAACAACAGTTACAAACCCGCCAGCAATTTAATATGGTAATGCGAAACTAATAACAGAACACAATAAGGTTTCTACTCGTAGACCTATGTTTTTCCTTTACTAAGGACGTATTACGTATTTCAATGGTCATTAATTTAAAAGACACTACGCATTGCTGTTTTTCTGAAAGTTTTGGAAATATCATTAAAACGAGAAGGTTCTCAATTCGGTCGGTATATATATATATATTTTTTCGAATTACGCGAATTTCGCGACTTCGACTTCAAACCTATTAGTAAATAGCACATATAAATAATAGGTCGTATATAATTTCTATTAAATCTTTATTATTTCTTACTTTTCAGTTTTGAAGTCGGTTTTTCTTATATTTACATTAGATCAAATCAGCAATGTACAATATGTTATACGATATATTGTATCTATCAAAATGTTACCAATCAAGTTACATAATACCTCAGATTGTGGCAATAACACAATAGGAAGTAACCTAAAAAAAATTAAATGTAAATTACCTAACTTATGATTAGTAGGTACCTATGGTCTCGCTATTTTTGTCAAAAATCATAGGTCGCAGTAGTGGTAATGCAACTGCAATAAGACTGCAGTTTTCTTGTAAATGTATGTATGTATCTTCACGCCAAGTCCCTTTAATGTCGTTAGTAAAATCGTCATTCAGTTGCAATAATGTCACAAGACTGACAGTAATAGAAAGAGAGAAAAGAAAAGAAGAAAAGAGCAGTTATTCTATTCTTATCATAATTATAACAATCTTTATTTGGTAATGTGCCCGGAGATGTCAACAGGCTCGCCACCTGTTATATGGGCCAGAACGTTACCGGCGAATCGTGGGTGTTTGCATGTATGCTTGAATGCGTGCATTCACCTGTCACGTTTTTTTTTATTTGGTAAAAGCAAAAAAAAATAACATTAAAGGTAAATCAACAGATTTTACTGGTGGTAGAGCTCCAGTGACGGAGCTCGCGGGCTTAAGCACCACCGCATTACCTAATATACTTGCCGCTAAATGGTAGTGTTCAGCACTATCGTGTTCCGGTCAGGTGGTAATGTACGGCCATGTAATTTCCGGCACAGAGGCATAACACCTTAGGCCTCAGGAGTGGCAACGCATCTGCATTTTGACCTTGGTCTTTGTGTGGGTGTCTATAGGCTGCAGTCATCACTTAACATCAATGTGAACTGCATGCTTGTTTGCCACTTCCACAATATAAAAAAAAAAAATTACAAAATAGCGTTCATTTTGAAGCTCAAATTTTATAGCTAACCTATGATTATACTAAAAAACTCTATACATTATCGGTAAAACAGTAAGCTTCTTCAATTCTAAATTTGACTAGGTGCAGATTTACTGGTGGTAGAGCTCTAGTAATGAAGCTCGCGGGCGTAGGCACTACCGCTTTACCTCTATCTGCCGCCAAATGGTAGTTTTCGGCACTATCGGGTTCCGGTTAGATGGTAATGTATGGCCCCGTAATAACTATCACAGAGACATAATAACTTTGGTCTTAGGGGTGGCAACGCATCTCCATTTTGACCTCTGGTTTTTGTGTAGACGTCTTTATGCTGCAGTTATCACTTAACATCAATGTGAGCTGCATGCTAGTTTGCCACTTTTATTAAATACATAAAAAAAAAACAATATTAGGCCTTCAAAATCCTGCTGTTGAGTTGCAGATCAGCCGCCGGTGGGGTCGAAGAATACGAAATACAGTTGGTCGAAGGGCAATAAGGGGATCAATATTTTCACAAACACAAAAGTGCCTGCAAATATTGAGTCAGTATTGCGACTTTTTCATCGAGTTCTATTGGCATTACCATTTTAGATTGCTGGTGGGCGCGCAACTTTTATTATGTTAGAAAAAAACTTCAGTTTCATTTTCTTTTCACTTCACATTGAAGTTAAGTGATGACTGCAGCCTATAGAAACCCACACAATGACCAGAGGTCAAAATGCAGATGCGCTGCCACTCCTGAGGCATTAGGTGTTATGCCTCTGTGCCGGAAATTACAGAGCCGTACATTACCACCTGACCGGAACACGATAGTGCTGAACACTACCATTTAGCGGCAAGTATGTTAGGTAATGCGGTGGTGCCTAATCCCGCGAGCTCCGACACTGGAGCTCAAACAAACATGCAGTTCACATCAATGTGAACTGCATGTTTGTTTGGCACTTCTATTACAGAACAAAAAAAACACTCTTTAACGCGCTTAAAAATACGGTAACAATACATCACATCAGTCGATTTTTGTCCACTGCTGGACTAAAGCTAAAGCATAAGGGAGATATGTCATAATCGCCACGTTTGGCACGCGGATTGGAGATCGTAATGGCGGTACATAGATTAAAATATGCAAGACCCACAATTTCTATTTGAAATGTATGTAGTGAATATCAACATAAAAATATAGTACAGGCACAATATTTAAGGCACTTGTTAAAATATTAATGATTTATTACAGCTCTAAAAAGGACTTAAATAATGACGAAACAACATGTATTATGAGTATTTAATGCAACCCATAGAAGTATATTATAATCTATATATATAAAAATCTATTGCTGTTCGTTGGTCTCGCTAAAACTCGAGAACGGCTGGACCGATTTGGCTAATCTTGGTTTTGAATTATTTTTTGAAGTCCAGGGAAGGTTTAAAAGGTAAGAAAATATGAAGAAAATGGGGGGAAATAGTAAAAATTTCATTTTTCAATACAATCAGTCCGTACCTATAAAACCTTTGACACATTATTTCATTATGAGGCAATACGAAGTTTGCCGGGTCAGCTAGTATGATATAAAATATCACAGGCAAATTTGCCACGTTTGGATATTACCTAACTGATATACCTATTTTAGTTTCAATTGTTTTCATGTTAATAGGTTAGCTTCTAGATTTTCCATCAGAAGGATTATTGTTACGACATGCTAGATGTAAAAGCCTCATTATTTCGATAAACAATAACAAACTAACGTAAGTAAGTCAAGGCAGTAAATCCGCGTGCAATATGAAACGGTAATACGATTAGGATTAGAGCAGCCGATACGCATCTGAGCTGTTTAGCGTTCAGTCGTTCATCTAGTCAAGTGCTGTTAGTTGGTACTGGATTAGCGAGGTGTACATCTACCTATATTGCGTCTGTGTTGCCAGAACGACAATCTAATAGGTTAAGATCATTTCGTTCATCCAGATACGCTGCAAACCTAATATTTACGCATATTTTTAATCTACAGAATATAAAATATATCCAGAATATATATCCAGTAAGTTGCCTATCAAAAAATAGCCGATAGAATTTTTTTGGGAAAGATTTTTTTAACCTCTTTTTTTTTAATAAAATATCGTCCATTTCAAGGCAATGTGTATAAAGACTCAGACAAATCACGGCTGCCGTTGCGCACTTGACCGCCTCTACATATTTTCGTTCCGCCCCGATAACTTTTTACGAACATAACGTACAAGTATTATTTATCTATCAAATTAAAGCTATTTTTTCTCATTATTATGATATACGGGAGCCAAATTGCGTAAAAATTAGGTTTGCAGCATATCTGGATCAACGAAATGAATCTGCAGTGTGATCCTAACCTACAAGTTTAAAATATAGTTAGTAAATATTAACATTAACATCAGTTAGTTAATACCTAAACGTAGCAAATTTTCCTATGATACCTAATTTCATTTTAATGCATATTTCCATGAGCTGCAGTAAATACTAATAATACATGTTGTTTCGTCATTATTTAACTTCTTTTTAGAGCTTTATTTAGTAATTCATATTTTCAAATTAATATTAAACAATTCATATTTTCATAAATACCTATATTCATAAAATAATGGTAAAAATATTTTAGGTTTGCATACTTTATATATTATTATTAAACAGCTTCACTGAATTTAACTTTTTTGTGTATGTTTGGTAAGTCTAAAACTATTCATAGAGTAAACATTTTTTATACCGCTTATGCGAAACATAGTTCACCGGGACTGAAAATAGCTTATAATATATTATGTCAGCATCTTTCTTCTATAACATAGTATAGTTTTTATGCCCAATAGTAATTACAGATAATCTTTATCTATGTTAGCACTGTAAATATGTTGAGTTAGCAGTTATTCGCGTGTAACTAATGAAATGATAACACGATTAAGCTTAGAGCAGTCAATACGCTCCGAGCGGTTAAGTGTTCAGTCATGTATTTATTTGACTATTTTTGTATTGAATTTACGATTCAAAGGACAAATATTAAATTGTACATTAATTATAACTATTTAACTGCCTCGGTAGCCTATTGGTAGTAGGCCACTTCTACTACTGAGGTCCTGGGTTCAATTCCCGGGGGTTATCATCGGGGAGATAATGGTGTAAAGTCCTTCATCTCTGGTTCTATTGGGTTTTATTCCATTTTCTGGAACATACTCAGTGCCTCGAAGTTTGGTAATGTGTCCGGAGATGTCAACAGGCTCGCCACCTGTTACATGGGCCAAAAACGTCACCGGCGAATCGTGGGTGTTTGCATGTATGCTTGAATGCATGCATTTACCTCAGCCTACCCCTTCGGGGACTACAAGCTGGGGGACTACAAGCTTTTACTGGTGGTAGAGCTCCAGTGACGGAGCTCGCGGGCGTAGGCACCACCGCATTACCTAATATACTTGCCGCTAAATGGTAGTGTTCAACACTATCGTGTTCCGGTCAGGTGGTAATGTACGGCCCTGTAATTTCCGGCACAGAGGCATAAGACCTTAGGCCTCAGGAGTGGTAACGCATCTGCATTTTGACCTTGGTCTTTGTGTGGGTGTCTATAGGCTGCAGTCATCACTTAACATCAATGTGAACTGCATGCTTGTTTACCACTTCCATTACATAAAAAAAAAAAAAAAGCGTGAAGTTACGTTTTGTATATTAATTATAATGGTCGCTTAACGAGTTACTGGTAGAATCCCAGCGACGGGCGACATCACCGCATTTCCTAGTTGCACCAAAACATTTGTTAAAGTTAAAGTTACTTTAACAAACATCTTGTTTTTTATGAAATGGAAGTGGCAAACAAGCATGCAGTTCACATTGATGTTAAGTGATAACTGCAGCATATAGACACTAACACAAAGAGCAAGGTCAAAATGCAGATGCGTTACCACTCCTGAGGCCTAAGGTGTTATGCCTCTGTGCCGGAAATCACAGGGCCTTACATTACCACCTGACCGGAACACGATAGTGCTGAACACTACCATTTAGCGGCAAGTATATTAGGTAATGCGGTGGTGCCTACGCCTACCACCAGTCAATTTCATTGGCCCTAAAACTACGAGATTTTCTTTGTATTATTTGTCCTCTGACAACGACAATTGTGGACCTACATACTAAAAAATTAATTAAAAAAGGTCTTCCAATTACGAAGATTGTATCAAGTGTCATAATTATACCGTGTTGCCAAAAAACAAAGACAAAGGACATGTAATATTGTCACCAAAACAGACAAAGAGGGTGAAAAAGAAAGCCAGCACAATTCGCAATCCTGGCCGAGTCCTTCACTTAGTTCGCGATTCGGTAGGTCGTTAGCGCGCTAACAAGGTTACGCTCCGTTTTGTACAACTTGGTAACTGCTGTGTTTCGCTACTTAATCAACATCAAAATAATAGATATTCCGTCATGTATCAGCCTAAGTTTAAATACTTATGAACAACGCTTCATTGACTTTATTGGTCATTGCTAAACTATAGTTTGCTATAAACATAGTGCAACGCGGCCCAACGGTCGCGGCGGACCGGAGGGGAGTAGCCATAGCGTGTATTACCGATGCAAAACAGTCTGTCATTTTTTGCGGGGGGAAATGCGTGCGACACACACGCACACTACGAAAATCGTCTATTACTACGAAACTCGGTGTGAGTTTGACAAACTACAGAAACAATTTCACGTACACATTTAAACATCTAGGCGACAGGTATAGGCCCATTTGGGCTTGTACTTTGACAGAGGGGAAAGCCTGCTTATGGCTACTCCCCTCCGGTGTTGCTCTATGGTTATAATTATAACATTTTACTCAGTAATTGCGAAAATAGAGCTTATGATCGGTTTTTTTTTGCGCTTACACTCACAGCCCCGCACTAGGTATAAACGTGTGTCGTGGATGCCGTTGTACACATACACAAACCAGACCCGAAACAAATATCTGTAGGCCATAAAAAAAATTGTCCCAAAGCAGGGATCGAACCCGCGACTCTTCGAATCAAACGGTCGTTTCACACCGCTTCGCGATTTGGTCGGTCGTTAGCATGCTAACAAGGTTATGCTCCGTTGCCGGATGTTTTCAATCCGCCCATAAGGTCTCCGACAAGGTTTAACGACTGCCATCTATCGATAGCAACCGGGACCGACGGCTTAACGTGCCCTCCGAAGCACGGAAACGCGCATTTTAATTTGTCACTAGCGGTCACCCATCACACACCCAACCGCGCCCGTATGATCTACACCAGCCGTGGGGCCATGCGCGCTTTTAACTTTACTTAATAACTTAATATTCCATAAGAGGTGCCTGTCACCCTAAATGAATAAATGAGTTTCTGATTCTGATTCTGACTCCACAGAAGCTTCACAACAAAATATATTTCTAGCGACCATTTGTGAGAAATAGTAGACAAAAGTTAGTAATATCATACCTTGCGTTTTAATGAATATGAATACGTATGAATATGGATTAGGCAAGAGTAGGAACGACGCGAACGACAAATTTATATTAACACATAAAACGTCATTTCTATATACATGATTCAGTTAACAATTTTTCCTTAGTTTAAATGTTTTCGTTTTTTTCGCCTATAGTAAATTTGTTGTGCGGGAGGGGCCCGCAATACGCGTTAAGTGACTGAGGCGCTGCTGCAAAATTATTTTATTTCAACTCGCAATCAAATCAATGTATTACTTTGTAAAAAAAAAAAAAAAGCAACGTGGGATGGTTCAGAAGTGCAAATATGAAAAAACCGTAACAAGGCCCGCAGAAAAATAGATTGCAGCGAGCTAAAGTAAGTACTTGATTTCGGAGCTGACTCCTCCCGCAATAATCGTTAAGTGACTGGGGCGCTGCTGCGAAATTACTTTATTTTAACTCGCGATCAAATTAATGGATTACTTTGTTCAGATTTTTGTCAGGATGATAGTGTTTCAACTACACTTACAATACTTATACTTAGTATGTTCTTAGATCTGCAGTCTGTGATCACATAGCGGACAAACCAACTCATTCATTATATTCGGTTTAACAAAACTCGAATATTCGCTACAGATCACAGACCAATTCCAAGAATGGTTCGCGAGGCTATTGAGATAAAAAAACATTCAAATTTCAATAGAGAAAATGGTTGGCGATTGTCACCAACATGGGATCCAATACTCAGTAGAATTAAAGCTCAACCACAACAGTCTGTAAGACCTCAAGATACAATTAGTAACTTTTGTGTTAATCCTGAACGCTACGCAAGACGTTTGCCAAATAGATAGAGGTAGCTGCACATAATAATTTTTCATTATATATATATACTACATATTTTTTATTTTAAAGATAATATGAACGTCCATGGCATATAAATATTTGCATATAAACACATACGCAAATACCCATCAACAACTTAATATCGTGATAGAAAATGACACCCGCAAATCATAACAGACCAGTCTCCACACCCATCAGCAGGGTCTTGGGGCGTTTCGGTCCGCTCGTGTTTCGTCCTGCGGACCGAAACGCCTAACAATGCCTTCTGAATGGGTCGATTCGATCCGCGGGACGAATCGCCCCATATTTTTATTATTATAGGGCGATTCGTCCCGATATGAATAGCTGATTTGAAAGATTTAAGTACAGTTGGTTACAAAAAATTGAGAAATAAATAAAATGCAATGTATTATGATAAAATTTATATTTACCTACACAAAAATAAACTTAAACAAATAAATCAAATTAAACACATTACACACACAGAACATTAATCATATGTAGTATATTATCAATCACTTAAAAAAACACAAATAATTGGTGAACGAAAATATTTTTTTTTGTATTCGACTGTACATGACAATATAATTGGACCGAATCTACCCATTTAAGAAAAACTCTTGGGCGATTCGGTCCGCTTTCCATTTGTGGGCCGAATATCCCCATGAATAAAATGCTTATAGGCGTTTCGGTCCGCGGGACGAAACACGAGCGGACCGAAACGCCCCAAGACTCAATCAGTCAGCGGGTATCCGTTCACGAGTATGACGCATGTAGCAGCCATTGTTCTCCTCGACCATTTTGAAGGGAAGCGAGCAACCCGTCTGATAAAACTGTTATGAATTGAGAAATCTGTGATTGCACCTGGCACTATTGGCCAGCCACTATTGATAACCACAGCTAAAATTATGATCGCTACCGCTTAAAGATCGAATTATATCGTATCAGTTACATCGTAACAGGTACGAACTATTCGGTAACTTGGAAACTTGAAACACGAACGTCACTCAAACATTTTAATTAGCACCCTCCACACACGTAGTTTTCGAGCAATTAAATCTGACGACTACGCGAAATTATTTAAGTACGAAAGTTTGCTATCATAATTGCAATTTCCACTCGCTCGCCCCGGACTAATTTTCAGGCAACAGAAATAGGCAATTAGTGTAGTTATTTTCCTTACCAAGTTTGCCCGATTAACGGTTGCGATTTAAATTGTTAGATTCTTCCTAACGGGATTAAGTTTGAGAGGTTTTGATGATCACTATTTCTTGTAAATTTTGATACATAAAATCGGTCTAGTGCGTGTCGGGCCACGCGCAGTGTAGGGTTCCGTAGTTTTTAAGGTTTAATTAATGTAATGAAAAAAATATATATTTTCTATGGAGTTGTTAAAAAATTTGGTCTACTATTACTCGCAAACCTGTAAAGCCAACTTAAGTGTGATAGTTTTCCTTTTAATTTTGTTATATGTAGCTACTACTGCTGTAACGTTTGATTTTATAACAAGAACCGTTTAGTTGGTAGAGGGGGGGGGACACTAGACTCTAAGAAAAATTGGCACTTTAAAGCATAATAAGTCACGAACAGTTAACTAAATCGAAAAATGAACCTATCCAACGATCCCACTCTATATAAAAAACGAAAAATTAAAAAAATATCCGCGCGTTAGATGTAGGGGAGGTACCCTAAATCATTTTATTTTTCATGTTTTATTAACCGACTTCGAAAAAAGGAGAAGGTTCTCAATTCGTCCGGATTTTTTTTTTATGTATGTTCCCTGATAATTTGAAAACGCCTGCACCGATTTGGATGGTTTTTTACATGTTTTATTTCTACTACTTTGTCAGCGTGATTAAGTTGTATACTTGTGCCAAATTTCAAGTCTCTAGTATCAATCGTTTTTGCGCTAAACCGCGGTTGGACAGACAGACAGACAGACAGACAGACGGACATAGCGAAACTATAAGGGTTCCTTGTTTACTACGGAACCCTAAAAACAAGTTCATCTCTATTCGATAGCGGTTCCAATTTCATAATCGAATGAATTATTTCATGGAAAAAATGTCATGTTCGTATTGCCTTAGGATCTAACAGTTAGCAATATCAGTGAGCATTGGGGTGTGAAATTGCGTAGCTATCGAATCGTGGCGGTTAGACAGCGATTGGACAGATGAACTTAGTGGTATCATCTGCTTTAAATTAATTAATCTACTGCCTATATGAAACGTCACTGAAATCTCGTCACTTTGTTGAATCTTGTATAATGTTAATAAGCTACATAATTTTTAAGTTTTCGTTGTAAAACTATGAAAAAAAAATCGGAAAGAGATTTGGTGGTAGAAATTCACTAGAGATCACTGGTGGTAGAGCTCCAGTGACGGAGCTCGCGGGCGTAGGCACCACCGCATTACCTAATATACTTGCCGCTAAATGGTAGTCTTCAGCACTATCGTGTTCCGGTCAGGTGGTAATGTACGGCCCTGTAATTTCCGGCACAGAGGCATAACACCCTTAGGCCTCAGGAGTGGTAACGCATCTGCATTTTGACCTTGGTCTTTGTGTGAGTGTCTATAGGCTGCAGTCATCACTTAACATCAATGTGAACTGCATGCTTGTTTGCCACTTCCATTACATAAAAAAAAAAAAGAGATTGGGTGGTAGAAATTCACTAATGTAGCTAGCTAGCTTTCACTATAATAGGCGTAGGCGCCATCGCACTTGCTAATCTGCTTGCCGCTAAACATAGAGCAGCACGGGCCACCGGCCGCAGTAGATAGTGGAGCCATATGCAGGCTCTCCCCTCTGTCAAAGTGCAGGCCCAATTGGGCCGAGATGTTTAAATGTGTGCGTGAAATTGTTTATGTTTATTTTTAATGTCAAGGTGTGAGTTTCGCAGTAATAGATGATTTTTTTTGTGTGTGTGTGTCACACAAATTTTCCCCTGTAAACAATTTTGCATCGATAATAAATGTTCCGGCTACTCCCTTCCGATCGGCCGGCAGCCCGTTTTGCTCTATGTCGCTAAATAATAGTGTTCAGTGCTATCGTGTTTGATACAACTTAATATATTTTGTTTTCAAATTCGATTTTAGCCTAAAATAACACAAAATTAGTACCTCAGTGAATATAAGTGGATTCATGCGTGCTAACGTTTGTTGCCTATTCAATAAAATAATTTTGAACAATTTCCGCCATGTGTGGAGTTCGAATCGAACTTGATTCGAATTAATACGTTCTTGAAGCTTAGTTTCGTTACTTAAACTTAATTAAGCCTCGTAGTTCATTTAGATTAAGACATGGGTAGAATTAATTAGTAAGCTAGATTAAAGTATGCAATAATTGTTTTATTTTATTAGATTTTTCGCAATAACACATGCGAGTGAAATATTTATATACTTGCCGCTAAATGGTAGTGTTCAGCACTATCGTGTTCCGGTCAGGTGGTAATGTACGGACCTGTAATGTCCGGCACAGATTAGACACTTACGCAAAGACCAGAGGTCAAAATGCAGATGCATTGCGAACACTACCATTAAGCGGCAAGTATATGCGGTGGTGCCTACGCCCGTGAGTTCAGTCACTGGAGCTAGCAAGAGTACAATAGTGCATGCTTGTTTGCCACCTTCATTTCATAAAAAATACCCAACACGTAGCTATAATTTCTGGCACAGACACAAAAGATCTAAGGCCTCAAGGGAGGCAACTCATCTGCATCGCATAACAAAGTCCGGCTGTTAATTTCTCTCGCAGGACTTCATGAAGTTAAATTATATTTGGCATTAAAACTTTGTCTGTTTACGAGCAATCACTACTTAAATACTCATTAAACTTTTGATATCACATTGCACAGAGGATTCCATCTTCTTAAATATCAAATAGGAAAAAGTTCGCTTATTTTTTTATATGACAACGTAGCTGGGTTTACAGGTGGGGTTTCTTCAGAGCTCGAAAACGTTGGCATCACCGCATCAGGAAGCGGTGCCATGTCCACGGCGCGACACCGTGCACCTACGATGGCAGGGACGCACCGCACCTCGTTAGTTGCCGCAACCCTAGTTCAGTTTAAGAGTTATTCGTCATCTCGCACGACTAAAATTCGCACGATCGGGCGACTTGGCACCTTTTGAATTTACCTAATATTTCTGTCGTCAACTCGCTCGCTCATACAAAGTACAGCCAGGTAAATAAATTTAAAATTAAGTTTTAGAAACGACATTGCTACTGCCACTGACTATCTACGGTTGTTTTATTATATCTTAAAGAGGTTTATACATTTAAAAAATCGGTCGTACGCAGTCCCGTTAGCTTTTTTCATAAATTCGTCCTCTTAGAAAATGGATACATTTTCACTTTTATTTGGAACCTTATAAGCTGTCTAGTCGTAACATATTGATATTTCTTCTTTCTTGGAATTTTGTATGCCGAACGAACCTAGCGACTCTAGAATGACAATGCTTTTGTCGGAGTTTTTGTGAAAAATTAGAGGGTACTGGTACGATCACGTAACGTCTACGACACGAATTTTAAAATTGTGTTTTACTTATTTAATATTTATTATTCTACTCAAATATGCAATTTGTTCAAAGGTTTTGAATATAAATACTAATACTTCCTTACTAATATTATAAATGCGAAAGTAACTCTGTCTGTCTGTTACCTTTTCACTTCCAAACTGACTGAACCGATTTTAATGAAATTTGGTACAGAGATAGAGCTGACGTTGAGAAAGAACATAGGCTACTTAGTTATTTATAAAACGACATCCACGTGGGCGAAGCCGCGGGCAACAGCTAGTTTACTATAAATAAAAGACTTTTGATTCATTTTTCAGGAAACTACGTCTATTTATGTGTTTTCTTATTTGTTTGGTAAGTGATTAAAATTATTTTTCGATTGTAGTATTCGTATTCACGTAATATAATAGGGCGCTTTTTTGGAGTTAGGCGATGTTCCTGATCAAAACTCCAAATATATTTTTTTACAGGATGATTTGTGACTCACTATCAATATTGATGCCAAATTGTTAATATTGCTCATCTTATGATTTGGAACAAATTTTGCTATGGGATCAACTCTGATTGATATCCTACTGGTGGTAGAGCTCCAGTGACGTAGCTAGAGGGCGTAGGCGCCATCGCATCACCTAATATACTTGCCGCTAAATGGTAGTATTCAGCACTATCGTGATTTTGACCTCAGGTCTTTGTGTAGGTGTCTATAGGCTACTTAACATCAATGTGAACTGCATGCTTGTTTGCCACTTTAACTACATAAAAAAATATCGTGAAAAAATCTGCCTTTCCATACAAAATGTACATTGCTGCGTGGTAAAATATATGGAGATGGAGCAGCTGATTTTTTTTTGAGATCCATGGAATATTCTTAAAAATGGTCACTTAAAACGTTGAAAGTGTCACCAATCACATAAACTGGGGGATTCATAATCATCATCATCAGTTTAGCTGAAAGACGTCCTCTAGAAAACTCTCTTTTTTTTGTTATAGAAGTGACAAACAAGCATGCAGTTCACATTGATGTTAAGTGATGACTGCATCCTATAGACACCCACACAAAGTCCAAGGTCAAAATGCAGATGCGTTACCTCTCCTGAGGCCTAAGGCACACCAATTCCATACAAACGCTTAATTTGGTCTGACATCAATCAGTGACGTGTATTTACACGTACACCTGTGTGGGTAGCACGTAGAAAATACCAACCGTCGCCAATAAGAGGGGAGGAGATTGGGTGATGCGGGGAAATCGGGCGGGACGTCGAAGTGTCCATTCTATACGTAGTATTATTACATATTCTCTGCCCAAGGAGTTATGCCTGTGCGCTGGAATCACACTCCTCCAACCATTACTACAACGAACGGCCCTGAGCCGCCCTCATCCCCACCCAAACTGGGTCATTGCCGTGATTGGGGACAATTAATGTCGATATCATATTTTGACTTGTTATAAATAAACCGTTGTACTAGCGTTGTCATGCTGATTATACCTATCTATTTATATTTTTTTTTCATGTCAAAGACGACATTTTATCGACAAGAAAAGTAAGCATACACAGCTTTTTAAGCTTAAATAACACTTACGAAAACGAAATTGAAGCCACAACCTGCAGGCTTACTCCAGACAACGATTCGATTTCGATCTCGTTTCTCGATTCGAACTCGATCCTGATTTAAAAGTCGTACTCCCGAGCAAATTCGAATCGTAAATCGAGATCGTCGTTCGTTCGAGTGTTATCAGCGTCGTAACGCGTTTATAATAGTTTATTTTAAGAACCGCCAGGTGGATTAAATAAACGTGTCGTGTCTTTTGTCCGTTATAGTTGATTAGGGAGCCACTATAAATTAATTTTAATGTTTTGGGGAGGAGGGGAGGGGAGGATTGGAAGTGGCAAACAAGCATGCAGTTCACATTGATGTTAAGTGATGACTGCAGCCTATAGGCACCAACACTAAGACCAAGGTCAAAATGAAGTTGCGTTACCACTCCTGAGGCCTAAGGTGTTATGCCTTTGTGCCGGAAATTACAGGGCGGTACATTACCACCCGACCGGAACACGATAGTGCTGAACACTACCATTTAGCGGAAAGCATATTAGGTAATGCGGTGGTGCCTACGCCTGCGAGCTACGTTACTGGAGCTCTACCACCAGTAGAAAGCTTGACGTGTACCTGTCTTCCCCCCATCCCTTACATTCAATCTTCCCCAACATATTGTAAAAACCACCTTTGCCTATGACCGATAATAAAACAAACCTTTTGAAATTTCACTATATTACGAAAGTTTTTGTAACCCAGGTAAATATCATATTACAAGGTATATTTTTCATAAAATGTTGCTCATTGATTACTCAAATTGTCTTTTAATACAAAATAACTTATAATTTTAAGATATGAAGTGTTAAAAATAACTTTGCAATCCAACTCGATCTCAAAAAAGTACCTCTATTGCTATCGAATAATTTGACGCTTAAATTCGATCGAAGAACTCGATTCATAACTGTCAATCGGAGTGCAGAGTACGCACATCTCGATCCTAACGAATTCTTCGATTTCATCTAGTACCAATTCGAACCACCGCACGATTCTGCGCTAGTGTTGAATTCAAGAGTACGAAATTGCGTTCAGCCGAATCAAAATCGATTGATTCAGAACTCGATGCTGTCGGGAGTAAGCCACCTGGGTATTGTTTCTAATTCAAACGTATTATCACAGTATAAGTACATATATAGATACGTTCTTTAGACTGTGGTATTATACAACATCATTAAAATATTGAAACAATATGATTTAGGGTCATAGCTCACTACAGCCATCCGGCACCCGATCAGCGCCCGACCGCCTCGAGCGGTCTGCGCCCATTACATCAACGCCGTATTCACACCAGATCGACTCGACCGCAAGTCGTCCACGCGCGAGACCACTCGGTGACCACTTGCTTGCCTTGTGTTGCCTTTTTTTTATGTGATGGAAGTGGCAAACAAGTATGCAGTTCACATTGATGTTAAGTGATGACTGCAGCCTATACAAAGACCAAGGTCAAAATGCAGATGCGTTACCACTCCTGAGGCCTAAGGTGTTGTGCCTCTGTGCCGGAAATTACAGGGCCGTACATTACCACCTGACCGGAACACGATAGTGCTGAACACTACCATTTAGCGGCAAGTATATTGGGTAATGCGGTGGTGCCTACGCCCGCGAGCTCCGTCACTGGAGCTCTACCACCAGTATAAATGCATTTGCATTGCCAACGCGCCCTTCCCAAGTGGACTGCGCGCCCTTTGCGAGTGGTTCACAATTAACATCGCGTTGTTCACATTTGGACCACGCGTCGACAACGAGTGGACGCCGTAAAACGAGGCGGTGCTGGTCGGGTGCCGCGTGGCTGTAGTGAGCTATGACCCTTAAATAGGAAAGTAAGACCCGATTAATACGCAATAAGCTGCTTCTAAACATTACGCTTGTTTCACACTAAATATCGTATATTTTAAATGTAGTAAGTTAATTCTTATGCTTCAAATTCTTAACTATAATTATACTTATTATCATAAACAGGCAAATGATGGATCTCATAGCCCAGTCATCTAGTCTCTCTACATCATGCAGAGATCCTAAAGGTTTGGAACTCAATTTTGATTTTAATTGCCCCATATATTCTGAGAGGTCACGGTCAAGGTTTGATTCGTAGGTCACGGGTTCGATTCCCGCACCGGGACAAATATTTGTATGGCCTACAGATATTTGTTTCGGGTCTGGGTGTTTGTGTATGTGTTGTATATGTACAACGGCACCCACGACACACGTTTATACCTACTGTGGGGCTGTAAGCGTATTTTATTTTATTTTACAAGTTCCTTCAACCACCTCAAGCGTATTCTGTCAGGTCGTTGTCTGCAACGCTCAATTACTTTTCCCAACATCACGACTTCTCATATTACCCAACCTCCAAACGTTAACGTTTCATTGAATAAAGTGTAGGTAAATAAATTTGGAGTTTAAATAATGGAGGCTATATTTCTTAATTCAAGTCATTTAAACAGAAAAACAAAATCCGATACACGACAAAAAAAAAACAGGGAATCTGTAAGAATTGTTTTTGGAACGGACACAATTATTATTATCCCAAGCGCATTCTGTTACCACTTCGTTTGACTGCGCTCAGTTGTTTTTCCCAACAATACGGCTTCTCGTGTTCCCCACACTCTGAACATTAAGCTCGTATCACAATTTGTCTTAAATATGATCGAAGTTTTTCTTGTGACTATATAATTCTTATTTGTTCAATTTGAAGGCTAAGTTTTGAAGTCTTTGTATTCTAAAATATAAAAAAGTATATAAAGCTGCATTTATGCAGATCTTGTTCAGTTATTGTATGGTTTTAAATGACAAGAAGTAGACGGTAATTTCAATTTTGGCGGGAAGCCTGGAGCTTACTTCACCACTCTGCTCCAATGCGAGTTGGTGGAGATACGGGTTAGTGGCCAACCCGCTGTCGGATGTTTTCAAACCGTCCATAAGGCGTCCGAAATATAGCGACCAGGACCGAAGGCTTAACTTGCCCTCGGAAACGCGCATTTTAATTTGCCACCAGAGGTCACCCATCACCATCACACATCCGACGGTGCCCGACGAATCACTTAACTGAGTAGATCGCTTAAGATCTACTCGCGCTGCGAAATACGGATGCCCCAAGATAATTGTTTGAAGCAAGTTAAAAGTTTCAGCAATGACTCCAAGCGTATTCTGTCAACACGGCATTTGACTGCTGCGCTCAAATACTTTTCCCAACAACACGGCTTTTCAAATTACCCACTCTCAAAACGTTAAGCTTGAATCACATTTCTGTTTTAAATAATAATATGTTATTAGTATTACTTGTACCATTTTTTTAAATTGTAATAAAGTCGTGGTAAACAAGCATGCAATCTACATTCATGGTAAGTGGTGACTGAGACCTATACATATACTATATCATAGAGCAACACCGGAGGGGAGTAGCCATATGCAGGCGTTCCCCTCTGTCAAAGTACAAGCCCAAATGGGCCTATACGTGTCGCCTAGATGCTTAAATGTGTGCGTGAAATTGTTTCTGTATTTTGTTAAAGTCAAGGTGTGAGTATCGTAGTAATAGACGATTTTTGTAGTGTGAGTATGTGTCGCACGCATTTCCCCCCCGCAAAAAATGTCAGACTATTTTGCATCGGCAATACACGCTATGGCTACTCCCCTCCGGTCCGCCGCGACCGGTGGGCCGCGTTGCTCTATGTACTATATCGTACATAAACCAATGGTCAAAATGCAGATGCATTGTCATCTCTAGAACAGAAAAGTAATAAATTTCTATGATCACCACGAGCGCATTCTGTTACCACGTGGTTTGACTGTCGCGCTCAATAGCTTTTGTCAACAATACGACTTCCCGTGATTTTTACGCTCCAATCGTAGAGATGAGGTTCTGTATGCATCAAGAAAATTGATTTTCATTACAACTTGATTTAATTTACAACATAAAAAAGTCGATTAGGAACTTTTACCGGTACGCCTTTAAAGATAATCCGTTGCAAAAAAATAAGATGCAAAAAACAATTAAAAATAGGTAATAAATGAAATTACATACTCGCTTTGAGCATATGTATTCATCGAAGTAAGAATCGTTCTGTCTTCTTCTTTGGAGGGAACAAAGACACAGGCATGAAGTTTCAGTTTGGATTTTCCAGTGTAAATTAAATATACTCACTGACATAAAGTGAGGGTGCTCTTCCCAGCGACCGACCGAGTCAATTTGTATTGAGTGTAGACGCGGCTTTCTAAACTAATTTAAACAAACCACAAGAGAAATCGTAAATACAGTGCCAACTTTTCCATGGTACTTGGAATGATTAAATTCTATTCAAAAGTCGACGAAAAAGAAACCTCACAAGAGATCTATGATGAAATTAGTTTTAGAAATTATTTGAGATCGACTTTATCTTTATCTTTGAAATTCAACCGCGTTTTTTTTTTAAATTGGTTTCGAGTGGCTCTTTATCTCCCTCAGTTTTGACCAATATCCGAAACAAATGTTATGAAGACAGATTTATTTTTAACATTATTGTAGTTCATTGAAATCTAGCGGACTCGGCATACTTCTCCTGACAGTTATGAACACATGAAAGAATTATTTATCCAATTTGGTAAAGAAATATTTATTTATCGTTTGGAAATTATGTGCGTACAAACGTTTGGGTGATTAATTTCTATTTATATAATGTTTTTTATAGATAACTAGGACATAGTTATCGTATTCAATTTTTGAACATTTTATACATTATTATTACATCAACCTATTTTCCGCTAAACTTGCCACTTTAACGACATAAAATAAATGCAAGAAAGGTCTGTACAGTACACTATTTTTTCAATCAAAATATAAAACAATCCACATTGATCAATGCAGCATCAAAGTACCTTTCAACTGGATACCCCGTGACGTCACTCGCTTTAAAGGTACACATTATCGAGGGACAGATTGCTGTTGTGGTCGACGGTGACTATCATGTTCACCGGAGAAAATTGATGGTTTGATAATGTGGAATTGACCGGATAGCTGGTTTTGAAATTAGCTTACCAAATTGCCTAAGCCAATATTGTTTAACAGTTAGTATTTAAAACGTTTAAGTATTTGTTGCGGTATTTTATATGGAAAATTAAAACAGTTTTCAGAAAAATACAGGATTATTTAGATTGAAACCTAAAACAATGCGCATGGCACAGTTCACTAGTAGACAAGGATTATATGTACGCATGGTTAACTTTTCAAGTGGATCCCCTGTGACGTAATGAAGACCATGTGACCGCACGCCTAATGAGCTTGTTTGTCCTCGATGTAAAGGCAACACGTTCGTTTTCTTTAGACTGTGGTAAAGGTATGCATTCACATTATCGAGGGACAGATTGCTGGTGTGGTCGTCGGCGACTATCATGCTCGCTGGAGGCAATTAATGTTTTGTTAAAGTGACCATATTACATTTTATTTCAAAATCAGCATTTTGAAATAAAATGTAATATGGAACAAAAATATCCGTATAAAAGTATGGATATTGGATGTGTATGTTTAGTATAAAAATTTTAATTGGTGTGTTCCAAATTGCAATTCCCAAGAGTGGCTAGTGCCGATGTGAGGTTAGTGTTCGATATTTTAAAATGATAACGACTTACCTTTCGATCTGTATTTAATATTTTAATCGTTGCGGTCATCAATATATTAAAAGTAAAACATTAGAGTGAAGAAAGAACTAAGTATACCTACAACAACCAGAACATTTGTCGTTTTGAAATGTATTATTGTGAATTGTTTAATTCACATGACATAGTTCCCTAGTATACAAGCTCTAAAGGCCGTACCTTTCAATTGGATCTCCTGTGACGTAATCAAGACCACGTGACCGCATGCCTAATGAGCTTGTTTGTCCTCGATTTAAAGGTACGCATTCACATTATCGAGGGACAGATTGCTGTTGTGGTCGTCATGGATCATGCCCACTGGAGGCAATTAATGGTTTGATAAAGGAGAATTAAACTGATATAGCAATTAATTATAATTTAAAACAAAAATAGAAGTTTAAAAATATAATGATGTTTAGCGCTATCATATTTCGGTTAGATGATACTGTATGGGCTCGTGGTCCTTTTATCACGGAATCGAAACTACTAAGGCTTCAGGGGTGGCACCAAATCTGCATTTTGACCTCTGATTTTTGTGTAGGTACCTATATAGGGTGACATCTATTCCAAATATCCATGTTACGTCATAACATTAAAAAGGAATTTGACACGTAAAAAACGTAACATCACGCCTGTAATCCCCGAAGGGGTAGGCAGAGGTAAATGCATGCGAATGCATGAATCGTAAGTGTTTGCATGGATGCTAATTCACGATTCGCCGGTTACGTTTTGGCCCATGTAACAGGTGGCGAGCCTGTTTCCATCTCCGGGCACATTACTAGGAATTTGATGTTTAGCATAAAATAATAATGAATGAGTATGTTCATATCTTCCAATTTTCACGGGTTGTGAAGAGAGTATTCTACACTTAAAATGATAATTGTCCTTTATATGTATAGGGCAATTATCATTTTAAATTTGTATAAAATATCTATTCTCTAAAGCAGGGTGAAGAAACATTACAGTTGTAGGTATACAACTACAAGAGGATTGTTCCTAATGAAAAGTAAAACAGTTCATATGGTACAGTTCACTAGTACACAAACAAAGGCCGTACCTTTCAATTGGGTCCCCCGCAACGTTATCAAGACCACGTGACCGCATGCCTAATGAGCTTGTTTGTCCTCGATTTAAAGGTATGCATTCACATCATCGAGGGACAAATTGTTGTTTTGGTCGTTGGCGACTATCATGCCCACTGGAGGCAATTAATGTTTTGGTTAAGTTAAATTAACTTGTAATACGGAACAAAGAACATTTGTTTAAAAATACTGGATTTGTATGCCTTCAGTATTTAATATTCTGTTCGGTGCGGTATTTTTATAGGTTAAAGTAAAACTATAGAGAGAAAAAAGATCAAAGCTTATAGAACAACTAGAAAAATTTTCCTTTTTTAAATTTAAAAATAGTTCACATGGCACAGTGCACTAGTGTACGAGTACAAGCTCTAAAGGCCGTACCTTTCACGTTTTCCGTGGTCACCTGATCTTGATTACGTCACAGGCATGGGCATATAGCCATGTGCGTATGAGCTTATTTGTCCTCGATTCATAATTATTATTGAGGGACAGATTGTTGTAGTGGTAGTCAACAACTTTCATGTTCACTGGAGGCAATAATTGGTTTGGTGAAGTGGAATCGAACTGATGTATAAATTAGTTGTAAAATGAAACAAATCATAATCATTTACAATTTTTAATTTGAAATGGATGCTTATAAAATAATGATAAGTGATTTCAACTTCTCAAGGATGATAAGTTGTTAGATGTTTTGTATTTATAAATGCAAAAGTCTGTCTGTATGCTTGTGACTCTATATTGCAGACTTTCGCTTTTACGACTAAATCACTGCGCCGATTTAGATGTGATTTGAAGTAAAAAAGTTGAAGAGTCAAGTTCATCAGGCTATTTTTCAATAATCCACACTCGATACCTGAAAATGGAGGATGAAAGATAGAAGATAGTGTGGCAGTCAGTAATTTTTATTAAAAAATCCACACCAACGAACAGGCGAAAGCTAGTATAGATATAATCTGTAAAATGGAACAAAAAGATTGAGTTAAAAATATTTTCAAATAGGTGAGTTTTCACGGATCGTAAGAGAAGTTTTAAATGTTAAAATTGCTTTTGAATACAATGCTTTAATTTTTCGAATGACTGAGCTGAGAATTTATATAATGAAGACTCCTTTGTCTTAATGTCAAACAAATAAATGTTTTGTTGATAATGATGATAACACTGTAAGTAGTGTAATATAAATATAGTAATACAAAAACTTTGATTTATAGCCCGCAATAGAGATCAAAAGCGGATAGCTATACAAAAAATAGACCACTGGTGGCAGAGCTCCAGTGACGGAGCTCGCGGGCGTGGTCACCACCGCATTACCTAATATACTTGCCGCCAAATGGTAGTGTTCAGCACTATCGTGTTTCGGTCAGGTGGTATTGTCCCACTCTGTAATGTCCGGCACAGAGGCATAACACCTAAGACCTCAGGAGTGGCAACGCATCTGCATTTTGACCTCTGGTCATTGTGTGGGTGTCTATAGACTGCAGTCATCGCTTAACACCAATGTGAACTGCATGCTTGTTTGCCACTTTTATTACATAAAAAAACATACATAAAATTCCGACCCTCAAAACCCAGATCAGTACCTACTTTAATTAAGTAATCTAGGTCGACATCGTCAACTTCAACTGTGTCCTCTGCTGACTTTAAACAATAATTTTGTGAAATCAATGTGCATTGTACTAGATATTCTAAAACATAGTTATAAGAATCAAATCGGAAAATAGTTGTAGGTGAACATATTTTGAACAGACCCTACTGAGTTTTGTTTTGGCACGTTTTTTCTCAGTTTCTCTTTGGGCTTTGGGACTCTGCCAGTGAATGACAAAGAATGTCCCATATTCATTTATTTAGTCTTATTTTAACGATTGTAAAAGAGAGTATGGAACATTCTGTTGATAGCTCTTTTTATTATTAAGTATTTTTGTATTAAGTAATTGTTGTAGAAATTAAACTTGCGGATTTTCTCGCGTATGCAACACCCGACGTTTCGGTCGCTTTCCGGCTACCGTGGTCACGGGCAGACTAATTCGACTATTTTTTTTTTAATTTTAGGTCGGGTTTTATGTAGGCGGCCTGTCTCGAGACGCCACTAGTCTACTTCACCGGGCAATCGGCGAGCGCAGAAGGCGCTCCAGTCTAGCAAATCCCATGCGGGTCCGTGCCTCGGCTTAGGGCGTTGCGGAAGGACATATGAGACATATGCGACTATGGGCGTAGCAACTTTCGCTCTACTCCATTCGGTTGGTGATAACCGGAATGTCATCGGCCTCGCGGGGCCGGGGATAAGGTCGGGATCAGGGGCGGGCGCGGCGCGAAACGCGTCGGCGCGTTGTATTGGCGGTTTGTGGAGTGTGATTCTGTAGGTGATTTTGCATAGCGGCAATGGCCAACGTGGTCTCATCGTCCGGATCTTTTAAGACGTGCCTTGGACGTCTCCTTTTGGCGCGATCAAAAGGAGTGTAAATGGCGGCCGCTCGGATTAGCGGATTCGGGTGGTGACTCGCCCGATCGAAATAGCGAGCAGAAGCTCGCTTCATGAACTGCCGGATGGTAGGCAGGTTAGCATCAATGTGCAAGTTTTTATTACGTACGTACCAAGGCGCGCCTACGGCTCTACGTAAGAATCGGTTTTGCAAAGTTTGAAGCTTGCGTAATGTTGTGTTTTACGCGTGGGCGAATACCGGAGACGCGTAACATAGTATGGGCCTTATGCAGGACGTATAGGCACGGAGTTTGTTCCGGGCCGATAGCGTGCTCTTTTTATTTAATAAACAATGTTGTTGGGACAACACGAATGCAGCCTTAGCGCGCGCTGCTTTTACATGTGCAGCGAAGGTTAGATGCCGATCAAGCGTCACTCCTAAGTATTTGATTTCGTCCATACAGGGGATGGGCTCGTCAAACATTTGGACTGGAGCTATGTTAGGTCTGGCAGCGCGGTCCCGTAAAGCAGGATAGCAGCGCTCTTGCTAGGATTTACCTCTATACGCCAGCGGCGGAACCAAGACTCTAGGTCTTTGGCCGCCGCTTGCAAGGTTTTCCTTATGATCTCTGGCTTTCTGCCAGAGACGTAATTAACAGTGTCGTCAGCGTACATTGCCACCTGAACGCCGTGGCGGACAGGGTTATCACTAGTATTGACTATGTTCAGCCTGGTCTTATATAGCTGAGACGGAACACAACCCTAGTGCGATGTAAACTACTAGTGGCGCCATCTATCGAGAGATTACTGAAAACTACGTTGCCATGTCATGCTAGCGCCACCTGTTTCTGAGACGTCTGGCATAACTGGCGGGTGTAAGAAGTTTGGGAGTGTTGTATACGCGAGAAAATCCGCAAGTTTAATTTCTACGATGTATGAAGCTCGCGAAAACCTACGAAAAAATATTTTATTTGTGTTTACTTTGACATATATATCGTATCGTATCAGTTGCTACTCGCTTTAATTTTATATTCTGTAATTCGAACTGGAAATAATAGAATTTGCTGTGATACAAGCAAATGCTATTATTTCCAAGTGATTAAATATTTTTTTTAATTTGAGTTTGAAAATACGATGTAACGAAAACAAGAAAAGATACACACGTCGTGCTTTTTGTTTTTTATTCACCTCGACACTACCGTGCACCCAGATTCTGCCATTCACCGGAATATAAATATATTACAATCTGCGGGTGAAGTGAATCTTGCACAATGCAGTACAATGAACCTCGGCATACGAGTTCGACTTTGAATTGAAATCGTCACGGGTCTCGGTAACAAATCGAATGTCAATGTGTCTGGAACATTCCGCGATCTATTTGGGAGTATATGCGAGAGGTGATTGCGGAGAGCAAACTATTCTGAGAACCGTTTAAGTCGACGATGTTCGCAAAAAGTTTTGCGTGCATTCGACTTTATTCTTGTTTCATTGTGAAAGATTTTGTATTTACAATAAATTATTTAAAATATTGTCTACAATTGTTAATATGGTTGCTTGTGCAGTTTTATGGTTCTGTCAGATTTTAAAGGACCAGTAGATGTACTTTTAAATTTCAACCTTAATTTTTGATGGTGAATCTAAATTGATCACCGTTAGCTTGGTCTCTTCCCTTCACGTACGGTATCATTTAAACAAATGAAACAACATTTTCAGGATCAAAATTTCAGTTTACTATAATGAGTCGGATATTTGTGAAGCTGACAGATTTTTGTTCAGAGTTTGGGAGTCTGTCGTTAATGTCGTTATGCAGTCATTTACGCCACAAAGAAAATAAATTGTCATTTTGTGAGTACATTATAATCAATCCAATGTTTTGTTGACCAAAGTTCCACTGGAAAATCTTAATTTTTTATCCCCAAAAATTTGAACTATTTAACGCTGACTGAATGTTTGTTTTTGTCTCTTCAAGACATGTTGCATTCGATATGTATGTCTTAGCCTGGGTTGCACCACGATATTTGTTAATTTTTTTTTGTTTATGTAATGGAAGTGGCAAACAAGCAAGCAGTTCACATTGATGTTAAGTGATGACTGCAGCCTATAGACACCCACATGAAGTCCAAGGTCAAAATGCAGTTACTCCTGAGGTCTAAGGTATTATGCCTCTGTGCTGGAAATTACAGGGCCGTACATTACCACCTGACCGGAACACGACAGTACTGAACACTAACATTAAGCGGCAATTAAATTAGGTAATGTGGTGGTGCCTACGCCCGTGAGCTCCGTCACTGGAGCTCTACCACTAGTAACATATTTTCACATTTCACATCCCTCTCTAACTTTAACAGATTTGTTTAAGTTAGAGAAGGATGTGAAATTTTACAATTACTTTATCTTTAACAAATATCATGGTGCAACCCAGGTTTAGACTTCAATATCCTTAGAAACATAGTGTTGCAAGTACCGTTAGTGAAGCAAATAACATTTAGACTCATCTCCAAGAAACACAGCACCGGCTCTCAACATTGAATTGCAATCATTAAATAACACAGGACTTCCGAGAAATGGTTTGTAAGACCGGATGGTATAGAATTCTGCGGTCTATAGTATATCCTATCTTAGAATCAAACGCGGAATTGAGTCTTTGAACAAATGTTGTAAGGATACTGGCGCGGGTGTGTGATGGGTGACTGCTAGTGGTAAATTAAAAAAATGCGCGTTTCTATGCTTCGTTAAGCCGTCGGTCCCGGTTGCTATCGATAGATAGTAGTCGTCAAACCTTGTCGGAGGCCTTATAGGCGGTAAGAAAACATCCGACAGCGGGTTGGCCACTATATCGTAGGAATCTCCACCAACGCGCATTGGAGGGGTCTTGGGGCGTTTCGGTCCGCTCGTGTTTCGACCCGCGGACCGAAACGCCTATAAGCATTTTATTCATGGGGATATTCGGACCACAAACGGAAAGTGGACCGAATCACCCAAGAGTTCTTCTTAAATGGGTAGATTCGGTCCAATTATATAGTCATGTACAGTCGAATACAAAAAAAAAATACTTTCGTTCACCAATTATTTGAGTTTTTAAAAGTGATTTTTAAAACTTTACTGTATAAATATACGGAGATATATTTATTTATAGTTGTGTTTTTATTGTGTAAAAGAATTTAACACTATAATGCCAATTACTATGATTAATGTTCTCTCTCTCTCTCTCTCTCTCTGTGTGTGTGTGTGTGTGTGTGTGTGTGTGATTTATTTGTTGTTGTTTATTTTTGTGTAGGGAATTATAAATAAATATAAATTTTATCATAATATATTGCATTTTATTTATTTCTCAATTTTTTGTAACCAACTGTACTTAAATCTTTCAAAACAGTATTCATATCGGGACGAATCGCCCTATAATAATAAAAATATGGGGTGATTCGTCCCGCGGACCGAATCGACCCATTCAGAAGGCATTGTTAGGCGTTTCGATCCCCGGACCGAAACAAGAGCGAACCGATACGCCCTAAGACCCCACCCCATTGGAGCAGCGTGGTGGACGCTGTAGGCCTCCCTCCCAAAAAGGGGAGAGACTCGTGCCCTGCAGTGGGACGTTTCAAGGGTTGCCATTATTATTTATTATTATTATCATAACTTTCGATTTGCTTTTCAAAATAACTTGGCCTAATACCTAATTGTAAAATACAGAAAGAGTTCTTTACCTAAAAAGTTATAGAATAATCTATAGAAAGTCTCTGGTATTTAAAGTATCGAAGAAAATAAATCTTTTGTACGGAACTCTTAATGAGCAAGTATAACTCGTACTTGGCCGTCTCCTCGAGAACCTTATAGAATTATTCTACAGGATCGGTTATCAATGACACTTATTGACATTATTGCCAACCCATTACTTATTCTTCAGGATTTTAGGATTAAATTCACAACTTCAGTCCTAAGATATGCAGTTCACACATTAACCTTTGTATTTACGAATATTATTTCTCAATACAAAGTTAAATTGCCTTCAATTACTTACAGATGAAGATAACAATATCCATTGCCAGTAAATGGCACGTGTCGTATACCTTTACAAGTAACATTATCAAAGCGAAGAACATTTAAAGACGTTGAAGCTCCAAGAAACACAGTGCCGGCTCTCGACATTGAATTGCAATCATTAAATGATACGGGAGTTATGGAAATGGCTTCTGAGCAACACTTACGAATAAAACACCTTCTGTAATGTATAGTCTAGTGCTAGTTTCAAAATTGATGAGTAATAATGTATTAGGTATCTAAGGCAAGCAGAAAGATTAGGTACATTCATTTATTTACTAAGGCTCTACAGCACCAAACATACCTAAGATGCCAGGGTCGCTTTAGCATTATAAGCAAACAACTTTTAAAATAGTATTAAATTAAAAGTATAAGTTTTTTTGCAAGCGAAGCAAGTGAAGGGAGTCATATGGGAATCGTCATATGGGAATACTGCTGAGTTCAGTAGTATTATTACATACTGGGTGACTTTTTTTACCGTCTTGAAAAAAATAGGGCGTGATAAGCAAATGAAATAAAAGCCTATGGCATAGTTTTTTATATTATTTTTTTATATTTTCTAACTTCATCTGAAATTAAAATTTCATTAAACATTTCTATTCATTATTCTATCACCTACAAAACTTGCAAAAACAGGATCGTGTCAAGTTGCCGGCGTTTGTTTGTTGAAATTCAGTGTTCTAAAATTAAAAATAGAATAATGAATAGAAATGTTTAGTGAAATTTTAATTTCAGATGAAGTTAGAAAATATAAAAAATAATATAAATAACTATGCCATAGGCTTTTATTTCATTTGCTTATCACGCCCTATTTTTTTCAAGACGGTAAAAAAAGTCATCCAGTATACTCTGGTTCAGTCATAAGATGTGACTGAAGGAAATAGACAAAATAATGCAGGAATATATTCCCGGACACAAAAGAGTAAAATTACGTACAAAGGTATCAAACCTTACAACACTTTCCTATAAACTACGTTGGTAGTTATTCTGCCAGAAGCCAAAATGTAATAAGATCGACGTGTGGCACTCGGGGGCTGCCGCGGTAAAGCTATTGCATAGCATTTTGTATCAACTTATGCAATTATAATTATTTATTTATTTTATATAAAATTTCATAGAAAGGTTTTAATGATTATAAAAGTCAGATGAGAAATAATTTTAATAATGGAAAATTTTAGAAAGCTTACGTTACTACCTTTTTATCTATGCAATGTGTAACAGGATTAAATATACAACCCGAAACTAGTTTGTTCAGAACCGATAACCGAATCGATTTTAGGCATTTTTAATTTGTCCCAAAATTAATTACAATTACGGATATTATGGTCACCCATTTGGGGAACAGTCAATACAAACGAAAATGAGACGAACGTCTATCTAAACTAATATTATAAAGAGGTAATATTTATTTGTTTGTTTGTTTGTAATGAATAGGCTCAATAACTACTGGATCGATTTTAAAAATTCTTTCACTATTCGAAAGCTACATTATCCATGGGTAACATAGGCTATATTTTATTTTGAAAAAAATAGGGTTCCGTAAGATATTTGGGTTTTTCAGACACAAGGTGTAAAAAATCAACCAGAAAAGTTACTTATTTTGCGTACGCTGCCTAAACTGTAATCCAAAATAAAATGCTAGTCTCAACAAGGTTACTAGAACTCGTTGAGACGTGCATGGTATACCTTTACAAGGGTAAGTAATAAAAGATATAAAAACAATACACATTTCGTTGAAAAAATGTACCCACCTTTTGTATAATTTTGCTTGATAGAACAAACCTTTCAAATAATAAACGCTAGACAAACATTAAAAAAATATATATATTGAAAGAAATAATGTGATTTATATAAAATTTAAACATATAAAAATCGATATACATAACATTCACGTGGCATATAATTCGAAAGATATAACGCTAATTTGAACGAATTTTACAAAATATAATGTATAAAAATAGATAACGACTTAAAAAATATTTATATACTTTTGTTTTTTTTTCATTATACCATATTTTTCATTATGTAGTTACTATATAAAATGTGACGCACTCCTTTATAAGTAACGTTAACAAAGCGAAGAACATTTGGAGACGTTCAAGCTCCAAGAAACACAGTGTCGGCTCTCGACATAGGATTGCAATCACTAAATAATACGGGAGTTCTGGAAATGGCTTCTGAGTTACATAAGTAAAGGAATACAATTCCTTCCATATTCTGTATTCTAGCTTAGAAATTGTCGCTCAATTATCCGAAACATTCTGATCCATCGTTTTGAGCAGGTTTATTTGTATAAAGTAAAATTTTACAGTTAAGAAGCACTTCGCTTGGAAATTGATGAGTACGTTGTTCTTAGGGTTGCGACATATGTGACTGTATCTGTCTCTCCATATCCGTCCTTGCGTATATAACAGTCTTTCTCTCCGAAAGATGTCCGCTGCTGGAACAAAGCTCTCATAATGGGGATATGCCATAATCGCCACGCTTGGCATATGACGCTGCTGCCCCGCTTGCGTTATTGCATTTACTACCGCCCCATTGGAATGGTTTGACCATCATTTTTCAGTTGACTGATTACACTAGTGGAAGAATTATTTTTCAGAAGAAGCAAATTCTTCCGTTAGTGGGTGGTTGGGTCGTCACGTCCCGATGACACAGACACATCACAGTCACTTTATTCCTAACCTGATAAGACTATTTATAAAGATTAACTATATGAACGACAAAGCCAACTCATTAAATTCGGTTTGACAAAAGTCGAATACTCGCTATAGAACACAGACCAATTCCAAGAATGGTTCGCGAGACTATTTAGATTTAAAAAAACATCCAAATTTCAATAGAGAAGATGGTTGGCGATTGTCACCAACATGGGATCCAATACTCAGTAGAATTAAAGCCCAAACGCAACAGTCTGTAAGACCACAAGATACAATTAGTAATTTTTGTGTTAATCCTGAACGCTACGCAAGAAGATTGCCAAATAGATGGAGGTAGCTGCACATAATAATTTTTCAAACTGCTGTCAGACAAATGTCACCTCAGTCTGCCCGAGACCACCGAAGCTGAAAAGCGATCGAAACGTCGGGTTCGATTTTAAATAATCATTATAGTTTAGTATACGCGAGATTAATCCGAAAACTAATTTTATTTCAATAAATGACAAAGTTATGTATGCGGTTTTCGGACAAAAAAGTAGATAATATTTCACTCAATGTGAAATGTTATCTACAAAATATATATAAAATACGTAGGTAGGTATAGGTTTTGTATATCTGTATATACAAAACCTTTCATGAGCGAGCCAGGCTCGAACTTTTTGTTTTTTATAACACAAGAAAACGTAGACCAAGCTCCATAAATTTCACGAATTACACACTTCACTTTTAAATTAAGATAAATTGGGATGCATAATACGTCGTTTACAAAGTGTCACTTCAATAAAATCCTATAAAGCATGGATTTCTGGAAACGTATTTATGCTATGCAAAACAGTCTGGTCCAGCTAGCTAAGCAGATTTTAACGTAGAATTTGCATAGCAGTTCGTGTTACATCGTACATTTAATTTCCATTTTCAACAGAATGTAATACATCTATTTATTAATGGCATGGTTTTCCATTTGTATTTATTTTAAATATGAAAGAAGTTACTTCACGCCTGTATACTCCGAAGGTATCATAAGTATATCTATGCGTTATTACGCAAATATGCAAACACTTGCGATTTTGACCCATATAAAACAGATGCGAGCCTAGTTACATCTTTGGTTACATTTCCAAACGCCGAGAGTGGCACTGGGCAACAACCAGAAATTGGAAAAAAGCCCAATAGCACCACAGATTAGCCTCTGTTGGTAATTAATGCAACCTTTTAACGATATGATCAAAATCAAATGAAATGTTTTCATGAAATGGTGAAGGAAATTTTATCATTTCATGAAGTTGCCGAGCACTTAACCGGTCATATCGACGAACGATTTCTTATGATTGACCTAACCAGCACGTATTGAACAGTCCTGTACTTGATATTTTTATGAAATGCGGCCATATCTATATATGCCATAGGCCAGATATTGTCAATTTTACGATATGACTATGATATATACAAAATCGATTCCTTCTGAGAAATACTGACAGTCAGTATTTCTAACTATAGAATACATTTCGATTCCGGGCTCAAGATTCCGCTATCATTTTATATGACAGCCAGGCTGGTGTTATAAATAGGGGACAGCGAAGGTATCATTTCGACGTCGAATGACAGATATAAGCAGAACGGCTTTTGAAGCTTACATTCACTCCAGTTTATATTGAACTTAATTAATTTGCTAGATTTGAATAAGAGTATGCTATTTTGGTGTTAATAATTTGAAATGAATCGTCTGTTTTATTCATGTTACATTTTAAAATGAATTGCATAGAAATTAAATCAAATAAACTGCTTTAGTAATCGTTGTATTTTACTCGTTTAGTGCCTTGCTTACTAATATTTTAAATGCGGATAATGTGTTATGATTTTCTGTCTGTCTCATTGTTCCGCTTTTACGTCAAAACGACTGAATACGGTAAAAAGATGGTAATATATGTCCCAGTAGTAACTATCACAGAGACAGAGAAGCGGCAACGCATCTGTATTTTGACCTCTGGTTTTGTATAGTTTTTATAACCTGCAGTCATCACTTAACATCTATGTGAACTAGCCACTTTTGTAATATAAAAAAAAACACTAACCTAATAGGCAATACCTAAAATACTTGTATTATCTAAAATAAATATAGTCTCCATGGTACACCACATAAATAAATGTTATCTCGGAATATATTCAACACTATTCTAGGCAAACAGTGAGAAAGAAAATTATTGTATGTGCTTTACTTACCCACAAGTCAGTATACAGGGTTATTTGTAATAAACGTATAACCTCTTGCAGGCAGCCTCACTACATCAATCCTAACAACATTTGCTCTACGATTTTTTAAAATTCATAGTTATCAAAATTTAAATTTTCCCATAAAAATTTTTTTTTGCCTCTAAATTGGCATTTGCTCTTAGCGTAGGTATACCGCGCATCTTTGCCTAGGCGAAATATCACCACGTGCAGCGGGGAGCGGGGTTGCGGAGTGACGCAGCGGCGGCTATGCTCTTTGAACTTTTGAAATAATTTTTAGTTTTTTTTTGGGGTATTTATCAAGATTTGTAAAAAGTCGTAGAACAAATATTGTTGGGAATGATCTAGAGAGGCTGCCTGCAGGAGGTTATGCGCTAAATTAAATTAACCCTGTATTTATAGTAGAAATATTTTGTTTAGGTTTCATTCCGGTGTATTTAAAACTCACTGTTTACTATTACGTTTGGTTAGTTTTTTTTGTTATTTCATCATTTCAGCCAAAAAAGACATCTGCTGCTGGCCAAAGGCCTCCCCCAAAGATTGCCACAACGAACGCTCCTGGGCCACTCTCATCCAGCAATTGCTCGCAACCTTCACCAGATCGTCGATCTACCTCGTGGGGCCTGCCTACGCTTCGTCTTCCGGTACGCGGTCGCCACTCGAGAACTCTTGAGAGTTCTACGAGCTATGTGCCCGCCCTGCCTACTGCCACTTGAGTTTCGCTTTTCGGTGGGCTATGTCAGTTACTTTGGTTCTCTTACGGATCTCCTAACTTCTGATTCGATCTCGGAGGGGAACTCCGAGCATAGGTCTCTCCATTGCTCTCTGCGTGACCTTGAGCCTTCTTATGAGGCCCGTGGTTGTTTATTCATATGAAATATAAGAAATATGCCTTATTAATCTACAATGTACTTAGTTGACTTCCTAATTTTTTGTAAATGTTTTCTAAATATTGTTCTTTTTTTTCCTTATTATTTTATTAGTGCATGTACTATAAATGTCCATATTGTGTCTCATCGAGGACCAAATAAAGTGTTTCGTATTTCTATTTGTAATGCGGATAAAAAAATAAAAATCGAGCTCCGACACTGGTACTCTACCAGTAAAAACGAATCTGCATTTAAACCTTTGGTTTTATGTGGATCATGAAGCTGAAGGCTTTCTTCTTATTTTACCATACATGAGAAAGGGAAAGCGGGATAATATAATCGTAATCTTGAATTGCATCTGCTGTACGTATAGGGATAGATCGTAATCAATTCAATTAATTATCAGACGGCGACATGCAGTCAAGTGTGCTCGAACTGAGCTTAAACCTGAGAGCATCCCTAACAATTATCCTCAAGCTTCTTGTCACTCACTGCACGTATATACACGATCAAACAAAATTAGACTCAATTTGCAACGTTACAAGTGTAAAAATCATACGAAGCTACATCTTTGCAATTACACGACGGCTGCCACAAACGTCATGTGTCCCATCAATTAATTGATACACGCGAAAGCGATTCTTATGTCGAACATATTCGGGCTATAGTGCTTTAACGACATTAACGTGGTGCCTGTCACAGTGCCGTCTCTTGACGGTTTCAAGCTCTTGATTCGCGAGTAATAAATCACGGAGGAGCGTCAGATGGATCTATAGTTCTGCTAAACGACGATATTTCATCTCTGTCACATCTATTCGAGGTGCGTAGTGGATGGTTTTTGCACGTCACTCGTTTACGAGAGTATGCGGGTATTGTGCTAGTTTTACAGTTAGGTTTGACAGGTTGTTCAATGTTTGTAGCCATAAAAGAAAACAATGTTCGTTATTCACGAATATTGGGTATCTAGTTTCACTATTTCAAGGGTTGCCTTCGAAACTGATGTCTACTTGTAATGTAACTAAAAAAAAAATACTTCGATTCCATCCCCCCTTATTCATAAACGTATTTTAGCTAAAGTGTTGCTAATCTCTCCTTTGTCTTTTTCTATCCTGCACATTTGAAAGTGCAACTGACAACGACAAAGCATTCTATAGCTAAAACGTATCTAATGTACTTTTATGAATAAGGGGCTTTAAACTCTCTATAGTACGATTTTTCTACCTTGTGAAATGACAAAATACCAATCCAGTGATAAGATTCTAAATAATTAATTATTACTCTAATGCACGTTAAGCCGCCCAGTTATCGCATTAAAGCCGAAAAAAAAAACCAATGCGTTGAGTCTAATAGTGGTGGCGCTTACAAGTTGTAACCTGTTCGATACATTAGCGGACAAAGTAAAAAAATATTTACTTAATAATAAAACAGACATGTTGGATTACGCTGGATTGAATCTAGAAGCGTTCACCGACAGTCCTCTTAGGTTAGGATCCCACTGCAAAATTATTTCGTTCACCCAGATATGCTGCAAGCCTGAGCAAAATTTTGACGTATATTTGTGATCTAGGGAATATATATCTGTTAGGTTGCCTATCAAACTATGGCCGCTAGTATTTTCAATTAAATTGTTTAATCTTTAACAGCCAGCAATAATTTGGCTCCCATTATTTTGATAATAATGCAAAGAAATGCTTTAATTTGAAATATAAATAACTAATGTACCAAATGAACTTATAAAGTTATCGGGGCGGAGCGTAAATATGTAGGGGCGGCCAAGTGCGCAATGGCAGCCGTGATTTTTCAAGGTCTTTATACATATTGCCGTGAAAAATATTTCATTATAAATAAGAGAATTGAAAAAAAAAATCATTGATAAATAAGTAAAAAAATTTTTTTTTTAAAAAAATTATAACAATACTTGCGTCCAAATTTTGACTGGAAACCTAGTAGATATATATTCTCTAGATTATAAACAGGTATGTGTAAAATAAGGTTTGCAGCATATCTGGATGAACGAAATAATTCTGCAGTGGGATCCTATCTCTCCTTTGGACTCTTCACGAACAAGATTTTTCATTTTTGAGAGATTCGCCGACAGAACTTTTCACCCATGGACTGTTCATCGACAGAATAGTTTCTGATTTTACGTTAAAAATACCTTTCTACCTTCATAGCAGACTGGGACCGGATTACCGGGGGTCCGTACTGAGATATCCGTGATCATGGGAAATGGGAGTCCGCGGAAAGACTCAGTTTCTTAATAAATTCAACCTCACCGTATTCTCACTCATCTATCAGAGCCTGAAGATTCATCAACGCCCGCATTGCTTCGACTACGTCAATTTGCTCTGGAAACTTCTTATCTCGACATAAATCTTCTTTTGTGGTCTCAAACTAAAGTTGCATATACCGTCGCTGTCTGTATTAAGAATCACTATTCTTCTTTTTTAGTTTCGCAGTGGGAATCATACACACGTAACTTCGTAAAACGTAACTTCACGCCTGTAATCCCCGAAGGGGTAGGCAGAGGTATATAGGTTATACCTAGTTCCACATTTATTCTCTCTATATCGAAGAATAAGGATGACAATTAAAGGGTATGTACATAATCTAATACCTTTAAACGAGCAATTCTTGTATATATATATATATAGAATCAAGATCTCGGAAACGGCTCCAACGATTTTCTTGAAACTTACAGATTAGGGGTTTTTCGGGTCAAGAAATCGATTTATTTAGGTTCCAGGTCCAAGAAAAGCTCGGTTCCAAGTTAATAATAAATTTTCTTCATAACCGACGACTAACGCCATCTATTGATGAATAGAAGAACCATTAGTCTACTAACGTTAGTCGTATATGCAATTCATACTAATCGCTACGGAGCGAAGCTCGGTCAACCAGGTACTAATATTATAATCTCACAATCATCTTATCAGCCGAATGATGTCCACTGCTGGACCAAAGCCTCCCCATTTTTTTTATGTAATAGAAATGGCAAACAAGCGTGCAGTTCATATAGATGTTAAGTGATGACTGCAGCCTATAGACACCCACACAATGATCAAAGGTCAAAATACAGATGCGCTGCCACTCCTGAGGCATTAGGTGTTATGCCTCTGTGCCGGAAATTACAGAGCCGTACATTACCATCTGACCGGAACACGATTGTGCTGAACACTACCATTTAGCGGCAAGTAATTATGGCGATTATGCCATAAGCGCCACCCTTGGCATGCGAATTGGCAATCGCAGTTTCGGTTGTTTTATTGTGAGACGCTGCTGCCCATCTTGCGTTTTTGCACTTACTACCGCCACATTGGAATGATTTGACTGCCATTGTTTGGATGACTTACTGCACTAGTGAAAGAACTCTTTTCCCGTAGAAGAATATGCTTCCGCTATAATACCTATTTATACATCAATACATCTATACAAATAAATAAAATTGGAGTGTTTGTTTGTAATATAAAAATAACCGCTTTTTACTAAATGCATATGTAGATATGTATACATGGCACATGTACCAAAACAACATTTTTAACAAAAAAAAATCTGTCTGTCTGTCTTTTTGTCTGTCTGTTTGGCGGGGCTAATCTTGGGAACAGCTGGATCGATTTTGACGAGACTTTCACTGGCAGATAGCTTATGTAATAAGGAGTAACTTAGGCTACTTTTATACTAGCTGCCCACGATTTCGTCCGGGTAGATACTGAACAATCATAAATTCTCACGCGGACGAAGTCGCGGGCATAGCTAGTATAAAATATAAAACAATCGGGGTAAAAATTGATTTTTTTTTATTCTTCCTCAAAACATATCACGTTTCCTGCTGTATCACCCGATATAGAAACATTGTACAAATATTATATCGTACTTTGAACGTTTGGAGAAAGAGTGTGAATCCTTTTGGGAATCGTACACGTGTGGCAAAATAAATAGTTGAACAAAACGTAGGAATCTAAAAATACTGTCGGAAAAAAGATGATATGTTTGCTATTATTTTGAAAAGCCTATTTCAATTTAAATTACCGGCAAACTTTTCTTACGTTATGTAAAGGTAAACATACAGTTTACACTGATAATAATTGTAATGTTGAGCCCCATAATAACAATACCAGAGACATTAAGAGCTCTCACTCACTAGGACGCAATGGCAACGTCGCTGATTACGTATCCAAGCAGCTAGTATTGAAATATATATATTTTTTTAATTTATTTCAGAAAACAAACAGTTGATTTAACAATACGGCAAAAACACTTATAAACTAGCAACCATTTACATGTTTTCGCATTTAGAAGTCGAATTACATCTGTTCAGACCTTAATAATAGTAACATATATATTTATTCATTTAGCAACAAGAAAACAAAGCAGAGAGTATTGAAGTGCATATACTATGTTATTTGTTACAACAACTAAAGGGAAAATAAGACGAAAAAAGGAGAAAATCACGTATTGTTATACTAAGTTATATATATCAAACATTTTTTTTAAATTTTTTTTTCTTCCATTTTAGTTTCAGATAGATACCTAACTCACCAGGCCACCGAGTGGCAACGTCTCCACACCATACTAACTGCTTGGATACGTAACCGGCAACGTGGCCATGGCATCCTAGAGTTAGGGCTCTAAAACTAAAGTCTCGGGGATGGCAACGCATCTGCATTTTGACTTCTAGCCTTTGTGTTAGTATCAATAGGCTGCAGTCATCACTTAACATCAATATGAACTGCATGCTTGATTGCCACCTATATTACATTAAAAAAAAATATCACAGAGACATGAGAACTTTGGTCTCGGGAGTGGCATCTGCATTTTGACCTCTGGTTTCTGTGTAGATGTCTATAGGCTGCAGTTATCACTTAGCATCCTTGTTGCATGCTTATTTGCCACCTTTGTTACATTTATAATAGTAAATAATGTAGTCCATTAATATTTACAAAAACACTGGAGATCTCATTGTAGATACTCCACGACTGTCGCTTAGCGACCAAGACCACGCTGTAAGCTTATGGTGTTCTGTAGAAGACCGAATCCGAACATGGTTGCCATGAACACATTATTTATTAGTAGGTAATAGTAGGTATCAGATAGAATTAGGGTTGTTGAGGAAGTGATTATGAGGAAGAGGAGGAGGTAGAGGAATTGTGATGCGCCAATTTAGAGGATGCGGATGAGGAAGAGGATATTTTTATGAGGAAGAGGATGAGGAAGAGGAAGAGGAAGCAGATGACATAATAATAATAGCAACTCTTGAAACGTCCCACTGCTGGGCACGAGTCTCTCCCCTTCTTGAGGGGAGATCTGGAGCTTACTCCACCACGCTGCTTCAATGCGGGTTGGTGGAGTTACTTGCAAGGGTTAGTGGCCAACCCGCTGTCGGATGTTTTCAAACAGCCCATAAAGCCTCCGACAAGGTTTAACGACTGCTATCTGTCGATAGCAACCGGGACCGTCGCGGTCCTGCTCTCCGAATCACGAAAATGCGCATTTTAATTTGTCACTAGTGGTCACCCGTCACACACCCGACCGCACCCGTATCGCTTAATCGAGTAGATCGCTTGCGTTCTACACCAGCCGGGAGGCCTTGCGCGCTACAGAAAGATGAGAAGAGGATGATACGAAGATATAAATACTAGCGGACCCAACCTAAAATCCGCTGTCCTGTCTCTATCTACTTAACTAAGTATATATATATATACAAAAAAAATAATTAAAAGAGCATTTTGTAGTGGTTGGTCCACTACATAATGCTCTTTTAATTATTTTTACTATGAATCTAAAATCTAAACCATTCTCAAAACACATACGATAAAGAATCATCAAAATTGGTCCAGCAGTTAAGGACGAGTTCAGTGACATATCTACACAACGACATTGCTAAGGCCTTTGACCGGGTCTGGCACAGGGCACTTCTCGCGAAACTTCCATCCTACGGTCTTCCCGAGAGGCTATGCAACTGGACAGCCAGCTTTCTGTCTGAGTGTTATATACAAGTCTTAGTTGACTGTCCGCGCTTAGACAGACTACCTATCAACGCTGGTGTGCCGCAAGGCTCTGTGCTATCTCCCACGCTTTTTCTTCTGCACATCAATGAAATGTTGGAGCAAAACTCCAATTTTCATTGCTATACCGATGATAGTACGGGATATGCACACTACACTAGCCGTGCAAATGCCTCTCGGACACTTATCGAGGAAAGAAGGACTAGACTTGTGTCTGAAATCGAGCACTCTCTGGAGCGGGTCTCGGATTGGGGTCGACTTAATTTAATGCATTCAACCCCTCGAGGACACAAGTCTGCACGTTCACCGCTAAAAAAACGCCATGCATTGTAGCACCACAGTTCCAGGGCATTCCGATCGCCGTTGGTAAGAGTATCTGTATCCTGGGCGTTGACATATCGAACGAAGTGCAATTCGGGAGTCACATTGAGTGTAAGACCAAGTTGGCATCCAAAAAGCTAGGGGTGCTTAACAAAGCCAGGCAGTATTCACTTTTACTTCGGGGCAGCTACAACTACTCATACTCATTTGTGGGCGGGAGCCCCCAAATACTAGCTTGGTCTACTTGACTCCCTACAAAAACGCGCCGTTCGTATTGTTAACGATTCAGGACTTACTGACAGGCTCGAACATCTGAGCCTACGCAGAGACATTGGGAGTATGTGCGTGTTGTACCGTCTCTACAATGGTGAGTGCTCTGCTGAACTGTTTGACATGGTGCTACCATCTATTTTCCTACACCGTACTACCCGCCGAAGAGAGAAGTTCCACCCACACCGACTGGACACCTGGCAGTGCTCAACGGTGCGGTTTTCACGTTTGTTCTTGCCCAGAACGTATAAATTGTGGAACGAACTTGCCTCTGAGGTGTTCCCTAGGTGCTACATTAAGAGGTTCTTCAAAAATGGCGTCAAAGGAGTCCTTCAGGGCTGGCAGCGCGTTGGCAACTCCCCTGGTGTTGCAAATGTTCATAGGCGACGGTGACCACTTTCCATCAAGTGGCCCGTCTGCTTGTCTGTCAACCTACAGACATAAAAAAACACACGCACATCAAAAAAAAAGGTGAGTGAATGACACAATTTCATTTAGGAATTGAAATGAAAATAAGAATGCAGTCTTTATTTCTTTGTTAATTAGGTATTTAAGTCGAATATTATTAATCAAAATAAAAGAATTGAATATTATTAATCGAAATTTGTTTTAAACAGGAAGGTTAATTTTTATTAAAAAAATTTTTGAACGCTGTTTCCCCAACAACCGGTTTTATAGCTCATCATATACCAATACAGCATTGCTAAAAAGTCGTTTGCTGGTACATTTGATGGAAGAGAAGATAGGTATTGTAAAGATACAGTTCTGTAAAGCCCCGAATATTTCGATTTTTTAAGTTGAGTACGCGTATAAACAAATTAATGTATGTCAATAAAATTAAAACAAACAATCATGGAACAGCGCCGGTGGCGGGTGGGAAGGTCTCGCTCGCCTGTTCGGCCTGGCACCGTGCTGCGGCGTGTGCGTTGCCATCGATACGCAACGCGCATGCGCAACAAAATTCCTCATAAATTCCTCTTAAATTTTGAGGAAGCGGTAGCGGAAAAGGATTTTTTAATTTAATTTTTGAGGATGCGGAAACGGTTGAGGATCCCAAAATAATGCGGAACTTGCTCATTATGAGGAAGAGGAAGAGGAATCCTCAGCAACCCTAGATAGAATTTGTAATTCAATAGATACCTCAATAATCAAAGCGCTCGAGCTCCATTATTGTAACTAGTAAAGAACATTTAATTTTAATTCCCAAATAACAGAACTTTACATTTTACTTAAATACTAGCTAGGCCCGCAACTTCGCCCGCGTGAGAATTTATTATTGTTCAGTATCTACCCGGACGAAGTCGTGGGCGCAGCTAGTATAAAAGTAGCTTAAGTTACTCCTTATTACATAAGTTATCTGCCAGTGAAAGTTCCGTGAAAATCGGTCCAGCTGTTCCCAGGATTAACCCCGCCAAACAGACAGACAGAGAAAAGTTGTAAAAAATGTATACATACATATGCATTTAGTAAAAAGCGGTTATTTTATGTTACAAACAGACACTCAAATTTTATTTATTTGTATAGATAGACGTCTTTTTTGTAAAAAACCTGTTAATCCTTCAAGGATCGTACGGCCACCGGCGGCGAGACACAATTGAATTTTAATTGTCATATTTTTCTCGTGTCTGGAGAGATTAACGAGCACCTAGCAATTGTAACAAGAATTGTGTTTACCTTGTATAGATCCGAGTAAAAAAAAGTAATACCCTCATACTTTATTCATTGTACCACTGCTGCTCACGAAAACGAGTAACACAGCCCCAGTTGGCAATAAACTGTGGTACGTTCCGGAGAAATATCGGCGAGCTTGTGACCCGGCGAAATTAAGTTTTTCGCGTCACGTCACCGCGAATTTGTCACTTTGGCCGCTACAAGCCAATATGGTGTTTGCTTCGAAGAATTCAATTGTTGCTGTTATTTTTAAAATAACGATGTGTCATTGCGAATAGTTGCTAGTTTCAATAATCTTAGTACGTACATACCTGACGAAATAAAACGATAAATAAAAAGTTAACTATTTTGATTTTTGGCATGTTATACCAGCATGTCAATATGCTTCATTCAACCTCCTACGGAGTAAGCAAAGGACATGGAGCGCTGAACATATTCCTCTAAAAAAAAAAACACAAATATTGTGTACCGAGCCATTGCGACAAGAATTGTGTAAACTTCCTTGTACAGATCCATTTCAGTATAAAAAAATATCCTCATACTTTATTCATTACACCATTGTTGCTCACGAAAACGAGTAACACAGCCCCAGTTGGCAATAAACTGTGGTACGTTCCGGAGAAATATCG
Organism: Macrosoma leucophasiata; assembly: GCA_036365455.1. NCBI lineage: Eukaryota > Metazoa > Arthropoda > Insecta > Lepidoptera > Hedylidae > Macrosoma > Macrosoma leucophasiata. The sequence continues at coordinate 6,059,372 of JAWQUS010000014.1, read as the reverse complement.
GCGAGCTTGTGACCCGGCGAAATTAAGTTTTTCGCGTCACGTCACCGCGAATTTGTCACTTTGGCCGCTACAAGCTAATATGGCGTCTGCTTCAGTAAGTTCAAATGCTGCTTTTCTTTTTAAAATACGATATTGCTAGTCGTTGCTAGTTACTACCTCCTTAATTAAATGAGTATGTTCTGGAAAAAATAAGCAGATAAATACAGATTTACTTTCAAATACTATATTTATACTTTTTACTATATATTTAGATCTAATATTATATTACTACAAATATTTCAAAAAAATACCAAATTCTCGCCAAGACCCTTACAGGATAAGTAGAGAGTACGGAACCCTAAAAAATTATGTCACTGCAAACCCGTCTTATTTCTATTTTTATTAAATGAAGTCTATTTTATACTAATAGCATTTTTATAAACATACCGATTTTGAAAGTCTTGAATTGATTTATAATGACAACCCATTATACGTCCCACTGCTGGGCACGAGTCTCTCCCCTTTTGGGAGGAGGCCTGAAGCTTACTTCACCACGCTGCTCTAATGCGGGTTGGTGGAGATACGGGTTGGTGGCCAACCCGCTGTCGGAGGTTTTTAAACCGCCCATAAGGCCTCCGACAAGGTTTAACGACTGCCATCTATCGATAACAACCGGGACCGACGGCTTAACGTGCCCTTCGAAGCACGGAAACGCGCATTGTAATTTGCCACTAGCGGTCACCCATCACACACCCGACCGCGCCCGTATCGCTTTACCGAGTAGATCGTTTACGATCTACACTAGCCGCGGGGCCATGCGCGCTTCTTGAATTGATTATTATTTTAATTTTCCTTGTTGATGCCAAGTAGCAAAATTTGATCTACGATTTAAAATGCAAAAGCATAATCATTAAGCTAGGTCTATTTTATACAGAACTGTTCTTATAATTATCCTTTTCTTTGTAGTTTCAATCGTTTTAATCCAATAGGAATTTCCATGAAACATTTATTGTCGTGAAGCATCATCTAAATACTCCCCGAAATCTAGTACCTACTAGCACAAATCTCGCAAGTGAGGTTTATTAGTACTATTTAGTTAAGCCCGAACTGTATTTATAAGTCAACAATAAAATAATAATGATTATAAAAAGTGTTCATAAGGAAATTTTCGAAATAGTACAATGAGCTGCATTACTACTATTACTATTCTACTATTACTAGTACTATTTCGAAAGACAGCTTTGAGGTTTTCAACCTCAGTTGAAATTTGTATTTTAAAATAATGAAACCTTGTTCATTAAATACGAATTCAATTCCATAATTAAATATTTCATCAACATCAGTTGGTAACGCTTTTAACTCCACTTCCATAGTTATGCCGTCCCAGTACTATTTTGTCATAATCGTCAGCAGCTACATATTATATTACTAGCTGACCCGGCAAACTTCGTATTGCCTCAGAATGAAATAAGGTGTCAAAAGTTTGATAGATACGGACTATTTGTATGGAAAAATAAAATTGTGGTTTGTACTGTTTCCCTTCAATTTCTTCATATTTTCTTACCTTTTAAACCTTCCCTAGACTTCCAAAAATCATTCAAAACCAAAATTAGCCAAATCGGTGAAGCCATTCACGCGTGATGCCGTGACCAAGGAAAACGGGTTGCATTTTTATATACATAGACGTGGCCGGCTATGCTAACATCAAAAATTTAAAAAGTGGAAATTATTGAATTATACGGCATTTCGTTCACTACAAAATTAATTTAATTAATTTTATAGCGTCAACAACACGTGGTAATTATGCTGTTAAAATGTAGCTTATATGACACGCTTGTAGATTTACCATAGCAGCGCCATCTATTGATTACTTACTCAACCCAGTCGAAAGGTATCGACATCTGTTAGAATCATTTGGAGTTAACAGATAATTGTGACTGTCAAATAATAACAGACAAATAATTAGCAATAAATTAAAATTGCGACTATAATTTGAGATTTAAACTATCCTATCTCTCAAGTTAGATCGAACTGCACATGGTGTGCGAATTTTATTATAATCGGTTAAGTGGTTTAGGAGTCCATTGAGGACAAACATTGTGACACGAGATTTATATATATTAAGAAGATATAGCCGGAAGCGGGCGGCGGTACTAGAGCGGCATAATCTCATAACACTTGTTAATGCAGCGATTACTGCAAGAGATTAATACGGACTGTATTTTAGCCTACTCTTGTGATATTAGCGTGATTTATCTACTTGCCGCTAAACGGTAGTGTGCAGCACTATCGTGTTCCGGTCAGGTGGTAATGTACGGCCCTGTAATTTCCGGCACAGAGGTATAATACCTTAGGCCTCAGGAGTGGCAACGTATCTACATTGGAATCTCTAGTCTCATGTAGATGTTTATAGGCTACAGTATTACTTACCATCAATATAAACTGTATGCTTGTTTACCACTTCAATACATTAAAAAACACTGCAGCGCGCATTTAACGGCATCTATTAATCGATGTTGTTATTCGTGTTGGACATTCATCAATCTTGTTTAAATATTACACACTATTTGGTCCATAATCGCATATTTCACGAACAGTACCGCACGCAGCTGCAAATTCCATAATTATTTCCCAGTACTTTGTCATACAGCTAGCTAGCTAGTCCACAGCTATCAATATAACCGGAAGCGCGCCGCGGTACTAGCGCGGCATAATCTCGTAACACTTGTTAATGCAGCGATTACTGCAAGAGATTAATACGGACTGTATATTAGCCTCTTGTGATATTAGCGGACATTGCAGCGCGCATTTAACGGCGTCTATTTATCGATGTTGTTATTCGTGTGGAACATTCATCAATCTTGTTTAAATATTTAAACACTATTTGCTCCATAATCGCATATTTTATGAACAGTACCGCACGCAGCTGCAAGTTCCGTAATTATTTCCCAGTACTTTGTCATACAGCTAGCTAGCTAGTCCACAGCTATCAATATAACCGGAAGCGCGCCGCGGTACTAGCGCGGTATAATCTCGTAACACTTGTTAATGCAGCGATTACTGCAAGAGATTAATACTGACTGTATATTAGCCTCTTGTGATATTAGCGGACACTGCAGCGCGCATTTAACGGCGTCTATTTATCGATGTTGTTATTCGTGTGGAACATTCATCAATCTTGTTTAAATATTTAAACACTATTTGCTCCATAATCGCATATTTTATGAACAGTACCGCACGCAGCTGCAAGTTCCGTAATTATTTCCCAGTACTTTGTCATACAGCTAGCTAGCTAGTCCACAGCTATCAATATAACCGGAAGCGCGCCGCGGTACTAGCGCGGTATAATCTCGTAACACTTGTTAATGCAGCGATTACTGCAAGAGATTAATACTGACTGTATATTAGCCTCTTGTGATATTAGCGGACACTGCAGCGCGCATTTAACGGCGTCTATTTATCGATGTTGTTATTCGTGTTGGACATTCATCAATCTTGTTTAAATATTTAAACACTATTTGCTCCATAATCGCATATTTTATGAACACTACCGCATTCAGCTGCAATTTCCATAATTGTTTGTTCCCAGTATTTGGTCACAATAGTCCGCGACTATCAATATAGCCGGAAGCGCGGCCTGATCAAGTAGCGAGCTTGACATTTATAAGGTATACTATGAAAATCAGAGAATGGCACTGTGCTCTAATAGATGAGACTTAGTGAAAAGAAACGCTTTCAGCTGCAACTTCCATAATAATTATTTTTTCAATTATTTGTCACAATGTTCTGCAGCTGTCAGTGAAGGCCGAAGCGCGCCGCGGTACTAGCGCTGCCTAATCTCATAATATTCGTTAACGCATCGATTACTGTAATTAATATAAACTGTTTATTTACGGGCAATCTGTCAATTGATGCTGTTATCCGTGTTAGACATTCATCAGTCTTGTTTATGACATTTATTTGCTCTGCAATCCCATATTTCATAAACAGTACCGCATTCAGCTGCAAGTTACATAATTATTTTGTGCCCAGCACTTTATCACAATAGTCTGCAGCTATCAATATAGCCGGAAGCGCGCCGCGGTACCAGCGCGGCCTGATCTCATAATACTTGTAAATGCAGCGATTACTGCGCTAGATTAATGTATATTACCTTGCTCCTGCAATATTAGTGGACACTGGAACGAGAGTGTGCCGCGCAAAACGCATTTTACGGTGTATTTCTATTTGCGTTGTAATCCGTGTTAGATAAATTTGGTCGTATCGTGCCAATATAAATATACTTACGAAGTCCATATTCATAACTTTTTGGGTGTATTTCTCCAAAAAATAGGTGTCTATTCTTTCGGTATATGCTTCTACGTACTTATTTGTATGTTGAGTCCCATGTAATACGAGATTTATAAGGCACATTATAAAACTCCAAGGCGACACTGTGCTCCAATGTTAAAAGTGAAATATTTTAAAAGTAAATCTTATTTATTTCATTAAAACACTATCCCCCTTATTCATAAACGAATTTTAGCTAAAGTGTTGCTAATCTCTCCTTTGTCTTTGTCTATCCTGCACATTTGACAATGCAGCTGACAAAGACAAAGTATTCTATAGCTAAAACGTATCTAAAGTATGTTTATGAATAAGGGGGTATATGTTTCACCATCTCATATTTAGTAAACAGTAACGCTTTCAGGTGCAACTCCAATTTTTTTAAGTTTATTGTCACAATATTTGGCTGCTATCAATAAAGGCAAAGAAGCACGCCGCGGTACTAATGCTGCCTAATCTCATTTTTTTTTAGGTAATGGAAATGGCAATCAGGCACGCAGTTCACATTGATGTTAAATGATGACTGCAGCCTATAGACACCCACACAAAATCCCAGGGTCAAAATGCAAATGCTTTACCACTCCTGAGGTCTAAGGGGTTATGCCCCTGTGCCGGAAATTACAGGACTGTACAATACCACCTCACAGGAACACGATAGTGCTGAACACTACCATTTAGCGGCAAGTATTACCATTTAGCGGTAATGCGGTGGTGCCTACGTCAGCAAGCTCAGTCACTGGAGCTCTACCACCAGTAAAGTTGTTAACGCAGCGACTACTGCAACTTATATTAACTCGCGTCTATCTATTGATATTTCATGAACAGTACCGCATTCAGCTGCAAGTTACATAATTATTTTGTGCCCAGTACATTGTCACAATATTCCACAGCTATCAATATAAACGGAAGCGCGCAGCGGTACCAGCGCGGCCTAATATCATAATACTTGTTAATGCGGCGATTATTGGACGAGATTAATACTGACTGTATATTAGTTTACTCCTACGATATTAGCGGACACTGGTGCGAGAATGTGTTGCGTTAAGCTCATTTTACGACGCCTGTGTATTAATATTGTAAGGCTTGTTGGACATTGTTCGTATAGTGCGAAAATAAACATACAAAACGTATTATCATTAATGACTGTATTTCTCCAAATAAAAACTGTTCGATAATAAGGTTTCTCTAGTCTCTTGTATCAACACACTATTGGCCGAATACTCAAACGTCACTCAATTTTAAGCAACCCTCAATTGAGCGCTATCTCTATCGTTTGAACGTGTTTTATAAAGACAGAAAACTTTTAAGTCCCACTTAGATTTTAGTGACGTTTGAGTATTTGGCTGTATGACAAGCTATTTTTAATTTCTGTGTGAGTGATAGGGGGCGAGTAAACTGTTACTACCATTACTAGTACAAAATCCGGACATGTGCGATTCGGACTCCCACTTATTATTTCTTATTCAGTCTCTAAAAGTGGCCCCTCTAGATTTTTCTTATGTAAAGTGGTAAACAAGCATGCAGTTCACATTGATGTTAAGTGATGTGGGCCTATGGACACTTACACAAAGACCAAGGTCAAAATGCAGATGCGTAACCACTTCTGAGGCCTAAGATGTTATGCCTCTGTGACGGAAATTACAGGGCCGTCCTACCATCTGACCGGAATACGATAGTGCTGAATACTAGATACCATTAAGCGGCAAGTACATTAGGGTAAGAACTCTACCACCAGTAAAAACTTAGCCACAGGTGGCATTTAATCCATGATAAGACTTACATACCTACATTACACTTAAGCTTTTAGTATGAACTTCTCGAAGCCTAACGCGCTCTGCGTATCTCCAAATAAAAAACTGATAAGAAGCTTTGAAATACAATCGAGCAGTGAGTACCTACAGTTAGTCTTTACGACCAGAACGGCAACAGACAGATTAAGACCTAGATTAAGATTTATCTCTTAATCTGAAGCACTGGAAGCCTTGTACGGTTACGAATCTCATTTAGATGATACAATTATGGTAGAGGTAATCTTGAATTCAAGGTTAAAAATCCAACCGTTTATTTTTTCACGAGCTTTGTAATAAAATTTATAAAAAACAAGTAATTTCACGCCTGTAAACCCCGAAGAAGCAGAGATAAATGCATGCATTCAATCATACATGCAAACACATGTTTTGGCGCATGTTACAGGTGGCGAGCCTATTGATATCTCCGGGCACATTACCAAACTTCGAGGTATATATATATATATATATATATATATATATATATATATATATATATAATAGGTCCTGGGTTCGATTCCCGGGCCAGGAAGAAGGATCTGTAATTCAATATACATTACATAGATTACATTATATTGAATTATTATATATAGATTACATTATATTGAATTACAGATCCTTCTTCCTGGCCCGGGAATCTATAGTAGTAGTTGCCTGCTACCACTAGGCTACTCAAGCAGTATAACAATTTGAATTGGGATTTGATTCCGCAACTAGTGGGGGTTGAGAGTTCAAGCAAGTAATAACAATGCTACTTGGGCAACTACTACTTTTTACTGGTGGTAGAGCTCCAGTGGCGGAGCTCGCGGGCGAAGGCACCACCACATTACCTAATATACTTGCCGCTAAATGGTAGTGTTCAGCACTATCGTGTTCCGGTCAGGTGGTAATGTAACGGCCCTGTAATTACCGACACAGAGGCATAACACCGTAGGCCTCAGGACTGGTAACGCATCTGTATTTTGACCTGTGGTTTTTGTATAGATGTCTATAGCCTGCAGTCAGCATTTAACATCAATGTGATACTATATCAATGTGAGTTGCATGCTTGTTTGCCTCCCTTACATATAAAAAAATATTCTTAATTCCGTATACATTCAACAATAAAATAATTGTGTAATACTGAATCAATGTTACTTTGCGAAATCCATTGGCCGAGAGCCTCTCTGATTCGATATCAACTTTCTTAAGATGTCTTTCTCCGAAGGGACGTATGTTATTTCTCGTACCCACTTTAGATGAAATGTATTTGAGTGGCCAGTGAGCGTAACAGGCGAACACAGTAGTTTAAAGGAAATAAATATTTTGATCTGTTTTTTTTTGCAGTTAATATCTATCTATAAGCTGGAAGAAATATCCAAGAATTTTCTCAGTTACGATATTATATAATAATAATAATGGCAACCCTCGATACGTCCCACTGCTGGACACGAGTCTCTCCCCTTCTTGGGAGGAGGCCTGGAGCTTACTCCACCACGCTGCTCCAATGCGGGTTGGTGAAGATAAGGGTTAGTGGCCAACCCGCTGTCGGACGTTTTCAAACCGCCCATAAGGCCTCCGACAAGGTTTAACGACTGCTATTTATCGATAGCAACTGAGACCGACGGCTTAATGTGCCCTCCGAAGCACGGGAACAAGCATTTTAATTTGTCACAAGCGGTCACCCATCACACACCCGACCGCGCCCGCATTGCTAAACCGAGTAGATCGGTTCCGATCTAAACCAGCCGAGAGGCCATGCGCGCTTCGTTCGTTACGATATTACAAAAATTTTATAAACTGCCTCAGTGGTACAGTAGTAGCAGTCCATTACTCCTACGGTGGGGTCCTGGGTTCGAGTGCCAGGTCCTGCACTATTAGAGATTTAGTATTATTTCATATTCTCTGGTATAGCTTAAATCTTACGTAAATGTAATCTTTGTATGTGTACGAATAGACATGCCTTACTAACATTGTAATGGTAAAAAAAACCCTTCCGCTTAGTTCGCAAAAGTTAAGTCCATGATCAAAGTTGATAAACTGTGATTGGATTAAACAAATACAAAGCTGTGGCAAACCGACAAGTTGACTGAGCTCGTTTACCTCCCGATACTTGAACCTAGTCAATTAATTTTACTATTGGAACAATCATGAAATCAAAGAATGCTTCCATGATTATTATAATAATGGCAACCCATTATACGTCCCAATGCTGGGCACGAGTCTCTCCCCTTTTTGGGGGGAGGCCTGGAGCTTACTCCACCACGCTGCTCCAATGCGGATTGGTGGAGGTGGGTGGGTTAGTGGCCAACCCACTGTCGGATGTTTTCAAACCGCCCATAAGGCCTCCGACAAGGTTTAACGACTGCTATCCATCAATAGCAACCGGGACCGACGGCTTAACGTGCCCTCCGAAGCACGGAAACGCGCATTTAATTTGCCACTAGCGGTCATCCATCACACTACCCAACCGCGCCCGTAGTGCTTAACCGAGCAGATCGCTTACGATCTACACCAGCCGCTGGGCCATGCGCGCTTCGCATGATTATTATGATAAAATAGAATAAAATAAATAGGATAAAAACACTGGTGGTATATCTGAAGGTGCTTGCGGGCGTAGGCACCACCGCATTACCTAGTATACTTGCCGCAAAATGGTAGTGTTCAGCACTATCGTGGTCCGGTCAGGTGGTAATGTACGGTCCTGTAATTTCCGGCACAGAGGCATAACACTTTAGGCCTCAGGAGTGGTAACGCATTTGCATTTTAACCTTGGTTTTGTGTGAGTGTCTATAGGATGCAGTCATCACTTAACATCAATGTAAACTGCATGCTTGTTACCACTTCCATACCACAATTTCCACTTCCACTTCCATACATAAAAAAAATAAATATTCGAATTACTTTATCTGTAAAATATTCGAATATTATGACTGTCGCGGCAACAGAACAAGTTGCGTTTCGGGGTTAACAGGGCATCTGCATATTGATTTCTGGATTTTGTGTAGATGTCTTAAGTCAGCATCAGCAGTCATCATTAAGCTTTAAAGATGTAAAATTTCTTGTTTACCTAAATAACTTTGTGTTTGAGCTCACAAGTGAGCTGCATTTTACAAAAAAAACTTATTGTTAGTCGTATACACACACTGTAAAACGATTAAACATTCATACCCAATGATTTTTACATCAATATCATTTTAATTACTAACGGACTTCTTATATTCTGAGAGCCTGCGACGCCCAGACTTTCGTTATATTATAAAACCTGGAAATTCTTCTATATATGTCCCCTATACAGGTATAAGCAAAACCAAAATAATGTATACAACCTGGGTCGCGGTGGCTTTGACAGGTAACAGGTAGTAAAGGTGAGTAAAATTGTGTTTCATATTTGTGAAAGTATAAAACTTAGTTTTCATATATTTTAACTTACAATCATATTAGAAACCGCCTCGTCTATTGGCGGACACTTTGGACGGTAACAACCCCTTGCCAGGCACCCTCACAGTCTACCTATTTTTATATCTAAAAACGTAACTTCACGCCTGTAATCCCCGAAGGGGTAGGCAGAGGTAAATGCATGCATTCAAGCATACATGCAAACACCCACGATTCGCCGGTTACGTTTTGGCCCATGTAACAGGTGGCGAGCCTGTTGACATCTCCGGGCACATTACCAAACTTTGAGGTACTGGGAAATTTCCAGAAAATGGAAAAATCCCAATAGAACCAGAGACAAAGGCTTTTTCACCATTATCTCTGATAACCCCCTACCCGGGAATCGAACCCAGGACCTCAGCGTAGTAGTAGTGGCCTGCTACCACTAGGCTACCGAGGCATTTTTATATCTACTTTCGTCATACTATAAAATCTGACTTTTATATATGTTATTCAGAAAACTATTCGAATAATGTTTCCACAATTCCCAGTCACTTTCGATGGTTCCCCTATCTTCCCAGACACATTGAAGTCTACTCCAGGCGTGCGCGCGATGAATATACATGTACGTTGGTGCGAGTGAAATAGCGCGATCTATATTCAAAATTTATCAAAAAAAAAAATATGTAGATTTATAACCGATTAAAATAGTTTATTAAAAAAACATAAATTAATGATATTTTTATATCAACAAAATACGAAATCTATACAAATAAATAAAATTGTAGTGTCTGTTTGTAATATTAAAATAACCGCTTTTTACTAAATGCATATGTATGTATACGCGGTACATATACCAAAATAACATTTTTTACAATTTTTGTCTGTCTGTCTGTCTGTTTGGCGGGGCTAATCTTGGGAACGGCTGCACCGATTTTGACGGGAGTTTCACTGGCAGATAGCTGATGTAATAAGGAGTAACTTAGGCTATTTTTATACTAGCTGCGCCTACGACTTCGTCCGTGTAGGTACTGAACAATCATTAATTCTCACGCGGGCGAAGTCGCGGGCACAACTAGTCAACAATTGAATGCGATTCATTACGCTATTAACTTTTGCAAATTATCATTAAATTTTGCATTTAAATAAAATTTAAATTTTTTCAAGTGAATTTTATGGAATCAAGTTGTGATTTAAGAAAGTTGTAAAAAAATATCTATGATTTTTTTAAAAGTATTGTGCAGAAAATAATAAGAAAAATCGGGAGTCGATGATAAAATTCTAGAAGTTTAAAGTTAAAGCATGTGTGCGGGTAGATGGTAACATGTCACCCTGGTTTGATGTTAACATCGGTGTCAGACAGGGTTGCGTGCTTTCGTCTAGGCTGTTTATCATATATCTGGACAAATGCCTCCAGAGGGTAAATTAGATGGATGTGGGAGTTCGGATTCGGATGGATTGGCAATGTAAATAAAAAACAATGAATTGAGTACTTTGACAATTTACATTACCATACAGTAAGAGTCTGTCAAATATAGAAAATAATATTAGATATAAGCTAAATTTGACATTAGATAACCTAATTAATTTGTTATAATAACAAGTTTTATTAATTGGACATAAATTGTATTCTTGGAAATAATTTTTATTTGACCAAAGATAATTAATAAATTATTAAATTATCTTAATAAATTTTTGAAACGACAGATAGCTGTATCGCTATCAAATTATATTGACTATATAGCCAAAAATTTGGCTATGCCGACTGCCTCTATTGGGCAATTGCATAACAATATACAGAGTATTCCAAATATTAGCATAGTAAATGACAAATCAGTATTGAGTAGTTTTACTACCAATACTGTGAATAATAGTTTACAAATGACATCTAATAATGTGGACATTCAATTAAATTATTTAAATTAGATTTAGAGACACAAGAGACAGCCTCTTGCTCACATTTTCCAAAGGGAAATGTTTAAAAATCTAGTATGTTGTTTCATTATAATAATAACATTGTAAACCTGGTGCATCAAAATATACAAGGAATATTGGGTAAAGAAGTAGAAATTGAGTTATTTTTAAACATTAATGACAAAGGAGATGTTGCGAACTCGGCTCTAGTTCGTACAAATTAAAAAAGAAAAGAAAAAAACGGGTAAATTAAAGAAGAATCCGAAAAAAATACAATTAATTTATTCAAGAATATATTTTAGAGTTACAACCACATTTAATTCAAACGATTTAATCATTTTCAACCATATTCAACATGGCGGCGATACAGCCGACGCTTCTTTAAATTGGAAATCGATTAGTTTAAGTTCTTAGTATTAACACATGAAATCGATTTCGATAGTATTTAAAATTATTACTTTTTTCTCCAAGTACTATAATAAAAACAAAAAACAATAAAAAAAATTAAAATGTCAAAATGACATCGCCCGCCATATTCGCCATGTTGGTTTGAGTTGCAATTCTAACTGCAAATAATATTTTGTAACTGCAAACAAAGCTAAATAAGTGAAACTATGCAGTAAAAAAACCATTTTTATATTGATTTTGTCTGTTAATGATATTGTGTACAATACATGGCCGGAGGTCCATACATTTTTGCAACATCTCCTTTGTTGTTTTACTGAACATTGGTTGAAAAATAGTGAATTAATATTCAATTTTAGTGGGCACCAGGTAGGCAGTTCGTTCTGTAGGTCACATGCAATACGTGGTGGCTCTCTTATATTGTTAAAAAATGACATTAAACATAAAGAACGCAGAGATATAGTGAGTCTTTCCGTAGAACGAACTGCAGAAATAGCTTGTGTGGAGCTTGAGCGCTTGATTATTGTGTCCGTATACAGACCTCCAAATGGATCTTATGAATGTTTTGAAAAAAATTTTGATGTTGTACTAAACAATCTAACTGCTTCAAACAAACGTGTCATTATTTGCGGCGATTTCAATATAAATTTGTCGGAGGAAACTCCAACAACTGTGAGGTTTAAATTCATTAATACAGGTTACTTATGTCATTTAATCTGCATAATTTGTTCTCAGAACCTACTAGAATTACACAGAACTCAGCGACATGCATAGACAATATTTTTATCGATTTTGAACCTACACATAAAAATATTTTGACTGAATTAAGCTCCGACCATTGTGGTCAGTTAGTTTCCTTCTGTGGTCAATTACATAATGATAAAAATAAACGAGCAATTGTATTTGTTCCTATCAATGCGAAGCGAATTAAGAAATTCAGAGAAAATGTTGTCTCAAAACTTGCAAACATGCAATACCATAACGATCCTAACGTATTATACAATGACTTTATTGCCACAATTTTAAAAGAATATAATTTAGTTTTTACCAACAAGACAATAAAATGTAAGAAGTCATAAGTCGTTCAATGAATGGGCGACGGTTGGAATACATAAGAGTAGACAGAGATTGTATGACCTTTATGGAGAAAAGTCATATAATCACACAAATTCGTTTAAAAATCATGTTAAATTATATTCGAAAATATTCAAGAAAGTGTGTTTAGCAGCCAAGGCACTTCACATTAAAAATAAAATTAAAAATTCAAAAAACAAAATTAATGCGACTTGGAATGTAACATACTGCAGTTACAGAACATGAATTAATACCTATTTTTAGTACATTTAATGCAATGTAGAGAAAGAAGTGTAGGCGAACAATTTTCGATTTTTTTTTCTTAATATTAATCAGTAAGAAGTACAATCTGTTTTCTGATCAGTCCCCGTACAATCCCTAAACCACAGACGCAGTAAAATATTATTAGGTAATTTGATAACAATAAATAATTGAACAATGAAATAAATGTAACCAGAAAATGTCTTTATCCATCGTCGTTATCAGTATTTTGATTGCTTGTCAAATAAAAGCAAAACGTTGACCATGAACCTTGAATAAATCACGTCCACATTTGCATTTCCTTTATTATAAGCGACTTCAAAAAGACTGCTATCCTGTTATTCTTTCATATTTATTCCGAATCAATCAATCTTTGCCGCATTTTCCGATCGCCGCTCTCGCCGAAAGAAAATAAATCTTTTGTAAAACTTTTCTGAACAGGATAGGTATTATTCATGAGTGTGCCAAGCGTCTGATTGATCGGTCTGTTTAGATTTATAGGCAAGTTAAAACTGAGTGCGGTTTTTTATGGATAAAGCGATAGTTCACGTTTGGACCTCTAGGTAATAGGGTTTTACGCACGTTTGTAAACTGTTACGGGTTTTACGGGTTTCCATTAAAATTCTGATGGATTTCACAGAAAAAACTGAAAACGTGTTTTTGTACTACTACGCTATAACGTTTATAACTTCCTGCCTGTTTTTCCCTTACGATTTAAACAGTGTTATGAATATTATTCTGTTGATGCCTATTTTAATTCTTAGCTGTTTTTCGATGATTATTTATTTTATTTTAAAGTTTAATTTGACGTATAGAATCAATGTATTCATAATTGTTATTAACTTTATTTTTTTTTTTAAATTACCTATCTTAAGAAAATTTTACTATTTGCAAGTAATTAAATGAATTTTGAACCTTGAGTATTGAAACATTAATGCATAGACTAATATACATTTACATATACATTTTTGTGGGTTCCGTATCTTACAAGGTGTCGTTATGTGTTATCGTTGTTATTTAGATTTCAATACCTATAAACTACCTCCTTGCCAAAATTAATTTCTGTATATTAAGCAATTTTCGATAATTCAAGGGAGCTGACACTTGGTTTTTATGTATATTATACAGATATAAATAATATGTAAAAACAGGTTACAGTTACAGGCTAATTCTGGATATACATACGCCCACGATTTGCCTTGTTTGCCGGAAGGGTTAGGCATTGATACATGCGTGCGTGTATAGTGCTTACTAACCCTCCGGGGAAACACAGACCAGACGCTATATTTAGAACCGAGTGGGCCGAAACAACCTAGCTCAGTAAACCTTACTGAAATTAACCTTAAGAACTGCGGACATGTTTACAATAATTAAACATAATGTCAACTGTCAAAATTTTCTTTGTAATTTAAAGTTAGGTACAGTACAATATTCTGTAGATGTACTCCAGTAATTTCGGTCGAGTGTTACTACTAGGTTTGTGATGATTCAAGTGTGACATATATTGCACATCGAGCTTAGGAAAGAGACAATCGGCTAGTTTTGACTTACTCGTAGAGCGTTATCTCTGTTGCACACTGCATGCGTATACATTATGTTTCCAAGAAATTATTTTATATAATCTTTTTTTCTATTTTGTCTCTCGTTTGTCTAAAATGCCACTGAAAGCAAATAGTCCTTTCCCCCGAAGACAGCCACAAAAACACCGTACATCATTTAAAGATTTTTCTTACCTCTTCATACTCTTATCTCTGCGAGTAAATATATTCCTACATGCGCTTAAAAGTCAAACATAAATACGTCTACCATCATAATTTGTTCGCCAAACTGTCATAAAAACCCAAACATAATACACATATACCTTTATTACCACATTATTTATGCACAAGATGATGTCGAGGCTCTTAAAATTAATCCTGTTCAAAATTCAAGTGGCTGCTGAATGTTTTAACAACACATGGAGAGACGTACGCTGCTTAGGAAATTATATAATTTGGATTAAAGGATGTATTTTAATCGAAAAGGGTTTGCCCTTCACTTTCAATGTAGGTTGATGTGACTGTTTAGTTGGATACACAGATTATTAAGGCAATTCCGTTGGTGAGTTTAGTCACGGTTTTTTAAGTAAATGATACATCTAACTGAAACGATTGACATTTGATTCAACTATACTCAATTTAGTTTTTCCTATATTTAGTGAGTTAGTTTTCTGTTAAAATAACACTACTAATCTCGCGTTTTTTTACGTAATGGAAGTGGCAAACAATCATGTAGTTCACATTGATGTTAAGTGATGACTGCAGCCACAACAACCTACTACACCTACACAAAGACCAAGGTAGACCAAGGTCAAAATACAGATTCGTTACCACTCCTGAGGCCTAAGGTGTTATGCCTCAATGTCGGAAATTACAGGGCCATACATTACCACCTGACCGGAACACGGTAGTGCTGAACACTACCATTCAGCGGCAAGTACATTAGGTAATGCGGTGGTGCCTATGCCCGCGAACTCCGTCACTGGAGCTCTACCACCAGTAAAACCACCAATGTCAATCGGCTGGGTGACAATGTCAGCGTATAAATAATTATCACCTCAACGATGAGGTGATAATTATTATTTATTATTACAAAAATGGTACCTCCTTTCTAGTCAAAGATGGCGGAATTAATCATTTTCCAGAAATATGATATGGATTTTAATTTTCTGTTTCTTGAGGTGCATATTTTTCAAATCCAAGATGGCGGACATAATTATTTTTCCTAATTGTGATTCTTCTTAATCGTTACACTCTTGACAGAGTCGTCGTGGTTGTCACTTCAGGGTTGGTGGGTTGCGTCGCAACCCGCCGCCACTCCTCGCGTACCGATGCGTTTCGGGTGAACTCGTAGAAAGATTTCTTAGCAGCGGCTTTAATTTGGTCGGCCCAGCGCATAAGAGATCTACCACGTCCTCTTCTACCGTTGAAAACTCCCTGGACGGAGTCCCTGGAGTGTTACGGAAATGTCATAATTTTTCAGATCCTAGATGACGGACATTATTATTATCAAAATTGTGATATGGGTGTCAATTTTGTGGTTTCTTGGGGTGCTGATTACGAAAATGGCATCCGTTTTCAGATCCAAGGTGGCGAACAGATTTTTTTTTTCAAAATATGATATGTGTATCGATTTCGGGGTTCCTTGGGGTGTATATAATTAATAAATAAATACGTTTACACTAATAGGCATAAACCTGTGTCGTGGGTGCCGTTGTGGACACAAAAACACCCAAACCCGAAACAAATATCGGTAGGTCATAGAAATATTTGTCCTGGTGCGGGGATCAGACCCGCGACCCTTTGAATCAGACGGTCGTCTCACACCCCTGGACCAACCAGGTCTTCGTATATGAGGAAATATAAGACGCAATTGAAAGTTTTAACAAATCACGTGTCAGTAGAACACAGAACGAAATCCCTCAAACAAAGGATGACATAATAACAATCGCGACAAAATTGGACGAAAAAAATGGATAAAGCTTTATTTTTTAGCTAACCTAACTCCCCTAACGAACAGTTCAACCGTGTTCCGAGAGATTGGAACGCGAACTGGTGCATATAAATAAAGTGTTCAGTTCATTGTACTCGTACATAGTGTTAGGCGGGATGCACCGCGATTCTAGCAACTTGAGCTACATGTCAAAAATCTGCGTTGCATCCCGTTAACCACTTTTGGCTTTCACATGCGATTACGTTGGCAGCGAGGATTTTCAATACAAATTTACCGAGAATACGTGCAATGAAAATATTTTTAATAACACCTCTTTTTAATGATATACCGAAAAATTATGTTTTATTTGAAGGATGGGCCTAAATTAAGCTATGAGATAATTTGTTTAAAATATTTCAAATACATATGTGCTAAAAATATTTCAATGGCTTTTTAATACTTTTGTTGACTAGTATGACCACTGTTTTTATTTATTGTCATATTGTCTTGTCCACCTCGTATACTGAAATATATCAATAGACTTTATCTAGTTTCATTGAAAAATAAATCTATTTGGTGTTGATACAAGTCTTAAAACGCGTATTTTTTTGTTACGTATAAACGGCGTCAAATAGTAGGTACTAAAGGCCGAGAATGTCAACTAAAATAACCGAACATATATCCAGACACAGTTGAAAGTTTAAGGAAACTACGTGGCAGTATTGAGAATAAGCTGAATACAAAACAAATCCCACGAACAAAGGATGGCGATGAAAAAAGTGGATGAAACATAAAGCTTTGTTTTTTAGCTAACATAAGTCCCCTAACGAACGGTTCAATCGTGTTCCAAAGAGAGATTGGAACGCGAACTGGCGCATATAAATAAAGTGTTCAGTTCATTGTACACAGTGTTAGGCGGGATGTATCACGATAATGGCATTTTTGCTCCATGTCAAGTTTAATCTGCGTTGCATCCCGTTAACCACTTTTGACTTTCGCATGCGATTACGTTTGCAACGAGAATTTTCAATACATTTTTATCGAGAATATATTTATTGAAAATACAATTATACGAATAAAGTGTTCATTTCACACACAGTTAGATGGGATGCACTATAATACAGGAAACTTTTGCGACATGTCAAGTTTAATTTGCACATGATATAGTTGTATTAACCACGTTTTAGGCTCACCTGCAATAATATTCGCGGTAAAGATTTTCAGTTATTTTTTACGTAGAATATATTGTGACATTTTTTTTAAAAGGCGAAACAAAACTGACTTATTTTAGCCAATAACTTTCTAAATGAAATGATGGCTGTGTTCAAGCACTATCACCGAATAATTGGGCAAGTTAAAATGTTTGCGCTCCTAAAAAAATATGTATGTACCCGGCAATACCTTTAAAAACGATTACCCAAACTCACTACTATACATAACTGAACAAATTCCCAGACAGCTGAAAGCTCAATCGTATCACGTAGTAGTATTAAGAATTAGTTGAACCCAGAACGAAATCCCACGAACAAAGCACACACTAACAATCGTGACAAAAATGGACCAAAAATGTGGATAAAGTATACAGCTTTGTGTGTGGCTAAGTTAACTCCCCTAACGAACCGTTCAACTGCGTTCCAAACGCGAGATCGGAACGCGAACTGGTGCATATAAATAAAGTGTTCAGTTCTTTGTACACTGTGCTAGGCGGAATGCACCGATATTGGCAACTTGTGCAACTTGTCAAACAGTTGCATCCCATTAACGACTTTTTACCTTTTGCATGCGATTACGTACTCAATGAGATTTTTTTGAACAGGTATTTTTTTATTTAGTGATAGTGATATTGTAAAATATTTTTGAATCACTTCAAAAACATGTTAACGGTTTGATAATACTTTTGTTCACTAGTGTGACCAGTATTTTTCATTTATTGTTATATTGTTTTGTCCACCTTGTATATTTAAATATGGACACTTTATCCAGTTCATTTTTTTAACAATGTAATAGGATTTCATACAAGCCTAACAGTACACACCCTACAGTCTACCTACAGTCACCCTACAGACACCCTAGAGTCTTAAAATAATACAAGCTATAACACGTGTATTATTTTAAGACTCTAAATTTAAGATATTAAATAATATTGTTCCCTATTGTTCTGTAGAAGCAAACAAATTTAAAAAAAATCTACGATTTTGAGAATGTAAACAAAAATTACCGAACAAATATCCAGACGCAATTGAAAGTACGAACAAATCACGTGGCAGTATTGAGAATAAGCTGAATCCAGAACGAAATCCCACGAACAAATGACGGTACAATGACATTCGCGACAAAAATTGGATTAAGCATAAAAAATGTTTTTTAGCTAACCTAAGTCCCTTAACGAACGGTTCAAACGAGTTCCAAATGCGAGATTGGAACTAGAACTGGCCGCTTATAAATAAAATGTACACACCAACTGGATTCTTCCCGATTGACATCTATAATATTTGCGCAGGATATGGGTATATTCCATTTTCTGAGTACTGTGAGTGAGTGACTTAAATAAAATCATATTTATTGTATACTAGCTGTGCCCGTGACTTCGTCCACGTGAGAAAAAATATGATTGTTCAGTATTTATTTATTTATTTAAACTTTAATGCACCTAGTACATAAGGCGGACTTAATGCCATAGGGCATTCTCTACCAGTCAACTACCCGGACGAAGTCGTGGCCGCAGCTAGTATAAAAGTAGCCTAAGTTACTCCTTATTACATCAGCTATCTGCCAGTGAAAGTCCCGTCAACATCGGAGACACTCAAATTCTATTTATTTGTATGTAGGTATCTATGTATGTATGGAGATAAAAGTAGCCTAAGTTATTCCTTATAACATCAGCCCGTGGAAGTCCCGTCAAAGTCGGATACACTCCAATTCTACTTATTTGTATGTAGGTATGTATGTATGGATGTATGGAGATAAAAGTAGCCTAAGTTATTCCTTATCCCATCAGCTATCTGCCAGTGAAAGTCCTGTCAAAATTGGTCCAGCCGTTCCCAAGATTAGCCCCGCCAAACAGACAGACAGTCATATAGACAGACAGACAAAAATTGTAAAAAATGTTGTTTTGGTATATGTACCGTGTATACATACATATGCATTTAGTAAAAAGCGGTTATTTTAATATTACAAACAGACACTCCAATTTTATGTATTTGTATAGATTTATTATGGAAGGTATATATCACATAAGATCTAAAACTTTGGACTAAAGGGTCCAAACACCGCTGGACTAACCGGGTCATATGTATGTGTTATATTTTTTCGTCTTCACTTTCTTACGTAATGAAGGTGGCAAACAAGCATGCAGTTTAGATTATTGTTGACTGCAGCCTATAATTACACAAAGTTCCAAAGTCAAAATGCCGGTGCGTTGCCACCTCTGAGATCTTAGCTGCATTGTATCTGTGATAGTTATTACGGGGCCAAACTATATTCCCTTCTTTATTTTTACCATATAATAATAGGTTGGGGAAAAAGTCTTTTCGCATTATAGTATGTATGAACTTGTAATAAAATCTCTTTGGCTGTAGTACTTGTATCTGGCTGGTTTTGGTATCATTGAAAGTTAAAATTTTAAAGAACATAATTCCAAATTCATATTAGGCAAATATGTGATTTTCATTTGTTTTTCGTACTGTCAAGATGAGTGAATCTAATGAAGAAATTCGATACATTTTAAAATTTTACTACAAAAAAGGTAAAAATGCAACGCAAGCAGCGAAAAAAATTTGCGATGTTTATGGACCTAGTGCAGTGTCTGTGAAAGTAGCACAAATTTGGTTTAAGCGTTTTCAATCCGGAAATGTTGATGTCAAAGATGCGCCCCGCTCTGGTCGCCCTATTACGGATAAAATGAATGCCATTTTTGAAAAAGTGGAGCAAGATCGACATATCAGTAGTTACAACGTAGCTGAAGAACTGAGAATTGATCACAAAACAGTTTTGGCGCATTTGAAAAAAGCTGGGTACAAAAAAAAGCTCGATATTTGGGTACCTCACGAGCTCACTGAAAGAAACCTAATGAACCATGTACTCATTTGTGATTCTTTATTACGACGTAATGAAACCGAATCATTTTTGAAGAAGCTGATAATTGGTGATGAAATGTGGATCACGTACGACAAGAACGTGCGGAAAAGGTCGTGGTCAAAGGCCGGTCAGGCTTCACAGACTGTGGCGAAACCCGGGTTAACTCGCAATAAGGTGATGTTGTGTGTGTGGTGGGATTGGAAGGGCATTATTCATTATGAGCTATTACCACCAGGCAGGACTATCGATTCTGAACTCTACTGCGAACAGCTGATGAGATTAAAGCAAGAAGTTGAGAGAAAGCGGCCGGAATTTATCAACAGAAGGGGTGTGGTGTTTCATCATGATAACGCTAGACCTCACACATCTATAGCCACTTAGCAAAAATTAAGAGAGTTTGGCTGGGAGGTGTTAATGCATCCGCCGTATAGTCCTGACCTTGCACCTTCAGATTTCCACCTGTTTCGGTCTCTTCAGAATTCTTTATGCAATGTTAGGTTAACATCACGAGAGGACTGCCAAATCCACTTGTCGCGGTATTTTGATGAGAAGTCCCAATTTTTTTATAGCAATGGGATAATGTCCCTACCTACAAGATGGCAAAAGGTTATCGAACAAAATGGTACATACATACTTTAGTTAAATTTAAATAAACTGTATTTAAAAATGTTTTGAATTATCTTAAAAAATGCGAAGAAACTTTTTCCCCAACCAATATATAGTAACTGAAGAGCTATAGAAAGTCGTAGTTCTTCTGTTCGTAGCTAAAGTCTAAAACTGTTATTCAAAGTGCTGAATGTGTTTCGGGCTGCGCTCGAACTTGATTGTTAATTCCGTGCTCTGCGAAATATACAAATGAAACTCATAATTCGCTTCGCATAAAATGCTGGTAAAAATAGTTTTTAAACTGTGTTTGTGCATTAATAAGTGGAAAAGCATTATATAGAAATAAATAACTTTAGAAAATACAATGGAAGTTCACGTCCTGAATAAATTAGGGTAGTTTTATTATATTTTTTGAGTTAAACACAAAAAAAATATTTATTTTAAATAATCAAAATTTAAAGTACATATTATTCAAGCGCGCATGGCCCAGCGGCTGGTGTAGATCGGAAGCGATCTACTTGGTTAAGCGATACGGGCGCGGTTGGTTGTGTGATGGGTGACCGCTAGTGGCAAATTAAAATGCTCGTTTCCGTGCTTCGGAAGGCACCTTAAGCCGTCGGTCCCGGTTGCTATCGATATATCAGTCGCAGTCGGTAAACCTTGCCGGAGGCCTTATGGGCGGTTTGAAAACATCCGACAACGGGTTGGCCACTAACCCTTATCTCCACTAACCCACATTGAAGCAGCGTGGTGGAGTAAGCTCCAGGCCTCCCTCCAAAAATGGGAGAGACTCGTGCCCAGCAGTGGGACGTGTAATGGGCTGTCATTATTATTATTATAATCAAAATTAGCCTTTCCCAAGTGTGTTCCCGTCAAAAGTGTGTACGTCATTAGTAGAGAACGCCTTGGGCCTTGGGGCATGCGGTTTGGCGATCGCAGAAGCGGTAGTTTTATTGCGTGCCGCTGCTTCCCACCCCGCGTTATTGCATTAACTGCCTATATTTATAATTATTGGCATGGTTTACCGCTGATGTGCTGACTGATTTTAGGTGAAGAATTTTTCTCCATAGCGGTGGAGTCATCACCATCTGACGGCTAAACATTTTACTGTGCGTCTTCAAAATCAAAGTTTTTGTAAAGCATGTAACATGTACTGTACACAATATTTTCAAATTATTTTTTATAATATGAAGTTGGCGAACAAGTTTGCGTTTCACATGAGTAGAAGTGTAAAGAGCACCTTAAAGAGATGAACACAAATTAAATCAAAATGCAGATGCTTCGCCACCCTCGTTGCCACCATCAACCTGAGTTGTTAAGCATTGAAATCCCTACTAATATTATAAATGCGACAGTAACTCTGTCTGTCTGTCTGTTACCTTTTCACGTCCAAACGATTGAACCGATTTTAATGAAATTTGGTAAAGCTGACTTTGAGAAAGAACATAGGCTACTTAGTTATTTATAAAACGACATACACGCGGGCGAAGCCGCGGGCAACAGCTAGTTTGTTATAAAAATTATTGGGCCATAGATAATAGCATTTTTAATGCAAGCATGCCTATTAATTACCACAGCGATGTCTGTTTAAATTGCACACTATGAGTGAATGAAATATCGGTGTAATCCAAAAATGTTTGGCTTATTATATTGCTGCAAGCTCCGACGATCAATTATGTAAATTATTGTAGAATTTCAATTGAATTTATGCACATCATTTGTATTGGAACAATTGATGTTACTTAAATAATTGTAATGCAATTTCAATTTAGTATTGATTTTATTAATTACCGTCCCAAATTACCGTCTAATATTTACTAATTTGAGGGCAAGAAGTATCTTGCAAGTACATTTTTGTAGGTTTTGATGTGACAACGTGTTATTAATTGATGAACGCTAGTTGAACGCACGTAAAAGTGTCACGTTCCGTCTGAGCTGAGCGTGCAAGCGAGAGCGCGAAACAAGTGAAAGAGAGGTACGATTGGCCTAAGCGTTCGGCTTGTGACACATGTTTTTTAAGACGTTAGCACGTAAAATTATCATCCGTATCGTTTTTTCAGAACATCAATATGTAATGTGTTGTTGAATTATAATTTAAGCTGAGTATATGTTTTTAATTAAAAATATGTATTAAGAATTAAATTCTCTTATGAAGGCGGCCATAAAACTTTTTTCGTAGAGAAGAGAAATTTTATTACCTTGGGCGGCGAGTATCCTAGCGACGCGGACACTACGTCACTCTTGTGCATATGGCGTAGCGTGCACTTGCGTAGCACTACGACGTGCTACAACAAGTTTACAAGTTTACAAGTTTACTACGACTTACAAGTTTGTTTTTTCTTATGTAATGGAAGTGGTAAACACGCCTGCAGTTCACATTGATGTTAAGTGATGACTGCAGCCTATACCCACACAAAGACCAAGGTCAAAATGCAGATGCGTTACCACTCCTGAGACACATAACCTATAATTACTGGAATCACGTTAATAACTCGAGTAAATTAACTATTAACATGGCTAGCTAGAAGTTAAATAATATATGTATGTGTATCTTCACGCCAGGTCCCTAACGGGGTAGGTTTAGAGTGTAGAGCATCAGATATCCCGGTCCTGACATACCTCTCGTGCCTCATCTATCTTCGTCGTTCTCTTCATACATGCACGCCGTCTTCCTAGACTTTTGACCGCACCATTAAACAGAACTCGATCTATTTGGTCATGGTATAAACTAAAATATCTCAATGCTATGCTAAAATGTTTTGTATGCAAAATACAGATATGCGGCAACTTCAAATTTGGTATCGCTTTTCCCGGTACTCTACAGTGAAAGCCATGAAATTTCTTGTTTTATGTACGGCAACGATATCAGAAACTAAAATCAACCGCCATAAACTGCGCACAATTAAAGGACGCATCACGAACCCGTGTTCATGAGCCGAACCTTCACAATTTTCCAAACAGTTTACATTATGTACCAAGAGCTCATGGATGACAGGCCTATGATATAATAATAATGCTGAATTTTTCTACTGTAAACATAGTCGGCGCCGCCTCAAAATATGTGAAAACCAAGAACACATTTTTACAAAACTTGCGTACATGCCTATTTGTATAAATACAAATCAACAACTTTCCACTATAATGAAATGCTGCAATGGAACAGGCTATATAGTCTCCATCATCAGCAACCGTTCACGACCATGGGTATATATGTATAAAACGGTCTTTCACTGCTTTATTAAATTTATTGATACAGAGACTGCACATTTTTTGTGATTCTATTTAAGAATCGTATACATTGACCTCTAAGAGAGTTACTCACCCAACCATAATTTCGTCATTATATGTAGAAATACAATTCTGGGATACATCAAAATATAATCATAAAAATTATGAATGTGTTATTGCAAAATAGAAGAATATAATAATTTCAGCATTTCAAAAAATATAGTGAAACGATTTATTGAGGACTTTTTTCAAATCATATAGGTACATTTACGTATTTTAAAAGTGACTTGTACTAATTAAATACTACATGATGTTCGACCATACTACCCTTATACCTTACTATATAAAATAAGGAGTGATATACTTACGTAAATTTAACAGTCGACAGCTCTAGCACTATTATTTTACGACCTCAAAACAATAAACGGAGTAAATTTTGCTAAACGCTAACGTAACTTCCGTGTTAACGTTTACTGATTCCAAACAGTACAATGTGTTATTGACCTAAACGTAAATTAACGCATACAAATCAACAACACGCAAGCATTTAGAATTAAAATCTGTTTGCAGTCACGCATATTGTAGAATCTATTGGAATTATTATTTAGTAAATAGTGTAAGCACTAACGGTAATATATTATTGTTTTTGCATTGCAGAAAGGTTTAATATACTGATAGGCTGGAAATGGTAATTAAAGCTAAAAAATCGACTAGAAAATTATAGTTTTAGTCAAGAAAACAGTGTCGTGGCTCACGCACCTGGTAGGGAAAAAATTATTTGGGAAAATCTCCCGCCACCGTTCTTTACATATTTTGCATTGTGCTTTAAGAGATGTTACTTATTTAAATTGGAATATTAGAATTTATTTGTAATTTCTGCTATATAACTTGTCCTACTAAAATATTTAAATCGAAAGTTTACTAAGAAAATTAGATTGAATCTTGCACTTTAAGAAAGGTCTTAGTAGGCAAGCCACATTCTAACTTTGCCACGCTCTACCCTCACTTTTACTCTACACATTAGCTAAAATCAGTAATCGATTTGTTAAGTAATGTATAAACTGATTTACAAAACAATCTGCTAAAAATATTTCAATTCTGAGCAAAGTAATTATTCTCGAATTCGTCGAAGTCGTGGGCAAAATCTAGTTATAATATAATTGAAGAAATTCTATTCGTGAACATAAGTAACGGCAAAGAAAATTGAGGTTAAGGAAAAAAATGAGGACAAAGTTGCGATGCCTACATTACGCCAGCTCCAATACCGGACGACACAACTTTGAATTCGCACTTACTCTAACTTAAAACATGAATGAAGCAAACTTTTAAAAGCATACAAAGCAAAAAGTGAAAATCACTTCAGGGCAAAAAAGCCGTTTTTAAAATGGGAGAAAAATCCCTCCGAAAATAAGAATACGTTTCGGTAGTGCTTCCCGAAAATATTACATTATGTAGATGAGGAATATATTAAACACACGCCACGTTATACGTGAATATTTAAAAACTCGAACAAATTGTGTCGGTCGAAGCACGCGCGAAAGCCAGAATAAAATTCACCCGCACGACCCATAACGAGAGATCATAATTTTTGAAAAAAGGGTCTCTCCGTATTACGTGTTGGGTGTACAAATATTCGACTTTTAACTCACCTTATTTTACAACGCTGATTGCCAGTTCGATTACCAATTTCGCACTGTAAATATTCTGATTAAAATGACGTCACGTTTTCATGTCCATATTTCATATGAAACGGTATCATTTTTGTGTAAATGTACCTATAGTCGATAGCTTTACCTTTTATAAACTATTGAATTCATTACTCTGAACTCAAAAACTTTTATCGTTCAACTTGTAAATAAGTACGTTAAGTTGTGTTGTGTTTTTTCAGTGACACACATTTTTTTAATATCATGGAAGTGGCAAACAAGCGTGCAGTTCACATTGATATTAAGTGAAGACTGCAGCCTATAGACACTTACACAAAGACCAAGGGCATTAATGCAGATGCGGCCCTGTAAAAAAATTTAGGTACTGGATGCGTTACCACTTCTGTGGCCTACGGTGCTGGAAATTATAGGGCCGTACATTAATGTCGTTGCACTGATACTTCTCTTCTGTAAAGAACTTATCTATTATATAAATCAGTGGTGGTAAAAATGGAGTCCTAAATTTTGTCAGTCGGAGTTATATTAACCAATTTTGGCTTCGTATTATATAGCATATATATAGTTTTCGAGTTCACACCACATAAAATACTTTCAATTATTGCAAACTCTTTTGTTGTCATATACATGCTGAATGGATTAAATACATTGGAAATTAAAATAATCATCAGATTATTAAATATTTTATAATATAAACGAAGAAAACAATATTTTAAATAAGGATCCAACTAATTGAATAAGCGATTAACTGTTCCATTAGAGCTTTATAAGGTTTTGCATTTTTAATCAAACATACTAGCTTGCTTTAAAAAAATACGCAAATGCGTAGAAGGATAATTATAAGTAGAGTGTTACGATAGCAAAAACTAATTTACTGTCTATCCTCACGCCTGTAATCCCCGAAAGGGCGGGCAGAGGTTAATTTGTACGTATTAAAGCATACATGCAAACATGATTGTGACGAGCCTGTTGACTTTTCGGGGCACATTACCAAAACTTTAATTTAACTGGTGGTAGAGCTCCAGTGACGGAGCTCGCGGGCGTAGGCACCACTGTATTACCTTATATACTTGCCGCTAAGTGGTAGTGTTCAGTAGTATCGTGTTCCGGTCAGGTGGTAATGTACGGCCCTGTAATTTCCGACACAGAGGCATAACACCTAAGGCCTTAGGAGTGGTAACGCATCTGCATTTTGATCTATGTGTGGGTCTATAGGCTGCAGTCATCACTTAACTTCAATGTGAACTGCATGCTTGCTCATCACTTTCATTATATAAAAAAAAATGAAGTACTGGGCATCATTCAGAAAATGGGAAAGTCCCGATAAATCAAGAGATTTTACACTTTTGTCTTTGCTTGTGCCCGACCCGGGAATCGAACCCAGAACCCTAGCGTAGTAGTAGTGGCCTACTACCACTAGGCTAATGAATGAAATGAATAGTTTTGTAATAATCTGTTTTCCAAGTAAATATTTTATGTAGTGATGTAGTTGTGGAAAATTGAGATGTGAAACGAAATCGTTGCGAAACGTTGGTTTTGTAATGAAGAGTCTTGTAACGTTTGTCGGTAAAATGAACGGGTACCCATGAGAACATATCAGGCGTCATAATAAAAAAGATAATAATTTTAAAAGTAGCTTTAGTGTCAAAAATACTCTGTATGAATAAGGTAAGCCGAATCCCAATAGCGTTCGGTAATATATAAAGTGAATGTAATACAAATTGCAATTTGTACGGCTTTGGTACCATTCGCAGCTATCAAAGCACTCTTTCAGCTTGCAATTTCAATAATCGCAGACTGAGCTTAACTTTTTCCAAGAGCTCGATACTTATATTTAAAAATTATATTCGGGTTCTATAAGAGTATCATTATTTTAAAATGTAAACGCGTTCAATCAAGTATATATCATAATAAAATTGTTGTAGGTTGGAATTTATTGCTTATTGCGTATTTTAATTTGATATTTTGTGTAGTTGTTCTTTTACTTATATATAAAAATAAAATACGATTTTTTTTTTTTATGTAATAAAAGTTGCAAACAAGCATGCAGTTCACATTCATGTTAAGTGAAGACTGCAGCCTATAGACACCCACACAATGACCAGAGGTCAAAATGCAGATGCGCTGCCACTCCTGAGGCATTAGGTGTTATGCCTCTGTGCCGGAAATTACAGGGCCGTACATTACCACCTGACCGGAACACGATAGTGCTGAACACTACCATTTAGCGGCAAATATATTAGGTAATGCGGTGGTGCCTACGCCCGCGAGCTCCGTCACTGGAGCTCTACCACCAGTACAAACGCACAGCCCCAGCCCAGCCAGTACGATTAAACTCACAGCCCCACAGTAGGTATAAACCTGTGTCGTGGGTGTCGTTGTACACATACACAAAGACCCAGACCCGAAACAAATATCTGTAGACCATACAAATATTTGTCCCGGTGCGGAGATCGAACCCCCGACCCGAATCAAACGGTCATCTCACACCGCTGGACTAACCGGGTCGTCAATAGACCTTATACTATACAGTTTCTGGGATTACACGAATGGTGGATGAGTAGAACTTATGATAGATAAACCTAACATAGGTAATTTTTGTACTTCTATAGATATTTAGATATCCCATCACAATCAGGTTCTACAAAGTTATTTTAATGTTTACATGTGGTAGAGCCACAGTGACGGAGCTCGCGGGCGTATACACCACCGCATTACCTAATATACTTGCCGCTAAATGGTAGTGTTCAGCACTATCTGGTTCCGGTCAGGTGGAAATGTGGTGGTAATGTGAACTGCATGCTTGTTTGCCACTTTTATTACAAAAAAAATAAAAATTGTTCAATTCTTCCTTTTTTAAATTTGGTATTAAACATTAAACATTTTTTTTTTTTTATTACTAGATCACCAGTCTTGTTGCTTGAACCACTAAACTGCTGAAAGAACAAGTTCCATGCTGGGTCCGCGAATTGTTCCTACACTATACGTACTACTATACTTGAAACATATGTTGAATCATGGAAAAATACTCAAAAAATCATTTGAATTGTCGTTTTTTAGTCGGTATTTTTTTTTGTGTGGCAAAAATATGTCACCATATTGCTACTATGACTTTCTTGTTTCTGAAATATGCTTACGAAAACTTACTAAAATACTTGAAGGTAAAAAAACGATTTGAATGGCTGAAAATTATTTAGTATTTTATGCTTCTTCTCTCCATATATAAAGGTGCAGGCTCAAGCTCCATACATTTTGAAACGTCTCCTTTCAAAAAGAAAAACAACTTTTAACAGGAGATACTTTATAATATCTCAGAGATCAATGAAGAGGGCTATGCTCGGAGTTTCTCTGCAAGATCGAATCAGAAATGAGGAGATCCGCATGAGAACCAAAGTAACCGACATAGCCCACCGAATAGCGAAACTGAAGTGGCAGTGGGCAGGGCACATAGCTCGCAGAACTGACGGCCGTTGGGGCAGGCCCCCCATGAGGTGGACCGACGA
Source organism: Macrosoma leucophasiata (assembly GCA_036365455.1). Lineage (NCBI taxonomy): Eukaryota > Metazoa > Arthropoda > Insecta > Lepidoptera > Hedylidae > Macrosoma > Macrosoma leucophasiata. The sequence goes on along the minus strand of JAWQUS010000014.1, from coordinate 6,029,720 downwards.
CCTGGTGAAGGTCGTGCGCAATTACTGGATTAAGGCGTTGTGGCATTCTTTGGAGGAGGCGTTTGTTCAGCAGTGGACGTCTTTTGGCTGAAATGATGATGATGCCTTTATGATATAAAGCCAAGTACCAACAGTGTTCGGTAATATCGTTTAGCTATCAGGGGGGAAAATGAACGTAATACAAATTGTAAGGCTCCAGTGCCATTCGTAGGTATCAATGCACTCTTTTAGTGCTTACAATTTCAATAACCAACTCGAGAGCAAGTTTTTTTTTTCTAAACTTGTTAATATTTGAAGAACTATATTCGGTTTTACTGAGGTTATTGTTTTTTTTTAATTAGGTTTTTTTTGGGTAATGTAAGTGACAGACAAGCATGCAGTTCACATTGATTTTAAGTGATGACTGCAGCTTATAGACACTTACACAAAGACCAAGATCAAAATGCAGATTCATTACCACTCCTGAGGCCTTACTCTTAGGTGTTATGCCTCTGTGCCGGAAATTACAAGGCCATACATTAAAAGAGGGAAGGTGAAGATCAAAATTTTAAGATTAAAAATAATGAGAAGTAATTCCACAGGTAAAAGAAACTTAGTTTATTGGTAGTTTGATAGCCATTGTGCGGTTGACTGATTGCACCAGTGGAAGAATTTTCACATCAAAAATCAGGTGGTTCATGTGTGTTTGCATGTATGCTTGCAAGTATGCATTTACCGCCGCCTACCTTTACGGTGATTATGGGCGTGAAGATACGTTTTCACAACCTAATCTCTGTATTGTACAGTTATATCGTTTAGATATCAGGCGGAAAATTGAACGCAATTTGTACGACTCCAGTGCCGTTCGTAGCTATCAAAGCAGGTACTCTTTCAGTGTGTACCATTTCAATAATATACTGTACGTTGAGCTTTGTATTTAAATACAAATAAATGTTTGTATTTCAAAAACCTTCGACTAGTATTTTGATAGTAAATTCACGTTTTATTTGCGTTATCTTTACGATTATTTAGTCCATAGAAATTATGTCTTTAAATTTGCAGCCATTCACACTACTTTTTACTGCCTTTAAATGGGTTCTTTGACACTCTACTCTAGCTAAAGCTTAGATAACTCGTCAGTCCCGTCGGTTTGTCTGTTAGATGATTGTATTTTTTACACTGTCATCATCATAACATCATTTTATTTTTATTATCACCATATCAGCCGAAAGAAAAATGTCACGGCTGAACCAAAGCCGTGGACATTTTTAAGGAAAGCTGAAGAACAGATCTCTGTCTGTCACCAGGCTGTATCTCATAAACCGTGATAGCTAAAAAGCTGAAATTTTCACAAGTTATGTATTTCTGTTGACGCTAAAACAACAAATACTAAAAATTAAAAAATATATATTCACTGTAAGGAGAACTATACAGTAAATGTGTTTTTTTCGTATTTCTGCTCAATATTAATAACGGTAGCAGGGAGACGCTTTAAAATTTCACAGAATACCAAGTTGTATGTAGTTGTACATTTCATATTAAATAATTAAATAAAAATAAAGTAAACATCAAAGGGAGTCCCCCTTACAACAAACGTAATTTTTAAGCAATTTTTTTGTACGAAACACTTCGTGCGCGAGTCCGACTCGCACTTGGCCGTTTTTTTTTTAGGCTTATTCTATCTAGAACCACCTGTCATTGTACCTACTGACTTCAAATATCTTAGACAAACACATTTATAAATTTCAACTTTACAGAAGAAAGTTTATTTTAATTCATATAAATAGCACATCTTTCGGTTCGCCTGTGCTCATCGAAATTGCTTGTCAATTTTATTTCAAACTTAAATCATATAAAAATTTCAAGCTTACAGCGACAAGTTTTTTTTAATTTTGTTTACATTTTCAAAAATATAGGGGTTGATGACGTGACTGGTTCATCCATGCCAGGCGATAGTTTTTGTACACAGCATGTTATGATTCATCCCTCCAAACATTTCTAGCCTTACAGGGCCAACGGTACTCGGAGGGTTCAGTATCTCTGGGACCAGTAATAGTAAATGAAAATTCAGTTCTCGTCCGTTGTCATAAAAATATCGTTACGTCAGTAAGAAGCTTACTAGAGCTTAGTCTTGCTATGAAAAAATAATTAAGTGCATACATTTTTCTTGTGCCCATGAAAGTCGGTTAATTTTCTCATACAGTCAGAAAGAAGTAGGTAATGTACAAATGTACATGCGTAAAATATTGAGTGTAAATCACAATTAAATATAAAGTACGATTCAGGTTTTTCCTTTGATAACTAGTGTTTAGACTAACAAAACAAATGAATTAATTTAATGTACTCAATAAATTAAATGTAATTTTGGAATGTAAAATAATAGGAACCAGACTAAAATATGTAATTCTCTTGCTCAGACTCTTATTTTGGTAGAGTTAAATCTATTTCAAACAGAAGGAGCCCCGAAAATCACCCGTGAACCAATATACTTTTAACTTTTTTATTTTCGTAAAATGGTCTTAGATTGACGTCAATTGGATCGTGCTGAGTGCACGAGTCATCAAATGGATTGATTGAAGGGTCTCGGTAATAATAATCACATTAAGCTTACCTTCTCGAAAATGCCTCTGTTTCAAATCTGTTTAAATACTTACGACCATCCCTTTTGTATGTATCGAAATGGCGAACTAATTAATATACAGTTCACAATGATATGTAAGAAAAAAGTTATAAATATAACTTTTCATTTTAATTTCTTATCTCTTAAACGTGCTGCACAGTGCTCCATATAATTTTGCTTATTGCATAGTAAATATACACACAGTTTCACCCTGATGGGTAAATTAAACTACGTTGTAAATTAAGGTCGCTGTGTGCCTTCGACCGTAGACGGCTGAGAAGTGAGAAATGCAGTAGTATATTGCTTACATTTTGCTATTTTAGATGTTGATTGGCGTGAAATGAAACGCAGTGTATTATTGTGTAAACGAAGTCTATTATTTCTAAATTAAAGAAAAAACAGGGCAGGATTCGAACCTCAGGATAACCAGTCCAGCCGCTTTACCACTAAGCTACCGAAGTCCCACACCGATGTCTCAAATTTTGCTTTCCCTTTTTAATTTTTAACCGATTCAGGGTAGGTGAACTTTTCTTCCCGTTTTTCTTTAATTTCTAAAGTTCACTCGCATGTGTTATTGCGAAAAATAAATAGTACAATCTATTATTTGACTTGTATTTTTTGCAATATCAAATGCAAATGAAATTATGTAAAGATTTTTAAAGAAACATACTTATCTAAAGAAAAAAGTCAATTCCGGATGGGATTTAAACATGGAAATTCTAACATGATATGTTCTTAGGTTTTCGCGAGCTACACACATTGAAATAAAATGATTTTTTCGGATTTATCTCGCGTATATTAAATGGCTAAAATAACTAAAATGGTTTTTAAAATCAACCCGACGTTTTGTGTTTAGGAAGTCTACCCATACTGATAGGTACCTTAATGGTGAATCACACCATCACCCGGCACATTTATCTGCCGTTGGCTCATCTCTATTTCAGAGAGCACGAGGCATCTGTGACGACCACCATCTTCAGGGGGAGCTGAAGCACCTACGCCAGGTGCTACATAACAACAAGCTCCATGTACCACCCGTCCGTCACAGAGGCCGCGTGAAACCACCTACAGTAGAACGACAACCAGCTATACTACCTTACGTTAAGGGTGTCACAGATAAAATCAGCAACATTTTAAAAAAGAATTCCATTAAAACAGTTTTCAAACCATATAAAAAGATTCATCAGTATTTAAGACCCATTAAAAGTAATATTCCATTACAAAATTCTGGCATTTATAAATTAGATTGTGATTGTGGACTCTCATATATTGGTCAAACGAAGAGAGCTGTATCCACCCGCGTTAAAGAGCACATTGCTGATGTCAAAAACCGAAGAACAGGGAGGTCTGCAGTCTGTGAACACATAGCGGATAAGCCGAACCATTACATCCGGTTTGATAAAATTCAAATACTCGCTAGAGAACACAAACCCATTCCACGAATGGTACGCGAGGCTATTGAAATTAAAAAACACCCAAATTTCAATAGAGAAGATGGATGGCGATTATCAACATCATGGGATCCCATACTTAGCAAGATTAAATCCCAGCCGCAGCAGTCTGCAAGACCTCAAGATACCATAAGTAATTATTGTGTTAATCCTGAACGCTACGCAAGGCGTTTACGAAATCGATGGAGGTAGCTACATATAATTTTTTCAAACTTCTGTCAGACAAATGTCACCTCAGTCTGCCCGGGACCACGGAAGCTGAAAAGCGACCGAAACGTCGGGTTGATTTTAAAAATCATTTTAGTTTAATAAACGCGAGATAAATCCGTAAAAATAGTTTTATTTCAATGGAAATTCTAGCCCAGCCGCTTCACCACTGCTTTATCCATAAATTATGTTGTTAATTAAAATAGCTGTGTACCTTCGACCGTTGACGGTTCAGTAGTGAGAAATGCAGTAGTTAGTTAGATTTAGTAGTATGTTGCTTATATTTTTAGTTATTGTAGATGTTGATTGGCAGTGATCTGAAATGAAGTCTATTATAGTGTAAACAAAATCTAATATTTAATTCAGTCTAATCTTTAAAATTCTTTAAATTTACGCGCATTTGTTATTACAAAAAATACAATAGATGTGCCAATAGATGGCGCTACTGCCACCATAAGGCAATGCAATAAATGTGAAGGAAAGATTTGATAATTCGGGCAGGACTTCGGTAGCTCAGTTGGAAGAGCGGCTGGACTAGATTCCCAGTGGCCGCGAGTTCGAGTCTCGCCTGAAGTCAAATTTTTCTTTACATTTTTAAAAAATATATATTTCTTTAAAAAATACAATAAACAAATAAAAGACTTCGTTTGCACCTCAGTTTACAACAACCAACATCTAAAATAGCAAAATGTAAGTAACATTTCTCACTTCTCAGCCATCTACGGTCGAAGGCACACAGCGACGTTAATTTACAACGTAGTTTAATTCACCCATCAGAGTGGAACTGTGAGTAAAATATTTAGGATATTAATTAAATTATTAGTTAAATTATATGCATCACGTTTTAAAAACAGTACAATCAAACTGTACAAATCTATATATACGAGTATATAAAAATTAATTGCTGTTCGTTAGTCTCGCTAAAACTTGAGAACGGCTGGACCGTTTTGGCTTATTTTGGTTTTGAATGATTTTTGGAAGTCCAGGGAAGGTTTAAAAGATAAGAAAATATGAAAAAATTGACGGGAAATAGTAAAAACCACAATTTCATTTTTCCATACAAATAGTCCGTATCTATCAAACCTTTGACACATTATTTCATTCTCAGGCAATACGAAGTTTGCCGGATCAGCTAGTGATATATAATAATGGCAACCCATTATACGTCCCACTGCTGGGCACGAGTCTCTCCCCTTTTTGAGGGGAGGCCTGAAGCTTACTCCACCACGCTGCTCCAATGCGGATTGGTGGAGGTGGGTGGGTTAGTGGCCAACCCACTGTCGGATGTTTTCAAACCGCCCATAAGGCCTCCGACAAGGTTTAACGACTGCTATCCATCGATAGCAAACCGGGACCGATGGCTTAACGTGCCCTCCGAAGCACGGAAACGCGCATTTAATTTGCCACTAGCGGTCACCCATCACACTACCCGACCGCGCCCGTAGTGCTTAACCGAGCAGATCGCTTACATCTCTACACCAGCCGCTGGGCCATGCGCGCTTCATGTGATATATATATAAATATATATATATAAATTATTGGAACTGATAAAGGCGGAGAATAATTTAGAACTTTAACTTGATCTCTGAACTCTTACTTTATCTATGAAATTGCGGAAAAATATATAAATAATGATATTCCTAGGATATATCTACATTTCGGCTTTATCTATTATACTGCGAAACATACACTAGTTTAAGTACTAAATAATAGTAGGTACATATGTTGTTACGTTTAGTGAATCAAGTACTAAATAATAGTCCATATGTTACGTTGAGTGAATTATTATAACTTCTCACCCTTCCACATGATGATCACTTTTTAATTATATTATGTGATGTTTTGATGATACTACCACAGTCTAAATTAACTGAAGACAAATCGGTTTGCCGCGGGAAAATAACCATTAAACCTTTACCCCGTGTAATATTATCAATAATTTTAATAATTCTTTCCCTACCACGATTAACGGCCTTCTGTCAAGAATATACGCTAACATCGCATTAACAATGTACCACAGACCTTCGGGAATCTTTTCGCTGTCAAAGTGAAATATCTCCTTGTAATCCATGAATAATATCAGATTAACAGGTCTTTGTCAGTGATCCGTTTCCTTGTGCTAAATTTCCTTTTATCTCATTGCTTCTTGGCTTTTCGCGATTGGGTTTTCGTAGAGTTGGACTTATTTTTGGTGCACAATAGTTTTCATTCGTTTAGTTTTTATATTAGTTTACTCCACTCTTACTAGGCAATTTTTATGTAATGGAAGTTGCAAACAAGCATGCAGTTCACGTTGATGTTAAGTGATGACTGCAGCCTATAGACATTTACACAAAGGCCAAGGTCAAAATTCAGATACGTTACCACTTCTGAGGCCTTAAGGTGTTATGCCTCTGTGCCGGAAATTATAAGGCCGTACATTACCAACTGACCGGAACACGATAGTGCTGAACACTACCATTTAGCGGCAAGTATATTAGGTAATGCGGTGGTGCCTTCGCCCGCAAGCTACGTCACTGGAGCTCTACAAACAGTAAATTGCTTGTGAAGTTGTGATTATTATTACAAATTGCATGTAAATAGGCGTACAGGCCTATAGCTTATCCATATAGACCCATGTTAAGTTTAGATTTTCAGATCAAATTGAGTATGTATTTAAATTTGCAAGATATATTTATTACTACATTTTGAAAACGCTACTTCGTATCAACAATCACAGATAATAATACTATGTTTGTTGAATGGCTTTAATCAACACAAATATGAGACAGAAATATGGTGCAACTAAGCAGAAATACTTAGAACGTGGCAGAATTGTCGTAATCGGAGGCAAAAACTTTTTACTGGTGGTAAAGCTCCAGTGAAGGAGCTCGCGGGCGCAGGCACCACCGCATTACCTAATATACTTGCCGTTAAATGGTAGTGTTCAGCACCGGTTAGGTGGTAATGGCCTTGTAATTTCCGGCACAGAGGCATAACACCTTAGGCCTCAGGAGTGGTAACGCATCTACATTTTGACCTTGGTCTTTGTGTGGGTGTCTATAGGCTGCAGTCATCACTTAATCAATATGAACTGCATACTTGTTTGCCATATCCATAACATAAAAAAAAGCAAAAATTATACCTTGATTTTGGGGTATGATTTTTCCATAAGAAGGTACTTATGGCAAAATCATACCCCGTTCACCATCCCAATACTAATAATAATAATGAACAACAACCTATTATACGTCCCACAGCAGGGCATGAGTCTCTCCCCTTTTTGGAGGGAGGCCTGGAGCTTACTTCACCACGCCGCTCCAATGCGGGTTGGTGGAGATAATGGTTAGTGGCCAATCCGTTGTCGGATGTTTTCAAACCGCCTATAAAACCTCCGATAAGGTTTAGCGACTGCTATCTATCGATAGCAACCGGGACCGACGGCTTTACGTGCCCTCCGAAGCACGGAAACGCGCATTTTAATTTGCCACTAGCGGGCACCCATCACACACCCGACCGCGCCCGCCGAGTTAATCGCTTCCGATCTACACCAGCCCCTTGGCCATGCGCGTTTCCATCATCATCCCAAACGGAGACTAAAATTTTGTAAAAACTACCACCAACATACCCAGTTAAGATAATACGAATACTTATTTGTAAACATCTTAAACGACGAATACTCGTAGAAACAGACGTTGTTGTTCGTGTTAAATGTATTGTTGGCGTTACTTGATATAGAATTGAGACAGAAATATGGTGCAACTGAGCTTAAAATGTTTGGGACGTGACATTTCACTAAGGGATTGTACTAACGTCGTGTTCTAGAACCGTTCGAGTGAAATAGCTCGGGACAACACGAAACTACGTTGTTTTCACATATTAAAGCCTTTGAATGGGAATGGCTTCAACTTCGAGTCCAGCTTTCTAAATTGGGTCGTATATTTTGTTTATATTTCTCTGTTTCATTCGCATAGAAGAAATGACGATATTATTTCACGATCAAATTACAAAATAATTATGAAATTGGCTTAAAAACCATACTTTTCAACGTTGGTCGGCGAAAATCTTAAGCGAGAGTAATAAGTTTCGAAAGCTCTCTTCAAATAAACCACCATTTAATTCCCTTCATAATAGGCATGGAATACAGATGGTAAAGCGGTATTGAAGATAGAAACTATTCCTGGTACCTCAAACGTAGAAGTAAGAAAGTATCTACGTACAGCGCCGAGACCACTGTGGCTAATACTCTGACCAAAGTCAGGAAAACGACTATACTGGTCTTTTTGTTGTAGATTTAGATCTTTCTAGTTTTAGGTTGCCTGGAAGAGATCACTTTAAGTGATAAGGCCGCATATTGTGCATATGTTTAATTGTGTTTTTTTGTTATTTGTCCTAAAGTGTACAACACAGAGTATTTATTATTATTTCTCTCGTCAGCACGGGGTCCAATTGGAACCCCGGTCCTTTGTCAGGCTTGCGCGGGGACATAGGGAGTCCAACACGTAGAGGTCCTTTTGAGAATTTTGATCTACTTTGTAATGGGTTATATTCGGCGGGACCTCTCTCTGACTGAATCAATAGTTAATTCAGACATAGACAGACCCCGCAGAATATATGGGACTATTGTGATGATAAGTGATTCGCCAAACTTTGGGCTATGTGGGTGAACTGGGAGGACTAGCTGGCTAGGCCTAAGGAGTGTGATCCGGCACCTGCCTATATTCAACATCTCACATTATCGAATCCTACTTTAGGCAGGTGGTGACTCGCCTCTCCTTGATGGGCCTCCCAAACAGTCAACCCGATGGTCGACGGGGGGCAACACTGTTGAGAGAGGCTGGGGGTGTCGAGAGGTGTGGCCCCGGTTTCAACATCACGAGCGAGTAATCTCAAGCTCGGAGCGGGCTTCCCCGCTATTATGGCTTTAGACACTTCCACCCCCGAGTGTATGGCTCTTGCAGAAATTTTGAGAACAGCCTATCATCTAAATTTCTGCAAATGTCATACCTCTAGCGCCCCACTCTGACCCGCCAATGAAGGCAAGCCAGAGGTGAGAGACCTGATGCTCTGTCCGGCCGTACCTCTGTGTGGCGGACGAGGCGGAGCCCAGTTCTCTCGGAGGAACTCGAGATGATGGTAGGGGGTGGTGTCGCTACTCACCAACAGCTCGCCACAAGCTGCTCTGCCCCCTTATTATTATTATTATTATACTGGGGTAATTTTAAGAAAAATGTTTTCCACACTGTGTAAAAATGCAATATTATTTTAATAAAAAGATTATATGAACAAATATAAGTAACATCTGAGAAAACGAACTCATGTCAGCAGTAAATAGGTAGTGCTTGTTGAATGTTTTATTGGCGTAACTTGAAATAGAGGTGAGACAGAAATATGGCGCAACTGAGCTCAAAATGTTTGAGACGTGACATTTCACTGAGGGATTGTACTATCGTCGTGTTCAAGATCCGTCAAAGTAAAATTGCGCGGGACAACACGACACTATCTTGTTTTCACCTATTGAAGCCTTTGAATGGAAATTGCTTAAACTTCAAGTCTAGCTTTTCAAATTGGGACATATGTTTCGTTTATATTTCTGTACCGAAAAATATACAAATTTGAACATACATTGAACAACATCGAACGTCCAAAGTTTTAATTATAAATGCGTTTGACTATTTATTTATGATGATACTATTTATTTATGACATCAAGCCATTGCTTGATGTCATAAATAAATCTTGAAGAAGTTCATCGTCAGACGTTCGATGTTGTTCAAAGCATATTTAAATTTGATTTTTTTTTTCGATTCCACAGACCTGTAAGTATACCATACTGTCGGAGAGAGGATGTCATCTATTATGTAAAATTAAATATTAGGTACGCATACAAACAGTATGCGTACCTAATATTTCTTAATGAGAAAATTAACAAGTTTTCAGTAAAACAATTATAATGTTGTGATTTTATTTGAAAAAAAAAAACATTAAGAACGTACTAATTCATAAATATAAAAACTCTGCATTACACCAAACACAAATATACTGGTGGTAGAGCTCCAGTGACAGAGCTCGCGGGCGTAGCACCACCGCATTACCTAATATACTTGCCGCTAAATGGTAGTGTTCAGCACTATCGTGTTCCGGTCAGGTGGTAATGTATGGCCCTGTAATTGCCGGCACAGAGGCATAACACCTTAGGCCTCAGGATTGGCAACGCATCTGCATTTTGACCTCTGGTCATTGTGTAAGTGTAGGCTGCAGTCATCACTTATCATCAATGTGAACTGTATGCTTGTTTGCCACTTTTAATACATAAAAAAAATGTTTCAGATATCCGTTTATGTATAGGTACCCAAAACAACATGACCCTTCATAAAATTAAAGACCTCTGAAAACTTGTGCACTCAAACAGGCGGTCCGAACCATTTTACGTTTTTGACATTCTAATGTCGTCACATTCCGCAATGTTTATACTCGAAATGGGTTTGTTAATACGCAACGCAACACATTAACACCGGGGGTAATGCGTTGATCCTGGAAAAGTCAGAAGGTCGCCGCCGTAGTCTGCTCACAGCTGCTGTACACTCATAAATATTTTCACTGCCACTGACTATTTGAATGTTTAAAATTTACAGTTCAAAATGAAGCTAATTATAAAAATAGTTTTGACTATTTGATTAGTCTTGTAAAATGTTCACGACCCGAGAAATTTTATTTACAAATGCAAAATACTTCGTTTGACCTTGGATTAACACAATATTTTTTTGCCATCATTAAAAGGTAGGTGCTTCAGTAGTCTAGTGGTAGCAGACCACTACCACAGGTCCTGGGTTCGATCTTCGGGTTGGGGAGGTTCGGTTTGCGGGCTATAAAGGGCATACATATTTTTTATCTAAAGGGACTTTGCCATTTTCTGGAAGTTTCCCTGTGCCATTCTCGTAGTTTGTAATATGCCCGGAGATGTCATACGCCTACAAAAATATGTTACATGGACCAAATCGTTTGTTTTGGCATATTTATTTGAATGTATGCATTTACCCCTGTTTACCCTTTCGGGGCATATAGGCGTGAAATAACGTATCATTGAAAGGTGAATTTAAGTGATGTACTGGCACGTTGTGCTATGAAGTAATTGCGTATTAAATTTCATCTTAATATAAATATTATAACTCGTTTCTTTTTTAAATTAATAAAATAACCCTTTGGAACCCACTTGATTTTATAAAGTATTAAATAGCGAAACAAAAACACAAGCATATATGCAGATATCCGTTTATTACATTACATACCTAAAACAAACAAAAAAAACCTCTGAAAACTGCCACAGAAATATTTCGGAGACCGCCCAAAAATACGTAGCATGTACAGCAAATAAACAACGCAAAATTCGTTTTCAAAGAACACCTCCGTCTCGAATGAAATGTTTCCATACGTGAACACGCTTGGAATGTCTGTTTTGAACGCTCAAACAGAGGGAGTCCGTAAGGGTCGTATTGTGTACCATTTTACGTTTTTGACATTCTAATGTCGGCACATTCTGTGATGTTTACTCTCGAAATGGGTTTGTTAATACGCCACGCAACACATTAACACCGGGCGTAATGCGTTGATCCTGGAAAGGTCAGAGCATCCCCGTACCCGGATCACAGCTGCTGTACACTCATAAATGTTTTCACCGCCACTGACTACTTGATTGTTTAAACTTTTAAAGTGCATTTAGAATACAAATTGATTTGACTATTTAGAGTTTTCACCTTTGGAACCCTCTTCATTCTGTAATTCACTAAATAGAGAAATAAAAAACACAAGCAAAGATACAGATATCCTTTCATATGTACCTAAACTAACATTACCATTCACAAAATTAAAAAATGCCACAGAAATATTTCGGAGACCACTCGAAAAAGTACGCATCATGTACAACAAGTAAACAAAGATAATTCGTTTTCAAGGAACACCTCCGTCTCGAATGTTATCCATACTAAACACGTTTGGAATATCTGTTTTGTACGCTCAAACAGAGGGAGTCCGTAACAGCCGTATTGCGTACCATTTCACGTTTTAAACATTCTAATGTCGGCACATATCGTGATGTTTACTCTTATAATGAGTTTGTTTATACGCGATGCAACACATTAACACCGGGGGTAATGCGTTGATCCTGGAAAGGTCAAAAAGACGCCAATTTTTTGAAACGATTTGCTTGTTTAAAGTGGGTTATTGAAAGTGGTGCTAATAAAATATGTACCTTGATATTTCTAATCTAATTGATTAGTTTTATGTTCTATAAAAATCTTCACAACCTCTGAAAGGAGATGTTGCGAGCTCGGCTCTGGTTCGTACACGACCTCAAAAAATGGGTAAATTAAAGAAGAATCCGAAAAAAATACAATTAATTTATTCAAGAATATATTTTAGAGTTACAACCACATTTAATTCAAACGATTTTATCATTTTCAACTATGTTAAACATGGCGACGATACAGCCGACACTTGGGATCAATCGATTTTGATAGTATTTAGAAAATATTACTTTTTTCTCCAAGTACTATATACTCAAAATACAATTTAAAAAATTAAAATGTCAAAATTACATCGCCCGCTATATTCGCCATGTTGGTTTTGAGTTGCAATTCTAACTGCAATGTTTTGTAACTGCAAACAAAGCTAAATAAGTGAAAATATGCAGTAAAAAACGTTTTTATATTGATTTTGCCTGTTTAATGATATTGTGTACAATACATGGCCGGAGGTCCATACATTTCTGCAAGATCTCCTTTGATTGCCAAGAACATCATAATAGGTTGGGGAAAGTCTTTTCGCATTATAGTATGCATGAACTTGTAATAAAATCTCTTTGGCTGTAGTATTTGTATCTGGCTGGTTTTAGTATCATTGAAAGTTACAATTTTAAAGAACATAATTTCAAATTCAAATTAGGCAAATGTGTGATTTTCATTTGTTTTTCGTACTGTCAAGAAGAGTGAATCTAATGAAGAAATTCGATACATTTTAAAATTTTACTACAAAAAAGGTAAAAATGCAACGCAAGCCGCGAAAAAAATTTGCGATGTTTATGGACCTAGTGCAGTGTCTGTGAGAGTAGCACAAATAAGCGTTTTCAATCCGGAAATTTTGATGTCAAAGATGCACCTCGCTCTGGTCGCCCTATTACGGATAAAAGTGGAGCAAGGTCGACATATCAGTAGTTACGACGTAGCTGAAGAACTGAGAATTGATCACAAAACAGTTTTGGTGCATTTGAAAAAAGCTTGGTACAAAAAAAAGCTCGATATTTGGGTACCTCACGAGCTCACTGAAAGAAACCTAATGAACCGTGTACTCATTTGTGATTCTTTATTACGACGTAATGAAACCGAATCATTTTTGAAGAAACTGATAACTGGTGATGAAAAGTGGATCACGTACGACAAGAACGTGCGAAAAAGGTCGTGGTCAAAGGCCGGTCAGGCTTCACAGACTGTGGCAAAACCCGGGTTAACTCGCAATAAGGTGATGTTGTGTGGGTGGTGGGATTGGAAGGGCATTATTAATTATGAGCTATTACCACCAGGCAGGACTATCGATTCTGAACTCTACTGCGAACAACTGATGAGATTAAAGCAAGAAGTTGAGAGAAAGCGGCCGGAATTGATCAACAGAAGGGGTGTGGTGTTTCATCATGATAACGCTTGACCTCACACATATATAGCCACTCAGCAAAAATTAAGAGAGTTTGGCTGGGAGGTGTTAATGCATCCGTCGTATAGTCCTGACCTTGCACCTTCAGATTTCCACCTGTTTCGGTCTCTTCAGAATTCTTTATGCAATGGTTATAAATAGGTTAAACTCACGAGAGGACTACCAAATCCACTTGTCGCGGTATTTCGATGAGAAGTCCCAAAATTTTTATAGCAATGGGATCATGTCCCTATCTACAAGATGGCAAAAGGTTATCGAACAAAATGGTACATACATACTTTAGTTAAATTTAAATAAACTATATTAAAAAATGTTTTGAATTATCTTAAAAAATGCGAAGAAATGCTTTTTCCCCCACCTAATACTTTTATTATTATCCCCATTGAAAGGTGCGAAATACTTACATGTTGTAATATTAATTATAAAATGTGATCTGACTATAATAATAACTCATTTCCTTTTTTTATCCAATTGCCCTTTGAAACCATCTCAATTTTGCATAAACATCTTAGACAAAGAAACAAAATACAAGTACAGATGTTACAGAACCCTAACAGATGTTACGGAACCCTTACAGAGTGTGTCCGATGGCAACACGGCGACAGCGGATTCAAGGCGCTGACGCACGGTTCCACGGTTCTCGCTACGGTTCCACGGCCCGTGGGTATTAGCAATGATTCCGTGTCCTTACATGGGTGCGGTCTCACTATACAGTTATAGTCTTAAATGTAATTTTAATTATAATTAAATAAGTGTAAATAGACACTTTTGTATCTTTTAAACCGACGGCCCCCGACTTGCATAACTTAGATACCTACATATATTAATAAATTAATACCTAAAACAACGTTAGCCTTCACAATATTAGGTAATAACATCTGAAAACTGCCATAGAAATATTTCGGAGACCGCCCAAAAAAATATGTAGCATGTACAAAAAATAAACAACGCAAAATTAATTTTCAAAGAACACCTTCGTCTCGAACGAAATGTTTCCATACGTGAACACGCTTGGAATGTCTATTTTGTACGCTCAAACAGAGGGAGTCTGTAAGGGTCGTATTGCGTACCATTTTACGTTTTTAACATTCTAATGTCGGCACATTCCATGATGTTTACTCTCGAAATGGGTTTGTTAATACGCAACGCAATACATTAACACCCGGGGGTAATGCGTTGATCCTGGAAAGGTCAGAGGGTCGCTATCGCTGATTCACAGCTGCTGCACACTTAAAAACGTTTTCACCACCACTGGCTATTTGATTATTTATAGTGGAGATAAAACTCAAACTGGAGATAAATATGAACCATGACAACATAGATATCACACAATATAGATCATCTTTTTACTTTCCTAATCATATAAGTTAGAATGATGAAATTCACTGCATCTTGCCAGGAGAACAAAAAAGCCTTCTAAACCATTTTTCAACGGTCCCTAATGCTTAAATAATTAAGGTGCAAATTCGTACAATTCATTTAATATACAATTCAATGCCCCTCAATCTAGTCTCATCCTAAAACAATATCAACAGAAATTTACATTATCGACTAACGAGCTCGATTTGCGAAGCTTTTAATTTTCGTAAGTGTCTCTTAAAATGAACTGCGTCCCAAGCGTGTAAAGTAAATTAAATGCCAATGGTGTCTTTAAATATGGCAAAGCCAACGGTTAATTTCCTCGGAGATTATTGCGGAAGAAATTTATTTGAGGTGACTAATTGAGTGTTTAATTGACGTTAGCTTTGCGTGACTGTTTGAAAAATCGTTGTCATAAATTACCTGTAATAATTGTTTTATATTATTTCGCATTAACACATGCTTGTGAAATATATTTTATTTTTAAAGAAAAATGGAAAGAAAAATTTGACTTCAGGCGAGACTCGAACTCGCGGCCTACTGGGAATCTAGTCCAGCCACTCTTCCAATTGAGCTACTGAAGTCCTGCCCGATTTGTCAAATCTTTCCTTCACATTCATTGCATTGCTTTATGGTAGCAGCAGCGCCATCTATTGCCAATTATGAATTCATTTGAAATTCTTATGATGTTGCTTATTGAAACATTTATGTAGGTTTTTGTGTCATGAAGTAG
Source organism: Macrosoma leucophasiata (assembly GCA_036365455.1). Lineage (NCBI taxonomy): Eukaryota > Metazoa > Arthropoda > Insecta > Lepidoptera > Hedylidae > Macrosoma > Macrosoma leucophasiata. The sequence goes on along the minus strand of JAWQUS010000014.1, from coordinate 6,013,691 downwards.
CAAACAAGCATACAGTTAACATTGATGGAAAGAGATACACCTATAATCATCTAGATGTTGGCGAAATTCAGAGATATCATTATATTTAAGTTTGTAATCAAAATTATACTGTACGCAACGGTTTTGAAGATGCTTATGCTTACTTAGCTGCTCCTATACTCCTGTGTTAGGTCAAGATAAGATATAATAATAATATAATAATGGCAACCCTTGATACGTCTCACTGCTGGGCACGAGTCTCTGTTTCCCCTTCTTAGGAGGAGGCCTGGCGCTTACTCCACCACCCTGCTCCAATGCGGGTCGGTGGAGATAAAGTTTAGTGGCCAACCCGCTGTCGGATATTTTCAAACCGCCCAAAGATCTTCGAGAGGTTTAACGACTGCTATCTAACTACTGTTATCACTACATTATTATGATATTATTATGTTATTAGGATTTCGCGAGCTACACTCATTAAAAATATATACATATATGTAGCTGCTACCTCTATCGATTTCGTAAAGTTTCGCCACCGCATTTACGAAATCGATGGAGGTAGCTACATATAATTTTTTCAAACTTTTGTCAGACAAATGTCACCTCAGTCTGCCCGGGACCACGGACGAAACGTTGGGTTGATTTAAAAAAATATTTTAGTTTAATATACGCGAGATAAATTGGTAAAAATAGTTTTATTACATTATTATGTCGGCGTCGGGATGTGACGACTCCATCGCCCACTAGCGGAAGAATTATCTTCTAGTGGAGGGAATTCTTCCTCTAGTGCAGTCAGTCAACCGAATAATGGCGGTCAAACCATGGCGGTAGGAGTATCCGGGATGGGCAGTAGCGCCTCGTGATAAAATTGCCGCCACTGCGATCGCCAACCCGCATGCCAAGCGTGGCGATTATGATATACCCCAAATGATTCACACCAATATACAACGGCCCCTAGTCCCCGGTAGCTCCGCTATTCCTGACCATGGTGGTACCGGTCATGGTAACGGCGGGGCAGGGGGTGCTAAGAATCACCGGGAGATGCCAGGGTACCACACCCGACGACAACTGGCCCCAGGGCCGTACGTTGTATGTTGCCAGCAACATACAACGTACGGACGCTGCGGACTGACGAGAAAGTCATGGAACTGGAGGAAGAATTGAGCGGGTTACGGTGGCACATTGTAGGGTTATCGGAAGTCCGAAGACAGGGGGAGGACTCGATAACCCTCAAGTCTGGTAACCTGCTCTATTTCCGGGAGGGCGACCAACTGTCCCAAGGTGGTGTCGGCTTCATCGTCCACAAGTCCCTCGTGAACAACGTTGTCAAGATCGAGAGTGTGTCGTCGAGAGTGGCGTACCTTGTACTCAGAATAACCAAACGGTATTCGCTGAAGGTCATACAGGTCTACGCCCCAACCTCCACATACTCCGATGATGAGGTAGAAACTAGTATGTATGAGGACATTTCCAGAGCCATACATAGTTCGAAGACCCACTACAACGTTGTCATGGGGGATTTCAACGCGAGATTGGGCGTACGAGGTGATCATGAGCTGAAAGTGGGACGATTTGGATATGGGCGACGAAACACCAGGGGCCAGACTCTGGTTGACTTCATGGAGAAGGAGAGCCTCTTCATGATGAACTCTTTCTTCAAGAAGCGGGAGTGCTGGAAGTGGACCTGGATCAGTCCTGATGGTGCGACTAAAAATGAGATAGACTAAATTATGTCCACGAGGCGACATATATTCAGTGATGTCTCTGTGATCAATTCCGTAAAAACCGGGAATGATCACCGAATGGTAAGAGGCACACTGAATATAAAGGTCAAGATCGAAAGATACCGACTAATGAAGTCTACGCTCCGCCCAGCACCTGCCCATATCCAAAACCCCGAGAGCTTTCAACTCGAGCTACAAAATCGCTTCGAATGCATGAGTGAGTGCGTAGATGTGGACGATTACAGTAACAGGTTTGTGGAAACTGTCCGTACGGCGGGTCCAAAAAAACAGAGGCGCGGTATAGTTCTGAAGTCCTCTGAAGATGCTTTAGTGTACAGGCGGCTCAACAGACAGATCTCGAAGTCATTGACTCGCGACCTTCGGCACTTTAATACTGATAGTATTAAAAGAAAGAGCGGCACAAGGGCTCTAAAGTGTTCGCCAAAGATCTGTCCTTAGGGCAAAGCCGTCTCACTAAGCTGAAGACAGAGGACAACAGAATCGTATCGTCGAAACCTGAGCTTGCAGAAGAGATCGAACGGTTTTACGGACAGTTATACACGACAGCACGACCACCTGTTAACAGTCCGGCAGCAGATCCTAGAGCCGGACTGACCCGACACTACACCGAAGATATCCCGGACGTCAGTCTAGACGAGATTAGCACGGCTCTCAAACAGCTCAAAAACAACAGGGCACCGGGTGATGACGGAATCACTGCTGAACTCCTGAAAGCGGGCGGAAGGCCAGTATTAGAAGCTCTTCAGTTGATGTTCAATTCCGTCATATCCGAGGGTAAAACGCCACAGGCGTGGCACAGAAGTGTAGTGGTACTGTACTTTAAGAAAGGCGACAATACCCTTCTTAAAAATTATAGGCCCATCGCACTTCTAAGTCACGTCTATAAGCTGTTTTCGAGTGGTTACGAACCGTCTCTCTCGCAGACTCGACGACTTCCAGCCTCCCGAACAAGCCGGGTTCCGTAAAGGTTTTAGCACCATAGACCACATACACACGCTGCGGCAGGTTATACAGAAGACAGAAGAGTATAACCAGCCCCTCTGTCTAGTGTTTGTGGACTATGAGAAAGCCTTCGATTCGGTCGAGATTTGGGCTGTGCTACAGTCACTCCAGAGGTGCCAAGTCGACTACCGATACATCGAGGTGCTAAGGAGCTTGTACAAAAACGCCACTATGTCGGTTCGCCTTCAGGACCAGAACTCGAAACCTATCCAACTGCAGCGAGGTGTGGGACAGGGAGATATCATATCTCCGAAACTGTTCACCGCTGCATTGGAAGATGTCTTCAAGCTCTGGACTGGAACGGACTCGGCGAGTACATCATCCACCTCCGATTTGCGGATGATATCGTAGTCATGGCTGAGACCCTGGAAGACCTTGGCGCAATGCTCAATGGCCTCAGTAGGGCCTCCCAACGAGTGGGCCTTAAAATGAACATGGACAAGACGAAGATTATGTCGAATGTCCTTGTTACGCCCACTGCTGTTATGGTCGAGGCTACTACACTCGAAGTTGTTGACGATTACGTATACCTGGGACAAACGGTCCAGTTAGGTAGGTCCAACTTCGAAGAAAGAGGTCAATCGCCGAATCCAACTCGGATGGGCAGCGTTCGGGAAGCTGCGTTATATCTTCTCGTCCAATTTACCGCAGTGTCTGAAGAAGAAGGTCTTTGACCAGTGTGTGTTGCCAGTGATGACATATGGAACAGAAACGTGTTCGCTCGCTATGGGCCTCATAAGAAGGCTCAAGGTCACTCAGAGAGCAATAGAGAGGGCTATGCTCGGAGTTACTCTGCGAGATCGAATCAGAAATGAGGAGATCCGCATGAGGTCCAAAGTAACCGACATAGCCCTCCGAAACAGGCAGTGGGCAGGGCACATAGCTCGCAGAACTGATGGCCGTTGGGGCAGAAGAGTTCTGGAGTGGGGACCGCGTACCGGAAGACGAAGCTTAGGCAGGCCCCCCACGAGGTGGACCGACGACCTGGTGAAGGTCGCGGGCAATCGTTGGATGAGGGCGGCCCAGGACCGTTCGTTGTGGCATTCTTTGGGGGAGGCCTTTGTCCAGCAGTGGACGTCTTTTGGCTGAAATGATGATGATGATGATGAAATTATTATGAAATTGTATGGAATTGGCAAGCATAATTTTAGTGGCAGTGTAGATAGTTCTTAAGTTTACCGAGTGAACTGTCAGGAAACATCTTTCTACTGATTCCACAAATCTACGGCGCCCATGATACACTTAAATGAATTAATCACAGTATCCCAATTAACAATTTATAGCTTTGTTAATACATTGCTATTGTCAAACTCCATCTTATTTCATTCATGAGATACAAGCAAGCGAGGATTATGTAATTCAATATAGGTGCGTACCTATTGAAATTAATTTATGCCCCGAGTCACAAGATGAAGAGATAAAGCCACCTAGTTAGAGTCACCTAGATAGAGCCTCACTTGTATCCCAATAATTTATAAATTAAACTACTCTGTTATCTTTGATCCACTAATTACTGGAACAGTCTTACAGTCATCAGGAGTCAAATCTGTAGTGATGCCTAGAGTATTCATTATCAATCAAATGTTGCATAGGTGTTTTACTGGTGGTAGAGCTCCAGTGATGGAGCAACATACATTCAAATTTCTGGGTGATTCACACACACATTCTTAGCACGTTTCGCAAATCCATCTTAAAAAAAATATATGTTTTTAAATAAATATCCGTTCTGCTTTTGACCATAAACGAAAGTTTCCCATAACTCCATACAAAGAAATACATGTGTAATTTTAAGCTATTGCATAGCTTCTATCGAGGGCCTTGAGCGCGGGGACCGAATCCAGAAATTCCGTAACGAAAAAACCTCACGCTCCCCACTCCGACGGGCACGGAGGTGTGGCTTGAAGGCCGTGCATTGTCTAACATCGTTTCTTTTCGGCAGTCTTCGACACGGTGTTTGTGTGCGTGCAACTAGACGTATTGTACGACTCTACGAAGCTCGCACGAATCGAGACGAGCTGCTCCGAAATCGGACGAATACATAAGCAGCTGTTTATATGTATTGTAAAATAATAAAAATATTTCAAACAATATTAACTTTTTTATTTAATAAAAGAAATAAAATTGTTTTCTTATCGGTCACCACGCTCAAAAAGTGTAACTTGAATTAATATCAAAGAAAAAAGAAATACTGCATAAAAAAATAAATAAATAATTATAGTTGCATAAGTTGATACAAAATGCTATGCAATAGCTTTACCGCGGCAGTCTCCGAGTGCCACACGTCGATTTTTGTTTCTCCATTTTTATACTATTATTCTGAAAGTTACAAAGGGATATACCTACCATATTTTTATATAGAGAATATAATAAATATAGACAAATCCGGACATGTGTTACGACTATTATAATACAAATCTGAAAGTATCTGTCTGATGCTTTCATCAAACCGATGAACCGATTATGATGAAATTTTACTTGAACCCTATGAAGTTATAGGTATTATAAAGTTAGAATAGCTTATTTCTTAAAACCAATTTATACGCGCATGAAGTCGCGGAAACAGCTAAGAGGTTATATTTTTAATCAGGATTGAGAATGGAACTGTCGCTTGTAAATTAAGCCACAAAATAAGCTATTGTCTAATAAAGTGTAGAGTTATGGATATGAGGGCGAACAGTGCGGATTGCTACAAGATCTTTTAGGACAAAATGTTACCATGAAATTGTGGAATGGTTTCCACTAACATGCGCGTACGTTATTCAAGACTCTCAATAGAGTGGTATGTTAAGAGCATACATGGGGGGCTAGGTCGTACTTAACCCGTTCATAGCAGGGGGTGTAATTTATTGTATGAAATTACATATTTGCTTTCACGCTAAATGTATGGAAGGTTAATCAGAGCCGTATCGCATGCAACCGTTGGGTGTTTTTGTAGTATAATTGTGTCAAAATATGTGCTAATATTATTTCACGTTATTCGTCTAAGTAATTAATGCTTACACACAAGCCGGTTGTTTCTTCGCTCGTTAAAAGTATGATCATAAAAAATTGTGTGATATACTAGCAATTTGCCACAAATAATTAAAATAAGGCATCGGGAAGTGACGACTACCGGAAGAACTTTCTTCTACTAGGTAAAAAAAATAATTACTAGTTTTTTTTAGATTCGCGGGCGTAGGCACTACTACATTACGTGATATACTTGACGCTAAATGGTAGTGTTCAGCACTATCGTGTTCCGGTTAGGTGGCAATGTACGGCCCTGTAATTTTCGGCACAGAGGCATAACACCTTAGGCCTCAGGAGTAGCAACGCATCTGCATTTTGTCCTCTGGTCATTGTTTGGGTTATCTACAGGCTGCAGTCATCACTTAACATCAATGTGAGCTTGTTTGCCACTTTTATTACATTAAAAAACTCACTAAATGAATGCTTTATATTCGAGCTAAAATTTTTCTGTTTTTTTACACATTTCCGATTACACTTTTGCCTACATTTTGGTTACTTTTATCAGTATACACGCTACTTATATCAGAGAGATGATTCCTTGGTTTAGCATTTTCAGATATCAACGACAGTTCAAATCATCAATTAAATCTCTTATGAATTACACCACAAACCAAAGGATTCGTCTAATAAAGTGCGGAATTATGGACATGACAATGTACAGTGCGGATTGCTACAGGGGTCTTTTGGGACAAACGATACAATGGAAATGGGACGATCTCAGGACTGTTAACATGCGAGTATGTTATTAGAGATATCTTCCTTAATAGAGAGGTATATTAAGGGCACAAGTGGGTAGACCATACTTAACCCGTTCACACCTTACGGGTAACTCGAATGAAAACTATTTAATTTTAGGCTGCTTTTAGGTTCAGATAAACTCTAAAAAATACTTGCAGCCAAATTTTGATAGGCAACCTAGTGGATATATCTCTGGATTATAAATATGCATAAGAATGAAGCGCGCATGGCCCAGCGGCTGGTGTAGATCGTAAGCGATCTGCTCGGTTAAGCACTACGGGCGCGGTCGGATAGTGTGATGGGTGACCGCTAGTGGCAAATTAAATGGGCGTTTCCGTGCTTCGGAGGGCACGTTATGCCGTCGGTCCCGGTTGCTATCGATAGATAGCAGTCGTTAAACCTTGTCGGAGGCCTTACGGGCGGTTTGAAAACATCCGACAGTGGGTTGGCCACTAACCCACCCACCTCCACCAATCCGCATTGGAGCAGCGTGGTGGAGTAAGCTCCAGGCCTCCCCCCAAAAAGGGGAGAGACTCGTGCCATTAGTGGGACGTATAATATGTTGCCATTATTATTATTATTCCACTTATTTGTTTTTTTTACTCATTATTTATTACTTTTATTATTATTATAAGAATTAAGTTTGCAGCATATCCGGATGAACGAAATGATTCTGCAGTGGGTGCTTTTAGGTTAAGATCCCACTGCAGAATCATTTCGTTCATCCGGATATACTGCAAACTTGATTTTTAGGCATATTTTAAATCCAGAGAATATATATCCACCAGGTTGCCTATCAAAATTTGGCTGCAAGTATTTTTTTATATTACTGACAGTTAACTTATGTAATAAGTGGAGTAACTTAGGCTACTTTACTCAACTATCTGCAACTAACTGATCAATCTGTTCTGTTTATTCAACACGTACAATTATAATAATTTATTAGGATAATTTAGCTTCTTATGTTTCTCATTGTAAGTGAATGTAATTCTTATGAGAATAAAGATTCATAAACCTGTACTTTTATACTAGCTGCGCCCACGACTTCATTCGGGTAGATACTGAACAATCATAAATTTTCACGCAAACGAAGTCGCGGGCGCAGCTATTATTTTTATATCGTAAGATTTTACTATGAGATAGTTACGTCTTCTATATTCCATCATGAAACCAATATCCGTGATTTTTCGATTGATTGGGCAAATAGTTACGAATGTGTTTTCTAGCTTGAAACGATTGGATACGACGGAGAAGATAAGACCAGTAAAATTTGAGTTAAGTATACTTAAGTAAGTATACTATCGAATCTCACTTATCTACTGAGCGTGAACTAAAGAACATAAACTCAATATAGATTAAGTTACATTACCTAATATAGTTAGCGATAAATGGTAGTGTTCAGCACTATCGTGGTGGTAATGTACGGCCCTGTAATTTCCGGCACAGAGGTATAACACCTTAGGCCTCAGGAGTGGTAACGCATCTACATTTTGGCCTTGGTCTTCGTGTGGGTGTCTATAGGCTGCAGATAGACTTTGTTGAAATCTAGCCTTAGTTGGTAAACGTGCGTAAGATTTTAACAAACGTTGCCTTAACACTAAAATATCTTGCTTTTTAGGGTTCCGTAGTAAACAAGGAACCCTTATAGTTTCGCCGTGTCCGTCTGTCTGTCTGTCCGTCTGCGGTTTAGCGCAAAAACTATTAGTACTAGAGACTGGGAATTTGTCACAAGTTTAGTATGCACCTCAATCACGCCGACAAAGTGGTAGAATAAAAACGTGAAACAAAAAAATTTTTAGGGTAACCTCCCCAAGTAGTAACGCGCGGATTTTCTTTTAAAATAAAATAAAAACCCCCGGGGGGGTTTTTATTTTATTTTCGATTTTCATATAGTGTGGGGTATTGTTGAATAGGTCTTTTAAAAATATTATGGCTGTGCCAATATCATTTTTCGATTCATTAACTGTTCGTGACTTATTGAGCTTTAAAGTGCAAATTTTCGTTAGACTCAAGTGTTACCCCTACAATCTAGACGGTTGTTGTTAGAAATTCAAACGTTACGGCGATAGTAGCTACATATAACGAAATTTAAGGGAAAACTATCACACTAAAGTTGGCCTTGCAAGTTTGCGAGTTATAGTCGACCAAATGTATTTTACTCGAAAATTTCGAACAAGTCCATTGAAAATATTTATTTATTTTTTTCATTACATCTCTTACTTTGTAACTACGGAACCCTATACTGCGCGTGGCCCGACATGCACTTGACCGGTTTTTTAAATGTTAGTACTTATTAAAAAAACATTTTGGTATCATCCTCTGGATTGTCTTCGAAAATAAAATAACACGAGTCGTAGATTTCGAGTACTCTAGCACCACCAAAAAACACAACATGCCTACTTTCCTTCAAATATCCGGGTCAGCCATTGTTCCTTTGTCATGGAACCGGACCAACTTGCCCGGCTTACTTACGTTTGCTGCCGCTGTGGTACTCATTTCTAACATTTTGTTTCTGTCGTATACAAACCCGACTGCACGATACTTTTTGTAAAGTTTCACAAAAGATAACACGACGTCCGCTCGGATGTTCTTGTTTTCTTGTTTGACTGTCCCCGGTACATTTTAAAGTAATTTCGTTAATGACTTTTTAGTGATCTCTTAGGGATCTTAGTTAAAAAAGTTCGTTACGTTTTTTTACTCATTATTTTGGATTTTTTCTCTTAGGTTTTTCATCTGTTTACATCGTTTATATAATCTGGTAATTACCAGATAAAGGAGATGTTGCGAGCTCGGCTCTAGTTCGTACACGTCCTCAAAAAATGGGTTAATTAAAGAAGAATCCGAAAAAAATACAATTAATTTATTCAAGTATATAATATATTTTAGAGTTACTACCACATTAAATTCAAACGATTTTATCATTTTCAACCATATTCAACATGGCGGCGATACAGCCGACGCTTCTTTAAATTGGAAATCGATTAGTTTAAGTTCTTAGTATTAACACATGAAATCGATTTCGATAGTATTTAGAAAATATTACTTTTTTTCTCCAAGTACTTTAAAATCAAAAAACAATTTAAAAAATGAAAATGTCAAAATGACGTCGCCCGCCATATTCGCCATGTTGGTTTGAGTTGCAATTCTAACTGCAAATAATATTTTGTAACTGCAAACAAAGCTAAATAAGTGAAAATATGCAGTAAAAAACGTTTTTATATTGATTTTGCCTGTTATTGATATTGTGTACAATACATGGCCGGAGGTCCATACATTTTTGCAACATCTCCTTTTAATTTTAGTTAACTCCAATGTTTATTTTACTTGTTTACCTGTAGAGTTAAAGTGTACTGGTAAATTGGATCGTTTGTAAATAGTTATATTTTTTCAAAGTTGCAAATTGAACGAAAAATGGAGAAAAAAATAGAAATGCTTTTTTTTAGTGCCAATGCATAGCTACATGAAAAATAATATATACGCTATATCATTATCACTAAATTATACGCAGGATTAGCAAAGTTATGGGCTTTAACTTTTTTGTCATTGTTATGGTAATGATGGAAGAAGTTTGGTAATGATAATGGGGACAGTGGTAAAGATAAACTGCTAATGGTAATAAGATTGTAATAAAAAAATCGTTTTGTAATTGTTTGTGCAACTCAATTTAAGTATTTTAAATACTTAAATAGAGTTTCACATACATAAAAGTTCAATTGATTTGAAATATCTTTATACTTGCTGTAACATATGGAAACCTATTTGTAACAGATAATAACATTATTCATAGCTCAGTCTCAGAAGTTATGTTACAGTCTAAACTATAAAGAACATATTAAGCATGAAAACTGGTAGGAACTTTAATTATAGCCTCAAATTATTGACACAAAAGCACCATTGAGCTTAAAATATGTTATCATCAGAAAAATCACTACAAAACATAATTATATTAATAATATACTTTCCTTCGCTTGTATTACATTCTGTTTTCGTATGTAGTAAATCTTCATTTGATAAATTTCTTACTACAGTCCTCTTAGCTGGTCTTCTAGTTTGTTTTACAAAATTTAAAGGGAGTGAGATAGAGTGAGACATTATAAACCTTTAACATCTCTAATGGCGACATTATCTACCATGAAGGCTATAGTACATATCGTTTTTTCTGAAAGTTCATTTCAGTTTGATAATGAAATTCAAAGCTTTCATTTCGTTGGTAGTCGAACACAAATAACGTTACACACTACGGTGGTGTATATCATTGATCAAGAAACCGGAATTTTGAAGCCATATAATGCTTGCAGTAACAATGAATGTAATAAAAATAACGCAAGGGCTATGTGGGCTCATCTGTGACCACTGCATGGCTATATCCAAGAAATAGCGGAATATAATAATAAAACCTACCCTTGCCTTGTGCTTTTCAATTTTATATAATAAATTTTATATGAAACGGACATATAAATTTATGTACATGTATCGGCTAAACGGTGATATTATCACAGGCTTACAGGCACAACTTTTTAAGCGTAAAAAATTGCAAGGCATCTGGATTGATACCTACGATTTTTATGTAGATATCCATAGGTTTTTGTACTTACCAACTGACAAATTACAATTTTTATTACATAGGTACTAGCTGTGCCCGCGACTTCGTCCGCGTGAGAATATATAATTGTTCAGTATCATATGATTCATCAGCACTCGGACGAAGTCGTGGGCGCAGCTAGTATAACAGTAGCCTAAGATACTCCTTATTACATAAGCTAACTGCCAGTGACAGTCCCGTCAAAATCGGTTTAGCCGTAGCCGTTCCCGGGATTAGCCCCAACAAACGGACAGACAGACAGACGGACAAAAATTGTAAAAAATGTTGTTTTGGTATATGTACCGTGTAGGTATACATACATATGCAGTTAATAAAAAGCGGTATTTTTATATCACAAACAGACACTCCAATTGTATTTATTTGTAGTATGGATGTAAGTAAAAACAACAACTGTTTGGTATAACAATATTTCATTAGCTCTCACCAATATAATTTTATAACGAAAAAAATGTTCAAAGAACTGTACACAATCGTAATTAGCAATTATTTTTAAAAATCCATCACAAAGCGTTTAAAAAACAACCCCGAGCGTATTGTAAACGCGTTTTACCTCGGATGGTGTGTCGTGCGACCTCCACATTACCATTATTCATAACAAAAATAGGATGGAAAAATAAACGGGCTTTAGGGTAGGTATGCATATATCCTCGCCGTGATAAGTATACGATCAAATAGTGTGAACGGACCAAAAAGAATGGACCGTGGTCCATTCGACCGTAATGTAAAACGTTTCCGTTCCAAAGGACCGGTCATAAAAAAATTTTAATATAATTTGAAAAGACAGTCGCATACAGTGTTACCTAGTCATATTCTTCTATTAAATATATTGATGTGTATTTTTTTTTATTGTGCCAAAAATAATATGCCTGTTGTCGGTATCTAATTCGTTCTTATTATTTTTGTGCTATAAAAATGTGGTGAATAAGTATACTATTCAAATTGGTGACTAGTGAATACTGTAGTCTATAGATATCTATATTTTTTATGTATTTAAGGTGCCAAACAAGCATGTAGTTCGCATTGATGTAAAGATGACTGCAGCTTATGGAAACCCGCACAAAAACCAGAGGTGTAATATGTAGATGCGTTGCCACCCCTGAGACGTTAGTTGTTATGTGTCTGTGGTAGTAATGTATGGCTCCGTACCATTCATTACCGTCTAACCGGAGTATGATAGGGCTGAACACTACCATTTGGCGGCAGATAGACTAGGTAATGTGGTAGTGCTTACGGCCTCGAACTCCTTGGAACTCCTACAGTGGCAATGTATCCACACTTAAATGTAGATACATTGCCACTCCTAAGGTCTTTGTTGTTATGCATATAGCATTAAAAACGTTCAACCAGAACTTACAAGATTTAAGTAAAATTATTCATTGAAAATAAAAAACATACAGTTTTGGACAGCCGCAGCCGTGAAACAAATCTCGAAGTAATTATCTAGGGACCCGGCTGTGTGTGCTTACCCTAACCAAATAAATGGTAACACTTTATGTGTCGCAACTTAAATGCTGGCGGCGAAATGGAATCCTAGGTAATGCTTCTATTCATCTCTGTTTAATGCTATATTTTTATTATGTCCGCTTGGTCCTAAATAGAGTTTGCTATTGCATGATTATATTACAAAATATTTGCAAGTTTTTGAGAGAATATCAATCTTTCAAGTCATAATATTACTATTTTACTTAGGTTAACTCCATCATTTTAGCCAAAAGACGTCCACTGCTGAACAAAGGTTCACCCCTCCTCTTGTGGGAGGCCTGCCGACGCTTCGTTTTCCGGTTCGCGGTCGCCACTCGTGAACTGCTATGCCGCAACGGCCCTCAGTTCTTCGAGCTATGTGCCCTGCCCACTGCCACTTTTAATTGTTTTCCAGTAGGCAAACTTACTGGCAAACAATGAAAACTAAAAAAAAAATAATTAAATACTATAGTTTTAGGTGTTTATTATGCTTTGAAGGAAACGAAAAGGGGAAACGCACACGCACATGGAAATACCTATTGTATTTGAACTTTGTATTTGATCGACAAATGCTACTCCATGGCATATATTTTAAAATATTTATTAGAACTTTTTATTGTTCCGTAGCCTACAAGGAACCATTATAGTTTCGCCATGTCCGTACGTCCGTCCGTCCACCCGCCTGTTCGTAGGCACCTCAGAGAATAACACAGAGTGTGTTAGAAAACTGTAATTTAGCACGAATTTACATTTAAACGGAGGAAGTTCTCAAGTCGAAGCGTATATAGTTTTTTTGAAGTGTACATTTCTTTAGCGGCGTCTTGCCTTTTTGTGAAGCGACGATCTGGTGAAGGTCGCGGGTAATTGCTGGAAGGACTGTTCGTTGTGGCAATCTTTGGGGAAGGCCTTTGTCCAGCCGTGGAAGTCTTTTGGCTGAAATGATGATGACATAGAGACTTTTGTCTGCGGTAAAAAAGGTTAAAGTAATCATTTGCATTTGTATAACTTGTAAATTACTATTTATTTTACTTTACTAAGAACTTGAAGCGCGCATGGTCCCGCGGCTGGTGTAGATCATAAGCGGACGGTCGTCCCGGTTGCTATCGATAGATAGCAGTCGTTGAACCTTGTTGGAGGCCTTATGGGCGGTTTGAAAACATCCGGCGATGGGTTGGCCACTAACTCGTATCTCCACCAATCCGCATTGGAGCAGCGTGGTGGTGTAAGCTCCAGGTCATCCCCTAAAAAGGGGAGAGACCCAGCAGTGGGACGTATAATGGGTTGCCATTATTACTAAGAACTTAAAATATTGGATTACTTAAAATAGTCTATTAAAAACTTTCAAGATATTGTTATTCACCAATATGCCTAGTTTCTTTCAAAACATAAAATACCTACTATTGTCGCATTGTACTAAATTCCAAACTCGTAGTCTAGGAAAATATCAGCATTCTTGTTATTCCAGGAACTTTGTACAGCGTTTCCCTTTTAGAAACCGGTATTTTTGGTCTCGCAACACAAACTTTTAGTTTGGATATGAAGTTTTGAATACGAACTGGTATAATGTGGTGCAAAGTATTCCTTAATTACATTACTCATAAAATTTGCAGCACGGTCGTATGTTTTATAAATACGAGATGTTGGGTGGGTGCTCTAACCGCTGAGCTAACGAGTCATAAATACGAGATGAAAGTAATAAATCGCCTAAATTCAGATTGTCAATTGTAATCATTGAATACCGAATACTCCAATTGATATTGTAAGGCAAGATTCAGGTCAACAGAGGATCTGCTAGGAGACGGATATCCTGGTTGAAAAGTTTGAGAAATTGGTTCAACCTAAGCACTCTGTATTCCGTGCTGCAGCTTCAAGAATAAGGATTGCTACGAAAGTTGGCGACCATGATGGTCGCCAACTTTCGTAGAGAAGTGGCATTTGAGGTAGAAGAAGAAATCATTGATCGTGATTGACATATTGGTGGTAGAGCTCCAGTGACGGAGCTCGCGGCCGTAGGCACCACCGCATTACCTAATATACTTGCCGCTAAATGGTAGTGTTTAGCACTATCGTGTTCCGGTCAGGTACGGCTCTGTAATTTCCAGCACAGAGGCATAACATCTTAGGCCTCAGGAGTGGTAACGCATCTACATTTTGACCTTGGTTTTTGTGTGGGTGTCTATAGGCTGTAGTCATCACTTAACATCAATGTGAACTGCATGCTGGTGTACCACTTCAATTACATTAAAAAATACATGTTGTATTCGAAAGTTTTACCAATACCAATACCGCGTTACCTTATCCATCTGCCGCCAAATGGTAGTATTCAGCACTATCGTGTCCCATTTAGATGGTAATGAATGGCCCCTTAATAACTATCACGGAGACAAAACAACTTCATGTATGTAGGGGAGACTGGGGTAGAACCGGGACCTTAAGACATTAAATTAAAGTAATTAGATCAATGGTAATTACTTTAATCAAGGAAATCACAAACCTCTAATTTTTACGGTTTTACCCCGACCCATGGGTAAAATCGGATTGCCATTGGGGCAAAAACGGGTACTAATCAACTTTATGCAAAACATTTGTAACATCGGAATTCGATGAGATATTCATTCTCCCACCCTGTACAATCATCATGAGCCCATAAAGAACAAACTGTGCATTGAGCCCACCCCTCATTAACCTTAGTTTTACCATAAGGTTCTTTGGTCTTCTAAGGTGGTACATATATCATTTTGTTTATTATTTGATTTCTTACTTGACTTTCATTTCCCTTACCCTTAGATTTCTTTGTTTTACTTCCTGTTAAGCTTGTCTTTTGTTTATTTTGAACATTCATTAACTGCATAAACGGTGACGACGTGATAAATGCTGTTTTTCCTCTTCTTCATCGTATCGCTGGACCATGTCTGCCGAGTCGTCTTCCTCATGTACTTGCGGCGCATATTTAAATTATTCTGTAATAAAATTAATTAAAGATTAGCATTAATAACACGTCTATGAAGTAGGTTTACAGTAGGTAAACCTAGCCTGGGTATAATCGGGTATACCCGATATCACCCCGAACGCTTTTGCCCCCACGCTCACTACAACACTTTGTCTAAGTCTTCATACATAAAAACTGTTTTTATTGAAATTACTCGTATTCAAATTATTATTAGTTAAACACATAATAAGAGAAAAAATACAAATACTTACTGTCTTTCACATATGGCTTTGTGGAAACATTCGAAAACACAAGAAAATTAGATTATTCCACCAATATAAAACAACAACGAATAAAATTTCACGGCGCGATCATTCACCCACGGAACTTTGTTGACAAGTGCATCCATTTCTGTTTCACTTCTCTATTGACATGTGACAGCGCGTATGAAGAAACGAGGCAAAGCTTTTAGCGTTTTGATTTAGGTTGCAACTAAAAGTTATAATTAATTAATGTCTAAATATCTATCCAAAAATCTATACATCTATCTATACAAATAAATAAAATTGGGGTGTCTGTTTGTAACATAAAAATAACCGCTTTTTATTAAATGCATATGTATGTATACACGTTACATATAACAAAACAACATTTTTTACAATTTTTGTCTGTCTGTCTGTCCTTCTTTCTGTCTGTTGGGGCTAATCTCAGGAACGGATGGACCGATTTCGACCGGACTTTCACTGACAGATAGCTTACGTAATAAGGAGTAACTTAGGCTACTTTTTTACTAGCTGCGCTCACGACTTCGTACGGGTAGATACTGAATAATCATAAATTCTCACGCGGACGAAGTAGAGGGCATAGCTAGTATACAATAAAATATCCATATCATTATACAGCGAGAACAAATCGATATGAGAATGGGACGTAACAAAATTCGAAATATAAAAGATTGGGTAATTGAGTACGGTACAATGGTTCGAGAGGAGAAAATATATGTAGATTACAGTATTTCGCGGAGATAACAGCGGGTAGTATACTAAGATTTCACACTTCGCCGATGCCTGCCAATCCCTCTAATATTATTATGGTAATGCAGCCAATTTCAATAAAAGCGTTCGCAGCCAAAGACATTTTCTTTTAGATAGGTATAAATCTGGTAGACATGTGACGGTCCGAAAAGACATGGGTCTGAATTTGTAGCTCATATCTTTCCGCGGCTTTTTCTTCATTTTGAATTTGGAAGCGGGATTGAATTTGGATTGATGTGTGCATTATATTTATACAGATTTCCTTTCAAAAGACGGGAAGTTGGAGAAAAGGTTTTACGGTGATTGATAATCTAAGAAAGTTCTTCTGAATGCTGGCATCATACATTAGAGGTACATAAACATCAATTGAACATGATTTTTTGAAATTGAAGCGCGCATGGCCCCGCGGCTGGTGTAGATCGTAAGCGATCTACTCGGTTAAGTGATACGGGCGCTGTCGGGTGTGTGATGGCTGACCGCTAGTGGTAAATTAAAATGCGTGTTTCCATGCTCCGGTGGGCACGTTAAGCCGTCGGTCCCGGTTGCTATCGATAGATAGCAGTCGTTGAACCTTGTCGGAGGCCTTATGGGCAATTTGAAAACATCCGACAGCGAGTTGGCCACTAACCCGTATCTCCACCAACCCGCATTGGAGCAGCGGAGTAAGCTCCAGGACTCCCCCCAAAAAGGAGAGAGACTCGTGCCCAGCAGTGGGACGTATAATGGGCTGCCATTATTATTATTATTACTTACAGTAATAATAATAATTTGAATAATAAACTTTGATATCACTATATTACATATAGTGATATCAAAGTCTGTGATGACTACTGGAAATAGACCTCTTATACGAGTAACATACAATGGATATATATAACAGACGACGCGGTTAGTCCAACGGTATGAGCGATCGTTTTCGATTCACAAAATCGCGGGTTCGATCCCTGCACTGGGACAAATATTTGCTTGACTTACAGATATTTGATTCGGGTCTGGGTGTTTGTGTATCTTTGTGTGTACAACGGAATCCACGACACAGTTTTATACCTAGTTTGGGCTGTGAGTGTAAGCGTATTTATTTATTTCTGCCACTAACCAAGATCCTAGTAAAGATTTACAACATTATATTATGATTTAACTGCCTCAGTAACGTAGTGGGAGCAGGCCACTACTATTGCGCTGGAGGTCCTGGGTTCGATTCCCGGGTCGGGGACTATCAGAGATAACGGTTTAAAATCCTTTATCTCTGCTGCTATTGGGATTTTTCCATTTTCTGGAAGTTTCCCAGTACCCCGGAGTTTGGTAATGTGCCCGGAGATGGCACCAGGTTCGCCACCTGTTACATGGGCCAAAAACGTAACCGGCGAATTGTGGGTATTTGCATGTATGATTGAATGCATGCATTTACCTCTGCCTACCCCTTCGGAGATTACAGGCGTGAAGTTACGTATATAATGATTATATTTTGCTGTTTAGCATAGATAAAGGAGTTCTGAATTCTCCAGCACAGAATAATACATCGACCCTAGGTTAATGACGTCTCTAGGGCTTGTTCTGTTTGTGTCCCTAAATACAACGGCCGACCCTTTAAATGAGCATAAAGGTTTACTTAGCTTACCATTACTCGGTATGTAACAAGTATTTAATTTGTTATTCAAAGGTTTTTAACAGCAAACAATTAATACAATATCAATAATGTGTATCAAAAAATATTTAAAAAATAATAAATATCAATAACTATCGCAAAGAGATGACATCTAAAGTCTCAGGGGTGGCAACGCATCTGCATTTTGACCTCTAATTTTTGTGTAGATGATCATAGGCTGCAGTCGTTACTTAGCATCTATGTGAACTGCATTACTGTTTGTTATCTTCTTTGTATAAAAAATAAACTAAATATGTATAATAGATTATAAATTTGTTTGTCAAACCTTATAGATAAAAAATCGAGAACAGCTGGATCGATTTGGCCAATTTTACTTTTGAAATATTTGTAGAAGTCCAAGGAAGGCTTAAAAAGTAAGAAAATATAAAGAAGTTGTAAGAAAAAGTTCACTTTTGGACAGTTTCTGCAGCTTTATAAGGCCCAATTGTGTCCCAATTTGGAATACTAGAAATAATTAAAAATTATTGTTTAATCCAATATGAATTGATTTTTATGATTGTAGTAAACGAATGTAAAATTAAATGACATAAATCATGAAATTAATGTGAGTGCAGCTTTTTGGTTGTAAGCTTTAACGCGAAAATTTTGCTTTTCGTAAAATATGTACTTATTTAATTTTAATTACACTATCCAATTAGTAAAATTTATAATTGTAGACAATCAAGTGAAACTGAATCTCATTAATCCATTTGATTGATTACAATAGAATTTGCGAAAGAGGTATACTTTATAACAAAATGTAGGTACTTACCATCTTCCGATAACAAATACAAATTCAGCAACAGTTTGTATAAAATTTTTATGTTACGTGAATATACGGTAGCGTATTAGGGATCATAAATTATGTCCTCGTTTTCAATAGAGACGGCGCGAAACTAGGTCATTACGCCAGGTGGCTACAAGTTACACGGAGTTAAGGTCTTTCCAGACAGTTGAACACTAACACCCATATTCTTAGTCGAAATCTCGACCTTACCACAATCCTACTCAATGGAATTAGTTGCAACTAATAACGTCAACTCGACGTGCTGCCCCCGTTGGAGGTAAGTAAGCAATTGTCAAACTCCAAGGTACGTCACATTTACGCTATATTCTTTCGCTCAATAAGTGTTTCGTATCGAAACTGTCTAGAAATCTAATTAAATACCATATTTTTCTATAAAAATGGAATTTCGTGATTATGTGAATTATTAATTGTTTTAAACTTTCACGATTTGTATTCATATTTTTATATTGTAAACGGGACTTAATCGCGTACTATTTTAATCGAAACGGCCGAAACGCCGAGTGTCGAGGTAAAGACTTCGATTAAAATAGTACGCGATTAAGTCCCGTTTACAATATAAAAATATGTGAATTATGTTTCAAATTCAACCAAGAATATGGATTTCGAGGCGTCCTCATAAAGTATCCTCAGCTGAGTGTGAGTCAAGGAATGTTTCGAGTAACATCTTAGAATATTGGTGTAAGAATAGCGGCTGAAAATTGCCCAACAGTTGCGTATTCAAAAAAAATCATCTTTTGAATGACAAAATAGAAATACAGCGCAAACGTAGATGGTTACAGCGGACCAGGAATACCAAGACTGATCTACCTTACTACTGTACTGTTAGGACCTTTCAGAATAGCCATTCGTCTATGAAGAGAGCAATGAATAAAGAAAAGGGCACGAAAAGTTGTGTATTTAGCTACACGCTCTCTGCCGAGACCATGAGGGACTTGCCATGAAAATACTTGCACAAGAAATAGTCTCCTACTTAAAATTTTTTTCATGAAAAATGGAAACAAAAGTTTTACTTCAGGCGGTAATCGGTACTTGAACTCGCAACTACTGGGATTTCTAGTCCAGCCGCTCTCCCAACTGAGCTACCAAAGTTAAATAAATTAAAGATCGGTCAATAATTATCAAAGTTTCAGTGATTTGAATATATCAATGTATGACTCCGAAATATTTATCCCAGAGGAAAAACTTAAGCCTCAGGGGTGACAATGCATCCATATTTTGACCATCGGTTTTTGTGTAGATGTGTATAGGCTGCAGTATTAACTACCCTTCAACGTGAATGACATGCTTGTTTGCCACCATTATAGCATAAAAAAGTAAACAAGTTCGTACGTTGTCTTTTTTGGCCCGGGCAAAGTTTAATAGATAATTCAACTACAGGAAAATATAAAAGGTCACCTGACAATCTTACTCAGATCTCTCGTTGCCCCTTTTTTGTTCACCTTTGTTAGCGGAATATCGAAAAGGGTGTCGTATTACATCGACGACCCAAAAGTTGTATGGCGCAGTGACGAGAACAGACCTCTCTTGAAATCTTACTTCAGCCTGGTTAATATTTTTTTTGATAGAAAAGAAAAGGAAAAATAATATGAAATGAATGTTGTGTTGAATTCTACGAGTAAGAATCACCGAAGTCATGCGTCATTTCAATTTCATTGCAATATGGGTAAATTCATGCATATAATGCAAACACCCATGATTCTCCGATCTTGTCTCATGTAGTTGAAAGTTTAGATAGAAGTTTTTTTGTATGTAATGAAGGTGAAAAACAAACATGCAGTTCATATTGATGTTAAGTGATGACTGCAGCTTATAAACACCCGCACAAAGACCATAGGCCAAAATGAATATGCGTTGCCACTCCTGAGACCTTAGTTGTAATGTTTCTGTGATATTTCATACGGGGTCATAATAATGGCAACCCATTATACGTCCCACTGCTGGGCACGAGTCTCTCCCCTTTTTGGGGGGAGGCCTGGAGCTTACTCCACCACGGTGCTCCAATGCGGGTTGGTGGAGGTGGGTGGGTTAGTGGCCAACCCGTTGTCGGATATTTTCAAACCGCCCATAAGGCCTCCGACAAGGTTTAGCGACTGTTATCTATCGATAGCAACCGGGACCGACGGCTTAACGTGCCCTTCGAAAGCACGGAAACGCGCACTTAATTTGCCACTAGCGGTCACCCATCACACTACCCGACCGTGCCCGTAGAGCTTAACCGAGTAGATCGCCTAAGATCTACACCAGCCGCCGGGCCATGCGCGCTTCATAGTATGTATGTATGTATCTTCACGCCAGGTCCCTAACGGGGTAGGCAGAGAGTGTAGAGCGCCAGACATCCCGGTTCTGACAAACCTCTCGTGCCTCGTCTACCTTCATCATTCTCTTCATACATGCACGCCGATTCCTAAGACTTTTGACCCCACCATCAGACAGAACTCGACCTATTTGGTCATGGTAGGTCAGCCTTGGTCTTCCTGGGCCTCTGCAACCATCCACATTCGCATTGTATATCTGTTTAGTCATTCGCTCATTCGACATTCTTTCTATATGCCCGAACCATCGGAGCATGCCTTTTTTCATTTTTACACCGATACTATCATTCACACAAAGTCTCTTTCTTACATCTTCATTACGAACGCGATCGGTGAGTGATACACCGCAGATCTTGCGCAAAGATCTCATCTCGACCGCGTTCAACTTACTTTCATGCTCTTTCCTGCATACCCAGCTCTCGCTTCATAGTATTACATATTATATATTATTGTGTCAAAAAATCACAGCGATTTACAGAATTATCGTGTGAAAGGACTCTAAGACAGAATGTCTTAACACATTAATTTCGTTCGTGGCATACGTTGCCAACTAAAATACTCTGTCTATTGCCACATGCGGCTAAACATGATAAACTGTAAGACGGAGTGACTTTAATGATTATGCATGTTACTTTAGATGTTGGCAATGGCATTGGGAGATTCTAGTGAGAATGAGAAGGTAATTTACTTAATACTGATATATTTTAGGAAAATACGCTTATACATGTTGTATAAACATGTATTCGTATTTAAAAAACCGGAACAGTGCACGTATACGCACTGGGTGTATACGTGCACTGGAAGAATTCCGTTTTTAGGGCTCCGTAGTAAACAAGGAACCGTTATAGTTTTACCTTGGCCGTCTGTCTATCTGTCATTCTGTCTGTCTGTCTGTCCGTCCGCGCTTTAACGCAAAAACGATTGATACTAGTGACATAAAATTTAGCACAAGTAAACACCTTAATCACGCTGACAAAGTGGTAGAATAAATACATTAAAAAAAAATAATTAATTTCTCCTATACCTAACGCGCGGATACTTTTTTATTTTTCGTTTTCTTTATAGTGTGGGATATCATTGGTTAGGTCTCTCAAAAATGTTAGGGGTGTGCTTATATAATTTTTCGATTCAGTGAACTGTTTGTGACTTATTAAGCCTTAAAGTGCCGATTTTCGTTAGAGTCAAGTGTCGCCCCCTCTACCAACTAAACGGTTGTTGTTAGAAATTCAAACGTTACGGCAATAATAGCTACATATAATGAAATTAATAGGAAAACTATCACACTTAAGTTAGCCTTACAAGTTTGCGAGTACTAGTCGACCAAATATATTTAACTCGAAAATTTTAAAGAACTCTATAGAAAATATTTATTTATGTATTTTTCATTACATTATTCAAACCTTAAAACTACAAATGCATGCATTCAAGCATACATGCAAAACACCCACGATTCGCCGGTTACGTTTTTGGCCCATGTAACAGGTGGCGAGCCTGTTGACATATCCGGGTACATTACCAAACTTCGAGGTAGTGGGAAATTTCCAGAAATTTGAAAAATTCCAATAGAACCAGAGATAAAGGACTTTACACAGGACCTCAGCGTAATAGTAGTGGCCTGCTACCACTAGGCTACCGAGGCACGAGGCGAAAAGTAATAACATGTAAATTAACATCGTTCTACAACAAAGCTTTGTTCAACAACTATTATAAAGTTTACGGTTACTGAAATTAGATAAAGCATAAAGCAGCGATATATAACTTAAATAGTCGTGACTCCTTGAAAGAATTATTCAAGCAAATAAATATAATGACGGTCCCTTTCCAATATATTTATGAAAATATATTGTATGCTAGGAAAAACTTGCACTTATTTAAGAAAATTAATGACATACATACTTATAATACCAGAAATAAAAATAAATTAGTATTTCCAAGTTTTCGCCTATCGAAAACACATAAATGTTTCTTAACATGTTGTATACAGTTTTATAACAAAATTCCGACCAACATTCTTGAACTTACAGATAATAAATTTAAGTCATGTATTAAACGCACACTATGTAAAAATGCGTACTATAGACTCGATGACTATCTAAAGGATAGATATGCCTGGACAAATGCTGGTCTAGCTCCACAAGACTAAACAATAATTTTGTGAAATGAATGTGCATTGTACTTGATATTGTAAAACATAGTTATAAGTGTCATATTGTGAAAATAGTTTTAAGGAACATATTTTGAAAAGACCCTACTGAGTTTTGTTTTGGCAGGTTTTTTCTCAGTAATGTGGGCTTTGGAACTCTGCCAGTGAATGACAAAGAATGTCCCATATTTTTTTGTTTAGTCTTATCTTGCCGTTTGTAAAAGAAAGTATGGAACATTCTGTTGATACCTATTTTTATCATTAAGTATTTTTGGACTATTATTTATTTTATTTTGTTTACTTTGACATATTAATCAACGTATCAGTTGTTATTCGCTTTAATTTTATATTTGTAATTTGATCTATCACAAGCAAATTCTATTATTTCCAAGTGATTAAATGAATTTTAGAGTTTGAGTTTTGACTTTGCATAACAAAACATACTTCGGACATGAATAACTATTTAGTGTAAGTAATGTTCAGGGTCAAGTTTAATAAATAGTCGACCTTTAGTTTTGATGATGATACGAAATAAATTCTATATTGCTTTGCGGTCGATTAGTCCTTACTTCAAGCGTACCTATCTTTTGAAAATGTAATTGTATAACTGTATTGTACCAATTTAGAATTAAGTAATGTTTCAACAATTTGATAGACACGAACTTTTTGTTAAGTATAATGAAATTATTGTTTTCACTATTTTCCGTACAATTTCTTCATACTTTCTCACCTTTTAAACCTTAATTGAAATTTTAAATATATACCAGAATTAAAGCTTATCAAATTTGTCGAGCTATTCTCAAGTTAGTGAGATTTTAAAAAAGTTCGAAATCAGAGGATAGGTATAAAGAGAGTGATGAATGTAAAAGAAGCAGGGGAGATGTTAAATGACCGAGATGTTCGGCACTCCATGCTCTCGCAGGGACTTGGCGTGACGATAAATACTAACCCCCTTATTCATAAACATATTTTAGCTAAAGTGTTGCTAATCTCTCTTTTGTCTTTGTCTATCCTACACATTTGACAATGCAACTGACAAAGACAAAGCATTCTATAGCAAAAACGTGTCTAATGTACGTTTATGAATAAGGGGGTAAGTTATTAGTAGTAGTAATAAGTAAGATATGTCATCATTTTTTATTAATTAATTTATGAAATTCCTGAATAGTCAATCTGTTATGCTATTCGGTCATTCCATATTCTTTATCAAGAAAAAATAAAATTAGTGTTTAAAATTCTGGAGTCTATTTTCAATCGACGTTTAAGGAGTTTCATTAGAAATGGAATAAATCCTATCATTATAAATGCAACAATGAATAACAATCTCTAAAAAAAAGAACGCCATTAAAACCACAATAAATCCAGTAGAAACTCAACATCAGTCGCCGAACGATCATAGATACATCGACAAAATACGTAGCACAAAAGACAGACAGAACAATAAGAACTTGCTAAGAATTGCCTTCGTACAGCTGAAATTGTAACCAGAAATGGAATGCAAATATTGAAACCGGGAGCTGCAGTAAAAGCTTTTTATGCAACGGCACGAATCTGAACTAATACACCTTGCTGCATATAATATATAAATTCATTCCCCTCATTGCGCGATGAATTTTTCAGAGTTTTGATGTCTGTCCAACATGGATTTGGAATGAAGTAAAGGTTTTAATTCCTTTTTTACGACAGAAATATTAATAACATTTGGATTTTTGTTGTGTTTAGTTGAACGTACTTAGAGTTGATTTTCGTTAAATTTCTATCGATATATCCAATTGTCAAATCCAACTTCGTTGGACAGCATTCGGGTGGCTGCGATACATCTTCTCGTCTAATTTACAGCGGAGTCCCCAGATGTAGGTCTTCGACTAGTATGCACTGATTACTTTGGCTGAATCCAAATTGAACGAAAGTTCCCATCGAGTCAGTTATAACTACATAAATAACTAAAAAAAGTCGATATAGTCAGTAACTCAAGCTCAATATAACATTTTTGAACGTACTTTATTTCATTCTCAGACAATTTGATTTTTTGTGCCTTCGTTATAAATATATACACTCATAGCCCTATAGGAGGTATAAACCTGTGCCGTGGGTGCTGTTGTACACATACAGTATATACACAAACACCCAGATCCGAATCAAATATCTGTAGGCCATGCAAATATTTGTCCCGGTGCGAACAGATAAACAACAATATTTGTATATTTTAATTATTGTATTGAAGACAGGTACCAGGTTTTTACTGGTGGTAGAGCTCCAGCAACGGAGTTCTCGGGCGTAGGCAGCACTGCATGACCTAATATACTTGCCGCTCAATGGTAGTATTCAGCACTATCGTGTTCCGGTCAGGTGCTAATGTACGGCCCTATAATCTCCCGCACAGAGGCATAGCACCTTAGGCATTAGGACTGCGTTTTGTGTCCTTGTGTGGGTGTTTATAGGCTACAGTAATCACTTAGCATCAATGTGAACTGCATGCTTGTTTGCCACTTCCATTACATAAAAAAGGTAGTTCATTTAAAATATGCACGCTCTTGTAATATTATGTCATAAATGCAACGTGACGAGAGTAAAATTTCTGTCCACGTCATTAAAGCAATCCGTCCACTCTGACGTTCTCAGAACGTTTGTCTTTAAATGCAATTAAACCGGAGGTGAGGACATCCAAATTCAGCTGAGCATAGCTAAGCTAAAGCTACGCTCGGTTGGATTCGATTCTCAATGCACTAATGATCGGAATATCACAAACAGAGGACTAATAATTCGATTATACAACTATAAAGCATGTTCTCACAATTCATGAACCCGAAATACGATGACTTAGACGCATGGTTTACATAATATTTGTTTATTAAATTTTAGCAAATTTGATGATAGTGACACCATTAAAAATCATCTAAGTTATTGAAGACTAGCTGTCCCGGCAAACTTCGTATTGCCTCACAATGAAATAATGTGCCAACGGTTTGATATATACGGACTATTTGTATGCGAAAATGAAATTGTGGTTTTTACTATTTCCCTTCAATTTCTTCATATTTTATTACCTTTTAAACCTTCCCTTGGACTTCAAATAATCATTCAATACCAAAATAAGCCAAATCGGTAAAGTCGTTGTCGAGTTTTAGCGAGACTAACGAACAGCAATTGATTTTTATATATAGGTATAGATGAATACTACGCGCGCTTTTTGCTACAAGTCTGATTAACTTCCGCGATTTACCATACAAAAATGGATAGTAAGTAGGTAAATAATAATACTCGAACTGTCTCCACGAACCTCATGCCGCATTAGAAATAACAAATATTGTGTTCAATTCATTGTTTTATTTCCATAATTTATCAAATATTTTAATAATTATTTAATTGTTCCGGGCAGAGACTTTTACATAAGGAATTCTACGTCTATAAGGATTTGTTCCTTCCATTGGACGTATGGAACTTTCAAAACTAGAGGTCTTAGTTCAATAAATCTATTTGTAACTGAAGTAGATAGCCCGTATACGACGGACCTCAAGGGTTCGTCGGCAAACAATTGCGACCTCAATAACATACAAGTAACCAGTATCGCATTGAACTGGTTACTTCATTTTAATTTTCACATGAACCGGTTAGCGGTTTAAAAAATCAGAATCACAGTAGGTGCAGCCTCGCACTTAGGGCGAAATTCACAGACCGCACTACGACTTTACTTTCGAGCACAGTATGCTTCGAACTGTCAAAATCCATACATTTCAGACAGTTCTAAGCATACTTTGCTCAAAGTAAAGTCGTAGTGCGGTCTGTGAATCTTGCACTTAGAGTCAGGCCACATTGCGACAAATTATTTGGCCCTTGGAATAATTATCACGTAAGTAAAGGTCTGTATTTTTTACAACTCTGGTGTACAATATGGAATATTCTATTCTATTCTAAAACAACTTTGGCCACAAGAGTCGCATTTGTTTGTTGCAAAGTTAACATTCCAACCATCCATTTTTACTATATTGGCTGTAGACTAGGTTTAAAACCCGACTCAACGATCCGGTTAGTCTAGCGGTGTGAGATGACCGTTTGATTCGAAGGGTCGCGGGTTCGATCCCCGCACCGGGGCGACAAATATTTGTATGGCCTACAGATATTTGTTTCGGGTCTGGGTGTTTGTGTATGTGTTGTATGTGTACAACATCACCCACGACACAGGTTTATACCTAATGTGGGGCTGTGTGTTTATTTAATGTTAATGTTGAGGTTCTACTGGGCCATCTTTAACATGAAGATTTGTATGTAGTTTTGAAAGTAGTTGTGAAAGTAGTAGTTAGTAGTAAGACATTATCAATTTCAGCCTTTCAATGTCTACACGAAAGGAAACGTTCCAAAAAGAATGGAGCTTGGGCCCGCACCTTGTATACTATATTTGGAGAAGAACCATTTTGAACTTTTTTTTTAATGTAATAAAAGCGGCAAACAAGCATGCAGTTCACATTGATGTTAAGTGATGACTTATGTATAACTCTCTACCACCAGTTAAATTGGATGTTAAGGGACGCCTGCAGCCCATAGTCATTTACACAATAACCAGAGGCAAATGTCTTTTGTCTTGGGGATAGTTATTACAGGGTCATACATTACTATCTATCCGAAACATGATAGTGCTGAACACACCATTTGGCGGCATACAGATTAGGTAATGTTATGGTGCCTACGCCTACTCCATCACTGAAAATTTACTACCAGTAATAATATAAACCTCTTAATATATAACACTAAATAGCGTTCCACTTGACGACCCGGTTAGTTCAGCGGTGTGAGATGACCGTTTGATTCGAAGGGTCGCGGGTTCGGTCCCCGCACCGGAACAAATATTTGTGTGGCCTACAGATATTTGTTTCGGGTCTGGGTGTTTGTGTATGTGTTGTATGTGTACAACGGCACCCATGACACAGGTTTATACCTACTGTGGGGCTGTGAGTGTAAGCGTATTTAATTCTAATTCAATTGACCCACTCATTTTGAAGTTAATATGACCGGGTCAATTGGCTGTGATGGATAGGCAAGCAGACAGACACCCATTCGAGTGATACTTAAAGGGTTGAGTTTTTCGTTTTGAGGTACAGAACTCTCAAAACTCTTGATTCAACAATTCTATTTGTTAAGTGAAGTAGAGACCCCTATACAGCGGACTTCAAAGGTTCGTCCGCAAACAGTTGTGACCTCGGTACACCACTTCATTTGCAACACTTGGATTAGAGTATTCAATACATTCGTGATAAGTAATCCAACTGATGGGAGAACTCCAGTAACGGAGTTACTGTGTAGTATCAGTGTATTACCTAATCAACTTACCGCTTAATTTTTCGGTCAGGTGGTAATGTATGGCTCTGTCATCTAATGCACAGAGGCATAACTCGTCAGTCTCGTGCGTGTACGCATCCGAATACGACGCGCTATGTGTATGTCACATTGACGAAGTTACGATTTGTTTGAAATGTCGGTTAAATTAAAGTGTAATAGTTGCAATGTTGTTATCGATGAACTTTTGGCTTATATTCAGAACAAGATATCAATTTGTGATGAGGAAAGCCTAGTCAGACTATGTGTTGCGAGTTTTATGGTGAGATT
Organism: Macrosoma leucophasiata; assembly: GCA_036365455.1. Taxonomy (NCBI): domain Eukaryota; kingdom Metazoa; phylum Arthropoda; class Insecta; order Lepidoptera; family Hedylidae; genus Macrosoma; species Macrosoma leucophasiata. Next base: position 5,984,685 of record JAWQUS010000014.1, on the reverse strand, counting down.
CACAGACCGCACTACGACTTTACTTTCAAGAAAAGTACGCTTCGAACTGTCAAATCCCATACATTTCTGACAGTTCTAAGCATACTTTGCCCAAAGTAAAGTCGTAGTGCGGTCTGTGAATCTCACCATTAGTGCCGAGGAGATTGAAAAATCGAAGTCGTTACTTTTTGAATCTTTACCCATAGAAAAACGAAAACCAGCTCGTAAAGGAGAAGGAAAAGAAAATAGGGCACTGGGTGATATAATAAGTGCTTTCAAATCCCTTCCGGATCTAATGCCAGTGTTCGTAGCGAAAAATTTGGCGAAGCTTCCACCACTAACATTCGATCATATCGACGTGTCCGACGTTCTCAAAAGGTTGATTGTTCTACAAGAGGAAGTGAGGAACATTAAAGCATCTTACGTTTTGCTCGAGCAATTGGAAAAGATTAACAGTGAGAATTCTAACAATAATCAAAGTACAAGTAGTAACACGGAGTGTTTGAGCGCGCATGTTAACACAAAAAGAGGTGCATGTAAACGGGATGAAACTGTAGATGCGTTGCATCCGGAAGTTTCTAAGTGGTTCGATTCCTCCAATATAAGCTCCCCATCATCACCTAAGCGCTTATCAAAAAGTCCCAGTAATATTCACAAAGATTGTAATACGACAGGGGGTGCAGGTACATCGAAATCATCACATCATATATTAGTTACCGAGGCGCCATCTTTATCACACTCATTGCAAGTAAGAGAGAGCGTGATAGCGAGGCAGATCGCGCCACCGTCGACTGCAAGTGAGCGAACTGACGAGCGAACGGAGGAGCGAACGGACACTGTAAGTGAATGGTTCAATGCATCGCATGAACGTAAACAGAGCTATAAGTCCTGTCATTCGGCCTTGGTAAATGAAAGAACGAGCAAGGAGCAATTGACCTTGACCGTGGATAACCATCGATCGTACAAAAACAAACGTTGGGGTAAATTTGGTTTAGCAAGTGATTCCATTGGAAATTTTAAGGCGGCGGAGAGAAAAGTACCGATTTTCATTTCCAATATTCATGCAAGTACTAGCAAAAAGGACATAACGGATTAAAGTGGTGTCAAACACATCAAGACCAAATTAAAATGGATATTTTGGCCTCTTATCATTCAATTAATAATTTTCACTCTTTTTGGAAGCACACAAACAGGCTGAATAGTAAGCCTGGCCTTCCAGTATCAGTAAACGGTGTGAGCGATCCAGTAGGCATTGCGAACCTCTTCAAGGAACATTTTAAAATCAAATCACCATTGGGTCCCAGTGTATCGGTGCCTGATACGACGGACCAACATGACCTATTAACTAGATTTACTGCGAAGGAGATCCAAGGTGTTGTCCATTCCATGTCCAGAGGAAAGTCTCCGGGTCATGATGGTCTTAGTATTGAGCACCTCAAGTTCGCGGGTCCTCATTTACCAAGAGTGTTGGCAATGTTGTTTAATATTTGTGTGAGTCATGCGTATTTGCCTAGCCAAATGACTAGAACTATTGTAGTACCTATAATTAAAAATAAAACAGGTGACATCGGTGATACGAAGAATTATAGGCCTATTTCATTGGCGACGGTGATAGCCAAAGTGTTTGACAGCTTACTTAATAGACAACTTAATAACTATGTTCACCTGCACGATAATCAGTTCGAATTTCGAGCAGGCCTGTCAACTGAGAGTGCTATACTGTGTCTGAAGTGAGCTATCAGATACTACACAGATCGAAAAACACCTACGTATGCGTGCTTCCTCGATCTATCTAGGGCATTTGATCTGGTGTCCTACAGCATTCTCTGGAAGAAGCTTGAAAAAGCGGGAGTCCCATTGGAACTCATTAGCACTCTGAAGTGCTGGTATGGAGGCCAGATCAACCAGGTTCGTTGGGGTGGGGCCTTGTCGGAGTCGTATGGGTTGGAGTGTGGGGTGAGGCAGGGGGGGTTAACTTCACCTACGCTCTTCAATCTATACGTCAATGAGTTAATTGAAGCGCTCAGTAGAGAGCGAGCCGGCTGCTACATTGACGGGGTGTGTGATAATAACATCAGTTACGCCGATGATATGGCTCTACTGAGCGCCTCAGTTTGTGGACTTAGAAAATTGGTGTCTATTTGTGAAGACTATGCTAAGCATCATGGGTTGATATATAATACCACCAAAAGCGAAATCATGGTCTTTGGTGCTGGCGGCCGAAGTTGTTCTACAACTATACCTCCAGTAAAATTAAATGGAGTGTCCCTGAACAGGGTATACAAATTTAAATACCTAGGATATGTATTGGCCGCCGACGGCAAAGACAATAATGATATTGAGCGGGAACGAAAGGCGCTGTCAGTTAGAGCGAATATGATAGCTCGCAGGTTTGTACGTTGCTCACGAGGTGTAAAAAAGACCTTTTTTCGTGCATATTGTACTTCTTTTTACACGTGGGCAGATTATACGCAAAAATCGTACGGCGCCTTTCGCGTCCAATTTAATTATGCGTTCAGGGTTTTGATGGGGCTGTCTCATTTCTGTAGTGCATCAGGGGTGTTTGCTGAAGCTCGTGTCGACTGTTTTTATACGACAATGAGGAAACGATGCGCTTCCCTGGTGCGCCGGGTGCGGGCCAGCCCTAACACTATCCTGAACTGTATTTCGAGCAGGTTGGATTGTCTATATGTGAATCACTGCTGCAAGCTATCCACCTCTGTAATGGACGTGTAGCAGTGATTCACATAGTGATAGTGAAACTGATTTATGTTTAATTTTAGAATAGGAATACTAACATAGAATTAAGTAATATTGTTACTAACACTATGATGAGCTTTGTTGCTTAATTAAATAAATAAATAATAATAATAACAATTCAAGCCTCAGGAGTGGCAACATCTATATTGTAATCTAATTTTTAAAAATATACATAGAAGTATTGTGTCACAGCGTTTGTAACAATACTTCTCCGAAACGGCTGTACCGATCATTATGAAAGGAGATGTTGCAAAAATGTATGGACCTCCGACCATGTATTGTACACAATATCAATAACAGGCAAAATCAATATAAAAACGTATTTTACTGCACATTTTCACTTATTTAGCTTTGTTTGCAGTTACAAAATATTATTTGCAGTTAGAATTGCAACTCAAAACCAACATGGCGAATATGGCGGGCGACGTAATTTTGACATTTTCATTTTTTAAATTGTTTTTTGATTTTAAAGTACTTGGAGAAAAAAAGTAATATTTTCTAAATACTATCGAAATCGATTTCATGTGTTGATACGAAGAACTTAAACTAATCGATTTCCAATTTAAAGAAGCGTCGGCTGTATCGCCGCCATGTTGAATATGGTTGAAAATGATAAAATCGTTTAAATTTAATGTGGTAGTAACTCTAAAATATATACTTGAATAAATTAATTGTATTTTTTTTGGATTCTTCTTTAATTTACCCATTTTTTGAGGACTTGTACGAACTAGAGCCGAGCTCGCAACATCTCCTTTTGTGTGTATATTTGGTAGGTATGAGAATCGGTTGTAGTTTATTTTTTATATCCCTAAATGACTTGACACGACTTTTACTGGTGGTAGAGTTCCAGTGTGGAGACTCGAGGGCGTAAGCAAATGCAGCGGCATTATCTAACACTAGCGGCCCGCCCCGGCTTCGCGCGGGTTCAATGTTACCTACCCTTGTCTATTCATCTTAGCGTGATGTTATAATCTTAAGCCTTCCTCAATAAATGAGCTGACTAACACTGAAATATTTTTTCAAATCGAACTACTATTTTCTAAGATTAGAACTTTCGGACAAACGCGAGTGTGCATTGTCAAGCCACATGTTACAGCAAAACATGTTTAATGATGTTTGATGGCATCCTTGAGTTGTAAAATTAAATCAAACAAAGTCATAAAGCTCAGAGTCCCTAGACAGTGATAGTAGCGAGTAGCGACCTCAAAGCTTCGTCAGCCATCAATTGGGTATTTGATATTTAGATGTAAATGTACTATTTTAAGTAATAAAGCTAGAAAGTAACATGGTGATGAAATGTATAGATATAATGCTTCTTGAAATCCAAGCCAATAGAAGAGTTACAAGATTTTAATGTTGTTAAAAAAATAGCCTTTCATTAAAAAATAGGATCTGCGCAAACTATTTACAAAAAACGTAAAGGCGCGGGACAACCGCGACGCATGCTGTGGACGGACACGAAGTGTATTTTATATTTATGTTTCCATTGGAGTACATGAAGACCCACGAATAATGTATAGCGTGGCGTGGCACGGCGCACGGAGGCTACACACGTCCCACGTCCCGTAGACCCACGTTGATAGCGTTGAGCTATGTAACCGCCTATTCGAGCTAGCCACGCATGTACCAATGACGTCAATACATCTGCAGCCTCTTCGTGGGTTACAGTGGACACTACCACATACAATTTCATAAACAGCGAAGCTTAACACGTAACACATGCGCAGTCTCTCCATGCACCGCGGTGGGCCCTCGCCTTAATATTAATGAAGATTTAGGTTACGTCACAAACAATAAGGGGGTTACCCCTTATTCACAAACGTACATAAGATACGTTTTAGCTATAGAATGCTTTGTCTTTGTCATTTGCATTGTCAAATGCGCAGGATTGAAAAAGACAAAGGAGAGATTAGCAACACTTTAGCTAAAATACGTTTATGAATAAGGGGGATATCCTGTTGTGACCACATTATTGTTCATAGCAGTGTCGCACTAAATTGGGCCAAACAGAAGACGGGCTAAAAGTCGTAATAGACGTTGTAGCGTCCACTACATTAAGGCGCCAACTAGTGGAATACAATGAAACCTTACAGTACTAGTCTAGTACGATAGATGGCGTGCAGTCGAATTACATCGCACATACGAATATTTCTCAAGAGTTGGCATATATACAACTTCCCAACGTCAACCGTTGGGGACATTCCGGTTCGTGCGCTCGTCCTGAACGCACGCTTCCTTTGTTCTCGCTCTCCCTTCTGGTAGAGCGCTATCGCGAGTGTATTGTTCGCGAGTTTCGGCTTATCGCCGCCCTAATCTGCGATAACGACGGTTAGTCCTTGACCGACCGCCCGTTTCGAGGAATTGGGGTTTAAGCCCTAATTACCGATAACGACGATTAGTCCTTGACTAATCGTTGTTTCGTGGAATTGGGTTTAAGTCCTAATTGCCGATAGCGGCAGTCAGTCTTTTGACCGACCGCCGTGTTTCGAGGAATTGGGGTGTACGCAGTTCCTACCAGTTCCGAAGCGTCATCAATTATACAACAAGTTGGCCCCCTCAGGGCAAGTCGGCTGAAACTTAACAGTGCCAACGAAACCGACTAAACGAAGACCCGTGACGTTGCTGCGCCCTTCAGGCTAAAGCGAAATCGGAAGTGTACGGTTAGAACAGAGGCATTTGGAGTGACCCCATAGTCTCTGCCGTACAAGTACTGACAGACAGACGTTACCTTAGGGCCCCTCGGCACATTAAGATTGGCCGAGGGCGATACAAGCTTAGGGCTCACCAGTAGGACACACCCTCCTCGCCTATCCCGGCGAGGAGGTAATTACACCTCACACACTCCCGGGTTGTCCCACCCGGGAGGTAGGGATAAATACCCCGCGTTTAATTTATAGGCGCGTTTAAACACACGATTGCCCCGGGTTTGTTGTGGGTTCTTCCCGGGGAACGTGTTCGATAACCGAACCCTCCTGTTTCGTGCGTTTTTAGGTCGAGATAGGGATAAAAACCACCAAGTCCGCAAACGTCCATTTCCCCCTTTCGCTGAAATCCTTTTCTCCCCAGACAACATGTCTGAGGAGAAAAGGAAGCATGAGGCAGCTTTTGCCATCCTGCTGAAAAGCAGTAAAATCAGTTCCAAATTCGCCCGCATTATGCAGGAGTTACCGGACCCCCTGCCCGACGGATTCTTGGAATCCATTTGTGAGGGTGCAAGACTTTCAAAGCCCCGCTCATGCTCCCCGCGCTCTCAATCGCCCACTAAGAGCCGCTCTGTCTCGGACCTTTCAGAGTCCGTTTGTTCTCCGGACACATCCCAGTCCGCAGCCCCTCCACTCTTGGACCAAGCAGAGTCCGCCACCCCCTCCCCCACTCCTGGCCAGGAACGCTCTACGGACTCAGACGCAATGTCCGTAGGACAGGCGTCCAATGAGGAGTCCGCCTCCGACACAGACGACTTCACGCTCGTCAAAGGAGGCAAGCGAAAGCGGAAAACCCGCAAAACCCAGGCCGAGGAGCCCTCCGTTCCCGCCAAAGCTGTGAGAATCACAGCCTCCCCCCCCACCCCCAAGATAACCTCTCGAGGTAGCGCATCTCCCGCGCACCAATCCCAAGCCAGCTCGCCCTCAGCGAGATCGCAGGCTAGCGCCCCAGGAGCGCCTAAATCCAAACGTCCCCCCCCACTCAAACTCCTAGGGTCCGACAAATTCACTTGGACCGACCTCTCAGCATCGCTGAAGGTCAAAGGGGTCGTCCCCCTCCATACCAGGTGGAATCCCAAGGATGGTTGTTACACCATCCAACTGGAGTCCTCCTCCCACCACCGTACAGCCACCTCGCTCTTTGACGAGAGAGGCTTACAGTATTTTACTTACGCTCTCCCAGAGGAGAAACGGCGTCGCGTTGTCATACGCAACCTCCCCATTTTCCTCACACCCGAGGAGATTATGACCGACCTCAAAGAGGTCAAAGCCCTCCCCGTGCAGCAAGTGCATAGGATGCACCGCGGGCACAGGGGCCAAAACGGGCACCTTGAAATGGTGCTAGTCATTCTAGACAACACCAAGGAAGCCACCGCAATCTTCAACATCAAAGATGTTGCGGGACTCGGTGGCATCCGTGTCGAGCCCCCTAACAAAAGGGGAAACATAGGGCAGTGTCATAACTGCCAACGATACGGACATGCCTCAGGTCGGTGCAAAATGCGCCCCAGGTGCGTAAAGTGCCTGGAAGACCACGGCACGGCCGATTGCACACGCCCCAAGGACAGAGCTGCATGCTCGGAGCCCCCGAGCTGTATACTCTGCGGGCAGGCAGGCCACCCCGCCAATTATAGGGGATGCAAAGAGGCTCCCAAAGCGGCACGAATCCCCATCAGGGGTCGTCGCCCAATCCCACCCAGAGCGGCCCCTCAATTCGAGAGGACCCCCAACCCCATCTTAGCCCCCGCATGGAGGACCGGTCCGCCGCCCTCCCTCATGAGCACCACCCACTTCCCCCTTCTTAAAGGAGTGATCCCGCCGCCCACGACCACCCCGGTCGCTCGGGCACCCGCGAAGGCCCCTCAGGCCGCTCCAAAATCGGTCCCAGCCCCAGCCCCGGCCCCGGCTCCCGCCCCGGCCCCGGCTCCGGCCCCCGCTCCGGCCCCCGTGCCAACTCCCATCAGGCCCCCGCTGGCCGCTACGGCCACACCACGCCACAAACCCACCCAGGCCCCTCAGGCTCAACCCATGGCCCTTCAGGCTCCCGCCCCCGGCCCCCCTCAGGCGCCACTCGACCTCATCAGCGAGGTACTCTCTTTTTCGCTCATGTTTGACATGAGCATACTCCAGCCCCTGCTGGACAGATACTGCTACTTTAAAGCAAATCCCCACCTTCCCAACGCCAGGGTAGAAATGGTCCTGGCCGCAGCCGACGTCAACCGGCTGATAAACAACACCCCCCGGTAAACCCAAAATGAACATACGGCCCTTAACTAATTTATCTAGCAGGATAAAACCCTATTCACTTAGAATAGGGTTTTTTAACGCCAATGGCATGTCAGGCCTCCGCGATGAGCTGGGAGAATTTCTCCGCGATAAAAATATTGATGTCTTCCTCATCCAGGAGACATTTTTAAAACCCGCCCGCCGTAACCCAAGCTTGGCCAATTATAGGTTAGTACGAAACGATCGTACAGACGGTGCCTTCGGAGGCACCCTTATATATTACAAGAGGACGCTGCATTGCACGCCTCTATCCCCCCCCGACGACCTGGAGAACATTGAAGTCTCAGTTTGCCTATTAGCGATGACCGGTCATCAGCCGATCACTATAGTGTCGGCGTATCTATCTCCCCAACGCGATCTCTTAGTAGGCGACCTAGATCGTCTATTTAAGCTTGGCGACTCCGTCATAGTGGCAGGAGATCTCAACGCCAAACACATAATGTGGAGCTGTAACTCGTCTAATGCACGAGGGACAGTTCTTGAACGTTATCTTGACAGAGCACCTATAGACATTCTAGTGCCACTCGAACCCACCCACTATTGTTATGACGACAACATGGGACGACCCGACATACTCGATCTAGCGCTCGTAAAGAATGTAAACCTGCGTTTGCACTCTATACGAGTGCTACACGAGTTAGACTCTGACCATAGACCTGTTATCATAGAATTTATCCCCCATAGCGGTCCCACTGATACAGGTCGTAGCGACATCCCGATGAGAGTGGTGACCGACTGGTCTCAAGTGAGATCCAAGTTGGCCGCCACCACATCCGCAGACTTAGATACGATCCCCTCCCTGATAGAGACCACTGACGAAGTCAATAGTGCGATCCTTGCTCTCACTAATCACGTACAATCTGTCGTAGACGGATGCTCAGAGGAAAAACCCGCGACTGTACCCAGTCACGCCGTTATCCCTGAGCACGTACGGGAGATAGTGAGGGAAAGGAATGCAACTACCAGAGCTTACTACTCTGCCCCAACGGCCGATAGAAAATCCACCATGCGATACTGGCAACGTCAGGCCAAGAAATGCAAGGTGGAAGTCTATAACGACCGCTGGGAGCAAAAGCTCATTGACCTTGATCCCTCTCATACAGAGTACTGGAGGCTTTTCAAATGCTTCAAATCCCCTATGGAGGCATCCATGCCTCCCCTCATTCGCCCTAACCAACCGCCAGCCTTCGATGACTTCGAAAAGTCCGAATGCCTGGCGAACGAACTCGAGATTCAATGCTCTCCAAGTACGATGCCGATAGCTGCCGATCATTTAGACAAGATCAACTTAGAAGTCGAAAGTAGGAACGCGAGACCGCCAACCCCCCCGCGCGAAACCGGTCCCATTCCCGACACGCCAGTCGATGAAACCGCTAACGGTAATAGCGAAAATAATGATGATCCTCTCAGACCTGTGACAGTCGCAGAGGTGACAGACCTGATCAAGCGTCTAAAAGTGCGGAAAGCGCCGGGTGCGGACGGCATTTCCAATCGCACAGTTAGAAACTTCCCCCCTTTGCTCATTGCCCTTTTGGCTGCGATACTCAACGCAGCGTTTAAAAATAGTATGTTTCCACCCGCGTGGAAAGAGGCCACAATTATCGGGTTCAAAAAGCCCGGTAAGCCGAGCAACCAGGCCTCGTCATACAGGCCGATAAGTCTGCTCAGTTCTCTAAGTAAAATTTACGAGCGCGTCGTGTACGCTCGACTCTTAGATTTCACCCGAGTGCGGCACTTGATCCCGGACGAACAGTTCGGGTTCCGTGCTCGTCACTCCTGTGTCCATCAAGTACATCGAATCACTGAGCATATACTCAGTAAATTCGATAGAAAGATTATGACGGGAGCCCTCTTCTTCGATATCGCTAAAGCGTTCGACCGCGTGTGGCACAACGGCTTATTATATAAGCTGTACACTCTCGGAGTGCCCACCCAAATCGTGCACATCATTCGAGACTTTCTGTCGGACAGAGGCTTTCGATATCGAGTCGAGGGTACCCTCTCGAACCGTCACACCATAACAGCCGGTGTTCCCCAAGGATCCGTACTCTCCCCCCTCTTGTTCACGCTATACACTAGCGATATCCCTGTCCGCCACGGCGTTCAGGTGGCAATGTACGCTGACGACACCGCTATTTACGTCTCTGGCAGAAAGCCAGAGATCATAAGGAAAGCCCTGCAAGCGGCGGCCAAAGACCTTGAGTCTTGGTTCCGCCGCTGGCGTATAGAGGTAAATCCTAGCAAGAGCGCTGCCATACTCTTCATAAGGGACCGCGCTCCCAGACCCAACGTAGCCCCAGTCCTTATGTTTGACGAGCCCATCCCATGGACGGACAAAATCAAATACTTAGGAGTGACGCTTGATCGGCATCTGTCCTTCGCTGCACATGTAAAAGCAGCGCGCGCAAAGGCTGTATTCGTGTTGTCCCAACTACATTGTCTCTTAAACAAAAAGAGCAAGCTATCGGCCCGGAACAAACTCCGTGCCTATACGTCCTGCATAAGGCCCATTTTATGTTACGCGTCCCCGGTATTCGCCCACGCGAAAAAGACAATACTTCGCAAACTCCAAACCTTGCAGAACCGATTCTTACGTAGAGCCGTAGGCGCGCCTTGGTACGTACGTAATAAAAACTTGCATATTGACGCAAATCTGCCTACCATCCAGCAGTTTATGAAGCGAGCTTCAGCTCGCTATTTCGATCGGGCGAGTCACCACCCGAATCCGCTGGTCAGAGCGGCCGCGATATACACTCCTTTTGATCGCGCCAAAAGGAGACGTCCAAGGCACGTCTTAAAAGATCCGGACGATGAGACCACGTTGGCCATCGCCGCAATGAACAATCGATTACAGAATCACACTGCACAAACCGCTAATAATACAACGCGCCGACGCGTTTCGCGCCGCGCCCGCCCCTGATCCCGACCCTATCTCCGGCCCCGCGAGGCCGATGACATTCCGGTTATCGCCAACCGAATGGAGTAGAGCGAAAGTTGCAACGCCCATAATCGCATATGTCTCATATGTCTCTCCGCAACGTCCTAAGCCGAGGCACGGACCCGCATGGGTCACCCTTAGGCAGTTGCGCTAAAATTTTAGGCTGGAGCGCCCTCTGCGCTCGCCGATTGCCCGGTGAAGTAGACTAGTGCCGTCTCGAGACAGGCCGCCTACACAAAGCCCGACCTAAATAATCAACCGTTGGGCCGCGGCCCGCCAGGCGCTATCGCCTCGCCTGGTCGGAGGATCCTCCCTTTTCGCCGGAGGAACACTTCCACCCGTTCCTCCACAACGTGATTTGTAGACCGACATGTATGTAGATATTTAAAAAAATTTAACGTGTATTGCTCTTTTAGTTTAAATCTGTTTTCTGTCATAATTTTACTTTTAAGTGGTGGATTTCATGAAATCGGTATTTTTATTTGAAGTTTTCTTCTAAATGAAAAAAAAAATAACAATTTGAGAATGATGTTATTATTTTTATCTAAATTACTGTTGTAATGTAATAATGTATTAATATGTAATATTTTAAAGAGTTTGTTTCAAAAAATTAAACATATTGAAATAAATCCATTGTGATTTACATTCTTCATATGTTTGTAATCGGACTCCTCCAAAACGAATTTGATGACGTTTTTCGTGTCTGATCCCTGAATTTTTAGTTAAGATTCTATTGTATCGAATTCCGATAAGTTGAAGTGCGACCTTTACTTCCATTGTACCCAAGAAAAAATCTCCCAGTCTTGCAAGTAAAGATACCTACTGTTATGTCTGTGTCTATATTACAAAAAATATCTGAATACTTTTCCAAGAAGACTATCTGAGTGTGTCTATATTACCAAAAATATCTGAATACCAAGAAGACTATCTGAGGTTTGATATAAAGATAGTGAAGTGCGTTTGAATCTCATTTCAGGATAACGTTTTTGTTTTTAAATCATATTTAGATTAACATGAAACTCGTGATACTGGGAACTGAGCCTTATCAACTCAATTATTTATAGGGTTCCGTACCTAAAAGATAAAAACGGGATCTTATAACAAAGCCTCCGCTGTCTGTCTGTCGCCACGCTGTATCTCATAAACCGTGATAGTTAGAAAGCTGAAATTTTGACAAATTACTTATTTTCGTAAAAATAAAGCGGGTCCCCATACGATAAACGTGCTTTTTTTCGTATTTTTACTCAATATTAAAATACAGGTGGCAGGTAGAGAGAGCAGGTAGGCTTATAGAATTGAAAATTTAAACATCATTTTTTAATTGATATAAATTTAAAATACAACAAAACATTCACAGAATATTTAGTTGTATTTCCTTCCTTCCTCCTTTATAATATCCTTTTAAAATAAATAATAAAATAAAAATAACAAACGTAATTTTTAAGCTATTTTTTACTCTATGTTAATATAGAGGTAGAAACTTTAATATAACAAACATGATTTTCTTTTATAGATGATGGTACGGCATCCTTCGTGCGAGAGTCCGACTCGTACTTAGCCGCTTTTTAACGAATGTCAGGATTCTGAAAAATATTGTTATTTTGGTTATTGGTATTTTAAATAAAAAATATTCTAGTACAAAACAACGGTCATGGGAAAAGTTTAACGGTCTTTTTCATACAAAAAAGGCTTATAGAAGGTTTATAGCATTCATTAGTTGAAATGCTCTATAAGCCTATAAAACGTTCTATAAAATTGTTTATTCATAAACGTTCTATAAACCTTCCATAGTTAAAATTCTACTAATAAACAAAATGTTGCCAGTGCAAGGAATTCAGTGGACAAATGGATCCAGCAAGAGATCAAGCACGCCAAATTGTCTACAAATTACGTGTGAAAATGACCTTATTTCGAAAAAAATGAACGTCACAGGTGACATAAAGTTATGTCAAGTCATTCCTAGCTTCGTTCCATTAATCGACCGCAACGACCGCGGCCAAGACCGCTGAAATTGTCGTTTTGGAGAAAGCACAAAATATTGGTGGATCGGAGTGGACGCAATGTGGTCGCGAACAGTGACGTTATTTATGACGTCAAACGACCGCTGGCGACGACCACGGGCCTCAGGTAGTACAAAACACAGGGCGTTACTACAGTATAGATACAAACAGTATGGAAACTAAGCCCATTTTATAAAATATTTACCTACACTCCATTGAAGCAATAGGGATGTCACTATATTTTTAAATAATGGTGTTATTATTTTGGCATTTACTGACCTTTAATCAATCGTATCGTACAGAAGCGCGCATGGCCCGGCGGCTGGTGTAGATCATAAGCGATCTACTCGGTTAAGCACTACGGGCGCGGTCGGGTAGTGAGATGGGTGACCGCTAGTGGAAAATAAAATGCGCGTTTCCGTGCTTCGGAGGGCACGTTAAGCCGTCGGTCCCGGTTGCTATCGATAGATAGCAGTCATTAACGACCCGGTTAGTCCAGCGGTGCGAAACCACCGTTTGATTCGAAGGGTCGCGGGTTCGATCCCCGCACCGGAACAAATATTTGTATGGCCTACAGATATTTGTTTCGGGTCTGGGTGTTTGTATATGTGTTGTATGTGTACAACGGCACCCACGACACAGGTTTATACCTACTGTGGGGCTGTGAGTGTAAGCGTATTTTTTTTTTTTTTTTTTTTTTATTAAACCTTGTCGGAGGCCTTATGGGCAGTTTGAAAACATCCGACAGCGGGTTGGCCACTAACCCCCAACACCTCCACCAATCCGCATTGGAGCAGCGTGGTGGAGTAAGCTCCACATCCTCCCCCCAAAAAGGGGAGAGACTCGTGCCCAGCAGTGGGACGTATAATGGGTTGCCATTGTTATTATTATTATTATAATCAATCGTATTGGGATGTTGACTATTTTTTTATTGGTTACCCTGTAATAGTATTGGATAAATAAATACCATGTGTCTTTGAAACATATAGTCAATAAGTACTTAAAAGTTGTTAATATATAACGATTCAAAATGTTGCGAATAGTGAAATGACTCAAAACGGCTTATATAAAATTGCAGCACGTTATGACGTCACACCGCGGTACAATAGTTTATAAATAATAATAATAGGTTGGGGAAAAAGTCTTTTCGCATTATAGTATGTATATATAACTAACCAAAACAATGACAAGCTATTCTGAAAATCAAGTAATGATTTTAATTATTGAGATATTTCTCGTGCTCATTAAATATGTAAATATACTTATCAAGCCGTGTATTTAATCGCATTTATCAGAATATTAGTCATATTCTGTAAGAATACAGTAGTCAAAGAAAAAATATTTTTCACTCTCATTATTTCTGATTCGAATTTGAACCATTTTCATTTCTTATTTCGGTATTGGAATACATAATTCTTATATTTTTAAAATAATAAGTCCTCAATGACCAATGTCACGTTAACAAACTCTCTCTTTAAATATTTTAACTTGTTCATTTGTGTTATAAAATACCAAGTTACGTAAGTATATTTTATTTTTAAAGAAAAATGGAAAGAAAAATTTGACTTCAGGCGAGGCTCGAACTCGCGACCACTGGGAATCTAGTCCAGCCGCTCCTCCAATTGAGCCACTGAAGCCCTGCCCGACTTGTGAAATCTTTCCTTCACATCTATTGCATTGCTTTATGGTAGCAGCAGCGCCATCTACCACCAACTATGCTAGTTAGGCAACCGATATAATAGACTTTTCAGTTTATTGAATATCGTAAAGAAGTCGCTTTTACCCTTAATAATTGTTTTATATTATTTCGCATTAACACATGCTTGTGAAATATATTTTATTTTTAAAGAAAAATGGAACGTAAGTATACCGATTTCCGAATCTATGAATCCAGAGGTGCAGTATCATAAAAGAAGGCGTAAATAAAATTGTAATTAAAAATATGAAGAACATTTAAAATGCAGAATGTAAAAACCGGCACAATAGATTCCGAACGCTTGAGTTTTTGAGAACAGCTCAAACTCTATTGTGACACTTCTAGATCATGAAAGTAATTGGAAAACTTGTCAGAGCGTATTCGTACCTCATGGAGCCAAGTCGCCGAGGGAGTTGAAATCCCACTGTCGATTCAACATTTAATTAGTGTAGACACTGTTGTACCCTGTAGAAACTGTCGCGTAACACAGGACTTTGCGTAAGTGGATGAAAAGTAGTAAGTGTCGTGGCGAGCACAATGTAATTTTATTTTTATGGCGTGCCACTTGAAGTAGAGATAACTATGAGCGATGTTCGGGATCCGAATGAAAAGTGAAGCGATTCATCAAATTGTAGTCACAATCACGACGGGGTGACGAGACGGCTGTTTGAGTACGCGCTTATTCTCTGCGCTTTGTAAGATTCAGCGGGATTTGTGAAATTTATGGAAAGCGGGATCGTTAAGTGCAGTGTAGATTCTGAATACAAATATCTTTCTATTCGATGGGCGTTGGCACGCTGGTGTTGGTATTGTGATGACTACGTTTCGCTCCGCAATTTTCTGTTATCCTGGTATATGTGATTCCTTCTGTTTGTGTTGTCGTTTCGACTTATTTGTATATTTTGATATTTATGGTAAATAGGAATGAATGGGTTGCCTTTTAGTAATGTATTTGTGTTAAGGGCATTTATTGTGCAACGAAGGTTGCAAATAAGCATGCACTTCACATAAATTTCAAATGATGGCTGCAGTCTATAGACATATTAATATGGCTGAGTCTATTCTGCCAGTGACCGGATGAATAATATACAATTATTTGTCCAGCTAGAATCTTTTGTAAGTAGATACGTGAAGACGATCTCAACTGCAAGATGTCACCTCAGATCGGTTCATATTTTTATATTATTCATCCGGTCACTGGTAGAAAAGTCACTTCGTATTATTTATACACAAAACCAGAGGTTAACATACAGACGAGTTGCCACCCCTTGATCTAAGTTGTTATATTTCTGTGATAGTTAACAGGGCCATTAATTATCATCTAACTGGAATACAATAGTGGTAAACACTACCATTTGGTGGTTCATAGGTTAGATAATGCGATGGTGCCTACGCCCTCGACATCTTACAATGAAGCTCTACGATTCCTTGGTGCTACAATATGGGGTACTTCAAAAACGGCGGCAGGAAAGTCCTACAGCGCTAGCAGTGCGTTTGCTAACCCCTGGTGTAGCAAATGTTCATAGGCGACGGTGACCACTTTCCATCAGGTGGCCCATATGCCTGTCTGTCAACCTTATGAGATAAAAAAATAAGCATACTAACAAAACCGTTGGTAAAAGTCATCATATATATGGATGAAAATGAATAAAACAGGAATCCTTCGTAACATTAAGACTCAATATAAAATATTTTCCTCTAAAAGAACTGTTCTCGAATCACAAAAGTATAAAATTCACGACGCATCGTAACACCCAGTACCTACTTCTTGGGAAATTTATTGTAATTTGCCAATAGCAGCACCAGTCGAATATTTACGATATCAATCCAGAGTCTGGTAACCCCATCCTATAAAGATTTATAGTGGGAACGAATAAAACATGTAGATTTGTTACAAGACGCAGCACTTATTGAAATTGGGCGATTTAAATTTAATCGCATTATTTGTAAAAGGATTGGCCTCTGTTCGCATCCTCGAGTCTACAGATCGGTTAATTTTAGTGTTTTATTTCTTTGCACCATAGAGCAATACGGGCTACCGGCCGCGGCGGACCGAAGGAGAGCCATATGCAAGCTTTCCTCTCAGTCCAAGTACAAGCCTGACTGGGCCTATGCATGTCGCCATGTAGATGTTTAAACGTGTGCGTGAAATTGTTTATGTATTTTGTTAGTCAAGGTGTGAGTTTCGTAGTAATAGACGATTTTTGTATTGTGTGTGTGTGTCACACGCATTTCCCCCTGCAAAAAATTACAGACTGGTTTGCACCGGTAATGAACGCTATGGCTACTCCGGCCGGTGGGCCGAGTTGCTCTATGGTTTGCACAGTTTTTCGAGACATGGGTTACTTTGACCCTTTTTTACTGGTAACAAATGCCTCCTTTATTGCGATAATAATGTCTATATACTTGAATTATGTGTTACTACATTCCGTATGAAGCTAAAGTGTAACGGATATTTATTATGCGGTAGCAGAAGTTTCTAAACATGTCTTGCCATCTCTTTTGCTTATAGAAAGATAGAAAGAAAGCTCAATTGACCGATCAAACAAACAAAAATCTATTTATTGTACGTAAAAGGTAACAATGAAGTGTGAATCCTGCCTGCTGCGGTAGCTTGCGCTGTGTTGCAGCAGACAGTGTCTTCCCGTAAAGGTGCAATAGCTAAAATAAAATTTAAGAAAAGTAAAAAATAAACATAATCAATACGTATAATATGGACGACATCTGGGTAATTCTACGGCTCTTTAATTTCCGGCACAGAGGCATACCACCTTAGGCCTCAGGAGTGGTAACGCATCTGCATTTTGACCTTGGTCTTTTTGTGGGTGTCTATAGGCTGCAGTCATCACTTAACATCAATGTGAACAGCATGCTTGTTTGCCACTTCGATTACATAAAAAAAAGTATCGAATTTTTTATATTGATATACATATCTATAATCAAAGGTTAGTGAATATAACATTTATAAAAACTTATATAATATAATATTATTAAATTTGAGAATAATTTACTTCAGTTCACTAACCGACCTACTAATAACCTACTCGTTTTTGTAATAAGTAATTTTTCCAGTTCATTTTAGTCATATTGCTTTAACCATTCACATATTGACACCTTCAACTTGTTTCTGTTCATTTTAATGATAGGGAATAAAAGTATTAAAGATAATTTATAATAATAATAATAATGGCAACCCATTATACGTCCCACTGCTGGGCACGAATCTCTCCCCTTTTTGGGGGGAGGCCTGGAGCTTACTCCACCACGCTGCTCCAATGCGGATTGGTGGAGGTGGGTGGGTTAGTGGCCAACCCGCTGTCGGATGTTTTTAAACCGCCCATAAGGCCTCCGACAAGGTTTAGCGACTGTTATCTATCGATAGCAACCGGGACCGGCTTAACGTGCCCTCCGAAGCACGGAAACGCGCATTTTAATTTGCCACTAGCGGTCATTCATCACAATACCCGACCTCGCCCGTAGTACTCAACCGAGTAGATCGGTTACGCATGGCCCGGCGGGTGGTGTAGATCACCAGCCGCTGGGCCATGCGCGCTTCAAAGATAATTTAATCAAACAAAAAATTAAAAAGTACAAAAATTATTAAAATATTGTACATCACACAGGAGTAGTTTTGTATATTTTTGACCACGAAGGAAAAGTGTCACTACTAGTAACTTATTACAGAACAAGTCACGCTGTAGCTTAATTGGCTAGAGCATTACATTATTGGAGTTTTGGTGCGGATCTCCAATTTATCTCGATCAACAATATAACGATTGCGGAGTAGTCGAGGATGTTACACATATTTTGGTGGAATGTGTCCGAAACGAAAGGTTTAGGGTTGTGAACCACGGACCTAGATTCGGACAAGTTGGCCATTTGAACAGTATTCTTGCGTCCCCGACGTCGCAGGAGGCCAGAATATGGTTTAAATTAGCCGATTTAGGTTTAGAATAAAAATGGTATATCATAAGTTAGAATTTAGTATCTAAGTATTTTTGTTATGTAATCATATATCTTTTTTTTGTGTCTAATATGTGTGGTGATTACGGGGCGATGTGGTCGCCTTGCGACAAATGCCTTTAATAAAAAAAAAAAAACCTGTGTCTTTCAGTGACAACGTAGCATTCTATTCAAGAATTATTAAAATCGATGCATAATTTTCTACTGATAGAGTTCCATTGTAAGAGCTCGAGGGCGTAGACCACCGCGTTACCTGATCTATCTGCGGCCAAATGGTAGTGTTCAGCGCCGTGTTCCAATTAGATGGTAATGTATGGCCCTGTAATAATTATCACAGGGACAAAACAACTCTCGGTCTCGGGAGTGGCAACGCATCTGTATTTGACCTCCGGTTTTTGTGTAGATGTCTGCATTGGTCAACGTCGCAACGTTATAGATTTATGAGGACAAACTTTGATTTTGTGTATTTTATCTATGAGAAATTGCATCACCACCTTTTCTACTGGTGGTAGAGCTCCAGTGATGGAGCTCGCGAGAGTAGGCACCACCGCATTACCTAATAGGTATACTTCCCGCTAAATGGTAATATTCAGCACTATCTATAGTGAAGGTTTATTTTTTTATTTTGTTTGTCTGTCTTTCTATTTTTTTCAGTGATATTAACGTACCATTTATATTATTTATTAACATAGTCTTAAGAAAATGCGGCTTACACTCAGACTCACCGTACATGTTAAAAGTGCCAATATTTGAAATACGCCAATTCTCGGCTCACAAACATCACATCTCTATATTTCAAAATGAAATGACGTTTGCTAGTTTCACTACAACACGAGACTGGCTGAATCGAGTTGGCTAATTTCAGCTTTCCAATATTCGTATATATCTAAAAAAGGTTTAAAAGGTGCAAAATATAAAGAAATTGTAAAAAAAAATAGTGAAAGCAACATTTTATTTTACATTTTTGAAATCAAAAGCAAATTCTTGTAATCTTAAGTGAAAATATAAACTTCTGCATCTGATTCGTTATTTTTATTAACGTTTAAAAGAAATAAACTATACAAAGATATAATCTCTACCAGTCTATTGTTAACAACTTCTGACCTCGTAAACGTTTTTTATGTCCGTCTATTCAAAGCCTTGTTTCGAATCGTTGAGCGAGGGTGGAAATTCAAATCGGGTCCGATTATACGGTTTTTTTCTCGAAGATTCGCCGGGTCATCCATCTTGTTACGTATTCAACGTCGAAAATACACGTAAGTGCTCGAAACTCCATTCGGACTAAGTTTAGGGACGCTATTGATATGCAGACGAGGTTAAATGTCTTCAGTTTCGTGCGAGTATTCATATTATTGTCATTTGAATCGAGTGACTCTAAGAGATTAGGTATAATCATAGTGTAGGTGTTCAGTATTATCATAATTATGATAGTTAAGTATAAGTGCAGAATTAGGTTCTTTTTATGTTATGGAAGTGGCAAACAAGCATGCAGTTCACATTGATGTTAAGTGATGACTGCAGCCTATAGACACCCACATAAAGACCAAGGTCAAAATGCAGATGCGTTACCACTTCTGAGGCCTAAGGTGTTATGCCTCTGTACTGGAACCGGACCGGAACACGATAGCGCTGAACACTACCATTTTACGGCAAGTATATTAGGTAATGCGGTGGTGCCTACGTCCGCGAGCTTTTTCGCTGGAGCTCTACCACCAGTAAAATTTAAGCCACATTTGCAATGACAGTTTTTATTCCTCAGGAATAGTATCAAAACTAAATTGAAATATCTAGTGTTTATCTATCTTTATGTCGATTGCTACTTCTATTCTTCTTATGCTTACTCGATAGTCGTAAGTACTGCAAAAGGAAAGACACGGTTATTTTTAATATTATTTTAACACCCCAAGGTTTTTGTTTGTACTCTCATCATCTTGTCCCACTACCTTAAAATCGACTGGTAGAGAATCGTCTCAAACGTGCCCGAATCAGGAGCTGGATTTAGAAGGTTCAATTAGTTGTAGGAAAGATTGTCCGTGCTATTACTTTTTAGTCGGTAAATTCTGTTTATTATTCCCTTTGGTAGGCTCCTTCCAGAAACAACAGTCATGCGTCATATAATACGCATAAGAGAATTCTCCTTCCTGTGAATTTCTCCTTTCTGAACAAGTTTATAAAACAAAGTTATAAAGTACCTACTAGCTTGTGAACTTCGTACCACCTTAGAATTAAAAGAAAACATCAACGACATCTTTAAACTTAGTCCGATTTAAGTTGCTAACCTATGTGTATATTTTCGGAATTTACGGATAATACGTAATAAGACTGTAAACACTGTAGATATGGAAAATCAGATCCGTTTGATCTGATTTTCCACCCTCGTTCAAGAAACGAGTTTGAAACTTTAATTTTTAGTAATATTTTTTTCAATAGAATTTTAAGTAGGTACGTCACCACTTGACCAGAACAGGATAGTACTTAACACTACCATTACCGGCCATTAGATTAGGTAATGCGGTGGGACCTACGCCCGCAAGTTCCGTCACTAAAGCTCTATGATCAGCAAGACCTGAGATCATAAA
This sequence comes from Macrosoma leucophasiata, assembly GCA_036365455.1. Taxonomy (NCBI): domain Eukaryota; kingdom Metazoa; phylum Arthropoda; class Insecta; order Lepidoptera; family Hedylidae; genus Macrosoma; species Macrosoma leucophasiata. The sequence continues at coordinate 5,963,782 of JAWQUS010000014.1, read as the reverse complement.
AAGTAAAAAATTATGTAGGTTATATTTATTTGAACACAGCCACGTGTACCTACACCTACACAGATTTAGCCAAACTTATTAAAATACGAATACACATTCGTGTCTAACAGAAATAAGGATTAATATCATACGTTCCTTGAAAAGCGTCTAATTAAATTCCTTATGAAGTGTACTGACGAAAATGTTGTGATGCGGTTTGTAAAGACGCTCTTAGCAGCTTAACATGATTGAATGTCGTTGTTGTACGTTTCTGAAATTATCAACTTGTTAAAATGTCAGCACGTAGTAAACAAGCTCATTTTATGTTGTTGATAGTCAGTTTATATAGTGTAAGACTAAGTTTTACTGTATTAAAATGAATTTTATTGAAAAGAGCACCACACTGAGTTTGTGTAGAAGCAGGGTTCTTCTCAGTATTGATTGCACTGGGAACTCTGCTAAGTGATGATTATGTTTATGACTAGCTAATCCGCCAAACATCGTATTGCCTCGGAATGAAATAATGTGTCAAAGGTTTGATAGATACGGTCTATTTGTATGGGAAAATAAAATTGTGGTTTTTACTATTTCCCTTCAATTTCTTCATATTTTCTTACCTTTTAAACCTTCCCTGGACTAAAACTAAAATTAGCCAAATCAGTCCAGTCGTTATCGAATTTAACCAAGACTAAGGGACAGCAATAAATTTTTATTTAAATAGATGAACAATTTTGTAATTTTCTTCTGTGTAAAGATATTTATTGAGCAATTTGACAATGATGATATTTTTGTTAAATGTTATTATGTATTGATTTTAATTAATAATACCTTTTGAATAACCATTGCAAGTTAATTGCACTGGGTAGTTTGAAACATGACAATTTAGAAGATATTATATTTGTTTAAAAAAAATGAATCAATTTGGTTGGATTTAATGATAAATTTATTGATTGCACGGAACCTGTGAACGGGAGTCTGACTCACACTTGGCCGCTTTATTTTTATTCTGATGTACGGAACCCTAAAAAGTATCTCAAAATCTGAAAAGCGTACAAAATATCGAAGAAAAGACATTGAAAGTATGAAAATCAAAAGCCAACGTTCCAGATGAATTCGCAATCTTGTACGTCTTCAAAAAGCTTGCTTAATCAGGGACCAACAAGTTCCAATAGAACAACTTCGCGGGTTCATCGAGACTAGAAACTTCCATGAATACGTACAAGCTAAGTGGTTTATACGGAAATTATGTTAATCACGCCGAGTTTGATTGCTGGCAGACCTGACAACTGGTTAACTTGGGTCACTTAATTAATTTTATAGCTAGGCGGTGTTCTATTGAATTAATGCATGAATGTCGTCGTGTTGAGTTGTTGACATCTGATTGCGTATGCTTGATATTATACTATGTACAACTTGTTAGTGAATTATACTTTACGTTTAGGTGTCGGAACTGTAAGATTTAAAATAACAGAAAACATTTATTGCCTAATGGAAAAAGTTTTTATGGATTACATTTCAATGATACTAAACATTTTGAGGTGTAAACTTCTTTACTTCCATTTTTTGTGACTGGTGATATATTAATAAAATCAGAATAAGTTATTCATAACCGATATTTTCATCCCAAAATACCAGTCAATTTGCCTTTGGACGTCTGTACATCGCGCCTGGGATGCAGAATATCATTTATTATGCAGGCACCACTATAGCAGGCTATTGTCGACTGTCATTTCTGTTACAACCTCTATTCTTTGCATGTGAAAAATTGTATTAAAAATACAATCTGTATTTTGAGTAGTAATAACGTTTTTTTTATAGTGGTACCTCTCAAAGCAAATCGGAATCTGAGAAATGGTTGCATAAAATACCTAACTGTGAAGGTATTATTATTAACAGTAGCAACTTTATAATGATACCTACTAACCTGTTCTAAATTTGTAGACTTAAGCATATTGTTAGAAAGCCAGTTGATTACGGCTGAAATATTTCATCCCGTAATGAAATAAAATAAACTTTTTATACATTGTTGCTAACAATTATTTATAAAATTTTAGTAATTCCACTATTTATCTATTGGTGAAAACCGCATGAAAATCCGTGCAGTAGTGTTTGGGTTTATCGCAAACAGACAAACCGACATACGCGGCGGGGGATCTTGTTTAATAATAAATATAGATAAGATTATGATTATTATTATTTATTTTGAGGCATTTAGATTTCTTGATCCGATACGAACAACGAAGAGCATTAATCGTATAATAATAAAATTTACTTCAATAATATTAATTTATTACTGTGCATGTATTGAAATGTATGTATTTCAAGTCCCGTGTATTATGTTTGAAAAACATATGCGAGAAATATGAGTGTATTGGTGTAGCTTTTACGTAAATTATTACAGTTCGTATGAATCCTATATAAGGGCTATCGGTTATGAATGGAGTTCAGAATGTTGAAAGCTTCAGCGAAGACTGGAGTATCTTTCATCATAGTATTATGATATTTCACTCATTATTTGCAGCTTATTTGTTAAAGTATGAAAGGTATGATTTAATCTCAGAATGCGAAACACAACTGAAGTAATTGCACAATATTGCTTCATATTTTTCTACGTAGGATCCGTTTTATCAGAGATTTACTCGTAGAAGTGAAGTGCCATCAGCTTTTATTCATTTTATTGGTGATAGAGTTCCAGTGTTAAAGATCGAGGGCTTTAGCACCACCGTATTACCTAATCTTTCTACCTACCGCTGACTGGTAGTGATCCGCAATATCTTGTTCAGGTTAGATTGTGATGTACGGCCCCGTAATAACCCACGGAGAAATAGTAACTTAGGGGTGGCAAAAAAATGATGGTAAAAAATAAAATAAAATTTATTTAATTAACTAAAAATGTTTCACACACACCTTCAATAATATTAGAATAGCCCTAACCCACCCCTGTATTGTAGGTACGTTTTGTGTCATATACTCGCGCTCGAGAGCTTTCAAGACCCGACTCAAGCCGACTCGTTCGCCGCCAATCCGCTGTCCAATTTTACAGATACTATAGTTTACACACTTCACACACGATAAAAATCAATTTACTAATATTTTATTTGATAAGATGCCTATTTTATAACATTTTTAAGTATAAAAATGGTTTAATATTGAATAACATTGTTTATTTCCTACTTTGAAAATCGAATTTGGCCAATAATAGGCACTAGCATATACGCCACCAACACAGTGAATGCATGTATATTATCATATTTTGCCTTTTCTATTTATTCAAAGCAACGTTAACCGTGCCCTGCATTGTACGTTTTGTGTTATATACGCGCGCTCAAGAGCTTTCAAGACCCGACTCAAGCCGACTCGTCCGCCGCCAATCCGCTGTCCAATTTCACAGATACCTACTATAAAACCCACACGATAAAGAGTCAATTCTGTACACTACCACTATTCTGTACATTACCACCTGACCGGAACACGATAGTGCTGAACACCACCATTTAGCGGCAAGTATATTAGGTAATGCGGCGGTGCCTACGCCCGCGAGCTCCGTCACTGGAGCTCTACCTCCAGTAAAATTGTAACATATATTCAAAAATATTGAAAATCCTCCCTCACTTCCTACAAGCTGGATCCCAGACCAGTAATAACCACTGACACGAGGCCGCCAAAACAATGAATGTCAATAATAATTTTTGTTCCGTAACAGAAACTGAAAATAAATCTCGATTTTTCTATCCATTCAAAGCGTCAACGGGGCCTGCAATGTACGTTTCGTGTTATATACCCGCGCTATATATCGCTCGAGGGCTTTCAAGACCCGACTCAAGCCAACTCGTCCGCCGCCAATCCGCTGTCCAATTTCATAGATACTGTAGTACAATACCCGTCCACACGATAAGAAGTCAATTCTGACACTTTACAATCGTGCAGTTTTACGCATCAAATAATTATAATGTAACTAGCTGACCCGGCAAACTTCGTATTGTAATAATGTGTCAAAGGTTTGATAGATATCTTCTATTTGTATGGGAAAATGAAATTGTGGTTTTGACTACTCCCTTTCAATTTTTTCATATTTTTTACCTTTTATACCTTCCCTAAACTTCCAAAGATCATTCAAAACTAAAATTAGCCAAATCGGTCCGAGGCCATTCTCGAGTTTTAGCGAGATTAACGAACAGCAATTGATTTTTATATATATTATAAGATTGCAGTGGTTTATTGCAGAGGTAGCTTACAAAAAAATACGTTTTTTAGTGGAGGTTCCCAAAAAAATACATAGTTATTTTTAATTAATTCATTTTAAATATTTATTTAAAAAGCAAAACTGCAAATAACTGACGAATCCGACGCGTTTGTTTGTATAAATGAAACGGCAAAAGCAACACAGCATATTATTCCCGCGCAATTGCGGGCGCCGCGGTTCGGTAATGTCACGTGATCACGTGTGAGCGGCGCTCCGCATTAGGCTAATTTCTTATACAAAATGTTCTGTTTCACGCGCCGGCCTGTGTCGATGTTTCCCTTTCGCACTCATTGAATACAGAGCTAGGAATTGTACTAAACTTCGTATCATAGGAGCGCAATCGCTGGTGCTCCACTCATTAAAACTTGAAGCAAAATAAAGATAATTTAATAGACTTGTTTAGGTATTGCATAATAGAAAGAGTGTAATGTAAGGATAGTATGTTATAAAAAGAAATAAAAATTACAGTATATTATTATTATGTAAGCATATAGTTTTCGTGGAACTTTATTAAATGGAAAATCGCATTTTTAGCAATTTTTCAATCCAGGAATCAAACCGTCGGCGTCATAGTCACTTCTAGATCTAAGTGTCCCCGCGCATTAGCGGCCAGCGGCTAGAGCGTTAAGTGCGAGGGGGCAACATGCGCAAAAAGCCCACATGTTGCGTTGCGATGTTTTTGTTGGACGCACGGCCAATATGTGGCCGCGAACAGCTGGCCACATGATGCGAGCACTACCATATATCTTGGCAAACTAATTCAGTTTGCCGCAGGCATATGCGCGGAGGCACAAAACCACCAGGGCATTTTTTATGTGAAAAGGTTGAGACAAGCAGATGGACCAGTAGACCACTTACCATCTGATGGAAAATGACCTCCGTCATCGCCTACGAAAATTTGCAACACCAGTACAGTTGCTAACGCGCTGCGAGCCCTGAAGAACTCTTTTCACACGATTTTTGAAGAATCCTATATATCCTATAGGGAGTGTATATACTGTAGGGAACACCTCAGAGGGAAGTTTGTAAATTTCAAACAAAAGTCCTAAATATGTCTAATATCGCAGTCACTTATGATTCACATTGCTCGCAATAAAAATACCATAGGAGTAAGTACGAAAATGAGCCGGTGACCACGCAGGCTGAAAAGCAAGTAAGACGCGAACTGCATTCGCAAAATTCAGTTGTCATGACGTTGAACAGAGTAATGTGGACGTGGAACCGAGCTTTTGATGCTCGAAAATCACTTTATAAGATGAAAATGGCATAGAAGTATGAGATACACATTGTTAGGCAATTAAATACTGCAGCTTTTGTATTTTGCCATTGCCCTACTGATTGTGTTTTTACGCAAAGGTCCTAAGGCAGGCCTATCAATATGTTATAACCCTACTTTAAAGGGTTAACTTTGTGCCTATTTATGGGAATATTCCCAAATATACAAATAAAATTAGCAATCCATATGAAAACACACATTGACACACAGACTGGATTTTTCTTAGTCAGAATATGGTAATTGCATCATCCTGTTCATAGGGAGGATTATAATCAATAGGACAGAAGGGAATTTTAATAATTGAATTCAGGAATGCAAGTCATGTGAAAACGCACATGTTTCGATTTTCCTTAGTCAGAATATTGTAATTGCACCATAAATGACCTCCCCTACTTTGGCTCTTATCTCGTTATAAAAATCTGGCTCATATGGAAAAGTCACCCTACCTTTTCTTGAAGCCCTTCGTCGTCTTTTTGGACGTATATCTTGATTGGGTTTGGGTTAAACCAGATGCGTGGCTTGGCCGTTTCTTCACTACGAAGTTCTTGTATATTGAAAAGCAAGTTATGAACAGTGATTTATTTATTCACCCAACACCTATGTGACGGTAATAAAATGATCAAGCCACGCATTTTGACTAGGGTAAAGAGTTTATAAAGGCGTGTAGAGTCAGAAATTTGGCTCTACATGACATCTGATAACTTTTTGACTCTAACTTTTCTCGTTTTGACAGCTGATTTTTTCATTATTTTTTTAGTGGTATGACTTTTTCAGAAAGTTTGACTTTGATTGACTGTCTGTTTCATTGATTTCGGGTTCATTCAATAATTGCGTTATACATTAAAACACTATATCACTCCATAAAATAAGTTCAGGCATCTATATTGCATGGTTATTATACCTTATCAATAGTCAATTCTTAAGCTCATTATAAACTACGTGTGAGATCAAATATGTACCTTAAAAGCTCACAAAATACATGCAAAAGGCAAATGAGTAGGGTTTAAAGGGCTAAACACTCCTGTAGCCTGAGGTAGGAGGCCAATAGCTTCTGTCCAGCCAAAACTTGCGAGGTCGTACTATTACATCTAACTTTGTTCAAGTTAGATGTAATAGTACGAGTAGGGGAATAGTAGATGTAATAGTTTTTTTATCTAAGTTAAGTGAGAATCGAGCATGCAGCTCACATTGATGTTAAGTGATGACTGCAGCGTATAGACATCTACATAAAAACCAGTGGTGCAGATGCGTTGCCATCCCTGAGACCTAAGGTGTCATGTCTTGTGATAGTTATTACGGGGCCATACATTACCATCTAACTGAAACACGATAGTGCCGAACACTACCATTTAGCGGCACATAGGTTAGATAATGCGGTGCCTACGCCCTCGAGCTCACTTAGAATACACCTACACTTGGAACTCTACCACCAGCCAACCAATCTTACAATTATACCGTGATTATACCTATAATTTTATTATTACTTTAAAAGGTCCACCAAAACCAGTTTACGTTAAATAGTTTACGCCTAAAAGAAAAGAAAACACATTTTTTCGAATTTCCTTCGGGGACTTAAAACAACACCCAGATCACCAAAGATAAATCTCAGATAATCTACGATACAGTTATAATTCCAGGCGTGGGCGTATAATTTGCAAAATGATCTTCACATTGAAGAAAGATAGGAATTTAATTTTTTTCTTATACGACAGTAATTTTTCTTTGTTCTTATCTCAGATAAAACAGCGTACATTTGGGCAGACCGCAACTTGAGCCGTGTAAGCCGAAACGCGCACAGATTGGGGAGAAAGCTTTTAGTAAAACGTAATAACATTTTTATAAAAATCTTTCGTCGTAATCCCCGTATGTGGATATTTGGATAGAGTACTAAAGTAACAGAGATAACGAGCAACTATGGTCGAAGGGTATGCAATGATATTTTATACAAGTTAATTTGTAACCTCTTCCATATAACTACTCTGTTCCGTATAAGCTGCAGGAGCGGAACGAAGAATTGAATTCTTCAACATTTTCTTCGGTGTAGGCGAACCACGTTCTATTTGTTCAGACATGAAAGCAAGTGTATGTTTTCACGTAATATGACAGTCAGCAAAACATGACAACTAGCGACACTATCCACGTCTTATTCGACCATCGTTATTTTTAATATCGATTAGTTTCTTCAAGCTTCTGACTTACTATAATAAATATGTATGGATATTTGTTTCTTTGTTCCTTTGTTGCTCGATCACACTAAAGCGGCTGAAATTTTGTACACAGGTAGAGTATATATGGTTGTAACACATATAATATTATGATTTTATTAAGGGAATTTTTTAATGGATCTTGACATTGAAAACAAGTTGCCGATTAGAATTTTGCTGTTGCATTTTGTAACCGAACCCAGACTCGTAGAGACTGATGATGACGACTGACGTCATGATTGACATAAACAATTTGAGAACAGACGGATTACCTGTAAACATCGACTATGGAACCAAGGCTGATTGGTCTGTGCCTGTAAATGAGTGCCTTTTTAATTATCAGACTTTGCAAGAATTTTTTTGACTAAAGTTATTATTGGCCTGAAGTTGGTAATTGCTACTCACCCAAAGAAGAAAAAGACGACTTCACAATAATTTCTCTTATTAATTACTTTTGCTTATTAGTTATTCTTTATATTATTTTGTTTCAAGAGTGCCGGTATTTAAAGCAGAAGCCCACGCGGATGAAGTCGCAGATAAAAGCCAGTTATTTCTTAAAATAGGGTTAGTTTTTTTTAAATTCATGAGTAGGTATTATACTGGTGGTTATTGGTTGGTATATTTTTTACTGGTGGTAGAGCTCCAGTGACGGAGCTCGCGAGCGTAGGCACCACCGCATTACCTAATATACTTGCCGTTAAATGGTAGTGTTCAGCACTATCGTGTTTCGGTCAGGTGGTAATGTACGGCTTTGTAATTTCCGGCACAGAGGCATAACACCTAATGCCTCAGGAGTGGCAGCGCATTTGTATTTTGACCTCTGGTCATTGTGTGGGTGTCTATAGGCTGCAGTCATCACTTAACACCAATGTGAACTGCACGCATTATGAAGCAGCAAATAAATTGAAGATAAAATGAGAAAAATATATTATTACTGCGTTTTCACATTTTCGAATACAATGCATTATTAACGGATACTCGCGAAATTTGGTCCAGCAATATGTCGCGGACAGAGATGAAAGCTATTCTTGAAAAGAAATCTTCTTATTTAACTGTGCGCTGTTCTCCAAACCCATGGGATTCATGTTTGTATATAATAAAGACACCAACACCAAGAAACAACCCGAGAACTGTCCACTAACTGTCAACTCGGTCGATCCCACAACTTGAACTGCATCCGCAATTTGTCGGCTAAGCCACTCATACATTTTAAATAAGCATTACCCCACCAAGTGAAGGAGACACCGGGTGGAAGTTGCCCAATGGCGTCTAACCATTACTCCGAGAAATGCCAATTTAAACTTGTAACGAGGTTTGCCACGAGTGGCTGCGGGAACAAAATTAAAAACTCTACAGAGCCCAACGCTCGAATAGCTACTGGGTGGCTGTAACAGGCCTAACTTTAGTCCTCACTTTGTTACGGTGCGCCCCTCACGGCAATTCCCAGCCTTTTCAACGGAGATCACGATGCAAAAACTGTTACAGCTACTTCGTCGCGGCTTCGTGTGAGCTGGTCCATTGTTGTAGCTAACTTTGTCATACATTTGAAAATCGTCGGTGTTTTTTGTTGCTTCGCGACCTATTTCTGTGTAATTTGACGGTGACATTTCATAAATACGCGGTAACAATGCCAAGGGTTAGCCAGAGATTAACTGCTCTAGTTTGAACGTTCCCATTGTGCTGGTGTATTTTAAGTCTAATATATTATATCCAAGCCGGGAAGCTCCCAAAATTTTATCTCATTTCTTTATTTTTTTTCATCCGCACTGAGTCCTTTAATCATTGGTGGCAGGGGGATGGGCTTTTTTATCTGATGAAAATAAGGATTCGGCACACATTTTGTACAATGGGTAGATTTGGCTGCATTAGACGTTTAAGGGATAGTTGAGGTCAAATTTCTTCTGGATGTTATGTATATTATTAATTATTAAACACTAGCTGTTGACCGCGGCTTCGCCCGCGTGGATGTAGTTTTATAAATAACTAAGTTACGTAAGCTTATGTTCTTTTTCAAAGTCAGCTCTATCTCTGTACCAAATTTCATTAAAATTGGTTCAGTCGTTTGGACGTGAAAAGGTAACAGATAGACAGAGTTACTTTCGCATTTATAATATTAGTAGCGATAAGTAGGGATTATTATTTTTAAAACTGAATCGTATTAATACCTACTCGTAGATGAGTTTGATTCGGCGCTTTAGCGTTCAATTCCAATAAACTTACCAATTTTTTTAGTTTTAGTCTGTTAATCTCGAATATTTTCTTTAGATTGTATGTATTGTGTATCTATTTTTATTCCCTATATCTTAATAAATTTGTTATTAACAGTTCTGAAGTGTTAATATCACCCTAAATAAATAAATATTTTTTTAATTCTGATTCAGTGGTGGTATCTGATTCACTATCATCTTTTTTGCAACTATCCATCTGAAATGTTGTGTACCCCTAAAACTGTATCACATTAAGGGCTCCCACACAAAACTGCTACTTCGCATCGCATCGAAATTATCTACGAGCTCGCAGTGCTCGCACGAATGCATCGCCTGCGATGCGGCGTTGCATCGCATCGCAGTTTTGTGTGTTCGCCCAAAAACGCAATAAAGGAGAATGACCAAAGTCGCCCTGATTGGCGTCTTTTACACAACACAACTTGTATGTAGAAAATTGTTTTTTGAATTTAGATTTCACTCACATTTTTTTCACATTAAAACGAATGGGGACTTACAAGATATTTTTTAAAAGTTAATAAATTATTTTGTAGTGAACTGCCAATCACAGACCAATAACCAAGCTGCCAATGTCAACATCGTTGCATTATTAACTTTTTGCGTTGGACACTGGTCATTTTAGGACCTTTATAATTTCGTCGAAATAAAATCGATTTCAACGATTGATTGCTTTATTGTCGATATTCAACGGAATAGATTATTCATTGTCTATTATTTGTCTTGTATAATCACTAAGTATCGAGTGGATATAATTTGAACAGTACCTTAGTTTTGAATTAGCTCAAATTCATCATATAAATGTCTCACTTTTTATTATCATGAAGCGGCAAATAGAAAAACAGTTTACATTGATGGTAAGTGAATATATAGCATAAAAACACCCACATGAAAACCAGATATTTATTAATTAATTGGTATTTAATATTTGTCTGGTATTACTACCTGGAGAATAATTATGACTACGCCATGCGGTTAAACTAGAATACCTACTTAATGTAAGTAAAACAGCTAAGATGCTACACAATACTTTAAAATAGTCTTCGCTTATTTTAGTAACCTCTGGCAGGTACAGCACACAAAACTTAACCTCAAAATAACCAAAAGTTCGTTTTTTAAAAATCCTATTGATACCTTTTTTCTTTTTTGCGCACGCATTTCTTAAGATATTGCCTATAATTTGCGAGTAATCCCGTCGAGACGCAAGAAGGGCGAACAATACAAAATTGGTCATTCTCCTTTAGTTTTGAACTTAATTAATTAACACGTTGTAATATTTATTTTTCGCAATAACACATGTGACTGAACTTTAGAAATTAAAGAAAAAACGGAAAGAAAAATTTGACTTCAGGCAGGAATCGAACCTGCAACCTCAGAATAACCAGTCCAGCCACTTTATCACTAAGCTACCGGAGTCCCACACCGGTGCGTCAAATCTTGTTTTCCGTTTTTGTGTATTAACTAATTTAGGGTCGGTTAAGTAACAAGGCTAGAAACGAAGACCTAAAACTTGAGTTCAAAAACAAACTGGCGTTTCGAAACAATCCAGTAGTTAAGATAGCGCGCTACGTGATCTGAATCATAGATAGAGTCTTGGGAATAATCGAGCATGTATGAAGAGAGTGATGTATGTAGAAGAGACACGAGAGGTGTACAAAAACTAATAGCGGTAAACGCTCTCTGCCTACCCTGTAAGGGTCTTTTTTATGTAATGGAAGTGGTAAACAAGCATGCAGTTCACATTGATGTTAAGTGATGACTGCAGCCTATAGACACCTACACAAAGACCAAGGTCAAAATGCAGATGCGTTACCACTCCTGAGGCTTAAGGTGTTATGCCTCTGTGCCGAAAATTACAGGGCCGTACTTTACCACCTGACCGGAACACGATAGTGCTGAATACTACCATTTAGCGGCAAGTATATTAGGTAATGCGGTGGTACCTACGCCTTCGAGCTCCGTCGCTGGAGCTCTACCACCAGTAAAGAAACTACCCCGTCCCTACCTACCAAGTCCTTTGACTTGGTGTAAATCTGAAGATTATAAGTAACATATTTTGATTCTGGTTAGGCTGTATGGTCGATGTGGTTAGTTGATGAAACCTTTGTAATTTAAAACAATTAACTCAACTGTCCGACCCAAGTGTTGTGTAGCATTTAAACTTTATAACATTAAAACGCAATAAACTTAATTTAGAACTAAGCTAATATACACGGCACGAAATGAAAACCTGAAACTTGAGTTTAAAAACAAACTGGCGAGTAACGTTACGAAACAATCCAGACGTTAAGACAACGCGCTACGTGATCTGAATCAAGCTAGATCTTGCTCCTTCTTTGCTTGGAGTTGGGAGTTATTTCCTAAGATCGGTCATTGAAACTAAACGTATCCAAAGATAAACTAAAGCTTTCAAAATAACATAATTCGTCGAGGAAATAAGCGAACCTGTATAGTTTAAGAAAGTACTAGCTGGATCCAGCTGACATTAACCGATTGCAGCGTCGAATATTGGGACAAATTGTGAATTTGGGGTGTCCTTGTACCTGCTGGAGCATACACAATCAATTTCATCCGAATCTTTTATCCGAATTTTTATGAGACCGACGCATTACAATTTAAGTGTTGTGTTTTTTATTTTATGAAAGTGGCATACAAGCTTGCAGTTCACATTGATGTTAAATGATGACTGCAGCCTATAGACACCCGCGCAAAGACCAAGGTCAAAATGCACATGCATTATCACTCCTGAGGCAAAACGTATGTAAGATTTAAACTTTATAACATTAAAACGCAATATACTTAGTTTGGAACTAAGCTCATATACACGGCACGAAATGAAAACCTGTAACTGAAGTTGAAAAACAAACTGGCGAGTAACATTACGAAACAATCCAGACGTTAAGACAGCGCGTTACGTGACCTGAATCAAGCTAGATCCTTCGCCTTCTTTGGTTGGTTTTAAAAGCTTTTTTATTATGTTTAATTGTTTATTATAAATATTAATTGTTCCGCAAACAACTGACGGGGCAGCTCACCATACAAACAGCCACGATTTGCCAGTTACGTTTCGGCCTATGTAACAGGTGGACAGGTAAAAGAACCTGTTGACATAAAACGCATAAAACGTCTTACTGGTGGTAGAGCTCCAGTGACGGAGTTCGCGGGCATAGGCACCACCACATTATCTAATATACTTGCCGCTAAATGGTAGTGTTCAGCACTATCATGTTCCGGTCAGTAGGTAATGTACGGCTCTGTAATTTCCGACACAGAGGCATAACACCTAATGCCTCAGGAGTGGCAGTGTATTTGCATTTTGACCTCTGGTCATTGTGTGAGTGTCTATAGGCTGCAGTCATCACTTAAAATCAATGTGAACTGCACCCTTGTTTGCCATTTTTATTACATAAAAAAAACACGCCTGTAATCCCCGAAGGGGTGGGCAGAGGTAGGCAGAGGTAATGCATACATGCAAACACCCACGATTCGCCGGTTATGTTTCGGTCCATGGAACAAATGGTGAGCCTGTAGACATCTCCGGGCACATTACCAAACTTAGAGATACAAGGCAACTTCCAGAAAATGCAAAAATTCCAATCAAACCAGAAATAAAGGACTTTACACCATTTTCTCTGATAACATCCTACCCGGGAATCGAACCCAGGATCTCAGCGTAGTAGTAGTGGCCTGCTACCACTAGGCTACTGAGGCAGTTAAACCTGTTGATATCACCGGGCATATTACCGAACTCCGAGTTACTGAGCAACTTCCACAAAATAAAATAAAATACGCTTACACTCACAGCCCCACACTAGCTAATAAACCTGTGTCGTGGGTGCCGTTGTACACACACAACACATACACAAACACCCAGACCCGAAACAAATATCTGCATGTCATAAAAAATTTGTCCCGGTGCGGGGATCGAACCCGCGACCCTTCGAATCAAACGGTCGTCGTCTCACACCGCTGGACTAACCGGGTTATAATGAAAAAAAAACCGGAGAGATAAAGGATTTTACACCATTATCTCTGATAGCCCCTGATCCGGGCAGCAAACCCAGGATCCCAGCGTAGTCGTAGTGGCCTGCTACCATTAGGCTACTGAGGCAGTTATTGTAACTGAACTTTAGACTTACTGAGTTAACTGAGTGTTACGGATACCGATTTGCGGACAAACAATTTTATGTGATTTAAGGGATTCTTCCTCTGCCTACCCATGATAAAAATATCAGGATGATAGATAATAGTCTAAACAGTTTACCACGCAACAGGCGTACATCAGTGACAAGCATTAATATTGAATAAAATATAGAAATAACGCGTCAATAGGCCAGACGTGACCGGCGTGTAGATCAGTCTGATCAAATTGTAATAATATATAAAAAATATCGATGTAGATACATTGCTTTGGAAAAAAAAATTTTTTTCTATAGAGTTGTTCAAAAATTTCGGGTATTATATATTTGGTCGACTATTACTCGCAAACTTGTAAAGCCAACTTAGGTGGGATAGTTTTCCTTTTAATTTCGTTATACGTAGCTACTATTACCGTAACGTTTGAATTGCTAACAACCGTTTAATTGGTAGAGGGTGGACACTTGACACTAACAAAAATTGGCATTTTAAAGCTTAATGAATCACGAACAGTTAACGAAAAAAGGTGTTTGCACACCCCTAAAAATTGTGAAAGACCTATCCAACAATATTCCACATTATATAGAAAACGAAAAATAAAAAAATATCCGAGCGTTACATGTAGGGGAGGCACCTAAAATAATTCCGTTTTTCATGTTTTTATGGTACCACTTTGTCGGCGTAATTAAGGTGCATACTTGTGCCAAATTTCAAGTCTCTAGTACTAATACTTTTTGCGCTAAATCGAGGACGGACAGACAGACAGACAGACAAACGGATACGGCGAAACTATAAGGGTTCCTTGTTTACTACGAAACCCTAAAAACATAAATTAATAATATACCTAATTACCTTCAAAGGCTATTTTCTTAAAGCATTCTATAAAGACGTAAGAATTATCCAACAAAATCTTTTTAAGCCTTAAAGTTAAGCTTGGAAACAAAATGAGGAGGGTTATGAAACAATCCAGATGTTAAGACAACGTGATACGTGACACGAATCTTGCCGAACTCCCCGATAGTTGGAGATAAGTGGTTATTGAATATTAAATTTATGAATTGAATGTTATGAATGGGTGGGATGTTGATAGCTCCCGCGAATTTCAGGATCGTTATCGGATATTATGATCTTAATGTTTGTTGGGAACTTTCGGTCCTTCGGTGATGGATTTTTGGAACGTTGCGTCGGTTTACGTGACACAAAAACGAGTATGGGTTCTTTGGGGGTCTTGTGTTTTGTGATAAATGTTATTTTCTTTGCGTATTAATATTAAAAGCTGTAGAATCTGTAGATGTTTTCTGTATTTCAAATGTATACTAGTGGGATGCAAATGAAGCAAATTTCACATATTTATTTGTTGTACTTTGACAAGAAATAGATTAAATTTAATTATTGTTATTGAAGTATCTTAACGAGATTTGCATGGATTTTTAAACCTTGCAATTCTTTCATTATTTTTATACAAATAAATATAATACGGTCTTGTCAATTTTTACTGTAGGTATGCTATGAGGTTGACGCTGTCAATTGACCAATAACAAAGGAGAATGACCAATTTTGTATGGGAGTTCGCCCTTCTTGCGACTCGACGGGATTACTCGCAAAATATAGGCAATATCTTAAGAAATGCGTGCGCAAAAAAGAAAAAAGGTATAATAGGAGTTTTTAAAAAACTGCATTACGAACTTTTGGTTATTTTGAGGTTAAGTTTTGTGTGATGTACCTGCCAGAGGTTACTAAAATAAGCGAAGACTATTTTAAAGTATTGTGTAGCATCTTAGCTGTTTTACTTACTTAGGTATTCTAGTTTAACCGCATGGCGTAGTCATGATTCTTCTCCAGGTAATAATAATGGCAACCCATTATACGTCCCACTGCTGGGCACGAGTCTCTCCCCTTTTAGGGGGAGGCCTGGAGCTTACTCCACCACGCTGCTCCAATGCGGATTGGTTTAGGTGGCTGGGTTAGTGGGGCCAACCCACTGTCGGATGTTTTCAAACCGCCCATAAGGCTTCCGACAAGGTTTAACGACTGCTATCCATCGATAGCAACCGGGACCGACGGTCACCCATCACACTACCCGACCGCGCCCGTAGTGCTTAACCGAGCAGATCGCTTACGATCTAAACCAGCCGCTGGGCCATGCGCGCTTCCTCCAGGTAGTAATACCAGACAAATATTAAATACTTAACAATTAACAAATAAATATCTGGTTTTCATGTGGGTGTTTTTTATGCTATATATTCACTTACCATCAATGTAAACTGTTTTTCTATTTGCCGCTTCATGATAATAAAAGTGAGACATTTATATGATGAATTTGAGCTAAGTCAAAACTGAGGTACTGTTCAAATTATATCCACTCGATACCTAGTGATTATACAAGACAAATAGTAGACAGTAAAGCAATCGATCGTTGAAATCGATTTTATTTCGACGAAATTATAAAGGTCCAAAAATGACCAGTGTCCAACGCAAAAAGTTAATAATGCAACGGTGTTGACATTGGCAGTTTGGTTATTGGTCTATGATTGGCAGTTCACTACAAAATAATTTATTAACTTTTTTAAAATATCTTGTAAATCCCCATTCGTTTTAACGTGAAAAAAATGTGAGTGAAATCTAAATTCAAAAAACAATTTTCTACATAAGTTGTTAAGACGCCAATCAGGGCGACTTTGGTCATTCTCCTTTGGATTTTTTTGCATGATCTGATTAAACCACCAACCATCGACTATGGATCCAATAAACACCTTATGTAGGGCGAACGGTTTCTGTCAATGCATACGCTAAATCAAGCTTATATTATCCGCCATCTTAAAATGTTCATTTAATACCAACCACTTCCGTGATCTGAGAGTACATAAAATTTTCAAAAATAAAACGAATAAAAAAAACATAAGATGCCGAGTTGTAGTGTGAGATGGTGCAGTAAAATAACTAACACTTCTAATTTGAAAAAGGATGGTATTTGTTTTCACCGGTCAGTATAATAATACACATAATAAATCAATAAATAATACAGAATAATATTCATGGTAGCTCAAATTACGCTGGTCCTGATTTGTTCTTTGACGTATTAAAAAATTTAATATCTCTTTTCTTCGTATGCACGAAATTCGCTATTTCGTTTTTTCATAGACGTCATGAGCATTGTCAATAATTGACATGGAACTACAGACGGATGGAACTCTAGGGAGGCTCTTAAAGTCTTATCGATATTGTCGATATAATTAGGGAAAGCGGGGGAAATTCATGGAGCAAGGATTATGGGATAATTTCCATATATAAAATTCTCGTGTCACAATGTAAGTTAACATACTTCTCTGAAACGGCTTTACCGATTCTCATGAAATTTTGTGTGCTTGTTGGGTAGGTCTGAGAATGGGCCAACATCAATTTTTCATACCTGTACGAGCCAATATTGCTCATACAGAATTTTCATTGTTAATTACCTAATTAAGCCAGTCGTAGCTTGATAACATAACATAACGTACGCGAGTCATTGTATTTCACAACAAAAAGTGCGACTCAATAAATATTCTACTATAACCTTTTAACGTTGGTTTACTAGGTGTGAACTCCTAACAACTTAAACCTACAACCGAGGGTTACAACCTAAGTAATAAGGTGATTCTAGGCAAATATTGTTTTTTTAGATTTCTTGGACATACTTATTTTTTTTATACCTATAAAGCGATAGAAGGCCGTTGGGGCAGCTAGAATTTATTAGGTTTTTTTTCCAGTTTTAATAAGGGTTCTTAGGGTTCCGTAGTAAACAAGGAATCCTTATAGTTTCGCCATGTCCGTCTGTCTGTCTGTCCATCCGCGGTTGAGCGCAAAAACTATTGGCATTAGAGATTTGAAATTTGGCACAAGTATATTATATATATTTTGACGACCCGGTTAGTCCAGCGGTGTGAGATGACCGTTTGATTCGAAGGGTCGCGGGTTTGATCCCCGCACCGGGACAAATATTTGTATGGCCTATAGATATTTGTTTCTGGTCTAGGTGTTTGTGTATGTGTTGTATATGTACAACGGCACCCACGACACAGGTTTATACTTACTGTGGGGCTGTGAGTGTAAGCGTATTTTATTTATTTATTTTTTATACCTTAATCGCGAAGAAAATGTGAAATTTTATTTATATGATTTTAATTTACTATGTATATGACCTATCTGTTTTTATTTTATATTATTCGCTGTATCTATTTTTAAATTTTTAATGACTTCACTTATGTAGGTATCTAAAAAAAATTAGATACTTATACAAAATAAAAACATTTTCTTTTTTTTCTCGTATTATATTATTAAGAAAATCTGTTAACAATATAGTCCCATTTCCTCAGCAGTTCATAAAACTTTGCCATATTTCGATATAAACGAAGTTCAGTCATCCCTATGATTTTGAAAAATTATGATTTTTAGAATTAGAACGCAACGTCCCACTTCGTCTGCCTTCAGGCAGTTGACAGAACGAATTGTATGCAATAAATTGAACATTCTCAGTCTATAGGAAGGCTGATTGGTCTGTCCCACCAACCGATCACATGATCGATGGAAAAAACCCGAAAACAATTGTGAAATTATTTTCCAAATATACGAAAATAAAACCTCTACCAATCCGCATTGGAGCAGCGTGGTGGAGTAAGCTCCAGACCTCCCCCCAAAAAGGGTCGAGACTCGTGCCCAGCAGTGGGATGTATAATGGGTTGCCATTATTATTATTATTTATTATACGAAAAATTGGAAATAAAATCTCCAATTATATAATAACAGTAGTAATGCGGACACAGACAAAATTATATTTTAGTCTATAGATTGTCTACGGTCCGAGAAGCGTGTTTCACAACAGCAAGATGGCCCCACTACGTGCGTTGAATTTCTGCCAGTGGCTCCGACTGAACATGTAATGACTGGTGTACACGGAATACGTGCTCGCTCTTTTCTAATAAATTACGTATGGCGTTGTCACAATGACAGAATGGTGAGCGAGGTTTCAAGCGAGATACTGACTCGGGTCACAGTTGGAGTCTTGTTAATTTTTAATAGTCGGAGGCAAGATTGTTTAACGAAAGAGTTTTCATATTATTACCTGAAAGGTATCATGATTTTTAATCATACATACCTAGGTGTATTAACAAATAAGTAATCAATGGCAAAGGACCTAATAACAAGGAACAATTGTTAAATTATTTTCAAAATATCAGAATAGTTGGCAATCAGTTCAAATTGCCGATTATATAATAAGAGTAACAATGCGGGCAAAGACAAAGTTATATTTTAGTTTATAGATAGTCTACGATCCAACAAACGTGGTTCACAATAGCAAGATGGTCCCACTACGTGAGTTGAATTTCTGCCAGTGGCTCCGACTGAACATGTAATGACTGGTGTACACGGAATACGTGTTCACTCTTTTCTTTTACATTACGTATGGCCCTGACGACGGAATGACGAGCGAGGTTTTAAGCCAGGCACCTACTCAGATCACGCTCGGAGTCTTTTGTATTTTTTATTAGTTGTTTTTTGAAGCGGTTTATGAGGTAGTATACTGTTATCAAAACTAAATTGATATTCATCATTCAAAATATCCTCGTTTTCAATAAGGAACGCTTCTGTTTCTTTTTAATTTCTTAAATCTTAGTTATCGTTAACAGAAGAAATGTCCTGTAATACATGTAACACAAGACACATCAGAAGTGTATAAATTCAGACATATAATTTTCGAAGAGAGCAAAAATCAAACATTGATACACAAACTCTGAAAATATCACTTATTTATTTTAATCTGACCGTGTACACCGCACTTCACACTTTCAAATTATTCGGTATTCGAAACGGGCGTATATTGAAAAACAAATGTGAGCAACGATCGATGTAAAATGGATTAATTTAATTCACCTTTGTGATTTAAGTGATACATCACATTTAAAAACAGGAGTTTTAAAAATATACGAGGAAAATGCATTAAAAACAAGAAAAAGTTCAAAACAGGAAAAAAACAAGAAATGAAATTAAAAAAAAAAATCTTTTATTTGGAAACGTATTAATATGGTTGGTCAATAAATTGTTTGCCATTCAAATTACAGTTTTCATAAAACTGAAATTCCAATAAGCTTTAGTACAGATGGGAATTTAAGGTTTCAATTTTTTTATGTTATGAAGTGGTATGGCATACAAGCGTACAGTTATTATGGTATTATTATATATTGATAGTAAGTAATACTCTAGCCTTAATGCGTCTACATGAAACCAGAGCTTTCAGTGTATATGCGTTGTCATTCCTGAGGCCTAAAATATTATGCCTCTGTGCCGGAAATCACAGGGCCGTAAATGTACGGCCTTGTAGCACTATCATTTAGCGGCAAGTAGACTAGATGATAATGCGGTGGTGCCTACGCCCGCGAAGCTCTACCACCCACTCACTGGTAGTAGAGCTTCAGTGACGGATCTGAATATGATACTACACTTACCGTTGCAGCAACAATTCTCATATTGTCTCTCCAAATTAGATTTATTGAGGCATTTTCTTCCTTATTTATTATCATAATGAAAAAAAAATGTCTTTTATTTTATATATAAATAATACATGTACATTATGGACGTAAAAAGTTATCGGGGCGGAACCAGAATTTGTAGGGGCGGCCAAGTGCGCACTGGCAACCGTGATTTTTTAGTCTTTATACATATTGCCGTGAAGTGAACGTAATTTTATAAAAAACAAACAAGTAAAAAAAAAATTCTTGCGGCCATGTTTTTAAAGGTAACCTAGTGGATAATATTCTCTAGATTATAAATATGCGTAAAAATAAGGTTTGCAGCATATCTAAGATGAACGAATGATGAGTAGGATCCTAACCTATATGAATTAGAATGTATTTCATATGATTCGCTGTCTAATCGTCAGCAACATACTTGATCAATGAATGCTCATTATCTCACCGTGTATACACCACTTCACAGTTTCAAATTATCCTGTGTTCGCAATGGGCGTATATTGAAAAAACAACTGTTCAACAACCGATGTTAAATTTCTTTTATATTGCATGAGGTTTCAAGAAATTATTAATATAACGTAAACGTACGCAACTTCACGCCTGTAATCCCCGAAGGGGTAGGCAGAGGTAAATGCATGCATTCAATCATACATGCAAACAACCACGATTCGCCGGTTACGTTTTGGCCCATGTAACAGGTGGGGAGCCTATTGACATCCCCGGGCACATTAACATACTTCGAGGTACTGGAAAACTAAAAAAAAATAATAAAAAAAAAACTTCCGGAAAAAAAAAAGAAAAAACTTTAAGAAAATGAAAAAATCTCAATAGGACTAGAGATAAAGGATATTTTCACTGTTACCTCTAATATAACCCGGGAATCGAACCCAGGACCCCAGCGTAGTAGTAGTAACCTGCTACTACTAGGCTACTGAGGCAGTTAAAGATTAATATAATTTTTAACAAATTGGTTAAAGGTAATCATTTTATCAATACCGAGCTGGATTGCCTCTTCGATGAAAAAGGCTAATGTTAGTGATCACTACATCCCTTAGATATCTACAGGTCAAAATGCAAACGCGTTGCCACCCCTGAGACCTAGTTATTGTGTCTCTTTGATTTTTATTACAAGGCCATACATTACCATCTAAACAAAAAAAAAACAATGTGGTGGTGCTTTGATCCTGATCTTTGATTATCTGCACTGGAACTCTACCACCAGTAAAAACACACCTAGATCCATGACCTAGATCCTATAAAAATCGTTTTGAAGTAAGTTTAGTAAGAATTTAAAAAAAAAAAGAAATATTCTCTTACACAGGGGATCAAATCTAGAACCTAATAGTAGAGTAGTTAGCTATCATACTTCACCAATTTGTGATTTGAACATACGAACTTTCTTCACTATTTTTTTTAAGAAATTTGAAAGAAAGTAAGAGATAAAGAAATAATCCTTTATTAGTGCAGTCGCGAGACATGCTTATTACATGCTTTTAAACAAAAAAGAGAGAAAAAAAAACATTTTTTATCATATAACGATTGACAAATATACTAACATATATATACATAATACCTACATTAATAAATAGCGTCTCACGGCTGCACCAAACAGATTCCAGTTCAGCATAAATTAGGCTGAAGCCCGACGCTGATTTTCAACTGGAAGCTATTTGGTGACATACGAATATCATATCTAGTAGTCGCTACACTAAATACCTACGCGTGACAAGAGAAAAAAAAATTAAGTATGTACCTACCTATTCTACAATATTTATAACATTTTTAAATTTCGAATAAAAGCTTTTAATTTAAGTACGACTGAAACGAGTATTTAAAAACCTAAAGTACAAATGACAAGAAAACTGAATAAATAACAAACTGAAAACCCATTGAAAAATTTAATGCAGCCTCGGACAAATTAATTCCGTCACGTTAAAAAAGTTGGCAAAGAGAAATACAGCTAAGAGTGAGTCGGCATCGTGTGTACAGGGTTCCGGAAACTTCCTATTCTACATTTTATGTAATGTAGGTGGTAAACAAGCGTGCAGTTCACATTAATGTTAAGTGATGACTGCAGCCAGAGGTCAAAATGCAGATGTATTGCCACTCCTGAGAATTTAATTGTTATGTCTCCGTGAAAGTTATTACGGGGCCATACATTGCCATCTAACCGGGACACAATAGTGGTGAACACTAACATTTGGCGGCAGATAGATTAGGTAAAGCGGTGGTGGCTTATGTTCTCGAGCTTCTTCACTGGAGCACTACCACCAGTAATACTTTTGAAACCTGAGACATCATTTCCTGTAATCTGTTGGTAAGGAACTATTTTCAGTTTTTCTTTTTAAAATTATTCATAGAAACATCACAACACAAATACTTTTGAACATGACAACTTGTAAAGTTTTAAAAACTGTTGTCTCCATACATCGGTCACGAACACGATCATTTTAACAACTGAAAATAATCTTCATGTATTTTTTGTTATGTAGCTAGAAATATACGTATTTCATGTTTTTCCTGTACTTGTGCTTTACATTTCTCCTTGCCAACTTTGAAGATTCTTGATCAACGATGTTCACTTAGGCTTTTAGAACATATAGATTTTTTTGAAAATCCGCATATACGTCTCATAAGCTCAGATCCACCTCCCCGCAAACAAAAAAGGGAGAGACACGTGCCCAGCATGGGACGTATAGTGGGCTGCCATTATTATTATTATTATGCTCAGATCTCTGAGACAGACAGAATTACAGAAAAGTGGTCCTGTAAAGGTTCCTTTTTCTTTTAGCAGTACGGAACCCTAAAAAAGCACAAACAGAACGTTTGCGTACTTCCCAGAAAACGGACACAGAATATTGCTGCTGTCTATTAAAACTGATTGAAAATGAATACACTTTATATTAAAAGTTTTCAGTTTCATAATATTTTTTGAGTATCAACACTGAATGCTCATGTGAGTTTCTGTTGATTTATTCACTTGATACTATGCTGAATTATATAACCTAGCGCTAAGATTTAAATCATAAAAAACGTACAGGAATATGAGTAAGTTTTTTAAATATACATTTTATTAAAAACCTTCATTTTTAGGATTCTAGAAAAAAATATGAGATGATTCGTGCGTCTGTCTCCCTATCTGTCTAATAAGCGCGAGTTCTATTCACACTTGATCGGTTTTTTGTATAAGACACTATATAACTACATACACGGATAATATACGAATTCAAGTTAACACAGGTATGGAAAATGACTGGAAAATTGAACCTTTGTATTGAATTTAAATTATTGTACAATTAAGATCGAAATAAAGAGACTCGCGTGGGAACCAAGGTCCCACCGAATAGCGAAACGCAAGTTGCAGTGGGCAGGGCAAATAGCTCGAAGAACTGACAGCTGTGGGAGCAGAAGAGTTCTCGGATGGCAACCGGGTACCGGAAGACGAAGTGTTAGCAGACTACTCACGAGGTGGACCGACGACCTGGTGAAGGTCGCGCGCAATCGCTGGATGAGGGCGGCCCGGGACCGTTCGTTGTGGTCTTCTTTGGGGGAGGCGTTTGTCCAGCTGTGGGTGTCTTTCAGCTGAATATCATGATATATATATATATAAATATATAATATATATTAATTTATTAAAAGTGGTGAACAAGCATGTAGTTCACATTGGTGTTAAGTGATGACTGCAGCCTATAGACACCCAAAGACCAAGGTCGGTGTGTAGATGCGTTCCCACTCCTGAGGTCTAAGGTGTTATGCCTCTGTGCCGGAAATTACAGGGCCGTACATTACCACCTAACCGGAACACGATAGTGCTGAACACTACCATTTAGCGGCAAGTATATATAAATAATAGGTTGGGTAAAAAGTCTTTTCGCATTATAGTATGTATGAACTTGTAATAAAATCTCTTTGGCTGTAGTATTTGTATCTGGCTGGTTTTGGTATCATTGAAAGTTAACATTTTAAAGAACATAATTCCAAATTCAAATTAGGCAAATGTGTGATTTTCATTTGTTTTTCGTACTGTCAAGATGAGTGAATAATGAAGAAACTCGATACATTTTAAAATTTTACTACAAATAAGGTAAAAATGCAACGTAAGCCGCGAAAAAAATTTTGCGATGTTTATGGACCTAGTGCAGTGTCTGTGAGAGTAGCACAAATTTGGTTTAAGCGTTGTCAATCCGGAAATTTTGATGTCAAAGATGCACCTCGCTCTGGTCGCCCTATTACGGATAAAATGGATGCCATTTTTGAAAAAGTGGAGCAAGAGCGACATATCAGTAGTTACGACGTAGCTGAAGAACTGAGAATTGATCACAAAACAGTTTTGGCGCATTTGAAAAAAGCTGGGTACAAAAAAAAGCTCGATATTTGGGTACCTCACGAGCTCACTGAAAGAAACCTAATGAACCTTGTACTCATTTGTGATTCTTTATTACGACGTAATGAAACCGAATCATTTTTGAAGAAGCTGATAAACTGGTGATGGAAAGTGGATCACGTACGACAAGAACGTGCGAAAAAGGTCGTGGTCAAAGGCCGGTAAGGCTTCACAGACTGTGGCGAAACCCGGGTTAACTCGCAATAAAGTGACGTTGTGTGTGTGCTGTGCTATGAGTGTATTATGAGCTATTACCACCAGGCAGGACTATCGATTCTGAACTCTACTGCGAACAACTGATGAGATTAAAGCAAGAAGTTGAGAGAAAGCGGCTGGAATTGATCAGCAGAAGGGGTGTGGTGTTCCATCATGATAACGCTAGACCTCACACATCTACAGCCACTCAGCAAAAATTAAGAGTTTGGCTGGGAGGTGTTACTGCATCCGCCGTATAGTCCTGACCTTGCACCTTCAGATTTCTTCAGAATTCTTTATGCAATAACATCACGAGAGGACTGCCAAATCCACTTGTCGCGGTATTTTGATGAGAAGTCCCAAAATTTTTATAGCAATGGGATCATGTCCCTACCTACAAGATGGCAAAAGGCTATCGAACAAAATGGTACATACATACTTTAGTTAAATTTAAATAAACTGTATAAAAAGATGTTTTGAATTATCTTAAAAAATGCGAAGAAACTTTTTCCCCAACCTAAATATCAATTAAATATTGATCGTTTATTAATATTAACCTAATATCTTAAAACGAAAGGTTTTTCGTAGAAATAATAATGAAGGTACCTTATATTTCTACCACAGTCTATTAAACAAAAATATGCATACTCTTTATCATTGAGGTCAGGTCACACATGTAGGCTATCGAGGGTTTACATCGCGTTACACCATTTACATTTTTGCACCTGTAATCTTTTGAACCCCGTTTGATTTATGGTTATGAAACAAACATAGAATTACGTTAGAACGATTTGTTACTTGACTATCTGTGAAACCAGTAACAGGAGGTTCAAAATAGGAGGTTTTATATTTATCCAAAAGGGTTTTATACCCAAAGAGGCACTTTTTTTAGGGTTCCGTCATAAACAAGGAACCATTATAGTTTCACCATGTCCGACTTTCTCTATGTCTGTCTGTCTGTACGCGATTTAGCGCAAAAACGATTGGTACTAGAGACTTGACACTTGGCACAAGTATACACCTTAATAACGCCGACAAAGTGGTAGAATAAAAAAATATATTTAGGATACCTCCCCTGCGATGTCATGTGAATTGCTGCGACACGATGCAGTTGACCATACTTTCAATATGTCAGACGAAATCGCATCGCAGAAATTCACATCGCATCGCAGTTTTGTGCGGCCTAAATGAACGTTTATAAAATATTAAAAAAATATATAGGGCAGATGCAGACGGTAGATTCGTGCTTTGACCAACGGCTGTGAAATCATTTGCAAGACTCTAAGAGCTTTCGCCTGATATCATTCGCCTCCAGATGGTACTGTTTTGAATGATTTATTCAATCGTGAATAATTTCATTTTTATATACCTGAAATTTGTTTATTCATTGACATTAATTAGAATTGTAATACTAAATTATTATGACATATAACTACGTACACATAATGTTACCTATTTACTATCCATATATTTATACTAATTTACGAAGCCGATGTAGTTTAATGGTATAATAACCTACGTACATGCATGAACTCCACATCGCATTCCACCTGTGGTAACTTTGAAGGTCGTATTGCTGTTATCTTTATATACAGGGTAATTTGTAAACAGCGCATAATTCTTAAAGGGCGGCTTCGGCGGATCAAGACAAACACTTTTGTTATACAACTTTTTCTAATTCAATATTTTTTTTTACCATACAAAAAATAATAAATAGAATTTGCAGTTCTAATACTTCTTATCTTCACGTTACGAAAACAGCTGACGTCTGTACCTATGTAAAAATATACCTATGAAACGTAGTGGCTAACACTTGATAGAAGTCCCATTTGAAACGATTTTATTTCTTATCATGTGATGTATTGCGTTTTGAAATAAGTCATAGAACAAAATTTGTTAGTCTTAACGTACCTAACTCACCTTTGACGATTTATGCCTTAGATATATTTAACACTGTATATTAAAATAGGGAGGATATGACTTTTGCTTTTTTCTTTTATGTCTGAAGGTTGACAGACAAGCAAACGGGCCACCTGGTGGAAAGTGGTCACCGTCGCTTATGAACATTTGCAACACCAGGGGAGTTGCCAACGTGCTGCCAGCCCTGAAGGACTCTTTTGACGCCATTTTTGAAGAACCCCATATTGTAGCACCCAGGGAACATCTCAGAGGGACGTTCGTGCCACAATTTTGCTTTCTTTATTTTTGACGATTAAGAATTCTTCCTTATTGATAAGAAATGAAGTTGCGAGCGGCCCAATGTGCGAGTATACTCTTGTAGAGTAACCCCCTTATTCATAAACGTACATTAGATACGTTTTAGCTATAGAATGCTTTGTCTTTGTCAGTTGCATTGTCAAATGTGCAGGATAGAAAAGAACAAAGCAGAGATTAGCAACACTTAAGCTAAAATACGTTTATGAAAAAAACAACTATAATCATATTTTATGAACTATATTGTGCCATACCCAAACGGTTAAAACGGGACACTATTGCCAGAGTATAATAGATACATACAGTAGGCCTTTGAATATTTGTAAAATGCCGTCTTCATTAATACAAACGTAAATTCATTAGGGTTGTCGCATTTTTAGTTTATATCAGAAGACCATGTCATTCATTTCTTGCACACCCTTCACGTTAGTTCAGTAAACATTTTAAAATCTTTTAAACGAAGAAGGCTGACCTACCATGACCAAATAGGTCGAGTTTTGTCTGATGGTGCGGTCAAAAGTCTTAGGATAAAATGAAGGTAGATGAGGCACGAGAGGTATGTCAGGACCGGCATATCTGGCGCTCTGCACTCCCTTCCTACCCCGTTAACTGGCGTGAAGATACATACATTAAATGAAGAATAACTAATTTGAATTTTTATTCTTTTTTAATTGTATGCGACATCAGCATGCAACGACAATAACATTATCATTACGACTCGCATGCATACGCTACTAGTTCAACTTTTACACGGAACAAACGACAACGAATATCAAATCACTTGATTACTGCAATAAATATGGATCGTTATGGTGTCGCATGCAAGTGAGCTATTTATAGCAAATAATATGATTGAGTTGTTTAATGATGTGAATTATTTCTACGAGTTCGTTTGACACAATTAAACCATCTATTACCAACTATGCTAGTTAGGCAACCGATATAATAGACTTTTCAGTTTATTTAATATCGTAAAGAAGTCGCTTTTACCCTTAATAATTGTTTTTATATTATTTCGCATTAACTTGTGAAATATATTTTATTTTTAAAGAAAAATGAAAAGAAAAATTTGACTTCAGGCGAGACTCGAACTCGCGACCTACTGGGAATCTAGTCCAGCCGCTCTTCCAATTGAGCTACTGAAGTCAAATATTTATTTCCATTTTTCTTTGAAAATAAAATATATTTCACAAGCATGTGTTAATGCGAAATAATATAAAAACAACAATTAAACCATGCCATTACAGCCATACCCATTTAGGCCGGGTTAAAATGTTATATTCACTAAAATTTTATTAAAATTTAAAGACTTGTTAAAATTAGTAACTTAACCGGATATAGGTCGCGCCACGTAAAAAGAACGCTAGAAGAAAGTAGAAGGGATGTGTTCGCGCATCGGTACACTCGCGCACGAAAGTACTAGCCCTATTGGTTTATTTTTGATCTAGCTTTCGCTTGCGGTTTCGTGTATTGGTAGGCAGATTGAAAACGCCGCACCTCATACTACCAAATAGATCGATAAATCGTCTACTGCGCAGCTTGACCGCCAGCATTCTTTTTACCTGGCGCGACCTATACTTATAGATACCTAAGTAACAAAAATGGCTGTGTATAGCATCTTTGCATCGCATCTATATTGAAACTTTTTCTCTTTTATTTCTTACCGAAAATAAAGATAGACACTTTCAAGTAATTCAAGTATGCATTTTCAATTGAATACATAAAACAAAATAATAATAACTATCATAGAGACATAACAACCAAGGTCTCAGGGGTGGCAACGCATTTGTATTTCGATGTCTGGTTTTGTCTGGTTTTGTGTAGCATTACCTAATATACTTGCCGCTAAATGGTAGTGTTCAGCACTATCGTGTTCCGGTCAGGTGGTAATGTACGGCCCTGTAATTTCCGGCACAGAGGTATAAGACCTTAGGCCTCAGGAGTGGTAACGCATCTGCATTTTGACCTTGGTCTTTGTGTGGGTGTCTGTAGGCTGCAGTCATCACTTGACATCGATGTGAACTGCATGCTTGTTTGCCACTTCCATTACATAAAAAAAAACGAAAAAAAAAACATGTAAATGAATGCTAGTTTTCTATCTTCGTTACATAAAAAAATACAAGACTTATTTAAAGGAGTAGGGTAATTGATTCGTTTCACTGTCTTACTCCTCGTCTGCGCCGACCCTTAAATTATGAGCTTGCAAACAAATACAAAAATGACATTATCATAGTCAGTCCTTTATCTCTGGTTCTATTGAGATTTTTCCATTTCCTGGAAATTTCCCAGTACCTCGAAGTTTGGTAATGTGCCCGGAGATGTCAACAGGCTCGCCACCTGTTACATGGGCTGATAACGTAACCGGCGAATCGTGGGTGTTTGCATGTATGCTTGAATGCATGCATTTACCTCTACCTACCCCTTCGGAGATCACGGGCGTGAAGTTAAGTTTTTTTTTTACATTATCATATCTTGTCTTGAGTACACAATGAGTACAACCTTTTCATAGCTGCAACGGTGTCGCATAGCAAATCGGTTGATTATCGCGATGTACGTTGACTGTTATGACATAGGTCATGCAAGGTAGTTGTGGTGAATGTGGTGTTATATTGTTAAGGCGCTATTTCAAATGGTCCTTTCATAATTAAATTAAAAGTAATTTAATTATCAAAGGAAATCTTCAATTTTATTTCATTCCACTCTTACCTCAAAGGTATACAGAATGATCCGAGAATTGTTGTCCAAAGACAATTATAATAGACATTTCATATTGAGGGCTCCCATTTCTATCTATTCCCATCCTAATGACGCGTTTGTTGTAATTTTTTGTTCGTCTGTTTTGTCTTTCGGCTGAATGATGATGATGATGATGAAAGAATACTACGTTGTAACAATACTACAAAGAATAATACTAAGCAGACTACTTTTTGTGGCAATACTAAACATCACGCGGAATAACAAGTCTATAGAAATAAAAATGAATCGCTAAATGTGTTGCTAAGCTTAAAACTCGAGAACAGCTGCACCGATTTCGCTAACTCTTTTTGTGTTGTATTTATAATTGTTCGAAAAAGGTTTGTATAAAAAAAAGAAAATAGATACTTAGTCACGCAAAAAATTAGATTTTTTTAAGAAAACTTAACGACCATATGTCAATCGTCATAATGTTTACAATAGAAAAGTTTTTTTAATGTGAATCTTATGGCGCTGGACATAACGGTCAGTGGTCAATTGTCGTTTTAAACAGTTGAATCGGTAGGAATTGATGATTGAAAATGGCATCAAATTAGTAACAATCTACATTGCACTCGTGCGAAGCCGGGGCGGGTTGCTAGTGCTAAAATAAAAATGAAACTTTGAAATGACAAATAAATACTGACGCCATGAAATGAAACCATTTACAAACGTGTCTAACATTTAACAACGTGCAACTTATCTAGATAAAACAGTGTTGAAACTAAATATTAATACGGTATTAGGATTTATTTGCATGGCAATTTAATGTATTTAGTATCTTTTGATTGCTATCGCAACAGCAATTATAAGACTTAATTATTATGAAACTAACTAGATGTAGGTACCAGATTTCATTAAAATATATGTTTTTTATTACATTACTATTGCAACTGCATATATCAAAGTACCTACTTCGTTTTTTCTAGAGAAATCTCTATGAAGTTTAATTTCTAGTTAATGTTAATTAAATACGAATTGAGAGACATTATTCTTTAACGGCAATCCAAGTAACGTTTGATTAGAACAAAAGTAATAAATTGAATCTTATGTTGAGCAGTCAAACATATAGAAAAAATTAAATGTCCGTGATTTCAATACAGATGCTAGCTCGTTGCCGTTGCTGATATGCGCCAAGATAGAGCCAAGTTTAGTATGAAGTCAAGCTTGTATTTACCGACAAAAAAAAAACAGGATCTATATGGGTGCTGAATTCAGTGTTCAGTCGAGATGTAATCTCAATATGTTCAGTAATTTTCATTTTTTTCCTTTGTTTTTGATGCATAGATTTTGTAACTCGATTTTATGAGTGAGTCAGTCAAAAGCCACTTTTCAAATTTTAACTGTCTAATAATGTATTCCAGATAATTATACAAGATAATAAGATAAGTAATTTATAAGCCGGTAGAGTGTGTGAATCGCACAAATCAGTAACATTATATACTAAAGAGCTATAAATATTTATGTTCAAAGGAAAATATAGATTGAGATTGGCGAATCTTTGTAGGTAAATATTTTCACAAGTGGAAAGCTTCTAAAAAGGGTCAAAAGTAACTCGAAATGGTTTACGTAATATTAGTGACGGCGCGTTGCCAGTTACTATTTTTACTTGGCTGCACACGCTGCCGTATGCCTAGATCTACTCACATGTTACGGTAAATCATAATGCGGGTGCTTTTATTAAGCGGGTTCACTCTTACTTCCAGATAATACTCGTATATTTTGCCACATACGAAGACACGAAATGGGCAATAATTGAGTCGCTCAGTGCAAGAGTGGCCTACCTAATCCACAAATTTATAGAAATAGATTTATGTCGAATTTTATTTTATTATCTTTGTAACCGTTAAACTAACAATAGTAATAGTAATAGTTTATTAACGTAAAAGATACACAAATAAAATGATTACTTTGTATATTACACAGAACACACTACAGAAACTACTACAATATTAGTATCAGAATCAGAATCAGAATCAGAATCAGAAACTCATTTATTCATTTAGGGTGACAGGCACCTCTTATGACACGTCAAAAACAAACAAAATAAATTAAAGCGAATAACAATTGATATACATGTCAAACAAGATAAAAAATATATGTAAAGTCAAGAATATCACTAAGATAAAACTAAAGATATAAGTATAGATCTACTATTGCAATTCTCAGATAATTAATGCTCATTATCACCATACTTAATGTGGAAGGCTTGGGCCACTCTTGCGCTGAGCGACTTATTCAATTTCAAATTATAATTACCTAAAGATACGTCCCCAAACCGATATTAACTGTGTCCAGCCATTGCATAAAGCGTCGTTGATAGTCTTCCCTTTACAAATTCATGCGGCATAATTGGATTGTCATTCGCACAAAGTTCGATAAACTGAGTCGCGATCCAAAACAATTTACCAGATGGCATCCAAATTACTCCACTGCAAATGAAGCAATCGCTCAAAATTATTCCAGTCGCGCTTAATCACGTTAAAAGAAACGGTAAACTGAAACGGCGGAGTGACGAAATAATTCGCAATCGAAAGTTTATTCTTCTATACAACTTAATAGAGTAAGATCCCAGGGCCGCTAGACCTGACTTATTTTTGAAGTAACTAATTTTATGGAACAGACACTTTTATAATGAATGAAGCGCGCATTGCCCAGCGGCTAGTGTAGATCGTAAGCGATTTACTCGGTTAAGCAATACGGGCGCGGTCGGGTAGTGTGATGGGTGACCGCTAGTGGCAAATTAAATGCGCTTTTCTGTGCTTCGGAGGGCACGTTAAGCCGTCGGTCCCGGTTGCTACCGATGGATAGCAGTCGTTAAACCTTGTCGGAGGCCTTATGGGCGGTTTGAAAACATTCGACAGCGGGTTGGCCATTAACCCACCCATGGAGATGGGTGGTCCACCAATCCGCATTGAAGCAGCGTGGTGCTCCAGGCCTCCCCCCAAAAAAGAAAGAGATTCGTGCCCAGCAGTGGGACGTATAATGGGTTGCCATTATTATTATTTATTATTACTTTCATAATGTGCCTAATAGTGTGTGCATTCTCGCTAGCTTGACTAGGCGGCTAGTTCATAAGTC
The DNA here is from genome assembly GCA_036365455.1 of Macrosoma leucophasiata. Lineage (NCBI taxonomy): Eukaryota > Metazoa > Arthropoda > Insecta > Lepidoptera > Hedylidae > Macrosoma > Macrosoma leucophasiata. The sequence goes on along the minus strand of JAWQUS010000014.1, from coordinate 5,930,611 downwards.
TGACTCTCCACAAAGGGTATTACAATAGTCTCCCAAGCATTTTATATAAAGTTGAAGACTTCGAATAAAAGAAAAGTAAACAATTTTTTAAGAGATATGAAACACTTTGGAGGAGTTGCCGCCCATTAAAACGGTCTGCCAATATATTTTTTTTATTTTTAATAACATTCTGAGTGACATACCCACACGTAAATTAAAAAAAAATAGTGCTTAGGATTTAACAAAAGTAAGTTATATTTTTGTCTACCTTTACTAAATCATACCTATGAACTTGCCGCATAGTCAAGTTAGCGACTAGGCACACATTATTAAGTACATAATTATAAAAGTGTCTGTTCCGTAAATTTCGTTACTTCAAAAATAAGTAAAGTTTGGCAGCCCTGGGATCCTATACTATTACGAACAGAGTGGAGAAAACGTTTAATGAAATCTGCATAAGTCCCCCAACGAACAACAAAGCCGGCAAAGACGCATTCTGCATTTCAACTGTTGCCTGAAGCGGTAAAAAATATACGATGAAAAGGAACAACGCGAAAGCGACGAACGGGGCCCATGCAATCAACATCTCATTAGCGGATTCCTTAATTCCCTGTCTCCCGGGACCCACGCGATTCCTTCGATAAACCATTCTTTACAATTTCCCTTCCTTTTTGTCTCGGATATCAGTTATCTGATCGGCGATTATGTAAAAAATTGTCTCGTTCACTCGGATGAAAGGTAAATTGAGATACGGCAATATAATGACAATACAGATATGAGACGTTGATGCTTTTACTAGATAATATAAAAAAATAAATAGGGATGGCTTTCACAATCCATTTACCAGTGTATGGGGAATATGGATTCCATTTGCGATGGAAAAATGTGCTTTTGTTCTTATGATAAAGACGCGCATACTTTTACTTATTTTTGGAACGATACTAATACACTCTATAACATACTTTTGATATCTTTTGTACAGAAAAACCTATGAGGAGATAGTATTTAAGGTAACAAGATAATCTCTCAATGGTACGGTAGACGAGTCCGACTCGCACTTGGCCGTTTTTTACCATGCGAGATTTCAAGTGTATATTAGGCGTAGATAAGGCCGAAAAGACTTACATTATGTATTTAGTCTTAAGTAAATTATAAATTAGTGAATAAGTAAATAAAGAATTATTTATTTGAGCGTATCTTCCATTTGATGACATATATAACGTCGAATATATGAATGCATATAAAGATGAGATTTTTCAGGTTAATATTCATTTAGGTTTACAAGGTTTTTTTATATGTCAAAGGACTAACAGACAAGCAGACGGGCCACCTGATGGAGTGGTGACCGTCGCCTATGAATATTTGCAACATCAGGGGAGTTGCCAACGCGTTGCCAGCTCTGAAGGACTCTTTAGACGCCTATTTTGAAGAACCCCATATTGTAAAGGTTTTTTTATATAGAGTACAGGAGAACTTATAGGTAAGGATCCCACTGCAAATTTGACGTCATGAACTTTAAAAGTTATCGGGGCAGAACCTAAATATCTAGGGGCGGCCAAGTCCGCAACGGCAGCCTTTTCAGTCCTTATATAGACATATTGGGGTGAAGTGAACGGTGAAGTCATAGAAACCCAAATAAAAATTTTATTTTCCCCAAAAAACTACTTGCGGCCAAATTTTGATAGGCTACCTAGTGGATATATATTATCTAGATTATAAATATGCGTAAAAATAAGGTTTGCAGCATATCTGGTTGAACGAAATACGAGTCTCTGAATTACAGATAAGTTATTTGGACAAGGTAAGCCAGTCGTTGTCTTCCTGAGCTTCTGCAGCCATTTACTTCGAGTTGTACATCTGTTTGCTCATTTCACATTCTTTCTACATACCTAATATCAAATTTTGAATAATAATAAATTTACTTTTATCCTTATTATTGGTCAAGCAAAACTTTATACCTAGATCATGTCAATAAAATTGCATTCCGAGAAATGCATTTATATCTTTTCGTGTATATCAGAGGGCAAGCGATTTTATCGGTTCAATCAACTGTTCAAATCGTTTTATTCATCGCATCACTACCCTGCCTTATCAGCAGTATCTGTTGAACTATCAAATTGTATTGAAGCGTAGTAATCGATTCATTGGAGGGTAAATAGTGCGTAAAAACATCGCAAGTTTTTTTATGTGACGAAAGTGGCAAACAAGCATGCAGTCCACACTGATGTCAAGTGATAACTGCAGCCTATAGAGACAAAGACCAGAGGTCAAAATGCAGATGCGCTACCACTGCTAAAGCCTAAGATGTTATGCCTCTTTGCCGAAGTTTATAGGGCCGTGCATTACCACCTGACCGGAACACGATAGTGCTGAACACTACCATTTACCGGCTATTATATTAGGTAATGCGGTGGTGCCTACGTCCGCGAGCTCTGTCACTGGAGCTCTACCACCAGTAAAAAATCGCAAGTGTTCAGATGAAAGCGCATATATTTTTGTTTTGTGTTTAAGCTAGGGCAATCTTGAATTCAAACTTCTCTAATAAGCTCTTGAACGCCAATGTCGTAATATCTTATAAATATTTGATTTGACTCTCAGGTTTGTATTAATAAAGAGCGCCTAATACTAAGTTATACCTCAGGGGTGAATTTGTTAATTAATACGAGACAGTCTTCTAGATGTTAATTTTAAATTCAACTGTGTGATGATTTTAATGATTTTCCACAAAGGAGATGTTGCAAAAATGTATGGACTTCCGGCCATGTATTGTACACAATATCATTAACAGGCAAAATCAATACAAAAACGTTTTTTACTGCATATTTTTACTTATTAAGCTTTGTTTGCAGTTACAAAATATTATTTGCAGTTAGAATTGCAACTCAAACCAACATGGCGAATATGGCGGGCAATGTCATTTTGATATTTAAATTTTTTAAATTATATAGAACTTGGAGAAAAGAGTAATATTTTCTGAATACTATCGAAATCGATTTCATGTGTTAATACAAAGAACTTAAACTAATCGATATCCAATTTAAAGAAGCGTCGGCTGTGTCGCCGTCGTGTCAAATATCGTTGAAAATGATAAAATCGTTTGAATTAAATGTGGTAGTAACTCTAAAATATATACTTGAATAAATAAATTGCATTTTTTTCGGATTCTTCTTTAATTTACCCATTTTTTGAGGATGTGTACGATCTAGAGCCGAGCTCGCAACATCTCCTTTGATCACAGTTATAAAGATAAATGATTCTAAAAGTTCTTTCAATTGGATTTTTAGCCATAATTATTATGTACATTGGAACATTGCAGTGCGGAGTTATAATTTAATGAGGCGTGGTTATTACGTCTTCCAATAGTTACTCATAAAATTTAAGCAACTATTCCAAAGTTATGAGAGATGTATTTGAAAGCTGACGCAAGAGGATTGCAAAAGAAATCATTAGAACCATAGACAAACAAGGCCTCCAAAACGTACCTAATGCTACTGTTATTATTTTTCTACCACTATCTGACTTCCAAAAATCATTCAAAACCAAAATAAGCCGAATCAGTTCAGCCGTTCTCGAGTTTTAGCGAAACCAATGAACAGCAATTGATTTTTATATATATATATAAATAGATTGATAAGGTGTTTATGGTACAAAAGACATTCACGATTTTAAAAAACCTTTTGATATCATATTTAATTAGAGAATACATTTAATTTATTGACATCAAACGTTCAGTAGCACAAAGATAAAAGATAAGTAAATAAGAATATTTAGGTAAAAGAGATACTTAAACAGCATTCAAATAAAACGTACAAGCGTGAGAAACGAGTACTAGGCTGTCAGAAGCGGTGCGGAGTAATTTAATGAGTTGACCCGTTAATTGGTGAACAGCTGGTTCCTCCCCTACAGTCAATGTTTAAATTAACTACTTTGAAACCCGCGCCAGAATGTTTGTAATCAAAGAGTTTTGAAATAACTTTGCTGGAGCTTATCAATTATAAGTCTTTGTTGCACGGAATTATGAGTTATTTATAGCTCTCTTCAATGATGTTCGTTATTTCATTGTGATATCGCATTAAGTTGTAGTAAATTTAATATATTTAGTTCATGAAGTACTTAATAAAGGTCTTAGTACTTTCTATTTTACTGATTTCAGTGCTTCAATGGCTTTGAAGTTCGACGGCGAAAGGAAATAACGATGTTAAATCTATCTGTTATTAAAATTAATAATTACAAAGTTCTACCCTACAGACCCAAATACGGCCCTATAATTTTTGGCACATAGGCAAACGAGATTAGGCCTTTGTTCGATCTTTAGTAAATGGAGAGTATAAAAGTATTATTTATTATGATAAACGTTAATCATTTATTGGTCAACTAAGCCATACCGCGAACACTCCGCCAAAATTCCATACAAACGCTTAATTTGGTCTCTATTACACAGACAACAATCAGTGACGTGTATTTACACGCGCAACGGTGTGCGTAGCACGTACAAAATACCAACCGTCGCCAATAAGAGGGGAGTAAGTAGGGGAGTTTGTGATGCGGGGAAATCGGGCGGGATGTCGAAGTGTCCATTCTATACGTAGTATTATTACATATTCTCTGACTAAGCTTACATAAAGATCTTATTGAATAACATTGTTACACTTAGTCACCTTTTTCAGCTGTGCAAACATGTTATTCTATTATTTTTTATTTTATATATACCTTATACAATTAGTACACATAATAGCCAAAGGACCTTCTCAGTACCTATATGTATTAGAAAAGAATCTTCTCTACTGGAAAATAACCACTATCACTCACTCTCCGGTTCAGGGGAAGAACCCAGGAATTAAGCCCGGTATTATGGTAATCTCGTTCCACCACACCTTGCAAAAACAGACACTTTTTTATGTTATGGAAGCGGCAAACAAGCATGCAGTTCACATTGATGTTAAGTGATGACTGCAGCCTATAGACACTTACACAAAGACCGAGATCAAAATGCAGATGCGTTACCACTCCTGAGGCCTGAGGTGTTATGGCTCTGTGCCGGAAATTATAGGGCCGTACATTACCACCTGACTGGAACACAATAGTGCTGAACACTACCATTTAGCGGCAAGTATATTAGGTAATGCGGTGGTGCCTTCGCCCGCGAGCTCCGCCACTGGAGCTCTACCACCAGTGGACTTTCAAGTAACGTAAGAACACGCACACCCGTCCTATGGTAAATGATGCAGCTCTGTGTTTAAATCACCTTAAAGACATTTAAACCTTACATTTTAGTACTGTAATTTTATGAAGACAGAATAAACATATCCAGTTAGATTTTTCTTCTAAAGATATTCTTGATAAACCAATCAAAATGAATTCAAAATGGAACTTACCATTCCTTCGTTCAGTCTCAGTCATTATTACTAGCCAGTCAGACAATGAATAAAATATTACCCTCGTAAATTGGACTGTGGGGATACCTCGCTAGGAAATTTACATTTTGAGCTTTTACTGTTCCTAGATATCTTTAAATTATTGAAGTAATAAAGTTCGAAGATTGAAATCTGTATTTATGAAATGGTTATATTAGAAAACTAAATTCAATATCCTCTCCTAATACTACATCATTAGTAATCTGCGATAAAACAAAACTCCTTATTCAGGATTTATAGAATGAATTTAATTTTCCTTTAACAATTAAAACCTTATGAATAAAAAACAACTCACAATGGTAAATAGTGGTACGTCCAATCAAGTCAAGGAGGTAGCTCAAACAATTCTTTTATAGGTCGCGCCAGGTAAAAAGAACGCTGGCGGTCAAGCTGCGCGTCATGTGTTTTTATTTCATTTTATGTTATTCTATGTAATATAGTTTTCAATCTGCCTACCAATACACGAAACCGCAAGCGAAAGCTAGATCAAAAATAAACCAATAGGGCTAGTACTTTCGTGCGCGAGTGTACCGATGCGCGAACACATCCCTTCTACTTTCTTCCAGCGTTCTTTTTACGTGGCGCGACCTATAACTCGTTGTTCTAAACAAAATCAGTGTGACACAAGTTAGGCAATCGCCCGACGCCCGATCCTGCTGACTACGCAGCGGACGTCCGGCATGTGTTGTGTGGAGTGCTTATTCGGCAACCTAGTTTTAAGTTGTTATTTTAATTAACTTTATAAGTATCTTTTTAATTGTAATTGAGTCTTGTTGTAATAATTTAACATTAAACATCTCTTTGTAAATAAATATATATTTTTTAATAATAATTCCTTCCGCCGTAACTTAATTCAAATTGGAATTTAATTTTTATATAAATATATTGTAGGCTGAGTAATATTATTACTAAAAAAACCATGTGTTAGGTAGACAGTCGCGATCCATAATTATTTATCGAAATGATGATTGAATTTCAGTCGTCTCTTGTAACAATCGTGATACGGATTTTTTTTTTAATTATTAATAATGGAAAAAAGTATGATTTCAGGCAGGAATTGTCCTTACAAAGACTTTGCTTAGTGGTAAGGCGGCTGGACTGGTTATTTTTTTTATGTAATGGAAGTGGTAAACAAGCATGCAGTTCACATTGATGTTAAGTCATGACTGCAGTCTATAGACACTCACACAAAGACCAAGGTCAAAAGCCCTAAGGTGTTATGCCTCTGTGCCGGAAATTACAGGGCCGTACATTACCACCTGACCGGAATACGATAGTGCTGAACACTGCTATTTAGCGGCAAGTATATTAGGTAATGCGGTGGTGCCAACGCCCGCGAGCTTCGTCACTGGAGCTCTACCACCAGTAATATCCTGAGGTAGGTTCGATTGCTGCCTAAATTCAAATTTTTCCTCTAATTTCTAAATTCATTCGCATGTGTTATTGCGAAGATAAAAATATAACAATTATTATTTTTTGGCAAGTATCCGAATGTCGAATCCATCAATTGATCACATACTTCAAAACTCTTTTCCCCGTAAGTTTTCAATGAACGTACCTCCCAAAAACATGAGAGAAAATTGAGTAAGTACTTACGTAAACTTTTAAGGGTCTCCTTAGCTTAGCCCAAAGATATTCTTAAGTCGTATTAATACAGATATGAAGAAGTATCCTTCCTAAAACTTCCTAATGTCAAAGTATATAATATTTCGGCAACAGGTAATCAAAATAAAATTGACATTATTAGGTAGTACAAAGGTAGGGTTCATTCCATGTCCCATGTACCACATGCGTCCATTTGCATTGTTTTAACTATTGTGTCTGCTTGAGGACAGCGTTCGATTTCTTTAGACTGTGACATAGGTATGTAGTCGTGCGTTAAATATAAATAGGGTAATTTGATGAAAAAAAAAAACGTAAGAACGTAACTTCACGCCTGTAATCCCTGAAGGGGTAGGCAGAGGTAAATACATGTATTCAAGCATACATGCAAACACCCACGATTCGCCGGTTACGTTTTTGGCCCATGTAACAGGTGGCGAGCATGTTGACATCTCCGGGCACATCACCAAACTTCGAGGTACTGGGAAATTTCCAGAAAATGGAAAAATCCCAATAGAACCGGAGATAAAGGACTTTACACCATTATCTCTGATAACCCCCTACCCGGGAATCGAACCCAGGACCTCAGCATAGTAGTAGTGGCCTGCTACCACTAGGCTACTTACACAGTTAAAAATTTTATGAAAAAATTACAGGTTAATTGAGTTATTTAACCTTTGTTATAATATCAGTAAATAAAACTTAATGACATAGTTTAATTACGCGTCAAATAGTGCACCAGATTTAGTGTACCACGTTACACTGACCTATTAACCCGACACGCACGCCAAGAAATCCGTAACCTGAAAAACGGCTCGGCAACTCCACAACCCTCTTCATCAAATTAAAGTGTATTGAATAGGGTTTCCAAATGTTTTAAGGTGAGGGAGGCGGGAGGCAAAACTTTCGTTGTTACCCGAATTATTCATGACTCGTTCGGGAAATTTCGATTGATTATGCTGTTTATCGCAAATTAACTCCCGAACGGGGCGGGACAAAGTTAACTATGGTGGGATGAATTAAAAGTTTCGGTCCCCATTCACTGCAATGTTTTGTGAAATTCGTCCCAAGCGACCGGATCGGATATTTTTGATTGCGTTATAAACCCCCGGCGCTCGTTGATTTTATAATTGTTTTGTGCTCGCAACAAATTAAAGATAAATTATTTTATTTTCAGTTACGCAGCTGCTTGTGTACAATTAAATCTGATTATTTAATCTATGGGCATTCATAAAATTGCTTTACTGTGGCACATTAATTATCGTAACTGGTGATTTACTAAAGGTCTTTACTGTACCTGAGATATCGGATTCCTCGGAAACCATTTTTTTATATTATTCAAAGTGAGACGTTAAACGTCCCAACGTGGGGTTAAAAGCCTTAGGAATCGACGTGCATGTATGAAGAGAATCATGAAGGTAGATGAGGCATGGGAGGTGTGTCAGGACCGGGATATCTGGCGCTTTACACTCTTTGCTTACCCCGTAAGGGACTTGGCGTGAAGATACATACATAAATACGTTAAACGTAATTTCAAGCTTGTATCAATCGAAGAGATAAGCAAATACATTCACACGTATTAAAAATAATAATTTGAATAAATCATGAAATTTCTAAGGATCACTCAATGGTATATCAAGACGACGTCCCGTGGGTTCGTCCTCAAGTTATCAAGAGTGGCAATACACTAACATAAACAATACCTTTAATTTTAATGAAGATTTATGTCTCCTATAACTCGGTGGAGCCGATCGCTTAACTCGAATGCTTTCATGATGCTTTCGATTATGATGCCAGCCTGTCGGCCTTGTACTGCGTAACTTTTATCTGAAAATATTTTCGTCAGCAGGTACCTTAGAGCAAAACATTTTAATACGCGGTAGGAAACTGGCAAGACGACGCCATAATCGAAAGCGTCATGAAAGCATTTGTGTTAGGCGGTCGGCCCCCAGATGGCAGACTGATGCTTTCGATTATGTCAACAAGCGATGAATTATGGAAAAAGATTAATCAATTTATCAATTGTTCTCCGACCTCGATTATTATTATCTCCGCGAACAAATCGAATGCGTCATTAAGGTACACAGAGATAATGTGTCGAAACTATCAAGTCACCGAGCCGGCAAACAGGGTAAATTTTCTTTCTCAACTCTGATTTGCCAGTTAATTCGAAGCTATTCATCTGCCGAACAATGGAGAATGGTTGGATTCACATAAATAGCTTTACGAGTGGCTAAAGAAATACCCTTATAATACAAATAGATGTAATGGACTGTGTAAGCTGGCTAGAAGACTGAACTGTCCAAGTCAATAGGGATCATTATGTTGTAAATCGTGACCTGTTTCAATGTTATGTAGGATATTATGTTTTTATTATACAATAATGAATATTTCAAACGAGCATAGAGATGTAGAAATTATATTTGCGGATTTTCTCGCGTGTACAATACTCCCAAATTCTTATATAACTCAACGTTTCCGTCGTTTTCTACGCATTATCACAAGACCAGGGGTGCTACCGCCTATCTGTATTGCTGCTGACATTGTCATTGCTGTCAAATTTTGAAGTCTATTTTTACTTTAACTAAATAACAATAATCGAAATAATCTACCATTATCGCTTATTTATCTCCTACGAAAACGAGAACATCAATCAGATTATCAATACTACTTTTAAAGGAGCTACAAATCGACATGAAAATTTGACAGCAATGACAATGTCAGCAGCAATACAGATAGGCGGTAGAACCCCGGGACACGATAGCTTTGATTATGCGGCAATATCATATAGTCTATTAAATTCTGGTTTCAATGACGATGATTAGGCACTCGCAAACGGCGCGTGGTCCTCTTGGAAACCGCGCGTTGGCAATGCAAAGTGAATGCAAGACAAGCTAATCACCGAGTTGTCCACTCGCCGTCCGCGCGTGGACCGCGCGCCGCTTGTGGTCGAGACGGCTCGGAGCGGAGTTGATGTAATGAGCGCAGACCGCTCGAGGCGGTCGGGCGCTGGTTGGCTCTAGTGAGCTTTGCCCTAAAAACATTTAAGACACCAGAATCCGCCGCGCCGGCCTCGTGTGAACAATTGAAATCATTTGTCATATTTTTCTCGCGAGCTGACGGGTTAAAGAAAATATGAACAAATCAAATAAAAAAATATTTGATTTGACTGTAGATGATTAGACACCCGCGGGTTAAAGAAAATATAAACGAATGAAATGTTTTATTTGATTTGTTCATATTTTCTTTAATCCGTTAAAAATAACCGTGTAATAAACAATTAAGATGTGCAATTATGTATCGGATATTGAACTAAGAATCGATTCAATGAAAAAAAAATCTTTATGCTTATTCGACTCGTTTTCAAAACTGCTATTATGTTCTCAGTACCTATCTTGTTTAAAATTATTCAAAATCGAATTAATCGAAAAAAATCTAATTAATCAAAATAAGTAATATTCTAGTATCGGATTGGTATAAACTATAATGACATCTAATGGAGCATACATATAGCTCTCTGGTTCATTCGTCAATAATTTAGTACAAAAATCATTTCGGTACGTAAATTCATCTCTCCCGCATCGACATTAGGCGTATAATTGTATATACAAATTATACCAAACAAAACGCCTTTATTTAATTCTCAAATAGGTATCAATAGCATAGATTTTGATTCCTCAAAAGATTAAAATTCAATCTTCTGCCTTAGCAGCCTAGTGGTAGCAGGCCACTATTCCTGGGTTCGATTCCCGGGTTGGAGGCTATCAGAGATAACGGTGTTAAATCCTTTATTCTTTATTTTCTAGTTCTATTGGGATTTTTGCATTTTCTGGGAGTTGCCTAGTATCACTAAGTTTTGGTAATGTGCCCGGATATATCTACAGGCTCGCCATTTGTTACATGGACCGAAACATAACCGACGAATCGTGAGTGTTTGCATGTATGCTTGAATGCATGCATTTACCTCTGCCTTCCCCTTCGGGGATTACAGGCGTGAAGATAAGTTACGTTATTTACAATTCAATCCAATGTTATACTTCCAACATAAATTTAAGTATTTCTCAACGTACTTACTATTTTTTTGATCTAATTACTCGTATACTATTCTGACGTCTACAGTCGCAAACAAGAAAAACTATTTCATTCATTGAAAAGAAGCTGAAATAGTCCCGTATTTTTTGCGATGAATCAGTGAGTAACAAATGCGGAACTTCGTAGAATGTGATAAAATTCAAAGAGACGTAGACTGGCATGTTTAAAGCTGTCGCGACACTAAAATAACGTCCTTCCTTTACCTCGCCTACAGAAAGGTTAAGGAGACATCTCGACAGATACCGACTTAATAACTATGTGCACGCTATTCGACAACCCAGCACCACAGTATACGTATTCCTTCGATTTGAGCTAACGCTTTTTGCAGCGTCACAAGAATTGTAGAGGATATAAAGTTAGTCTGTGGCACCGTATCAGGGTTGCGCTGAATGTATGTCCGCGCATTAAGGACAGGTGACCTACGACCTCCGTTAGAGATTTGGAAGCCGGCCAGAGAGTGGCGTAAATTTTGCCTCTACAGTTGAACATTAGGGGCAAGGGTTTAGAAGTTAAATATGGACAGTGTAGCACGTACGTAAGGGAGTTTAAATTATTTATTCAGGTCGGCGCCGTGGAAGTTTCTAGAATTACAGGTAGTTGTTTGTAGTCTGTTGCCCGTTTTAAAAGACGTCCGATAGGGAACAATGTTCGTGTTTAAAGTGTTTGGTGTTTATTTTAATTAGGGCGTCATGTGTCCTTATTTTAGTATGAGAATTTGTTAAGACGTTTTAAATAATGTGATTAGCCGGCGTATCGTGATATAAGTAGACCACATTTTGAGGGCATCCAAACCCAACAATGATATTAGTGAATACCAATTGAGACACGACTAGTCAAATCAGGCGGTAGATAGAAGCTACTGGATCAATTGAGTCGTCATCCGTTTATCTAATCTGTGTATCCAAACATGTTTGAAATAATGTGTTGTTATTCTAGAACATTTTACAACTCACTAATGATGAAGAATCTGGTAACGGGACGTGGCGATGATCTGGGAACCCATTTAGCCAAGCCGCGAAGCGCACATGGCCCCGCGGCTGTTGTAGATCATAAGCGATCTACTCGGTTAAGCATTACGGTGACCGCTAGTGGAAAATTTAAATGCGCGTTTTCGTGCTTCAAAGGGCACGTCGGTCCCGGTTGCTATTGATAGACAGCAGTCATTAAATCTTGTCGGAGGCCTTATGGGCGGTTTGAGAACATCCGACAGCGGGATGGTCACTAATCCGTATCTCCACCAATCTGCATTGGAGCAGCGTGGTGGAGTAAGCTCCAGGCCTCCCCCCCAAAAAAGGGAGAGACTCGTGCTCAGCAGTGGGACGTATAATGGGTTTCCATTATTATTATTAACCAATTTTTCTCTGTTTGCATGATTTGGCGCTTCTGACCAGCTTGATGGAGAACTTCTTCATTGGTAATTTTATGTGTCCAGCTGATAGCCAGCATACATCTGTAGGCTCACATTTCAAAGGCTTCATTGCGTTTCCTCAAATGCTCTTTGAGTGTCCAGGCCTCGCATCCATATAAAAGTATAGGCCATTTAAAGCACTGTCGCAGGCGTACACGTAGGGACTATCATATACTATGTATCATTAACTGTTGAAGTGAAGTGAAGACCATTAATTCGACTTCTCTTGTAGGACACCAGCTCCGTTCTACTCTATGCCAGTAATTGCGATGTATTAGTTACCTCCTATCACTAGAATACTGGCAGTTAACATCATTTTACGCCTATAGCTTGATCACGGGAAAAGTAGAGGTATATTTCATTCAACACATTCATGCGTCGAGATCCTTACGGGTTAGGCAGAGAGCGTGGGTCGGGGATGATATCCAATAACTTTGCCTGACTATGGTAGTAGATTACCTACTACCATTATGCCACTGAATCAGTTAGCGGTAGTATAATTTTTCAACTTAACCAGTTTCACATGTTAAAACTGGTTAAGATACCATTACACCATTACATGAAATTTACTAGAAACCTGTTCTATTGTAAGGATTAAAAGGTCCTGAAAGGTCCTCACGAATCCGAACTATATGACTTTGTCATGCGGGCAGCCGTGATCGAAAACTTATTCAGTAATTACCGGCATGACGGCTTTGTTGGCAAAGGGGAGATCTTCCCAGCGGCTTTTGTCGTTGGTTTTATCTTAATTGCTTTAAGAAACTCGATATCTTTGGCGACAAGATGCTTTTTATTCGTTCACTCAGCTCCCCGATGGCAAACAATGACAGAACTTTGAATTTGTTTTCGGTTTGATAACGCTATTGCCTTTTTATTTAGTTTTTTTATTCGTTGTTTCATGTTTTTATAGTCGCAGTGTGTTAGTTTTAGTAGTTTTTTTTTTTTTTTTTTTTTATGTTATGGAAGTGGTAAACAAGCATGCAGTTCACATTGATATTAAGTGATGACTGCAGCCTATAGACACCCACACAAAGACCAAGGTCAAAATGCAGATGCGTTACCACTCCTGAGGCCTAAGGTCTTATGCCTCTGTGCCGGAAATTACAGGGCCGTACATTAAAAAGTGTTGCCACGGAGTTATTTATAGTGATGAGGCTTCGGAAGTCTCATAGATACAATATGCGAAGTAGGTAATTAAATCTCCTAAAATTAGACAAAAGAGCAGCAATATCTATTCTATCTATACTTATTATAAAACAAAGTCCCCCCCCGGCTTCTATCTGTCTATTTGTCTGTTCGCGATAAACTCAAAGACTACACAGATTTTCATGCGGATCAAGGTCATTTCACCAATAGATAGAGTGATTCTCGGGAAAAGTTTGTGTATATTATTTGTGTAAATTGGTTGGAATATAACGATAAATGTCGGAGGTGACGGAAGAACTTAAGCCGCCTGAGAGATTTATTTAATGAGATAATAATAGGTTGGGGAAAAAGTCTTTTCGCATTAAAGTATGTATGAACTTGTAATAAAATCTTTTTGGCTGTAGAATTTGTATCTGGCTGGTTTTGGTATCATTGAAAGTTACAATTTTAAAGAACATAATTCCAAATTCAAATTAGGCAAATGTGTGATTTTCATTTGTTTGTTTGTACTGTCAAGATGAGTGAATCTAATGAAGAAATTCGATACATTTTAAAATTTTACTACAAAAAAGGGTAAAAATGCAACGCAAGCCGCGAAAAAAATTTGCAATGTTTATGGACCTAGTGCAGTGTCTGTGAGAGTAGCACAAATTTGGTTTAAGCGTTTTCAATCCAGAAATTTTGATGTCAAAGATGCACCTCGCTCTGGTCGCCCTATTACGGATAAAATGGATGCCATTTTTGAAAAAGTGGAGCAAGATCGACATATCAGTAGTTACGACGTAGCTGAAGAACTAAGAATTGATCACAAAACAGTTTTGGCGCATTTGAAAAAAGCTGGGTACAAAAAAAAACTCGATATTTGGGTACCTCACGAGCTCACTGAAAGAATTCTAATGAACCGTGTACTCATTTGTGATTCTTTATTACGACGTAATGAAACCGAATCATTTTTGAAGGAGCTAGCTGATAACTGGTGATGAAAAGTGGATCACGTACGACAAGAACGTGCGAAAAAGGTCGTGGTCAAAGGCCGGTCAGGCTTCACAGACTGTGGCGAAACCCGGGTTAACTCGCAATAAGGTGATGTTGTGTGTGTGGTGGGATTGAAGGGCATTATTCATTATGAGCTATTACCACCAGACAGGACTATCGATTCTGAACTCTACTGCGAACAACTGATGAGATTAAAGCAAGAAGTTGAGAGAAAGCGGCCGTAATTGATCAACAGAAGGGGTGTGGTGTTTCATCATGATAACGCTAGACCTCACACATCTATAGCCACTCAGCAAAAAATAAGAGAGTTTGGCTGGGAGGTGTTAATGCATCCGCCGGATAGTCCTGACCTTGCACCTTCAGATTTGCACCTGTTTCGGTCTCTTCAGAATTCTTTATGCAATGTTAGGTTAACATCACGAGAGGACTGCCAAATCCACTTGTCGCGGTATTTTGATGAGAAGTCCCAAAATGTTTATAGCAATGGGATCATGTCCCTGCCTACAAGATGGCAAAAGGTTATCGAACAAAATGGTACATACATACTTTAGTTAAATTTAAATAAACTATTTTAAAAAATGTTGTGAATTATCTTAAAAAATGCGAAGAAACTTTTTCCCCAACCTTAACAAAACAGTGTATAGTATGAAATATTTTCTCTTTGGTAGATCTAAAAAAAAGTCCGTGATAGCATAGATCAATTTATTATGGATAGCTTAACTATACTCATAAAATTACTTCTGAAAAATTGGTCACTTAAAATGTGATAGTTGGAAAGCTATTTACAGTATTAATCTATATCAAATAAAATACATACTAATGTAATTAATTGATATAGATTAATACTGTATGCTGCAAATAATACTGAAATGCTTGAGGTAACTATACCTCAACCTCAACTTATTCAAAAGCATTGCTGACCAACGAGGTCACTCAAGGCACCCGCCTGTTTTTTTTTTCTCTTCGTGCGGCAATGGCTTCAATAGTTATTGTGCCTATGGCAGAACGACGTTTGTCGGGTAGGCTTGTTGGTTTGCCGGGTCAGCTAGTTCCATAACAAAGATATGTGCACCTTATCCCTTTGGGGCAATAAGCAATAAACGAAGTAAAATAAGCCAACATGGTGAAGCTTTTAGTATCAAAAACGATTGCAATTGACACTGACGGTACGTGATCGCATCGACCTTTTGTTCCGATGACACAGCGAATGCCATTCGAGTAGCGCCAAAATTTTAAGAGCCATCCCATCGAATAGCCATTTGACCGATAACCCATTTGATTGTACCGATGGGAAAGTACATATGAATCAAACGAATGAATTAACTTGAATGTAGAATAAAATATCTTGTTATTGAAATAAATAAAATTTTCGTGGCTTTTCGGTCAAATGGTTTATTGTTTCAATAACTCGTTGATAAAACTGAATATTGGCTGTTTAACGCTTTCTGGTTCCGGTTAGGTAAATTACCACCCGACCAAAACTCGATTGCGCACAGCCCTCTAATTTCCAGCCGGCTCAAAGGCAATTTAGACCTCAGGAGAGGCAACGCAAACCTTAAATCTCTGTTTCCTATGTATGTAGATGATAATAGGCTACAGTATTCACTGAAAACCAATTTGAATGTGTAAACCCACTCTTGTTTGCCACAACACGATATAAAAACTTCTACTGGTGGTAGAGTTCTAGTGATGGAGATTGCGGGCGTAGGCACCACCGCATTACCTAATATACTTGCCACTTAATGGTAGTGTTCAGCAGTATCGTGTTCCGGTCAGGTGGTAATGTACGGCCCTATAATTTCCGGCACCGTGGCATAACACCTAATGCCTCAGGAATAGCATCGCATCTGAATTTTGACCTCTGGTCTTTGTGTGGGTGTCTATAGGCTGCAGTCATCACTTAACATCAATGTGAACTGCATGCTTGTTTGCCACTTTCATTACATAAAAAAAAGAGACGGCCTAAGGCTGATGCATTATTAATCCTAATACCAAGCATATTATACAACTATGTTAAACTACCATCAATATCCACCACAATGTAATTAAACACCCATTTGCCCCATTCTAAATGTGTCCCTTTTAATTGTATCACAAATAGTGGCTATTACAGCATTTATTTAAATAATATCAAGCAATCAAAATAGATGACGGCGTCGCTATCTCTTGAATGAAATATACAAGCGATTTACACCTCAAACGCCAGCACAAAGCGTTGCATTATTCTATACAAAATGCTTGCCCTCAACAAAAAGACCCTCACTGCATTTAATGGGGCCTCATATACGCGGTACTTAAACTAGAAGCCGAATTGTGACGACAACGCTTTGAAGGTTATTACAGAGGACCCTCGGCGTTTTGTCGAGATAGTCCATTCAATTTTTAATAAGAATGTGATGGTATATAATTACGTTTTAAGGTTCATTTATGAGAGGAGCGCTCGAGAGGAGTCTTTTTTTTTGTGTAACAAAGGTGGCAAATAAGCATGCAGTTATCTTTGATGTTTAGTGATGACTGCCTATAGACACCCACACAAAGACGAAGGTCAAAATGCAGATGCGTTGCCACTCCCGAGGCCTGAGGTGTTATGCCTCTGTGCCGAAAATTACAGAGCCGTACATTACCACCTGACCGGAACACGATAGTACTGAACACTACCATTTAGCGGCAAGTATATTAGGTAATGCGGTTGTGCCTACACCCGCGAGCTCCATCACTGGAGCTCTACCACCCGTAAAAGTGATGACTGATTTATTTGTTTTGAACTTGAACGCTTAAGTCCGTTGTCTGCGCCAAAAATTATGAGACCACATGCAAGTTAAACTCGTAAATATAGTCGTATTTGAATTTACTTATTCCTTTCTTTAAAAATGTATCAGATTCAAGCAGAACCTACCCAATCTAGACTAATCCACTCGATTCCACTATCCCGGAGTATGGTTGCCTTTCGCTATCTCATGATGGTTCTTTCACGGACATCTTGATTGAATCTTTTTCTTTACATTTATTTGACAAAAACGGAATGAGTGCTACAGATAAACTCGTAGGGTTTATAAATCTTCAGTAGGTATTGTACGTATGCATGACAGATGTGAAAGTATGTTTTTTATACGTACGTTAGTTAGCTCCGTCACTGGAGCTCGACCAACAGTTACTTCATAAAGTTAAACTACGTATAAATA
This sequence comes from Macrosoma leucophasiata, assembly GCA_036365455.1. Taxonomy (NCBI): domain Eukaryota; kingdom Metazoa; phylum Arthropoda; class Insecta; order Lepidoptera; family Hedylidae; genus Macrosoma; species Macrosoma leucophasiata. Next base: position 5,912,792 of record JAWQUS010000014.1, on the reverse strand, counting down.
AAAATAAAATATATGAAAATTTGCTACCAGAAAAACATCTAATAAATATAAACTTTCTCTTTTGAAAATCTCTCAATTCAGGTACCTTCAAAATGTGGTAAGTACCTACTTTTTTTTATTAAATGAAAGTGGCAAACAAGCATGCTTATCACTTAGATGTTAAGTGATGACTGCAGCCTATAGACACTTACACAAGACCAAGGTCAAAATGCAGATGCGTTACCACTCCTGAGGTCAAAGGTGTTATGTCCCTGTGCCGGAAAATACAGGGCCGTACATTACCATTTGACCGGAACACGATAGTGCTGAACACTACCATTTAGCGGCAAGTATATTAGGTAATACGGTGGTGCCTACGCCCGCGACCTCCGTCACTGGAGCTCTACCACCAGTAAGATATAAAGATAACTTATTTTATTCAGTGTCCTAAAAAAATAATGAACAAAAGACAGTTCTACTTCCATGACCTTTGATAGACTTGCGCGGGGACATAAGTCCAACACGTAGATGCCCTACATAAATTCTACAAGTGCAGCATCAATTCAAGAATTTTAAATGAGAGTCTAATAATTAAAACCCAATAAAATGTATTGCTTTATTTTTTATATTGATAAACCACAGGCAAAAGATTAATATCGTACGAACCGTCCAAAGGGAATTAAAGTGGGGTAATAGGATTGTTCAGCAATCACTTTTATTGCCATCATCGTACTTTTTCTGTTGTTTTTTGTAATCAGAAATGCGTATTTTAAAACAATATATTATCCAATGAAATTCGTTGCCTCAATTTGTTTCGCAAATCCTCTGAGCGCCAAAACGTTAATAGGTTTTCATGAAAACGTTCATCACAAAACAATTGTACACGAGACTCTTATTTGAAAATGAATCCTGACTTCGTGATTAACTGCACAAATTAAAAATCTCTCGTCTCCCGTGTTGATTGGATGTATCAGAATAGCTATTAATTAATTTGCAGGTTACCAATTTTCTTTTGTTTCATTTGATCAATTGTTTAGAAAAACCAAATGAAATACAAATATTTCCGTTCGATTAACTTTCTTTTTATGTTATGAAGGTGGCTAACTAGTACGCACTTTATATTGATGTTAAGTAATGACTGCAGTCTACAGATAACTACACAAAGACTACTGGTGGTAGAGTTCCAGTGTAGGAGTAGCCCTGTAATTTCCGGCACAGAGGCATAACACTTTAGGCCTCAGGAGTGGTAACGCATCTGCATTTTGACCATTTTGGCCATCACTTAACATCAATGTGAACTGCATACTTGTTTGCCACTTCAAATACATAAAAAAAAAAAGGAGGTCGAGGGCGTAGGCACCACCGCATTACCTAATTTATCTGATAAATTAGATAAGTAGGTACTTAGTATAACTATCACAAAGACATAATACGAGTAACTATATTAGGTCTCAGGGATGGCAACACATGCATCTTGGCATTTTGCTAAGATGCGTTGCCATCCCAATCCAATGTGCTACACTGCAAGCTTGTTTGCCGACTTCATTACATATTTTTTATGCCGCCGCGAAAAAAAAGCACCATTTATTGCGCCACCAGCACCACAGTTCCAGGGTACTCCGCTCGCCGTTGGTAAGAGTATCGGTATCCTGGGAATTGACATATCGAACGAAGTGCGATTCGGAAGTCCCATTGAGTTTAAGACCAAGTTGGCATCCAAAAAGCTAGGTGTGCTCAACAAAGCGAGGCAATATTTCACTTCGGGGCAGTTACTACAGCTTTATAAGGCCCAAGTGCGCCCCATCTGGAACACTGCTTTTAATTGTGGACTGGGAGCTCCAAAATACCAGCTTGGTCCACTTGATCCTACAAATACGCGCCGTTCGTATTGTTAACGATCCGGGATTTACAGACAGACTCGAACATCTGAGCCTGCGCAGAGATATTGGTAGTCTGTGCGGTTATACCGTCTCTACAATGGTGAGTGCTCTGCGGAACTGTTTGACATGGTGCCACCGTCTCTTTTTCTACACCGTACTACCCGCCGAAGAGAGAAGTTTCACCCTCACCGACTGGACACCTGACAGTGCTCAACGGTGCGGTTTTCACGTTCGTTGCAGCCCAGATCGTGTCAAGTTTGGAACGGACTTCCCTGTGAGGTGTTTCCTAGGTCCTACAATAAGGGGTTCTTCAAAAATGGCGTCAAAAGAGTTCTTCATGGCTGGCAGCGCGTCGGCAACTCTCCTGGTGTTGCAAATGTTCATAGGTGACGGTGACCACGTTGCATTAGGTGGCCCGTTTACTTGTGTATCAACCTTCAGACATAAAAAAAAGACGATGCCACCCCTGAGATCTCAGTTGTTATGTCTCTGTAATAGTTATTTCGGGGTCATACATTACCATTTAACCGGAACACGATAGTCCTGAATTTGTGGCAGATAGATTGATGCTACATTGTCTATGCCTTCGAGGTCAGTCAGCAAGTTACAAAATTGATAATCAAGAATACTTATGTATTCTAATCAGTAGAATCAGTAGAATAGAGAATAGTGTAATCAGTAGAATGTCATATTTCCAATCTTCGTAGTATGCAATCGTTACTTAAATAAGGACATCGCGCAGAAAAATTTCAGCTTCTCATACTCTATGACTTAAGTTTGGCATTCACGGGCACTCACGGGCACTTACATCATTATTTATTTATTTACTCTAATGTACATTGAGCATATATACATATGGCGCACTTAATGCCTCATGGCATTCTCTCCCAGTCAACCATTGGGTAGTAAAGAGAAGATGCAATATTTTTTTTTTTATAAATGTTGAATTCTCTTTCACTTCGAAATCTTGTGGTTCAATAAGGACATGCGAAAACTTCATAAATTAGCTGCCGCGAAAACAATTCTTACCCATTTCGCCAAGAACTTCCAAATAATACGGACTTCGCAGAACATAAGCATATCTTATTTGCAATGGCTTAACCGGTACATTTAGGGTGTTGTTAACACCTGAACCTATTATATGCAATTACCATCGGCTTGATTACGTTCTTAAATTGCCTGTATAGTACGTATATGAAGACCAGTTTAATAAGAGCTCAGCTAATCGGGACAAGTGCTTTTGTCGGTTGATTTTAATGAGCCAGTGAGAGATGGGGTGGGTCACGGTATGATAGTTTTGGTGCGGTTTGTTTATACTGCCAGACATTTAGATTAACACGTTGAGGGTCAGATTAGATTCTAGTGTTTTGATTGACCTACTTTTATTTGTATTCGTGGTTTGTAAGCATTTTATACTAGCGGCCTGCCCTGGCTTCGCGCGGGTGCAATGTTACCTATCCTCTCCTATTCATCTTAGCACAATATTAGTAGCTTAAAACCTTCCTCGATAAATGGGCTATCTAACACTGAAAGAACTTTTCAAATTGGACCAGTAGATCCTGAGATTTGTGCGTTCAAGCAAACAGACAAACAAACTCTTCAGCTTTTAGTAGTAGTATAGATGAGGCGTGTTTAATTTAGGAATAGGTTGATTGGGATGAGATGATTGATGGAGGTTTAATTCCATATCTTAGTATTTATTTAGACCACCCGTGGGCACACGCGGGCACACTTACTTTTCAGAAATCTAATCTTTCATAAATGTTAAAATTTAGTAGCTTGTTCTTAGGTTTTCGCAAGCTGCACTCATTGAAATAAAACTAGTTTTCGGATCTATCTCGCGTATATTAAACTAAAACCACCTCAGTCTGCCCGAGACCACGGAATTTGAAAAGCGACCGAAACGTCGGGTTTTAAATAATCATTTTAGTTTAATATACGCGAGATAAATCCGAAAACTAGTTTTATTTCAATTTAGTAGCTTACTAAATTTGAAAAATCAACTTACAAATGTCATCCCAACCTGCTTGCTGATTTCAGAGCATGTAAATTCAATTGAATATGAAAACATCGTATTGATTATTTTGTCTACTTAAATTAGATCAAAATGTATATAGGTAACAAAATCAGATCAGGGCCCGTACCATGATGTCTTATTGCGACTCAGTTTAAGCGCTGCCAAAATCTTGTTTTTTGTCTTACGTGACAGCGCGTATGAAGAGAAGAGACAAAGCTAATAGTAGACAATAAAAGATCGTGGTACGGCCGCAGTTCCCAAAGATTTATAAAAAGAGATAACTGCATTTTAAAATGTTCTGCAAATAAATCCTATAATAAGTTGAACTAAATTTTGTTAAAGTAGCATTAAACAAAGACGTTGTAAGACGCCAAGCACAACAAGAACAATCTAAAGTGCTGTTTGCGGTCAACTGAATACATACATATATTTCATTTGCAATGTTCGGTCATAGTGTAGTGAATTCAGCAGAACAACTAATTAACTAAAAAAAATTAAATATGAACAAGGTGGTGCAAAGTACAATAGTCATACGTTTCCTACTTTGATTTGTAATGTAAAACAAAATTAAATGTAACACATATTCGGTAGCTAGATTTGGTAGTACTAGTCCGCGCTTGCCCATTGAAGGTCCTTATATACCTAGGAGGTATAACGGTACTCTTCTATTGTCGTCGCTAGATGGCGCAGCAGTTCATCATAACCCCAGCCGTTATGTATCATGTAGCTTTACCTTTTTTTATGTTATGGAAGTGGTAAACAAGCATGCAGTTCACATTGATGTTAAGTGATGACTGCAGCCTATGCAGACGCCCACACAAAGGCCAAGGTCAAAATGCAGATGCGTTACCACTCTTGAGGCCAAAGATGTGATGCCTCTGTGCCGGTAATTACAGGGCCGTACATTACCACCTGACCGTGACACGATGGTGCTGAACACTACCATTTACACGCGAGTATATTAGGTAATGCGGTGGTGCCTACGCACGCGAGCTTCGTCACTGGAGCTCTACCACGAGTAAAAAAAGTTTGTTAAAGTTAAAGTTATTTTCACATTTCACATCCTCCTCTAACTTTAAGAAATCTATTAAAGTTAGAGAAGGATGTGAAATGTTGCAATAGCTTTTACAAATATCGTGGTGCAACCCAGGCTTAGTAATTTGTTAACAAATATAATAGGATTAGAGCCTGTTACGAACGCAAGTTGCCTAGTCAGCGAGTCATCACCGCAATATGCCGATATAGGACACCGGCTTTGCACTGCCCATTGGTCGGCATTATCGCCTTACCTAACATCGGTAGGCATGTTGATTCAGCAGATATTTAATTAAATATTATTCTGATGTGTTCTAGACGTTTTCGCGAGAGTGTGTGCATCGTTGAAATAAAACAGAACTATTTTTGCGGATGTTTCTCGCGTATTTTAAACTAAAATGGTTTTTTAAATCAGCTCTAAGTCTCGCGGATGCTTTTCAGCTTCCTCCCTCCTTGTTCCGGGGTAGACAAATAAAATTGAATATACAATTCTGTAATCTTTTTACCTAGTAAACCAATAAATGAATTGTGTTGTAAAAGGACAATTATTATTGAAAAAATTCCGACAGTACTTTCACACGTATTTTTTTTTTTTTTTTTATGTAATGGAAGTGGTAAACAAGCATGCAGTTCACATTGATGTTAAGTGATGACTGCAGCCTATAGACACCCACACAAAGACCAAGGTCAAAATGCAGACGCGTTACCACTCCTGAGGCCTAAGGTCTTATGCCTCTGTGCCGGAAATTACAGGGCCGTACATTACCACCTGACCGGAACACGATAGTGTTGAACACTACCATTTAGCGGCAAGTATATTAGGTAATGCGGTGGTGCCTACGCCCGCGAGCTCCGTCACTGGAGCTCTACCACCAGTGAAAGCCATTCGACGGAACAAGACAAAGCTTATTTTCATTTTTATTAATCGTTTATGATCAAATTCCACGTATGGGAAATATAATTTTCAAGTTCATTTAATAGTTAATAATCATTTGTTTCTTCGGTGCTCGTATTGATAGCTTTAGCCAATTTATATAATCGGCGAGTGAAATTAATAGTATCTCGTTATTATTTAACAGAAAATAATTTGTTTTATATTATTTCGCATTAACACATGCTTGTAAAATATAAAAAAGATCTTTAAAAATAAAATATATTTCACAAGCATGTGTTAATGCGAAATAATATAAAACAATTATTAAGGGTAAAAGCGACTTCTTTACGATATTCAATAAACTGAAAAGTCTATTATATCGGTTGCCTAACTAGCATAGTTGGTAATAGATGGCGCTGCTGCTACCATAAAGCAATGCAATAGATGTGAAGGAAAGATTTGACAAATTGGGCAGGGCTTCAGTAGCTCAATTGGAAGAGCGGCTGGACTAGATTCCCAGTAGGTCGCGAGTTCGAGCCTCGCCTGAAGTCAAATTTTTCTATCCATTTTTCTTTAAAAATAGAAAATAATTTCTTAATTAAGTAAATTATAATTCTATAACTATTTAAATCCAATTCTCTACACTATGGCCAAAGCGTTAGGGTGTCTTAAAAACTGCATTTTATGCTAAACACTGTTTACGTAGCGAGACCTTCTAGCAAATGTTAGTGCTCTCTTATGACGCCCTGAGAGGTTTTTTAATGCTGTACTCTGTTAACAGAGAAATATGAAATGCTTTTCAGTCCATTTGCCGGTTCTAGTTATGTGGGAGGCCAAGCATATTTATGTGTGAGTTTGTAAGTAAAGGAATCTGTTGAGTCGGAAGTGTTTATTATTGTATATGGTGCGTTGAAAGCGCATTTTTATGTAGAAAGCATGAAATATTATACTTTGATACATTTTATATTGCTTCGGTGTAATAAAATGCTTTTTTACTCGTTGTAGAATTCCAGTGACGAAGCTCGCGGGCGTAGGCACCACCGCATTACCTAATATACTTGCCGCTGAATGGTAGTGTTCAGCACTATCGTGTTCCGGTCAGGTGGTAATGTACGGCCCTGTAATTTCCGGCACAGAGGCATAACACCTTAGGCCTCAGGAGTGATAACGCATCTGCATTTTGACCTTGGACTTTGTGTGGGCGTCTGCATTTTGACCTTGGCCTTTGTGTGGGCGTCTGCATAGGCTGCAGTCATCACTTAACATCAATGTGAACTGCATGCTTGTTTACCACTTTCACTACATAAAAAAAAATGCTAGCAACCCCTGTTTTTTTACAGATATTTCCTGAAGATAATTTTCTACTGGCATAGCATAAGTGCGTTGAAACCACGACATTTTCTTACCACCATTCAATAGTAACGTTGAGCGAACCTGGTTCTAATTAGATGCTTATGTTGTTTTATGCCACATTTTTTATATCGATCATGTTGTTGAAGTAGCAAACTAGCATACTAACAAACTAGCCTTGTAAGTTAATACTGTAGCTTATAAATATTTGCTGATAAACCAAAGATTTCAATGTAGATATTACTGCTTCGTGGGGCCTATGTTGTTATGCCTCTGTAACTGAAATTACGGGTATATTACCCACGGAAACATGATAGCGCTGAACACAAACAATTAGTAACAATTTAATCCGATAATGCAATGTAATGATAATGCCTATGTTCTAGAGCAGAGGTTCCCAAACAATTGTTTCTTGTAGACCCTTTACAATTTTTTCTGGTTTCTGTGGACCCCCGTCCTTGCTACATTTATATCATATTCCCATATTTCCAATTTTTATTCACGCCTACGTAGACCCCATCGAGTCTCCCATGGACCACTTTGGGAATCACTGGTATGATGTCAGTAAATTGGTATTATCAGTGTATGTGTTGAGATCCATTCTCGTGGACCCCCATTTTCATTTCATGCACCCCCAAATTTTTTTTTCGCTGACGCATACCCCTTTTAGTTTGTCATAGACCCCCAGGGGTTGATATAGACCACTTTGGGAATCACTGTTCTAGAGTAATGGAGCTCTAAAACATAACGCATGTGCACCTGTTTAAGCAGTACGTAGTAGTGAATACAATATATTTAGTAAATAACTATAATTTCGAGACGATGATTTTTTACTGGCGACAGAGCGATTTGGCTTTAGTAGTAATGTCAAAACATTAAAGGCAAAACTTGTTTTTTTATTGAAATAATGATAATATAATATTTTTTTTAGTAAGTAAGTAAGTATTTATTTGCATAAAATGTAGGTAACAATTGTTGGATGGAATTGATTATACTGGTAACCTAGTACATTTTGTCACAATGCGACGTGCAAATATTATTAAAATAATATCTAATAAACAATGTCAATGTTAATAAACGAAATTAATTACAATAAAATTAAGGCAATTCATCAATTAAATAGTTAACTATAAAATATGAATAATAAAATACCCAAATAGTGACATAATAATTGATATTCTAATTGTATGGTCAAATTTAAAATAATCAAAATTACGAATACAAAATGTCAGAAAAATGTGATGCATTAATACAGTCAAGATTTTTTTTTCAAGTCAATACATTCTGATACAGAATAGAAGCACTTTTCGATTAACCATAATTTTACTCTTCTAACAAATATTCTCAAAGGTAAAGCTTCCATGTCACTTGGAATAGCGTTATAAAAGATATAAAGATCGTTTATAAAGATCATTATATAAAAAAATATTTGAATACAAAAAAAAAATGTTTTGTCTTTTAAATTTAGACATTACTACTAAAGCCAAATCGCTCTGTCACCAGTAAAAAAACATTAAAATATCACTTCGTACAACATAAAAAAATAATGATGTAACTAAAAACCGCTGACCAACAAGAAACTCGGAATAGTTGCGCAGACATACAATTCTCCAAAAACTGATTAAAAGTGGCAACCGAAAAGGAAAAACTTGTTATTTCATTTCTTCCCAAGTCGAAGTTCTAACTTGGTTGTTGTCATTAAACTTTATAACAGCTGCTGGATGTGCCACGTGGACAACATTTGAGGAAGACAGTTCTAGGGGGAACCGTTCACTCTGGTTTGTTCGAACGATCGGGACTTGTAACTTTTGTTTCAAAATTAAAAACAACTACTGGAAAACGTTGCGATATTTTGTTTTGTTTTGTCTGAGAAACATTTTTGATTGTTATCTGTATATTAATACACTAGTTTTTGCCCGTGACTACGTCCGCGTGTGATTCCTTTTGCAAATTGTAGCCTTTAAGTTATTCTAATGTATAACCTATCCCTACTAATATTATAAATGCGAAAGTAACTCTATTTGTCTGTTACCTTTTCACGTCCAAACGACTGAACCGATTTTAATGAAACTTGGTACAAAGATAGAGCTGACTTTGAGAAAGAACAAAGGCTACAAAGTGATTTATAAAACGACATCCACGCGGGCGAAGCCGCGGGCAACAGCTAGTATAACTATAGTTTCATCCAAATCCGTCCAGTCCAATTTTTTGTGAAAGAGTAACAAACATCCATCTATCCATTCATCCATCTATACTCACAAAGTTTCACAATTTTAATATTTACTTGAGGTTGAGCTCCAGTGACGGAGCTCGCGGGCGTAGGCACCACTGCATTACCTAATATAGGTACTTACCGCTAAATGGTAGTGTTCAGCACGATCGTGTTCCGGTCAGGTGATAATGTACGGTCCTGTAATTTCCGGCACAGAGGCATAACACGTTTGGCCTCAGGAGTGGTAACGCATCTGCCTTTTGATCTCGATCTTTGTGTGGGTGTATATAGGCTGCAGTCATCACTTAACATCAATGTGAACTGCATGCTTGTTTGCCACTTCCATAACATTGAAAAAAAAAAAAACAAAACAGGCTGTTCATTCCAATTGTTGTTAAATATTAATTTATTTAAGTTTTATTTGTTGGAAACCACAACTGCTGCTACTTGACAACTCACCACTAAAATAATATCACTTAAAATATATTTTTGGTGCAACCAAATTATATGACCACATAATATTGTTGGAAACCCAATGTCGCCACTTGATATCATTGTTTTACAGTTTAATAAGCTGTTAACTTTTAAATAATAGCATTGGTTTAGTGTTAATAATTTGTTAATCTACATTTTAGTCTATACTTCAACCTACACAACATTTTCAGTAAATTTTAGGTAAGAAATTATTAAATTAATTTCTAAATGGTGGATAGTTTTAGATATAAGGAGAGCGAATTGTCAATCGTCTTTTTCTATAAAACAACTAAAATGTTTTAAAAAATGTTTGTCTGGAATCCTCACAATAGCGTTTGTCATGATGTGACACCTGATATAGTTCCAAAATCCTGAATTTCAAAAAACGATACCCATGAGTGGTGAAAGCCGGCTGGTAACCGGGCTCGCAGAATATTTATGAATTACTTGAACCCAGTTTTGTGAGCATAAATAAAAACTGTAGTTTGGTACACTGATATTCATTATTGTTATTTAATCTATATGTTTTTAAATTATAACTTACAAATTATTATTACATGTTTTTTTTTACCAATGTGATCCAGTACCAAACTGTCAAGAAAACAGGGTCGTGAATATGAAAGGGGTTCGAGTGGTGACGATTACTGCTCCCTTTTTAATTTAATTTATACTTTACTTAATTACCTGTCCCCGGGCATGGTAATGCCGGTAACCCTAATCCTTTCTACAAATCCTTAAGATGGTACCTTAGTAGACAGTTTACGGAGGGGTCCAGTATTATCTACTCCACTAGGCTTCAGGGTAACCGGTCACACCCCGCATCCAGAGGTCAGTCAAAATCCTCCTAATTTAAGCATGCCTAAAATCTACGGTATCTAACACCATAATTGGGGAAGGAAAAAATATTCCAATAAAGAACTGTACCTAAAATGGAAGGTACAAATTCCCCATGTTAAATATACCCAATGCTAAATTATGAAACCTAAACAAAGGAATAAAAATGTAGAAAATATTTAAATCATGAAAAAATAATTTAAATCATGAGAATAATAACCCGCATCTGAAACAAAATCACACTGGTTACAATCTGCTATATCTCTGTTTGGTTCATGAAGAATCTAGTACCAAACTCAACTCAACAATCAAACAGCCTCCCTATACAAAACTTGTGGAAGTGGAAATAATTACTTACGAGGACTTTTCGCTAATATCTCATAACCGAATAAAGCCTCTGCATCCCAACTCCTCCCGACATTAGGGAAACTGGCTGCAACAAACAACCCAACATGAAATCATCACGCTATTTCTCAAATCGACATGTGAACGAGAAAATATGCAAAGATTCTTGAAGATCTTACCTCAATTGATGATAAAAAGCCTATTACATAGGCATTTAGGCCATGATGGCTAAAATATTTAAGGCTTCTTGCCTTTTCATAATCTCGAGTGCGTCTTCACTATCTAGTTGGACAGAGAAAAATCAAATGACCGATGACGTCTAATAACCTCTCAGACCTTCCCCTTTACCGGCCTTACAGCAACAATGCTAATGAAATTCACCAAATAATATTTTAATTATGTTCTTGTCGTTCTATTTAGTATTTCATTTGGAATAATTGAAATTGTATTTTTAGACAAATTATAAGTATTAGATAAATTATGTAATCAAACTATGCGTCTTATGAAATACGTGATACTATTGATAATGTTGACCTAGTACGGCGGTGATTAACTAGATGGCGTTGTGACCATTTTTAAAACCAGAAAAAATACAACGTTAAGTGGGTCAATCATTTATATTTATAGAATAGAAAGAATAGAAAATATTTTTATTTCGAATAGATCTTTACAGATACTTTCAAAACGTCAATAAATCATAAACTACCTAGAGCGAATAACCATTACATATAGTAAAGAAAAATCATATATTAATAGTAAATTAAAAATTAAAATTGAAACTATTTGGTTAAAACATAATAATCATAAAATTTTTCAATTCCTTCAATGATAATAAATGAAGAAAAAGAAAAACTTATTCGTCAAGATAAATGTTATTCACTTAGCAGAGTTCCAAGTGCAGTCACTACTGAGAAGAACTCCGCTACCCAACAAACTCAGTAAGAGCTTTTTTAAATGAAAGCTTAAATCTAGTACAGATTATCGTGAAAAATCAAATAATGTCAACGTCCATAGCATAGATGCAAATAAACTGCTATCTACTAAATGTGATGTAGCCCCTGCAAACCAGAACAGACCAGTCCCCACCAACAGCACCCGTTCACGAGTATGACGCATGTGACAGCCATTGCCCTCCTCGACCATTTTAGAGGGAAGTGAGCAACCCGCCACACGACGCCGCCAAAGGCAAAGTACCAAAGTATTTGTACCTTATTTCAACACAATTGGCGATCATAGCAGCTTTGAAGCACAAACAGATTCCACATAAGAATCTAGTTTTATTTTTTATTTTTTATGTAATGGAAGTGGCAAACAAGCATGCAGTTCACATTGATGTTAAGTGATGACTGCAGCCCTATAGGCTGCCCACACAAAGACCAAGGTCAAAATGCAGATGCGTTAGCACTCCTGAGGCCTAAGGTGTTATGCCTCGGTACCGGAAATTACAGGGCCGTACATTACCACCTGACCGCAATACGATAGTGCTGAACACTACCATTTAGCGGCGAGTATATTAGCTAATGCGGTGGTGCCTACGCCCGCGAGCTCCGTCACTAGAGCAACTCAATCTCAAGAGATTACTTATCTAAAATAAGGCAACGGAATGAGATAGAAGCTTAAAAATAAAATAAACAGAACATTGTTTTTTTTTGTTTTGATAATAAGCCTCCAACAAAATATTCACGAATCCACACAAAAACAAAACAGAAACACGAGTGCCCGAACTACTTTAACTCGAGTCTAAAACATTTGTGAAAACCTAAATTTGCATTTCAAAAAACCCATTCCATTGTTGTTTCATAAAATTTTGTTCCGAGTTTCTCACGCTGTTTAACTTGCCGACCAAAGAATCTGTCTGAATTCGAAAAATTAGCCGAGAGAGATGCGGACGGAATGAGACCATTAGTAATAAGTTCTTGCCAGAAAACTTTTGGAAACTATGCTAATCAACCGACAAACGGCTTGATTGCTGCCTTCGGACTCACGAGGCGTGGAAGGGGAGTTTTAGCGCTACAATTAAATAATTACTATAAGACAAGCGAACAATAACTCTCGTTTGTAACAAGCTAACTTGAGTTTAAGGTTTGAGTGTTCCTTGTAAATTTTAGCAAAACAGACTGCTCATATAAATTTACTTCAGAAAATTAGATGATGAAGGAATTAAAAATTATTTTTGGAGTATGCACGAGTGATATATACTTCAAAAACGTATTACCAAAGTTTGATTAGATACAAAGCAATATGTTTGTCATTCCAAATATCATCAAAAGTTTTGTGTGAAGTTCTGATGTATACAATTAATGAATATTTTGTAAATGTCGTTCACCATTTGTAATTTCAGCCAAAAGACGTTCACTGTTGAACAAAAGAGCTCTCCCAAATAATGTTCTGGGCCACCCACATCCTGCCATTGCCCGCGACCTTCACCAGGTCGTCGGTCCATCTTGTTGGGGCCTGCCTGCGTTTCGTTTTCCGGTACGCAGTCGCCACTCAAGAACTGCTCTGCCCCAACCGTTTGCTTGTCAGTTTTTCGAGCTATGTGCCCTGCCCACTGCCACTTGAGTCTCGCAATTCGGTGAGCTATGTCGGTAACTTTGGTTCTCATGCGGATCTCCTCATTTCTGATTAGATCTCGCAAAGAAACTCCAATAATAGCTTTCTCCATTTCTCTCTAAGTGACCTTGAGCCTTCTTATGATCGACCATTTGTTAAAGTTATAGTTATTGTAACATTTCACATCCTTCTCCAACTTTAACAGTTGTTAAAGTAAGGATGTAAAATGTTGAAATTTAACTTTAACAAATGTCTTGGTGCAACCCAGCCTAAATATTATGCGAATCCGGTATAATCCGATATTAATTTATCAGAGTTGATTTGCCATAATCGCCACGCTTGGGAAGCGGATTGGAGATCGCAGTGGCGGCAATTTTATCACGGGACGCTGCTTCCCATCCCGGATACTCCTACCGCCATGGTTTGACCGCCATTGTTCGGTTCACTGACTGCATTAGAGGAAGAATTCCCCTCCACTAGAAAAGAATTCTTCCGCTAATCGTTGTGGCATTCTTTGGGGGTGGCCTTTGTTCAGCAGTGGACGTCTTTTGGCTGAAATGATGAATTTATCAGGAGCAACACGTAGCGCGTAGCATCGTAGCACGTTACACCGTAGCACGTAGCGCTCATAGCCACTCACCTCGGTACGGGTCAAAATGAATAAAAATAATGTTTTGTGTTTCAAATTCCGGCTAATTTCTTGAATTCAGACGGATTACTTGGTCGACCAAATAGCGTGAAAAACTCGGAACAAAAAAATTTAGTTGTCGAGACGTGACGACACCTTTTCCCTCTCTTGTGGAGGAGTATTCTTCCGCTAATGGAGTCAGTTCATCAAACAATGGCGGTCACACTATTCTAAAAGGGTGGTATAAGAACGTGGGATGGTCAGCAGTATTCTGTGATAAAACTACCGCGACTGTGCTCGCCAATCCGCCTGCCGTCCTAGCGATTAGGGGACAACACTATTATGGGCGTATTTGAGCAACGCTTTGTCCTGCATTGGACGTTATTCGGCTGGAGTGATGATGATGATGATGAAGCGTTTCGATAAAGTTCATATTTTCCATTGTTGGGTCTAGTTATGGACTTCGAAAACAAAGGCTATACGATCTAATCTACCAGCCGCTAAATAGTTTATCGTGTTTAGGGTCGGTAACATACAGCCACAGTATTGAGAACAGTATGGAAACTATGTACAAAACGTTCGAAACGGCACACATACACAAACATGCGCATCGACGCTCGAGTAGCGTGCCTCTCACTACTGCAGCACCGCGAGAACCGCTTAGGGGCCTCGTCTGTGTGAGTTTGCCATTTCAACGTTTTGCACATAGTTTCCATACTGTTCATATTTATACTGTGATACAGCCCTGTGATTTCTGCCACAAGAGCGAAAGATCTTAATAATGTTGCCAATATTCCGCTATATTTCGTTCTGATTTTTCTATTAAAATGACCACAAGACGACAACATTCGCCTTAAAATTATTTCCCTCGTTTGAATAAGAAACCGGGCATCCTAACAGAGAGAGGTTAAGTGAATTGGAAAATGGTGATAGTAGGGAACATTAAACTATTTCCGAGGTCGCATAAAAAGTACGTGACTAAAAATTCAGTTTCAAAGTTCAATAGTAAAGTTTTGAAAGGCAGCTCATCTCGCGGACGTTCTTAGGCATGTTCGGAATTAATAATTCCTGGTTGCTTGTTTTAGATTAAGCGAAGACAATTTCTGATAGCAAAGTACGTCACTTAAAATCATAAGGAAATTAAATTCTAAGCCGACATTTTCATACTCCACAAACCTCATGCACATGCTTTGGAATTTCAAAGGTGCTTCACAAGAGAAACTATGCGATGGATGTATCCGTGAGCGGAAAGTTCAAGGAATGCTTCGCTAGGCTGTTGATATAAATGTTGAAATCTGTGCTTTTAAAAATAATCTGAATATTAGAGCAGTGTGTTTGCGATCTACTTTGTGTTCTTTCGCGTAGGAATTAGCTCACTCATTTTTATTGTAGATATTGTATAGTAGATTGGCTGCCCCGATTAAGTTCGTATTGCCCTGATGGTTTTAAATGACAAAAAAGGACCTATTTTCCGATAACTTCCGATTTTTTTAAAAATGTTTTTAAGTGGCAAACATGCCTACAGTTCACATTGATGTTAAGTGATGACTGCAGCCTCACACGAAAACCAAGGTCAAAATGCAAATGCGTTACCACGCCTGAGGCCAATCTGAATGTTAGAGCAATGTGTTTGCGATCTACATTTAATTTTGTGTTCTTTCGCTTAGGAATTAGCGCACTTATTTTATCGTAGATATTGTATAGTGAACTAGCTGTCCCGGTGAACTTCGGATCGCTTTAATTGTATAAATAATAATTAACGACCTATACTCTGAAGTTTCGAATATCTTCTTCAAATGTATAAAATTCTTGTGTTACAGTGTTTGTAACAATACTTCTCCGAAACGGCTGAACCGATTATCATGAAATTTTGTGTGTATTTGTTAGGTTTAAGAATAGGTTGTACAATATTTTTTGTGGTTAGGATGGCCCTTCCCAAAATTTTTTTTCTTATTTTCGGAACAGATTTCTTAATTTTGGCTTTTTAAGATATAACTATAAAATATACATACAGCCCATAATTTTCACATTTCTACCACCAACGCCCATTTTTTAATAGGGGTATAAGGATCTGTACTTTTAATCTTTTTTTTTTCATGTCAAAGGATTGACGGACAATCAGACGGGCCACCTGATGGAAAGTAGTCACCGTCGCCTATGAACATTTGCAACACCAGGGGAGTCGCCAACGCGCTGCTAGCCCTGAAGGACTCTTTTGACGCCATTTTTGAAGAACCCCATATTGTAGCACCTAGGGAACACCTCAGAGGGAAGTTCATTCCACAATTTACACGTTCTGGGCAAAAACGAACGTGAGAACCGCACCGTTGAACATTGCCAAGTGTCCAGTCGGTGAGGGTGGAACTTCTCTCTTCGGCGGGTAATCTATTATGTATTACAAAATTCGTCCGGACAGTTACTATACAATCTTATTTAAATAAAAATCAATTGCTGTTCGCTAGTCTCGTTAAAATTCGAGAACGACTTCACCGTTTTGGCTAATTTTAGTTTTGAATGATTTTTGGAAGTCCAAAGAAGATTTAAAAGGTATTTATTCTTTATTGCATCAATAAAATATCGGTACAAATGGCGGACTTAACGCTTAAAGCGCTCTCTGTCAGTCAACCATTGGTAGTTAAAAAAAAGTTGTTGGCGGTGCTTACAAAAAAAAATAAACTAATAAATCGAGATATTCAGTTGGAATGGTACAATTAAATACAAAAATAAATATAATAGAACATATTAATACACAAATAAATAACTAAGGTAATAAAATATGAATAAATTGAAGGGAAATAGTCAAAACCACAATTTCATTTTTCCATACAAATAGTCCGTATCTATCAAACCTTTTCATTCTGAGGCAAAACTAAGTTTGCCGGTTCAGCTAGTAAAAAATAATAAAATCCCGTCAAGACATTTCGAAAAAAATTGATTACAAACACCATATCCCGATATTTGGATTAAGCCGAGGCATATTCAGGTAGCAAGGTGCGTCGCGTCTCATGACAACGTAATGAAATTAAATTCTCAGACGACGTTTTCGTATTCCATTAACCTCGTGCATATGCTTTGGAATTTCAGAGGCGCTTCGCAAGAGAAACTATGCGATGGATGTATCCGTGAGCGGAAAGATCAAGGAAGCATTCCTTGTTCAGATGCAAATGTTGATGTATTCTGTTTATTAAATACCTACTGCTCCTATCTACTTTAACTGCCTCAGTAGGCCACTACTACTACGCTAGAGGTCCTGGTTTCGTTTCCGAGTCGAGAGCTATCAGAGATAAAATAAAAAAAATATGCTTGCACCCACGGCCCCACAGTAGGTATAAACCTATGTCGTGTGTGCCGTTGTACACAAACTACACATACACAAACACCCAGACCCGAAACAAATATCTGTAGGCCATACAAATATTTGTCCCGGAGCGGGGATCGAATCCGTGACCCTTCGAATCAAACGGTCATGTCACACCTCACCGGGTCGTCAACGGTTTAAAATCTTTTATCTCTGGTTCTATTGTATACCTACCCGTAGAAAACAATTCTTCCGCTAGTGGACGGTGGGTCGTCACGTCCCAACACTGTATAGTATTGTGGTACAATTAAGCCTTTTGACTGCCAAACCCTACTAATCTGAAGCTTTTAGGCACATTTGGAATATTTTATACCCGGTTCTGTAGAATCGAACTCTACCCAAACTCGATTTTCTAATTCTATTCTTCATTTATTTATCTACCACTAGCTATTGCCCGCGGCTTCGCCTGCGTTTTTTTTTTAATTTTCTTTGCTATAAACCTCACGGAGCCCGAGACCTTTCCAACGAATGCAAAACCGTGGAAATCGGTTCGTGCGTTCTGGAGTTATAGCGTCAGGAAGGAAAACCCGACTTATTTTTATATAGTAGATAACCCGCTGATATTTTTGTTGTGTAATAAAAGTGGCAAGCAAACATGCATTTCACATTGATGTTATGTGAGGACTGCAGCCTATAAACACCCACACAATGACCAAAGGTCGAAATGCAGATGCCTTGCCACTCCTGAGGCTTAAGGCTACCTATTACCACCTGACCGGAACACGACAGTGCTGAATACTATCATTTAGCGGCAAGTATATTAGGTAATGCGGTGGTGTCGACGCCCGCGAGCTCCGTCACTGGTAAGAGTTAGAAGATTCATGCAAAGACATAAAGAATAACATTAGATTTTAGAATTCAATATATCACAATAAATTCAGGTGTATTGCTGTTGGTACGACATTAAAACACCTCAAAACAGTTTAAATGAGTTCTCGCCCCTGTTTGGCGGCCGTGTAACTGAATTTGGCTCATAACTCACAAGGGAACGGGCCTCGACCGATAACTTTCAAACCGATACTTTTGCGCGGTGGATACAGAAATTCCCTGTAGGAATTTTCTAAACACAGCTCCGTTTTGTATCATCCGTACGTTGGTCCGTTTATTTATCATGGGATTATTTATTTTAATTATGATTGGTATACATTTGAAGAAAAATACGTATACCTGTTTCGTTTACGTTTACAAATAACATGAAATAATTGTCGATTATCCGTTGGTTTCGGAGAGTTTCGCTTACGAATATGAATATAAGCGTAAATAAAAATGGTCGAATAATTTGACAAGTGAGTTATTTTTACCTGCATTCTCTTGGACAACTTTTTTTTTAATTCGAATGGCCCCGGCTTCGCTCGGGTATAATGAATGAGATATAACATATGTCACTCAGTGAATATGCAGCTTTCTAATGTTTTTTTCTGAAATCCGTTTCCATATTTTTTGTGTATTTTTCTTATTACTTTTTTTTTTTTTGTGTATTTTTTTGTATATTTTATGTATTTTTTCTTTATTTATTAAAACAAAATTAAAATACGCTTACACTCACAGCCTCACATTAGGTATAAACCTGTGTCGTGGGTGCCGTTGTACACACACAACACATATAGGTCGCGCCACGTAAAAAGAACGCTGGAAGAAAGTAGAAGGGATGTGTTCGCGCATCGGTACACTCGCGCACGAAAGTACTAGCCCTATTGGTTTATTTTTGATCTAGCTTTCGCTTGCGGTTTCGTGTATTGGTAGACAGATTGCAAACTATATTACATAGAATAACATAAAATTAAATAAAAACACATGACGCGCAGCTTGACCGCCAGCGTTCTTTTTACGTGGCGCGACCTATACACTCACTTATATTTCTTTGGTGAGCTTTTTATCCTATCGGGATATTATTTTCTCACCCCGGCTATCTTCGCACGCACGACTTACATAGGTAGGCAGAAAGGAATGTAGAATATTAGGTTGTTTCGATTCGATTCCCTATTAGTTTTTTTTTTAAAACAATGGCATCGCTATTACTCACATTGTCAAGTAAAACGATATTTCGTATTCGTCATAAGCAGCGTAAAAGTAAGAGTCAGTCGGTCAATTATCAGTCAGTCAGTTACAGTCACAGTCAGTAATTCGAGTAAAGCGATGGTTACTTTACCAGAACATTCATAATGAAGTTTTTGATTAGTTAGTAATCACTGCGTTATGGTTAAACGGCAATATGTATAGCCGTATTGCCCTGTTTTTTTTCACTTAGGTACAAAAGAGCCTTGATGATAGAGTTTGTACTATAGAATGTATCTGCAAATATCGTTCTAGTTTTTTTTAGATAGCCATACAGATGTGGTATTCTCAGGAGAACGATTCGATATACAAGTTGTTTTTGTAAAGCACACTATTACCCAGTCGGCTTAGGGGTATGTGATGGCCACTTCATTCCAGGGTCATGAGTTCGATGCCGGCATGTGACCAAATATTTGTATACAGATATTTGATTCGGGTCTGGGTGTTTGTGCATATGTTGTGTGTGCACAATGTCACCTACGATACAGTTCATATCTAGTGCCGGGTTGTAAGCGTGTTAGCGTATTTTTTTAAATTGAGTACTTAATTATATTTTATTTTACGTTACTTAAGCATTGTTCATCAACGAATACAAATAAATAATCGTACAAAATATAATATTTATATGCACTATAAAAATGAAAATATTTCAATAAAAAGTAAAATTTACTGTCACAATTATTCATTTCAACAGAATTGCTTATATTTTGTATACGGAATACGTCAGGTAGTGGGCGACGGGAAATGTATCGTTTTAAATAAATTTCCACTCATATTTATTTTGTTCGTTTATCTTCAGTGTTTTTATTAATTAACATGTATGTTATACCATTTAAATGCAATACAAACACGACGTTTTCGTAACACAAAGCCTGGGTTGCAGGCAACCACTGAATGCTATGTTGCTTTTCCTAACAAAATTATAGATCGAGAGTTTAAAATTTATAGATTAAGAGACACTCCACATTAGAGGCAGAAGTAAGTCTTCATAATTTTCAATTTGAAATTAAATTAAGGTATCATCTTACTTGTATTATGCTATAAAAATAAAAAAATATGGATATTTGTTTTTTTTATTAATGTAGGTGGCAAACAAGCCCGCAGTTCACGTAGATGTTAAGTGATGACTGCAGCCTATAGACGAATCTGCATTTTGACCTTGGTCTTTGTGACCCCCACAAAGGCCAGAGGTAAAAATGCAAAGGCGTTACTATTTCTGAGGACTGAGGTGTTATGCCACTGTGCAAATTACAGGGCCGTACAATACCACCTGACCGAAACACGATAGTGCTGAACACTACCATTTAGCGGCAAGTATATTATTATTAGGTAATGCGGTGGTGCCTACGCCCGCGAGCTCCGTCACTGGAGCTCTACCACGAGTAGAGGCCACCTCACCAGATAGAATAGCGTGCATCTCAATTTATAGTTGCAATAGTAAGTACCTAAATTACACCCGTGCGAAATCGGTGCGGGCTACTAGTAACAATATAAATTTGTAATGTATTAAGTATGAAATATAGGGTCATATTAAAACAATATATGCCCAATGATTTATGAAACTGTAAAAATATACGCGACCCAAGACACGGGTTACCATATCGTAACATCATGTACCTATTCCATTATAATCAGTTACTGTTGTTTAAGGTCTTCCTTATTGTATGTACAGTTTTTTACCTGCCTACCGACGTAAATTAGTTAGCATACTTACAAACCTTAGTGGTTTTCCAATGCTAGCATTAAGTGATATAATGTTAAATCTTTTGTAAATTTACACTATACTAAAAGACAAAAAAAATGATAATTAAGTCCAAAAGAAAGACGTCTAAAATACTTTGAAAGTGTCCAAGCCTTCAAAGGTTAGGAAATGTGACCTTTTTAGTGATTCAACAAAATATTGTAAGGGACGTAAGTTGAGTGATGTTAAATATTTTCTTTGAATTTTGTTACGTCTCGTTGCTTTGTTTCCTTTAGCCGAAATGCTTGCCCTCCTATCCCTATCCTAGTTTGCCTAAGAAATATAAGGCCGGTTTATTTTTAAACTTAGATATATTCGAAGTCATCCGATGCCCTTATGAATAAAACTGTTATGAAAAGGTAATTGATTATACCATTGAAAAAAAAAAAACGTATCTACACGCCTGTAATCCCCGAAGAGGTAGGCAGAGGTAAATGCATGCATTCAATCATACATGCAAACACCCATGACTCGCCGGTTACGTTTTGGCCTATGTAACAGGTGGCGAACCTGTTGCCATCTCCGGGCACATTACCAAGAGATTGTTTTTTATCTAGTTTTATACTTTAAATGAATTTGATTGAATAGATCCCCCTCAGATAAGAAACAAATCAGTAATTTTGACTCTCCAACCCTGGCAACACCTGTTATATGGGCCAAAACGTAACCGGAAAATCGTGGCTCGTATGCTTGAATGCATGCATTTACCTCTGCCTACCCTTTCGGGGATTACAGGCGTGAAGTTAAGTTTTGACTCTCCAGTCGGGAGCGCAGAATCGATGAAGTCCAGGTTAAAAGTAAAAAGGCCCGGTAGGGGGATTGGGTATGTATCGTGGGTGCCGTTGTTCACCCAGAACACATACATTGAACAAATATCGGTAGGCCATACAAATGTTTATCACGGTGCCCGAATCCACGACCCTCGTGTCTTGCGGTTATTGCACACCGCTGGACTGATCGTATCGTCAAAGAGTCGTTCTTATGGATATTCTATAAATCTCTTGGTTGAAACTATACAACCTTTAAATGAAAGAATAAAAACTACATCTTGACAACAAACGCGTTAAAAAGAAAAAAACACTGTTTGCGATACTAATATTTCAAGGAAGGGAACCCAAATCTGTAATCTTCTCAAGATCCCTTCCTTCCGATAAGTATTTCTTTTTGTTCGAAGGTCCAAGCGTCCCATCTTGATTATGCGATCCTCGAAAGCGTTTAGATAATTCCAATATTAAAATATTTTCATTTTAATATCGCCGTTGTAAAAAAGCTCTGAAGAATATATTAAAGTCCGCTTACATCACCGTTCCAACTTCATATCAATCACCCTTTCAAATAACAGTAGGAACTCGACGCACGTAGTAAGTGGATGTTAAAGAATGGTACCATTTTAAAAGTGAATTTATTTGTGAGACTTAATAAAAATACCGAAGCATTCGGACTGTTTGTTAAGTTTATCGACAGCATCAAATGATCATTCTTTGTGCGTGAAAAATGTGGTATGGAAAGGTAATAAAGAATATTGGCTTGAACTTGTGCACGAATAATGTTTTGTGGTTTGATATAGGTAATCCAGTTTGCCATGGGACAAATAATATAGGAATGTATGAAAATAAATACAAGGTATTGGTGATCTTGATCGTGATGATTTAATCATGACAAGTGTAGCGATAGAACCAGTTATATAGAGTTTTTCATTCACAAAATACCTGAAGATGTTCAAAGTTTTTCGGTACCACCGCATCACCTAATATACTTGCCGCTAAATGGTAGTGTTCAGCATTATCGTGTTCCGGTCAGGTGACATTACACCTTAGGCCTCAGGAGTGGTAACGCATCTACATTTTGACCTTGGTCTTTGTGTGGGTGTCTTTGTATAGGCTGCAGTCATCACTTAACATCAATGTGAACTGCATGCTTGTTTGCCACTTCTTTTACATAAAAAATAGTATAAAGAACTATACACTTCCAAATTCATAAACAAGCAAGCAGTTGTAGCAGCTCGAGGGCGTAGGCACCACAGCATTACCTGATCTATCTGCCGCTAAATGGTAGTATTCAGCATTCTTGTGCCGGTTGGATGGCAATATACGTCCCCGTAATAACTTATCACAGGAACATAACAACTTAAGGACATCTGCATTTTGACCTTGGTCTTTGTGATGGTGTCTATAGGCTGCAGTCATAACTTAACATCAATGTGAACTGAATGCTCGTTTGCCACCTTCATTACATAAAAAAGTGGAAGTTGGTCTTTGTGAGGGTGTCTATAGGCTGCAGTCATAACTTAACATCAATGTGAACTGCATGCTTGTTTGCCATCTTCATAACATAAAAAAAGTGGAAGGGTAATGGCCTGGAGTTTTTGTGGATCATGGACTAAGTTATTCACTGGCCATTATTTAAATGTGGAGTACTTCCCCGCTTGTTACTCCAGCTCATAGAGCAACAAGGGCCACCGGCCGCGGCAGATCGGAGGGGAGTAGCCATAGCGTTTATTACCGATGCAAAACAGTCTGTCATTTTTTGCGGGGAGAAATACGCGTGACACACACTCACACTACAAAAATCGTCTATTACTACGAAACTCAGACCTTGACTTTAACAAAATACATAAGCAATTTCACGCATACATTTAAACATCTAGGCGACAGGCACAGGCACACTTGTGCTTGTACTTTGACAGAGGAGAAAGTGCATATGGCTACTCCCCTCCGGACCGCCGCGACCGGTGTCCCATGTTGCTCCATGCTCCAGCCACATAAAAACCTTTCCTAATTTCACTCTTAAAAGGTTTTCATTTCTTGTTTATAATATCCCGAATACTTCCGATGCTTGAAATTTCGCGGAATCCACTTATTACTTTTTAATTTTGAACCTTTTTTGTCTTCTATATTTTGCTTGTATCAGTACTTGTAAAAGTTAGCAAACATTTTCATGTTTATATAAGAGACCGTCATAATATTACAACTTTCACTGGTGGTAGAGCTTCAGTGACGGAGCTCGCGGGCGTAGGCACCACCGCATTACCTAATTTAATTGCCGCTAAATGGTAGTGTTCAGCACTATCGTGTTCCGGTCAGGTGGTAATGTACGGCCCTGTAATTTCCGGCACAGAGGCATAACACCTTAGGCCTCAGGGGTGGTAACGCATCTGCATTTTGGCCTTGGTCTTCATGTGGGTGTCTATAGGCTGCAGTCATCACTTAACATCAATGTGAACTGCATGCTTGTTTGCCACTTACGTTACATTAAAAAAAAAAAACTTGAAAAATAAAATAAGATCTTTTCCTAAATAACTCAAGTGTTATGTTCCAGAATGAAAATTTAATGTTTCTTTGATAAATCTATGTTCAAGTCGTACGAGACTTTATATACTTAAGTTTTTTATATACGTTTACACTCACAGCCCCACTAGAAATAAACCTTTGTCGTGGGTGCCGATATACACATAACATATACACAAACACCTAGATTCGAAACAAACATCTGAAATCATAGTGCGCAAGGGCGCACAAGCGCGCAAGGGCCGCGCGGCTGGTGTAGATCGTAAGCGTATCTACTCGGTTAAGCGATACAGGCGCGGTTGGGTGTGTGATGGGTGACCGCTAGTGGCAAATTAAAATGCGCGTTTCGGTGCTTCGGTGAGCACGTTAAGCCGTCGGTCACGGTTGTCGTTAAACCTTGTCGGAGGCCTTATGGGCGGTTTGAAAACATCCGACAACGGGTTGGCCACTAACCCGTATCTCCACCAACCCGTATTGGAGCAACGTGGCGGAGTAAGCTGCAGGCCTACCCCCAAAAAGGGGAAAGACTCGTGCCAAACAGTGTGACGTATAATGGGTTGCCAATATTATTATATAGTAGGGTAGTCCTAAATTTGTCCTGTATTCAGACGACGGATGTTTTGCTGGCTGTTTTTGTGTCACAGAATCGGCCCCAATGGAAGACCAGCGCTGCTCAAAAGAGCAGCTTTATGCTGAATTGGGGACCATTTTGTAACAACAATTTGTAATTTTCTAAAATGTCTTACTTATTTTTATTTTAGCTCTAAGTTGTTGTTGCGAATAAAGTATTATTCTATTCTATTCTATTCTAAATTAATACCCGTTGCGTTTACGGTCGCATCAATATTTTTATTTATCTAACCTAGGCATAGATTAGCTTTTTGAAAAAGCACACCAAAAATCGTAAGAATTCTTGACATGAAATAGTTTATTTCTATTGAGATGTTTTCTACAGAGATATCTATATTAATTTAGTTTAAGGTGTATACATAGAAATGCCAACTCTTGGTAGAGCAAATTGAAAAGGTAAAATATTGACACAGCAAATATTTGATTGCTTTCAAAGTTAATGGCAAGTCTTATTGCATCCAGGAAATAATTTATAAAATAAACAGCGGAAATTTGTGTAAAGAAAAAGACGAATTTCGTATGCTTCAGAACAATGTGTAACATTTGTCTGAAAAATACGAAAAAAAAATAATCTGTAATGTACAAGAACTGAATGATACATAAACTTTTTTTTATGTAATGGAAGTGGCAATTTATCATGCAGTTCACATTGATGTTAAGTGATGACTGCAGCCTATAGACACCCACACAAAACCCAAGGTCAAAATGCAGATGCGTTGCAGTGGCAACGCCTCATTCAGGAGTGCCTGAGGACTAAGGTGTAATGCCTCTGTGCCGGAAATTACAGAGCCGTTATGACCTTATTTCTATATTAATTTGAAAAATCTATAAATAATATTTATATTTTATAATTTTCACTGGTGGTAGAGCTCCAGTGACGGAGCTTGCGGGCGTAGGCACCACCGCATTACCTAATATACTTGCCGCTAAATGGTAGTGTTCAGCACTATCTTGTTCCGGTCAGGTAGTAATGTACGGCCCTGTAATTTCCGGCACAGAGGCATAACACCTAATGCCTCAGGCGTGGCAGCGCATCTGCATTTTGACCTCTGGTCATTGTGTGGGTGTCTATAGGCTGCAGTCATCACTTTACATCAATGTGAACTGCATGCTTGTTTGCCACTTTGGGTACATAAAAAAATATATATATGTATATCTATAATATAAAAATAAGTCGGGTTTTCCTTCCTGACGCTATAACTCCAGAACGCACGAACCGATTGCCACAGTTTTGCATTCGTTGGAAAGGTCGCGGGCTCCGTGAGGTTTATAGCAAAGAAAATTTAGGAAAAAATATTTATAAAACGACATCCACGCGTGCGAAGCCGCGGGAAACAGCTAGTGCTTAATAAAATGTACTTTTGTACAATGATTTGATATGCTTTGGCGATTCATGTGGTTGCCAATATTGAAGGTTCTTGACGAGCTGACGAGCAATCGCTAGGTTTGCGCCGTCAGTATTTGTATAGAATACGTAATTATGTGTCGCTAAGAATATTTTTTATGCATACAAATATTTAGTACAAATAATATTATGCTAAAAATAAAAAGCTGAACTTCACTATTTATTTAATTACTTCTTAATATATTTATTTTTATGTAATAAAAGTGGCAAGCAAGCATGCAGTTCACATTGATGTTATGTGACGACTGCAGCCTATATACACTTACACAATGACCAAAGGTCAAAATGCAGATGCGTTGCCACTCCTGAGGCCTAAGGTGTCATGCCTCTGTGCCGGAAATTACAGGGCCATACATTTGAATTAGAATAGCTTTACTCATTTTATAGCATCCGATTATGGGAACGCTATGACATGGTAACACATGGTATTCTAAGTACCCAATGTGTCGCTAAACGCATCTCTGATTAAGAAAGGATTATTATTTTGATTGATTATTATTTTAAAGATCAATGGTCAAATCTTATCCGAGCGTGTATTCAAGTTCAGAATATAAATAATAAATATTATACTCCAAACATACGTAGTATTTCTTGCACAACCCTACAGAGATCCACAGGCGAGGGTAATGACATTATATTTTTACCGAAGCTCCACTCCATTGAGTTCCGAGACTTTGATATTTGGCGGTGGCTCAAAGGCGTTATTTAGGTGAAACACGATTTATTGCATCGACAGGATGTCAAGCTGTAAATATCTGGAACTGTATTCTGGGAAAACTACGGCGTGAAACTAAAAATTGCAGTAGGTTTTTTTTAAGAATGCTGCATTATGTTCTGTTTTAAGTACTTGTAGTTTTTAGTAGTTTCATAAATTGATGAAATTAACCCTGTTGCATTGAATATTATTTGCTTGAAGAACGATTATTTAGCTGAACATTATAATACCGGACCGTGGTATTCTAAGCACCCACTATTTTGCTAGGTGCATCGGAGATTAAAAAGGGCAATGACTGCAACATGCCCTATCAATTGATCAGACATTGATCAAAGTATTAGTAGTAGAAGGCTAGGTCAAGCTGTAAATACTTAAGAACGCCTCAGTAGCGTAGTGGTAGCAGGCCACTACTACTACACTGGGGATCCTGGGTTCGATTCCCGGGTCGGGGACTATCAGAGATAACGGTTTAAAATCCTTTATCTCTGGTTCTATTGCGATTTTTACATTTTTTGGAAGTTTCCCAGTACCTCGGAGTTTGGTAATGTGCCCGGAGATGGCAACAGGTTCGCCACCTGTTACATGGGCCAAAACGTAACCCGTCGTGGGTGTTTGCAAGTATGCTTGAATGCATGCATTTACCTCTGCCTACCCCTTCGAGGATTACAGGCGTGAAGTTACGTACGTACTTCAGAACGAAAGTTAAGAATATTTGCTTAAATAAAAAAAATATATCAATATTAGACTTTTAATATACGCAGTATTTCTTGCACAACCCTGCAGATTCACAGGCGAGGGATATGACATTATATTTTTACCGAAGCTCCACTCCAGTGAGCTCCGAGGCTTCGATATTTGGCGGTGGCTCAAAGCGGTTATTTAGGTGAATCGCGATTTATAGCATCGACAGGATGTCAAGCTGTAAATATCTGGAACTGTATTCTGGGAAAACTATAAAAATACTTTTGTTAACCACAAAATGTACTTGTATTGGTTTAGAATTTATCCGCGTTGAATTGAAGGCGTGAAATTAAAAATTGCAGAGGGTATGTAAAGAAGGCCGCATTATATAAGGTTGGGGAAAAAGTTTCTTCGCATTTTTTAAGATAATTCAAAACATTTTTTAATATAGTTTATTTAAATTTAACTAAAGTATGTATGGACCATTTTGTTCGATAACCTGTTGCCATTTTGTAGGTAGGGACATGATCCCATTGCTATAAAAATTTTGGGACTTCTCATCAAAATACCGCGACAAGTGGATTTGACAGTCCTCTCGTGATGTTAACCTAACATTGCATACAGAATTCTGAAGAGACCGAAACAGGTGGAAATCTGAAGGTACAAGGTCAGGACTATACGGCGGATGCATTAACACCTCCCAGCCAAACTCTCTTAATTTTTGCTGAGTGGCTATAGATGTGTGAGGTCTAGCGTTATCATGATGAAACACCACACCCCTTCTGTTGATCAATTCCGGCCGCTTTCTCTCAACTTCTTGCTTTAATCTCATCAGTTGTTCGCAGTAGAGTTCAGAATCGATAGTCCTGTCTGGTGGTAATAGCTATAATGAATAATACCCTTCCAATCCCACCACACACACAACATTACCTTATTGCGAGTTAACCCGGGTTTCGCCACAGTCTGTGAAGCCTGACCGGCCTTTGACCACGACTTTTTTCGCACGTTCTTGTCGTACGTGATACACTATTTATCACCAGTTATCAGCTTCTTCAAAATTGATTCGGTTTCATTACGTCGTAATAAAGAATCACAAATGAGTACACGGTTCATTAGGTTTCTTTCAGTGAGCTCGTGAGGTACCCAAATATCGAGCTTTTTTTTGTACCCAGCTTTTTTCAAATGCGCCAAAACTGTTTTGTGATCAATTCTCAGTTCTTCAGCTACGTCTTAACTACTGATATGTCGATCTTGCTCCACTTTTTAAAAATGGCATCCATTTTATCCGTAATAGGGCGACCAGAGCGAAGTGCATCTTTGACATAAAAATTTCCGGATTGAAAACGCTTAAATCAAATTTGTGCTACTCTCACAGACACTGCACTAGGTTCATAAACTTCGCAAATTTTTTTTGCTGCTTGCGTATCATTTTTACCTTTTTTGTAGTAAAATTTTAAAATGTATCGAATTTCTTCATTAGATTCACTCATCTTGACAGTACGAAAAACAAATGAAAATCACACATTTGCCTAATTTGAATTTGGAATTATGTTCTTTAAAATTTTAACTTTCAATGATACCAAAACCAGCCGGATACAAATACTACAGCCAAAGAGATTTTATTACAAGTTCATACATACTATAATGCGAAAAGACTTTTTCCCAATCTATTATTATCTTTTAAGAATATGTAATTTTTGGAAGTTTCTTAAATTGATGAAATAACCCTATTACATTTAATTATACGCTGTATACCATAATACCGGACCATGGTATCATAAGCACCCATTACTTCGCTGGACGGGACGCATCGGAAATTAACCCTTTGCCGGGAAAGCCGGGTGCTCGCGCAGGAAAGTACTGCGCACGGCAGAACGGTACACGGCCAACAGGCAGAGACTCAACACCGCATTAATTTTGGGTAGTCTGATATACGTAACTTCAGTTGCAGAGGGTTAAAAAGGACAATTACTGCAACATGCACTATTGATCAAAGTATTAGTGGAAGTCTAGATTAAAACTGGCAAACTAGATTCAAAGATAATATAGTAGTAGTTAGTATCAAAGTTGAGAATATTTGCTTAAATAAAACAAGATTAGACTACAAATATACGCAGTATTTAAAGTCTAATCTTGCAACTTGAAAATCTAATCTTTAATCGCCGTATTATTGCACAACCCTGCAGATCCACAGGCGAGGGAAATGACATTATATTTTTACCGAAGCTCCACTCCAGTGAGCTCCGAGGCTTCGATATTTGGCGGTGGCTCAAAGGCGTTATTTAGGTGAGGCTCGATTTATAGCATCGGCAGGATGTCAAGCTGTAAATATCTGGAACTGTATTCTGGGAAACTATAAAAATACTTTTGTTAAACGCAACGGGTACTAGTATTGGCTTTGAATTTGCTATTACTGAATTGAAGGCGGGACGACTAAAAGCTGCAGGATGTTTTGATTAAAGGATGTTACGTATTTTTGAAAGTTTTATAGATTATTCAATGATATGACTCTGTTTTTTTATGTAATGGAAGTAGAAAAATGTGTTATGCCTCTCTGCCAGAAATTACGCGGCCGTACACGTAATGCGCGGATTTTTTTTTTATTTTTCGTTTTCTATATACTGTGGGAAATCGTTGGATAGGTCTTTCAAAAATGTTAGGGGTGTGCTTAAATTATTTTTCGATTTAGTTAACTGTTTGTGATTTATTAAGCTTTAAAATGACAATTTTCGTTAGAATCAAGTGTCCCACCCCCTTCTACCAACTAAAGGTGTTAGAAATACAAACGTTACGGCAATAGTAGCTACATATAACGAAATTAAAAGGAAATCTATCACACTTAAGTTGGCTTTACTGGTTTGCGAGTAATAGTCGACCAAATTTAATACTCGATATTTTTATTACCTCCAAAGAAAATATTTTTTTTTATTGCATTAATTAAACCTAAAACTACGGAATAGACTGCGCGTGGCTCGACACGCATTTGACCGGTTTTGTATCTCTATTATGCCTTATCATTATAATTACATCATAGAGTATGTTTATAAACGATCATACTTTAATGTATAACCATTTTACGCCCACAGGATCACTTCGTCCCATCCAATTACTATACTTGAATATCGGAGTACAGCTAACAGATAACGACGTAATTGAAGCTGTATAGACATTAATCAACCTCGATACTAGTCCCCGCCAATAAGGTTGTATATAACTCAGTGAATCTAATTTGGCCCGATCGGCCCAGTGGACGGGTTAAATGTGTTATAGGACTTTAATACTGCAGGTACTTTATGTAGCTTTAGCATATAGCCATGTAGGTACGTGTTCATAAAATGTTGCATTCGGGGCAATTACGTTTTTTGTAGGAGCTGTTGTTTTTATTTCATGATTTGTATCAATGTGTTTGTATACATACCAAAGCCCTTTCAGAGTTTACAGACTAGGCAGAGAGCATAGCGTCAGATATCTCGATCCTATTTTTTATGCAACAAAAGTAGCAATACGACAGTGCTGAACAGTATAACTTGGTGTCGGATAGATTTGAAATTTTACTGTATATTAATAGCGGTAATTGTTAGACTAAGTCTAATTATTCAAATACTATCTGGTGCTTTCCGAAATAAGGTGAATAGAATCAGAATCAGAATCAGAAACTCATTTATTCATTTAGGGTGACAGGCACCTCTTATGACACGTCAAAAACAAACAAAATAAATTAAAGCGAATAACAATTGATATACATGTCAAACAAGATAAAAAATATATGTAAAGTCAAGAATATCACTAAGATAAAACTAAATGTAATAAACTAATGTAAAAGTATATCAGTAGAATGTCTCTTTTCCCCTTTACAAACTGATAACAAAGAGTAAAAAGAAAAGAAAAAGAGTCATTCTTTGTCATTCACCGGCAAAGTTCCAACTTTTTAAGAACTTTTAAATGGTTGACTAATGAATAATATCATCCTTGCAGATTTAGTCATTGCTATGCCGTGGTGTTAGAGTTAGTTAAGTGTACCAACACCCCCCAAATCCGCTTTATAAGCCCTTTACCCAGCGTGGGAACCGATAGACTACAGGTAATCTGATAAACTTACTGACGTCACAGGGTAAAGGGCAAGTAAGCATTTAGCTTCCTTATAAAGATTGTTTTTATGATAATTAGATGATTCCTATTTTGATTTTTGTACGATACTGTTACTCTGTCCGTTTGTTTTAAATAAATATATTTTTTTATAAAGTTTGGTTGCCGCAAACTTAATTGGCGCAGCCGGTAGGATCTCTGCGGTCTTTCAGCAAGTATACACATTTACTACTGGGGACATCCGTATTAACGGTTAAGCGGAGATCACCGAACAAATAAATTTATTAAGTATATCGGAGCCAAGCCAAGGACAGAGCCAGGACAAACAACCAGGAATCCCAAGGAGAATGAGTACCGCTGCGGAATTGTGAGTAAATCTTTTCACCTTCCTTTCAGTGATCCTCATTTTATTTACCTCCTTGTGAGATTATGTGTATGTGTCTTTTATTAGGGATTAGAAAACGCCTTATTAGATAACTACACATGTAAGTAATCAAATTTTTACGATTTTTTTTTATATTAAGTTGTATGTGTTTTATTTCGTTGTTTTAGGAATTTTGTCTTATGTGTTTCATTTCGTGTAATTTTTGGAATTTTTTTTTTGGCCAATGTTGATAATCTATTTTGTGTCGTGTATTTTATTGTGCTTTTTGATTTCTTAGATTTATTTACTGTGTTGATTTTTGCAATTTTTACGATTCTATTTTATTTTGTTACGTTTAAAAATATTACGAACATTTTATTGTATTTTTGAGTTAAATAATTTAATTATTCAAAAAATGGAGACTATAGTGCGTGTACCACCAGAAATGATTAATATTATCCCGGTATTTAACGGAGATGTTAGGCTTTTACCACTTTTTATTCAAAAAAGTGAGTACATTCTTTCTTTGTTTCACGGGGAAAACAAGCAGATGGAATATTTATTCCACGTAATTACGAGTAGGTTATCAGGAGAAGCTGCTTGTTTAGTAGGACAGCGTCAGTCAATACGAGACTGGGACGAATTAAAAAAGATTCTCGATCAACATTTTGGGGATCCGCGAACCGAGGAGTGTATCGCGTTAGAATTAGAGTCCGCAAAAATTAATAGGGGCGAAAGTTACTTAGAATTTTGTCAAAGGATTCAACAAATTAGGAGCATTTTATTTTCAAAGCTGTCTGCAATTATTAGTGACGATATTTCACGACAGGCTAAAATCAATATTTACAATCACAGCTCTTTAAATATCTTTTTGTATAACCTACCGAAATATTTAGCACGTTTGGTTCGTTTAAATAATGTTAGTACATTAGAGGACGCGTTAAAAATTGTACTAGAGGAACAAAACTTTGATACTGTTTATGATTCTAAAAATAACAGCAACAATAATTTCAATTCCAATAGATCGAACAGGTCAAATAATTTCAGGAATTTTAATAGATCACGAAACAATTTTAGTGATCTGCAGGAGCAAACCATGCCAGTAAATACCGTACCGGCACCACAAAGTTTACCTAGTACCTCACGAAATTCGCCAAACAATTCATTTCAAATTAGAAATGCAAGACCATACAATTCTAATAATAACCAATGGTCATCATCACGTAACAGTTCGGCTCCGCAGGCCGCGCGTTCTCAGCCGAGTCAGCAAAATGCGCGTGCGACGCCTTTATCGCAGTATTCTAGTGTTCCACAGCCGGCATCGGGTTCCAATACTGATGTTACTATGAGAACGGCTAGCTCTAGACGAGTGAATTATACGGACAATATTTCACACAATGAACCGTATAATCACAACCCTTCAAGTTATAATTTGGAGCAGCAAAATAGTTCAATAAATAATAATTCCCAAGGCGAAAATTTTCGCGTAAACGCCTCTGGGTTAGGGAACGAATAAAAATAAATTGTAGTAGGCATAATTTACCTCACATAGTAATCCCAGAGTTGCAAGGTATTTTTATGATAGATACAGGCAGTGTCAGATCATTTATTAGTCCTCAAATTGCCAATAAATATTTTAAACAATATTTACAGTATGAACAATTTGAAGTCGTGAGTACACACGCATCGAGCGTACATAGCGAAACGGCATACGCTCCACTGCCAGCTATATTTGAAGCTAGTGAATACCATAAATTTTACGTGTATAATGTAGATGATCGTTATGATGGATTGATAGGTAGTAATTTGCTAAAACAATTACGTGCAAATATAGATATGGAGAATCAGATCTTATATTTAAAAAATACGAGTATACCCATTATGTATACGCCGCCTATGAGAGAGGTATACCATTTACCTGCCCGTAGCGAACTTAGGGTTAATTTACCAGTGAATGTTTATAATGGAGAAGCTATATTAGATTTTAAGCAATTTTCGCAGGGGATTAGAATGCCCGCCGCGTTAGTGAATTGCGTAAATGGCTATGCGTCAACAGTGATTCAAAATTGCACTGATGAACATAGAACCATGGTAGTGACAGGGCCATTTAAGGTTGAGCCAATTGACATTTCGAAGTGTAGTGTAAATTTTACTGAGAATAGACAAGTAAATATAGACAGTTTACTTACGGAGAATTTAAATAAGTTGAGATTAGAGCATATGAATAGTGAAGAACGTAGGGCGATAGAAGATATTTGTTATGAGTATAGAGACATTTTTTATTGTGAGGATATACCCTTGACCTTTACAAATCAAGTCAAGCACGAAATCCGAACTAAACATGAGGACCCAATTAATATTAAAGCACATAGGTTGCCTCCTTCTCAGTCAGCCGAAATTAGGCGACAAGTTGATAAAATGTTAAAGGATAATATAGTCCAGGAGTCATACTCTCCCTGGAGTGCTCCAGTGCATCTCGTACCGAAAAAAATGGACGAGTCTGGACAGCAAAAATGGCGCATGGTAATTGATTATCGGCGGTTGAATGAAATAACCACTGATGACAAATATCCGCTGCCGAATATCAATGATTTATTTGATATGTTAGGTAACAGTACATACTTCACGACGCTAGATTTAGCGAGTGGGTATCACCAAATTGAGGTTTTAGAGCAGGACAGGCCTAAAACAGCGTTCAGTACACCGTCAGGCCATTACGAATTTAACCGCATGCCATTTGGGCTAAAAACAGCGCCTGCAACTTTTCAAAGAGCAATGGATAACGTTCTCAGAGGATTACAAGGCTTACATTGCCTAGTATATCTAGATGACGTTATAATCTTTTCAAAAAGTCTACCAGAACACATTCAAAAACTCAAAATCGTTTTTGAACGTTTCCGTAAGACCAATTTAAAAATACAACTTGATAAGTCGCATTTTCTTAGAAAAGAGGTATTGTATCTTGGTCATACAATTACTAGTGATGGCTTAAAGCCTAATAATGACAAAATCGAGGCTGTTTTGAGATATCCTTTGCCAGAAACAGTCACGCAAATAAAAAGCTTTTTAGGACTTATAGGTTATTACAGAAAATTCATTAGGGATTTTGCGAAGATAACAAAACCACTTACCGCTTGTTTGAAAAAGGGTCGAAAAATAATTATTGACGATGAATATAAGCGTAGTTTTGAAACGTGTAAAAAGATTTTAACAAATGCACCGTTATTGCAATTCCCAGACTTTAATAAAACTTTTATTTTGACAACGGATGCATCAAATTGTGCGATTGGGGCCGTATTGTCACAAGGGACAATTGGTTCAGACAAACCCGTAGCATACGCAAGTAGGACACTCAGTGATACGGAGTCGAAGTATAGCACGATAGAGAAAGAATTGTTAGCGGTTATTTGGGCCGTCAAACACTTCAGGCCATACCTTTATGGCAATAAATTCATAATCTATACGGATCATAGACCATTAGCATGGCTTTATTCGCTGAAAGAGCCTAATAGTAAGTTGACGCGATGGCGCTTACGTCTAGAAGAGTATGATTTTGAGATACGTTACAAGAAAGGGCAACAAAACACTAATGCCGACGCTCTTTCCAGAATTAAAATTAACGCTTTAAATGAAGATCTAGATTCCATAATAGTAAATTTAGACGATAGTGACTCTGATGTACAAGATGTAGTTAAAGAAATTGAACAATTTATACAAAGAAAAGATGAGCCTATGGACACTATTGAAATTTTAGACTCAGACGAAGAAAATATGTCTGAAAAGTACGAAAAGTCAGATACTGAAGACGGCGTTACAGCCAATTCAGTTTCGAATAGGGAACATGACGGTATTCCAATACTCAATGAAGCTGTTGATACCAAGCCCAAACAAATTTTAGTTCACACCTGGTTAAAAGACAAATTATCAGTGAAAAATTTGTCTAATAACAAACAGCGTATTCTTGAAATTTTTATGCCATATAATAATGAAAGATTAGTTAAAGACTTTCTTAAGGAATACATAAATCCAAAGAATAAATATTTTATTTATTTTGAACACCCAAATTTTAGAAAAATATTTTCAAATGTTATAATTGAACTGTTTAAAAAGGGTACTTTAAATTTAGTAGAATGTACAGAACGAGTAGTTAATTTGACAGATTCGGAACAGGACCAAAGGGATATCGTTTTAAAATATCACGAGGGTAAAACGTGCCACCGAGGCATAAGGGAAACCTTAGCAAAACTAAAAAGGCATTATTGGTGGGCTAGCATGAAGGAAACAGTTACAGCCATTATTAATGCTTGCGAACAGTGTAGAAAGATGAAATATGATCGTAAACCAATCAAACCTCATATTCAACTGACGCAAACCCAAAATACTCCATTCCAGGAAGTATTTATGGATGTGTTATATATTGAAGGGAAACAATACTTGACAATTGTAGATGCGTTTAGCAAATTAGGTCAGGCTATAAATATACCTAATAAAAGTACGCCTGAAATTGTCAGGGCCTTGATTAAATATTTCAGCATGTATGGTTTGCCCCAGAAAATAAATAGCGATTCCGGGACAGAATTTAATAATGAGTTGATAAAAGAAATGATGTTGCTATATAAAATTGATTTCCATGTAGGAACCCCAAACAATCCCAATTCAATGGCCATTGTCGAAAGGTTCCATTCAACTATCATAGAAATTTACAGGTTAGCTAAATATGACAAAAGTGAATTAGATGCAACTTCGGTTATGTCGTATGCAATAATGGCATACAATAATACGATTCATTCGGCTACAAACTATACCCCGTTCGAAATCGTATTCGGTCACACGGACGCTGGGAACGTGTTTGACATAGACAGAGATAGAAATATCATGCAAAAGTTATTACTTGTCCATAGAAAACGCTTAAAATGTCTGTACGAGTATGTTAGCGATAACTTAGAGACAAATAAAGTAAAAGTTAGGGCTAAGAAAGGTGGTGAAGAGCCACCAGTTTTTGAAAAAGATGATCAAATCTTTATGAGAAATACGCGTAATAGGAAGGCTAAGGAGCATCCACGCTTTGAGAAAGCTGTAGTGACTGATAAGACTTTACGTAATATAGTACCGGTAAACTTGAAAAATAGAAATACAAAAGTGGCTGTTAAAAATATTAAACGCCCTCCGCAGGTCGTGCCTGGTACTTCTGGTTCTAGCAACAACGTCGGGGTACGGGCTAGAAATGAAAAACCTAGGCCAGAATCCAGGCATAGCTTCAGTGAAGATGGGAGTAGCAGTAATGAAGAATAATTATTGGACTATTTTTAAGGTTTTGGATTTAGATTCATTAGATAGACAAATAGATAGTAATATAAAAGATTATAGGGAGGTAGGAAACTTAATTAAGAAGTACAACCTAGGTAACGAGACCGTAGGATTAGAGAACCAAATAGAATTTTTAATGAAGCAAACTAAGGAAAGAATATACCAGATTTTACCCCATAAAAGTAGTGTTAGAAGTAAAAGGGCGATTTTCAGTCCCTTAGGGTCATTTATTAAAGCCGTAACGGGTAATTTAGACGAAAACGATGCAATTTTGTATAATAATAAGATTAAAATTTTACAGAATAAAGAGCATTTAGTGGAACGTAAGATGTCGTCATTGCAGAAAGCTTTTGAACAGTTAGTTAATGCTTCTGAAATAATAAACTCTAATATGAAAAACTTGTCAAATAAAAGTAATGAGATTGATATCGTGTTGGATAATGAATTTAAATTTAATAACATGTTACACATAATCAATTCTTTATATCAATTTTTGAGTAACTTTCGTACTATTAATGATAACTTACGAGAAATAGAAACCGCGATAACTTTTAGTAAGTTAGGTGTGTTGCATCAGTCTATAATAAATAGCACTGAATTGTTTGAAACTTTAATGGTAATAAGTAGACATGCAAATACAATTTATACAGTAAATAAAGATAATTTAGTGAAAATAGAACGTAATATTATATTAAAATCATATATAGATAAAGAAAACTTAATTTTTGTGTTAGAGGTACCGTTAGTTGAAGCAGACACATACATATATTACAAGGTTATTCCTATCCCGATTCGTGAATCCTTAAAAACTTTTACCATTGTTCCCAAGTATCCTTACCTATTGGTGAATAGATTGAAATACAGGCCCGCAGCCAGTTCCTGAATGGGAAATATTTATGTAGCGAAGATAGTCTTATCCAATATCCTGATGAGACGTGTATCGAGCAAGTGATGCTGATGAAGAACAACTACAGTCAATGTCTACAAAATGAAATCCAAATTGAGAGGACCAAAATTCAGAAAATTACTAAACAGTACTGGATGCTGTATTCGGAAGACAACCTCGTGATAACTGAGGACTGCAATAATGAAGTTCGCAAATTTAACCTTCGCGGAACATTCTTCTTAACGCCGAACCAGAGCTGTTCAACACAGATGGGGAACGTTTTTGTGAACGCCGCTGCCAACTCGTCAAACATTAATCTTCAGCTGCCAGTAATACCAGTTCCAGAACTGCAATACTTTATCCAGAAGAAGACGTCATCCCTGGACCTCAGAAACGTGGACTTCAGTGACGTCAAAGAAGTGATAAAAAGTGCAAAATTTACTCTTAGTGAAAACGATTCGGATTTAGATATAGTTACTGTTAATGTTAGTATTTGGACTATTATTTTGTATTGTATTTTAATAATGTTTTGTTGTATTCTTGTCATAGTCAAATTCAAAGTTCGATTTTTCTGGCCAAATTCTCCGAAGTCTTCTACGTCACCTTCGGATAATTTTGCTCTTGGGGAGGGAGGAGTTAAGTGTACCAACACCCCCCAAATCCGCTTTATAAGCCCTTTACCCAGCGTGGGAACCGATAGACTACAGGTAATCTGATAAACTTACTGACGTCACAGGGTAAAGGGCAAGTAAGCATTTAGCTTCCTTATAAAGATTGTTTTTATGATAATTAGATGATTCCTATTTTGATTTTTGTACGATACTGTTACTCTGTCCGTTTGTTTTAAATAAATATATTTTTTTATAAAGTTTGGTTGCCGCAAACTTAATTAGTTCTAGTATAGGAGCTTGAAGGTGAAGGCGTAGTGTTCAGCCCTAACGTATTCCAGTTAGATAGATTCCAGGTAACGTATGGACCTGTAGTAACTATCACAAAGACATAATAACTAAGTTCTCAGGTAATATTAATTTTTAAAAAATTAACATTTTGACCTCTGGTCTTTGTGTGTGTGTGTGTCTATAGGCTGCAGTCATCACTTAACATCAATTTGAACTGCATGCTTGTTTGCCACCTTCATTACATTAATAAAAAGTATACTTTGTTTAAGTAATTCATTGCAAAGTGCATAAATTTTCTG
Source organism: Macrosoma leucophasiata (assembly GCA_036365455.1). Taxonomy (NCBI): domain Eukaryota; kingdom Metazoa; phylum Arthropoda; class Insecta; order Lepidoptera; family Hedylidae; genus Macrosoma; species Macrosoma leucophasiata. Next base: position 5,872,898 of record JAWQUS010000014.1, on the reverse strand, counting down.
GCTCCCATTCTAAAATTACTTAAACAAAGAAGCACATGCATATTTAAGCACAAACAACTGAGAAGAGCTGAGTTGTTTTTGAAAAATGCAAGGGCTTCAATAAGCTGTATACAATTAGTTATTTTAAAATAATTCAATGTTACCCATATCAGCGAGCTGAAAGCTCAATATAATCTATAGAAACCTGTGGAGTATGACATTCAATTTTCAAGAACACTTTAATACCTGTCCACAATCTACAAATAATTTTCTGATGATAAGTTCCAACGGCGAATTACGTTTTATCTTCAAAGTTTTTATTTCGCAGTAGTAAAAGCCACATCTTAAGAAACGTAAAAACTGATCTCTGACAGAGATACCATATCTAGAACGTGTTCTTTATGTAAGAAAACTTAAAAGAGATTATTGCAACTTGCCTGAAGTTTTAGGTTATAGGAAAGACAGTTTCAAATCCTTATCTTTAAAGAAGTAAACTCCAAAAATTTGTCAACGTTTAAGCATACTGGTGGTAGGGCTCCAGTGACGGAGCTCGCGGGCGTAGGCACCACCGCATTACCTAATATACTTGCCGCTAAATGGTAGTGCTTAGCATTATCGTATTCCGGTCAGGTGGTAATGTACGGCCCTGTAATTTCCGGCCGATTAATTTTTTTTTTAAATAACATGTACGGCCTTGTATTTTTGTAATTTAAAGGTAACGCATCTGCATTTTGGCCTTGGTCTTTGTGTGGATGTCTATAGGTTGCAGTCACATCCATAACATAAAAAAGTATACTTTGTTTAAGAAATTCATTGCAATGTGCATACATATTCTGGCTCCCAACACCATTCTAAAATTAGTTAAACAAAGAAGCACATGCATATTTAAGCACAAAAAACAGTTTACATATACGCTCACGATCCCGCCTAGACCGCAAGCGGCCGAAGGAAATTTTCCCACTGTAGAATGGAGTACAAAAACGAACTCCTCAACTAATTAACTGACATCAAAAGCCTTTATACTTAACCAAATGCGGGTACCCGAAAATTCTACAAAATTCGACCCTGTGTATTGTGGGTTGTAAGCATAGAGCAACTCGGGCCACCGTCCGCCGCGGCGGGCCGGAGGGGAGTAGCCATAGCTTTTATTACCGATGCAAAACAGTCTGTCATTTTTTGCGCGGGGAAATGCGTGTCACAAACACACACACTACAAAAATCGTCTATTACTACGAAACTCACACCTTGACTTTAACAAAATACATAAACATTTTCACGCACACAATTAAACATCAACCCCCTTTCTTCATAAACGTATTTTAGCTAAAGTGTTGCTAATCTCTTCTTTGTCTTTTTCTATCGTGCACATTTGACAATGCAACTGACAAAGACAAAGCATTCTATAGCTAAAACGTATTGTAGCGTCACGTTATTAAGCGTTATAATATAAACGCCGCAAGCTTAGCTTAGCGTTGCGTCGTCAGTTGTCCCGTAACCCTAGTGCCGCGCACACGCACCTCAACCCGCCTAAAGAAACCGTAAATATGTAACAGTGTAAATTCCGGATTATATGGTGATCACCAACAATGGACTTCTCATTATCCATCTCCTACAACCTGAACACGCAATAACCTTCACATTGGCAATATCACTCAAGAATCTCTAAAGTATCTTTTGTACGTTCATGAATAAGGGGGCTAGGCGACAGGCATATACCCATTTGGGCTTGTACTTTGACAGAGGGGAATGCCTGCATATGGCTACTCCCCTCCGGTACGCCGCGGCCGGTGGCCCGTGTTGCTCTATGGTTGTAAGTGTCGTATAAGCTTAACAACCATTGTCTGTAAATGAGAATGAAGAAAGTTGCGATTTTCGGTATTATGTATATTTGTGAAGCTTCAGAACACAATACATGCATGTGATCAAAGTCAAGTCTGAGGTTTTCATCGCATGAAAAGTTTGAGTTGTTAAGGATTTGTTGTTAGAGATTTAGTAAATGAGCTGTAAGGCGTATCTTATTTGCTGTTAAGTGTGTTACAATTGAATGTAAAACTAAAGTATTAGTATTTGAAAGAGATGAACAGAGAACAAATGCAAGGGTAGTAGTAGATGATGCGGTGTTAGCGCAGATGGATGAAATTGTACATCTTGGATGTGCTTTTAGCAAGGATGGTAGGTACACCGCTGACATAGAAAGGAGATAGTGCTTGCTGGGATTGCGTGAACGGAGCGTTGAGTAAGCTGCTAGAATCAAAACATCTCAGCCATCGGGCTAGTTTAGCCGTACATAATTCTGTACTTACTCCAACGCTTTTATATGGAAGCGAGAGCTGGGTATGCAGGAAAGACCATGAAAGACGCGGTCGAGATGAGATTTTTGCGCAAGATCTGTGGTGTATCGCTCACCGATAGCGTTCTTAAAGAAGATGTAAGAAAGAGGCTTTGTGCGAATGATTGTATCGGTGTAAAAATGAATTATCGGAAGACATACATAAAAAAAAAAGATCCGGACGAATTGAGAACCTCCTCCTTTTTTCGAAGTCGGTTAAAAAAGGCATACTCCATAGTTCGGGCATATAGAAAGAATGTCGAATGAGCGAATGACTAAACAGATATACAATGATGGTGCGGTCAATCTTAGGAGTCGGCGTGCATGTATGAAGATAATGATGAAAGTAGATGAGAGGTATGTCAGGACCGGGATATCTGGCGCTCTACACTCTTTGCCTACCCCGTTATGGACCTGGCGTGAAGGTTCATACATACATATATACGTGTGTTAAATAAATAAATAAATAAATATATATATATATATATATATATATATATATATATATATAATAATAAAAAAATATATGTATAAAAAATAATATTTATGTCGGAGTGGAAGCTAAATGTGACTACTAGCGCCATGTAGTCTATCGGAGACGTAACCTAATTACGACTAGGCTAGATTGTTGAATAGAGAATTCTAGGTGGCTACTTAGGTACTTGGATTTGTTACCTTAGAGGGGGATAGTGACTTGCCGATATCGGGTTTGTAAAGGCTAGCAAATAGTTCATGACGGTCAGTCACAGAGTAACGATCATTTAGTCACAGTCACACAGTTGAATCGAATTATTATAGGGCAGTTATGCTGCCAGTTAGAACAGTGAACGTCAGTGATATTAAAGTGATATAACGCGGGTAGTTCTGAATCAAATGGCCAGAAGACTAGTGATAGTAGTAGTATCGTATCCTGATAAATGTGGTTTCCCGGTTCGAAGGGTTTCTTGCCCGTTCTTTCCTGCCGGAGGTAATCGAATGGGCGGATCTTTGGCAATAAACGACTATTGCTTCACCTTTTGCCAAACCCTGTGCTTTATTTCATCACCCGCTCGAGTTCCCACCTACAGACGCCCACAAACACGAATAACATATCAGCTTATGGAAAGACACGCAGACAATACTACCTTGATGTCCTAGATGTCCTGACAAAATCCATACAAACGCTTATTCTGATATAACATAACATCAATTAGAACGTGTTTTTACACACACACACACACAGTTTTTACTGGTGGTAGAATTGATGCTGCATGTTTGGTAATGCGGTGGTGTCTACGCCCGCGAGCTCTGTCACTGGAGCTCTATCACCAGTAATCTGTATCAATGATCATTGTTTCGTTGTTCCAGTGAACGCAATCGCGATGCTGAATCCTCCGAGGTTCCATTCCTAGGGCGGGAAAAGCTGTTATTTTTTTAGGAAGTCCTAATTCGTCTTAGTAACATGTGAGATTGTGTGATATGGGAAGATTGTATGATATGGGAAAAAAACAAAACACTAATAAATTCGTTCTATGCATTTGTAGATTTCTGTACAAATGTATTGATATTTGACTTGTTTATTTATTTTAGTTAATAAATTTCTTAATTGATAACTTCTTCTAATCATTCATTAATTGAACTGTCGCCAATTGTAATAAATAAATATATCATTATTGTCAATTGACAAACACCATAATTTGTTAATGAGAAGATCATTTAAACTAGTCCAGTTGGTTTCACGCAAATCACGAACATACCTGAATACATACACTGTATTCAATTAAGCCAGGCCAAATCAATGTCCCTGCGTCACACCTACACAGCGCTATTTCATTGTTTATCTGGAATCTCCTCACATACAGAATTCTATAATTGTATCCCGTGCATGGTGGGAATCAAATGCAATTAATTATCTACACATTTCTCTAACTATTAGCTCGGACTTTTGTAATGAGCTTGGAGAGGCAGGCTCAGTGCTTATTATATCACAAAAACGGCCCTGTAATTTCCGGCACAGAGGCATAATACCTTAGGTCTCAGGAGTGGTTATGCATCTGCATATTGACCTTAGTCTTAATGTGGGTATCTATAGGCTGCAGTCATCACTTAACATCAATGTGAACTGCATGCTTGTTTGCCACTCACATTACATAAAAAAGATAACTGGCGAATCGTGTGTGTTTGCATGTGTGCTTGAACGTATCCATTTATCTCTACCTACTCCTTCGGGGATTACAGGCGTAACGTTACAATATTCTTTACTGGTTTGTCACCGCACTACCTAATCTATCTGCCGTGAAACGGTAGTGTTCACTACTATCGTGTTTGGGTTAGATGGGAACGTATGGCCCCATAATAACTATCACAAACACACAATAACTTATTAGGTCTCAGGGTTGGGCGTCGTCATCTTGGTGTGGCCGCCCGCCACCTTTTGTTGTTGCAGCCGAGTGCCGAAGTAGCCCGCTACAATCATTGCGAATAGAAGAGGATGAGAGCGCAGCAGGACCTGGATGCCAGTATCATGGTGACATGAGTCCATGGTGCCCACCTCGTCCACCACAGCCCCCAAGGGGGTGCCAAACGCCGTCGTAGCCGCAGGGCAGAAGAAGCTGCAGCGGGGGATGCCCCGGTGCTGCATTCGCGTCGCGCGAATGGTGCGCGCGAAGACCAGTGATGATGATCAGGGGTGGCTACGCATCTGCATTTTGACCTCTGGTTTTAGCGTAAATGTCAATAAACTGCAGTCGTCACTTAACATCAATGTGAGCTGCAGGCTTTTTTGCCACCATCTATACATAAAAAAAATATACCAATGAACAACTTGAAACGCGTTTTCTAATCTTTTTTCATCCCTTAAACTATAAACTTAAACTATAAATCGCAACAAGGTAATGAACAAAGGCCTTATGGGCGGTTCGCCCATGTATTCGCACATTTTCCGACCATTTATTTGTAAATCTCAATAACAATATTATGTTAAAAAAAATTGTACGTCGTCGTTTCGCGACAAAATGTAAGAGGGCATGTATGTCTCTTCACGCCAGGTCCCTAACGGGGTAGGCAGAGAGTGTGGAGCGCCAGATATCCCGGTCCTGGCACATCTCCCGTGCCTCGTCTACGTTTATCATTCTCTTCATACATGCACGCTGATAACGACTTTTGACCCCATAGGGTATACTTGTAATAGGGTCACCACATGTATTCCTTTCACCATCTACGTAACCTACATCTTACACAAATAAATTATTCTTAATATCTGTAGGGCATACAAATAATTGTCGCGATTGAACCCGTGTCCCTTTGCATAAAAGTAGTCCCCGTAGTCTCACACCGCTAGAAAAACCGGGTCGTCAAAATAAAATAAGTTACTTTTATATGTAATGAAAGTGGCAAACAAACGCGCAGTTAATAATATTGATAAAAAGTGATGCGCGCATGGCCCCGCGGCTGGTGTGGATCGGAAGCGATCTACTCGGTTAAGCGATACCGGCTCGGTCGGGTGGGTGATGGGTGACAGTTAGTGGCAATTTAAAATGCGCGTTTCTGTGCTTCGGAGGGTAAGTTAAGCCGTAGATCCCGGTTGCTATCGATAGATAGCAGTCATTAAACTTTGTCGGAGGCCTTAGGGACGGTTTTAATCATCATAAAATTATCTCCACCAACCCGTATTGGAGCAGCGTGGTGGAATAAGCTCCAGGCCTCCTCCCAAGAAGGGGAGAGACTCGTGTCCAGCAGTGGGACGTATCAAGTGTTGGCTTTATAAAGTGATGACTGCAGCCTAAAGACTAAAGGTCAAAATGCAGATTTGTTATTTTTTATTTATCCATATATTACAGGCAACAAAATTGATTAAAATTAAACAACTAGAACTAAATACCTTATAAACTAACATACATATTAATATATATATATATATATATATATATATATATTATAGTGTTAGTACATAAATCTTAATACTATGTTAGTACACTTCACTTGCACTGTGTCATTGTGCGTTCGAGTGGCACTTGTCCCCGGAAGCGACGGAACACCACATCTTGCGGCTAAAAGCTTTCCTCCATGACGAGGTGCAGCAGGAATGTCGGCACACGCACCACGAACGACTTGAAGTTGACGTTACGGCGCGACTCTAGCAGCTGCACTCTCAGCGTGTACTTCAGCTTTCGACGAAGAAACTCCACGACGTCCTCCGCCTCAGTGGTGTAGTGGAGGCGGGAGATGTACACCGGGGTATTCGGTTTAGCTGCGTGTAAACCTATATTGGGCTCCACGGAAGCCTTACCGCAGCTGTTCTTGTTGGGTCGCTGACGGCGCTTCCTCCTTTGCACCATCACGAAACCATCATTATCATCAGCCCGCTTCGTGTCCTTTTCAGGCCCGGACTTCGCAGGGAGCGTCGTAGAGACGCTCTCAGTGACCATACGGTCTAATCGTGTAGGAGGCCGTGCAGCGCGGGGAGGGGCTGCGGGGACGGGGCGGGGCTGCAGGCATAGGATTCGGCGCCGGCGACAATACCGCTGACGCGAAACTTGCAGGCGATGCATCGAGGGGGCAAGCACCTCGCACGGTGTTGATGTTATTAGACACCGTCGGTGACCTAGTTACTGCCACAGTATTACGCGACTCTTTTACTTGGTTGCGCAAATCAGCGACGGTAACTTGGGAGGCGTCTAACTTATTTTGCACCTCAACTAAAACTTGCTAAACTTGCCTTCAAAGAAACGATGTCTCTCAAAAGGCAACTCACGTCCACGTGGTCAAAGGTTACCGGAGGCAACTAGTTTAGATCCTTGGCCACAAACGTCGGCATCTCATCAGGATCCACCTCCTTCAGCAGGGTAATTATATCTTGCAGACTCTTCTTAGTCCCGTCACGCCTGCGGGACACCATCTGGTCGCTTCTGTTCAGCAACTTAAACAGCAACAGCTTGGTATTTGCTATTTCTTGTTCGCTGAAACTCGTTGAACATATTTGGATGGCGGACACCTCGTCCATCACATCCAATTTCTGTTGCAAGAAAGCCAACAGCTCGTTCGCCACCAGTGTATCACTCATGGCAACCAAAGGTTCGTGCGACGGCTAGTGCCGCGCTAAACGAGAGTAGGCAGCTCGTCCGATTCGGAGCGCGGCACACGCACGACTGAATGCAGATGAGTTGCCACTGTTATATCTTTGTGGTAGTCATAATGGGACTAATTAATGGAATAATTATAATAATATAGTGCTGAACACTACCATTCGTCAGATAAATTAGGTAATACGGTGGCCTACGCTTTCTAACTCCGACTGAAGCTCTGATCAGTAAACTCTGAATATTATATCAATTTTGTTAATGATATAATAAAAAACCTAAATGTTAACATGTCCACGTGTACCAGGTACCACGATGTCGGCGTCGATGTTTTTCTATTCCCTGGATTTTTCACGGCGCGTGTTTACCTACATCGTGACATTATCAAAGGCGTGACAGCGTGTTTGTATCACGTCTAATCAAAGGAATTTCGTTCCTTTACAGTATTAGTTAACGTTGTAAACAGATCCGTTGACTGATAGTTTGATATAACTTTGTGAATACCTACGAAGAAATTGTCAGGTTATAAATGTCTTGTAGTGGATTGGTAGCTATTTAATCGTAGCATCACCTAAAATATGTATTACATTTGTAACTTTTCTCCGTAAAACACCTAAAGCGTTTTTTTTTCAAGCTATTGCATAGCTTCTATCGAGGGCCTTGAGCGCGAGGACCGAATCCAGAAATTCCGTAACGAAAAAACCTCACGCTCCCCACTCCAACGGGCACGGAGGTGTGGCTTGAAGGCTGTGCATTGTCTAACGTCGTTTCTTTTTGGCAGTCTTCGACACGGTGTTTGTGTGCGTGCAACTAGACGTATTGTACGACTCTACGAAGCTCGCACGAATCGAGACGAGCTGCGCCGAAATCGGACGAATACATAAGCAGCTGTTTATATGTATTGTAAAATAATAAAAATATTTCAAACAATATTAACTTTTTATTTAATAAAAGAAAAAAAAAATGTTTTCTTATCGGTCACCACACTCAAAAAAGTGTAACTTGAAATAATATCAAAGATAAAAGAAATAGTGCATAAATAAAATAAATAAATAATTATAATTGAATGTTGATACAAAATGCTATGCAATAGTTTTACCGCGGCATTCCCCGAGTGCCACACGTCGATTTTTTATTAATTCATTTTTTATTAAGCATGCAGTTCACATTGATGTTAAGTGATGTCTGCACCCCATAGACACCCACATGAAGACCAAGGTCAAAATGTAGATGCATTACCACTCCTAAGGCTTAAGGTGTTATGCCTCTGTACCGGAAATTACAGAGCCGTACATTACCACCTGATCGGAACACGATAGTGCTGAACACTACCTTTTAGCAGCAAGTAAATTAGGTAGGCAGCGGGTTGGCCACTAACCCACCCACCTCCACCAATCCGCATTGGAGCAGCGTGGTGGAGTAAGCTCCAGGCCTCTCCTCAAAAAAAAGGGGAGAGACTAGTGCCCAGCAGTGGGACGTATAATGAGTTGCCATTATTATTATTATATCACTCATTTATTTCGAAACTTATTAAATATTTTTTTACATGTATAAGTACAAAAAACAAATATATATAAAAAAATAAAAAAATATTATTATTATTCCACTTATTTATTCATGAGACTTATTAACTATTTTTTTACATATATATGTATAAAAAAACAACAAATATATATAAAAAAAATAATAAATAGTGTGCCGCCGGCAGCGGGAGCAGGGTCCAAACTGCCGTTGGTTAGGGCACAGAGACAGGAACCTCCTCACTATGCGTGCCGTGCCGAGGAGTACTGCTTTCTGTATCAGACTTTTGATCCATACACCTAGCGAGAGTCTCTTGAGATGTTGGTCGAGGCTCTTCGCTATCAGCCCGTTCACCGATACGACTATCGGCACAATGATGGCCGAAACAACATCCCACATGGCAACAACCTCGTGAGCCAGATCAAGATATTTAATTTCCTTATCTTTTTCGGCCTTCATGAGATTCTCATCATGCGGGACGGTGATGTCGACCATCATTACGCGGCGCTCCGAGCGATCTATCACCACTATATCAGGCTTATTGTCAACAATAGTCCTGTCAGTGATGATAGATCGGTCCCAATACATCGTGACATGGTCATTTTCGAGAACTGGGTCGGGCACATACCTGTAGTACGGCACCTCCGCGGCTACAAGACCGTATTTCAAGGCAAGTTGCTGATGGATTATCCTGGCTTGGTTGTGTCTGTGCAAGTATTCGCCGTTGGCAAGACTCGAACAGCCGGAAACAATATGCCTGATTGATTCACCCAGTCGATGGCATGCCCGACATATGTCGACCGTTCCATCCTTCAGGATAAACTTCCGGTAGTTATTGGTCATTACCACTTCGCCCATAATTGCACGAACAAAACCTTCGATTTCCCCAAAGAGGTCACCGAATCGTAGCCAGGCCACAGAAGCTAAGAAATCTACATCGGGCCCATGGAGGGCCCGGTAATAACGCCCGTGTAGCTCCTTGCCTTGCCATACAATCCTGCGGTCGCTAGTCGTGGGCATCTCAGGTTTGCGCCAGTTCTTTTTAGCCAAAGAGAGAGGGGTGAGTTTGCTGTCGATCGCCACCACATCCAGATGCATCTCTCCGCCGGCGGTCTGGAAGTATTCTCGGAGATTACACACCTCACGGTTGTGTAGGGTCTTAGCGCTTAGAACACCACGAGCCCCACATCTCCGTGGGATGTATAATCACATCACCGAAGACCGTGGGTGATGCATGCGGTGCGCTGTCAGTAAAGAGCGGACTCGCCTGTCAAGGGCATCCAGTTCGGTCTGAGTCCACTAGAGTATGCCGAAGGAGTACAGCAAGACCGGCATGACCCAACCGTTGAAGGCGCGCACCCTATTACCGCCCGATAAAAGACTTTTCAGTACTTTTGTCAGGCGACCAAAGAAACGTTCCTTCAACGATTGTCTCATCTCGACCTCGCGTATACCTAAGGCCTCCGCCATACCCAAGTACTTATAGATCTCGGTGGCAGAGAGGTTTCGGAACGGGATGGAACCCGGGAGATTCATTCCCTCGGATTCCATTATCTACCCCTGTCGTACATGCATAACAGCGCATTTATCGATTCCGAATTCCATCCTGATAGAGTTACTGAAGTTTTCAGTTACCTTCAGTTGCTTTCAGTGCTTGGAATTACTGGAACCGAACAATTTCAAGTCATCCATGTAAGGCAGGTGAGATATCGTCCGACCACCTCTTCGCAACCGATAGCCAAGCCCCGAAGCCTATAGCAGCGTGCTGAGAGGATTCAGGGCCAGGCAAAACCATAAGGGGCTCAGACTATCGCCCTGGAAAATGCCCCTGGCAATTCTCACAGGTATGCCAACCGCCAGGGGCTGCTGAGATCCTGGATAGCGAAGAACCGCACTCCACTGCAGCATACATGAGCCCAGAAAGGCCCGAAGAGTTGAATGAAGTTTATACAACTCCAGGACCCGCATGAGCCATGTATGCGGCACGGAATCGTAGGCCTTCTTATAATCTATCCAGCAAGTCGACAGACACTTTCGGTTGCGACGAACCTGCTGGCTAATTGCCATGTATATGAGGAGTAGCTCCTTAGTACCGCGGGACCCACTCCTACATCCATTCTGAGAGAGAGACAAGATGGAGGAGTCTTCAATGTGTTTAGTTATTTTAACTCTCAGAATGGATGTAAGAACCTTATAAAGCGACAAGTTATTGGTCTATAATTTTTGAGTTCCGCGGTACTACCTAATTTATGGAGCACGTGGGTCACACCAGTCGTTAAAAACTGTGGGAGTGAGCCTGATTCCAGAGATGCCTGAAACTGGATTGCTAAACGAGCGTGCGAACTTCGTAGCCACTTCAACCAGAAATTATGCAGTCCGTCCGGTCCCGGCGATTTCCAGTTCGGCATCGGACGGACTGCATTGGCTACGTCTTCTTCTGTTATGTTTATAGAATTCATTTCTTGAATTGGTTCACACGCTCTTTCAACATTCTGCATCCAGCCACCCTCAGAGTGACCGACCGGTTCCGACCAGATGCTGCGCCAAATGAAAGCATAGCATCATCATCCGGCCGACTCCGGTCAGCCACTCCTTGGTTAGGCAGCTCCCACATTCTATAGACCCTCCTTTGATCACTTTGGAACATGCTATTCTGTTCGTACCGGTCCACGCGTTCTTTATATCAGTACCAGTTGGGGACCGAACGGACTGCATAGGCTACGTCGTCTAAAGTTATACGGATCTTGTCCATTTCTTTGATTGATTCGCACGCCGGTCTGATTTCCCCCATCCAGTCACCTTCCGAGTGACTGACAGGCACCGACCAGATGCTACGCCAGAACTCATTAATAGCTGCATCATCCGGTGGGCGCATGCCAGCCACGTCGGAATCAGGTCGCTCCCACTTTCTGTATACCCATTTTTGATCCTTTTGGGACATGCGGTTTCCGTTGTATCGATCTTGGCGTTCTCTATATCGACGTATTCGGTTTGCCCATGCATATACTTTTTGTTTCAGGTAATCGATTCGCTCTGTGACACGGGCATTATAGTTTTGGGGACTGCAATCAGTTCCCGAAAATGCCCGTTTCACAAAGCGCATCACCCGTGGGCGCGTGTTACCCACCTTTAAGCTAATTAATTTCCCAATGAGTACCCTGGTCTCGGTGATACGTTGCTCTATTCTGCTCTGCCAGGTAGGTACGGCGGGTCTCGGCCACGTATCTGTGTCAGTGTTTGGGAATTTAACACAAGCTACGCGGCACACCGCTACAGCCGCACAGTACAGAATAGAGTGAGCAGCACCGAGATCTTCACAGCTGTCAAAATAGTTTGACAGTTGTGAATCCAGGGCACACACTAGCGCGATGTTATGTTTATGCATGGGCAACCGTGGTAAACGCGGTCTGAGGTTTGTCGGTATGAACCGGTACTCAGAAAGCGCATGTTCCAAGGCGCTCCTTAATTTATCACTGTAGTGGGTACTCACAGTTGTAATCCCGTCAGCGTCTTCCTCGCATTCGGAACGCGGCAAAATTATTATTATTATTAATTAGGTAATACGGTGGTGCCTATAATAATTTACACTTACGTACGTAATTTGGCTTACAAAACAGTTATGGCGATCAACAACTCTCAGTTTTGATATTGTAAAAACGTGTTATGTAAAACACGGCAAAAATTATGTTAACTACAAGTCAACAAAGAATGACGACAAAACACTCTTCCTCTTAATCAAACAAAACTGCCAGGCAACACATCATTAAAACGAGCGGAATGAAATAACATCAGCATAACCTAATTAACATCTCGTGGGCATAAGGAAATGTAATTATTGTGCGCTAAATATTAATATGTTTTTTATTTCTAAGCATACATAATTATGGTAAGCAGCTTTGTTTATAATGTATGTATGTATACATCTTCACTCCAAATTTCTTTTTTATGTAATGGAAGAAGCAAACAAGCATGCAGTTCACATTGATGTTAAGTGATGACTGCAGCCTATAGACACTAACACAAAGACCAAGGTCAAAATGCAGATGCGTTACCAATCCTGAGGCTTAAGGTGTTATGCCTCTGTCCCGGAAATTACAGAGCCGTACATTACCACCTGACCGGAACATAATTGTGCTGAACACTACCATTAAGCGGCAAGTATATTAGTAATACGGTGGTGCCTACGCCCGCGAGCTCCGTCACTGGAGCTCTACCACCAGTGAAAATGTCTATATGTTACACTTAACATCCATGAGAGATGTACGTTTGTTTTTTATGTAATGAAAGTGGCAAACAAGCACGCAGCTCACATTGATGTTAAGTGATGACTGCAGCCTATAGACATCGACACAAAAACCAGAGGTCAAATGCAAATGTGTGGCCACTCCTGAGACCTGAGTTGCCATGTCTCTGTGATAGTTTTTACGGGACCATACATTACCATCTAAACGGAACACTGATGCTGAACACTACCATTTAGCAGCAGATAAATCAGGTAATGCGGTGGTGCCTTCGCCCTCGAGTTCCTTACTGGAACTCTACCACCATCACAACAAACTGAAAAATCAAAGCAATACACTTACTCCCTTATTGATAAACGTATTTTTAAAGTGTTGTTTATCTCTCCCTTCTCTTTTTCTATCCTGCACATTTGATAATGCAACTGACAAAGACAAAGCATTCTATACTTAAAACGTATCTAATGTACGTTTATGAATAAGGGGGTTAGTCTAAAACTGGATGAAAATTAATTAAAATTTCGCCAACATATTAAAAACCTTAACCCTATAAAGGCATGTTAACAAACTTATGTATACCACAATATTTAATTAAGAATTTTCATTATGATTCGTGTAACACAACTATTAGTCTACTCTATAAATCATAATCTACGGGAAGCTTGACACCGACTCTCCGAGGACGACGGCCGCTTGCAAAATTAAATTCAATTTACTCGTCTTGATTAGTTTCACGAATATAATACCGCTTTATTAGATGCAGGCTTTCACTTCATTGTTTTACTAATCCGGTCCTGCAGTATGAAGACAGGAGTGACGTAAATAAAGGTAGTACAACCTTAATTAAAACTAAGTTAATATTATTCAGTTTAGACATAAAGTGTGAAAATTATGTTGAATCAAGGGAAAGTTTTGTAAGTCAGACGTGTTTCATAATTTAGGAATTTCAGGCTGGGTTGCACCACGATGTTTGTTAAAGTTATTGTAACTTATCTACTGGTGGTAGAGCTCCAGTGACGGAGCTCGCGGGCGTAGGCACCACCGCATTACCTGATTTATCGTGGCCCTGTAATTTCCGGCACAGAGGCATAACACCTTAGGCCTCAGGAGTGGTAACGCATTTGCATTTTGACCTTGGTCTTTGTGTGGGAGTCTATAGGCTGCAGTCATCACTTAACATCAATGTGAACTGCATGCTTGTTTGCCACTTCAATTACACAAAAAAAAAAAAAAAGAAATCTGTTAAATGGTTACAGTCTTTGTCACATTATGATGAGATAGAAAATTTACTGAAAGTACCTAAATAATGTCATTACCATACAAACAAACAAAACAAAATTATCACACCGTAAATTCAAATTAATCCAAACTATAGTTTCATATCATAACACACACACACACACACTCAATTGAAACATGTAATATTTAATTTGCTACTTATTTTTTTGGTAATTTTTAAGCATTAAAAAAAAGTAAAAAATTTTACTTATGATTTTGGAAATAAGTTTGAAGGTGGGCGTTGATATCTGCGACACTGTTTATACTACTGCTGGTATCATCGTTTCCCTTGGTATCGTCTTTCTGTTATTAATCTATAGGTATATATATAAATAAAAATCAATTGCTGTTCGTTAGTCTCGCTAAAACTCGAGAATGGCTGGACCGATTTGGCTACTTTTGGTTTTGAATGATTTTTGAAAGTCCAGGGAAGGTTTAAACGGTGAGAAAAATTCGAATAATTGTTGAGAAAACCCTAAAAACAGCCATTTTATTTCCCCATACACAGGTTTTCTAACTAAAACGTAGACTCAATTTGAACTTTATTACTATTTTATAAAGTTCATATTAAGTTACAAGCACCCATTGTTGTCTAAGCAATGTAGATGTGTTCCTAACGTCAAAGAGTCAACAAATCTTTTTAACAGGACGAAGTCTGTCGTGTCCGCTAGTTCAAAATAAAGATTATTATATAGAAAGACGTGAAATGTTACAATAACTTTAACAAATATCTTTGTGCAACCCAGGCTTAATAATGGCAACCCATTATACGTCCCACTGCTGGGCACGAGTCTCTCCCCTTTTTGGGGGGAGGCCTGGAGCTTACTCCACCACGCTGCTCCAATGCGGATTGGTGGAGGTGGGTGGGTTAGTGGCCAACCTACTGTCGGATGTTTTCAAACCGCCCATAAGGCCTCCGACAAGGTTTAACGACTGCTATCCATCGATAGCAACCGGGACCGACGGCTTAACGTGCCCTCCGAAGCACGGAAACGCGCATTTAATTTGCCACTAGCGGTCACCCATCACACTACCCGACCGCGCCCGTAGTGCTTAACCGAGCAGATTGCTTACGATCTACACCAGCCGCTGGGCCATGCGCGCTTCAACCCAGGCTTAGAGTTGTTAAAAAATAATTTCACTTACTTGGGAAAATGCAATATGGCATATTTATTTTTTTCACCTGCTTAGATGGATTGATTGAGATTCTTCATAAAAATGCGTTTTTTATGTAATCGACTTTAAAATTTTAAATTTGTAATCTATTGTTATACAATAGCTTCTATTATAAAATATAGCAATTCAGATTAAAAAAGCTTCATACAGTTGAAAATAATACCTAACTAAATTTTGCCCGAATGTCATTCATGCGTATTAAAATAGTAAATGATTTATTCGTTCCCAATATGCAAATAACAACAAATTGAACGTAACAATAAATTGATGGCTACCCAAAATCCGTAATATCAGTCCTCCAATTAATCTCAATAAGAGTCAATGCGGCATAAACGAATCACGTCATAACATCACGGCTCGATGTTTGCACCAATATTAATTTGCCCATCTGAGCCGAAACATCTGATTGAGTCTTTTCAATAGATGCGCGTCCAAGTGTGAACAGGCAACATCCGAAATACCTGTTGTAGTAAGTTAGGTGTAGACCTTACTTACAACTTTCTATTGTCTAAAGTGTATATTACTACTATAACTACTACATAATATACACTTTCGATAAAGATTGCAATACATAATTTAAATTAATTTAGGTATTTTAATTTTTTCGATTATAAGAAAAATTAACAAACGAAGGGATATCTTTGATAATCCGACCCATTTATACTAAAGTTACACGCCTTTTTAACTTTCCTAAAAGTGGTTCGGATTATTAATTTTTTATTTTTATTTAAAAAAAAAGGACGCAATCAAATGATAAAAAAAAATCAACAGCTGTCAAACAACATTTATATTTTTATATACATCCTCCAATTAGTCTCAATATGAGTCAATGTGACAAAAATTAATCACGTCATAACATCACCACACGGTTCGGTGTTTCGACCAATGTTGATTTGCCCATCTGAGCAGAAACAGCTGATAGAGATCCCGATAGATGCGCGTTTAAACGTAAAAATACAACGTAGGGAATGCTCATAAAAATCACTATGTATACATTCACTCCGTATAATATTTGTATTGTTATACATTTGAAAGCTTTATCAACTAGAAAGAGTAGAAAAAAAATCGCTTTCAATAGATTTGATAAATGAAAAGTTATTAGTGTATGCGAATATATTATTCCTATGTCAAGTAACTATCCAATTTTGGTAGATGTAATTTAATAAATAATATGCATCAGTAACACGTTATTGTATTTTTCGTGAACGTTATTCATGGGTATAAATATAATGAAAGACAGTAAATGTTTTTAATGTAATTTCAAGGCATGTTGTTAATAAATAATAATAATAATGGCAACCCATTATACGTCCACTGCTGGGCACGAGTCTCTCCCCTTTTTTGGGGGGAGGCCTGGAGCTTACTCCACCACGCTGCTCCAATACGGATTGGTGGAGGTGGGTGGGTTAGTGGCCAACCCGCTGTCGGATGATTTCAAATCGCCCATAAGGCCTCCGACAAGATTTAACGACTGCTATCTATCGATAGCAACCGGGACCGACGGCTTAACGTGCCCTCCAAAGCACAGAAACGCGCATTTAATTTGCCACTAGCGGTCACCCATTACACTACCCGACCGCGCTCGTAGTGCTTAACCGAGTAGATGGCTTACGATCTACACCAGCCGCTGGGCCATGCGTGCATCTGTTCTTAATAAAAAAATAAAATTAAACGAACGAATTTACGACTGGCAAACAAAATTCATAAAACCAGGGTTGGTTTTATGAATTTTGTTTGCCAGTCCAATTAATCACAATAAGAGTCAATGTGGCATAAACGAATCACATCATAACATCACGGCTCGGTGTTTCGACCAATATTAATTTGCCCATCTGAGCAGAAACAGCTGATTGAGTTGTTCCAATAGATGCGCGTTCAAACGTTAAGATACAACATCCGGTATGATGGTAATTAGCCATATATATAATGTTCACTATAAATAATATTATAATTAATGACATTTTAAATATTGTTCATAGGTAGAGACTGATCATAACAATTGAATTACACCAATGAGTTTACGGCTGCGAAAAAATATCCATGAATGTTGTTAAGTTTTTGTGAGCTGCTGTCATTAAAATATAATCAGTTTTCAGATTTTTGTCGCGTTTGTTAAACTAAAATGATTATTTAAACATTTTCAAACTGCTTTCTGACGAATGTCGCCTCAATCTGACCAAGACCATGGAAGCTAAAAAGCGGACAAAAGGTCGGGTTGGTTTCAGATAATAATTTTAGTTCGATATTTATATATTGAATTAAAATATAATAATGGCAACCCTTGATACGTCCCACTGCTGGGCACGAGTATCACCCCGTTTTTGGAGGCCAGAAGATAACTCCACCTCGCTGCTCTAACGGGGATTGGTGGAGGATTAATTTGCTCATATAAGGGTTAGTGGCCAACCCACTGTCGGATGTTTTCAAACAGCCTATAAGGTCTCCGACAAGGTGCTACACACGACACTGATGACTATTGATAGATAGCAGTCGTTAACGGACCTTAGCCGTCACGGGCCTACGGCTTAATGTGCTCTCCGAAGTATGGAAACGCGCATTTTAATTTGCCACTAGCGGTCACCCATCACACATCCGACCCCGCCCGTATCGCTCAACTGAGTAAGGCGCTTGCGATCTACACCAGCCGCGGAGCCATGCGCGCTTCTAGTTCAGTATACGCAAGATAAATACAAAAGCTAATTTTATTTCGAAAAATCATGAAACCATTCTACTAATTAATCTCAATAAGATTCAGTGTGGAAACGAATCATGCTAGAACATCTCACTCATCTATACTCGGTGTTTCGACCAATATCAATTTATACCCCTTAGGCAAAAATAGCACAATAGGTCATTTCAATGAATATGCGTTCAAACGTAAAGATACTCGTACAACATAGAGAATGGTCGTAATTAGCCTTATATGTATAGATGTCCACTACAGAGAATATTTTCATTGTTCATGATACTGTTCCATACATTTCTGGGCCCAGGTGTTAACACTGTATAAATTATGTGGTTTTAAAATGACTATTAAATGAATAATTTGAAATTCGGGCATTTTTTGAATTGCTAGTAGTTGAAGTATAAATGATCAAGTAAAGGTATGGTTAGATTGCTAATAGTTGACTATATTACAAAATGTATTGTGTAATGGGTTAACCAGTAACGATTTTGCAGAATTAATGCACAAAATTACCCGTTTCCTTTAGTATTCACAATGCTTTGACTTAATAACAGCAAATTATAAATAAAAACAAATATGAAAGAAAAATATAATAAATGTAATTATATTTTTCTGTAATTTCCGACACAGAGGCATAACACCTTAGCCCTCAGGAGTGGTAACGCATCCGCATTTTGACCTTAGTCTTTGTGTAAGTGTCTATAGGCTGCAGTTGTCACTTTACATCAATATGAACTGCATTCAAATACTCGCTAGAGAACACAAACCCATTCCATGAATGGTACGCGAGGCTATTGAAATTAAAAAACACCCAAATGACAATGACAGATTGTGACCCACCATTTACACGAAATGTAAATTAAAGAAAAACTATGTTATGAAAATAGAATTCCTAGTTAATAAATCTTTTTTCTGTATAACTTGAGGTTAATAATTACGTTAAAAAAGTCTTGAATATGGTTGTTCCTAATTAGAATCGCAATCAATTGCGTTACTCAAAATAACAATCAAGTACTTTAAAACGTTCTAACTCAAGTTTTAATCCCTCAAAGTTAGTTTTAATCCAAACATATTATTTTCGTATATGTAATTAATATAAAATTATTTTTAAATACTTACAAACGCTGTGTTTACTATTGAAACGTTGACAATGTAGGTATCGGTCAACATTACTACTGTCATAGATTTTCGATCTACCCGAAAAACAATTGTACTTAAATAAAATAGCAACAACAAACCTAGGTACTTATATCAAAGAACTGTTCTTTAAATATAAAATACTTTACTTATACTCAACGTAAAGTTTTGCAGAAATCAGAATGATTTTATACTTCCAGTCTGTATGGACCATGTCTTTTGCCTTACTGTGTGTACTTTACCAAATGTGTATTACTGCGGCCGTGCCATGCATGACATGTCTTAAGTTTACACACAAACTACAAGTTTAAAAGTGATTAAATGTGTGTGTAAGTAATCAGTGATTAAATCTCAGCAAAAAGAGGTATTTGCCGTGCTGGTAAATTACTGTTTTCAAGTGGGTCAAAGTTCTATATAATTTCTGGCTTTGTCATTTCAATAGAGAAGATGGATGGCGATTATCAACTTCATGGGATCCCATACTTAGCAAGATTCAATCCCAGCCGCAGCAGTCTGCAAGACCTCAAGATACCATAAGTAATTATTGTGTTAATCCTGAACGCTACGCAAATACGAAAATACGGCGTTTACGAAATCGATGGAGGTAGCTACATATAATTTTTTCACACTTCTGTCAGACAAATGTCACCTCAGTCTGTCCGGGACCACGGAAGCTGAAAAGCGACCGAAACGTCGGGTTGATTTTAAAAATCATTTTAGTTTAATATACGCGAGATAAATCCGTAAAAATAGTTTTATTTCAATGAGTGTAGCTCGCGAAAACCTATCATGCTAAAAAGCACTTCATGGGATTTAATATTTTTTAATCACCGGAATAAAAACAATCTTACTTACAACAGTAGTAGCAGCACTCTATATCCATGTGCAATTTTAAACTTTTTATCGGAGAGTTACAATATTTTGAATTCCAAGAAATGTTCTACAGGTTCACTAGAAAATATTTCAAACTTATTTTCCCTTATAATTTGGTATGTGCAAGCAAATTGAATGCTAGAAAATAAAAATAACAAAATATTAATGTAATATATCAATCTCAACAACAGTCAATGCGGCGTAAACGAATCTCGTCATCACATAATACCATCAGTGTTTCGACCAATATTAATTTGCTCATCTGAGCAGAAACAGCTGATTAAGTCGCTGCGATAGAAGCGCGTTCATATGGAAAGATACTACTGTTTATTTGGTTGTATGCTATGTAATTAAAAGTATGAACTAAGGTCTCCGGAGTGGCAATGCATCTGCATTTTGACATCTGGTCTTTGTGTGTGTGTCTTTAGGCTGCAGTCATTACTTAATATCAATGTGAACTGAACGCTTGTTTGCCACCTTCCTTATTGTATGAATCTATAATGAAAAAATCACACTGTATTTAGTGGAAAGTGCATCCTCGCAGCTGTTTGAACATTTTTTCAATTTCTTCTCAAAGCTCGACGGATGTGACCGGTCATAAATCTAGGCGAGCCTTTTTTCCGAGCGGATCTCGCATCCTCACATCGATTGGGTTCATCCATCTATCAGGCTGTTTTGGCAATCAGTAGAGTATCAGAATTATTTTTATGAATATCGCCATTTGTTTTTAATTGTGTGTAATACAATTATAAGTTATGGAATCGTACATTATATTTTGGACACCTTTGTGGAGCTAGATCAGCATTTAGAAATGTTTGGCTAAATGCTGATCTAGCTCCACAAAGGTGTTAAATGTAATAATCAAAGTGTAATGTTGATATTATATTGTTAATTTTAAGCTTGTTTAAATTATGGAAAATTGTAAAAATATGCCTAAGAGATATTTTTAAGAGAGCCGACTGAGTTTTTTCCGGCAAGTTTTTCTCAGATCATATTGGCCTTTGGAACTTTGCCGGTGAATGACAAAGAATGACTCTTTTTCTTTTCTTTTTACTCTTTGTTATCAGTTTGTAAAGGGGAAAAGAGACATTCTACTGATATACTTTTATATTAGTTTATTACATTTAGTTTTATCTTAGTGATATTCTTGACTTTACATATATTTTTTATCTTGTTTGACATGTATATCAATTGTTATTCGTTTTAATTTATTTTGTTTGTTTTTGACGTGTCATAAGAGGTGCCTGTCACCCTAAATGAATAAATGAGTTTCTGATTCTGATTCTGATTCTGGCATAATACTATATTTTACTGGTGTAGAGTTCCAGTATCAGAGCTCGAGGGCGCAGGCACCACCGCAATACCTAATCTATCTACCGCCACATGGTATGTTCCAATTTTTTTAATGTAAGATAGTCAATTTATTGAGGAACGCTATATGCTATATAACATTAGGCTTAGATGAACAGGAGAGGAGCAGCAATAAAAAATATTGCGAAATGACTTACTCTACTGATTGCAAAAAATGTTAATTGTAGCCTTGCGAAGCCGGGGCGCTATAAAGAAAGCTTGATCGACTAAAAAGTGTGACAGTATATATTATTATGACACATGATATTAAAAAAACATATTTCATATCTAATGTTAATGCATTAGATATGGAATATGTTTTTTATACTATTTATTAGTTATAATATTTTTATAAGGTATAAGAAATCGAAATGTATTCAGTAAGAACTGCATCCCGTCAACTATTTGAGCACTTATTCAATTTTTGCTCGTAGCTCGACGGATGTGACCGGTCATAAATCTAGGCAAGCCCTTTCCCGCGCGAACCTCGCGCTCTCACATCGATTGGGTTCATCCATCTGTCATGCCCCTTAATCAACGAATCCTTTAAACCTCCGAGAATTCCTATAGTGGTCTGTGAAATTTCAACTCCATACTAATATTTAATTGTAATTGTTTCGATTGAATCTTGTATATTGTTTTTCTTTAAGATTATTTCTTTACATAATATAGTCACACTTTATTTTTCTATCTATCATTGTTTGATAAGTGAAGAAAGAACAAGGATCCATAACTACAGTTCTGTAGCTTAAAGAAAGTGCATCCCATCAGCTGTTTGAATATTTTTTTCAATTTCTTCTCTAAGTTCGACGGATGTCGCCGGTCATAAATTTCGAATCAATTTCAAATTCAAAAAATTCGTTAATCACTTGTAAATAATAGAATTTGCTTGTGAAGAAAGGTCAAATTACAAAATATAAAATTAAAGCGAATAACAACTGATACGTCGATTGATATGTCAAAGTAAACAAAAATAAAATAAGTAATGGTCCAAAAATACTTAATAATAAAAATCGATTGCGTATATCCATCTGTCGGGGTGTTTGATGAACGAATTATTTTTATTAAAAGGCATTTGTACTCTTTAATGTAATACTAGTGGCCCGCCGCGGCTTCGCACGGGTGCAATTTTACCACTCCTTATACTACTAAACTACTTATAGCACTCCTGAATAATGTAGCATTCTGATAGTGGAAGAATTTTCATGATCGGTTCAGTAGGTATTTCCGGAGATCAGTCCTTACAAACGAAACTATAATATTATGTAGTATAGACTAAAGTCATATCATTTTCGCGTTAATTGTTAAATTTTATTGTATTTGCCGCAATAACGCATGCAAGTGAAAATATTTTAACGTCACCTGAAGGCAATCCAATAATTTGGAAAGAGACATTCAGCAGTCGGGTGTTGGATTACAGTAGCTAAGTTCGTGGGTAAAGCTACTGCACAAGTTTTCTAGTCGTCGTGGGTTCAAGGCCCGACTTAATTTTTGCATTTCCTGGAACAGATAAAATAGGCAAAATTTGTTTGAACTGACCACGTAGTTATATAGAAGTAGTTTCATCTGTAATTTAGGTTTCATGGAATATTACATTATTCCACAAAAACCTAGCAATGAAATACGATATCAGATAGCTGTTATACGATATTGCCTCCAAGGCAATTAAGCCCTTAGTAAATTATTAAGTAAGGCGGTTGATAAATTTTTATAATCATACTTTTACTGTATCGCCTTGCAACGAGTATCTTTTCTCGGTTTATAGTGTTACAATCCCTACTTATTAATATTATAAATGCGAAAGTAACTCTGTCTGTCTGTCTGTTACCTTTTCATGTCCAAACGACTGAACCGATTTTAATGAAATTTGGTACAGAGATAGAGCTGACATTGAGAAAGAACATAGGCTACTTACTCGTAGTTATTTATAAAACCACATCCACGCGGGCATCGAGCAACAGCAAGTTTACCATAAACGGGGATCAGACTAGTTGCAACTCCATATTTACAATTTGGTTTCAATTTATTATTGAATTTCCCAATATTATCCATGATTTCAGCTACACCTATTTGTAACTTGCCCTGAAAAAACTCACCTTTTTGTTACAAAAACACGTCAACTGGAAAACTTAAAAAAAATGTCACGAAAAATTACACCGATTTAACAAAAAAAAGTAAACAGTAGCATTTTTTCAGTAAACTCGCGCATATATTAACGCTAACCCCGTCCGTCAAATCTCACACGCCTGTCCCACAAATCATGCAGGGAACCTAAACATTTACTTAAATAACATTCTATTTATCTGTTATTTATTACAGCCACGTTATTTTTTTTAAACAATTCATCAATACGCGCGGGAGCTGTATGAAAGAGTGCAAAGCGGAACCTCCATTAATAAGATTACTCGTATATCTGAATCTATTAATTACATTACCTGTATTCACCGTAAAATGAGATGGTAAAAGGTTTCATGCCAATGTGAGGATGGTGTTTATTTGTTTGAAAAGATGTTGCTACTGATATAATGAGGTTTTATGTGGTGAAAATGATGTTTGTTTCTTCTAACAGACAATATCTTCGTGAAACTATTATTGAGTTTGGTGGTAAAAAA
This sequence comes from Macrosoma leucophasiata, assembly GCA_036365455.1. NCBI lineage: Eukaryota > Metazoa > Arthropoda > Insecta > Lepidoptera > Hedylidae > Macrosoma > Macrosoma leucophasiata. The sequence goes on along the minus strand of JAWQUS010000014.1, from coordinate 5,848,662 downwards.
GATAATACGTTAAAATAATGGTTACAATCGCATTTAAAAAATCCCCAGTATGTTATCCAAAACTTAAGGTCACTACAGCTTTCCGAATGCATATAAATTATTACCTGTATATCATTTTAACTGTGGTAGCTGCATCTGTCAGCATTCTACGCGGACTGTAGGGGTATCGTTGATGTACGAGTATGTGCAGTCAGAAAATTTTCCGCTTTCCGCTTTTATAAAATGAATCAAATAAGCTCTTATCACTATTGCGTCCTTATGTAATAGTGATAAATGCTATATTTGAGGTGTCCGAGTGGTCAATCGGCCAATTCTCTGGTCAACGATTCATGCGTCGTATTTTTTTGAGCTCCATGACAAATCTTAATATAATTGAATTTCACTATCTTCCGCGTTAAGATTACTAACTTTGAAACATGTAACTTACTGGTGGTAGAGCTCCAGTGACGGAGCTTGCAGGTGTAGGCACAGCCGCATTACCTAATATACTTGCCGCTTAATGGCAGTGTTCAACACTATCGTGTTCCGGTTAGATGGTAAAGTATGAACCAGTAATTTCCGCCACAGAGGCATAATACCTTAGACCTCAGAAGTGGCAACGCATTTACATTGAACTATCCTGTCTCATGTGGATATTTATAGGGCTACAGCATTAGGTACATTGCATCAATGTACAGTGCTCAACAATAAATAATGCACATCGAGCCTAGGAAAGAGACTTCGGCTTATTTCGGGCCTATAGAGCGTTATCTCTTTCGCACCGTACCTCTTTGACGTTTGTCGACCATTAAGATCAAGTTTTGACCAATACCGGACTGTCAGTGCTTACGTTAGCAGTGTGCAACAGAGATAACGCTCTACTAAGTCGAAACGAGTCGACCGTCTCTTTCGTAGGCTCGATTTGCAATATTAATTGTTGAGTACTGTAAACTGTATGCTTGTTGGCCACTTCATAACATAAAAAAGTACTACAATTTCCGCTCATTAATCCAGATACAAATAGATCTAGAATAAGTGGCAACAAACACTGTTAAAAAAGTTGAAATGTTAAAATTGCACTAAAAGACATTTCATACCTCCATTCCCGGATACTCATGTTTCTATTCTGTTTCTATCTAGTCTGGTCAATACAGCATCTGACACAATGGATATTGATCTTTACATTATTTGAAATAACGCGCATTATGCCGCGAACATTTTTCTTTTGATACTGTACCTTGGTGAATTTGAGAACAGCAAGTTGTCTAAAGTTAAAAGTTTCAAAGTTTAGTCTGCTCCACTTAGCAAATATATATGTATGTTAGTATTATATCGCTTAAAAGCGTGGCAAAAGTTATTTTGTATCTAACGCAGACATAACCTTCTCGTACTTTGGAAGTAGCTAAGAGAATTTCTTGATAACACAGATCAACATCTTGACACTAATGTACTCGTATTTAGAAACTGGTCAAGTAGGGTTTGAAATAACGCTTTTCTCGATATAAAAAGTGCATTATTGTATTAAACCTAATATGACAATAATGGTACGAAAAAAAAACTTTTAGATTTTTTGATTGACTCAAAAAACATATTGCGATTTTATGCGCAGGAGTTGTTGATTATTACTTAGGTACAGTTTGTATTTAAAGACCAAAGTACTATTGCCCCTAAAATTGAGGTAGTAAAATATTTTCAAAGATCAAAATGATTAGGATTGTACGATTGAATTTAAACTGTTTAAAGTCTCGTATAAGCATTCACACACATATGAAGTTCTTGAGTGTGTATGTGGTAAACTACCTCAGTGCTTTCGGAGCACGTTGTCTGTAACAGACAGACATAGAAGTAAACTGTAGGAGATTCATTTTTGTTTTAAGTTCATCATAACCAGCATCGCATGAAGTGCGCATGGCATGCGCGCTTCACCATAAGACCAAAGCATACACCAACTAAATCACCACTTAATAAAAACAAATAATAAACCCCTAATTAGACGTTAATGTGCCAACAATAAAGACATCAAATACTAAATCCATACGGCGGACCACGATATTACAGTTAACGATAGCTCCATAAGACAGTTAATAAGCCGTTCACAAAAGGGAGCCGACACAATACCGTCAACAAAGACAACCAAATTATCTTCAAGGCGGCGTACGCATTTTAAACTTCCTAATAAAGCCACAAAAGGAATTTTAATCGTTGCACTTTAATTAAGTTGCGACTCTGCGCCAACGGCTTAGATTTTTTTTGCTCCTCCCTTATTTATTAATTAAAACGGCCACTATAGATCAACGAATGGATTAATGGATGAGTCGTGAGTCGACACTTTGTGAATACTGATGGGGAAAGTTTGTGATTGGATTAATCGGGAGTCTCTTATAGCTGAATTTGATGATGGATAGGATTGATAGAAACGGACATTATTTTAGGCCTTTTTTAATATATACGTTTGAGGACATTGATTTCAAATCAGGTTCTAGATTTAACTTAGTACTACTACTTTACAGTGTCGCCTTTATTAATATTTTTATGATTATTTAAAATGAACCCAATATTTATTCAATTTCTTTTCAACTTTCGTGGTCTCGGTCAGACGGAGTTGATTTAAAGATTCCGATTAGGTAGTAATGTACGGCCCTGTATTTTCTGGCACAGAGGCATAATTAATTCGTGAAAATAGTTTATTTCAATGAGTTTGGCTCCGGATAACCTTTAGCCTATGTCTTCACAACTTAGTCTATTAAGGTCATTATAAATTTAATATGCATGTAATGCATGTCCTTTTCATTGTGTTTCCTTTTATTTGTTTCAAGATAATTAAGAGATAACCGAAAATTGTCGAACAAGATCCTTGATTGGCTGTAACTGTAAGGCTTGAATTACATTGTTTTCTTTTTAAATTTAAATATCGAATTGTCCTTATGAATTTGCGAACAATGATGTGCTAATTCATGTTTTTATAAAATAAATAAGTATTTAATTAGTTATATTTCTAAAAATATAAAAATAAACAATAATTATAAATTAATTTATTTTCTCATTCACTAACAAAAAAAAAGGTTGATAGTGTTACATAAGTAAATACAACTAGAGCTTTTTTCTTAGATTCACCTTATTTGTGGGAATCTTGTGCCTGTGATAGGTATATAGACCTGTGTTACAAGTCACCAGGACTCGCTGCTCCTCGATTTTTTAGTCAATTAATTCTTAACAACAATATGTTTAAACTATTATCCTATTAACAATTTTAAAATAATACCTAAATAATAAACCTTAAACAATATGCTTCTATCATAAATATAAGTTTGATATTAAACACATTGGTACAAATTTGTTCATTCTCACTGCCATGGAAATGTCCTTCCATATTTATCCCTCAAAACCCCTTGGAACATAACAAAAACATAAACACAATTTGTATCTCTTCTCTCAATTTGAAATCTTTGTCGAAAATTCTCATCGTTGAATGTCCATCCAATTTGGGATGTTGCTACAGAATTTCTTACATCCGAGGCGCTTTATTGCATATAACCCGTCCCCGCGCAGATGTCCGTTTATGCTGTAATTGCTACCGTTTCTGCACTCACTCTTATACGTGGCAGATGTTTACAAGTGCGCCGACTTGTAAGACGGTTTAGTGCTACATGAAAAATGTTTTTCTTTTATTTTCAGACCGCGTTGGACTTTATTGGAATATGATCTAATTATTTTGTGGGTTGGTTTCTGCAACACTGTTAATCTGGTTTATGCTTAAATCTATTACATTGCACCTGAACTTTTTGTTTCAGAACATGTTTATAAATAAAGTTGACTTGCAGTTATAAGTAACTAATTGACGTATTGCAAGTAGTAAAAAAATAACTTTTTAATGCATATTTTCTGACGCTAACTAATGTAAATTCCATTATTTTGGTGTTCCGTAACTGAAAAGAAAAATACGGAATCCTCGTGAGAACTTTTGTGTGGTTATCGACCTGTCCGTCTGTTATCGCAAATTTTTCCCGAAAGTACAAAACCGTTTGAAATAAAATTTGGTGCACATTTAGATTTTTAAAAAGTTTCTCTATTTATATTTTATGACATATCATAAAATATAAATAGAGAAACTTTTTAAAAATCATAAAGCATTTTATAGCTAAAACGTGTCTAATGTACGTTAATGAATAAGGGGGATAGAATAAAACTGTAGAAGTGTAAATTCTGTACATTAAAAATATTGAAAAAATAAATACCATGTTACAAGATCGATACCGAACACAAATATGTAATTAATTTTTTTTTGTCTGTCTGTCTGTCTGTTTGTTTAAGCATCACAGAAAAACTACCGGTCCGATGACAATGAAACTTGGTATGAATATACTTTAACCCTTGGCGCACAACATTGGGTACTTTTTATCCCGGAAAAATGTCTATATGTCTGTGTGTTTGTGCACGCTAATATCAGAAACGGCTTATTCAATTTGCGGTTTTCACTAATATATTGCGGTAAGTTTCACTTAACATTTAGTGTTTGTTTCATGTGAATCGGTTAAGAAATAAAAATGTTGATGTCAATTTAAAGAATCACATCGAATATTTTTAAGCAGAAGAACAAACAGACAGACAAAAAAATTCTAATCACATATTTGTGTTCGGTATCGATCTAATAACATCCCCTGGTATTTATTTTTTAAATATTTTTAATGTACAGAATTTACACTTCTACAGATTTATTATAAGTATAGATAATACGAAGAAGATTTGAAAAATGTTCTCATATATCCTAACTACACCTTACTTCATAATTTTATTTCCAGAAAAGGCAGATCTATTACGCAGTCTATTTACGCCTACGATTAGCCAATTACGTTTAAACGTAAGGAGCCAGATAAATTAATTTTGATTTATATTTTATGATTATAATGCGACAAGCGCATTTATAACGACTGGTACACTTCCACTCTTCAAGCTACTACTGAAAAAATATAAACAGTATGAACTTCAGTAGTCTTGTGGTAGCAAGTAATACCAATAAAGGCCAACAATGTTACGCTGAGTTCGATGCCCGGGTCGAGATATCTTTTTATTATGTAATAAAAGTGGCAAACAAGCCTGCAGTTCACATTGATGTTAAGTGATGACCGCAGCCTATAGACACCCACGCAATGACCAGAGGTCAAAATGCAGATGCGTTGCCACTCCTGAGGCCTAAGGTGTTATGCCTCTGTGCCGGAAATTACAGGGCCGTACATTACCACCTGACCGGAACACGAGAGTGCTGAACACTACCATTTACCAGCAAGTATATTAGGTAATGCGGTGGTGCTAGGCAAGCTCCGTCACTGGAGCTCTACCACCAGTAATAAATATGTTATTATCCTTCGACTATTGACGGAGTGACTACTTAAGACATGTGGTTGGAGTCAGTTGGATACGAGCTGCTCTCGATTGGGGTAGTTGAAGTGCCCAGGGAGAGCCTCATGTCCAGCAGTGGATGCCTGTAGACTGTTTAGTAGAATTCAGATTTTTGCAGACACAATTAGAATGATGAACGATATTCTGAGTTTATATTAAACTTAAACTCAAACATTTATTTCAAATTGGTGTACAAGGACACTTTTGCATTGTCGGCTTACAAGCTACCTACAGTGAATGACTAATAATAGTTAAATAGGTATTACAAATTTAATCGGAACCCATTCGGTGACGCACGGATGTCAATTACCATTTAAAGCCAAAATAATACACAAAAACAAAAAAAAAAGGTTAACAAAATAAAAGATATCGCGAAATTAAAACAAAAATGAAATACACATGACTATGCTCGAGATCTCTTTAGTCTCAATCTCGCATTGATACCATTCTCGTATTTCTCGTCCTAGTTTTGGCCTTGACGCACGCAGACGCGCACCAATTGCAATAATAAAAAAAAGAACACAATAAAGAAAAAAATTTTCACCATAGTGAAGGTAACTTGTGCTTTGAAAAAAAAAAAGTGAAAAGTAACTACCACTATCCTTCGATACACAAAAACAGATAATATATTTACTTACGTACATAAAAATCAACATTGCCTACAAAAGAGGAGATAATTGTGAAATTCTATTACCTAGCAGAAAATGTAAGTAACCTACATACATACAAACAAATTCTGTTTTCGATAAATTAAAGAATAATGGAGTATTTTTTTAAATATAACATTGTTGCAAATAACTTTGTTTACATGCGTGAAGTTACGTTACGTTATAATAGTTAGATCTCATAATGAAACAATCATTTAAAAGCAATACCAAAGAATAAAAAGTAATTCGACGGAACTTCAAAACAAATATAACGCACTCACATCGACTGTTCGAAGTCAAAAGAAGAATGAAAATTAGTCCCATAGCCCGCGTCATGCGGCAGTAATTCTTGCCGCAACAAATATCTTTGCACGCTGCCAATACTTTCTCCATATATTACATGTATACGCCATTATAAAAGTTATGTGTTTGCATAAAGGGTGATATCGTACATGTACGTGCAACTCAATTGACTGAGCACTCTATGTAACGTTATTAGATAAAAGGTCAATTCGATTGCCAACGCGAGTAATTTTGAATTTTATGACTTTGCTGCCACACTTTATAAACAATGTTTTACAACTAGACATATCATTGAAACAAACGTAGATTCTCGATCGATTGTGTTTATCTAAATCGGAAGGCAGAGGCGTATGTAACTAAGGCCCATAGCACATTTATATGCGCAGACGACGCGCGTATTCTTCGCTGTCGACGCTGATTGTTGCGAATGCATTGATGATACGAGTACAAGCGCGCGCATGAACCGCATTTGAAGCGATAGCAAACGCGCGTACAAAAGACTCATCCGAAGTCATTGAACAACTGGAGACTGGATGAATCTCTGATTAAAACGCAAAGGCTACGACCGACTACAGCACGTATACGCGCAGTAAATGCGCGTTTCACGATCGCCCCGTGTGCTTAGGTTACAAGGTTGCGTTCATATCTCGTATGAAGCGCGTATACGCGCGTCACCTGCGCGGCGTCTACGCGTATAAAATACGCCGTGTGTCTTAAATAAGTCGATGCTCATACTAAACAAAAAGCAACCTACAGACAAAGTTATGTACGTAATAATGAGAACAAAGATGCAGATATATTTTTTTTCTTTGAAGTTAAAGACGCTTGTTTTGAAGAGAAACGGAGGACGCTTGTTTTGAAGAGAAACGGAGACGTAGATCATGCATACGTAGAATATGTTGCAAACACCTGTAATCCATTAGGTCATGCTTTTTAGTTACATATAGGTAACAGCGTGTCATAAATAATCTATTACACTACTTACTTTATAATAAAAAAACTAAAATATTGTTTTTATATTATTTCGCATTAACACATGCTTGTGAAATATATTTTATTTTTTAAAGAAAAATGGAAAAGTTGCCTAACTAGGATAGTTGGTAATAGATGGCGCTACTGCTACCATAAAGCAATGCAATAGATGTGAAGGAAAGATTTGACAAATCGGGCAGGGCTTCAGTAGCTCAATTGGAAGAGCGGCTGGACTAGATTCCCAGTAGGTCGCGAGTTCGAGTCTCGCCTGAAGTCAAATTTTTCTTTCCATTTTTTTTTTAAATAAAATATACTAAAATATGTTCTTAGGTTTTCGCGAGCCACACTCATTTGTCAATTGTTTTATTTCAAATCTAATACTCTAATACGGATTGATAAATAAAAAACCGGCAGTATATAGTGGCGGCAGTATAACAATGTTACTGGTGGTTGAGCTCCAGTGACGGAGCTCGCGGGCGTAGGCACCCCCGTATTACCTAATATACTTGCCGCTAAATTGTAGTGTTCAGCACTATCGTGTTCCGGTCAAGTGGTAATGTACTGCCCTGTAATTTCTGGCACATAGGCATAACACCTTAGGCCTTAGGAGTGGTAACCCATCGCATTTTGACCTTGGTCTTTGTGTGGGAGTCTATAAGCTGCAGTTATCACTTAACATCAATGTGAACTGCATGCTTGTTTGCCACTTGAATTACAGAAAAAAAAATAATTTAAAAACGTAAGTGCAGTTACGCCTGTGATCCCCGAAGGGGTAGGCAGAGGTAAATGCATGCATACATGCAAGCACCCACGCCTCGCCGGTTACGTTTCGGCCCATGTAACAGGTGGCAAACCTGTTGCTATCTCCGGGCACATTACCAAACTCCGAGGTACTTGGAAACTTCCAGAAAATGGAAAAATCCCAATAGAACCAGAGATAAAGGATTTTAAACAGTTATCTCTGACAGTCCCCGACCCGGGGATCGAACCCAGGACCCCGCGCGTAGTAGTAGTGGCCTGCTACCACTACACTACTTAGGCAGTTAATTTTAATCTCCGTTTTTACACTACCGACCAATGTTTCTTGATTTACGTAATTAACTGAATATGAAAAAAAAAAATCAATTTTTCATCAATCAGCATCATAAGATCGCAAAGAGTTTGGCCACTACAGTGATTAATGTAGCCTACGCCCAGGTGGCCCACCGCCTAATTAATTACTGTTTGCCTCTACCGCCTACACAGTGTCGATCGAAACAATACCATTCCCTTTTGATTTCTATATTATCTAACTTCCATTTCATGTCACTCTATGAACTTTTTTTTTATGTAAGGAAGGTAAACAAGCATGGAACTCACATTGATGTTAAGTGATGACTGTGGCCTATAGACATAAAAACCAGAGGTGAGAATGCAGATGCGTTGCCACCCCTGAGACCAGTTGTTTGTTTGTATGTAAGTTTTCATGTCTCTGTTACAGTTATTACGGGGTAATAATAGAAATATACTAAATTTTCTAAAATTGAAATATACATGTTACAATTACTACGTAGAGCTCCAGTGATGGAGCTCGCGGACGTAGGCACCACCGCATTACCTAATATAATTGCCGCTAAATTTTCGTGGTATGGATGTTGATAGACTTCGTGACGACGCTTCAAAGATTGATTGGGCAGTAATTGAGCATGCAAATGATATCGATGAAAAAGTTGCCTTATTGAATTCTCTTATTGTTCAGCTATATGATTTGCACGCTCCTATTAGAACTGTTGGGCTAAAACATCTCCCCGCACCTTGGCTTACGGATCCTATAAAGAAGCTAATCGAAAAGAAAATCATAGCCAAAACGAAATTTAAATGTGCTCCAACTGAGAACAACAAGCAGAAATATTTTGCATCACGAAATCGCTGTAATAGAGAGTGTAGAGATTCTAGACAACGCCACATCTACAACTCAGTTCATAAAGAAGATCCTGAAAAGGCATGGGAATTCCTCAGAACATTAGGAGTGGGGAAATCGCGAGCAGACTCTTAACCCAATAATATTGACATCAACATGCTTAATCAGCACTTCTCATCTTCAAGTACCATTGATCGTGTAATTAAATATCCCACCCTGTCGCGACTTTCTGCTCTCCCCACACCTAGCTTTCGTGAATTCGTCTTCAGTGAAATTGCGGATTGTGATGTTAAGAAGAATGGCATGGCTATCGATTCGAATGCTGTTGGCGGAGACAGCATTAGTCGTAACATGATCATTCCTTTACTTGATATCCTAACTCCAATATTCACGTCCGTTTTTAACTATTCCCTATCCTCTAGTACTTTTCCCTCTGTTTGGAAAGACGCTAATATTATCCCTTTACCTAAAAAATCGAACCCAAGTACCTTATCTAACTATCGTCCTATATCCATTCTGCCTTTTTTATCAAAAGTTTTTGAGCGTCTAATTCATCAACAACGCAATACCTTCCTATCCAAACATGAACTTCTAAATCCTCTCCAATCCGGTTTTCGTCCAGGTCATAGTACGACTACTGCTTTAGTCAAAATTACTGACGATATTCGACTCGGTATGGATAAGCAACAGCTCACAGTGTTATCATTACTGGACTTCAGTAATGCTTTTAACAGTGTTAACTTTGATATACTACTTGCCACTTTACGTTCATTTAACATATCTCCAACGGCAATAAACTGGTTTCATAATTATTTGTTTGGGCGCCGGCATCGGGTGCAGATTAAGGAAGATTTTTCAACCTGGTGCGATGTTGAGACCGGTGTACCTCAAGGTGGTGTATTGGCTCCTCTCTTATTTTCAATCTTCATTAAGTCTATTAGTCTTCCTCTTACTTCTTTCTAACATCTCTATGCAGACGATCTCCAAATTTACACTCAGGCTCGCTTGAATGATCTTCCTAATGCTATTTCTACTATCAACGATGACCTAGCTTATATCTCTAGTTGGAGCAGAGCCAATGGACTAAAGATCAATCCTGGAAAGACTCAACTTATTGTTATAGGAAGTAGACGTCTGTTAAATAAAGTAGACTAGGACAACGTACCACGTGTTATTTTTGATGGAATCGAAATACCTATTAGTGAAAAGGTAAAAAAAATAGGTGTTATAATGGACAGTATCTTTTCTTGGGCACCTCAAATTTGCGAAGTAAGCAGGAAAGTATTTGCATCAATCGGCTCTCTGAGGCGTTTGCGGAACTTGTTACCCATTCCTACGAAAACTGCGTTAGCCCATGCTCTTCTTTTTCCGATACTCGATTATGCCGACATATGTTACCTTGACGTGACCCAGGAGCAACTTAACAAACTTGAGCGTCTCCAAAATGTTTTTATAAGGTTCATATTTGGTTTACGTAAATATGACCACATCTCCGAATTTCGCCAAAAACTCAAGTGGCTCCCAGTTAATCTTCGCCGGAATACACACATTCTTTCTCTCCTGTATAATGTGCTATTTAACCCTGCATCTGCTCAATATCTCAAAGATCGCTTTAATTTTATGTATCAAAATCACTTTCTTTCACTCCGCTCTTCTCATAATTTGTCCCTAAGTACCCCTTCACATTCTTCTCATTTCTACCACAAATCTTTTTCTGTTGAAGCTGTGCGCCTTTGGAACAGCTTGCCAGTTTCCATAAGTAAGATTCAAACCATTACTTCCTTCAAAAATCAAGTAAAATATTATTACCTTAGCTTGTAACTTTTAGGCACATCTTTCTCTCCCTCTTGATTTTTGCAATATTCATCCGCTTGGTGCCTCTTCAGTATACTTTGTTCGCTGTCTCAATATTTCCTTTTATTTTATTATTATATTTTTTTTGTGATTTTATTTTATTAGTGTACTACACAGCTAAGTACTACATTTATTTCGTACACCCTACCTGCTTCTTCGTCTTGTATCCTTTTACCAGGTTGCCTGGAAGAAATCGCTGCCTGAGCGATAAGGCCGCCTACTGTACCTATTCTGTATTTTATATTTTCTGTGTATTTTCCTGTCAACTGGTGTACAATAAAGCATATATTATTATTATTATTATTTAGATTTCTGCCAATAAAATAGGTCCCGACATCAAAACGAGAACCTCAAACAAACAAAACAGTGTCACATTGGATAGTATGTTATTATTGACGTCATTGTGGTATGATGGCTCGATGCGTTTGTTTTAATTAGTATCATGTTATTGAAATGGTCCGTATTCTATTAAAATTTCGCATGATTTCAGCCTGGCGTTTGATTTGTTGAACAATTTCATGCGTTGACGCTTTATTGCCTTTGTTTACAAAGGTTCACAGCTCAAAAACTGTTAGGTATATCAATTAAACTAATTTTAGTTGAAAGTTTTAATTTAGGACAACAGAGTTTCGTTATTTTAAAAATTAGAAGGAGAAGGACAAATTTTACTATTTTGGAAGTATCTGTCTCTCAAACTTTGACTTAGAGAAAAAATGGTATTGGAAACCTCATTACCGTTTTTTTTTAAATTCTAATTTATAGAAATTGCACACATAGGTGTGCAAAATTTATGAATAAAAGGATTCCGTTCTCGCTATTATATCCCTCCCATACCTTTCATTTTTTCCCGGTCCTGACACACCTCACCTGCTTTTTCCACATTCGTCATTCTTTTCATACATGCACGCCGATTTCTAAGACTTTTGACTCCACCTTCAGATAGTACTCGACCTATTTGGTCAAGGTAGATCAGTCTTGGTCTTTCCGGGCCTCTGCAACCATCCACATTCGCTTGTGGATGATGAAAAGCATTCTTAACACTTGAATTTGACATACCACATAATTAACACCACCAATTAAAACCTCCTGTGATATGAATGAAAAATCTGTGTTAAGAATTCAATAAAATATCAAATTCAATGATGTCTCCGTGATTCACATGGTGAAAACTGGAAGTAATCACCGAATGGTTAGGGGCACATTGAATTTAAACATCAAGATCGAAAGATCTGTTCTAATGAAGTCTACGCTCCGACCTACAGTTTCTCACATACAAAACCCCGAGAGCTTTCAGCTCGAATTGCAAGATTGCTTTGTTTGCCTGGAGGATTGCATCTCAGTGGACGATATGAATGACAGGTTGGTAGAAACTGTCCAGTCAGTGGGGTATAAATACTTCAAAACCCGCCGACGAAATAGACCTCAGAAACTCACCGATCAAACCCTCAACCTTATGGCAGAACGACGCTCAATGACACTGCAGACCTCTGATGAAGCTGAAAACTACCGGCAACTTAATAGACACATCCAACAGTACTTGCGGCACGATATCAGATCCTTCAACACAAAATGTGTTGAGGAAACGATAGAGCAAAACAAGGTCCCCAAAGTGTTTGCAAGGGATCTGTCTATTGGACAGAGCCAGCTGATGCAGCTGAAGACAGAGGATGGCAGTTTAGCGTCGACTAAGCCTAAGGTATTGCGGGAGATCGAGATGTTCTATGGGCAGTTATATACCTCGGTCGCACAACCTGCCTCTGATTTGGTCAGAGACTTGAGAGCCAAATTAATCCGACACTATACCGAAGATATACCGGACATCAGCCTGTACGAGATTAGGATGACCCTCAAACAGCTTAAGAACAACAAGGGGCCTGGAGAGGACGGAATCACTACAGAGCTACAGAGCTTCTGCAAGCGGGTGGATCACCGTTACTGAAAGTCCTTCAGAAGCTCCTTAATTCCGTCCTATTCGAAGGTACTACGCCAGAAGCATGGAGCAGAGGCGTGGTGGTGCTTTTCTTCAAAAAAGGTGATAAAGCCCTATTGATGAACTTTATCGGCAAGCGCAGCGTAGGACGTCCACCTGCAAGATGGACCGACGACCTGATCAAGGCTGCAGGTACCCGCTGGATGCACGTCGCTTCCGATCGGTCGGCATGGAGGTCATTGGGGGAGGCCTATGTTCAGCAGTGGACGTCCTATGGCTGATATGATGATGATGATGAACTTATCACAGTTTCACCGCGAATTAACTTGATCTGGTGTTCGAGAAACTCATTTTAATTAAAAAGCGTTAAACGCCTGTAATGCTTATAGACAATGATGTTATAGTATTTATAAGCTCATTGCTTATAGACATTTATAAAACATTCTAGAAGCCGACATACGGACATGTATGAAATTCAGACTGAAAACTTGTATATTATATTGATCTCAATAAATCAGAGTATTATTTTAAAAAATATTGCCAATAAACTGCATGGGAATAATTTAAATGATAATAATTTATGTCACGAACCATAATGTGCGAATGCTTATTTATTGTTATTCAGACATGCATTTTAATTTAAAGTTATTAGTTGTAATAAATGATGATGGATATCTGGCGAGAGCGTTTAAATGTCTCCCGTTTTTTTTTATTTATTTTATGTGAATACTAGATTTAAAGTATGCCTGATGAAACTAAGTTGAAAGCAGAGGGGTTCTCACTGGTGGTAGAGCTGGCGCGAGCGTAGGCACAACCGCATTACCTAATATACTTGCCGCTAAATGGTAGTGTTCAGCACTATCGTGTTCCGATCAGGTGGGCACAGAGGCATAACATCTTAGGCCTCAGGAATGGTAACGCATCTACATTTTGACCTCTGGTCATTGTGTGGGTTTCTAAAGGCTGCAGTCATCACTTAACATCAATGTTAACTGCTGTGCATAACATATGACTCAATGCTTGTACGCCACTTCCATTACATTAAAAACAAAATTATAAATATTGTAAGTATGGGTGATGCTTTGCCACCAATGGTATAGACTGAAGTCATCACTTAACATTCCTTTGAACAGCAAGCTTATTTGCCATCATGGTAAGGTACATAAAAAAAATACACTGGGTACAATTCTGAACTAGAAAATATTTCTCCAAAACCAAAACAACCGTATAACCTCTTATTCGACGAGTATTAGTATGTATGTATCTCCACGCCAGGTCCCTAACGGGGTAGGCAGAGAGTGTAGAGCGCCAGATACCCGGTTCTGACAAACCTCTCGTGCCTCGTCTACCTTCATCATTCTCTTCATACATGCACGCCGATTCCTAAGACTTTTGACCCCACCATCAGACAGAACTCGACCTATTTGGTCATGGTAGGTCAGTCTTGGTCTTCCTGGGCCTCTGCAACCATCCACATTCGCATAGTATATCGCATTCCACGAGTATAAGTAGTTAAAAAAATATTACAACACGTACGTGTCTTTAAGTTTCTTAGCCTTACAATACAAACATAGACCGAGAAGCACCTAACATCCAAACTTCACGTTCTTCATATTATACTGACCGATTTCGAAGCCTTAAACCAGAGGTTATCAAACTATTTTTTTTGTAGACTCCTTTCAATTTTTTTCTGGTTTCGGTGGACCCCCTTGCTAACATTTATATAACTTTCTCATATATCCCATTTTTATTAACGCATATACGTAGACCCCGTCGAGTCTCCCATAAGCCCCAGGGGGTATATAGACCACTTTGGGAATCACTGCCTTAAACAAACCTTTGGATAACATCTGAGTTATTGTATCAAAGGATATATTACTATGAATATCACGAATACCAAATTCGCGGTAATATCAGCTCAGTACTAGTCGCTTTTCCAATTTAATGATCTTATCGTACATTAAAGCCATACCACAAGCCGAATGCGCTAACAAATTTATTTTCTATGGTCTATATTTAGCCTAAAATTGGATTTATCGCATGACCCACCCCAAAAGACTGTAAATAATGACAATGGATTACATTGTTTTCCCTTTTTACTAGCCGGAGGGCAGATTAAGGCTACGATGCGATCCAGTTGTTTTTTGCACCGACGCGATGGTTGGATTTCCATTAGCATTTTCTGTTGAGTGGATCGGGGTATTTTCGTTTAGTAGGTCCGATGGCGACTTATTTTTCTTTGTTTGGATATTTTTTCTCTTTTTTGTCCAATGCTGGCTTAGAAATGTCGAACATATTGTGTGTGGTCTTCATAAAACAAGATTATATATATATATATATATATATATATATATATATATATATATATTTGTTTGGATATTTTTTCTCTTTTTTGTCCAATGCTGGCTTAGAAATGTCGAACATATTGTGTGTGGTCTTCATAAAACAAGATTATATATATATATATATATATATATATATATATATATATATATATATCTAATCTATATAATATTTATCTTAAAGTATAATATTGTATGTGAATAAAACATTAGATTGTATGTATGTGATGTTCTATTATTAGATTAGATTTATCTATTAGATAATATCTTTATTTCTTACACCGCCTACTATATTCTCTATAAGTACTACCAATGGTTGACTGGTAGAGAATGCTTTTAGCATTAAGTCCGCCATTTGTTATATTATTTGTCAATTATTTTGTAACAGTAAAGAATAAATAATTAAATAAATACTTGCCTCTAAATGGTAGTGTTCAGCACTATCGTATTCCGGTCAGGTTAATGTACGGACCTATAATTTCCGGCACAGAGGCATATCACCGGCCTCAGGAGTGGCAACGCATCTTCATTTCGACCTCTGGTCATTGTGCAAGTGTCTATAGGCTGCAGTCATCACTTAACATCAATGTGAACTGGATGCTTGTTTGCTTATCATTGTTTTTTATATGTTTACGTATGTCATGAAACTTTTTTATCGTTTACCGCGGTGAGAGAGGTTTGCTTAATTTTACTTTATTAACTGACTGTGATTTTCTATTGAATGTTGACCTTTTTTAAGAATTAAATTTTCCAATCGTTATATTATTTATATTCTAATGTGTAATCAATTACTATACTGATATAAAAGTGCGATATTGTTTTTTTTTTAGATTGACGCGATGGTTGAATTTCTTATAGCACTTACTGTGGAGTGGTTCGGAATATTTTCGCTTTGTGTGTTCGATGGCGATATATTTTTCTTCCTGTGACAAACATTTGTTTGTTAAGTACCATGTGAGTTGAAGGGTATGCTTATATTATTATTATTTTATTATTTGATTATAAGGCAGGCAGTTGGAAACAACTGATTTAGCCTATATCTTGTTCCTGTTTTGTTTACTATCAGGAGTTTGATAAATGTCTATCGAGTTCATTTTTGAAATGGTTAACAGTTTGAGCTGATATTACATAATCGGGCAGCTTGTTCCAAGCTTTACCTACACGGTTGCTGAAGTGACTATGTGGGTTGTTATTAGACCGCGAACAGGACAGCTTTTGTCCATGGCCTCTTAAATGGATATTTTTATTGAAGTTAAACATTTCTTTTAAATCTGGATCATCATAATGTCCATTCAAGATCTTATAAGTTTCTATTAGGTCTCCACGTGCTCTGCGATCCTATAGAGTTGTGAGTTTCAGCATCTTCAGTTTATTTGTTGTGAAATATTGTGAATAACCTATTATTAAAAAAAATCATTGCTATTCGAATTTTGAATATTTAATATTTTCAACCTCTATTCTCAATGTTAAGCGGTAATTCGATTAGGTAATGCGGTAGTGCCTACATTCGCAATCTTTTTTTTTTTTTTTTTTTTTTTTTCATGTAATAAAAGTGGCAAACAAGCGTGCAGTTCACATTGATGTTAAGTGATGACTGCAGCCTATAGACACCCACACAATGACCAGACGTCAAAATGCAGATGCGCTGCCACTCCTGAGGCATTAGGTGTTATGCCTCTGTGCCGGAAATTACAGAGCCGTACATTACCACCTGACCGGAACACGATAGTGCTGAACACTACCATTTAGCGGCAAGTATATTAGGTAATGCGGTGGTGCCTACGCCCTCGAGCTCCGTCACTGGAGCTCTACCACTAAAAAAATCTCCGTCACAAAGTACCAGTGATGCATTCATGTCTATTTCTATAATTCTTAACCCCAACTTCTACCAGTACTCGATCTATGAGATACACATAACACTAGGTATTCACTACAAGCCTAATAAAAAGTTTAGCTCTTCCGTTCGGTTACGTGGTAGTTTATAAAAATAGCCAAGTTAAGGGCTTCAGTCGTTAAAATAATTCATTTCATTAGAACACGGCACAGTCACGCGAGTTTGTTTTTAAAATTTAATAATACCCGCCTTATTTCATTCCGTGAGCGTAGAACAAATACTGTGGAGTAATAATTAGCAAGAATTTTCCGTGGACGTTTATTTTTTGCGGATTTCAACCGAGATTATGCAAATGCCGGTATAATTTTGGACTAGAATCTATGATTTGTTTTCTGTTATTTGCGGGGATTTGATAGTTGAGTAGTGGTTTCGTGGAAGTATATAGTAGCGATCCTCCAGTTAGAGTGCTCGAGAGTATCCAGATAATATAATTATAGTACCTACACATACTGTCCCCAAAATTTTAACAGTTTATTGGAACAATTGGAACTGCAATTGACAAAGACAAAGCAAGTTTATCAGTATGGATGTTTATATTTATATTTTTACGAGCTGTGCCCGTGACATAGTGCGCGTGAGAATTTATCATTGTTCAGTATCTACCCGGGCGAAGTCGTGGGCGAAGTCGTGGGCGTGGCTAGTATAAAAGTATCCTAAGTTACTCCTTATTACATAAGCTATCTGCCAGTGAAAATTCCGTCCGTCATATCCGTTGTAATTTGACCTATCACAAGCAAACTCTATTATTTCCAAGGGATTAAATAAATTTTTGAGTTCACATGGATGTTAAGTGATGACTGCAGCTTATGGACATCTACACACAATTAGAGGTCAAAATGCAGCTACGTTGCCACATCTAAGACCTAAGCTGTTACGTCTCTGTGATAGTTGTTATTACGAAATATATGGATGGTTGCAGAGGCCCAGGAAGACCAAGGCTGACCTACCATGACCAAATAGTTCGAATTCTGTCTGATGGTGGGGTCAAAAGTCTTAGGAATCGGCGTGCATGTATGAAGAGAATGATGAAGGTAGACGAGGCACGAGAGGTTTGTCTGAACCGGGATGTCTGGCGCTCTACACTCTCTGCCTACCCCGTTAGGGACCTGGCGTGAAGATACATACATACATATATACGAAATATATCATCATCTAACTGGAAGACATTAGTGCTGAACACCAACATTTAGCGGCAGATAGATTACGTAATGCGGTGGGGCCTACGCCCACGAGCTCCTACATTGGAGCTCTACCTGTATTCTAATGACAACAAAGCAGTACACAAAATCTTGGAGATGCATAACACGGAGCTAAAATAATTTTGTTAGTATTATCACATATTTTATACATAATGAAATTATTACATTACTTTGTTAGATCGCGTCTGTTTTTCCTCAAAAGGGTTAGTGAGGATAGTTTTTAATCTTTCGTTTTCGTACAAAAGAACCCTATATAAAGGATATAGAGTACTTTTTGCCATCATCAGCAGGATTTTAAAAAGTTATGACCATGTGGTGCAAAAGGGGGTGTCTTCAGGTTTCTCTTCAATAACTTGTTTTATTTCAAGTAAATTATACGTATAATACAATACAAAATTTAACAATGTAATACAAAATGATGTAACAACAAAGATCCGGTAATTATATTCGGTAGCTGGATTCGGTAGTTAAGTTCGGTAGTTAGATTCGGTAGTTAGATTCGGTAGTTAGATGCGGTAGTTAGATTCGATAGTTAGATTCGGTAGTCGTAAGTAGTTCGTAAGTCGCGATCGTAGTTCGTAGTTCGTAGTTCGTAAGTCGCGCTCGCCCATTGAAGGTCTTTATTTGCCTAGGCTAACGGTACTCCTGTTTTACAATTGTCGCAGCAGCTCCTCCAACTGACACGCCCCCAGCCGTCATGACGCCAGCCGTTAGGTGTCATGTAACGTACGTAGACACCATGGACCAAACAAATGCATGATATCAACATATTTTTCATCGCAATTGGCTCAGGGGTTTGATTTTGAAAGTATAGCAAACAGGTGAAGAAATTTACTTTCACATCACTAGGTTATGTTATGAGTATGGAGAAGTATGGAAAAAATATGTACGTACTTTCATGCAACGTCGCACGTTTGGTATACGATATACGTAATACGTACAAATAAGATATTAGGAAAAAAAATTGTCAGAAAAAACTGTAATCTCTCAGTACCTGGAAGTTTGGTAATGTACCCAAAATCGTGCGTGTTTGCATGTATGTTTGAATGAATGCATTTACCTCTGTCTCCTTCGGGGATTACAGGCGTGTAAACAGTCATAAAAGAAGCCATAAGTATTGTCAAATGTCAAAATTATTAAAAAACTGTATGGAACTGCTCTGCCCCTTGTCTGCCCACTATTTTCTTACATACTTTGTATGACTACTCTACTTTTCCATACTTATACCAACACGTTCGTTTTCTTTAGACTGTGCTTATACGTAGCATAATACTTCGTAACTAACAGCATACTGTACAGAATGAATGGTAGAGCTCCAGTGACGGAGCTCATGGGCGAAGGCCACCGCATTACCTAATTTACTTGCCGCTAAATGGTAGTGTTCAGCACTATCGTGTTCCGGTCAGGTGGTAATGTACGGCTCTGTAATTTCCGGCACAGATGCATAATACAAAGGCCTCAAGAGTAGGAACGCATCTGTATTTTGACATTGGTCTTTGTGTGGGTGTCTATACGCTGCAGGCATCACTTAACATCAATGTGAACTGCATGCTTGTTTGCCACTTCCACATATTTAAAAAATAATAATAATAAAAAAAAAAAAACTGGTTGCCTGTAAAGTCGGTTTTACGGGCGAAGATTTTACGTGACAACGTCTTTTTCTCGGTAGAAAGGCATTCGCCGGTCCGGCAGGCCTCTCTCTCGTTCGGTGACTCATCGTTACGTTACCGGGCGCTACACTTTTTCATGAGTGACTCCGAGCCGCAACCTAATTTAAGACGTTGTCACGTCAATAATTTGATGCATATGCAAAAGCGTTCACACTATGCAAAAATATTTCTTGCAAGTGCATACAATTTTTCTTCATACTCGTAGGTTTGCTGTAAGATATTTAAACGTATCTCGTTTCCATTTTATTATACTGTTCTGTCATGTCGTATTTCGTGGCATTGCTGTCATAAAATTTGTCCAAGGAATACATTATTACTACGTCATCATAAAGTTGCTCGCACACAGCAGTTACATAACGTTTGAGAATGTTGTATAACATTTGCAGTTTCACTTTTTTGTGACTTTGTTACAATAGCTAGTAGTTGGTAATTTAATCCATCTCCATGTTACTAAATGGTTTATTCCCGTTATATATTAAAAATATAGAACACGATACAACTAATCATTATTTTTGTTGTATGTATGTATCTTCACGCCAAGTCTCTTATGGGGTAGGCAGAGAGTGGAGCGCCAGATACCTATCCCGATCCTGACACACCTCCTGTTGGAGTAATTATGTTATACATTTGTTGTATAACATTATTACTCCATTTAGATAGAACTATCAGCTCCTTCGAAATGTGGACTCAAATATGATAGAAATAGAAATTCTCTTATAATGATTACAGAATATTATACGTTCATTATAAAGTAACTTCACGCCTGTAATCCCCGAAGGGGTAGGCAGAGGTAAAAACATGCATTCTATCATACATGCAAATACCCACGATTCGCCGGTTACGTTTTGGCCCATCTAACAGGTGGCGAGCCTGTTGAGATTTCTCGGGGCATATTACCAAACTTCGAGATACTGGAAAATTTCCAGAAAATAGAAAAATCCCAATAGAACCAGAGATAAAGGACTTTACACCATCATCTCTGATAACCCCCTACCCGGGCATCGAACCCAGGCTCTCAGCGTAGTAGTAGTGGCCTGCTACCACTAGGCTACCGAGGCAGTTAATGGTAGTATTATTTAGTATGGAAGTAGTATTTATAAGTTATGTGAGCGCTGTGTGGGTGCTCCTTTATAATTAAATATGAACCAATATAATGCGGTAAACATTGTGTGTAATGAAAACGACAAACATAAAAATGCCGCCATAATACAGGTTATGGTATAATGTTCGAAAAAGTATGTAGCTAGCATTGCTAGTAAATAAATGATTAGCCGGTTTGGCAACGAAGGGCGATTGTTCGATATTCAGAATCAGAATCAGAATCAGAAACTCATTTATTCATTTAGGGTGACAGGCACCTCTTATGACACGTCAAAAACAAACAAAATAAATTAAAGCGAATAACAATTGATATACATGTCAAACAAGATAAAAAATATATGTAAAGTCAAGAATATCACTAAGATAAAACTAAATGTAATAAAGTATAAAAGTATATCAGTAGAATGTCTCTTTTCCCCTTTACAAACTGATAACAAAGAGTAAAAAGAAAAGAAAAAGAGTCATTCTTTGTCATTCACCGGCAAAGTTCCAAAGGCCAATATGATCTGAGAACAATTACAACATTACAAGCAATTTATCCAGAAAATTAAAGATCCCGTAGGTTAGAGTATTGCAACAATTTGTTTTCTATGTAAGTAATGTTTGCAAAGAAGCACGCAGTTCACGTAGATGTAAAGTGATGACTGCAGTCTATAATAGGTTACACTTAAACCAGAGGTCAAAATTCAGATGCGTATCCTTGAGATCTTAGTTTTTGAACTTTGGTAATGTCCCCGGAAATATCAACAGGCTCGCCACCTGTTACATGGGCCAAAACATAATCGGGGAATCGTTGGTGTTTACATGTATGCTTGAACGCATGCATTTACCTTTGCCTACACCTCCGGGAATTACGAATTATTTTTTTATATCTTTCTATTTGCCTACGACCTAGGCTAATTAATAATATCACGAATTATAGAAAAACTATCACATCTTCGTAAGCTTCACGAGTGAATCTCAATCAACTGAAAAAATAAACTCTCATAAACGGAATTCTATAATACGCGTGGCGGCTGGTTTTTGTAGTTTGTGATTGAATACATTTGGTGTGCTATACAAAGAACTTCTATCCAAAAGGAATTTAATTCACCATAAAAACTCTACTAAATTCAAATAACGAAACAGAACAATGTTTGGGTGTGTTACTCGGTTTGTTTACCTTCAGAACTCCAGTTGAACGGGCATAGTTGATTCAAGTGGCCGACTTTTGGTTCTTGTTAAGGGAATTACGAACTTAGCCCTCCCCACGTTCTTGTCGCTAAGAAATCTATTAGCGATTGTTACTGTAGCTGTTGAGTCGGTTAACTGCCAATTAGGACAAGTAAAGTTTGAGTTTTAAGTATGGAAAAGTATAATTAAAGATTGGATCTTCCAAAATTCTAGCCTTGAAAAGCGATACCTACATACCTATTTTGTATATTACATAAAAATCAATTGCTGTTCGTTAATCTCGCTAAAACTGCGAGACCGATTTGGCTAATTTTGGTTTTGAACGACTTTTGAAAGTCCAGGGAAGGTTTGAAAGAAAATATGAAGAAATTGAAGGAAAATAGTAAAAACTACAATTTTCCCATACAAATAGTCCGTATCTATTAAACCTTTGACACATTATTTCATTCGGAGGCAATATGAAGTTTGCCTGGTCAGCTAGTATATATATATATATATATATATATTTTGAACATGAAGGTGGCAATCAAGAGTACAGTTCACATTTAAAAACCACAAGTGAACGTAATATGTGGCAGTGTGATCGAATTGGACAACGTCTGCCGGCTGTTTACATGATTGAGTTAGTGGGTTAAATTATTTTAAAGGTGATTTATACGGAAAAATAACAGCAAATTTCAGAGAGTATAAGTGTTTGCCGTATCATACTACTAAAGGCATTTTGAAGATAAATAATAGTATTCAATTCAGTATGGTAGCAACGTGCATGTTTTCGTAGAGTAAAACGGGTGGTATCATAATTTCAATCCTATCCTAAGCCAACATTCCCATATCAGCACTATGTAGTATTACGTATATATATTATGTGGGTTATTTTAACGTAAAAAAAATATAGTTTTTCATACTTAAAACTTTATTTAGTTTTCCTAAAGGTAATCCTAAAAAGAAAATCTAGAAGCTTCGCAGACGAGAAGATCATTTTTTAATATCATCAATTGTGCACTGCGTTAGTGAACTGCAAAATCTATAATTTTTTATCTTAATTGGTGGCTAAATTTATGTCGGTGTGGTCCAATAAAGTAAAGCTTCTTTATAAGTTGCTGCGTTGGATAGAAATTTGTGATTTTAAAATAATATATCGCTATTTTATTTTAAAGAAAAATGGAAAGAAATAATATATTTCACAAGCATGTGTTAATGCGAAATAATATGAAACAATTATTAAGGATAAAAGCGACTTCTTTACGATATTCAATAAACTGCAAAGTCTATATCGGTTGCCTAACTAGCATAGTTGGCAATAGATGGCGCTGCTGCTAACATAAAGCAATGCAATAAATGTGAAGGAAAGATTTGACAAATCGGGCAGGACTTCAGTAGCTCAATTGGAAGAGCGGCTGGACTAGATTCCCAGTAGGCCGCGAGTTCGAGTCTCGCCTGAAGTCAAATTTTTCTTTCCATTTTTCTTTAAAATAAAATATATTTCACAAGCATGTGTTAATGCGAAATAATATAAAACAATTAATATATCGCTAGTTGTTTCATATAAAAAGAGTCAATATTCAATTTACTATGCTAACATATTCTGGACATGAGCTTGTTTATGTTGGACATAGCGAGAGGCTTCGGAATTTCGATGGCGGTCCTATGCCAACATTTGTCTGTATTATTTTAGTATTGAAGATGTTTTCTTCAGCGCCAATAAGTGCTCTAACTAGATTACATTAGAGCGCATGATAAAGGAAGTGTAGGCGTTCACCAATTTTCCAATATTTATGCCCGTGGTATTTATAACTCGTATAACTTATAAAGTTCTGGCAAATCACAAGGGCAGTTAGCGTCCGGTAGTGTCTGGATATAAAGCAAATTGTTTTTGTAGGTCACTGCTTTTAACGCCAGGTCTGGGGTTCTCAATAGCATCTTGGATAGTTAAAGAAAATGTTGGTACTTATGTAAAATAATAAGAATAAATATTCAATTTATAATGCAAACATACTGGACAAAACCGTGTTTACGTTGGACGAGGCGGGAGACTTCGTAATTTACATGTCGGTCCTATGCCAACATTCGTATGGCAAAATGAGCGCAGGTTATTGCGTCTGTATTATTGTAGTGTTGAAGATGTTTTCTTCCAGACCGGCATGTGCAATAACAGACATGTTTATATTAAAGCGCAAGAGAAAGTATAGGCGTTAACCCATTACGCGATGCAAGACAACTATCACAGAGAGACAAATACATCTATACAAATAAATAAAATTGTAAAGTCTCTTTGTAATATAAAAATAACAGCTTTTTTTACTAAATGCATATGTATGTATACACGGTACATATACCAAAACAATTTTTTTTACAATTTTTGTTTGTATGTCTGTCTGTTTGTGCCCGGTTAACTCGAGAATGGCTTTACCGATTTTGACGGGACTTTCACTGGCAGATAGCTTATGTAATAAGGAGTAACTTAGGCTACTTTTATACTAGCTGCGCCCACGACTTCTTCCGGGTAGATACTGAACAATTATAAATGTTCACGCGGACGAAGTCGCGGGCACAGCTAGTAACAACTAAGATTTCAGAGGTGTACGTAGCTGCATTTTGGCCTTTGATTTTTGTTTAGATATCTTTAGGTAGTAGTCATAACTTAACATTCATGTGAAATGCACCTATGTTGGCCACCTGCGATACATAAAAAAATTAAATCGCCTCTTAGTACGCTGTGGTCTTTGAAAATTTGATTTTGCGAAAATAGCCAAAAATCTGTATTTTATATATTCGTCACACTATTCACATCACCTCTTGTGATTTCACTCTGTACCAAATATTTTTTCAGTTTTGTTTGTATAAATAATTTTATTATTACTCACACATGCACGTCGGTTTCTCAAAAACTCGATGCAAAATACACACAGATGATTTAAAAACTATATTACGTTAGTGTTTACTGGTGGTAGAGCTCCAGTGACAGAGCTCGCGGGCGTAGGCACCACCGCATTACCTAATATACTTTACCTAATATACTTGCCGCTAAATGGTAGTGTTCAGCACTATCGTGTTCCGGTCAGGTGGTAATGTGCGGCTCTGTAATTTCCGGCACAGAGGAATAACACCTTAGGCCTCAGGAGTGGTAACGCATCTGCATTTTGACCCTGGTTTTTGTGTGGGTGTCTATAGGCTGCAGTCATCACTTAACATCAATGTGAACTGCATGCTTGTTTGCCTCTTCCATTACATAAAAAAGTGTATAATATAAACGTATCTCAGTATCGCAGCTCGCAAAAATCTATGATAGATCAATTATTTAGCAAATATCTCGACACAGCCGAAAATTATTGATGTGATACACAAAAGTGTCTGAACCGCCTCAACTAACCTAAAGTAAGGGATCACGGCATTAAAGACACAAATCCGTAGGCCGCACCGCAATATAGGTATTCATTGGTATCCTGCACGGATAATCTGGGTAAATCTGTGACGGAAGCCGTTAAGCTAGATGCGTTTTTATAAGACTTCCGCGAAACACAATCAGTGTGGGTGTAAACATAGAGCAACACGGTCCACCGACCGCGGCGGCCCGGAGGGAAGTAGCCATATACAGGCTTCCCCTTTTTCAAAGCACAAGCACAAGTGCTCCTATGCTTGTCGCCTAGCCCCCTTATTCATAAACGTATTTTAGCTTGTTTGTTGTTTAAAGTGTTGCTAATCTCTCCTTCGTCTTTTTCTATCCTGCACATTTGACAATGTAACTGACAAAGACAAAGCATTCTATAGCTAAAATGTGTCTAATGTACATTTATGAATAAGGGCCTAGATGGTTAAATGTGTGCGTGAAATTGTTTATGTATTTCGTAACGGTTAAGTGGTGAGTTTCGTAGTAATAGACGATTTTTGTAGTGTGTGTGTGTCACATGTATTACCCCCCGAAAAAAATAACAGACAATTTTGTACCGGTAATAAACGCTATGGCTACTCCCCTGCGGTCCGCCGCGGCTGGTGGCCTGTGTTTCTCCATGGTGTAAAATGAGATTTATTTGGATGAAATATGGACGGTATAAATAGAGCAATGACCTTTCAAAATTTGATTGAAGGAACGAATCAAGAAGAGTTTCGTGATCTCTAAAAGGAAATTTAACCTTTATTTTCTTTTTATTGAAGTTGAGATGACTAAATACATATTGCATCAAAGTTCGGTAGGCAGATATTTTTGAAAGTCATGAAGCGAGTTAACTCAGTAACAAGTGGTAGCAGACTACTACTAGTAGGCTGGTATCCTTAGTTCGATTCCTGACACGAGGGTTATCAGAGATAACGGAGTGAAATGCTTTATATCTAGTTCTGGATTTCTTAATTTTCTGATAATTTTCCAGTACTTCGGAGTTTGACAATATGCCCGGAGATTTCAACAGGCTCGTCACTTGTTACATGGGTCAAAACGTAACCGGCGAATTTTAAGTGTTGTCATGTACCTATGCTTGAATGCATGCATTCATCTTTGCCTACCCCTATGGTGATTACAGGCGTGAAGTAGTAAAAAGGATGGTTATCGTTCACCATAACCATGTTAATCGTTCACTTCTATAATGAAATAAAATTTATTAAGATCATTTTTTTCCCCAAATGTAAAGAAAAATATGACTTCAGGCAGGCATCGAACCTGCAATCTCAGGGTGACCGCACCACGAATTTGAACTGCATGCTTGCTTCCTTGCACTATCATTACACAGGAAGAAATTTGTTGCTAACAATAGGCACTTAAAATATTAGTTATTAGGTAAATATATCTGACAAGACATAGGCTTCAAAGAGAAGTAACGAACTACTATTATATACATACGATCTGAATCATCTTAACTATTCTAAACAGTCCAACTATCAACTCCAACAACGCGAACTAAGACACATGCAAACGCCAGCTCTAATTAAATCCTATTACGCTAAAAGTTCACACAGTTAACCATTTGGTGTATTTATTCGATTTCCAACATCAGTTTAAGCGCTAAACAAAGTTCTATATAAGAAAATATCAGTGGGTAGCAGATGTTGTAGGCTTAAATGGCAACCCACCGAGAGTTTCCGCCTTGTCATGGAGGAGGGGTCAGTAGTCGGTGGTTGTCTCCACAATGGCAGAGCTTAGAGGAACCCATCGAGAGAGGGGCGTTTGGTTTGGCTCTGCCTGCAACTAGCTGCTGAGCTGGAGAAGAGACGGCTGTTAAAGAGGTGTTTGGGTATATTGTTGATGCTGCGCTGCGATCAGCCATCTGGCTGGATGTTCTGATTTCGCACCGAAACGGTTGAATTGATTTTACCGAAATTTGAAAAGGAGATTCGAATCTTGGGAAAATATATATATTTATTTTTATATTAATTTCTACAGGGTTTTAATTCGCAATGAAAATACGTCTTTATTGTAACGAATTCAACGTGGAGACGAAGTCATGGAAAAAATTACGAGTAGTAATATTTAAATTATAACCACTTTGCTGTCAGTAGGATACGTTGTACTATGCATACGGAAGCACGCGTCAGCACGGGTGCTCCGCAGAATTTGGGGGCCGTTTGTCTTGTGTTAAGCCGGCCACTTGTTTGCCTAAGCTAACACGGCTCAATTTAAAACCATTCTTAGCACAATATGCAAAGCGTATTTTGACGGTTTTTTACTGCATATCTGGTTGATTTTATGTGTGCGAATGTTTTGTTTCTGGTTCTCTTCACCTTACCCCGATATATAAAGGATAATAAGCATGATAATTAAAATGGGCAAACGGACAGACAAATAAAATACATCAATGATTCGTAACATGTCACGAAAGAATAAAAACAAACAAAATAATCACACAAATCAAATCAATATTTGCAGTATAAACAGAAAATTTTCTCAAGTTTTACCAAACTTTGCATATTGCACTAACAATGGTTTTAAATTGAGCCGTATTAGCTAAGGCGAACGAGTGGCCGGCTTAATACAAAACAAAGAATCCCGAAATACTGCGCTGTTAACTGACAGAACACTCTTGCTGACGCGAACTAGCGTATAAACAAAATACTTGTGAACGTATCCTATTAACAATAAAGTGATCAGAAATTATAAATTACCAGCTTTTCTCCGCGACTTAGTTTGCGTGGAATCGTTACAAAAATAACGTATTTTCAAACATTTTTTAATTCCCCATTTCAGCCTTTTAGAAATTGATTTCAAATTGGCTATTTCTTTTCCAGGGTTTCCAACTGTCTCCATTTCTATTTTCATCAATTTTCATGCAGTTTACAGTGATTTTTTTTTGTATTGTATTATAGGTATATGATACAGTGTTTTTTTATGTAATGGAAGTGGTAAGCAAGCATGCAGTTCACATTGATGATAAGTGATAACTGCAGCCTATAGACACCCACACAAAGACCAAGGTCAAAATGCAGATTCGTTACCACTCCTTGATATGCCTCAGTGCCGGAAATTACAGGGCCATACATTACCATCTAACCGGAACACGATAGTGCTGAACTCTACCGTTTGGTTGCAGATAGATTAAGTAATGAGATTTTGCCTACGCCCTCGAGTTCATACGATGGAACTCTATCACCAGTGAACACACAACCTGCTTTTTTAATAGCTAAACGACAAGCAAATGACATGTAAAGCACTAAACGCTTTTTTCCAATTAGGTACATGAAATTTTAACTAACCTCGCCTTAACGAACCTTATGATCGTAAATCGTGTTCCATTTGCAGACAATCATTTTTTCTTTTTTTCATAAGCCGTAGTCTGGACGGTCTAAATGAAAATAAGAAATGAATTGCGGACGCTGGTCTTTTTAATATCGACAGGTCTCGATTTTTCCTATTCTCTGCGAACAGAGTACTCACATTAAATGCAAAGGTAAATAATAATAAATATTGTTCGCTCTTTTAGGAAACTTGTCGAAAAGATAATAGAGTTCCACAAAAAATGTCTTATCCGGGATTTTGTATTCGAAGATATACGGCTTTTGAGCATTCTTTATTTCGTACACAATATCCAGAAGAATGCATTCAAACGTTTAACTATATTTTATTATGTTTTGTACCATAATGTGCCATCGCTTTTGCCGGTGTCGAAATCATTCAGCAAATCTTTTTGTATAGAGACATAATATTGCTGAAAAAATAAAAATGTTCCAAATTTGTTTTAAATTTGTGAAAATACGGTTTGCTTTTTATTGCATGTAATTTTGTGATGAGGTATAGAGCGCTTCTAGTGTTACATTTCTTAAAAAAAACTTATAATTGTCGGCCATGAGATAGAAATCCATATTGTTTTTTTTTATTAGTGAATTTTAATAGTGAAACGTTTATTTTGAGATCGGCTTTGTAATTTGAGTGAACTGATTACAAGTATACAATTTAGATTTTTCTCATCATAATGTTAATATTGTAATGAATATAAGAACATTTTATGTTCCACCATTCAAGCTTGTAATGTCAATATAATAGGAGCGCAGAAGCTTAATGCTATCGGCAAAGTATGAGTGCAGTAAGGGTAACCTCTGCTTGCCATAGGATTACAGGCTTTCGTGGCAGACATAAGCCGATTAATGGGTTTGCATATTTTTTTATTTTATTTCCATACAAAATGTACTGACTTATTCCGATTTTAATAAACTATTTTTTGTTTTATATTATTTCGCATGTGTTAATGCAAAATAATATAAAACAATTATTAAGGGTAAAAGCAACTTCTTTATGATATTCAATAAACTGAAAAAGTCTATTATATCGGTTGCCTAACTAGCATAGTTGGTAATAGATGGCGCTGCTGCTACCATAAAGCAATGCAATAGATGTGAAGGAAAGATTTGACAAATCGGGCAGGACTTCAGTAGCTCAATCGGAAGATCGGCTGGACTTCCAGTAGGTCGCGAGTTCGTGTCTCGCCTGAAGTAAAATTTTTCTTTCCATTTTTTTTTTAAAAATAAAACTATTTTTTGATTAATCGAATTGATAACTTGATAATAACAAATAAAAAATAGTAATGTACGGATAACAAATAAATACATTCTAAAATATGAAATTAACTTTGATTGCCAGTAATAAATATAGAATACTAGCTGAACCGTTGAACTTCGTATCGCCTTAGAAGTAGGTATGAAAAAAATAACTGCTAATGTTATTTGTAGCATACCAGTAAATTTCGTAGCTGCATGCTACGATGCTACGTCGTAGCAGTGTTGATGATAATTCTAAGACAATTACGAGTATAACTCCGTTAGTTAAATCCACATGGAACCACTAGTCTTGATTTTACGAAATGGTCAATGCTGTTATAACTTTCAATAATTCTTTGTTTACTTGATTAATCATATCTTTTAATGATTATATTTTTTTTTCAAAATGTTGTCAGAAATGATAAGCCTTATATTAATTGACGTAACGACCTGGTTCTTTGAATGGTGATACCTCCTTGATTGGAGGGTCGTGGTTTCAATCCCCGCACCATAACAGAAATTATTATTGAATGTTTTTTTTTCTGTCTAGATGTGTGTCTAATGGAGATAACACTTTAGAAATTATTATTTTCTGCGATGTAACCAACAAAAAATATATATAACCAACATAATTTTGAAGCTTTTATAAGGTGTCCTTACACTTCTGTTAATCATGATTAAGCTACTTCGTAATGCGATGTTACGAGACTTGTATATTATTAAATTTGCTCCTTCGTTATTTGTAGCGTACAAGTAAATTTAGGTACGACGTAGCCTCGTAGCACTCTGTTACGTCGTAGCTGCTACGGCGTAGCCTCATAGCACTCGGCGGTAAAGGATAATTCGAAGACAATTAAGCGTTAACTCTGTTGTATGTGTATATCCACGCGGAGTTAAACCTTGTCTTGTACGGACTGCTTGATATAGTTCAAACTTTTATTAATTCCTATAATTTGCTTTATTAAATCTTTTAATAATTACACGGATTTTTCAAAAGATTATGAGATATTTTAGTCTAATATTTACTTAGTCAGCTTTTTGAAATCCTTTCCCAATCATTTCACGATAGATATTCGCAATCACGCTACAATATCTTGCTTATGCTAAACATGTTTTTTTTTAATATTTGTGCAAAGTCCAATGTTCAACAAACAGTCATTTGCGCGCGGCACTTTTCCGGCAATGTAGATTGTGAAGTTGTCTCAAAATTAGCTATTTACTCAGTGCATAAAATACTACTTGCAAAAAATATCAGATTTTTTATCAATAATTAAAGGCACCGGAATCGTTTTTATAAAAAATATTTTATTGGAAACGGTTTATGCAAAAGAAAATAAATTTTGTGTAATAAAAATTACGATAAAAAATTATGTTTGCATTTTTAACACGTACATAATATATATTTTTGTAGCTTAAAGCAGGTGTAGATGTACCTGTAAACCATGGCTTAAATAAATCGTATCAATGGAATGGAACTTCTAGACCTTTATTGGTTCTTCGTTATTTGTAGCGTACCAGTAAATTTCGTAGCAGAGTGCTACGATACTACGCCGTAGCAGAGTAAGGATAGTTTTAAGACAATTACGTGTTAAATTATATATTATTTTGTAGATGTCCACGTGGAGTTAAACATAATCTTACATTGTTGTTATGGTATGGTTTACGAAGTTCTATTAGATATTCATTCCTACAATTTGCTGTACGAGTATTAATGTCATCTGTTGATGATAATCAAAAATAATAGTTGTATATTTTTTACCCCATTTTCTATACCCTACTTTAAAGAATTTTCCATTTTTTGTTCCCTGAAATCGATCATAATGTTAATCAACCATTGTTGTAAAGACATTTCCTTTCGTCTTTAAAAAAAAAAAAAAAAATACTTTGAGAAATTAATTTTAAATTATTGAACAGCAATATAAAAAATAAATCTGAAAAATAAATAAATAACGTGTAAGAATTGAAAATGACAAATCATATATTTAAACTACACATACTGAATTAAATATATGATCGTCAATGATAACTATCATTTCGTGAAAGGTGTTGACTAAATGATTCACATTAACCTTAATAAGTAACAAAATCAAGACATTTGCAGTAACAACCAAGTATAATTAAACAAGCGTATATTAGTTTTCCTGTTAATTTTGATACGCTTTGAGCAAAAGGAGCTTGTAATCAACTTGTCTAGGCCTCAATTAATGAAGGTCCAACGGTCTTTTGCGTAAACCAACATTCTAACACATTAGATCAAAGCAAACCTTATAAGTAGAGAACAAGACAAAAGGTGCTACAGTGATCACTCTTCGAGAGAAAATATCTTTGAAATATAATGTAAGCCAGCAAATAGCTAGTCATAATTAATTAATTAAGCATTAGAACGTGCTATACCTAATATTTCCTTTGATGTTGAAAGATAGTAAGTATTCTTATAATTAAATATCGAAATGTTTCATAAAATCTTGACCGAGAATGAAGGACTATTTTTCATGTTATGGAAATGGTGGTAGAGCTCCAGTGACAGAGCTCGCGGGCGTAGGCAGCACCGCGTTAGCTAATATACTTGCCGCTAAATGATAGTGTTCAGCACTATGGTGTTCCGGTCAAGTGGTAATGTACGGCCCTGTAATTTCCGGCACAGAGGCATAATACCTTAGGCCTTAGGAGTGGTAACGCATCTGCATTTTGCCCTTGGTCTTTGCGTGGGTGTCTATAGGCTGCAGCTTTACTTAACTGCATGCTTGTTTGCCATTTTTTTTTGTCAGTTCACATTGATGTTAATTACGATAGTGCTGAACACTACCATTTAGCGAGTATATTAGGTAATACGGTTAGGTAATTTACGATAGCCGCGTATTGGCCAGGTACTTCTTCCCAGTCATAGCAAATTAAACTTAATTGACTAGCTCACAAAGTACAAATTTACACATCGCATATTTCGCGCGGCGGCCGCGCAGTTGCCGCGCGGTCGCCGTGTGGTTGCCGCGTGATTATGTAATATCTGAGAATTTCTACATTGTGCACAAGTCAATAAAGTTTAATTTGCTATAAAAGAAAACAAATACCTGCTAACTCGAGGCAATCACGAAATATTTCCATGTCATATAAACGCGCCCTAATTGTATAGTATAGAAAATACGAACATGAAATTATGAATCTTGTTCCAAGTTAAGTTAATATTAATATGAACTTCGATATTTTTTGAAATATTTCATAAAATTACACGAATTGAGTAGCAATTACGTACTCTACAAATTGATATTATTTAATTAGCGTTAGAATTAATACCGTGAAGTATACATTCAATAATTAATTAAGTAAATTAGCTGATAGTCGTAGTAACTAGATATTAGATATACACCAGTAATAATATTAATATGCAATAATAATTGGCTAACCTTACTCCGTTACTATAAAATAACTATAAAATACAAAGTTTATGTACTTTAAAAGGATTGTAATTAAAATATTACAACATTTGTTTTAATTGCTTCTAAAATGTTGTAATTATGTATTTGTTCTTCATGTTTTCTCAAAAGTTCATACTTCTGCATATATATTGGTAGCCTATATATTGAGACACATGTTTTCGTTTGACTGCTCTCTGCCTCAGTAGCGCAGTGGTAGCAGGCCACTACTATTACGCTGGAGGTCCTGGGTTCGATTCCCGGGTCGGGGGATATTAGAGATAACGGTTTAAAATCCTTTATCTCTGCTTCTATTGAGATTTTTACATTTTCTGGAAGTTTCCCAGTACCCCGGAGTTTGGTGATGAGCCCGGAGATGGCAACAGGTTCGCCACCTGTTACATGGGCCAAAACGTAACCGGCGAGTCGTGGGTGTTTGCATGTATGATTGAATGCATGCATTTACCTCTGCCTACCCCTTCGGGGATTACAGGCGTGAAGTTACGAAGTTACGTAGTTATTGTACCTGTTGTTTTGAACTGTTTGACGTAGATTTCAGATAAATCTCAGTGGTTTAAGTAATGCATTTGATAAAAAATTGTATATTATGTTATTTTTATGTGTTAAATAAATTTAAAAAAAATATATATCTCTAACATGTAATTATTCTATTGACATTTGCACACCATAAAATATGTTTTATGTTACGAAGTGGCGAGCAAGCTGCAATGTAGCTCACATGTATATAAGTGATGACTGTAGCCTATATACATAAGACATCTACACAAAAATCGATGGTCAATATGCAAATGCGTTGCCACCTCTGAGGCCTAAGCTGTTTTGGCTCTGTCACAATTATTCCAGGTCCAATATTTTGGCACAAAAAATTTTGCTGACATAATAAACCCAATCTTTAACTAAAGATGAATCCGAATAAATAACACAAAAATATTCTTCTTGTAGATAATAATAGTTATAAGATGTTTTATCGCAATGTTTATGACTAAGATAATTCGCAAAACACGAGCCCAAAATGGTGAGCTCTGCCAAATACTGCTTCTTGAAGTGTTCGATGCAGGCGTAATGTTAATGCCAACAGTGCGCTTGCGGCGGTGGGCTAATTAATCAACGGGAACAGGCAATTTGCGTGTTGGCAGAGTTGTTTTTGTTGCCAACAGATTAAGCCCCTCCTCGAATAATCGAATATAAAGATTGAAGATTTTTACTTGTAGTATAGCTCCGATATGAAGCGCGCATGGCCCAGCGGCTGGTGTAGATCGTAAGCGCGGTCGGGTAGTGTGATGGGTGACCGCTAGTGGCAAATTAAATGCGCGTTTCCGTGCTTCGGAGGGCACGTTAAGCCGTCGGTCCCGGTTGCTATCGATAGATAGCAGTCGTTAAACCTTGTCGGAGGCCTTATGGGCGGTTTGAAAACATCCGACAGCGGGTTGGCCACTAACCCACCCACCTCCACCAATCCGCATTGGAGCAGCGTGGTGGAGTAAGCTCCAGGCCTCCCCCCAAAAAGGGGAGAGACTCGTGCCCAGCAGTGGGACGTATAATGGGTTGCCATTATTATTATTATTATTATAGCTCCGGTGACGGAGTTCGCGGGCGTAGCCACCACCGCATTACCTAATTAATATACTTGCCGCTTAATGGTAGTGTTCAGCACTATCGTGTTCCGATCAGGTGGTAATGTACGGCCCTGTAATTTTCGGACCAGAGGCATAAAATCTTAGGCCTCAGGAGTGCTAACGCATCTACATTTCGACCTTGGTCTTTGTGTAAGTGCCTATAGGCTGCAGTCATCACTTAACATCAATGTTAACTGCATGCTTGTTTGCCTCGTCCATTACATAAAAAAAGAAGAATCATTGAATTCCTCCGTTAAATGCAGTGTATATTGTAAGATGTGTGCCAGTCACAAATATTTATTTATGTTACTATGGTAGCATACAAATATGCAGTTCCCATTAATGGTAAAAAAAATACAGCCAATAGATATCTATACAAAAACCGAACGTCAAGATGCAGATGTGTTGTCAGATGCGTTGCCACTTAAGCTGTTTTGCCTCTGTGTGATAGCTATTAGAGGGCAACATCTTTGTACAAAATATCGTAATTTACGGATATAAGAAAAACAAAAATGTTAAAAAAAGTTTTATATTTTCTAAATATAAGGTAAGGTATTTATCCTAATGTTTAAACGAAGATGATTCACACAACTCGAGCCTAAAATGCGACCTAGAAGCTGTTAGAAAGACTGCTGCTAGAAGTGTGCTTGCGGCCGTTTAATTAATCATCGTGAGCTGCAATTTACGTATCGGCAGCATTGTTTTGTTGCTAACAGATTGAGTCACTCCTTACTCCTTGTTATTTTCACGGGAGAGTAACCGGATTCCATTAATGTCTACTAACGACCGGACGCTTCGGATTGGGGTTTAAAGGGTTGAGTGGTTTTGTACAATCGTCCTGATAAAAGGGGGTCGCTGTTAAGCTTTTAGCGATTTAAAAGATGTCTCGTCGCGGATTAAATTTGGCGGAGATCCGTCTAATGATAGGTGTTACTTGCAACCAGAAAATTCGTTTTGAACATTTCTTAGTGAACATTTATAGGAGTGTTGTTGTACTTTTTGGGTATTACGTTTTGTAATTTACAGATTCTTGTATTGTTTCGATTGATTTCGATTTGATGAAATAAATTCACGGTATTTTTGACAAAATATACAAACTCTTGCTTCATATGGTCATTCAGGTTCTGAGGGTAATGGTGATTTTTTTTTTTTTTTTTTATGTAATGGAAGTGGTAAACAAGCATGCAGTTCACGTTGATGTTAAGTGATGACTGCAGCCTATAGACACCCACACAAAGACCAAGGTCAAAATGCAGATGACCACTCCTGAGGCCCAAGGTGTTACGCCTCCGTGCCGGAAATTACAGGGCCGTACATTACCACCTGACCGGAACACGATAGTGCTGAACACTACCATTTAGCGGCAAGTATATTAGGTAATGCGGTGGTGCCTACGCCCGCGAGCTCCGTCACTGGAGCTCTACCACCAGTATAAATCAGATTTTGCCACATCACCGTGCCCGTTTAGTAATATTGCGACACAAAAAACAGCAACAGAATACTCGTATGACAACCCGGTTAGTCCAGCGGTGTGAGACGACCGATTGATTCGAAGGGTCGCGGGTTTGATCCCCACACCGGGTCAAATATTTGTATAACCTATATTTGATTATGTATGGGTGTTTGTGTATGTGTTGTTTGTGTACAACGGCATCCACAACACAGGTTTATATAATACCTAATGTATCTGTGAGTGTAATTTGCAATTGTATTTTATATGAACTCGCACCTAGAAATATATATGCCTCTAAATGTTATCCTGTGTTTTACCGAAACTGTTTGCTGTGTAAATGCGCTGTTACCCTTCAGATTGATTTTCAGGGATTTCATCTTCTTAACCTTCTCCTTAAACTTTGATACAAAGCTTAATATTATGACGTACAAGTCTGCTTATGACTTTTATTTATATACGGTAATTTCCGGCAATCAGATTTAAATATCACGTAAATTATTAAACGAACTACCAAGTGAATTAATACCGTTTGTAACAATGCTTGAAAAGGAAACGATTATCGTTTGTAACAATTCTAACTCCGAGAATAATTACTGCCAGTATCATCGTTCACTTTAAACAAGATTGCTTTACATACTATGAAGGTGCATGAGTATATTAACTGTTTTATTTATAAGAGGGTAATTATGAAATACTGATGTCGTCATCAATATTCTATGATAGATTCGGTTTCAATGAAATGTTGAAGAAAAGAATGAAACCAACGAAGTTTTCGACGTAAAATAATCAGACTATTGATTAAAATTGCGTAGGTTCAATTTCTTTTCAATGACATTTCTTCTTACTATTTTAAATAACGTCTCTGAAACAGTAAAAATCATTTAAAAGGATGTTAATCTACGTCTATACTAATAATATTTTAAAGAGGAAACTTTTTTGTTTGTGTGTTCTTACACCATAAGACAGCTGCATTTCATTGAGAGACATAGGCTATATACATTCATTGCATACGTGCGAAGCCGGGTTGAGCTACTAGTATTAAATAAAAATGTCACATTATTATACGCCTCATAACTTATTGATCTTCACAGGAAAAAAAATAGTTTCATAAATTTCATGGCCCGAGAGACGAAACAAAATTATCGTGTGAAGTGGCCATTGTTAACGTTGAATTCAAATTTCCAGATTTTAACCAGAGCACAGATAAAGTAAATCATTACAGTACCACTATCCTCCCACGCAACACGTATAACACCCCAGAGGAACATCAGTCAAAACAAAACTAAAAACTAACTTATGAATATTCTCGCACGTCGCTCGTAAGTATAAGCTTGGAGTGTCAATCGCTTAGGCGCATGCGTTGTGCCGCGTTTACCGCGGGCTTGCGTGCAGCCTTCAGTAATTGGCCGTTCGCCGACTGGCCCGATCCTGTAAGAACCGGCTCTCGCCGGTATTTCCCGCTTCGCGAATACGCGTCCGCGTGACATCTGTCAACCAAGTGTACGTTCTTGATAATATTTGGACACCCCATTAATATTTCAGTTTGGATTTCAAAACGATTATCGTGAATATTAAGTTATTCTGTGTAAGTGTACTTTATTGCAATAGTTTGAAAAGTTTAACCAAACTTTGGTTGATATTTTTCGAATTGAAATGACTAAATATGGTTAAAAGTGAATTGAGTGTTAAGTGTAAGTGGATTATAGATCTGTTTGGTAAGTGAGTTTTTAAATTGTCTTTTAGTTAGAAAACTGAATTAGAATAAAGATTTCACCCCTTTTTTCCTGCTTAATTAGCAGCAATAAGTATGTAAGAAAATTACTGACTTATAATTTACTATTACGTGTTAAAAATATACAATAAAGTATTTCAATTCAATACAATTAATAAATTATGAACCTTCACTAATCAAATAAAAAGCAAAAATGTATAACTGAAAGCCACCCAGAAAATACGAGTGTAACATTTGGCATATCGTGTTGGGTTTTATAGAGCAAATAATTACTTGACAAGTTAAAAACTATATCATGATTATACTGTAGGAGGTGTCAATTCAAATAACGAAAGTGCTGCTTTCAATAAATAAGTATAATTTTTGTTCTACTAACTAAATAAACATGTGTAATTTAAAGTTTACTTTAAAATACTAAATGCAGTTTATTTACAGATTTTTGTCACTTTAAATATTTTTTCATATTTACAGCTTTTTATTTTTTATTCGTACGTATTGAATAATCTCTTAATATTTTTAATTTGAACGTATTTAGTACTTTACGATTAACCTATTATCATTTTATATGAACAGTTTCACGTTTGTACTCACCGATGGGTTAGGCAACGCAGTAGATAAGCTGACGCAGTGGTGCTGTGCTTACAACACAAAAGTTCATTACTGGAGCTCTATCACCAATGCAAATCATGTAAAATATAAAACGTACACGAGTACAGTACAACAATATTATATATTTTCTTATTAAAAAAACGTAACCTCACGCCTGTAATCCCCGAAGGGGTAGTCAGAGGTAAATGCATGCATTCAAGCATACATGCAAACACCCACGATTCGCCGGTTACGTTTTTGGCCGATGTAACAGGTGACGAGCCTGTTGACATCTCCGGGCACATTACCAAACTTCGAGGTACTGGGAAATTTCCAGAAAATGGAAAATTCCAATAGAACCAGGAAGAAAGGACTTTACACCATTATCTCTGATAATCCCCTTCCCGGAAATCGAACCCAGGACCTCAGCGTAGTAGTAGTGGCCTGCTGCCACTGAGCTACCGAGGCAGTTTCTTATTAACTGCTGTATTATCTTAATTTTATGTTACTGGTTGTTGAGTTTATAAATGTTGGAGGTGTCGGAAAAAATTAAGCCGCCTGGGAACTTTCATCAAAGACGCTGGCTAAACCTTTTCAGATAAAACAAAGCAATGTATGGTGTTATATTTTCTGTTTGGTAGATCTCCTCTCTAGAGAAAATGTCCGCGATGGGATATACTTTCTTCTCTCGACATATCTTTTCAAGCTACATCCATTACATTGACTTTCAAAATTTTGTAACTTCAATGCGTTAATTGGCAATCTACTTTTTTATGTAATAAAATTGGCAAACAAGCCTGCAGTTCACATTGATGTTAAGTGATGACTGCAGCCTATAGACACCCACACAATGACCAGAGGACAAAATGCAGATCCGTTGCCACTTCTGAGGCCTAAGGTAATTACAGGGCCGTACATTACCACCTGACTGGAACACGATAGTGTAGGTATGCGGTAATGCGGTGGTGCCTACGCCCGCGAGCTCCGTCACTGGAGCTTTACCACCAGTAAATTTATGAAATTAAATACTTCGGTTAGGTACCTAACGAATTTTATGCACAATAAATATTATATCAACGACACAACGCAGCTGTCGTCGATGATCACACCACACAATAAAATTTAATATCTTAGAAGTTGTCGTCAAAAATACCGCGTGGATAAATAAATTTAATTCAAACGCGTTGCTCACACCGAATACGGCATATGCCTGTTTTCTTATTTTTTCAATTTGTTTGAATGCTTTTTTGGATTAAACATTTATTGTGTGGCAGAAAGACGTTTGCCGGGTCAGTCATCTTTGAAAAAAAGGCAATAGATAAAATATATTTTTTAGAAGTTTTGATAAAACTGAATGTATAATTAAATATTTTGTAAATGTCGTAACGTAAACGTACGCGTCTGCCGGTGACCATTATTAATATCGAGTAAATCACGTTTGATAACATAAATACATAATTTGTGAACATTTTCACTGTCTAGCTATCAGGGTTCGTGAGATACAACCTGGTGACAGACAGATGGACAGTCTTAGTATGCCATCAAATCAATATGCGCCCGTTTTTAATATTTGTGTACAGAACCCTAAAAACAATAATACTCATCGACTGCAACCGCCAATATGCCGGTCAAGCGTAGCCACTATATCATATTTTATGCAAAGCGACGGCTATGCCGCTATGTTTATCCCTGGCCGACTATTTTCTGTTGATTAATATTAGATTTTAAGTGATTTAGATAAATGTATAGTATGAAGGTATGTTTCATTGTATTATTAAATTGATCTGTCCCTGAATGATTGTTTTCGTTACATGCTAAGTAAAAAAAAACGTAACTTCACGCCTGTAATCCCCGAAGGAGTAGGTCGATATAAATGCATGCATTCAAGCATACATGCAAACACCCACGATTCACCGGTTATGTTTTTGGCCCATGTAACAGGCTGCGAGCTTGTTGACATCTCCGGGCACATTACCAAACTTCGAGGTAATGGAAAATTACCAGAAAATGGAA
Source organism: Macrosoma leucophasiata (assembly GCA_036365455.1). Taxonomy (NCBI): domain Eukaryota; kingdom Metazoa; phylum Arthropoda; class Insecta; order Lepidoptera; family Hedylidae; genus Macrosoma; species Macrosoma leucophasiata. Next base: position 5,807,512 of record JAWQUS010000014.1, on the reverse strand, counting down.
AAATCCCAATAGAACTAGAGATAAAGGACACCTTTATCTCTGACAACCCTCTATCCGGTAATCGAACCCAGGACCTCAGCGTAGTAGTTGTGGCCTACTACCACTAGGCTATCGAAGCAGTTACATATATGTTTAAGTAAAGAGTCTATTTTACTACTGCATTTTGACCTCTGGTCTTTGTATGGGTGTCTATAGGCTGCAGTCATCACTTAACATCAATGTGAACTGCAGGCTTGTTTGCCATTTTACTAACACATGTGGTTTGAAATTGCATGATTTGCAATACTTGTATAAAAAATACTATTTTTATACAATTATGATGGCAAATCATGCTTTGGTATCATCGACGTGAATTGCGTACTTTTTGGACTGTCATCGCAAAGAAACAAACAGACATTTTGTATTTGATAGGTACCTCCAAATTGTTTTATGAATATGATGGACCACAGACAACTAGGTCACCTTATAGGTTTTCTTTTATTGATCGGAGGCAGTTCAACGTGTTTTTATGTAATCAGCATATCCGTTATTGCTCTACATTTGATGCGCACAAAATGTAGGTATAGAAAATTTTATGAAAATGTATAGTATAGTAAATGTATGAAAAAAATTGTAAAATTAGCGGCCTGTCCCGGCTTCGCACACCTTATTATGTTAGCAGTAATGTTACCTATATTACTGCTTTAATAATAAAATATAGCCTACCCATTTACAAAATAACCCCCCATTTATTGAATTCATTTGTTACAAAAAATGTGATAAATGAAGAATCACTCCACCGATTTTGTGCAAACTTTACATAAACTATCTACTAAATAGCCCAAACAAAGTCTGAACATTTGGTTTGAATAGGTGAGCCCGTTCGTAAGTATAAAATTACAACGAAAAGTGGCATTAATCCCTTCTATCATTAATATTATAAATGCGAAAGTAACTCTGTCTGTCTGTCTGTTAGGCAGTCTGACCGTTAGTTATGGCAATAATCTTTGGGAGACGCTTTAGACCAGCAGTGGGTGTGTATAGACTGTAATGATTACGATGAATTTGCGTTTTCATAATAATATATTTTTGAAAATAATAGAGAGTGAAGTTCAAAAAAGTAACAAGTAAAAGTAAAGAAGTTGCTGTGTGAGCAATAAGGCCGCATGCAGTGCCTACGTTTTATATAGTTTTTAATGTCCCTTATGTGTTACGTCCTTTTTTGTGGTGTATAATAAAGAGTATTTTATTTATTTATTTATTTAATTGGAAAAAAATACGGATCTTCAACTTGACACGGCGTTCGACGTTAAATTCTACGAGTATTTTAGCTATATTTTTTATCTAAAATCATACTACATATCATCGTGATTTTTAATTAACCTAATTAACGTAGAAAGGTTAAAGTTAAGTACCTAATACTTGGTTAATTTTCCTTTTTACATTATTTTCTGTATTACAATTTTGTACATTTACCTAAAATTTTTCAATGTGTCTCTTTCCGAACCAAATGAAGTTATTTGCATTGTATTTTTGTACTGTGTTATGTCCCAAAGAGCTACGTAGTTATTTGCATGTATTTTTTTGTAGGTACATAGAATTACCCACGGTTAGGCTGTTACGTTTGTTGAGGCAGTTCATAAGATTTGATTAAGGCTCGTTCGGGGTTGACTTTGGAAATTTGGATTACTTATCCGATCGAGGGATCAAACCCGGCTTATCAGTGGTAGAAATATACTACTACTACACTGTGACCAGTAAATACTGAATTGAATAACCAAATATTTTTGCGCAATACAATAAATTATTGATCAGTTACGATTGCAATTTGGCTCGCATTGGAAGTTGAAAAGTTCAAATTTAATTTAACCAAGTACACTGCGAGCTGCTGATATTTTCGAGCTGGTATTTTTGGCAACTTAAAATCGCAAAATTATTTCAGTTTTGATACTATGTTGAAAGCAATTATTTGCCAATGCAATTATTATTTTAAGTGGTGGTGTTCAGCACTATCATGTTCCATTCAAGTAGTAATAAATAATAAAACCTTGAAATTGTCGGCACATAGCCATAATACCTTAGGCCTCAGAAGTCTTCTTCTTCTTCGTGTCAACGACTTCAAAGCGAAATGTATAATATGTTAAAGAATCTTGGTCCATAATTTGGCAATAGCCACCGCATTATCCGTAGCCCCACTAAGGTCGCTTGTGGAGCAGCTAGTGGGACACAGAGGGCAAACCATCTGATGAGCCATCGTCTGAACGGATTGTCCACAGTCACACAGCGTATTGGCTAAGAAACCCCATTTAGCCAGGTTTTCCAGCGACCAGACCTCAGAAGTGATAATACATCTACATTAAAATCTCTGGTTTCTTGTTGACTTTTAAAAACTACAGTATTACTTACTATCAATGTTATTTGTAGGCTTGTTTGATACTTCGTGACATTAAAAAATCTATAGTAATGTAGGTAGGTACTTATAAACGTAGATACTAAATGTAGATAATATTTTTTATAGTATATCTAAAAGTTCATGTATTAGAAACCCTTCTACAGACCATTGCGCAAACAGATTGTCTGCCTCTTGTATCTCTTAAATAAAAAAAAGGATTATTCTTTTCTTAGATACGAGCCTTTTATCAGTACCTAACAATGGATTGAAAATAGACTAAAAATCTATATATATGGGTCTTAAAAGCTGTCTCGTGTGTCTTGGCAAGTTTAACTGAGTGAGTGAGGCTGGAGGAGGAGGAATAAACATTCATATTCTAATTTAAATAAGAGGTTAACGTTAAGGATCGGTTGTACCACAGTAGTATGTATATATGTATCTTCATGCCAGGTCCCTAACGGGGTAGGCAGAGAGTGTAGAGCGCCAGATAACCTGGTTCTGACAAACCTCTCGTGCCTCGTCTACATTCATCATTCTCTTCATACATGCACGCCGATTCCTAAGACTTTTGATCCCACCATCAGACAGAACTCGACCTATTTGGTCATGGTAGGTCAGTCTTGGTCTTCCTGGGCCTCTGCAACCATCCACATTCGCTTTGTATATCTGTTTAGTCATTCGCTCATTCGACATTCAACCACAGTAGTGATTTAAGTTATGGCTTTTATCAAATTTAAATATATTTTAATTAAATTCCAAATTTTTATGTCACCCATTGACTGAAGCAGTGAACTGTGAAATACGTTGCACTAGCGTATTATTTTTTTTTGTCATAGAAGTGGCAAACAATCATGCAGTTCACATTGATGTTAAGTTATGACTGCAACCTATAGACACCCACAAAAAGACCAAGGTCAAAATGCAGATGCGTTACCACTCCTGAGGCCTAAGGTGTTATGCTTCTGTGCCGGAAATTACAGGGCCGTCAATATATTATTTTTAGCATAATTAAAGTTATCATATAAGTAGCAAGTATTGGTGACGCGTACGCCACTTGAGCTGCAACATTGGAACTCTACCACCAGTACTATCGTGTTCCGGTCAGGTGGTAATGTACAGCCCTGTAATTTCCGGCACAGAGGCATAACACCTTAGGCCTCAGGAGTGGTAACGAATTTGCAATTTGACTTTGGTCTTTGTGTGGGTGTCTATAGGCTGCAGTCATCACTTAACATCAATGTGAACTGCATGCTTGTTTGGCACTTCAATTACATAAAAAAAAAATCTTAGCTACATTATTAAAAATACGAGTATTTGAAAATAATAGTATTGTAGTAGAAAACAACCGGTTCGCCTCAAGCAAGCCGTCTCGAATTTCATAATTATAATAAAAACCCTAATTCGAAGATTTTCCTGTATAGTTCACGCAGGTATGGGTTAGGTAACAATAACACATTATTTGTGACCTTGTGTCGACCCCGCCCCACGTTTTGTTGTGGTGAGGGTCATAAACGATCGTAACACGCGACGTGGCAGGTTTTTATACGGACCCCATTTTTTAATTCTATTCAATGGATGATGGATACTTCTTGGATAACACTGACAGTGACATGAGCTTGATAAAGGTATCAGGTGAGAAGTCGACGATAAAATTATATTTTCAGATTTTAGGGATCCGTACCTCATAGAGAAATAGCGGAACATTAAAAATAATAAAAAATAAAATACGCTTACACTCTCAGCTTTACATTAGGTATTATATAAACCTGTGTCGTGGATGCCGTTGTACACATACGATACATACACAAACATCCAGACAAATATCAACAACAATATAAATATAAACAAATATCTGTAGACCATACAAATATTTGTTCCGGTGCGGGGATCGAACTCGCGACCCGTCGAATCAAACGGTGGTTTCGCACCGCTGGACTAACCGGCTCATCAAGATCTTGTAAAATCATTCGTGTGTCTGTCCCTACGTTTCTCACAACGAATTATCTTCAAAACTGTTCGACCAATTGCGTTACGTACTTACCCAACACGTAAAGTGGGGATGCATTTCTTTTATGGGTATCCCATTGTAAGTTATCGTTGGATAGATCTTTAAAAATATTGCGAGGTTTAGATGACCATTTTTCTATTATAGGATCCATTTGTGAAATATTTAGAAGCGCACTTTGTTTAAACTTTACTGGTGGTAAAGTTCAGTGTAGAAGATAATGATTTTCTAATCTCCAAAGGTGTGCTACTTTACCCACTACAGCACCGATTCATTTTCGATCGACGCTCTAAAACAATTATTTACATGCTTTATTTAATACTATCGTGATATGTTCTTAGGTTTTCGCGAGCTACACTCATTGAAATAAAACTATTTTTACGGATTTATCTCGCGTATATTAAACTAAAATGATACTATAATACTATCGTGTTCCGGTCAGGTGGTAATATACGGCCCTGTAATTTCTGGCACAGGTGCATAACACAGTAGGCCTCAGGAGTGGTAACGCATCTGCATTTTGACCTTGGTGTTTGTGTGAGTGTCAATAGGCTGTAGTCATCACTTTACATCAATGTGAACTGCATGCTTGTCTGCCACTTCCATTACATTAAAAAAAAAGTTTTTACGGGGTTTTTAAAAGTTAATACATTACCATCTAACCGAATCCCGACAGTGCTGAACACTACCAATTGGCGGTAGACAGATTAGTTAATGCGATGGTGCCTTCGCCCATAGGCGAGAAGATAAAGAAAGGGAAAAGAAAAGAAACAATTTATTTAGACAGACAGCATGGAGACATAAACAAAACAAAATAAAAAAAATCAAGAATGGAAATATGTCTCATGGCTGGTCTAAAAGGGTACCCAGATCAGTATCATCAGTATCATCAGTCATCAGTATACCAGAGAAGTGGTAAATAAGCATGCACTTCACATTGATGTGAAGTGGTGACTGCTGCCTATAGACACCCACACAAATACTATCGTGTTCCGGTCAGGTGATAGTGTACGGCCCTGTAATTTCTGGCACAGAGGCATAACACCTTAGGCCTCAGGAGTGGTAACGCATCTGCATTTTGGCCTTGGTCTTCATGTGGGTGTCTATAGGCTGCAGTCATCACTTAACATCAATGTGAACTGCGTGCTTGTTTGCCACATCCATTACATAAAAAAGGCTTGCGTAGCGTTCATGATTAACGCAAAAATTACTTATGGTATCTTGAGTGATGGTACTGGTGCGGCTGGGATCTAATTTCAATGTGTACACCTCGCGAAAACCTAAGAACACATCACGGTTTACGTAACTTCACGCCTCTCATCCCCGAAGGGGTAGGCAGAGGATGCATGCTTTCAAGCATTCATGCAAACACCCACGATTCGCCGGTTACGTTTAGGCCCATGTAACCGGAGGCGAGCCTGTTTACATCTCCGGGGCACTCTGGGCACATTACCAAACTTCGAGGTACTGGAAAATTTCCAGAAAATGGAATAATCCCAATAGAACCATAGATTATATATATTATTATATATTATAGGACTTTACACCACTAGGGACCTGGCGTGAAGATACATACATACATACATACACCACTATCTTTGATAACCCCCTACCCGGGAATCGAACCTCAGCGTAGTAGTAGTGGGCTGCTACCACTAGGCTACCGAGGCAGTTTTCACGGTTTAATATTGTAAGTAAACGTCTCAAATAAATTATTTACTTACAATTTATATATATATTTACCTCATATTTGCCTCATTAACGTTATGAAATAGTTATAATTAAAATGCTTTTAAGTGTATTAAAATATATATAGAAATGATTAACCACCAACATAAATGATAAGTAAACGTTATTGAAACTATATCTACATAATATTATTACATTTCTATAAAACAGTACTTTATTACTTTTCTTTACTTTGTAAGACATATTCTCATATCTCTAGGTATTTGAAAGAACATCAAAGTTGTTAGTCTTGCCATTCCCTCTTACGCTCCAAGTTTGTTGTTATTAAGTTAGTAACCAGAATAAGTTGTGATAATGATAAAGTTGCTAAGTTATACATTGAGACGGTAAAAATTACAAATAAAGTGTGAAAGTTATTCGAATGCTCTTAAAGTTTGTAAAATGTCAGATTTGAGTTACTGTTATTGTGTTTTTAGGACGACCTTTGAAAAGTATGTTGTCTGTTATAAGAATAAATATTGTTTTAACCCGAACATGCTGGTGCTAGAGTTCCAGTGAACTCAAAGGCGTAGGCACCACCGCGTTACCTAACCTATCTGCCGCCAAAGGGTTAATGTTCAGCACTATTGTGTCCCAGATAAATGGTAATGTATGGCCCCGTAATAACTATCATAGAGACCTAAGGTCTCAGAGATGGCAACGCATCTGCATTTTGACCTCTAGTTTTTTGTAAATGTTTATAGGCTGCAGTTATCACTTAACATTCATGCGAACTGCATGTATACTAGTTTGCCGCTATCATTACATAAAATGATGATGGTGGGGTCAAAAGTCTTAGGAATCGGCGTGCATGTATGAAGAGAATGATGAAGGTAGACGAGGCACGAGAGGTTTGTCAGAACCGGGATGTCTGGCGCTCTACACTCTCTGCCTACCCCGTTAGGGACCTGGCGTGAAGATACATACATACATACATACATTACATAAAAAGAAATCTTTATAATTCCGTAATAAGCACATCATAAATAATTACGTACGCCATAAATTGTCGACTCCAATTCGATTAACTGTTTATTTGTATTTTAAAAGTAAGTACTTCACTACTTATAAAAGTAAACACGCACTCATAATTACACTACAGTTATTTACGACGAGCGATCGCTACAAGAGATTATGGGAACAGTAATAATATTCATTCGGTTTTAAATAAATGAAAGGTCGTTTTTCAAAACCTTTTGTTTGTTCACGTAAACTTCGAGTTAGAGGAGGTAATTATGAACATTTTTTTTTTTTTTTCACAACTATTTTTCCATAACGGGGAAGACACGTATGTACGTATGTAAACACGATTCGTAGATATGTATCCCGCTAAAACCTCCCACACATTAGGTGTACGCGTTCGTCGGGCGTACGAGAAGCGCAAGGGCGCTTCGTGAGCGTCGCGTTTTGTTGCCTTGCGTCGCTCACGCGCCCGAGGAACGCGCACGCTTAATGCGGGGCAGGCCTAAGTCCCTTACGGTGTAGGCAGAGCGCCAGATATTCTGGTCCTGACACACCCTTTGATCTTCGGAATATGACGTCTCCACCGCCAATAAGTAATGATTTTTTTTAAGTCTGTGCAATCAGTCAACCGAACAATGGCAGTCGAACCAAGAGTAGATTCAGCTAAATAAAATAAAGCTGGATGGACAATTGCATCAGCAGAGTCATTTGCCAGTTTTTTTTTTTCAAAAATCCAGTGACTGTGCTATGAGGCGTAGGCAACCCCGCTATACTTTATCTATGTGTCCCTAGATGCTAGTCATTAATTTTATTCAGTAAGATGTAATACGGTACAGTTTACAGTATAAAAAATATTGTTACAAATTTGGATTTTAAAGGCACAACAACTTCAGGCCTCAAGAGTGGTAACATATTTGCGTAACAGTTAAGGCAGTATTGCAAGCATTAGCAACACTCGACTGTGTGTAGCAGCACTATGAACGCCTAAAAATTTAGGATTGTGGGCATAGTCTCCATTCATCAATAGCTAGTATATTTTTTCTAGTTCAATCTGAAAATAAAAAAAAAATCAAATAATTCAAACAGCGATTGTGTTCGATTGTTCGGGTGACAAATTGGTTTGCATTTCGTTCGTGATTTAGTAGATTTCACAAACAATTTTTTAGAAAATATTTTGTGTACTAGTTTTTTAAAATGCTTTTTTTTCGTTTCGCAAATTTTCAAGGCATTTACAAGGATTTTCGAAATTACTAAGGAATTCTATATTTAAAGGATGAAACGTGGATAATGCTTTTGAAATCGAATATTCTATTTCCATTTCTATTTTCCTTTCAAATTATGCGAGGCTTTGTTTGCGTGCATCGTTCAATCATTTTGCTTCCTCCAACGCTCATATTCACTGTTTTCTTACCAGCTTATTACTGTAATGGATAAACCATTACAATAATTGAACAGTGAATGTGTCGTAATGACAGGTTTTACACACGTACTTGTAATTTAGTTATTGACCCATTATGTTATGCAAAAATAAACGAGTGTACGCTTATTTACGCCAATGGCTTATTTTACTTATCGAAGGTAGACCCTCAGTGTCGGAGTTCGAGGTACGTCCATATTACCAATGCTTGCTGTACAACCATCACGTCATATTATACTACTTATGACTATGCCTTACTGGTGGTAGAGCTCCAGTGACGGAGCTTGCGGGCGTTTGCACCACCGCATTACCTAATATATTTGCCGCTAAATGGCAGTGTTCAGCACTATCGTGTTCCGGTCAGGTGGTAATGGACGGCCCTTTATGTAATTTCCGGCACAGAGGCATAACACTTTAGGCCTCAGTAGTGGTAACGCATCTGCATTTTAACCTTGGTCTTAGTGTAAGTGTCAATAGGCTGCAGTCATCACTTAACATCAATGTGAACTGCATGCTTGTTTGCATCCTTTATTATAAAATAAAAAATTGTTGCTCGTTTTGTATGATAAAGTATAGTACATTAAAATTTTACTTTTAAAAATACTTAATTTATAATAGTGTATTGTGAACTAGAATAAAATTGCTGCGACCAGCTACGCCATCGACGCCATTATACATGTCTCGTCTGCACTGGTCAACGGGAGTTGAGGATGTTGTTGACTATGTCCGAAGACCAACTTTACCCTCAGAGTGGAGCGATTGGAGTCTCGCCGCAATGTCAATTTCAACTCCTTTCTGGTTAGAGTACCGACGCACCACCTACCAACTTTTATGAAGGAGAAATTCTGGCCGCAGGGAGTTGTGTTCCGGAGGTTCAAGAGACAACTGCCTGCAGACAAGCCGCGCATCACGTCGCCAACTTTACGTGATAAATAGTGTAGTATTTTGATATGTATGTTAGTCTGTAAGGTATTTATTCTATGGGCCTGTTGTTTATCTTAAGCATTGTTGCCTGATTTCAATAAATAATATAAAAAAAAAAAGACAGATTATTTATTTAATGTATTATAATGGAGCCGAGTGTATTTTCTTTATATTTATTGGCCTTTGGAACTCTGAAAATTACAAAAAAGCCTCTATTTTCTCTAACCTACTATTAGATACATACGGTATGTAATTTTATACTTACATAAAATATAGATTATATATAGATTATATATATATATACACCAACAGACAGAACTCGACCTATTTGGTCATGGTAGGTCAGTCTTGGTCTTCCTGGGCCTCTGCAACCATCCACATTCGCATTGTATATCTGTTTAGTCATTCGCTCATTCGACATTCTTTCTATATGTCCGAACCATCGGACATATAGAAAGAATGCCTTTTTTCATTTTTACACCGATACTATCATTCACACAAAGCCTCTTTCTTACATCTTCATTACGAACGCGATCGGTGAGTGATACACTGCAGATCTTGCGCAATAATCTCATCTCGACCGCGTTCAACTTACTTTATTTATTTATTTATTTAATACTTTATTGCCACAATTTTAAACATATTGACAAATGGCAAACTTAACGCTAAAAGCGCTCTTTTCCAGTTAACCATCGGGAGTCTAGAGAGCTATCTGAGCGGCACACCAGTTAAATACGGAGAGACTATAAAAACAAAAGTATTACTTATTAGAAAATACACAATACTATATATACATATATAGTAATTAGTACATAAAAATAATTATAAATAACTACATAAACATAACACAAATACAATAATATACATATATTTGTAGCTACATATAATTTATAAACATACATATTATTATATATTAAAATATACTTACACATAAACAAATAAACAATTTGGATGATGATTTCCGATAAGGATTCCCACTTAGGATTCACACACATACTCGTATAATTATCTTAAAAGATGTGATGATAAACGTTAGTCTCGAACAAGATCTTTGGAGGACATCTGGCAGCGCTTGCCACAATCGAGCTGCTTGAACAGTAAAAGACTTAGCAACGAAACCAGATATTGAAAGAGTGAGAGATTCATTAGAGCGAAGATGTAATGAGTGAGAAGAGCAGAGATATTGGAAATTATTCTTTAAATAAGTAGGAGAGGAAACGTCAAAAAGAATTGAAAAAAGTTGACACAGAATTCTGGATTGTCTACGTTGGCGGATGGTTAGCCATTTAAGTTCAGTACGGATAGCGGACACATGGTCAAATTTACGAAGACGGACAGACTTTCATGCTCTTTCCTGCATACCCAGCTCTCGCTTCCATATAAAAGCGTTGGAGTAAGTACAGCATTATGTACGGCTAGTCGCGCCCGCTGGCTGAGATGTTTAGATTCTAGCAGCTTACCCAACGCTCCATTCACGCAATTCCCAGCAAGCACTCTTCTTTCTATGTCAGTGGTGTACCTACCATCCTTGCTAAAAGCACATCCAAAATATACAATTTCATCCACCTGTTCTAACACTGCATCATCTACTACTACCCTTGCATTTGTTCTGTGCTTATCTCTTTCAAATACTAATACTTTAGTTTTATCCACAATTGTAAGCCTTTCTCCATACAATCCTCTTTCATGACTGTGACTAGTGCTTGTAGCCCAGATGGCGTAGAGCTAACAATTACCGCATCATCTGCGTAAAGCAGACAGTTCACCACTAAGTCACCCATACACACTCCCACATCCATCAACTTCACCCTCTGGAGGCATTTGTCCAGATATATGATAAACAGCCTAGACGAAAGCACGCAACCCTGTCTGACACCGATGTTAACATCAAACCAGGGTGACATGTTACCATCTACCCGCACACATGCTTGACAGCCCACATACGTGGACTGTATTGCACGGAGCAGACTGCCCTCAATACCATACTCTGGTAAAATGTCCCATCGCTCCTTTCGTAATACCTTATCAATCGCTTTCTCCAAATCCACAAAACCGCAGAAAACCTTCTGGCTCACAGCCAGATGCTTCTCTACGACGTTGCGGAGGGAGAAAACTTGATCCATACATCCTCTTCCAGTTCTGAAACTACCCTGTGCATCCCACAACAACCGGTCGGACTTCTCTTTCATTCTGCTTTCTAAGACTTTCCCATACACTTTAGCTGCCAAACTGATCAAACTGATCGCTCGATAGCTGGTGCAGTCCATACGTGAACCCTTGCCTTTATACAAAGGCACGATGACCGCACACCGCCAATCCTTTGGGATTCTTCCGGATCTCCAGAAAAGGTTGCACAACACCCAGAAAGAATCCCAAAGGGCAGCACCACCATATTTGATCATTTCGGCAGAAACCTGATCAATACCCGCAGCTTTACCACATTTCAAACTTCGTATCGCCCATACAATCTCATCTATTGTTATATCCTGACAAGCCGGCACCGTCAAGCGTGTGCGAGGTAATAAATGATAAATTACATGAATATCAATAAATGATCATCTGTTCTGTTGATATTCATGTAATTTGTCATTTATTTTCTAATAATTGATAAATGATTATGTAGTCCAAAATGTAAGTAAAAATATTTACTTACTTGAAAATCATTCTCAAACCTAAATAGAATGATGTATATGTTTTATGTTTTAACACGTATTTGGCACTTTCATGATCCAAGAAGTAGCCACTACACAATACACGCAAAAGTAGTATTCAAATAATTCGCCGCTATATACAAATTTATATTTCGTATTTTGTTGAATCAAAGTTCTCAGTTCATTTCTGTTTATAATGTAATACCTGAAATTTGCTATCATAAACGCTATCGCTACCTAAAGCTTGCAAGTAAAATAATATGGAATTTTTAAGTTATATTGAATCCAAGGTTACATGAGCTAGACTGAAGACTTATATGTCAAATTAACTCGACTTGAGAAGAATTGCTGTTTGCCCACGAATTCGCAGCTACGTAAAGCACTTTTCTACGAAACGAGTGAGAACAAAATATGGGTAAACAAATGAAGGCAGTTCGTGAACTTGGGTTGGGTGGGGTTCAAGTATTAATAGAATAGCGGTCTTTTTATGTCATGAAGTTACAAACAAGAACGTAGTTCACATTGATGGTAAGTTATACAGTAGCCTATGAACATTAACACGAAACTCAGAGATTTCAATGTGCATGCGCTACAACTACTGAGGTCTAACTTTATATGCCTCTATGCCGGTAATTAGGTAAGGACCGCACACTAAAACCTGAACGGAATGCGATACTATTATTAAGTGTAGATAATTAACTAATGGAAAATATTTTCAAAATCTTTTACGTTGCTTTTTGTGAGAAATTTTTCATCCATAAAAAATGCAAAAGACAACTGTATTAACATTCAATAATCATCCAACGATCAGCGATCTGCTCGGTTAAGCACTACGGGCGCGGTCGGGTAGTGTGATGGGTGACCGCTAGTGGAAAATTAAATGCGCGTTTCCGTGCTTCGGAGGGCACATTAAGCCGTCGGTCCCGGTTGCTATCGATGGATAACAGTCGTTAAACCTTGTCGGAGGCCTAATGGGCGGTTTGAAAACATCCGACAGTGGGTTGGCCACTAACCCACCCACCTCCACCAATCCGCATTAATAATAAAAATAAAAATAAAATACGCTTACACTCACAGCCCCACAGTAGGTATAAGCCTGTGTCGTGGGTGCCGTTGTACACATACAACACATACACAAACACCCAGACCCGAAACAAATATCTGTAGGCCATACAAATATTTGTCCCAGTGCGGGGATCGAACCCGCGACCCTACGAATCAAACGATGGTTTCACACCGCTGGACTAACCGGGTCGTCATTGGAGCAGCGTGGTGGAGTAAGCTCCAGGCCTCCCCCCAAAAAGGGGAGAGACTCGTGCCCAGCAGTGGGACGTATAATGGGTTGCCATTATAATCATCCATAGCGTTAAATATATAACATTTAAAAAATGTTAAAAAAAAAAAAAAACATTTGTTATAACTTTTGCCAAACTACAAAAGATCTTTATCTGCAAATAAGTCAGATGGTATAATACTGCAGTAGTCTTATATTAAGGATCCAGCTTAAAACTTTATTATTGAGCAATAAAAATAGAATAGAAACAAAATGAGTTCTAATTGTTGGAACTACCTGACCTCAAAAAGAATTATGTTAAACATTTTCCTTGATTCAAACAATAAGATAAAGTATTCTAACGTAATTGAGCTGATCTTTCCTTATTAATATATCTTTCCTTTTCTTACTGGTGGTAGAGCTCCAGTGTCGGAGCTCGCGGGCGTAAGCACCACCGCATTACCTAATATACTTGCTGCCAAATGGTAGTGTTCAGCACTATCATGTTCCGGTCAGGTGGTAATGTACGTCCCTGTAATTTCCGGCACAACGTAACGCATCTGCATTTTGACCTCGGTCTTTGTATGGGTGTCTATAGGCTGCAGTCATCACTGAACTGCATGCTTGTTGGCGACTCCCATAACATACAACATAAAAAAAAAATTACATAACAAAAAAACAGAAAAAAAATACAATTAAATTTTTCTCAACACGCTACGACTTATACGTTGGACTTGATATTCAAAGCAGGCGAGTACTGCCATACGTTTTCAGTTGGGTTATTTGTTTTACAGATATATCGGTGGCTATATGTAAACATAAACGTAGCAATATATCGTATTATTCAAAGTGTATGCACGGTCTCCGGTATCGTATTTTAAAAAAGGTAACAAACACATTTCTTTTACTTAGGTATTACAAGAACTCCTGCAGATATATAAATACAGCTAGAATTGAATTGAGTTACATATAGACAAAAAATGTTAAATTGGTTAATTTATAAGTGTATATCGCTTCATTATTAACACAACAAAAATATTTGTTACTGGTTCGAGTAGGTATTGGTAAGTGAAAGTAAATTATATAATCTTTGTAAAACGTATGTAAATGTTTCTTTGCAAAATATTGCAACAGTAAAAGATTAGACGATTTTTATTAAATTCTAATAACGATATTCAGTATGTATGTATGTATGTATCTTCACGTCAGGTCCCTAACGGGGTAGGCAGAGAGTGTAGAGCGCCAGATAACCCGGTTCTGACAAACCTCTCGTGCCTCGTCTACATTCATCATTCTCTTCATACATGCACGCCGATTCCTAAGACTTTTGATCCCACCATCAGACAAAACTCGACTTATTTGGTCATGGTAGGTCAGTCTTGGTCTTCCTGGGCCTCTGCAACCATCCACATTCGCATTGTATATCTGTTTAGTCATTCGCTCATTCGACATTCTTTCTATATGCCCGAACCATCGGAGCATGCCTTTTTTCATTTTTACACCGATACTATCATTCACACAAAGCCTCTTTCTTACATCTTCATTACGAACGCGATCGGTGAGTGATACACCGCATATTTAGTAATTTTGTATACAACGTGTTACAGGATTAAATTTACAACCCGAAACCAGTTTGTTCAGAATCGATAACCGAATAGATTTTAGGCATTTTTAATATGGGTAATATTTTGTCCCCAAATTAATTACAATTCAGGAAATTATGGTCACCCATTTGATGAACAGTCTATACTATACAAACGAAAATGAGACTAACGTCTCTCCAATATAAAATACTTGTCTCAACAAATTTATTATACTCGTGGAGCCGTGCAATGTATTATATTTAATAATAATTTAAGAAATAAAATAGTGAAAATGAATCTTATTACTAACGAGTGTTAAATAGGGGTACGCAGATTACGCTACATCACATTGCGACAGTGTACGTAAATACGCTTACACTCACAGCCTCACAATAGGTATAAACCTGTGTCGTGGGTGCCGTTGTACACATACAACACATACACAAACACCCAGACCCGAAACAAATATCTGTAGGCCATACAAATATTTGTTCCGGTGCGGGGATCGAACCCGCGACCCTTCGAATCAAACGGTCAACTCACACCGCTGGACTAACCGGGTCGTCTAAACGTGTGTGAGTTCGTTAGTGTTTTATGTGCGGTCGTAAGTAGAGGTAGGGTAAGTATGCATAGGGTGTGGATACTGTTCGTACAAATTGAGGACTATTTTATTTTTAAAGAAAAATGGAAAGAAAAATTTGACTTCAGGCGAGACTCGAACTCGCGACCTACTGGGAATCTAGTCCAGCCGCTCTTCCCAGTAGGTCGCGAGTTCGAGTCTCGCCTGAAGTCAAATTTTTCTTTCCATTTTTCTTTAAAAATAAAATATATTTCACAAGCATGTGTTAATGCGAAATAATATAAAAACAAATTGAGGACTACTTGTTTTTTAACTAAAAAATATTATATACATTAAAAATGCACTTGCAGTTCATGTATTATGATTATATCTCGTTTTTCTAATCTAGGTGTTTAAGAGTGTGCATTATTTCCGTTACATGTTGTATAAATTATACAATTTGCAACACAAGCACACTATGAGTGAGTGTAAGCGTATTGATTTGTATTTATTTATTTACTAAATTTTTATGTGCGAAGTGGAAAATATCACAACAATTTTGATCAGCGTCAATCAGTATCTTGCACGTATGACGTGAATTTCTTTGAAATATTCAACTCCAATTTTCTATGGCAGCTCCAAAAGTCATTTTTCATTCGCAAATTACATTCGTACTGGAGGATAATACACTGGATCATGTGTTATTTATGTAGCACCGTATTTTGCTAATAACGAAGCGAATGAATTCGCCTTTTTGTTTTTCTTTTCCGTAATTACGTTACGTGGGTTTCGGTTTATGTAATTTTTTTCCCCTATTAATTAAATGGCATGGCAATATTGTTCTTATTGCAGTCGTGAGTGTGCACGCTGAAGGGAATTTGAATATTTTTGATATTGTTATGCGACAACTGAAATCTACCTGATCTTCACAGATTTATATAATTGTATGTTCAGCTACACTCATTGAAAAACTAGTTTTCGGATTTATCTTGCGTATATTAAACTAAAATGATTACTTAAAATCGAACCCGACGTTTCGGTCGCCTTTCAGCCTCCGTGGTCTCGGGCAGACTGAGGTTGCATTTGTCTGACAGCAGTTTGAACAATTATTATGTGCAGCTACCTCCATCTATTTCGCAAACGTCTTGTGAAGCGTTCAGGATTAACACAAAAGTTAAAGTTAGATTTATATCAATCTGAAATATTATTTACTAGATAGGCAGAATTTCAATTTTACACTTTGTGAGACACATAAAGCTTAAAGTCATGCATTATTATTTATCATCTCACTCATTAATAAAGAGAACTGTGTTCGGCGTTTCTCTACGGGATCTTTTTTAGAACTAGTATAGCCCACTAATTAACAAAACTCAAGTGGCAGTTGGCAAAGTCTAGCTTGGAATAATGAATTTTGAATGTTTGAATGACGAATTTCTCACCTGTTTCCTGTTTTTAAGGAAAAACTAGAGCCTAAATAAAGGGATTAAAAAAAAAATATATATATATTTTCTTTAACAAAAAATCATAGATTGTACACTGTGGTGGGGGTCACCTTTTAAGTAAGTAATATACTTGTGTTAGATGGCCCCGCTCTTCCTTAACATAATGATAATTTCTATGATTACATTAACACAGTTATAAAACATAATTTCAAAAGTAAATACCTACACGTAAAGTTGTTATAGTTACAAAATAGTGAACAAATTAAAGATTTTACTATTACATTTGAAGCAGATATGGGGCGTGC
Source organism: Macrosoma leucophasiata (assembly GCA_036365455.1). Taxonomy (NCBI): domain Eukaryota; kingdom Metazoa; phylum Arthropoda; class Insecta; order Lepidoptera; family Hedylidae; genus Macrosoma; species Macrosoma leucophasiata. The sequence goes on along the minus strand of JAWQUS010000014.1, from coordinate 5,790,291 downwards.
ATGTGTGTGTGTGTGTGTGTGTGTGTGTGTGTGTGTGTGTGTGTGTGTGTGTGTGTTTGTGTGTGTTAGAGCGCATGCGTGAGTGTGTGTTTGTGTGTTGTGATGAATACTTGTGTTGTAATAACAGCTCAGTTTCTGCATAGCTTTTACTTTTTATCCAGTCTATAATTAACGATTTTGCCTCGAAATAAGTTTTAGGATAAATATTTATTTCTTTGTTTATGGTATTGTACAAATGTGCTGATAAATTTGTATATTGCTTACTTGCATAAGAAGTTCTACACCTATTTACTGTTGCTACTGTAGTTTTTCTTCTTCTGTTTAGCTTCTGTGGGTCATAACCTATTGATCTGTGAAGTTTTAGAACTGTTGAAATAATAAATAGTTTACGCACAGACAAGACATTGCTAATTCTGTATAGTCTCTCTGTTGAAAATTTGTAAGGTTTCCTGTATATAATCTTTAATAATGACCTTTGTGCCCTTTCTCATTCCAGGAATTTAACTTTTGTTGTTCCTCCCCATACTGGAATACAATAAGTCATAAGAGATTGTGCCAAAGATATGTAGATTTTATTTAATTAAGTTTTACTAGCGACATGTCTTAAGGTTTTGAACATCCACATCAACTTCCTTACTCTATTTATAATAAGTTCAAGGTATGCCATGATAGCCGCTGGTCAATAATAACACCTAGGTATTTCGTGCTTGTTACTCTTTCAATTATTTCACAATTGCAATTTGAGAGTGAGAGATTTGGACAAGTATGTATCTTGATATCAATATTCGGCCGAGTACTCGTGTAATTTGTAAAACATATGAAATTCGTTTTTTTTGTATTCAAGGTCAGAAGATGTGTATTCAGCCATTTAGCAACAATGGTTAAACCTGATTCAGTAGCCTGACGAACTTCATGCCAGGTTTTTCCAGAAAAAACTACAGCAGTATCATCCGCATAGGTAAATATACTTCCCTTCTCCAGTTTCATATTGCATAAACTGTTGATAGAGATGTTAAAAAGCGTCGGTCCTAGGACACTACCTTGCGGAACTCCATAAGTCATGTTTTGTGACACACTAAGGTAACTACCTAACTTTACACGCTGAGTCCTCTCATATAAATAATTTTGAAAGAGTAATAGGGGAAAATCTCTTATTCCTATGTTCTCCAAGCATCTCACAAGAATAGGTACAGATACGCTATCAAAAGCTTTTTTTATATCCAAAAATACAGCTAAACATTTATGGTTATTATCTACTTGATTTGAAATGAAGTTAGTGCTGTGATAGAATCTTCTGTAGACTTTCCTTGGCGAAAACCATACTGTGAATTTGACAAAATATTGTATTTATTTAAATAATTTACTAGTCTTCTATTAATTAATTTTTCCACAACTTTTGAGATCGGTGTAAGGACAGATATAGGTCTATAATTTGATATTTCATATTCATTCCCAGCTTTAAAAACTGGAGTAACAATCGCTTGTTTTAAAGTAGTTGGGAAAATACCACATCTAAAACATGCATTGGTAAGGTGCGTTATAACTGGTACGTTCTGGTCACACGCCATCTTAAGAAATCTAGTATTAATACTATCCCAACCTACAGCACTATCCGTTTTTAAATTTAAGAGAACCGATTTGACTTCTTGGTTATCTGTCTCTAATAGCACAAAAGTTGAACAATGTTTGTCTGTAAATAAACTGGATTGATTAGCACATGACACGTACGGTATGATATTTTCAGCCAAACTCTTGCCAATGTTTGCAAAGTAATTATTTATATAATTAACTGAGCGATCTGGAGATGGTTCGATTTCTAATAATTTTAATTTTTTGTTGTCTTCAATCTTTCTGTAAGTTAATTCATTTATAGTTTTCCACATAGTCCTTGGATTGTAACTATTCTTATTTAACTGTTCCTTGTCATATTTTCTTTTTAGTTTTTTTATTAAGCAATTACAGTGATTTCTATATCGTTTATATGTCAATTTTAATAAATTATTGTTTGGGTCTGCTCTTAATTTTTTTTGCATAGCATTACGATTCTGAATATAACGCAAGGTACCAATAGTAATCCATGGTTTTGTAATGCGGTTTTTAGCCGGTATACGCATAGTAATTGTGTTATCCGGAATACATTTCTGCAGGCTGTCTTGATCAACAAGGCAGAAATCATATTTGGGTCTTGACAAAGTAGCACTCCTTGGTAGTTTATATTTTTTAATTTAGTGAGAGCATTTTAGTAGTTGATAACATTTTTATTTACACAGCTATTATATTTATGTTTTCTTGTAGAAAGTTTTAGAATTACCATGTTGTGATCGGTAACTGTTGTATTTAAGACTGCTATTGAGGGTTTACTATATTTGTTCATGTCAAGTCTTGGTATAAAATGGTCCAAACATGATTCAGATCTCGTTGGTAGATTATGCCCCGAAAGTAAGCCATGCATAGCCAGCATACTTAAGTAACTTAGTCGGTTTGTGCGTTTAGTTGAGTTTTCATTACACCTGGGTATTGTATTAATATTTATATCACCTGTAATTATAATAGTCTTATAGGAATTAAGAGACATGAGGTAAATATTCAGCGAACTGATAAAATGCTCAGCATTTTCTATCGATGGTGAGCGATATATACCTATTACAATACAATTATTAGACGGTATGATAATTTCCAAACAAGAAGCACCGTCTAGTATTATTTCTCTCACAAAAACTTGATGTTCGTTTTCTACGTAATTAATAAAAAGATAATAATTTCTTAGCCCATTATGCTTCTGTATTTGGGTTATCGAAATTAGACAGGTTCTTATTAGTCATGATTCCGGCTCTGGAATTCCGAGAAAAAGCTTAATTGTAGCATCATTTCTTACTCACTATAAATTAGATGTCACTTAATAAACTATAAATCCACGATTAATCTGTAATTAAAGCAGGTATATGCATGAGTGTAGAACTGTTAACATCCTGTCGCAGTTCTTCAGAATACAGGCGTGGGTTTTTCTAATATCCAACTAAAGGCAACTATTCTAGGTCAATATGTCTGCCTATGTAACATAGTGCACGTAAGAATCCGTAAATAGCGATGATAGGTTGAAATTCGTTCAATACTTACGTAATAAAGGCCGAAACAGAACACGTTACTCGTTTCTTATCGAATTAATAATGAGAAATAATGGGGCCCTAGTGAGGACCCCTATCAAGGAATAAATACTTTCGCTAAATAGAAATAAGGTTGCGTTTTGTTCGAAGCAAAATCAAGTATATCATTTCAGTGGAGCCCATAGTTTCAAGTACGGAGCAGTTAAGATTGTGCGATAACTGTTTTAATATGAGCCGGAAGTGGGTACCAACAGAGCAAAGAAAATGGAGCAATTTGTTGTGGATTTTCGAATACCGCTGGGGCCTTATTAAATAGGCAAATGTAATTGATGGACGAGAATTATCCACATAGGAATAATTCGGTTCTGTTTGTAGGACAGATATTAATATGCTTTGGATTGTATTTGTTTTTTTTTTAAGTGAAAACTCCTTCAACGATGTTGTGCACTCTTTGTGACGGGTAAAACACTTTAAACTCGCATCAGGACGCGTGATCCTAATCGAAAATGTATAAAACGGACACGTGACCAGAATGCATCTGCCTAACTTTTTGAGAGAGAGAGAGATAGAGAGAGAGAGAGTTTTGTACAATAAATTAATATAACTATTAAAACACTCGTGTTTAACTTTCATAACACTGATTTTACGAACCGGGTCGTGACGCGATATAGATATTTCGATAAAACATTATTTTACCTTTATTCCGACGTTTCGGCACGGTCGCGGACGAACTTTTGTTCCAGCAAGATGTCAGAAGATAGAGATGAATAAAGGTAAAATAGTGTTTAGTGATTGTAGGTACTATTTATTTTTCGCAATAAAACATACGAGTTTTTCTTTAATTTCTATAGTAATTGTTTTTTATATTATTTCGCATTAACACATGCTTGTGAAATATATTTTATTTTTAAGAAAAATGGAAAGAAAAATTTGACTTCAGGCGAGGCTCGAACTCGCGACCTACTGGGAATCTAGTCCAGCCGCTCTTCCAATTGAGCTACTGAAGCCCTGCCCGATTTGTCAAATCTTTCCTTCACATCTATTGCATTGCTTTATGGTAGCAGCAGCGCCATCTATTACCAACTATAACTATTGGAAGAGCGGCTGGACTAGATTCCCAGTAGGTCGCGAGTTCGAGCCTCGCCTGAAGTCAAATTTTTTTTTTCTTAAAAATAAAATAAATTTCTATAGTGTTTAATGACAGTAAGCCAGGGTTGCACCATGATACTTGCTAAACTTAAAGTTATTCTAACATTTCACATCCTCCTCTAACTTTAACAGATTTCTTTAATTTAGAGAAGGATGTGGAATGTTACGTTATTGTAACATTTCACAACCTGCTCTAACTTTAACAGATTTCTTTAAGTTAGAGAAGGATGTGAAATGTTCCAATAACTATAACAAATATCTTAATGCAGCCCAGGCTTATTCTATCCAATCAAACAATTATAGTTAGACCATTCCTAAAGGATGGTAGTAAATACAATAACACGAAATAGGCAGCAAATTCTTGTAATAACACTAGCTGAGTCATTAAGGTTTATTTATGTTTTCTAGTTGAAAACCTACAAATAATTATTGATTATATATAATATACGACAAACAAAAGTAATTTATTTGAACGATTGTTCAAACACATTGAATACTTTGATAAAAGGCTGTTTCATCAATCATCCAGTACTTTCACATAATCTCAAACGACTGTACCATGAAAGAATTCGGTCGGTAGTTCATATCAGTGCTTTATTTATATAAGGATAAAGTCTTATTTTGAAATGTTTTAGGATAACTGTGTACATCTTGGATGGTACATAGTATAGTACCTGTAATATTCACGAACATAACCAAATAAAACATTCACTAGTCTGTTGCTGTCATAGAGCAACACGGTCCACCGGCCGCGGCGGACCGGAGGGGAGTAGCCATATGCAGGCTTTCCCCTCTGTCAAAGTACAAGCCTAAGTGGGCCTACGCCTGTCGCCAAGATGTTTAAATATGTGCTTGAAATTTTTAATGGATTTTGTTAAAGTCAAGGTGCGAGTTTCGTAGCAATAGACGACTTTTGTAGAGTGTGTGTGTCACACGGATTTTCCCACGCAAAAATGACAGACTGTTTTGTATCGGTAATAAACGCTAAAGCTACTCCTCTCCAGTCCGCCGCGGCCGTTGGCCCTAGTTGCTCTATGGTTGCCGTAAGTAGTCTGTCATCGACTACACTGTTCCATATAGGGTGCCTAGATATCTCTTTAATATTTAATATAGTCTGCTCAAGGAAACTCTGTTACTAGTTTTACATAATATATTTTGTAGGCTAACAAGTTATGAAGTTGTTTATTGTTTAAATAGTCTTGGCTTTTAGGGCAAGCAAGCTTGTTTGCCTTCCGCAACCTTCTGCTACGGCACTTTTTAACACATAACACTAAGTATGTTCATGAAAACGGTCTCAAAGTTTAAAAGGTATGCAAATTTTCCTTATTTTCTCTCGCTTTTTTTATGTAAGGACGGTGGCAAACAAGCATGCAGCTCACATTGATGTTAAGTGATGAAATCTTCATAAAACTAGTGGTCAAAATGCAGATACATTACCACCCCTGAGACCTAAGGCGTCATGTCTTTGTGATAGCTATTACGGGGCCATAAATTACCATCTTACTGGAACACGATAGTGCTGAACACTACCGTTTAGCGGCAGATAAGGAAGGTAATGCGGTGGTGCCTACGCCCGCGAGTTCATACACTTGGAACTCTACCTACAGTTAAAAGTTTTTTATAATGGACTTACGTAGGCGACTCGTCTTGAGATGGCACTAGACTTCTTCACCAGGTAAATGGTTTTTTATTAATTTAATTGAAGTGGCAAATAAGCATGCAGTTCACATTGATGTTAAGTGATGACTGCAGCTTATAGACACCCACACAAAGATCAAGGTCAAAATGCAGATGCGTTACCACTCCTGAGGCCTAAGGTGTAATGCCTTTGTGCCGGAAATTACAGGGCCGTATTTTTTACCACCTGACCGGAATACGATAGTTCTGAACACTACCATTTAGCGGCAAGTATATTAGGTAATCTATCAAACCTTTGACGAAGTTTGCCGGGTCAGCTAGTAGTTGAATAATTGTTCTACCGTAAAAAATAGCAACAGCAATTTACTAGTTTACTACTTAGTCTACACTTCACGAACTAATTCTTAAAATTGTAGTTACATTAACAATACAAAGCTTTGAACTTTTCACAGCCTTTGACAATAAGGATGGGGGTAAAAGGTTTTATTATGTTACCTCATGTAAAATCGTAAAACCCGTACTTGACGGAGCAAAAAGTTAAACGGACACTGGATCCTTTTGTTCCAGAATACTGTTTTTTATTGTTTGAACATCTAATTATGTTCCGGGCCTTTGAAAGGAAATTAATTATGTTACAATTATAATTATTTCTTGCTATTACTTTTAAGAATAATATTATTAAGGAAACGTCTTTTTAGGCGTAGCATGTACACAGTGCTCAAATGGGTTTTCCTGGTGGTGAGGGTCCAGGATGAAATTTGATTGATTGAAGACTATTAATTTTAAAATATGACATTATTCTGCTTACTGCTGCTTAATATAATTTAAGCGATTGACATTCATGTTAAATTTACATACCTGTAGAATTTTGTCAACCGTTTTGATCACAATTAGCAAAAGCAATTTAGAACATATTTTAATACATAACATTATACCTTTTAAGCTCTACACTTCTCGCAATAATTCTTAAAATTGTAGTCATATTAACAATATAAAGCTTTGAACTTTTCACAGCCTTTGACAATAAGGATAGGGTAATTTTTTTTTTTATGTAATGGGCTTGGCAAACAAGCATGCAGTTCACATTGATGTTAAGTGATGACTACAGCCTATAGACACCCACATAATGGATGAATGGATGGAATGGAAAGACCAAGGTCAAAATGCAGATGCGTTACCACTCCTAAGGCCTAAGGTGTTATGCCTCTGTGCCGGAAATTACAGGGCCGTACATTACCACCTGACCGGAACACGATAGTGCTGAACACTACCATTTAGCGGCAAGTATATATATTATATTATATTATGTTACCTCATGTGAAATCGTAAAACCTTTACTTGACCGAGCAAAAAGTGAAACGGACACTGTATCCTTTTGTTCCAGAATACTGGTTTTTATTGTTTGAACATGTAATTATGTTCCGGGCCTTTGAAAGGAAATGAATTATGATACAATTATAATTCTTTCTTGCTATTTCTTTCACGAATAATATTTTCATGGAAACGTCCTTTAAGGCGTATGTACCCTGTACAGAAACGGATTTTCTTCTAGGTAAAATGACATTCCTTCTTATACGCAGGACACATATTTTGCTACTAGCTGTGCCCGCTATTCGTTCGCGTGGAATAGTGTCTTTGGGCAGCATTTTTTGGAAATAACTTTTAGTTTATTTGGATCATACGAAAATACTTATGGATAGCTAAAAAATCTGGTTTACAATAATACTTCCCTGTGCACGACATTTAATTAACGCCACCAAAGCCACCAATACCACTAACGCCACTAACGCTACCAGTTTCACCAATGCTACCAACTCCACCAACGCCACGCTCACTGTTTATGAGATTCAGCCTGGTGACAGACAGAGGGTCGGACAGCCAGACAGACAAAAAAAAATTAATCACATATTTGTGTTCGGTATCGATCTAGTAACATCCCCCGGTATTTATTTTTTCAATATTTTTTATGTACAGAATTTACATTTCTACAGTTTTAATATATGTTTAAAGATATAGATTATTATGTACCTATAGATGAAATGGTTTTATGACAAGATTGAACTTAATAGTCGACTGCGCGTGGCTCGATACGCACTTATCCAGTTTATTTTTTCAGATACAGAACGGAAGAGCTGTGCCTTTTAGCGTTGGGCGTCGCTTATGTATTCAATATATCAATATTGAATGAAATGCAATTCCGAGATTACTTTAAAGTGTAAAACGGAACTGGCATTTAAGATGCTCGGGGTGCTTAAGAAAGCTAGGTACTATTTCACTTCGAGACAGCTACTTCGGTTCTGCAAAGTAGGGCCCCATTTGGAATAAAGAAGCGTAAGCTTTGCTGGTCTTGACTCCAAGTTACACCTTTTTAGAGTTCCGTTGTAAACAATTAACCCTTATAGTTTCGCTACTTCCGTCTGTCTGTCCGTCCGTGGTTTAGTGCAAAAACTATTGGTACTAGAGACTTGAAATTTGGCACAAGTATACAACTTAATCACGCTATCAAAGTCAAAAAAAAAAAAAATAGAGTAACACCCCTACATGTAACGCGCGGATATTTTTTGTTTTCTGTATAGTGTAGGATATAGTTGGATTTTTTTTTTAATTATTATGGCCTTATGGCATCGCTATTACGCATATTGCCAGTGTCAAGTAAAACGATATTTCATATTTATTTTAGCAGCGTAAAAGTTAGTATAATAGTCATCAAGTATAATAAGCAAGTATCAAGTATATAAGTTATCAAGTATAATATGTCAGTCAAGTGAGTTACAGTCAAGTTATTCGAGTAAAGCGATGGCTACTTTACCAGAACATTTACAATGAAGTTTTGGAGGCAACCTGAAAGGTCGTGTTTTTGCACTGTTATTGTATTTCACTATACACGCGCACTGTAATAAACCTATATCAAACAAAATGCCACCAAACTTTATTCAATATAACTTAAAAATACACCAAGAAAATGAAATAGAATAAGAGCACCACACGCCACTTTCAAGGTTCCCGCCAAAAAAAAAAAAAAACCCTTAGTTGGATTGGTCTTTGAAAAATGTTAGGGGTTTGCAAATATCATTTTTCGATTTAGTTAACTGTTCCGTAGGTACATTCAGTTACAGGGCCGTGATGCGGTGGTGCCTACGCCCTCGATTGCCTACACTGGAACTTCACCATCAGTAAAGAAAATAATAATCAAATAACAAAAACAATAAGGAAATTACGTGTTTTTGTCCTTTGATGATTATAAATCAAATACCAGTGAATGAAAGGAAAAACAATTTTAATCCCACAAAAATGTTATAGTAAGAATTAAACCTCGTGTACAATAATGAGTTTTGTGATAGAATGTCAATCAAGGTACGGATAAAAGAAAATTACAATTATTTTTTGTTTTTTTTATTTTTCTATTGAAGTGTAAATTATTTGATGAAGAGAAACAAGGAAATACAATTATTTATTTATTTGTACTTTTAAGCACAAAAATGTAACATGAGGCGGACTTAATGCTAAGTAGCATTCTCTGCCAGTCAACCTTGGAGTTGTATAGAAAACATAAAATGTATGTATGTATATGTAAGTATAGATTGGTCCACAAATAAACTGCTCATGCTCTGCTTCTAACCGGATATAGGTACACATTTCCTATAGTGATCAAATTCTAGAAAACTTATAGTTCAAAATATAAGTAATTGACGCCTATGTACACCCTTTGTGGCCTAATAGAGTTGTTGACTAATTTATTTTTATTGATTTTCTAAAAATCATTGTATAAATAATATTAAATACTATTTGTCGTACAAACATAATCAATAAGTGATAATTGTTAAGATATAACGTTTCAAAACGTTGCGAGTAGTGAAATGACTCAAAACGGCCCTTAAAAAATTGCAGCACTTTATGACGTCACAGAGTATACGACACCGGTGAATTGAATGGTGAAATCAAGAAATAACCGTTAGAATGGTTTCGAATATCTTCGTCAACACTGCGTTTTTGTGTAACGTCACAATAAAAGCTGTTGAAAATTGTATAAAGATTCTATAAATATAACTACGTTAAGAAAAACCGACTTCAAATCTGAAAAGTAAAAAAATAATAAAGATTTAATTGTAATTATATACTTTCTATTATTTATATGTGCTATTTACTAATAGGTTTGAAGTCGGTGCCAAGCCTTAATCAAACAATTATAATTTGAATCCCTTAAATATGAATACGAGCAAATTAATACATTGAACAAAACGTAACCGGCAAATCGTGGGTGTTTGCATGTATGCTTGAATTCATGCATTTACCTCTGCCTACCCCTTCGGGGATTACAGGCGTGAAGCATGAAATGCCTACTTTAGTGATTTTGGCTTGGCACCGACTTTAAACCTATTAGTAAATAGCACATATAGATAATAGAAAGTATATAATTACAATTAAATCTTTATTATTTTTTACTTTTCAGATTTGAAGTCGGTTTTTCTTAACGTAGTTATATTTATTTAATACTTTTTAGTTTATTGCTGTATTGCCAATTAGATTAATGTTCACATCTGTTAAATTTGTAAAATCTGACTCTTTTAGCTTCGTGAAAATTAGATACCTAATAGGTATAAATTGTTTAGGTGTGTCAATACAAAATTTTACACGACTATACGAAATCAATGAAAAAATTTTATCCACGAAGGAGTAAATAAGCTGTGTTGTGTCGTTGATGAGTAAATGTGTCATTGTCACTTGTTGTCATCTTATTGTCATGCGCATTAGGACTATCTAGGACGTCAGTGGATTCAACGCACTGTATGACAACTCGCCGTCTATTCTTATTCCTTTAGTCTGAGGTGAAAGTAAGTAAAAAAATGCTCATAAAATAAAAACTGATGGGCCTATCTGAATCAAATTTTTATGGGACCAATTCGAAACTATTTCGCATCAAACAAAAAAATAATTACATAAATCGGTCCAGAAATCTCGTCGAAATGCACGTACATACATAAAAAAAAAATAAAAAAAAAAATGTACCGACCGAATTGAGAACCTTCTCGATTTTTGAACTCGGTTAAAAAGTGAAATCATTTCAGTTTTATGTCACTATTTTTCGGCATTTTAGAAATCTATTTTTTCATACTTTAATACTCCAATTTTCGTAAATTTTATACTTTTACATTCTATTTGCAATAAATTTTCATATAATATGATTAAAAGTACTGATTTTGTACCTAGAACACAAGCTCTAAAAAGTTATTGGTACAGCTGAAGCCAGGCATGTCATTTCAAGGTAATAAAACCTGAATGTATGAAGTGAAATATTTTTCAACTTCGTTCATGGGTCAGATCTTGCCCATTTTGCGTTATTGCACTTACTACCGCTCCATTAGAATGGTTTGACCGCCATTGTTCCGTTGATTGACAGCACTAGTGGAAGAATTCTCTTCCAGTAGAAGAACATTCTTCCGCTAGTGGGCGGTGGGATCGTCACGTCCCAACGCCAGCAACATCAGTATAGCTTTAGAAATTAAAGAAAAATTTGACTTCGGGCAGGAATCGAATCAGCGACCTCAGGATAACCAGTCCAGCCGTTTTACCACTAAGCTACCGAAGTCCCTTTTCGTTTCGTTCCGTTTCTTCTTTAATTTCTAAAAGTTCCCTCGCATATGTTATTACGAAAAATAAAATAGTACAAGTATAGCTTTAATTATTTTTTCCCTTTCTCTTTTACTCGGAAGTTTTTTTTTGTGAAAAGGTTGCTATTTTTTAATTTTACAAAGTATACACTGATTTACACATTTAACATCCAGAAGAAGATGCCACAAACAAATTCGGGGCAAAAACGGGCGAAAGTTGCATAACTTCACAATTGATTTATACCTGTAACTAAATAGTAAGTAAGGCCCCTTGACACGTATTTGACATGACACAATAAGCTGTTAGACTTAACTGCCTTCCCCAAAGACCATTAGGAAACTTTGAAAGTGTAACAATACTCAGCTTTAGTTAGACAGTCGAAACGAGACAGCCAATGTTTTTTTTTAATGGATGTTATGTTGACATTTTTATACTTTATTATTGATATTTATTGATATGTTTTCTTTTGTTTAAATGCTGCATTTTCTAGTGATAGATTTCCAGTGCAGGAGCTCTAGGGCATAGGTACCACCGCGTTATTTAGTACTAGCTGTTGCCCGCGGCTCCGCCCGCGTGTAGGTCGCTTTTCGCGTAACCTGTGGAAACTCATCAAATCATCCCATGGCATCCTACAGGAACATATTTTCGAAATAAAAAGTATCCTTTAATCTAAGTCAGTTAATACCCTATCTGTTTAACAAATTTCATCTAAATCGGTTTAGTAGTTTAGGCGTGATTGACGGACTAACATCCAAACAAAGAAACTTTCACATTTATAATATTAGTGTGATATCTGTCCCATTATAGTATAATGTTTTTGTCGTTTTCAAATAAATAGATAATTAGAGAACATAGATTTCAGGAGTTGCGCTATACCTCTGCATATATACATATCTATTTTATATTAGTTTGATTTCTATGGGCCATTTGTTAAAAGCAATTTCAAATCTACTGCAATTTTCACAAAATATCACAGCTAATATTATTTTGATTAGTCTAAATGCAAAGCCGAATCCAAATGCCGTAAGCCCCGGCTTTCAATAGATGTATTTTGGATGCATATCAGCTGGATAAAGTTGCCTGAATAAACAAGCATTTTCCACTAGGCCTATTTATTTGACTGAAATAACTGAACGCTCAGTACCATTTGCTGTTTGTAAGTGAACGTGTTTATCTACGAAATATGGACGGAAATTTACTATTTTCATATATATTAATGTATGACCCCGAAATAATTATCACAGAGACATAAAAGGGTGGCGAAACATTTGCATTTTGATGTGTGGGTATAGCCTGCCGTCATCACTTATAATCCATATTATTTACATGACCGCCTGCTACTTTCATATCATGAAAAAGCATAAATTTTGCATGAATTGAAAGATTTTTTGTATTTGCTCGAGCGCATTAGATTATGATATGGGATGGGGGATACCTAGCATCCTGCAAAGTATAGGGTCGCGTCAAAAAGTCGCCACTTACGTATCTTGTTTCTAAATCGTCATACTTTTGGGTAGGAGCTTCGTTTGGGTCAAATAACATATCTAACGCGTCCTTGACCCACGACGTGGACGCCGTGTCCCTTTCAAACAGGTCAAAAATTAATATGAACATCACTCAAGCATTTCAGACATTCACGGCCAAATACTCAAACGTCACTTAAATCTAAGTGGGACTTAAAAGTCTTCTGTCTTTATAAAACACGTTCAAACGATAGAGACAGCGCACATTTGAGGGTTGCTTAAAATTAAATGACGGTTGAATATTCGGCCATCAGAGGGATAAATGACCGTGATTTAAGCTCCCATCCGAAATTCTGAAGATTTGGCAGTGAGGAAGGCTGGTGTTGACTTTTTGAAAAATATAAACAGCTGCCTTGAGAGGGCGAACCTATTTAGAAAGCTCAGATTTGTTAGAGATACTCTACAGGATGCTCTCGAGGAAACCCAAGAGGGGATCTTCTTGGGTTCCCCTATCATTGAGAGAGCGAGTGGACTAGTGATTTCGCGGGTTTAAGTTCCGCCCGAAGTTGAATTTATCTTAAAAACAATTGTTTTTAATTCTGTAAAAATTCCTCTCAATTTCATTTTGATCTTGTTTCAAATCTATTTCATTACACAACGTTAGCATTTTACATGCCAAAGTCTCACACCAACACTTTTTATTGCTAAGTAAGTAAATTTAATATTAAGTATAACCTTATCCAAACCTTCGAACTTGTATTTGGGAGTGACGTAGCAAACTCTTGTATTAGTAGCAAACTTGTACCAATTTCCTATCGCTACATTCGCTAAGTGATTTCTGATATCGATGAGTTAGTAGGATTTCTAGTGATTGTATAAGTAAATGGTAAAATGGAATATAAATTGAATGTCAAATCTAATAATAAGACCTTTTAGAATTTACTGGTGGTAAAGCTCCAGTGACAGAGCTCGCGGGTGTAGGCACCACCGCATTACCTAATATATTTGCCGCTAAATGGTACTGTTCAGCACTATCGTGTTCCGGTCAGGTGGTAATGTACGGCCCTGTAATTTCCGGCACAGGGGCATAACACCTTTGGCCTTAGGAGTGGTAACGCATTTGCATTTTGACATTCGTCATTGTGTTGGTGTCTAAAGGTTGCAGTCATCACTTAATATCAATGTGAACTGCATGCTTGTTTGCCACTTTCATTACATAAAAAAATTAGGTGTTTTATTTATTTATTTATTTAAGCTCACAAAGCAGATTACAATCACATTCATGATATTCAACATAGTAATTTAAAAAGTTTTGATCTGAATCGTAATCTTAATACATGTGAGCATGTCATGCTTATCCTGGGTTGCACCAAGATATTTGTTAAAGTTAAAGCTATTATAACATTTCACATCCTTCTCTTACTTAAAGAAATGTGTTAAAGTTAGAGAAGGGTGTTACAATAACTCCAATATCTTGGTGCAAATCATGCTTAGTGTTGTAAGGTTATAATTAAATTTATCCTGGAATGTTAAATTGACGTATTTTTTTTACCAGCTCAGTGTGTAAATAGATAGATCCCGTATTAACTATCACAGAGACATAAGAACTAAGGTCTCAGAGGTGGCAACGCATCTGCATTTTGCCCTCTGGTTTTTGTGCAGTCATAATTTAGTATCCATACTATCCATTTGTGCTGCATGCATTAGTCCTTGATCTGAAACTTAAAATATGTTTTATTATGTAAGGAAGGTGGCAAACAAGCATGCAGCTCTTATTGATATTAAGTGATGACTGCAGTCTATAGCATCTAAACAAAAACCAGAGGTCAAAATGCAGATGTGTTACCACCCCTGAGACCTAAGCTGTTATGTCTCTGTGATAGTTACTACGGGGCCATAAATTACAATCTAACCGGATCACAGTAGTGCTAAACACTACCATTTAGCGGCACATAAATAAGGTTAAGGTCGGTGAGACCTCTCTCTGTCTGCATTAATAGTTAATACAGATGCAGGCTGGCCCTGCAGCATACATGGGACTATTGTAATGGTAATTAATAGCTGGCCTATGGAGTGAGATTCGGTACCTGCTTATATTCTCACACCTGGAGCAGATTCTTCCTCATTTTTCCGATATTCTTATTTATATGAATCCCAGGAGTTCTACCACTTGATAACACGAGTGCACGTAGAAGTATTCAACTGTGATATAATTACGATCTCAGATTTACAAAAAAGTCCGATATTAGAATTCATTTTGTATCCCAGTTATTATTGACTAGCAGCCCGACCCGAATTCCAGCGGTTGCAACATTACCTACCCTCTTCTATTCATCTTAGCGTGATATAACATAGCCTATAGCCTTCCTCAATAAATGGCCTATCGAACACTGAAATATTTTTTTTTATCGGACCAGTAGTTCTTGAGATTAGCGCGTTCAAACAAACAAACTCTTCAGCTTTATAATATTAGCACAGTATAAGTACATATAACACGTTCGTTTTCTTTAGACTGTGATATTAGTATAGTATAGATCATGTAACTAACAATGATCGAACGCTTTTTTTGTAAGAATCCGCCAATTTAAAAATAATTTATCATTTTTTATTGAGTGTCAGTTATATTAAAATGAATCGTTTGTTCTAGTGATGAAAATATATAAGCTGCCGGGTAATGATGGGAGTGTCGAAAGATGAATGGCATGGCACGCATTAGATATATTATTAGAATTAATTATAATTTACTTCGTGACCTTAATAATACATAAGATTGTTTTAGACTAGCTGTGCCCGCGACTTTTGGTTAATTTTGGATCATACGAAAACACTAATAGATAGCTAAAAAAATCTGGTTAACATTAATACTTCTCTGTACACGATATTAGACTAACGCCTCCAACGCGACCTACGCTATCAACACCACCAATGCCACCAACGCCACTAACGCCACCACCACCAACGCCAGCAACGCCACCAATGTTACTAACGCCACCAATGCCACCAACGCCAGCAATGAAATGAAGGAATGAAGATTATATTTCTTTTGGCGCGATTGGAAAACATTATGAGAGTGATTTTTTACAGCGCGACCCGGACTAATAAAAGTGACAGTCTGAAGTTAGTTGCTAAGCGACAGTCTGAAGTTTTTACATTGTTAGCTGTTTTAAGTGCATTTATAGATTTGAGCTTACGTCGGTATGTACAATTTATTTACATTCTAAACTATAAATTATAACATTATTATCTAAAAAAATTTTCTGTCGTTATTTTTTTATCTGATAATATATATTGATCGTTCAACTATTGGCAGAATTACCCTTAAAAGTTGGTAGTTGCCATTAATCAAAAGAAAGAAAGAAGAAAAGAAGTATTATATACTAAGATAACTCCTTATGTGCGTACAGAAGTAAACACAATGTATTTTTTATCTAAATAACGACAAGATATATTTATTGGTGCCTAAGCTGTAGAATTCATGTGCAGTATTTAAAAAAAATCGCACAAAAATTAGTAAGAAATAGAGAAATTTAGCTTCGAGAATATTTGAGCCACGAACGGCTTGTGTAGTTGCGTTTGACGTTAAGTGTGATAGAAACTCTCGCGGCTTGGGATCATGTGTTGAGGAAATTGATAAAACAATTACACTGCCATGTATTTAGGTACCTACTAGTTAAAAATATAATAATGTGTAAAATGTTCGACAGCGTTTTTTTTTAGCTTGCAATTTCACGCCAGTATTGTTTAAAGAAGTAGGCAGAGGTAGACGTATGCATTTAAGTATACATGCAAACACCCACGATTTGCTGGTTATGTTTTGTCTCGTATAATAAATAGGTGGCAACCCTATTATCATACTCTGATTATGACACTGGGAAACTCCAATGTATAAATGTCTATATTTTCTATTTAATATTTGTTTAAATATTGTTTTAAGATGAGAAAGTAGTTTCTTAAAATAATAACACATCCCGTGTTGATGAAAGATTCAACGGAAAACATTGAAAAATGTAAACCGTATCCTCGTAATTCCGGTTTTCCCAATCAGTATAAGAGCATCAAAGGAAAAGGAATGTACTTATATTTTAGATAGAAAAAAAGATGATTTAACGCTTATTAAGCATAAAATCTTTCATTTACCCATGAGAGTGTAATTATATTAACCATATCGAAATATTTCGTTGTCGTATCATGTTTCATAAACTGTTGTTGAGCTCAAATGGAACTGGACCTAATAATAACAAAGCACTAGGTCCCATACAATAACCACCCTAGCCACATCCTCTCTCGCGCTGCAGCATTAATGTATGTATGTATGTATCTTCACGCCAGGTCCCTAACGGGGTAGGCAGAGAGTGTAGAGCGCCAGACATCCCGGTTCTGACAAACCTCTCGTGCCTCGTCTACCTTCATCATTCTCTTCATACATGCACGCCGATTCCTAAGACTTTTGACCCCACCATCAGACAGAACTCGACATTAAAAACCTATTAAATATTTTAGCCAGTTATTACCAAGCTTAATATATATATTTTTTAATGTAACAAAAGTGGCAAACAAGCATGCAGTTCACATTCATGTTAAGTGAAGACTGCAGCCTATAGACACCCACACAATGACCAGAGGTCAAAATGCAGATGCGCTGCCACTCCTGAGGCATTAGGTGTTATGCCTCTGTGCCGGAAATTACAGGGCCGTACATTACCACCTGACCGGAACACGATAGTGCTGAACACTACCATTTAGCGGCAAGTATATTAGGTAATGCGGTGGTGCCTACGCCCGCGAGCTCCGTCACTGGAGCTCTACCACCAGTAAAAAATAATATAAATATAATATTATTCATATGAATTTAGTAATTATAGTTACTTGCATTGAAAAAAATAAAGCGCCGGTGACTTGAACTGCTGCTCTGGTACATGAAACCAAACATGTCTGTGATAAAATGGTATTATAATAAAATATTACCCATGTTTTCATTACCCAATGAACTTTTTTATGTTGAAAATCTTAATAGTCGTTGTTTTACGTTGATATAAAACAATCTAGCCCGCGGCTAATATTGGCGGTACGTTTTCTCTCTACATAGCTTTTTGTATTTTTTACATTTATTTTGTTTAGTCCAATCCAGTTGCTTTTTATGCATAGAGGTAATCGACTAAATCGTAACTTCACGCCTGTAATCCCCGAAGGGGTAGGCAGAGGTAAATGCATGCATTCAAGCATACATGCAAACACCCACGATTCGCCGGTTACGTTTTGGCCCATGTAACAGGTGGCGAGCCCGTTGACATCTCCGGGCACATTACCAAACTTTGAGGAGACTGGGAAATTTCCAGAAAATGGAAAAATCCCAATAGAACCAGAGATAAAGGCTTTTTCACCATTATCTCTGATAACCCCCTACCCGGGAATCGAACCCAGGACCTCAGCGTAGTAGTAGTGGCCTGCTACCACTAGGCTACCGAGGCAGTCGGCTAAATCGATATTTACAAAAGTGTCTATCTCATGGTAAGCATATATAAAAAGGTACGTTTATACGTAACGACTGTGTGTGGGAGTAAGCGCTCGATCCAGTCCTAATGACTTCTAAAAACCGCTTAGCTATCCCGTTCACTCTGACGACTGTCTCAGCTATTGAAATTCTCTCATGAATCTACGTAGGTCATGGAACAAAGAATATTTCAAACTTGCTGTGCCCGCGACTTCGTTTGCGTGATAATTTATGATTGTTCAGTATCTACCCGGACGAAATCGTGGGCGCAGCTAGTATAAAGGTTAGCCTACGTTACTCCTTATTATATAAGCTACCTGCCAGTGAAAATCCCGTCAAAATCGGTCCAGGCGTTCTCGAGTTTAGCCCCAACAAACAGACAGACAGACAGACCAAAAATTGGAAAAAAAATTGTTTTCGGATATGTACTGTGTATACATACATAATGCATTCAGTAAAAAGCGGTAATTTTTATACAACATACAGACACTCCAATTTTATTTATTTGTATAGATGTACAGATAAAACAATTGTGTCATTGTAATTAAATTTAAAAAAATAAACCATAACCTGGGTGAATTCACCATTTAGCAAAAGATATAAACCTTCTCTAAGACTATAAGTTAGTTGTATTTTTGTGTTTGCCTACTACGCTCACGAACGCAGGAGAAATAGGTATTTATCGATCTAAACTTAACTGTAAGATCAATTTTCGATGATTGCTACTAGTTTCAGACGTAAAAATATAACTTATTAGCCTCCTTTGGCTTCTTATGATTTCATATAGGTACATACCTATCATACACACATTTTATATTATGAAATGGTATTTAGTTTAGTAGGATTGTTAAAGTAAAATCTGAGTTTGCTATACTTATAGTGCTTATGCAGTTTTTTACTGGTGGTAGAGCTCCAGTGACGAAGCTCACGGGCGTAGGCTCCACCGCTTTACCTAATGTAGGTATTAATTATCTTGGATGGAGGGTCCCGGGTTCAATCCTCGCACCGGGACAAATATTTGTATGGCCTACACATATTTGTTTCAGGTCTGGGTGTTTGTTTATGTGTTGTATGTGTACAACGGCACCCACGACACAGGTTTATACCTACTGTGGGGATGTGAGTGTAAGCGTATTTTATTATTATTATTACTTGCCGCTAAATTATAGTGTTCGGCACTATTGTGTTCCGGTCAGATGATAATGTACTACCCTGTAATTTCCGACACAGAGGCATAACACCTCAGGCTTCAGAAGTGGTAACGCATCTGCATTTTGACCTTGGTCTTTGTGTGGGTGTCTATAGGCTGCAGTCATCACTTAACATCAATGTGAACTGCATGCCTGTTTACAAATTCCATTACATAAAAAAGTACTTATTTTATTAATATACTTGCATTATTTTGGTAAAATACAAATATAACCCGACTAATTTTGGATGACAATAAACTAACAACCTAGAAAATTGCAAAAATACAAAAAATACTCCCAACGTTAGCATTATTCCGTGAAGTTTTATTATATTGCAAATCTAAATAGTCGCTGTTTTATGGGTGATATCAAACGGTCTGGCCCGCGGCTCATATTGGTCCGAACGGTTTTATCTCTACGTAGTTTTTATATTTTTTAGCGACATTAATTTTTGTCTACCGTCATTACTTTTTGACTCTGTTACGACTCGTCAGCTATTTTGTTTTGTTTTAATTCAAATGAAACTGGACCGTTGTCTCGACGAAACAGCGCTATGTGATTGCAAGTCGAATTAATTAAGTTGAAATTAGAAATTTGTTCAAATAGGTATGTTGAATATGTATTTTATATTCTGTTATTTTCATTGAACCTGTAAACCATTTGTGTAAGTATTGTGCCTTTTTGTCTGTTTTTTTTATGTAATGGAAGCGGCAAATAAGCATGCAGTTCACATTGATGACGACGTTTTAGTATCCAAGTAAACTCTTGAAGAGTCGCTTTACCAATGTGAGTACTGAAACTTGAAAAGAAAAGGATTTTATATTGAAGAGAATTAAAGAGTTTACTTGGCTACTAAAACGTCTCGCTTTACCAATGTAAGTACTGAAGTAGCTTTATTGATTCAGTAAATCCGCAGATCTTACAGATACTTAATAAAATCAAAGTAATGCTATTTGATGTATTTAAGTAGTGGCTTTGGAAACTTGGTTTTGCACTTAAGTCTAGAAACTGGTAGACGTAAGTTACATCTTGTTAATATTAGCAGGAAAATAGGAACGTCTGCTGTGTTATTTGTGTACATAGGACAACACGGGCCACCGGCCAACCGGAGGGGAGTCATAGCGTTTGTTACCGATGCAAAACAGTGTGTAATTTTTATGTGTATCTTCACGCCAGGTCCCTAACGGGGTAGGCAGAGAGTGTAGAGCGCCAGACATCCCGGTTCTGACAAACCTCTCGTGCCTCGTCTACCTTCATCATTCTCTTCATACATGCACGCCGATTCCTAAGACTTTTGACCCCACCATCAGACAGAACTCGACCTATTTGGTCATGGTAGGTCAGCCTTGGTCTTCCTGGGCCTCTGCAACCATCCACATTCGCATTGTATATCTGTTTAGTCATTCGCTCATTCGACATTCTTTCTATATGCCCGAACCATCGGAGCATGCCTTTTTTCATTTTTACACCGATACTATCATTCACACAAAGTCTCTTTCTTACATCTTCATTACGAACGCGATCGGTGAGTGATACACCGCAGATCTTGCGCAAAGATCTCATCTCGACCGCGTTCAACTTACTTTCATGCTCTTTCCTGCATACCCAGCTCTCGCTTCCATATAAAAGCGTTGGAGTAAGTACAGCATTATGTACGGCTAGTCGAGCCCGCTGGCTGAGATGTTTAGATTCTAGTAGCTTACCCAACGCTCCATTCACGCAATTCCCAGCAAGCACTCTTCTTTCTATGTCAGTGGTGTACCTACCATCCTTGCTAAAAGCACATCCAAGATATACAATTTCATCAACCTGTTCTAACACTGCATCATCTACTACTACCCTTGCATTTGTTCTCTGTTCATCTCTTTCAAATACTAATACTTTAGTTTTATCCACATTCAATTGTAAGCCTTTCTCCATACAATCCTCTTTCATGACTGTGACTAGTGCTTGTAGCCCAGATGGTGTAGAGCTAACAATGACCGCATCGTCTGCGTAAAGCAGACAGTTCACCACTAAGTCACCCATACGCACTCCCACATCCATCAACTTCACCCTCTGGAGGCATTTGTCCAGATATATAATAAACAGCCTAGACGAAAGCACGCAACCCTGTTTGACACCGATGTTAACATCAAACCAGGGTGACATGTTACCATCTACCCGCACACATGCTTGACAGCCCACATACGTGGACTGTATTGCACGGAGCAGACTGCCATCAATACCATACTCTGGCAAAATGTCCCACAGCTCCTTTCGTAATACCCTATCAAACGCCTTCTCCAAATCCACAAAACCGCAGAAAACCTTCTGGCTCACAGCCA
Source organism: Macrosoma leucophasiata (assembly GCA_036365455.1). NCBI lineage: Eukaryota > Metazoa > Arthropoda > Insecta > Lepidoptera > Hedylidae > Macrosoma > Macrosoma leucophasiata. Next base: position 5,768,319 of record JAWQUS010000014.1, on the reverse strand, counting down.
GATGCTTCTCTACGATGTTGCGGAGGGAGAAAACTTGATCCATACATCCTCTTCCAGTTCTGAAACCACCCTGTGCATCCCACAACAACCCGTCGGACTTCTCTTTCATTCTTCTTTCTAAGACTTTCCCATACACCTTAGCTGCCAAACTGATCAAACTGATCGCTCGATAGCTGGTGCAGTCCATACGTGAACCCTTGCCTTTATACAAAGGCACGATGACCGCACACCGCCAATCCTTTGGGATTCTTCCGGACCTCCAGCAAAGGTTGCACAACACCCAGAAAGAATCGCAAAGGGCAGCACCACCATATTTGATCATTTCGGCAGAAACCTGATCAATACCCGCAGCCTTACCACATTTCAAACTTCGTATCGCCCTTACAATCTCATCTATTGTTATATCCTCACAAGCCGGCACCGTCAAGTCAGCAACTCCGGCGTCAGGGTTGTGAGCATAATCATACATTTCCCCATAATACTCGCTCCATCGTTTTAACACATCTTGCGTGTTCTCAAGAATGTCACCCAACATAGATTTTATTCTATTCATTCCAGAAACTGGAGAAGAGCTTCTAGACTTTTTCACCTCCCTCCAATAGAGTTTGATGTTAGTCTCAAAGCTCTTCGCCAGTCTCTCATCAGCTTCCACTTTATCTCTCTCACGCTTTTCATTCACTAAAATCTTGGTGTCATTCCTGAGCCGACGGTAAATTTCTCTCTTCTCATCTCTCATACCACTATTCATTTGCAAAGATGCTACATAATCCAGCCATGCTTTCTTCTTTCTTTCAACGGAGTTTTGCACCTCCTTGTCCCACCACGCATCTCCTTTCAAGGATTTGCGTATCTTTGCATAACCACATACTTCTTTCGCAACTTCCACCATACTATCTTTCATAACTTGCCAACATTCATCCACGTCCAAGTCCGTAAGACAAACCTTGTCTAACTTTTCACGGACTTGACGTTCATACACTCTCCTTGCACTAATGTCTTGTAACTTTTCACTCTTTATTCTTTCAAGTCCTCCGAAAGGCACACGGACACGCCAATGTCGCCATTTCTTGAACAGACCCCTAAACCGGCTTATTACCAAGTAGTGATCTGTGTCAAGAGTGGGACCTCTGTAGGCTCTAGTGTCCATCAGGCTCTTCCGAAGACGACTATCAACCATGATCAAATCAATCATACTTTTTTGTTCATTCCTCCTCCATGTGTACGTGTGAATGTCCTTATGACGGAATTCTGTGTTAGACACAAAGAGACTTCGTTCCAAGCATACGTCAAGTATCAGCTTACCAGCATCATTTACTCTTCTATCACCATATGGACCTAGAACGGCCTCGTATCCTGGCCGCCTGGTCCCGACCCATCCATTCAAATCACCACACAAAATTACCCTTTCATTAGCTTCAACCATATCGAGAACTTCCCTTGTAGATTCCCAAAACTTCTCCAGGTCTTGGGTCGTCGCTGAGCTAACCGGTGCATAAGCTGCTACCAAAAACACCCTAGTGACGCCCAATTTAATTCGGACCCAGATTAGTCTCGGGTTCACCAAACCATAATCTTTCACTCCAGTGACTAAACGAGAGGACAGAAGGACGCCCACCCCCGCGCTGGCATGATCGCTCTGTTGCACACCTGCCCACAGAGCCATCGCGCCACCCGGGAGATCTTCGACCTCGCAGCCCTTTCGTTTAGTCTCTGTTACACACAAAACATCCAGGCGTCTCACACTCATTACGTTCGTCAACTCATTCATCTTCTCACAAATTCCACCTCTCACATTCCACGTGCCTATCTGGCACTCCCCACTCCTCGATCCGCCGTATCGGGCCCGGCGTGACAGGTGGCGGTCCCCATCGCCGCTTTGGCCGCTTTTCGTACCGACGGGGACGGGTCGGTACGCGTCGCCTCGGGGGGACGCCCTAACCCGCACTGCGGTACGCCTTCGTGCCAGAATTGCAGCCCCAAAGGACTGGCAGGGATCGCGACGTGCACGCTTCTGGCATGACCCCCAATTGTATTGTGTAATTTTTGACGGAGGAAAATTTGCGTGACTCGCACACATACAAACAACAAGCGTCTATTACTACTAAACTCAAACCTTGACTTTAAAAAAATATATAAACGATTTCATGCACACATTTAAACATCTCGGCGATAGGCATTGTGTTACTTGTGCTTGTACTTTGACAGAGGGGAAAGCCTGCATAGTGCATATATATGGCTACTGTGCGGTCCGCCGCGGCCGGTGGCCCGTGTTTGTCTGTGTTTGTGTATCTTCTTTTGATACTTTAGGCTTCTACCTAAACGATAGAAGCCTAAAGTATCTTGTCGATGAAATATCATTGCAACAGAGAATAGTTTTAACATTTTGAAACAAGTAGTTTTGTTTCCCTTGCGAGTTACAAAAATTTGCGGCATAAACTGCTGTAGGTATCTTTTGATTCGTTTGTTTAGAAGTTTGCTTTTTTCACAGCGCCAAGGGACAATATACAATGAGTATTTCATATAAATTTCAGCTTAATACCCCACATATAATTCAGAAAAATGGTCTTGACAGACAGACGGACGGACATCAAAGTGATCCTACAAGGATTCTGTTTTTTTCTGAAAGCACCTAAGTTTTGATTCAAAACTTAGGTGCTTTCAGTGAACTCAGAATCTTAAATTTGGTACGAAATGTCTTAAAGCATAAATAAAGGAAAAATAGCGGAAACTATAAAACTTAGTTACATAATATAATAAAAATGTGTTTACTTAAATAACCGCGAGTCCGACTCGCGCTTGACTGGTTTTTTATTTGAGTCTTTTTATACTTTCATATCATTGCTAACATTAAAAAAAAAATCGTAATGTAATTGGCAAACAAGCATGCAGTTCACGTTGATGTTAAATGATGACTATGACAGCCTATAGATACCCACACAAAGACCAAGGTCAAAATGTAGATGCGTTACCACTCCTGAGGCCTAAGGTGTTATGCCTCTATGTCGGAAATTACAGGGTCGTACATTACCACCTGACCGGAACACGATAGTGCTTAACACTACCATTTAGCGGCAAGTATATTAAGTGTATTAGGTAATGCGGTGGTGCCTACGCCCGCGAGCTCTGTCACTGGAGCTCTACCACCAATATATATATTTCAAGCGCACCTTAAAATATTCGCAATTGAAAAACCTGTATCACATAAATCTAATCTAGAACACCTTTATAAAATATAAACCTTATGTATACCTTTAAGCTGTAGCGAATTAATAACAACCCTCCAAACGAGTTGTACCTTATGACATTTCCATCCTAAGCTCCACATTTCCATATCAAAACCATCCTCAAGACAAAAATTATTCCACATTCATCTCAACGTCCATAGAAAGTCTTATACATCTACACAGATACACGTACGCATTACAGAAGCGTCGTTATCAAAAGGGCCAAAGAAAACAAAGCGGTCGACATCCCGTACATTTTTTCTATCAAGATCGCGGACCCTTCACGATACGACCGGCAAAAAGTTACGCACAAAAACCACAAGAACATATCCGATTACTTCTGGCTCTCGTCCCTGTCCAGATTAAATTCGGGAACGGTGTCACGTGAAGTCGAGAGGTTAGTAAAGGGCCCTCCAATAGTCGGGCAGTACTTACGTGTACCATCATTTGCTTCGTGTCACACACACGCCAATTGGAGTGTTATCTCTCGTTTATAATATATTTTGGTAGTAGGTTGTCTGGAGCGTCTTATTTTTTGACACGGTTGTACAGTTACAAGCGTTCAAACTGTTACATACCGATTCGGTTCTACGATATTATGTATGAAGAGAATGATGAAGGTAGACGAGGCACGAGAGGTATGTCAGGACCGGGATATCTGGCGCTCTACACTCTCTGCCTACCCCGTTAGGGACCTGGCGAGAAGATACATACATACATACATATATTATGTAGTGGTATAGGTATACCTATTTACTGGTGGTACCGTCCCAGTGTAGGTACTCGATGGCGCAGGCACCATCGCATTACCTAATCTATGTGCCGCCAAATGGTAGTGTTCAGCACTATCGTAGTAATACGTAGTATTATTACATATTCTCTAGTTAGGGTAAACACTGGTGACTTAATAATTATATCACTATTAAGTGGTATATTGGTAGTTAGTATTTTAGTAGTTAGAATTATTCTCAAGGTTTTGTACATCTTTACTTGCTGATTCTAAAAACTGCTTACTTGTTTGCCACCTTCATGACACAAAATGCACCTTCTGTCTCTCGCTTTTAGGGAATAAAATCGTACACTAAGTAAGTTTTCACTTAGTAAAATCATAAGCTACGTGAACGTACTCGTATATTATGTCCTAGTTATAAATGAGTGACATTAATCCAACAGTCTACAAATTGACGGCCCGTTTATAGGTTATAAACTATTGAGGTCGCACGCATTCGATAATTTATACAGTTTAATTAAAATTTCTATAATGCGGCCAGTGTAATTATAATACTTTCAAATTGGTATGATTTCATTCATTGGGTCAATGGTAGAGTGGAATTTATGATTTTGACATACATTATACGAGTATTATTCCATAGTGATGTTTAGGTAAATAGAGGTAAATTGTTTTATATTATTTCGCATTAACACATGCTTGTGAAATATATTTTATTTTTAAAGAAAAATGGAAAGAAAAATTTGACTTCAGATGAGACTCGAACTCGCGGCCTACTGGGAATCTAGTCCAGCCGCTCTTCCAATTGAGCTACTGAAGTCCTGCCCGATTTGTCAAATCTTTCCTTCACATCTATTGCATTGCTTTATGGTAGCAGCAGCGCCATCTATTGCCAACCATGCTAGTTAGGCAACCGATACAATAGACTTTTCAGTTTATTGAATATCGTAAAGAAGTCGCTTTTACCCTTAATAATTGTTTTATATTATTTCGCATTAACACATGCTTGTGAAATATATTTTATTCGAGTTGTTTTAGTCGATTATTATAGTTCGAGTCTCGCCTGAAGTCAAATTTTTCTTTCCATTTTTCTTTAAAAATAAAATAAATAGAGAAAAGTTTCCAACTTTGTTTGTAGGGTGTAATCTTCGGAAATATTGATCCGATCATAAAATTCTTTCCATTGCAGAGATCTATATGATTTAGGGGTGTTGAAGGTTTTTTATTCTTATGATTGAATAAAAAGTTAAGTGAATAATAATAGTATTTAATATAGCTCCACCAATCCGCATTGGAGCAGTGTGGTGGAGAAAGCTCCAGGCCTCCCCCCACAAAAAAAAGGAGAGAGACTCGTGCCCAGCAGTGGGACCTATAATGGGTTGGCATTATTATTATAATAGTATTTTATTAAGTATTATGTCGGCGAAAAGCCGGTGCTTCGACGGCGTGCGCAGAATAAACGGTTGGGTATAGATAGACGAACATAAGGTTAAAATACTAAAACGAAGTTACGTTTTAGTATTTTATTAAGTATTATGTCGGCGAAAAGCCGGTGCTTTGACGGCGTGCGCAGAATAAACGGTTGGGTATAGATAGACGAACATAAGGTTCAACAAAAATGTTGGCCTTTAGTAATTTTTCCAAAAAATCTGTTTGCACTGTATAGCTAGCTATTTATATTTGAATCGATACAAAGGTTTTTTTTTAATGAAATAAATACATTTTCTATAAAAGAAGTTCCGATGTTTTTATGACTTACGGGAGAGTCTGGTATATTGAACTGCCTGATAAATTATTGTAACACCTCAAAATTTTACACTTACTGTAACTTATTTTCTTTTCTGGCAACACGAAACTGAGCGCTGACAGCGGCCTCAACTACATATCTTTTTGTAACGGCCTCCGGAAAGTACATTCGTTTTTAAAGAAAAAATGTGTTTTGGGAGTCCTTCATACAAATTTTGACGTGTGTAGCTAAGGAGATTACAAAGTGAAAATGTAAGTTACAATTTTGTTATATTTTTATTGATTAGATCTATAATCACCGCTTCAACCATAGCGTTGCGAACGTATTATGTTCAGCGGTTATCTTGTGACAAATATTTATTTTTGAAATCTCTTCGTTTGGTAAATTGTACCACCAGCAGTTGTTTTATTTGTACTGGTACAATTTACCCAACTTGTTGCTATATTTATTATTATATATTTTTCTAAGATGAATGGTGACCATAAATAGTATTATAAAACGGAAGAAGGAGGTTTTGGAAAGATATTGTTGGCTCTTAAAAATAAGGAGATGAGCTAGAACCACATATCTGAAACGAATTCGCCTTCAAAAACCAACAATTTAACGACATACCAGAATGCAAAATAAGTTGAGGGTCAAATATTGACTAGACAAAGTACGTTCGTTGTTGTACATGGGTTCACGGAACCTGTACATTGAATCAAGATATTTCCGATTCTTTATACTATTATAATATGGTAAAAGAATATAAAGAGTTTGATCTCAGTACATAAGTAGATAAATAAATAATTGTTGACTAACGGCAATAATATTCTAAAGTGATTTATTATATTTTCATACATTATTCAATTTATGCATAATAATGTATGTAGCCAAAAAAAAAACATTTATCAAACTTACATACATTATTATGCATAAAATAAATAATGTATGTAAGTTTGATAAATGTTTTTTTTGGCTATAATACATTTGTTCTTTTGTCACATTATGACAGTTAATATTGAAGAAATTTGAATTTTTTGTCAGCATTTTTTCATTAATAATTAAAATATAATCAATTTATTTTGGTCTATTTATGAAACCTCTTTATTTTCATTCATTATCATGTTAATAAGTCTCTTAAGTCTTGGTGGTACGATTTACCTGAGCTGTGGTACAATTAATCCGACTGGTTGGGTAAATTGTACCGAAGGAAAGCCTTCAGGGAAACGCATATTGTGTGAAATCCGATAAGAGTATGGTGTTGACGTTGCGGCACATGTTAAATGAGATTCTAAACTATGTGAATCAAGATAAAGAACTTACTTAAATTAATATCAAAAAAAGATATTTTGCAAAATCTGAAAACTGGTAAATTAAATCCGACTCTCCTCTATGTAGGCGCCACGTCTCAAAACGTCACTAGTCTACTTCAATGGGCGCTCCAGCCTAAGAAAAGGAATGAAGAAAAACGTGTAAAAAAAATAATATAAAATTAAGGTTTGTTAGAATTTCTATTAGAATAATTGGGGGTATTTAATTTAGATTAAATGTTAAACAAGTATTAAGACTTAATGGTAAAAGCACCTACCAACCATAATTCAACCATACTACTAACTATAATTCAACCATAAACGTACATAGCTACCTTCATCTGAAAACCCTTTCTGAGAAATATAGGCGAGCTAAGTTCGGCAACTTTCGTCAAACTCTCCCGGACTACACGCACAAGATTGATAGATTCGCAACCCCAAATTGTCCGCAAAAACAGATAAAACGGACATTTCTCTCAGGCCAGCGACTGTCGTGTTAGACTAGGTGATTAAGCCACCCCGAATAATACCCAAGACCGTTTGTAGGGCTTTAATATTATCATAAAATATGCCAAATCCATTTAAGCGCAGTTTTTCTTTCCAGCTTACTGGTCCGAAAATATTGTTATGGTTTAACGCTGGCTGAAAATTTTAATAATGGGTCCGCCATTCGGTACCTTTTCAACGGTAGTCCTCGCATTTGTTTTTTGCTAAACAAAATGATGGGTGCGGCGAAATTGCGCGGGATTTTGCAATTTCGCAACGAAAAGTTCGTCGCGAAACCAATAATTGAGTTGTGACTTTTCGATGACCAAATTTTGATATTTCGAAATTCGTAGAAATGCGTTGGAAATACGTTGGTACGAGTTAAAATATTTTTTTTTGGTTGTAATTTTTTTCTAACACTGGTTTTAAGTCAATGTATGTTATAGCTATCACAGAGACATAACAACTAAGGACTCAGGGGTGATTTCATTTCATTGAAAAAAAAAAAAACTTTATTGAATACACGTCGAAACGAAGATTAATAAAATTATGATGATCGTGATCGACAATTTTTATACTGTAAAAGAAGAACACGGATTACGTTCTTTGGGAGTACTGCGCACTAAAGAGATACTGTGTAATGTAAATGCGTTTTGCGCTTGGCCTATTGAAACAATAAGTTTATTTCAAAAGATGTGTCTACAAATTTTATTTTTTTATAATCTAATGTTAGCTCTAAAATACATCAAAGTTAAAACATAAGTAAGGCAAAAAGAAAATAACTTTAAAGTCAGCAAAAAATGAGCACTCATCTAAAACGAATTGCTATTATTAAGCCTATAGCCAAAAAACGGCAAAATAACCACTAAGATTGAGAAAGAGATCAAAGATATAGTGAGTGAGATACGAACAGGAAAGTCGGGGAAGTCACGAAATTCTATTGGTCGAATGCAAACAGAACGGCGGATACTTTAGCTGTATTTACTGAACGGCTTCAAACCGGAATGACCTGCACTATCCTGAAAATAGTAGATAGTTATAGAACTAGAAAACGAGCAATAGAGTATAACGTGTCTGAAATTATAAGCTATTGTTTGTTTTAAGTAGTGGCCAACTTGATTTAGTTATTATGTTCAAGATTCTACAATTTTTAAACAATTATTTGTTAAATTTAAATGTAAACTAATACAGCGCTATCTGTTTCGAATTAAATATAACAACAACATGATAGTTAAACTACAAGAAAGATGAAAAGTATATCTTATTATACTATGCCTAGTTACCAACGATCCAAAAACAAAATGAGTGATTTCAACATACTTGAACTATTTGCGATAGCATATATTTTTCCAATAATGACAAACTTACGACTTAGATTTATTTAGAAATGGGTCAAAGATGCGCAGCGTCTCAGTGAAATCTCGTAATTCTATTGGTCGAACGCAAACAGAACGGTAAATACTTGAGCTGTATTTATTGATCGGTTTCAACCTGTATTGACGTAACTGCACTATCCTGCAGTACGTCAATACAGGTATCATCAGTACAGGTCTATTTTAATATAGAGAGCTTTCAATATAGAGAGAGAGACGGAGCTCGCGGGCGTAACAATCACCGCATTACCTAATATTCTTAACAAATAGATTCTGAACAAACTAATTTCGGGTTGTACGTTCAATCCTGTTACATGTTGTGTATAAGATTGTCTATTTCCTAGTTTGTGCAACTCGATCAATATTCATATATTGCTAAGTTCATAATGAAGCATGAATATTATTTTTTAAGACGTCAATGTACTCGTAAGTACAATTAGCATCAAATATTACCATTCAGCAACAGACAATTAGATATAGCCCGATATAGCACGATTCCACCTGGGTAACACATGTGAGACAGAAAAAAAGAGATCCGGACGAATTGAGAACCTCCTCCTTTTTTTCAAAGTTGGCTAATAATAGGATTTCTTGGGATTTATCTGTAATCAAAAAATCACATATTTTGTCAAATATGTTTACAACGATCTATCTACAGCACAACAGCAACGAAAAAACATTTATATAGTTTTTTTAGCTTTCATACATTTATTCATTTTCATATTCCACGCAAAAATGTTTATTTTTTACAAAACATTGATAGCTTTCATAACTATGTTAGATTGTCAAATAAATTGGACGCAACATAGATATATTTTTTAATAAAATATTTCAAAAAAAGATAACAAGCAAAAGAAAACAACAGTCAGATAATGAAGATCAAAAGCCGGAGCATGCAACTCCAATATTGTACGCTTTAGGGCCGCCAGCCACAAAATGGTTGTACCATTACACGTTACGCTCGTAATAAGTGTAAACACTTATTTGGGGCGAGTTGCTGTCAGATTTTTTTTTCTAGAATCTCGTAATATCGGGTTTTACGGCTTAAGGCTGTCTGCAGACAGAACAGTTTGGCAAGAAAGGCATGTTTATTGCGAAATCTTTTTTTTTTTTTTTTTTATGTAATTGAAGTGGCAAACAAGCATGCAGTTCACATTGATGTAAAGTGATGACTGCAGCCTATAGACACCCACACAAAGACCAAGGTCAAAATGCAAATGCGTTACCACTCCTGAGGCCTAAGGTGTTATGCCTCTGTGCCGGAAATTACAGGGCCGTACATTACCACCTGACCGGAACACGATAGTGCTGAACACTACCATTTAGCGGCAAGTAAATCAGGTAATGCGGTGGTGCCTACGCCCGCGAGCTCCGTCACTGGAGCTCTACCACCAGTAAAGCCAGCTACCACCAGCTAAAATGTTTTGTATTAAAATGTGTGCACAAGATAAGAATTTAAGTTGAATTGAAACTTTAGCATCTATGATTCATGTTACTGGAAATAAGATCGCATCTTTAATACCTGTCTTTGTTCAGTGCAGGAGCGAGTGCTAAGTGATTAATTAACAGGTTTTTTGAAATCAAGTGTTTAGTGTTTTAAAGTGCTCAGTTAGCTGATCTTAACGGGAGTACCTAATATTGTTTTCCTCGTTCCATTCATAGTTCATACGCATAAAACTTGTTATCGTGAAACACAGTGTCTATACACGGGCGTGTGCGGGAGGCAATATGACACTAAAAATGGACGTTGGTTCTAATCACTCAACTTTGCACCTGCATTTCCATTGCAACAATGCCAGTTAAATGCAGGTGCAAACCCATTTTACTAATTACTTGACACTTACACTAATCACTCGTACCTGCCATTAACAAGTCACAACAGGTGTGAGTCAGGCATAAGTCTCGTGAAATTATCAATGTTTACACAAAAATCTAAGTAACAAAAGCAAAAGTTTGTCACTGGAGCCCTATCCCCGTGATTGTTTCACTGGTGGTAGAGCTTCAGTGACGGAGCTCGCGGGCGTAGGCAGCACCGCATTACCTAATATACTTGCCGCTAAATGGTAGTGTTCAGCACTATCGTGTTCCGGTCAGGTGGTAATGTACGGCCCTGTAATTTTCGGCACAGAGGCAAAATACCTTAGGCCTCAGGAGTGGTAACGCATCTGCATTTTGACCTAAGTCTTTGTGTGGGTGTCTACAGGCTGCTGTCATCACTTAACATCAATGTGAACTGCATGCTTGTTTGCCACGTCCATTACATAAAAAAAAAAATTGTCGGCACACAGACAACAGTTTAACCTTAGGAGTGACAATGAATCAACGATAAAATTGCTGGTTAATGTGGTACCTAGATATTTACAGGCTACTGTATGCACTTACAACTTTTTTTAATAATAATAATAACGTTCAGCCCTTAAACAACCTTATCGCCACAGGGCGTCGGGCCACGCGCCCCTCATCAATTTCTCTTACTTTTTTTATTATTCCCACGTCGGACGAATGTTTGAAAGCATTCTTACACCGACAGTTACTTATTATTTTATTAATAAAAGTTTATGCGTATGAATATATTTTCCTCCTCTCAATTTGTAATCTCGGAGTTGAAAGCTTTGTATAATTAACTTAACAAAGAATAGGAATTTCGAAAAAAATCTGTTCAATAGCTTTATAAGAAAAATAAATACTAGAATTACTGCTATCATAACTTCGATCCTTGGGTTGGATATGAGCTATACTTAGTGATTTTTCCATTTTTCTGAAGTTTCTTAGTGCCACTCTTGGAATTTAGTAATATGCCCGCGAATCACAAGCCCCTATCCTATTACATGGACAAAACATAATTTGCAAATCATAGGTGTATGCATGAATGTTATCATCAACGTCATATCTCTACCTAACTCTACGAGGAATAAAGAGAAATATATTTTTATTTTTAAAGAAAAATGGAAAGAAAACTTTGACTTCAGGCGAGGCTAATAGTTGGTAATAGATGGCGCTACTGCTGCCATAAAGCAATGCAATAGATGTGAAGGAAAGATTTGACAAATCGGGCAGGGCTTCAGTAGCTCAATTGGAAGAGCGGCTGGACTAGATTCCCAGTAGGTCGCGAGTTCGAGCCTCGCCTGAAGTCAAATTTTTCTTTCCATTTTTCTTTAAAAATAAAAATATATTTCACAAGCATGTGTTAATGCGAAATAATATAAAAACGAATAAAGAGAAGTTACGTAACAAAATGACTATGAATAGCATGTTTTACTTTTCACTTAGCATGATACCATGTTCAAATTAAAATCATAGATACATACAAAATTCGCGTGCATCTATAATCTGGTGACCATGCTTACAATCTCATTTTATATTAGCCATGCTAGTTCGTAACATGAACAAAATTGTACACGTTTACAACTAATGGAACTGAATTTATGCTCGACTGGAACTTGCATGCATAATATAGGCCAACACGCAATTTATGTTCTTTTTATAAAACTCTTTAGCTGAAAGCTACGTTAATAATTGGACGCCAACTACCGCAACATCGAATGAAAATGATTACTGACATTTTAAAAGTAATTTCTTATTTTAGATTATTTTTAGTTGTTTACGGAAAGTAATTTCTTCGCCAGATGATTTTCACTGGTTAGAAAGGAAGAAAGAAGATATTTTTCATAAATTACCTACAGTAAATAACCAAAACATATTCGTATAGTAAAAGCAAAAACATACATTAATAGTAAATTAAAATTAGAATTTGAAGTACTTAGTTAAAATATAATTATCACAAAAAAATTCGAATGTGGATGATTGTAGAGGCCCAGGAAGACCAAAACTGACCTACCATGACCAAATAGATCGAGTTCTCTGTCTGTTTGATGTTGGGGTCAAAAATCTTAGGAATCGGCGTGCGTGTATGAAGAGAATGATGAAGCACGGGAGGTGTGTCAGGACCGGAATATCTGGCGCTCCACAATCTCTGGCTACTCGTTAGGGACCTGCCGTGAAGATACATACATGCGTATAAAAATTTTCAATTCCTTCAATGATGATAAATGAAGAAATAGTAAAACTTATTCGTCTAGATCAAAGTTATAGATGGATTTCCAGTGTAAGGACTGGATGGCGTAGGCACCACCGCATTACCTAATCTACATCTATGTCTAATCAATGGCATGTTCAGCACTATCGTGTTCCTGTTAGGTGATTATTTATGGTCTCGTAATAAGTCACAGAGACATAACAAGGGTCTTGTGTGGCAGCGCATCGGCGTTTTGACCTCTGGTTTTTGTGTAGATGTATTTAGGCTGCAATAATCACTGCATGCTTGTTTATCACCTTCGTTACTTAAAAAAAGATACATTAAGACTCTTTAGGATAGTGATATAAGGTCACTAACGCTATGTACGAAATGAGTCGAAGAATAAACGGTAGTATTGTTTTTTATACAATTGAAGTGACAAAGTCAAAGTACTTCACTTTCTCATGTAAGGAGGGTGGTAAACAGGCATGCAGCTCATATTGATGTTAAATGATGACTGCAGCCTATAGATGTGTACACAAAGAGCCAGAAGTCGAGATGCAGATGCGTTGCCATCCCTGGGACCTCAGTTGTTATGGCACTGCGATATTAGAACGGGGCAATACATTACTATCTAACCGGAACACGATAGTGCTGAACAATACTATTTGGCGACAGATAGAGGTAATGCGGTGGTGCCCACGCCCATGAACTCCGTCACTTAAGCTGTACCACCAGTAAGTATTCACTTACTTACTGCAGCTTTATAGAACCTTGCCTATCTGACGCGAAATAGTTGTGTTCAGCACTATTGTGTTCCAGTTAGATGGTAACGTATGGCCTCACAACAACTAGCACAGGGGTGCAAAAACTTAGGTCTCAGGGGTGGCAAAGTATCTGCATTTTAATATCCAGTTTTGATGTGTATGGGTTGCAGTTTTCGCTTACCATGGATGTGAACTGCGTGCTTGTTTGCCATTTTCATTAGGTATATTAAATAAATTCGTTGGGGCAGAAGAGTTCTAGAGTGGCGAGCGCGTACCGGAAAACGAAGCGTAGGCAGGCCTCCTACGAGGTGGACCGACGACCTGGTGAAGGTCGCGGGCAATCGCTGGTTGAGGGCGGCCCGGGACCGTTCGTTGTGGCATTCTTTGGGGGAGGCCTTTGTTCAGCAGTGGACGTCTATTGGCTGAAATGATGATTAAATAAATTTATATGCAACATATCAACATCGAGCTGCGTCACTGGAACTCTGGCATCAGTAAAAGGATGTGAGCCACATAAAAATCAATATAAATACTCGATGCGTCCATGTTGTAAATATGCATGAACGCATGTGTTTACCTCAGAATATCCGGCTGTAGTTTCGACCTCACAAACATGGTATGCACTTAGCTACAGTGTATTATCGATCCAATCTATGTAATATTAGGGTCGTTTGAACTAATACACACACATCGGAATTTCGAACTTTGAAATTCAATAGCGTACTCCTTTAGGCAACATCTTATTACAGAATGAGAATTCTCAATCCAATTCTACATAATACTCAGTAATGCAACGCACTGTGTTGTTACTGACTTCAAAAAGGAGGAATTGACAATTGGTTTTGATTCTCTGTTGGTTTTTTATACGGAATATCTATTCTGTGGTTTTTTATGTATGTACGAATATGCCGACATTTCTGATCCGATTCACGGGACTGTATATTTTTATGTAAAACTAGCTGTGCCCGCGATTTCGTCCGTGTGAGAATTTATGGTTGTTCAGTATCTACCCGGACGAACTCGTGGGCGCAGCTAGTGTAAAAGTAGCCTATGTTACTCCTTATTACATAAGCTATCTGCCAGTGAAAGTCCCGTCGAAATCGGTTAAGCCGTTCCCGAGATTAGTCCTAACAAACAAACAGACAGACAGACAGACGGACAGACAGACAGACAGACAAAAATGGTAAAAAAATGTTTTGTTATAGGTATACCGTATATACATACATATGGATTTATTAAAAAAACGGTTATTTTTATATTATAAACAGACACTCCAATTTTATGTATTTGTATAGATGTATAGATAAAACGTAACTACACGACTTTAATCACCGAAGGGTAGGCAGAGGTATTACTATATGGAATTCAAGCGAACATCCACGATTCGCCGTTAACGTTTTTGGCTCACGTAACTGGTGGCGTGATTATAGACATGTTTGTGCCCATAACCAAACTCCGAGGTACTGGGAAACTATCAAAAAAAGAAAAAATCAACAGGCACTAAACGAAACAACCAAAACCCTTTCGTTTTTCAATAAAATCTGCAGTAAGTGGAACTATAACAATGAAGAAGAGTAAGAAATTAGTCAAGATGTAAATTCTGGGGTAACAGCTTGTTAGACGCAAACAAATGTATTTGTCTGTCACTCGCAATAGCTCGGAGAGCTTAATAACACCGAACGGTCTTCGTCGCCGATTCACTTATTCAAGGAACGTTTTTTGTTGTTCTCGCTGTGCCTTTCCTTTGTTGTGATAATTAGAGATAATTTGCTTAACAGTTTAACTTGGTTGACACGATTGACGCATGAAGTATTGGGGTGGATTTTGAAAGACAAATACCTATCTACTTTTGAGATTTTCCAATTGTATGTGTGTATTTTCACCTCAAAGCCCAAGCCTCAAAGCCAGGGTTAGGGAGGGGCGCGCGTAGCATGTGGCGCCAAACCACAGTACAAATATGAACAGTGTGGAAACTATGTACAAAACGTTCGAAAAGGCACACTAATACAAACATGCGTATCGACGCTCGATGTAGCGAGTGACTCAGTACTGCAGCACCGCGAGAACCGCTTAAAGGCCTCGTCGATGCGCATGTTTGTGTGAGTGTGACGTTTCAACGTTTTGTACGTAGTTATCACACTGTTCATATTTGTACTGTGGCCAAACAATTCGGTCTTTACATACCTACCTCTGTCTACAAGCAACACACTCTACATGAATGCATGGCGATTCTGAACGAGATTCGGTTGGTAGTACCCAAACTGACGGTAAGTTAATTGTATAAATAAGAAGATTAGGTCTATACGTGCCTCAAATCGACACATCTCCTTACATTATATCAAAAAAATCGGAATTAAAATATTTCTTTACCCATAAAAGATGTTAAAAAACATGAAGTTCACATCTACACAAAAAATAGAGTTCAAAAGTTCAAAGTGTATTCGAGTTATTCTGTGCCATAAATTAAATTGCTGCTGTAAAAAAATTACTGGTCAGTAATTAAATATCTCTACGTATTAATATGAATAAGAAACAACAGACAATATGACTCAACAACATTCTGCGAAATAATTCTAATTGAAATTCAGAAAAAGAAAACCCTGATAGAAAATCAATTTAGTTCAATAACACTTACAAACCAATCTCCGATTATTCGAAACGCTTACAACGTATATGTTACTCATTAACACTTAGCACGATTAATTAAAGTGTACGCATCGCACAGATTTTGGGCGGGTCAGCCCAATAATGCTAATGAAAATAGGCCATGAGCCTTTCAGCCCTCTGAATATTCAGTGCGGCTATATTCTTAACGGCACTCCAGATATGAGCAGTCTAAAATCATATAGGACATCAGCTGGCAGAGTTGCCGTTAAATTTCATTTAACAGGATTTGTGTGAACATTTTAGGCTGGGATCCGGGTAAAATGTTTTTGATTCGAATTGTATGGGGTAGATTTTATTTTTAATGCATCGTTTACGCGTTGGTTTTTGTTATTAACGTGTAGACGAGACTATAACTATCTAAGGTCTCCGAGGTGGCAACGCATCTGCATTTGTGTATGTGTAGGTTTATAGTCTGCAGTCATCACTTAACATCCATGTGAAAGGCATGCTTCTTCTCGCTTTCGTTACATAAAAAAAAATTAAACGCGAGTATTGGATGTCTTTTTATGTGGAAAACTTAAATTATTTAATGACGAGTGCCAATAAAACGACAGGAAATGTATTTATGCCTACGCTCATTAAGTAACTATTAAAAAAAACAGAGAAAGCGAATGGGATTGCGTGAACTCCGTGATTATCAGCACATTCACCCAGCAATTGTATTGTTAACTAGTTTCTAGCTCCGCTCGAGACATTATCGCCTGTATTTTAATGCTGCTAAGTCTAAAATCGTGTTATACAATTATTTTTTTTTGATTTCCACAATCGTTTGCCGGCTGGTATCAAGAACTATTTTGATTCGTGAAATTTCCATGCAGTAACTTTTTTTCGAAAAGATCGGCATTAGAATCCGTACGTTACGTCTTATTGCAATTTTATTGAAGAGCCTACAAAAAATAGCTTTCCTTTCTACTAAGACTACTTTTAAGACTAGCGTGCTTCGTCTTCGGCCACATCCGCACTCTCCTTATGGTGAGCTGGTGGTCAAACGTTTGACTATAGAAGATAAAATAAACGTGTTGACAGGTAAATTACTGTTTTGATACTATTTTTCGCAATAACACATGTCATGCTACTGAAATTTTCATTTTCATTTCCAAAAATACCAAAGATTTTTTTTGCAATCTGTAGGTAATTAGTATTAATGTATTTTTTTTTTCAAATTCTGGGTAGTGAGATTGCCGAGACAACGGCAAATAGCAATTTTTTTACTTTTCTCTAAACTGACTTCATAGCTATTCATGGTACAATTGAAATTTGATTTTGTGATTCTTACAAGATATTATATCAAACAATATACATGGTAATAATATTATTATGTAGTTCACAAAACTTTTTTTATTCCCTAATCCTTCCATCAAAAGTGACCATGATTTAAAAATTTGTTCACGAGTGAACTTTGGGGGTTCCTGTCTGTTTCTTGTGTTCTTTGGACATGTTATTATATTTGTTTTATATTATTTCGCGTTAACACATGCTTGTGAAATATATTTTTAAAGAAAAATGGAAAGAAAAATTTGACTTCAGACGATACTCTGAGAGATGATTGATATGATGTATATGATGAGAGATATTATTATATTCCCCTTCTAGGAACACAGTTATGTTCAATTCATTAATATAATTTAAAGGGTTCACATTTTCTGACCCTTAAGTTTACAGTTCAAGGTTGTCTTTTAGCTTTATTTTAAAGATACGGTGTTTTAAAGCCTATTACTATACAACGTGCGCTGATCATTATATCTGATATGGTAATTCCGTTTCAATATGGGTATTTGACATGAAAGTCAATTTTATAGTAGGTACCAGTTGACTTTAGAATGTTATTGATTCTTGATGTACATTCAATTATATACTCGTACAGGGCAGACTTTTGATAACATCATCGAATTTAAACTTGTTTTATCGTTTAATAATAATAACTAGTGATCATCCAATGGTCGAGATTCGACCGCTATACATAATATATGCATAAAATATAACTTAGTTTGAATTCTATAACGAAACTCTATGATGAAACCGATTTTCAACAGGCTGGTACACAGCACATGCAATTTTGTTAACAATGTGAACGCAATTTAGTGTGTTGCAAATGCATGGTAGTGTGGGTAATGTTTATATAATATCTATTGATGTAGATAATGTACTTTATAAGCAATATTATTTAAAAATACTAGCGTTGTGCATTTTTCCTATACATATATAAAGTATAAGGGTGCAAAATTTCATTCTCTTCCATAGGCGAAATTTTCGTATAAATGTGTCCAATATAATATATTTATACTATGATATTCAATGTTGTCAAGAGTCTCGACCATCACCTAAATAGACTCGCGTTGGACGGCTGATTCAAGGACTGGTGCAGAAGGCATTGGGGAGAGAACAGAGAAGGTCGATCCCAAACAATTTCGAATAGGATTCGGCACGATAAAGAAGGTTTAATGCCTGTTCCATTGACATTAAATACAATTTTTCTCTTTTTACAATAGGTATTATCTACTACCTATAGAAATAGATTATAGGGATAATCATCGTTCAAACTCTTTCTCTCGCAATCTACTAAATTAAAAAAAAATCAAATCACTTACTTCAAATTGGTCTACATGGACACTTTTGCATTGTCGGGTTATAAGCTACCTAGAGAGAATGACTTATAATAATAATCCAATAGGTATTAATAAATACCAATTTAATAATAATATTTAACCGATACGTGAATCATCAAATTTTTCAATTCCTTCATAGAAGAAAATGAAAAATCTGTTCGTCATAATCATAGTCATTCACTCAGCAGAGTTCCAAGTGCAGGCACTACTGAGAACTCCGCTACCCAACAAACTGAGCGCGTTGCTCTTATATTATGTTATTTAATAGAATAAAGATAATGTGAACGTCCAAGGCATATAAATATTTGCATATAAACACATACGCAAATACCCATCAACAGCTTAATATCGTGATAGAAAATAACACCCGCAAATCACAACAAACCAGTACCCGCAATCAGCACCCGTTCACGAGTATGACGCATATGGCAGCCATTGCTCTCCTCGACCATTTTGAAGGGAAGTGAGCAACCCGTCACACGACGCCGCCGAGGGCAAACACATTAAAGTGAGCATGACTGTTATGATTACCAGTGCAATATCTACTTAAAACAAGCTTAGATTTTAGCTCGATCCTAAAAACGAACTTCGTAAATGTGTCGGCTAACTACCGCCGCGTAATACCATTTGGGACAAACAAAGTCCATTATATAAATAATAGAGCCGTATTCAGTACAATTCAGCGTTTTATTCATGAGCCTGCAAAATAACTTCGCGTGTTTAACACATTTGTTTCATGTGTTGCAGTTTTATGTAAAATCTAAAACATAAATATGTAATACCTTGGCGTCGGGACGTGGCGACCCCACTGCCCAATAGTTAAGTGGAATTCCTCTGCTAGTGCAGTTAGTCATGAGAACAATGGCAGTGAAATAATTTAAATATAAAGCGGGATAGGCATCAGGCTCCTGCGATAAAACTTCGTGGTGGAGTAAGCTCCAGGCCTCCCCCCAAAAAAGCGGAGAGACTCGTGCCCAGCAGTGGGACGTATAATGGGTTGCCATTATTATTTCTCTCGTCAGCACGGGGTCCAATGAACCCCGGACCTTTGTCAGGCTTGCGCGGGGATATGGGTTGTCCAACACGTAGAGGCCCTTTCGAGAATTTTGATCTACTTTGTAATGGGTTATATTCGGCGGGACCTCTCTCTGACTGCATCAATAGTTAATACAGACACAGATAGACCCCGCAGAATATAATGGGACTATTGTAATGATATGTGATTCGCCAAACTTTGGGCTATGTGGGTGAACTGGGGGGACTAGCTGGCTGGGCCTATGAAGTGAGATCCGGCACCTGCCTATATTCAACATCTCACATTATCGAATCCTGCTTTAGGCACACCTGCCTATATTTTTATTTCAATATCTGAGGTGACTCGCCTCTCCTTGGTGGGCCCCCCAAACAGCCAACCCGATGGTCGACGGAGGGCAACACTGTTGAGAGAGGCTGGGGGTGTCGAGAGGTGTGGCCCCGGTTTTACCATCACGAGCGAGTAATCTCGAGCTCGGAGCGGGCTTTCCCGCTATTATGCCTTTAGACACTTCCACCCCCGAGTGTATGGCTCTTGCAGAAATTTAGACAACAGCCTATTATCTAAATTTCTGCAAATGCCATACCTCTAGCGCACTACTCTGACCGGCCAATGAAGGCAAGCCAGAGGTGAGAGACCTGATGCTCTATCCGGCCGTACCTCTGTGTGGCGGACGAGGCGGAGCCCAGTTCTCTCGGAGGAACTCGAGATGATGGTAGGGGGTGGTGTCGCTACTCACCAACAGCTCGCCACAAGCTGCTCTGCCCCCACCATTATTATTTATTATTAAATACCATAAATCTGTATGATTCAATATCTTTGGGGATAGACGCTGCTACACACCCCGCGTAATTGCATTTCATGAAATATTCTCATATTTCTGTTGTAGTATGTTTTTAGGTTTTTCGCGAGCTGCACTCATTGAAATAAAACTAGTTTTCGGATTAATCTCGCGTATTTTAAACTGAAATGATATATGAAGCTGAAAAGCGACCGAAACGTCGGGTTCGATTTTAAATAATCATTTCAGTTTAATATACGCGAGATAAATACGAAAACTAGTTTTATTTCAATATTTCTGTTGATTCAGGTTTTTTATATACTTCGACAGCAATCGCGGAGTCAGCTATCAATCAACTGTCTTTCTCATGGACATTCTGATCTGTGGATATCTTTTTAATAGCGATACCGGACGTACGTATAGAAACACAAACAAGACGCAAGACTAAAATGCTACTCATTGTCAGTGAAGTCTTTTGCCGGGCGACGACGACATAGACATGGCAGAGAGCGAGTTCCGATGTTGGACAGACGAAGTAAGCGACCTACCTGATCCTGATTCTCCCTACCTATCTGAGCCATTTTTGCACTTCAACGTATCTCTTGAACACCATAAAAAGCCTTCTTTACAGCGATTTGTAACTAAGTTCAATTCCTCTCTAAACAGGCTACTGCGGCCGCTTTTGAGGTCCTAAAATAAAACGCTATCTTTGTCTAGTGTCTTATACGCGCTGTGACATAAGCCAAATGAAACAACATGTTAGAAGTGCCTAAACTGAATCGCAATAAGACGTTGAAACTAAAACGGTTTGTCTGTGGGGAAGTTCCTTTGATATAGTGACAAAAAGGCGTTGAAAAAAGAGTCTTTCCGTCAAAATAAAGATGTTCACCATATAGTCATAGAATTTATCGACAAAAAAGATTCAATGGGATAGATAAAATCAGCGCGTAATCTAAGAAAATCTGAAACATTCGTAAGGCTCTTTATCGAATGCGAAGACTTTATCAAGTGAGACAAAATCGGTCCTCGGGGCCACTTGACCTCAAAACGAATCAGATCTTTTTATTTAAGGACATAATATATATATGTTACGGTGAATCTGAAGCCTCGGTGAATGTCGGTCCGATGCAATATTGTAATTAGATTGCGTGTGGTGCAAGTAACAAACGTTTTGTACTGTTTTATAAAATAGCTTGGTTCCGCATGACTTATCATACTCGTATTGTATGTGTATTGAACTGTGAAGGTCGGATGGCGGTATCGTAGACTGTTCATACTTGTTAATGAAATTTAAATACGTTTAGCAATTACGTGAACAATCAATGCAAAGTAATTATCATAATAACTCAATGTATTTTTTTTATCTGATGCAGTTCTAGTGTGATACTTAGTGGTAATTATGTTTAATGTAATATAATAAATATTCTATATTTTTTGTGAGCCATTTCTCGTCTTAGGCGCTTAAAAGGACTGGCTGTAATAATAAATATTTTAATAGTTTAAGATAATGCTCGGATATGACCCAATTCAATTTTATGATTTTAAATAACCCACGGTTTTTACGATAAAAGTATTACAAGTTTCTTTTGTTCAACGTATCGTGTAGGTTTTTTATATTATTTTCCGCCACCCGTCCTCGGTACATATCGACTCACCGCCATCGGTTCATCGGTGTCACATTCTATATAAGATGGCGCTACGAGAACGCTCGCTCAACCGAGGGCACATGAGCATGGGAGAACAGATCGAAGACAACGAGGACACGATGGACGAGGGTCAATCTCGACTGCCAACGGACGGCGACTTGACTTGTCCCAGTCGAACGAATTTTAGCTTTGCCAACTATACCACCGTCGACGAGTTGTGTGACCGATCCGACACGACCATAAGCAATCCCGCGTGTTTCTTCTCGAGCAACGAGTATTGTATGGGAAACGTGTACAACGGTCTGTGCAAGGTGCATTCTAAATTGATGTACCGCAATTTTGAGACTTGCTACGACCAAGTCTCCAAGTACAAGCAGATTTGGCCCGTGGCCACCAAGGGCTTCCGAGAGCCAAAATTTGTGTTCCCACTACTCTCGATGTTGGGTCCGACCGAACCCAAGGATATATTCATCAATCACGAGTCACTGGAGGTGGAGGAACACGCCAAAATGTATCTGTCCAAAGGCAGCCAGCCCGACTTGGACACGGCCGTGCAACGCAAATTCGTCAACAAGATGATGTTCTTCCACGCGGGGCACAACGGTTGGATAAATCGTCATATTTCCGAACTGACGGATCGCATTGTGACCGTACACTTTAGCTCAAAATATGTACCCACTACGCGTTTCGCCAAAAAACTGTACGACCGGGCGCATTCGGGCGCGGGCATCCAGACCTCCCAGTCGGAAGACAGCTTGAGGGCGGTCATGGTGCGCCTACCCGAATTTGGAAACCTATTGGACATTTTGAATTTGGTATCCTTCATACCGAGCCAACACTACATGACGCAGTCGCGTGAACAAATGAAAGTGATCACGTTCCCACCGAACGTGTGCATAATCGATGGCTATATTAGTTACGGTCTAGGAAACGGCGTCCGCGCGCCTCCGTCCGAAGCCAAAGAGTACTATTGCGGTCACGAAATTGTGGATTCGGTCCTGAACGAGATCAAGCGGACCGTGCATCGCATCGTGTCACCGTTGATTCTCGACTCGGTAGCGCCCCAGAGTACCAACTTGTTGCACATTCAGCAACCGGTGGGACGCAACAACGTCGTTCAGGTGCCCAGCAACATTGGCAGTGATCTCAGCGACTGGACTTTGGCTGAAGCTTGGCAAAAATAAAAACACGGCGATTCCCGCGCCGTCGTCGTCGCGGAAGAGCCTGCCTGCCACTGCATTTCTTAATTTCATACATACATGGGTGTAGGATTGCGGAAGTCGGGAATTGTAGATTATATTTTTTAATTTTCTTAGACAGACATGTCGTGATATCACCATCTTGGGTGGCCGGGCGGCATAATTTGTAAATTCTATCTAATTTCTGTGTTTGCAATAAAGTTAAATAAATATAGTCATATAACGTCATCACAGTACACGGGTGTCGGAATCGTTGATAAGAGATGACGACGGGATTCACGGGGAACGACATGGCGGCAGACTTGAAAAGGCGCTCGAGTAGATTCGCGGAGGCCTTCAAATCCGACCACAAGAACAGTCGACACGTCGCGGAATTACTGGACCTGTGCCAACGAATGACTTTCGATACTCTGAAGGAGCTGCGCGACGACGTAGAGTTTCTCGACTCCTTCGACACCTTCTACACCGTTCTGACAAACTACGTGTCGCAAAAGATGGCACGTGGGGGCGGCGCCTCTCACCACTTGCCTCTGTCGGAACAGGTGACGCGAGCGGTTCTGTTGTGCTGTTCCTTTAAGCGGTACGCGGAGACTGCGGCGAAGGTGGCGACCGCGCCACCACCGCCGCCGGCGGCGAACATGCCCTTTTTGACGACCATGGCGTGGAATCAATGGCTGCTCGGCGGCACCGACCTACCCGAAAAGCCGTGCTACTACGAACCGCCTCTAGACTATAAAATCAATACCAAATAAAACAACATTTGATTTGATACACATTTTTATTGATAATTTTATTTTATCGACTATAGGGCTTAAACAATCGTGCTCTAGGTTTGTCGTAGGATGAATAACAGATTAATATCTTCGGTACCTCGTCCGCGTTCCTCCTCCTCTCCAATTCAAGACACCACATGTCTCTAAACGTTTGCGCAGAGACGACCCGTCGCCGCTTCTCGCCTTCGCGCTCGTCACGGTCGTCTAAAATATCAACCTCGTCGTGGTGATGGGCGGGTTTTAGGAAAAAGAGCAAATCGCGCTCAACTCCAGTTGTATCGTCGCCGGCGGCGGCGGCATTCGCGGCGGCAGGTCGAGCGTCGTATGCCAACGTCACTCGTATCAATGCGGCCGTGGCCGCGGGCGAATACGTATCGTAGGCGCCCCCCTCGGCGAAGAGGGAGTAAGATATGTACGACTGTCGCGGTCGAGACGACGCGGCGATGGACGGTGGCGAACGAAGACTGACGTCATCCCAGGCGCCACTGGCACAAGACGCCATAGTCAACGCTCCGATCGAGCGCCTCGGCGAATTGTTAATGTCGAGCGGGGCGGTCGGCCGGCAAGGCGCGTCGTCGAACAAGACGTGCGAGCTGTCGTTCGTGGATCTGCTGCGACCCGTGGTGGATTCGGCCGCGGCCATCGATATGTACGCCGAAATGTTGATGGACGGATCGGCGTCTAGGATGAATCCGGTGGCGCTCATCAACAAGTACGGATCGCGCGTCAAGTCGATGCGAGAGCTCAACTCGTTCCTCCTGTGGTTGCAGTTGTTGCGCTCCGAATGCAAAGTGACTTTACAGCTCGATCAGCACAGGCTCGCGTTCAACAGTAAAATGCGCACCGAGTTTGTGAATCCGCTGACGGACGCGTTCGTTTCCTATTTTAATAGACCCACGCCTCCGGCGCGCATCACCGTGCCGAACGACATTGCCGCCACCGAAGCGACAAGGGACGGTACTTTGGATGTCCGCGTAGACAAGCTGTTGTTCGATTATATCCTTCGCAAGATTACAGTCAACGAGTGTCGACGCTTAAACTTTAAACTACCCAACCGGACCTCTCTGTCGGCGGACGAGCGGCCGAAGTTGTCGTCCACGCCACCAGAAGTTATTGCAAAGTTTCTCGACCACACGGCCACCGATTGTTTGGTGCACGTAGAACTGGCTCAAGTCTATCCCAAGGGCTATTTCGGACAAATTGTCGCCGCCCCGCCTTGATTAATTAATATATGGACAACAAACAATTATGATAAATGATTGATTGATTAATTAATTAATTAATCATTTAGTCTCAGGTTACGAGTTACGTCTGACCGAGTCTGCGCCTTTTGCCCATATGTATTTTTTTTGTTAGTGTAAAGTTTTTAAATGTATTTTCTGGTGGTTATAAATGTTTTCTTTAATTTTTTTATCATACATCTTCCACTCCCCACCTACCCATTCCGTTCTCACCGCCATCGTCCTCTCCTCGTACTACAAGACGTGTAAATGTAAGCCATTCTTGCCGTCGTAGCTCTTCGATAAGATTCGTAAAATCTTTGACGGTCTGTCGCCAAAAAATTTATCGATACGCGTGCGGACAAACTGCAAGCGGTCGGCCGTCACCTCAAACTCCAACACGTTATACTGCGAGTCGATTGTGTCAAGCGTGCGGGACGTATCGCACGTCTTTCCGTATCGTGAGGCCGATTTTTTCAGCCAGGGCATTCGGTGACGTTCCACCTCGATCGTGTGGTACGGTTTCACTTTAGCGATCCGGTCGTCGTCTGTAAACACGAGCAATCCGTCCACGTCCGCCAACGCCGACTCGGCTCTCGGCACGTACACGTTCACTAGGCCGTCGCGTGCGCAGTCGGCGGCGTCTCGACAAGCGTGTGGCACGGCGTAAAAAGTCTGAAACGGCGGAGTCGGCATCGGGAGTGTAGCCGCGTCGATGTGACCGTGGAACGGTAACCGGCGTACGGGCCGCCTAGACCACGCCGACAGCAGACCGATGGCTTGGCGCGTGGAGCACTTGTAAAACTCTGTTCGGACGCACGCGCTGTTGAGCATCGATTGATCGCCGCCGCCGCCGGCGCCGTTGTTGTTGGGCCCCTTCGAAAAGGTGGCGGTCGTGAGCGGCCGGTGTGTCGTGAAGGCACCGAGAACGTCGACAATATACATCCGCGGCGCGGCACCGGTACCAGTGCCGGGTAACAGCTCGACCACCACGAGATACGTGCCGCACACTTTGTCCGGCACCACCCCGGTAATGTCGTACGTCCCCTGGCTGTAGAGTACCACTAGTTGATTGCCGTTCAAGATGCCTTTGGCTCGAACGCCGTTCAATTTCAAAGCTACGTACTCGCCGCGCTCGACACGCGCGCAAACACCGCGGCTTTCAAAGTCACAGACCCCATCGTTCGCGGGCGTGACTTCGAAGAAGGATCGAGATCCGTGCACATGCACGCTACCCAACAGCGAAGCGTAGGCCATTCTTTTACCCTGCACGGTCCAGTGGCGCAGTTGCGATATCCCACGGGGGGTCAAAACGGCTACGGCCGCGGCGACGAACGTGGTTATCGTCGCGTTCGCGTCCTCGCACTCGATCTGCACGCAGTATTTTTCCACGCAACCGTTGCGCGTGTGATGGTTGATGCCCAAGCGGAGACGGAGGCCATTGGTGCCACTGTCGCGCACGTAAACAAATTGCTGTACGATCTTGTATGGGGGGCAATTCGCCGTCACGCGGGGATGGTACAAATCGTCGACGCGCCACGACACCTTGTCGAGCAGCGTCGCTTCTTCCACGTCGTATTCGGTTGACATCGCGTAACGCACCGGCCACAAATCGTTTTCGTCTTCGAGAGCGGCGAGCGTGTGTTCCATTTTCGTCGTCACCTTCACTTGAAATCGAGTGGCGGCCCGATCGGGATCGACCAGTCGTCGCACGCACCACGTGTCGCAGTCGCGTGGAATATTGTAGCGGTTCCGAATGACCTCATCCGACGACGCCACGTCGGCGATGCGCGCGTCACCCTTCGGCGACACAGTCTTTTCGCGGTACGCCCATGGCAACTCCACGTTCGGGGAATTAAGATTGGCAAAACAAACTTGTGTAGCGGTAAAGGACACGTCATCGAAGTGGATCGAATACTCTGCCTCGGTAGTCATAGTGGTGGCGGTGGCGGCGGCTGGCACGCATACGTGCACTCGCTGCGACGAAATGACAACTAATGAACAATACCGCTTTTGTGATTAAAAATATGTATCATTTCCGGTTGAGGGGAACGGACGATACGCGGCGCACGTACACGGCCACCAAGAAGACGAACCCCAAAGAGAGGACCGTCAGGCCGGCGACCGTCCTCGTCCTCATCGCCGCATACGGACGACGCGACACCAACGCACGTCGCGACATCGGTAAAAGGTTCGAGCGCGCAAAATGAGTTGCGAGCGGCATAAAGTACTCGGTGTACACCAACGCCTCAAAGTCGTGCAACCTCAGACGGGTCCAGTCTTTGGCGGATATGGAGAAAGGCGCGGCGGCGGTGAACGAAGAGGCGGCACGTGGTGACACCACCGCCGTGGCGGACGACAGACTGAGAAACTCTGTGTCGTCGTCGGGATTCGTCGTCGGCTTTGTGCTCTCCAACAGAGCGGTGAGCATGTACAAATCCAACTCTACGTTGCGCGCGCCGTACAGGGAAATGTTTTGCGCCAGGCTGGCCTCCGCCAACGCGTCCAAGTCGGCTTGCGACAATTGGGCGTCAATGGAGGCCGGGTCGAATAAATTCAAACCCAAGTCGACGACGCCGAGCACTAGTATGGCGTTGGATATAAAGGATAACGCCGAGGAGAGGGGGGCGATCACGGCTCTCGCCACCGACGTCAGAGCCATGTCGATGCAGTGCGACAGCACTATGCATCGCCGCAGAACGTCGAGGAGGAGGGGGTCGAGTCGCGACGAAGCCGTGACAACGGCCACGGTACGCACCGCCTCCGTCATGACCTCGGCGAGCAGCATGCTCTTGAGTCGGGCGGCACCCGCCGTCGCGCCGTCCATGACGATGTCGGCGACCAGACCCGCCACCACGTCCCACTCGCCTTCGAGTACGAGTGCGCGATTGCATCGGTCGACGGCGCGCGCGCGCCGCGACGTGTCCGCCACCGTGGACGGCGAGCGCATACCGAACAAATCGATCCAAAAAGTGTCCGGCGCTTCTGGGTCGACGGGCGCGATGGGCGACGTGGTGTCGTTGCGCAGGTCGTAAACTCGCCCTCGGGCGACGTGCTCGTTGGTCCACAGCTGGTGTTCGGTGTCCAAGCCGAGGCGGTCCGCCGTCACAAACGGGTGAACGGCCACCGCACCCGACCGCACGTCGGCGTACCACGCGGCCGTCGCTCGCGGATCGGTGGCGACGGCGACGTGTTTTTGATCCGCGTTGACGGCGGCGGCAATCACTCGATGCAGATAGCTCACGCCAAACGCCCGGCTGGCCCACAGGCCCCCGGGGCCGATACAGTGTCCATCGTTCTGATCGACATCATCGCCGCCTTCTACAAAACTGCCACCGTACGCGGCGCAATACGGTGGGTTGATGCGAAATCGCACCGTCTCGTAACCGTATTTATCGACGTACGGATGCGGGTCGATGGCGAAGCCGTCCCTCATTTTACCGTTGCCGGGAACGCCGACGTCTGCATGCGTGTCCACGTCCAGCCCGAGACGCAGGTACTCTCGATTCTCGAAAATGCAGCATTGCAATCTGTCACTGAAGCGTACGTACACACCGTACCGACGTTGGGGGCCGCAGACGACAAATTCGGGCGTTTCGGTGGACGCCGAATCGTAGCCGGGTGTGAAACGCAAGACTTTGGTCTCTCCGCCGGCCGCGTTGCACGCCACCGTCGTGAAATCTATCGTGGACAATTTGGCGGCTAAACATTTGGAGACCATCACTCGCACCACGATGGCGTACGGTCGCATCGCCGGCGGAAACTCGTAGTCGTAGCTCGTCGCTCGGCGGATGCGAACGATCAAATGCGAGCCGAGCTCGGGAAATCTGGCAAGGATCGCGGTGTATCTGTGCAGTTTTTTGTGCTCCTCGATCAAAAGGGTGGCATTGAGTTTGGCTCGGCGAATCTGCTCGTACATCGTACTCTTCTACTTATCGCGTTCCATCCTATGCCTCACAGACTGAGTCGCGAGACTTTTTTTGCCGCCGCCATCCAATGATTCGATGACTTGTGATGACTGTACTGAAAAACATTATTCGATGGCAATGATAAGCCAGAAATTGGGAATCAGAAAATATAATACATTATCTTTATATAGGAAATTTCAAGGTTATCCCCACCTTCCATACATTTTCACGATTTCGGAGTGGGGGGTGCGAAAACGTCTCAGTCGCTCATCGACTGCCAAGAGCGACACACACATTGTTAATCATATGACGTCATCACTATATACAAGTGTCTCACGTCTCTGATACGACGGCGGGTGAGTCACGTCCATGCGACATACTCGCGAGCGGGATCAAAGCCAGTCTCCCTGCGATCGTCGTCTTGCCTACTTTCGCGACGTATTCGCGAGCGGGATCAAAGCCAGTCTCCCTGCGATCCTCGTCTTGCCTACTTTCGCGACATATTCGCGAGCGGGATGAAAGCCGGTTGCGCTGCGATCCTCGTCTTGCCTACTTTCGCGACATACTCGCGAGCGGTCCGCATCGCAGCGAGCCCACGTTCAATTCTTCTAAACCTCACACGGCGCGCGCGCTGCCGGAGATGACTTGCAAAGCGTACACTACACTACATATACTATCGCTGTACATAATTAAAACATCGTTTGCGGCAACGCGGGCGCTCGGAACAACACGCCGCGATCCTCGTTTCGCCTACTCTCGCTGCTCACCCACGTTCCGTCCTATGCCTCGCACGGCGCGCGCCGCCATCTAATGATTCGATGACTTGTGATGAATGCACTGAAAATATTACTCGAGGGGAATGACAAGCCTGAAACTGGAAATTGGGAATCAGAAAATATAATATATATTATATTTATGATATATAATATATGATGACTATTATTCGATGGCAATGATAAGCCAGAAATTGGGAATCAGAAAATATAATACATTATATTTATTTATAAATTCTTTCTGGCAGGCGTCAGGGCTCAGTTAATTCTAATACCTTAAACATGGACAACTGCCGTATTAGAAGTGAGTCGCGCGCGAAGCTATCGCTCTTTATATAGGAAATTTCAAGGTTATCCCCACCTTCCATACATTTTCACGATTTCAGAGTGGGGGGTGCGAAAACGGCTCAGTCGCTCATCGACTGCCAAGAGCGACACACGCATTGTTAATCATATGACGTCATCACAATATACAAGTGTCACACGTCCGAGTCCCGCTCCTTCGATCGGACGCCCAGACGATCTCGAATGTGGACAAATGCCATCGCGTCACGGCCGCGTGATTCCTGCGTAATGCCACACGTTTGCCGCAAAATGTCCCATTAGTTGACGCGGAATATTTTGCGATTACGCGCAAATTACGCAAGAATGTCCTATTTTTTCGCCGGATAAATAGGACATTTGTGTGTAATCTGTGCGTAATCGCAACTTTTTCCGCAGCCATTTCCTGCGTAATTACACCAAAGTTCCGCGGCAGTCTGTGGACGTAGCGAACTACCGCCGCCTCCGCCATTCGATCGATCCGACATAAAATAACAATTTGTTCTTTTGTTTGTTTCATTTAAGCGTTCAGTCTGGATGGATGGATATGTAATAGGTAGGCGGGCAGGTAGGTAGGTGGCGGGCCAGACTCACCGGTCGTCGACAGCCATTTTTAGTTTAAACCCCAATAAGGTGCTCGCGATGCTCTTCGCGGAGCGTACGTATTCGTATACGACCGCACAAAGCAAGCGGAGTCACGTGAAATACATGAGGTTCCTCACCGAAAACGGTTCCGAGGAGGATTTCAAACGACTCGTACATTATTTTCTGAGAAAGGGTAGGACCAGGGCCTACTGTAAAAAGGTCATCTCGTCCCTGTTGTTGGTGCTGCGCGAGCGACGCGCTTCGTACGTGAAACCGCCATTTTTAAACAACATTGTAAACAACGCGTTTCGAGCGGCGAAAAGATTCAACGATTCGGAGCGGGCGGACGCCGTCTACGACGTTTGCGGAGACCGCATACCCGTGCCGTACGGCTCGTTACCCCCGCACCACCACCACCAACAGCAGCAGGCGTCGGCGTCGGCGTCGCCGCCGTGCCGAGCTGTGGATCGTAGCGAACTCTTGAACCTGTACGATTACGCGCTCGACACGTTAAATATTGCGCCCGGCGGTGACGGTGGCTGCGGTGGAGCGGTGACGGAGGCGCACTTTGAAGTGTGCGTCCTGGTGGTCGTGTGCCGGCATACGGGCGCGCGGCCTTCGGAGATTATCGGTCTCGGCGAACGACGCTGGAGCGAGTTGCGGCGATGCGGTCAGACGGAGATTCACTCCAAGACCGGCGCGACTCTTTTGTGCGTCGCGCCGAAACTGATGAATCTCGTGTGGGCGGCGAGCGAGCGATACTATGGCTCGCCGCGATGGCCGTTTCGGCACGTCGACGTCGTCGTCGCGGGCACCGGCGCGGACGCGACTTCGGTCACGCGCCATAGAAACATCTTTCGCGCATATTCGCGCACCCATAGACAGCTGGCACGAGCGTTTCGCCGCGTGACGGGCCGTCGCCCACCCGAGGGCTTCGGGTTCAAAGCGTACCGACAGTTGGTGGCGGCGGAGGCGCTCGAGGCGGGCGACACGGAACGCGCGCGTTGTCTGTTGCGGCACAAACGTCTGGATATGACGCGTCATTACGCTGCTAAATTCGACACCGACACAGCTCTGGCGTACGCGATAGAAAAGAGCGACGGTCTCCTCTTCGGACCATCGACGAAACACACTCTGTAAGATGGGCAGAAGACGCGGCGGCGGTGGCGGCGGCGGCGGCGACGACAATGACGACGACGACTCGACAAACCTCTTTCGCGCAGTGATCCAAGGCGAAGCGGTGGTGGACGTGAGCCGCGGTCGCGTGGAAGCGGAGGAGATGCGTCTGTTGATCGAACTGGACCGCATGTACATGATCAATTACAATGACTACCTGCCCGCCCATATCAAGCGCTGCATTGGCGCCATATTGAGACGCCCGAGCGTCACGGACGCGGTGAAGCGGCGACTGTACGAGGTAGTGGACAACATCACTGAAGACTTGCAGTTGATTCATTTCGTGACACTCGTGGTCGGCGAGACGCTAGACTATCGCCGAACCGAACACTGGCTGTTGGCGCGGGCGCAACCGTTGGCCGCAGAGTACTGCCGCCAGTACGCCCACCGACCCGACGTCTTCCACTCGGCGCTCATCAACGCCAGACACGCGGTGCGTCATAACACGGATCGACCTCGGTCTTTGGTAGCGAAATTTTGCAAAGATTTTGTCCGAGAAGCGGTGGCCGTGTGGACCGTGCACGTCGGTCGTCCCCCGAGAGTCTATTCCCAGGCGGCGACGACGACGACGACGACGACGACGACGGCGGCTGCGACGAACGACGATCCGGTGGGCGCCGAACAGTATATGCTCTCGCGTCTCGACGAATTGCGTCTCATGACCACCGACACCGAAGAGGAGTCGGCCACCGCATCCGACGACGCGGACGATCCCCACTCCTCGGCGAATCCCGTCGAGACCTATGACTGCGGAGGGATCGAGACCGAGGACGACGACACCGAGATAGACGACGGCGGCGACACAGAGATAGACAACGACGACGACGACGACGACGATACCGAGGTAGACAACGACGACGACGACGACGACGACACTGGGATAGACGACGGCGGCGACACAGAGATAGACAATGACGACGATGACGACGACGACGACGACACTGAGATCCACGACAATACCGGGAGGGTCGAATACACCACCGAGACCGACGACGTTACCGTCGACTCTGCCGAACACGACGATGAGGCTACGAGGACGGACGAGGACGAGGATGAGGGTAACCGCAATGACGACGACGACGACTCGAATACGCCAGTAGTGACCGTGTTGCCAGCTATGCAGCAATCGAACAACGACCGTACGGGGGCGGCAGTACGATTCTCTATCCCTGACGTGCACTCACTCACAGGCGAGGCGGCGGCGGCGGCGGCGGTGGTGGTGGACGAGACGGCGATGTAGTGGGGAATGGTGGGGGGAATGCTAGACACGTGATTGAGAACGAAACGGTCAGTCGCCGTCAAGATGCCGTTCGAGAAGGACGTGGAATTAGCGCAAGTGCACTTGTACGAGACAATCGCCTACCTGGCTGCAAGAGCGCCCTTGACGCCTGACGATTCCAAAAGGCCATTATTTGGTATAATCTCTCATCTATCCAAACTTTTATACGAAAAGCTGCGGCGCGGCCATTCGACACACGACGTGTACGACAACAAAACCACATTGCCGGCCTCGTCGATGACGAGGACGACGCTGGAATTACCGCAAGTGCACTTGTTCGAGACGATCGCCTACCTGGCTGCGAGAGTGCCCCTGATGTCTGACGATTCGAAAATGCCATTGTTCTCTACGATTACCTATCTGTCCAAAATGGTATGCGAAAAGCTGCGTGGCGATTTGGAAACGCCCGCATTGCAGTCTGCGCCACCGAATACACCACCAGGCCGACAGGAGGGAGCGGCGGCGGCGGCGGCGGCCGAGGTGGCAGCAAGGAGACGTTCGACCAAGCCGAGCGGCGACGGACCGCAGTCTTCATCGCAGGTCGACGTCACCGCACAGACAGCGTCGGCGCCAAAGATTGTGTACGACGACGTGAATGACAAAACTATATCACCGCCCTCTACGACGCTAGCCGAAGCACCGTCGAATCCACCAGATAGACAGGCGGCAAAAAAACGGTCAGCCGCGCCGAGCGATAACGGAGAGCCGGCGGCAACACCCGTGTCAAAAAAGAGACTCGACCAGGTCGACAACCGAGAGACTAAAACGAAAAAGAAGAAGAGGAAACAACCGCAGCACTCGCGCAAAAAGCCCAACAACAACGACGACGACGACGACGACGACGACGACGACGACGGTGACGACAAAGAGAACGCAGGTTCGCAGAGACAGCGGACAAACGTCCGAAACAATATCCCCGTTAACATTGACCGGGTCGTGAACGGACGGCCAGAGTCAGTATTCGAGGACGACAAGATTTACCAGGATCCTTTGATGAACCTTTTTCCAGACAAGGTGTGAACTAGATTGATGAGAAAAAAAATACACCACTCGTAGTTGTCTCAGATGACTCATGTCTTTTTTTTTAATCAGTGGTTACGTTTTTTGTCTTATCTAGATCGAGCGCGTTCTCGCGGACGGCCGTCCTGCTCGCACCAATATCTGCAGAGACGAGTTCAAGTGAGACGTCCCGACGAACCTCAGACGGTGTTTTTCATTTGTCAAAAATGTAACCATAGTTTTATCGAAAAATGACTCAATAAATGTGGCTTGTACTCATTGGTATTGTTTTTGTTTTACAATTTTCTATACACTAGACGTAGTACTGCAGAGTAGCGTGACTGGTAGTCATGACAGTGTTTTTTTTTAGATTATTGAGACTGCTCAGGCCGTGTTGTTTTTTGCTTCGGCAAGCAAATTTTAAAAATATATAAAAAACACTGCTACTTTTTGACATTGCTGAAGCTGGGTACTCACATTCGGTATTACTCGATAGTTTTACTCCAAAGCGAGTAATATAACGTGTGGATCGCAAAACTCATAGCTCGAAAGCTCATATCTAGCCGCCTGACCCTGGCGATGGAATCAAATAAAAGTAATTTCCTTCGCACCTACTCGAAGCGAGTTATCGAGCTTGACTCGGGCGTGTGTACGTGTCCGCGAGTGGCGCGTCAGTCTGCCGTTGTTGATCATAAAATTGCATCATAATTGCAAATTGTACACGTGTTTTCACAAACACGAGTTTACGAGTTTATTTATACATTGGGTCAACAAATTATTCCATTCAAGTTAATTCAATTCTTTATTTGCCAACAAAGTTTATACAAAAATCTTAAATAATATTATTACAGTACTTGGTCGCCTTTTACAGATGCTGCAAATTCTTATAACTTACAATTCAATATAATGTAGATTAACAATTAATCTTATTTCTATATACTTAACATTTCACATATTACAATAATAAATAAATTTAATTGGTCATCATTTAATAGATAACATTAAATTCTTTACATAAATATTTTAATTTACGAACATTTTATTCTTTAATTATGCATTTAACGAGTAAAATTAACGTATTACGTTAGCTCCTCTCTCCTCCTCCTTCTCGTCGTCGTCATTGTCGTCGTCGTCGTCGTCGTCGTCGTCGTCGTCGTCGTCGTCGTCGTCGGGGTGCGGCTGCGGTAGGTCTGCAGTTCGCATGTCTGCGTAAGATCTGACCCAATCGTCGTAGTTTCGTTCCTCGTCGCTGTTTGCCGGCGACGGCGGCGGTGATCCTCTCGTAGGTCGCAGAGACGACACGTTGTCGGACGTTTCGCTGTATACGGGCGGCGGCGGCGGTGATCCTCTCGTAGGCCACTGAAAAGACTCGTCGTTGGACATTTCACCGTATACGATGCTCATTTGTCCTTTATGCTGCTGTAGATAGGCTTGAATGCGCGCCGAGTTCCTCTTCTGCGACTCGAGGTGGGCGAGGAGGTACTCTCGTCTTTATGAGATTGCACTATCGACGAGACTCAAATGGCTTCCCACAGCCGGCCCGCCATCGCCTGCGGTAACTTATGGATGAACGCCTCCAAGGAGAGTGAGTATACGACGTACATCGTTGTTGCTTCAAATTCGGTGCGGATCGTAGGCGATAACATTCGTAATTTGTTTTGTTGTTGCTTCAACAGGCCCAAAAATCCGAGCCAAGCCAGAGTAACCTCAGTATCGACACACACACGCTATCGTAGCAGCGAATGCTGAAGGGAACGCTGTCTTCGCCGCCCGGATCCACTAAGAATCCCATTTTTTTTTCGAGAAATAAAAATTCGAATGGAGCAAATCCGAGTCTCCGTTCACATTCATAATTTCGCTCAGTTTCTCAGAATCGAGCGTATCCAATCTTCGGATAAATTCATTTTTCATATGTTTTTGATAATATGTAGCCATGACGACGATTGTTATAGAGTTGTTGCACGCTAGTTGTGTGCACGGCGAAGACTAGTTGGCGACTGTGAGCATGTGAAAGAAAAGAAGAGAGAAAGAGTAAAATTAACGTATTACGTTAGCTCTTCTCTCCTCCTCCTTCTCGTCGTCGTCGTTGTCGCGGTGCGGCTGCGGCTGCGGTAGGTCTGCAGTCCGCATGTCCGCGTAAGATTTCACCCAATCGTCGTAGTCTCGTTCCTCGTCGCTGTTTGTCGGCGACGGCGGCGGTGATCGTCTCGTAGGTCGCAGAGATGACACGTTGTCGGACGTTTCGCTGTATACGGCCGGCGGCGGCGGTGATCCTCTCGTAGGCCGCTGAAAAGACTCGTCGTCGGACGTTTCGCCGTATACGATGCTCATTTGTCCTTTATGCTGCTGTAGATAGTCTTGAATGCGCGCCGTGTTCCTTTTCTGCGACTCGAGGTGGGCGAGGAGGCACTCTTGTCTTAGTGTCAGTGCACTATCGACAAGAGACAAATGGCTCCACAGCCGGGCCGCCATCGCCTGCGGTAACTTGTGGATAAATGCCTCCAAGGAGAGTGAGTCGACGTACATTGTTGTTGCTTCGTACTCGGTGCGGATCGTGGATAACATTGTCATCCGAATTCGAAATTCTTTTTCTTGTTGCTCCAACGGGCCCCGAAATCCGAGCCAAGCCAGTACCTCAGCATCCACACATACGCTGTCGTAGCAGCGAATGCTGAAAGGAACGCTGTCTTCGCCGCCCGGATCCACTTCGAAACCCATTTTTTTCAAAAAGTAAAAATTTGAATGCAGCAAATCCGTATCTCCGTTCACGTTTAGAATTTCGTTCAGTATTTCAGAGTTGAGCGGTTCCAATCTTCGGATCAAGTCCATCTTAGACCGCAGCTTCATATGCTTTTGATAATATGTAGCCATGATGACGATTGTTATAGAGTTGTTGCACGCTAGTTGTGTGCACGGCGAAGACTAGTCGGCGACTGTGAGCATGTTGGAAACGATGCGGGTATTTATACACCATCGTGAGCGCCCTCCCCTCCCCCCCCCACTTAATAGAGGTAAGCGCTACAGGTGCGAGTGTTACTCGCGATGAGCTATGATACTGCCCGTTACGAGGTACTGCGACTTTGCGGTGTTTTGCGCTCCTACGAGGTGTTCCAAGACGGCTCCGGCGTCCGCGTTTCCCTAGCGCAGGCTGCAACTCTGCCAAA
This sequence comes from Macrosoma leucophasiata, assembly GCA_036365455.1. Taxonomy (NCBI): domain Eukaryota; kingdom Metazoa; phylum Arthropoda; class Insecta; order Lepidoptera; family Hedylidae; genus Macrosoma; species Macrosoma leucophasiata. Next base: position 5,730,555 of record JAWQUS010000014.1, on the reverse strand, counting down.
CTACGTCTACGAGTTGCGCGTCATCGTCGCCGGCAAATCTCACAAGCGGACGGGCATCGACGCCGCGCAAAGGACGGCCTCTACGGTCGTCATTACAGTGGAAGAAAAAGACAGCGATGACGACGACCGCGTCCGTCGTTTGAGTTTGCGAACGAACGCGCCGCGTGCTCTATTTCCGCACGCATTGTGGGCCGTCACAGTGTCTCTTGTGATGCACGCGGCGGGGGCGACGGCGGCACCGGCAGCGGGCTCAACGTATTACGACGTTGAAAAATGGTACGCCACACCGGGCGCGAAAGACGCCTCGGTCGAATGCCCGTGCTACTACATAACAGACAGTACCGGTGGCCAATGCAGCAGCAGCAGCAGCCGCCGCCGCCGCCGCCGCGGCCGCGGCTTAGGCCAAAAGGGCCGTCGGCACATCTTCACCACTCTGGCCACGCCCAAGGGTATGTGCGCACCGACCCTCGTGTCCGGATCTATGCCGGCCGCGGTGCGCGGTGCGTTTCTGCGAGCGAAACTACCCAACGCCACTTTGGGTCCCGTGAAAAAGTATTTCGCGTTCGCTACGGACGCGTTGGCGCCCACTATGCGCGCCCTGCAAGATTGCACGAATCGAGGCGTAGTGCGCGAGGCGCTCGAACGCAGCAATGTTCAAATCCGCCGACACAACGGCCGCACGATCCGGATGATCAAAGAGATGCACGGCGGTGACGGCGGCCACGCGGCTAGCAACCTGCTCGACGCCTATCGGGGCGTAGAATCGACGGTTGACGATTTTCTATCGGCCGAGGCGCAAATCTTCGGCACGGGCGTGCTCGGTGTCTTTGACTTGGACAGCCTCGCCCAACGTCGCGGCGACTTTTGGAGCATACAAGTGCGCACCGACGACCGTTTGAATCCAAAGGAATTGTTGGCTCCGACGACTCTGTAGTGTGACCGTGACGGTCTGTCACGGTGAAACGCTCCGATATTTTTTATTTCTACCCCATTCCTCCCCGCCTCCTTCCCTAATTCTCCCTCGGAGGGAGGGTAAAAAATAAACTGTCTAGGATGCGACGATCACTTGTTCCATTTCATAACTAAACTGTTGATGCACCTGCAGCGTGTGCGGCACGTACACGATCGAGCTCACTCTCTCGGCAATGTCCTCGTCCGTGAACCACACTATCGAATGATGCGCGAGCATGGTGGCATCAGAGGCGAACACGTGTGCGTAACCCTTTTTGAGGAGCGGCGACGACCCCAGTGTCGCTAGATCGTAACCTCCCTCCGTTTCCAAGAAGTAACCCGGCGAGACGCACCACATTTTCAATGCTTGCATGACGGCGTTCACCACGGTCTTGACGTTCGCCTGACTGAATCCGGTCCGCGCCATCGCCTTTGCCCACTCGTCCACGTCGGACAGGAATACGCACATGCGGCTCAGCATGACGCCGATAATCTCGGCGGTGGGCAGCGGCAGTTTTATGGCCGGCATGAGCCTGCGCGCGATCGCCGGGTCGACTCGTTCGATGTAGTTGGTGGCGGCCGCCACGAATACGTTTCGCGATAACCGTTTCGGATCCAAGTGGTGGAGAAAGACGGCCGTGAGCGAGGCTTTCACTTCGTTCGCATCGCGGCCGGTGATGGTGTCTATTTCGTCAAAGAACAAGAGGACAAGCTTTCCGCGATCGCCGCTCGCCGAGGCGGCGTTGAAAATGTCGGCCAGCAGCGTCTCCGCCGCGCCGAACGTTGGCAAAAACAAGTCGGAATTGGTGATGAACACGTACTGGGCGTCCATCTGGCGAGCGGCCGCTTCCACGAACGTTGACTTGCCCGTGCCGGGCGGGCCGTACAGCAACATGGCGCCGTACGAGTCGGCGTTGAGACCGTACTTGGTGAGGGTCGTTACGCTCATTATTCGCTGCTTCTCCGCATCCATACCGACAATGTCGTCGAACGAAACCAAGGGCTCGCGGGTGTGCCGCTGCAGAGTGGAAGCGGCCGCGTCGTCGGCGGCGCCGCTGCCGGCAGACAGCGCTTCGGACGTGAGATATTTGCTCAACTCCACCGTGCGTTTGGCCGTTTTGAGATTCTCCAAAATGACGGACGTGTTGTCCAGAGCCACGGTGAGCGCGGCGATATCGCTGTGCGTGAGCGCGCGCAGCCGGTTGATGGTGCCGCTGAGAATTATCCACGACGCGTAGACGTGCATCGATTCCGGCGGCAGACCGTGGCGGTGGGTCTTGAAATGGTTCACGATCACCGCGCCCACGTCCTGAAACGCGGCGTCCGCACGCGACAGTAACGTCGCCAAGTTGGCGGGCGTGTACTCAAACTTTTTAAACTCGCCATTGAGCGTGTGCAGGCGGCGTTTCAATGTGGCCACGTCCCGAAACTCGGCGGCATGCTCGTCTACGGCTGGTTCTGCCCACATTGTTGTACTCGCTCGGCGTTCTTATTCACTACACTGGGAGGGCCCGCGTTCACACACTTGTTACAATTCGACTCTTGGCTAGAACCAATCGTCTGGTGTCCCCAGTTGCGATGCCGTCACAGTGTCATCGCCGATTGGATTCGAGGCCACAGTGGACGCGACGGTCGGCTCCGAAGCGGCGAAACGATCGTCATCCATCGGCGACACTCGACTCGACGCTGGCGCGATAGATGCGATCGGCTCGAATGCGTCGACCGCTTCCGCAGCGATTCGATCGGACGTGGCGTCAAAAGACAACCCATTCCACCGTCGATCGGTAAAATGTGGAGGATCTTCGTCGTCATCGTCATCGTCCTCGTTGTCGTCGTCGTCGTCGTCGTCGTCGTTTGTGTGGATGGTTCCGCCGATACGACTCGAAGACGGGGCGACGAACGACGACGACTCTTTAGTATGTACGCTGCTACTAGTCTGCGCAAACACCTCGGGAGCAAAAGATGTCTGACCTTTGTACTCGGACCACACGCTCGCAACGTCGTCGTCGTCGTCGTCGTCGTTGTTGTAGTCATCGTTATTGTCACCATCGTAACGATCGGATGCGGCGGCGAAAGGTCGTTCTGCCGCTAGTAGAGCGTCGACCACGGTGGCATGGTCTTGGCGTACCACTCCCTCGCGACTCGCCACCACTTGAACGTGAGGTAGGAGCGCAAACACCATGTGATACGCGAGCAAAACTTCGTCCGACACCGGTCGCTCAGGCAAGGTAGAAGTGGCCAAGTCGAGCCACAGCACACCGTCCATGTCCACGGTGGGTCGGAACAGCTTAAACTTTTTCCAACACGCCTTGTCCAACATGGTGAAGAGGCGATCCACCAGAAAAGCCACAATCTTCAAGTGAGCTCGCGGATCTGTCAAATCATCGGAGGCGTGTCGTCGGTATTGATCTCCGTACGAGTCGGCTCCGGTCAAAGTTACGGCACAGCATGTACATTGCAACCTTCCGTCGGCCGATCGGACGAACATGTATCGCGAGACGTCTGCGGCCGGCCGCGGAGGCTCAGATTTCATTCGTACGCTATAGGTCAACATAGCGCTCGTAACTCTTATCCAAACGACAGTGAACAGTGGAGGGTAGAGGGGTAGGGGGGGGGGGGGGCGCTGCTCAGGAAGTAGCCTGGTGTATAAATACTCGCATCGTTTCCCACATGCTTACAGTCGCCGACTAGCCTTCGCCGTGCACACAACTAGCAACCTTTCAACCTTACAACGATCGTCATGGTTTCATATGAGAGATATATGAATCTGCGGGCACAGATAAGACGTGTCGAGATCGTGCGGGATGGGCTGGAACAAGAAGTGGATCAGATCCGCAATCCGGATATGGAGGATTCCACCATGACAAGAATTCAATTTTTGACGGGAATGACTTTAAAAATCTATACGGGCGGAGAAGATAACGTTCCCTACAAAATTCGCACCCAAAAATGTGTGAGCGTCGATTCGGATTTGCTGACTTGGATCGGGTTTAAGGGCCCGTGGGAACAACAAGAAAAGGAATTTTCACATATAGTAGTGCGCACGCCGGCGGTCTACGTCGATAATGGGAGGATCGACACACTCTCGTTGGAGGCATTCATATTTGTGTTACCGCACGCGATGGCAGGCCGGCTGTGGCGCCACCTGAGTCTCATCAACACGGCGTTATCACTTTATCAAAAGTACCGCATCACCCGCGTCATGTCGCAGATTAGGAACACGGCGGGCCTTGTCGCCGATATAAACGGACCACCGTCACCGACACAACCGCCGCCATACAGCGAAACGCCCGACGGCAACGACGGCAACGGCAACGACGACGACGACGATGGAGCCAGATCTCACCCGAGACCGCATGATGATAGTATCATCGCTGCCTTCCCCGTTGGCACCACCGATCAGGCTCGAGTCTCAAGTGTGACGAGCGACGTCACGTTGAGCGACAGTGACACCGAATACGACGAGATGACCTCGCTTTAGTTTAGGCACCAGTCTCCCGCAACGTAATTCTTGTAATATCATCATGTACGCTATAGGTCAACATAGCGCTCGTAACTCTTATCCAAACGACAGTGAACAGTGGAGGGTAGAGGGGTAGGGGGGGGGGGGGACGCTGCTCAGGAAGTAGCCTGGTGTATAAATACTCGCATCGTTTCCCACATGCTTATAGTCGCCGACTAGCCTTCGCCGTGCACACAACTAGCAACCTTTCAACCTTACAACGATCGTCATGGTTTCATATGAGAGATATATGAATCTGCGGGCACAGATAAGACGTGTCGAGATCGTGCGGGATGGGCTGGAACAAGAAGTGGATCAGATCCGCAATCCGGATATGGAGGATTCCACCATGACAAGAATTCAATTTTTGACGGGAATGACTTTAAAAATCTATACGGGCGGAGAAGATAACGTTCCCTACAAAATTCGCACCCAAAAATGTGTGAGCGTCGATTCGGATTTGCTGACTTGGATCGGGTTTAAGGGCCCGTGGGAACAACAAGAAAAGGAATTTTCACATATAGTAGTGCGCACGCCGGCGGTCTACGTCGATAATGGGAGGATCGACACACTCTCGTTGGAGGCATTCATATTTGTGTTACCGCACGCGATGGCAGGCCGGCTGTGGCGCCACCTGAGTCTCATCAACACGGCGTTATCACTTTATCAAAAGTACCGCATCACCCGCGTCATGTCGCAGATTAGGAACACGGCGGGCCTTGTCGCCGATATAGACGGACCACCGTCACCGACACAACCGCCGCCATACAGCGAAACGCCCGACGGCAACGACGGCAACGGCAACGACGACGACGACGACGACGACGACGACGACGATGGAGCCAGATCTCACCCGAGACCGCATGATGATAGTATCATCGCTGCCTTCCCCGTTGGCACCACCGATCAGGCTCGAGTCTCAAGTGTGACGAGCGACGTCACGTTGAGCGACAGTGACACCGAATACGACGAGATGACCTCGCTTTAGCCTTCGCCGTGCACACAACTAGCAACCTTTCAACCTTACAACGATCGTCATGGTTTCATATGAGAGATATATGAATCTGCGGGCACAGATAAGACGTGTCGAGATCGTGCGGGATGGGCTGGAACAAGAAGTGGATCAGATCCGCAATCCGGATATGGAGGATTCCACCATGACAAGAATTCAATTTTTGACGGGAATGACTTTAAAAATCTATACGGGCGGAGAAGATAACGTTCCCTACAAAATTCGCACCCAAAAATGTGTGAGCGTCGATTCGGATTTGCTGACTTGGATCGGGTTTAAGGGCCCGTGGGAACAACAAGAAAAAGAATTTTCACGTATAGTAGTGCGCACGCCGGCGGTCTACGTTGATAATGGGAGGATCGACACACTCTCGTTGGAGGCATTCATATTTGTGTTACCGCACGCGATGGCAGGCCGGCTGTGGCGCCACCTGAGTCTCATCAACACGGCGTTATCACTTTATCAAAAGTACCGCATCACCCGCGTCATGTCGCAGATTAGGAACACGGCGGGCCTTGTCGCCGATATAAACGGACCACCGTCACCGACACAACCGCCGCCATACACCGAAATGCCCGACGGCAACGGCAACGACGACGACGACGATGGAGCCAGATCTCACCCGAGACCGCATGATGATAGTATCACCGCTGCCTTCCCCGTTGGCACCACCGATCAGGCTCGAGTCTCAAGTGTGACGAGCGACGTCACGTTGAGCGACAGTGACACCGAATACGACGAGATGACCTCGCTTTAGTTTAGGCACCAGTGTAATTGCTCCCGCAATGTAATTCTTGTAATATCATCATGTATGCCATTAAGTATTAAGTAAGAAAAATGTATAATGTTTTTATATTATGTTAAGAAATAAATCTTTTATTACTATACTGTTATCGTCTCATTGAATTCCCTGTTAAGACGGTATGTCATGTCCCGGTATGAGGCCGTGACATAGGCTTTCCCGCGGTCTGGTGGACGCAAGACATTGAGGAACTGCGCACGCTATACATGTACTCTCGTAATATCGACACATGTAATTTAGTAGTTCATGGTTGTGGAATGTGACCGGACGTCTTAAGGCGTTGATGTCGTGAGGCGTTCTGTCATAATGTACTTTGCGTGTCATAATGTGTGATTTGATAGTACGGCACGGTACAAACGCTGGTGGATATAGATGTCTTCAATGTGATGTGTCAATACTATTATCGTTATCGTCTCATCGAATTCCCCTGTTAATACGGTATGTCATGTCCCGGTATGAGGCCGTAACGTAGGCTTTCCCGCGGTCTGGTGGACGCAAGACATTGAGGAACTGCGCACGCTATACATGTTCTCTCGTTATATCGACACATGTAATTTAGCAGTTCATGATTGTGGAATGTGACCGGAATGTGTCTTAAGGCGTTGATGTCGTGAGGTGTTCTGTCATAATGTACTTTGCGTGTCATAATGTGTGATTTGATAGTACGGCACGGTACAAACGCTTGTGGATATAGATGTCTTCAATGTGTTGTGTCAATGCGCCTTCAGGCGTTACTACAGTTTGTGAAATGAATAAAGATACTTTTCGTACATCATACATTTATTAATTATATAAATTATTTTACGAAAAAAACGTTATTAGATACATGTGCTTAATTAAACTATTATACATTTTTAGAATATTATCAGACGCATAATTCTAATAGGAACATTTAAATCACAAAAAAAAAAATATCCGTCATGTTATACATTCAAACTAAGCGTCTATTGTGCTATAAATATCACAACTACTCGAGCAGACAAACTTTGTAGCACGCCAAAGTGATCGCGTAACTTACACACATACACACAAAAAAAACCATACCGGTGAATAATTGAGACATTTGACGAGATTTATGACGTCTGTTGAAAACTGATCGGTCACTGTTTGTCTCTGACCCTGCGTGACGGCGGTATGCACTTTTTGTCTTGTTCGGTAAGTATCACGGACCTCTGTTCACGAATCGCGGTGAGTATGTCGCGCTCCATGATCGTTCGCCTTTTGGACAAGACACACAAGTGGGCCGCATGGTACAGAACATCGTACGTTTTTTGCAGCATCAAACCCATCAGCGACTTGGGCAGGTCGGAATCCACGCCCGTAGGCGGCGACTCGGACGTAGTGGGTTCATACTGTTCCATTAGACATTTGATGACCCGCTTGATCTCACTCTTGGTGAGGCGTGGGATTTTCAACGCTCGACCCGTCTTCGGCGACGTCATCGTGAGTGCATTATTACATACTCTTCGTTTCGACGACATCTTATGATGTTATTAGAATCATGTCGTCCGATTCAAAACACTCGTCGAATACCTTTTTTTTCATTTTCTCGGCTTATTTACTCATGATAAATTCCAAATTGTACCTCTTACCCACGCGATAGCGTCCCAGGTGGTTGATGATCGTATCCGCAATGTTGCTAAAGTGCTTGATGCGCGCAAAGTTGGCCTTGTGCTTCTCCCACCAGTTGAATAGAATCTGACGCACGCGACTCTCTTCGAGGCCCCGGTTCGTCGGCCTGATTTCGACCGTGTCATGAAAAAATTGAATCGGATTCGTGATGCAAAAGTAGCGCGAATGCAAATGTTCCACGAGTCCCGTCTTTTTCGCCGTCACCGGGGTCACCGTGTCAAAGTAAAAGAAGCGCGTCAAAAACTGTCGTGACAACACCGTGATCTCGGCGTCCAGCGAGTCTATGCTGCCGGCGGGGTAGCGCTGAATGAGAATCTGGCCGCCCAAATATTTTGTCGTGTACAGTTTGAGCGCCGATCGATGTTCCATGAGCCGATCCAGTCGCGCGTGCAGGTTCACAAAGTCAAAGTTGAAAAACAGCGGATAGTATTTGTTGTGAAAGCCGCAGTCGAACGGCTTGTTCACTTGCACGTAATGGTTGCTCATGAAAAATACCTTGGCCCGGATGGCGTATTTGGTGCTTAGGTTCTTTTGCATGTCCCTGGTGCTCAGATAGTTAAAGTCGACGTACTTTTTGAACGCATCCACCAAAAGTTCGTCGTCCTCGTTCAGTCGCACCAGAAAGTTGGTGCCCAGCAGGATGGCGTTCATGTCGTTGTCGCCGGGCCGGTTGTCGTGAAACATCCGCGAGCTAAGGATCGAGTTGGAGCCCGACGCGAACACCCGATCCAGCAGCTCGGCGAAAAAACTCTTGCCCGAACTGGAGGTGCCGTAAAGATTGTAGCCGAGTCGCAGTCGGTTGCCCAAGTATTCGAGGTTGGCGATTATTTTGCAAAATTCGACAAAGTAATCGTATTGAAAACTGCCCGACCGCAACAGATGCACGACGGCCGACGCGAACGCCCTCTTCTGCCGGGCGGAAGGTGATGCCGCGAGCGCCGTCGCGTCGCCCATGAGTCGCGCGTTGGTGGCACTGTGCGCGTGCAACTTGCACAGTGCGTCCACGTCGAACGTCGCGGGATAATGAATGACGTCGCGAGCGTCGCACTCGTTGCTCTCCACGTACGCCAAGAAATGGTCGGTGAGTTCGCCGTGGTCCCGCACCACGGTCACGTCGGCCATGCCTCGCGCCAACTCCACCAGTTGGGCGTACAGCGTCGTGCGCTTGGCGTTGATGTACGCGAAAAGAGGGCTGTCGTTGAGCGCGTGCATTTCCCCCATGCGCGTGAACCACGCGGCCAGCAAGACGGCACACTGGACGTACTCGTAACGGTTCAAGTCCATTCGGTCGGCGGCGGCGGCGGCGGCGGCGGCACCGCATTGGTTGTCGTCGTCGTCATCGTTCGTCTCGAGCCGGAATCCAATCTTGCGAAACAGAGCCGTCATATCCACCGAGGTCTGAGCGTTGAGACTTTTGAATGTGAGGCCGGTCGCCATGGGGAGGGAATCGGACTCCTCGCCTAGAGTCTCGTTCATCTGACGCATGATGCTGATTTTGTTCTCGGCCGTCTCGAGGCGCGTCAACAGCAAACGTCGAAAACTCTCGTGGAAAACGTCGTCGTTACCGTCATAGTTGCAATGTTTGCCATCACCGTCGCCGCCACCACCACCACCGCCGCCGCCGAGGACATCTCCTGTGTTTTCACCGCCGGGCGGTGGCGGCGCTTTTAATATCAAATTGTGCTCGTCATCCGTCTCCCATGGGGGGATGCCTATATAAGAGTGCGGCGCGCGGCCAAACAGCGAGACGATGATCTGAACGACGTCCTGGGGGTCTATGATGACGTACCGGGCCAGCGTGTAGAGCGCGCCGAGACAATTGACGATCAGCGCGCCCAGTTCGGTGGTGTGTGCAATGGCGGCGACGCGATCGCACAGATCCTCCGGCCACGGGTAACGAAGGGCGCGGTTCAGGTCGGCCAAGAGCGTCTGGAATTCGGCGATGGCAAATTTGCGAATCGGCATCGTCTGGTACCGTCCAAAGTCGGGATACTGATTGTACACGGGCCACAGCGGGGACAGCAGCACCATGACCGGCACCGTCGCCTCCACGTGTCGTATGTACGCCGGCGCCTTGAGAAAACAGTCTAGTCCGAAGCGAAACAGCGCGGGCTTAAAGTGCAGCAACTGCCCGCGCTCCACGAGCGACGGGTCAATCTCGCGGTACACGAGTTCGTTGAGCGAGGGCCCGTTGCTCTCGTACACTCCCGTCACGGGATTGAAGATGCCGTAATTGGTGCGATACGAATAGGCGCATTCGATCTCGACGTGGGACGAAGCGATCTCCACGTCGTCGACTAGCATGATAAACTTGCGCAGTTTACAGTCGCGATCGATGGTCATCTTTCGTCCCGTAAAGTAGCTCACCGTCGATCCGGCGACTTTCATGACGTAAATGTCGCGCGCAAACACGTTGCACACCTGCGACGTCTCGCCGAACACGTTGCAAACCAGCTGGTAGAGTCGTTGCGTCGCCGCCTCGTGCCTCAGATGCGTCTTGAGCAGCAGGTACACAAAGTCGGTCCGCGAAAAGTTCTTTAGGAGGAAAACGTTGAGCGCGGGCGTGATTCCCAATCTCGTCCACACGAACACGCCCGCTCGATCCTCGCAATAGCGTTTGATCAGATACTTGCAAGCGTCCGTCCTGCTCGTCTTTCCGTAGCGCATCAGCGTCGATACGGTCGACGTGTAAGCGCCACAACGCACCGCATTGTCCAACATTCGCTCGGCCAGTGCGTTGCGGTTCAACGTCGTCGTCGTAGTCGCCGCCACCGCCGCCGCCGCCCGCGGGGACGCGTCTCCGTTCGACTGTCGCGTGTTCGTTCGGCCGCCGCGTTTCCTCCGTTTGCCGCCTCCGTTTCCCGTGTCGCCACTGCCGCAACCGTCGACACCGTTGTCGTTAAAGTCTGCGAAAAACTGCTCGGGTGGTGTTCGCAGGCACAAGTCTAGCAATAGCAACGTGTCTGTGACGATGCGTCCGATCCACACCGAATGATCCACGTGTACGATAGAATGCATCGCCTCGTGGTAAAACGTCAGTTGTTCCTCGAGAAATGGGTAAAAGGGGCGCGCACCGTCACCGTCTCCGTCGTCGACGTCGACGTCCATCACATTGTCGATGATGTCATCGCGTGGGCGTGCCGACACTCGGACGCGTTGCTCGTAGGGTTCGATCGCCTCTTGGAGATGGTATCTTTCGGTGGTATCGTCTCCGGCACGGCCGTCACCGTTGAACGCCTGCGATGCAACCAGAAACGACTCGATGAGCTCCCGAGGTACGACGCGCCCAACCGACGGCGATGCGAAACACGGCGTCTCATAGCGCACGCTATCAAAGTCTGAACAGGAGTACTGTGACGACGATGCCCGTTCGCACCGCTTGAGTTTAGAGCAGATGCGCGCGTACAGGCTTCTCTGTGTGTACTCGAGTGAATCTCGCGCCACGTATACCGTGTCGACGACGGTGCCGCCCCGCATGAGCTGCAAATCGTTGCCGACGGGCGCGAGCGACACGCTAATGTGCCACTCGTCGGCGATGCGCATGCCTCGCACCGGAAATAGAACCCCGACCGCCGCATTGCAGTCGATGGGAACCACCCGAGGTAAGCCGCCGCCGCCACCATCACCACCACCACCGCCGCCGCAATCGGGCGTGTCAACGTTCCACGTTAGCAAATGCTTGTACTTGCGTCCGTAGGGTAACAGTAGGTTCTTGGGCCAGTCGATGACGTGACGGTCGCTCAATTTGATTCCGGCCATGTGCGCCATGAGGTGGTCGCGAGCCGCAAAGTCAATTAGTACGTCAAAGACGACATGAAAGCCGCAAAAGGGACGTTCTTCACGCACCATGATATATCTGGGCATCGTGCCGGCCGCGACGTCCGCTTCGACGGAGAGACACCGCGCCAGTTCGGCGTGTAGGTTGGCGAATACGGTGGCGCACTGGGCCGCGTACACCGCCGTCTTCATGGGCGCGCTAGTCCGCTCCGCCGCGGTCGGCTCCGCCGCCGTCGCGGCTGCGCATCGTTTGCCGTCGCCGTCGCGTTCGGCTCTCTTGCACTCGAGACAGTCAATGTCGAAATACAACTTGGTGAAAGGCAAGCCGACGGGATTGATGCAATACTCGTGATCGTAGTCATTCTCGACGGCCGTCCGTATCAGAGCCGCGCATTGATCCACCGTCAGCCAGGTGGTGGTCAACTTGCGTCGCGCGAATACAGGGAGGCACGCCACCGGTGTAGATGTCGTAGTCGGATCGGGATTCGCCTCGAGAATTTCCGCGAGCGCTTGTTCCATGTCGCGCGAATTGTCGTACGTACTAGGCTAGACTAGAAAGACGCTGCTCGACACATCAATATTAAAGTATTCCCACCCACACGCACGCACACACACATACACCACACCTCTCCGAGTGTTTGCGCCTATTTGCGTCGTGATTACGTCATATGAGTTGTTGATTCAGAATCGTCTGTCACTCGTCGCAGTCGAGGAGCAACTGAGTCGTTTTCCAACTCTTAAAATCGTGAAAATGTTTGGAGGGTGGGGATAGTGTATGTAATTTGACCAATTACACGAATACCTGACTAATTGTATTTTTTTTTTTTGTTTCAGGTAAGTTTCCAACCGTGGCGGTGAGCAGTCCGAGACCACGATGTAGTATAATATTGGCGCCTTAATGACCGCCGAGCGCGGACGTCCACCGTCACCGACGACACGTAGGGATCGCGAACTTTACAGAAACACACTACACACGATTTTGCCTTGAATGTCATAGGATACGGTGCACGCTCCGCGACCGGCGCGCGATTAAAGAGTACACAGAGTACGACGTTGCGCGTGCGCGTACGCCGGCACAAGCTTCCCTATATTGCAAAGTCGTGTGGCGGCTCGACTCGTGTTTTTCGTAACTTAGGCGATAGGATGAGAAAAAAATACACTATGAGGTGTCTCACATTGTTTATTATAAACTCAATTAATAAAATAAATACAACAATAATGAAAATGTATGATATTAAGTCGTCACGATGACGTCACAAATCCTACATTGCACAATTGAAATGTTAAGCATAATATATAAAACTTTCATTCAAACATCAATTCTCGGGGCTAACGGCCGGCCGGCCAGTTCTGCGGTTCGGACTGGTCGAGTCGTCCTCCCTTTTCTTGTTATTTTATTTTAAAACGATCAGTGTTTTGACGGCGATCGACGGGAACAGGGTCGTCTGATTGTAGACGCCCATCCGCGTAAACTCGGCCAGCATAATGTCCGCCTGCTGGACGGGGTTCGTAGTCAGGTCCATCGTTTGCACGGTGAACAGCTGGTTTTTCGCATCGATCGTGATCACTTTGGTCCCGAATCTCGCCTTGCTCACTTGCACCTTGGCGGCGATGTCGTAGCTCATGTCGGGGTTGGCGATGGTCAACGAAGGGATATGCTCGGCTTCTTGAAAATTACACGAGACGCTGAGAAAACTTCGATTCTCGTAATGCACTTGCTTACTGGTCGTGGTCACGTTGGTGGCGAGAAAAGTTTGCGGTCGCTGCACGAACAATTTGTCATTGTTGCTGCTTTCCAACAGGCGCAGTGGATCCAAGCTCGTCAAGGGCCTCATGTCCGTATTCAGGGCGCACAGAGGGTGCACGGCGACGTACAGCAGCGACACTATATAGTAATCGTTCGCTTCGTAACCCATTTCCTCGATCAGTTTGTCGTAAATGTCCTTCGATAACACGATACGTGCGATCGATCGGTTCTTAAAATCGTACCAATCCTGCCTGGTGGCAATGATCGACTCGTCGCTACGGTCGGTGCAGGCCTCCAATTTTTCGACGATGGTGCGTTTTTCAGAGTTGGCTGCGATGGACCCTTGCATCGTTTTGTGCTGCAACAGTAGACGGAACGCGTCGCTGGCGTTGGGACGAGCGGGTTCGGCGGCGGCGGCGGCGACGGCGGCCGATTCGTCGTCGGTACACGTCCGTCTGTGCTTGGCTTGCCGATCCCGGTTGACGTTTTCGTCATCTTCGAATCCCGGCTCTATTTGCGCACAAGAAGTGAGATCGGTGACCTCGTGGTCGTCCACGGATCGCTTCCTATCTATCGTCGAAGTCGAGGCGGAGATATCGTCGGCCAAATCCATAACGAGTATTTATTTTTTTTTTTTTATTTTTATTTAAGATTGAGTATTGTTGTTAGTTGTGATCCGAACGGCTCTCGAGAAACGAATGAGTAAGCGAGGACTGCGTCACCCTCATTTATACTCGGCCTTTACCATACGTATCGTGCGTACGGTACGATGATGGCAAGGAACCGCGACGTCGCCAGCCGCCACCCGTGCTCGCGATTGCGGCCGCCGTCACCCGTGAGTAGAAATTTACATGATATTTGGTTGTAGTAACAAAGCGTACCGCTTTGGTATACTCGGGGCATCCTTCACCCTAAGAACGTTGCACGAAGCATACCAAGGCATAGTTTCCGATAGTGTGCGCTTGCGTGTAAGTATGCCAAAGGATCCCCTTTCCTTGGCGATGCCGAAAATGGACACGGAAACGGGCCTTCACCCGCCATCGTCTAGCGTCCGTGAGCTTGTGATGACGTCATATGATTAGCAATGCGTGTGTCGCACTTGGGAGTCGACGAGCGACTGAGCTGTTTTCGCACCCCCCACTCCAAAATCGTGAAAATGTATGGAAGGTGGGGATAACCTTGAAATTTCCTATATAAAGAGCGATAGCTTCGCGCGCGACTCACTTCTAATACGGCAGTTGTCCATGTTTAAGGTATTAGAATTAACTGAGCCCTGACGCCTGCCAGTAAGAATTTATAAATAATATATAATGTATTATATTTTATGATTCCCAATTTCCGGCTTGTCTTTCCCCTCGAATAATAAATAAATTATAAATAAATTGTTCATTTCAAAAAGTAAGTTCACAAAATTAATACACTAATATCTTAATATTTAAAATAGTACAAAAAAATATGTATATGATATTTTCACTGCAGTCATCACAAGTCATAGAATCATTAGATGGCGGCGCGCGCCGTGCGAGGCATAGGACGGAACGTGGATTCGCTGCGATGCGAGCCGCCCACGTCGCCACAGGCATAGGACGGAAGGTGGGCGGCGAGCCGAGGATCACAACGAGACCTGCTCCGATCCCGCTCGCGAGTATGTCGCATGGACGCGACTCGCTTCTCTCACGACACGCGTGTTTACCGCGAAAGTAGGCAAGACGAAGATCGTAGCGAGACTGAGGCATAGGACGGAACGTGGATTCGCTGCGGGCCGCCCGCGTCGCTACAGACTACAGACCGGCTCCGATTCCGCTCGCGAGTACGTCGCATGGACGCGACTCGCTTCTCTCACGACACCCGTGTTTGCCACAAAAGTAGGAGAGACGAGGATCGCGACGAGACCGGCATAGATCCCGCTCGCGAGTACGTCGCATAGGCGTGACTCACCCGCCGTCATACCAGAGATATGCGACACTTGTATATTGTAATGACGTCATATGATTAGCAATGCGTGTGTCACTCTTGGCAGTCGACGAGCGACTGAGCTGTTTTTGCACCCCCCACTCTAAAATCGTGAAAATGTATGGAAGGTGGGGATAACCTTGAAATTTCCTATATAAAGAGCGATAGCTTCGCGCGCGACTCACTTCTAATACGGCAGTTGTCCATGTTTAAGGTATTAGAATTAACCGAGCCCTGACGCCTGCCAGTAAGAATTTATAAATAATATATAATGTATTATATTTTATGATTCCCAATTTCCGGCTTGTCTTTCCCCTCGAATAATAAATAAATTATAAATAAATTGTTCATTTCAAAAAGTAAGTTCACAAAATTAATCATAAATCACAAGTCATAGAATCATTAGATGGCGGCGCGCGCCGTGCGAGGCATAGGACGGAACGTGGATTCGCTGCGATGCGAGCCGCCCACGTCGCCACAAGCATAGGACTGAAGGTGGGCGGCGAGCCGAGGATCACAACGAGACCGGCTCCGATCCCGCTCGCGAGTATGTCGCATGGACGCGACTCGCTTCTCTCACGACACCCGTGTATTGTGATGACATCATACTATGATTAGTAATGCGTGTACATGATTAGCTAGGTACTCGTAATTATAAGATTGCCAATGAAGTTGAGGTTGAAGAAAGGCGGGTTCGAGTTGTTACACCTGACCGGCCGCAACAGAGGCTTACGTTTGTTGACCGAACGTTTCAAGCAATTGCGTAGTTTGGAAAAGAAAGCGATAAGCGTGGAGGTGAAAGACGCCCGATTTGAGGCCTTATTGCGCGAGCCCACGGTCGGGTCGAAGATACTCTCGCATCTGCGACTGGTGTTCAACATACCGACGCTGACCGTGGGCGCGGCCCTGGCTGCGCTTTACGCGTACAAGAAGCAAAAGACTGGCTGTTTTCGGTACGAATTCGAACGCAGCACCGGTCGCGTGCTGTCGACGTGTAAAGTGACCGAGTGCTCGTGCGACGGCGGCAGCACGTCTATGGTCACCGCGTGCGGACCGGAACTGTTGACGCCCACCCAGAGACGGTCGCGACGGAGTGACTGTTCGGACGACGTCACCGCGTGTATCGCGTGTGACGTCACAGCAGACCCAATGAGCGCCAACCGTTTGCCTGTAGAGGAGGTGCCGTCGGGCGTTAGATACGCGTGCGAGAAGCCCTCCCTCCTCGACGTGTACGGCGACCTCGTCGGCCAGAGCGTCGCGGGCGCCGCCCGACAAATGGGCACAACGGTGCATTATTTCGGCGTCGCTTTGAAATGGGCTCTGGCCCTGGTCCCCATAGTGGGGTTCGTAGTGTTTTTAATAATAGTCAAGCGCACCACAGTCTACACTCTGTCGTGGATGGGCGAGGGAGAAAATCTACACGCTCGAACGGATGCGGCAAAGAAACAATAAACAATAGTATTTAATTTTATTTATTTAACTCGGTTCCACTTCCTTGTACATAATCCACACATCGGGCTATTTTTATATTCAATTACAGAATCACGCAATATTAAATTGGCAAGGAGTGGTAGCCGCAGCGACTGCAACATACCGTCGTACGCGACCCGAAATTGGAGAACGAGCGCTTCGAAGATGCCTTTCTCCAATGTCGGACCGACCACGTACTCGATGAATTCCATTTCAACCTTGTACGCTTCCTGCGCCATGTCGACAAAAACGGCCTTTAGGTCGGCACGCCCATGGAAATTAAAGTACTTGCAAAGCAGCCACGCATAGATTTCGCGGTGCATGTCCAAGTCGATCGTTATGTAGTCTTTTAGTTTCACGAGTTCCGACATCACTTTGTTTGATCGGCACGAGTCGATGATGCCGAACGCGCACGAGTACCACAAATGTTGCACGATCAGCGCGAGCATGAATCGCACGGTGAACGGAGTGCCGGGCTCGCTCCACTTGGACGCCCATGCTAGTTTGGGCGACATCATCAACTCTTGGTTGATTTCAAAAAGTCGCCATTCCTCTTCATGCATGAGTAATCGCGACACGAGCCCGTGCATATCGGCGTGTACAATCTTGCTGGCCGCTTCGGTTATAAAGCACGCTTTGATCTCGGGCATCTCGGTCTCCGCCGTCAAGGTGGAGAGCAGGTCGCACACGACGCCGTCACCGATGGCCTGGAATGCAAACACTCGCTGGTAGACTTGCCATGTATCCGGGTTCAAATTGCGCCGCCACTCGTCGGTGCTCTGTTTGAGTTTATCGAAAGAGATTTTCCATCTCGACCAATGCAA
This sequence comes from Macrosoma leucophasiata, assembly GCA_036365455.1. Taxonomy (NCBI): domain Eukaryota; kingdom Metazoa; phylum Arthropoda; class Insecta; order Lepidoptera; family Hedylidae; genus Macrosoma; species Macrosoma leucophasiata. The sequence goes on along the minus strand of JAWQUS010000014.1, from coordinate 5,712,885 downwards.
CTTTTGTTGGAAATATAACTTGGAGAGTACGACATGATCGAAATGGTCGTATTCGTGAAATTCCGGATAAAAGGTCGGTCGGCTCACGACCAAGATGGGGTTGTCGGCGTCCCTGCGACGCAGACGGTAGTATTTGACACGATTACTATAGTGAGACGCACACGTCATTATGGCCCTCCACGCGGTCCACGCCGAGCGACGCAGGTAACACCACATCACGAGCACGCAAAACTTAACGTCCTGGAGCCGCAGCCGGCAACTACGTGGTGGCGTTCTGAAAAATATCGCCATAACGAATTATACCCAGTAAGACTAGCGCGCGTATATTTAAAGCGTCATCGAGCGACAAGCGTGCGCTCGAGACAAGAATCAAACAAGGACTGTACGTACGCCTAGTGTCCACTCGGCCATTTATAGTATACGAGTCGTGAAGAAGGAGGGAGGGAGGAGGAGGGATCGGTTGTTTATAATCTTATCGAATAAGCATGTTGGTTGTAGAATCGTATACGGGCAACCCCGCTTTCCCCTCGCAGGCGAGGGACGCGGCCCGCGACGATCCGATCGCCTTTTACGTGAGTCTGTACATGGTCGTGGTCGAGACGGCGCTGAGAAACGCCGACTCGCACCCTATCGTGCAAAGAGACGTCCTCGTGACGACGACGCGCCTGGTCGTTTCCATCGCCCGTCTGGCCGGCGAGGTGGACGACTCTGATATTGTAGAGTTTGTCGACGACGCGCTCGTGCAATCACGCCCGGACGCGTCCCGATTGAAATTCGACCGGTACCGCCTGGTGGTGCCGTGGTCGTACGATCGCACGGACACACCGCCACACCACCACCGCAACTGGCAGACGACCCACGGACCCGTGCTGTGGCTGTGGATACATCTCACGTTCGGCCAACTCGAAGTCGACGTCGCCACCAAGCTGATTCCTCTGCTGGGAGTGTTTATCGGTTGCGGTCGGTGTCGCGCGCACTATTCCATCATGCTGGGAACACTGTTCAAACGACTCCTGGCCGCGGGACGCCACCCCGCACTCGTGATGATCGACTTTCACAACGTCGTCAACGTGCGACTGGGCAAGCCCGTGTGGAAATATGTGGAGCGCGGAGCCAGGGACTTTGCTCGCTATCTGTCGACCGCCAGCCCGACTATTCGTCCCGATTGATCGAGCGCGAAGAACGCGTCTCGAGCGAGTCACGCGTTAGTCACTTGGGCGGCAAAAATGGTATGCGGGTGGTAAAATTTTATTTACTCATCGGAAAGTAAAGTAAACATTTTCTTTATTCTATAGGTGTGTCGCTCATCGTAGTCGACTAGCGACTGAGCCGTTTTGGCACCCCCCCGCTCTGAAATCGTGAAAATGTATGGAAGGTGGGGATAACCTTGAAATTTCCTATATAAAGAGCGATAGCTTCGCGCGCGACTCACTTCTAATACGGCAGTTGTCCATGTTTAAGGTATTAGAATTAACTGAGCCCTGACGCCTGCCAGAAAGAATTTCTAAATAAATATAATGTATTATATTTTCTGATTCCCAATTTCTGGCTTATCATTGCCATCGAATAATAGTCATCATATATTATATATCATAAATATAATATATTATATTTTCTGATTGCCAATTTCCAGTTTCAGGCTTGTCATTCCCCTCGAGTAATATTTTCAGTGCAGTCATCACAAGTCATCGAATCATTAGATGGCGGCGCGCGCCGTGCGAGGCATAGGACGGAACGTGGGTGAGCAGCGAGAGTAGGCGAAACGAGGATCGCGGCGTGTTAATTAGTGATCTTACCCGTACTCACACATGCAACAGTTTGGACACTTACCTGAAACAAACAAACAACAATAATTAATCATATGACTTGTATTTAGTTAGATTCAGGCAAGACGAGGATCGCAGCGCGAGACTAGGGAAACTATAGGATGGAACGTGGGTGCGCAGCGAGAGTAGGCGAAACGACGATTGCGGCGAGACCGGCTCCGATCCTGCTCGCGAGTACGTTGCATGGATGCGACTCGTTTCTCTCGCGACACCCGTATTTGCAGCGAGAGTAGGCGAAACGAGTCATCTCTGGCGGCGTGCGCCGTGTGAGTGAGGTTTAGAATTGAGCGTGGGTTCGCTGCGATGCGGACCGCTCGCGAGTATGTCGCAAAAGTAGGCAAGGCGAGGATCGCAGCGCAACCGGCTTTCATCCCGCTCGCGAATATGTCGCGAAAGTAGGCAAGACGAGGATCGCAGGGAGACTGGCTTTGGTCCCGCTCGCGAGTATAGGTCGCATGGGCGTGATTCACCCGCCGTCATATCAGAGACTTGTGACTCTTGTACATTGTGATGACGTCATATGATTAGCAATGCGTGTGTCGCACTTGGGAGTCGACGAGCGACTGAGCCGTTTTCGCACCCCCCACTCCAAAATCGTGAAAAGGTATGGAAGGTGGGGATAACCTTGAAATTTCCTATATAAAGAGCAATAGCTTCGCGCGCGACTCACTTCTAATACAGCAGTTGTCCATGTTTAAGGTATTAGAATTAACTGAGCCCTGACGCCTGCTAGAAAGAATTTATAAATAATATATAATGTATTATATTTTATGATTCCCAATTTCCGGCTTGTCTTTCCACTCGACCGATATTTTAATTACAGCAAAAGTATACAATGTACGTTTCACAACTCTTCAAATGACAAGATGCCGGCGCGCGCTGTGACATCGGATGGATTGTGGGTGCGAACGCGGACCGTCCGTGTCGCCCAGAAGAGTACTGGCGAGACCGCCGGCATTGATTCCGCTCGCAAATATGTCGACATGGACGCGACTCGTTTCTCTCACGACACCCGTGTTTGCCGTGAAAGTAGGCGACACCGGCATTGATCCCGCTCGCGAGTGCGTCGATCGGAGGATCGCAGCGCGAGACTAGGGGAACTATAGGATGGAACGTGGGTGCGCAGCGAGAGTAGGCGAAACGACGATTGCGGCGAGACCGGCTCCGATCCTGCTCGCGAGTACGTTGCATGGATGCCACTCGTTTCTCTCGCGACACCCGTATTTGCAGCGAGAGTAGGCGAAACGAGTCATCTCTGGCGGTGCGCGCCGTGTGAGTGAGGTTTAGAATTGAGCGTGGGTTCGCTGCGATGCGGACCGCTCGCGAGTATGTCGCAAAAGTAGGCTAGACGAGGATCGTAGCGAGACCGACTTTGATCCCGTTCGCGAGCATGTCGCATGGGCGTGATTCACCCGCCGTCATATCAGAGACTTGTGACTCTTGTACATTGTGATGACATCATATGATTAGCAATGCGTGTGTCTCACTTGGGAGTCGACGAGCGACTGAGCTATTTTCGCACCCCCCACTCCAAAATCGTGAAAATGTATGGAAGGTGGGGATAACCTTGAAATTTCCTATATAAAGAGCGATAGCTTCGCGCGCGACTCACTTCTAATACGGCAGTTGTCCATGTTTAAGGTATTAGAATTAACTGAGCCCTGACGCCTGCCAGAAAGAATTTATAAATAATATATAATGTATTATATTTTATGATTCCCAATTTCCGGCTTGTCTTTCCACTCGAATAATTTAATATATTATATTTTCTGATTCCCAATTTCCAGTTTCAGGCTTGTCATTCCCCTCGAGTAATATTTTCAGTGCAGTCATCACAAGTCATCGAATAATTAGATGGCGGCGCGCGCCGTGCGAGGCATAGGAACGTGGGTGAGCAGCGAGAGTAGGCGAAACGAGGATCGCGGCGTGTTGTGCGGAGCGCCCGCGTTGCCGCAAACGATGTTTTTATTATGTACAGCGATAGTATATGTAGTGTAGTGTACGCTTTGCAAGTCATCACCAGGCGGCGCGCGCCGCGTGAGGTTTAGAAGAATTGAACGTGGGCTCGCTGCGATGCGGACCGCTCGCGAGTATGTCGCGAAAGTAGGCAAGACGAGGATCGCGGCGCAACCGGCTTTCATCCCGCTCGCGAATATGTCGCGAAAGTAGGCAAGACGAGGATCGCAGGGAGACTGGCTTTGATCCCGCTCGCGAGTATGTCGCATGGACGTGACTCACCCGCCGTCGTATCAGAGACGTATGACTTTTGTATATTGTGATGACATCATGTGATTAGCAATGCGTGTGTCGCTCATCGTAGTCGACTAGCGACTGAGCCGTTTTGGCACCCCCCACTCTGAAATCGTGAAAATGTATGGAAGGTGGGGATAATCTTGAAATTTCCTATATAAAGAGCGATAGCTTCGCGCGCGACTCACTTCTAATACGGCAGTTGTCCATGTTTAAGGTATTAGAATTAACCGAGCCCTGACGCCTGCCAGTAAGAATTTATAAATAATATATAATGTATTATATTTTATGATTCCCAATTTCTGGCTTATCATTGCCTTCGAACAATCATGACAAGGCGATGGTAGTACGTACGTACGTACGTACGTACGTCATGTCTCGGCCCAATCGCCTAGATAGGGAGCGATCGCGACCATGGCGAGGGCAAAGGAATCTCCCACAGAATGATCCAGATCCAGTGCCGGCGGTTCAACTCTGTATCCTGTGTCGACTCGGCTCTCTGTCTGAATTAAGTGAGCGATGAATGTACATTTTAAGAATGAAAATCTTTACTCGGCTTTTCGATTGATGGTGCACATTTTGTACACGACTCTAAACAATCAGTCGTTCGACGAGGTGTGTTACGCGACCCGCCTACACTGGCTGCTCTCCACGTCCGCCGACAACCTCGTCGAGCGCTTGTACGACGCGGTGCACCCGCGAGCGATAGCCGTCGTCGTGACGTACGTGTGTCGCCGGCTACTCGTCGATAATCCCACGCTAGTGTTTGGATCGGAAACCAACTTGCTGCCCGTCATGGTGTGTACGGTGGGAAGCGAGACTGTTTTATACGTTGACCTGTCGAAATTGTATCAGTTTACCGCTAGGTGTCGTCGCGTGCACATGCTGTGTCGCAGTGCCGATTTGCGCATCAACGGCTCGGACGCCCGCGTGAAGCACCACCCGGCCACGTCGTCGCCGTCCAACTGTCGCGACCTAGAGTCGCTTCTGCGACGCCTACGCCCTACCGGCACCGTATCGGGGGCGGCCGGACTCACTTGCGACGGTGAGAACGCGGTCGCCGCGGATCCGGCGCGAAACGTTCTAAAGGCCCTGAACGCAAACGTCGGTGTCGTCAATCTATTGTGGTATTTTATATTCGCACTCGAAGGTGCCTGCGGTTCCCTCAACAAACAATTGCCGTGTGGCGTATTGACCGTGTCTCGGCCGTCGCATTCGGTCGACCGTGGTGGTGGTGGTAGTGGTGGTGGTGGTGTTTACGGCGGCCCTCCGACGGCCACTCTCAAGAGGAAACCGATCGACCTATCCAATGGACTTGAGCGCCGTGAGCAAGAACAATAAAGTTTACCAACTCTTGAATAAATTGAAAAAGGTTCGGCGAATCAACGAAGCGGCGTCTACAATCTACGACGACGGGAACGATAACGCCACCTACTCAGACACGGAGGAGGAAGAGGAGTACGACGTTGACTTTGACCAGGCCTACGAAGACGACGTCATCGCCGCGGACGAGGCCGAGGACGACGCACAAGCCGCCGCATCTGCGCTACAGAGAGAAGACGCTTCTTGGGACGCGTTCACACTGACGCCCGAGGAACAGGCGCGTCTTTTGACCGTTCAATCACACATACTGTGGCTCAAACCGGGCAAGGTGCCCGCGCGCTATTCGTTCATAAAGACGGTCAGCGCCAAAACAACCCCGCAATACTTGACGACTCTCGTGTTTCTAATACACGCATTCTTAGAAGAGAGCGAGAGCCGTTGGCCGCAAAAGTGTCCGGTGATCGTGTTCGGTTCGATCGAGCCCCTAACCGCACTCGAACGATCCAAGTCGCTTCGCGCTCGGCTCACCAGAAGCAGAGCCGTTATGAAAGTTGTTTGACGACGACGACGACGACGACGACGACGACGACGACGACGTAAACGACCATGTCAGTGGTCAAACTGCGAGACTTGTACGCGCGCTTGGAAAAGTATTACATAGAATGCAACCGCACGCCCGCAGAGCTAAAGGCGCTATACCCGCCCGACGTTTACGCATTGTACTCGACCTCGATCGCGCCCGTCTACAATGTGGTGATTGTGCACAATTTTTTCTCCAGTAGCCGGTGGTTCACCAAAGAAGAAGTCAAAAAGAAGACGTTCGTAGCCGTCGTCTTTTTATTCGACGCGAAACACTACATTGACAACAACACCCACGCCGTTCACGGACTCTACAGCGACGACAGACGCAAGATTCTGTCGAGATATGCGATCATGGCTCGGAGGGCCGGCTTCGACGGGGAACTCGAGAAGCGCTACAAGCTGCTCGGTCTCAACGTATGGAACTCGTTAATGGAGAACCCGCTGCGGCGAAGGAAACAGTATGTTAAATTTAAACGGTTTATCGCTCAAGTGGAGAGTGTCAATCTACACAAGTGACTAAATTATACGTAAATGTAATAAAATATGTAATAAATCACGAGATGCGTACGATATACATGTGCTTTTCATTTCTAACCAGAACTAACCAGTGTGTCAGATGCGACGGGTACATTGTATACTTAATATTTTACTATAAACTATCTAAATAATATATATTACGACGCCCGACTCGAGCCCGGTGCGGCGCTCTTTCGAGAATTGTTTCTAGATTTAAAAGAAAAAAAGCCTACATCTACGTTACAAATGCGCAAAGATTGCGTCAAAAGTGATGTCGTCGAACGCGGTCAACGAGGACATGATGGCGGGCACGCGATTGACATATCGCCCGTCGCGAATCATTCGGTAAATTAGATCGAGGCTCAACGACGTCGGTTGGGCCTCGACGGCTGCGGCGGCGGTGTTGGTCATTTTCAAGCCGCGCACCCGGTTCAGCTCGCCGGTCAACCAGTGGGGGCGAAAATCCTCCAACTGACGACACACTGCTGCGTTTTGCCGCGCCACGTCGGCCAGACTGAGGTTGACGTCCAAGCGTCGCGGATCCAGGTTCTGGAAACTCAACACCTTTTCACTGCGCATTTTCAAGTACTCGTTTATGGCGTTCTGAAAACGTGTCAATTTTTTCGTCACGCGCGCTAGTAGGGTTTCGCGCACCGCCGTCCTGGACAGTAGCGTGCTCTGTTCCTCCAAGAAGGCGAGATACAAGTGCAGAGCTGCGATCTCGGCGCACTCGTTCACCGCGGTATTGTCTCGCGCCAGGGGATCGAACGACGGCACGCGCGGCAGGTGTGCGTACGCGTCGTCCATCATGCGGCTTATTACGACTAAAATCGATCGAATGCAGACAATCTACAATATAGAGCCCCCCACCCCAAGTTCCTTTCAAAATATACCAAAAGGTGTATGCATGTATCAATAAAACGACAATATTATATCATATTAGCATATTATATTTCTTTATTTAGCTCTACAATATATCGATACCTAATCTCTACATTCTTCATCGACCGTCGTCACCGCGGACAACCTATTCAAATACCAAAGCTCTACATCTTTGACGATGGGCACGAAATTCACGGACATGGCAAAGTTTTCGTCGAAAGAAATCAACACTGCGTGCGACACCTTCGCCTCGTAAACGTGCTTCAACATGACCGCGTACAGGTTCAATTGCATCGTATATTGCCAAAAGTTGGTCGACGGGTAATATTGCATGGGTTTGGCCGCCTTACTCCCACCGAACATATCGAACAACATCGTGCTACATTTCCAGTCGACAATGACCAAATCGCCGTGTTCGTCGCGCAGCAACAAGTCGGCCGTACCGGCAACGTTGTGTTTCAAGTCGACCAGGCGGCATTCGGTCTGCAGGGGCGTCCAACGATACCGCTCGAATAGTTGTTGCAACGCGTCCACGTCCAAGCGACCCTTGGTGAGACTATCAATCTCCTCTCGAACCTTGTCCCTCTCCAATGGAGTCGCATTCGACATGAACATCCTTTCGAGTAGCGCGTGCACGTCCTTGCCCAAAGTGACCTTGTCGTCCCATGTCCGCTTAATGTTGTCTTTGATGATAGTCGTGTTTTTGATAGGTAGCTTGGTCGTGACGTCGATGCCGCACGTGGAGTAGTACTTGTTGCGTGTCCATCCTGAGCTATTAACCATGCGGTCCAACACTTGTTCGCGATTGAACGGGAACACTTCCTTGACCAACGCGGATACGGACCGAGCGATCTTGCGACCCTGATACGTGTACACGTGAGAGACGTCCTCAAATCCGATGGCGGCATGCATACTTAACAACTTATCAACCACACAATCCATTTTCATAATTTAAAAAAAATACCGCGAGTACGTACTGTACGGGAGGAAGCCGTCGTTCAAATAAATGGTTTGATATTTAGCAAGCGTCGGTTATATATCTATCCCCACTCCCGATCCCGACACCGTTCATGTCACGTCACTGACTTTTACGAACACGGACATCGATGAGATTCTGTTGTACAATAAATTTGCTCTCGTACATGGCGATGGCGGACACGAGCCCCGCTCGCGCAATGTTCCGGGCAAAGTCGGGGTCATCCAGGAGTGTGGCGATGCGATCGCGAAATTCGATGAGACGTGTCCATGACATCGGTGCGGCGTCCAGATTCTCGATGGCGACGTGCAGCGGTGCCCGCGCCGCCTCGTTCGGCAGCGCCTCGACGAGAGCGGTCAAAAGGTCGGCTTTGTTGGTCGCGTGAAACATTGCGGTCGCCGCGTCTAGACTTATTCTATACTATACTATACGAGTATGGGTCGTCGGCCGTGTGTCATCGTTTACTCGATTCGCACGCACATGTCTCTCGCTTGCGTGTTGTTTTTGCACGGCACGTTGAGCAGCATTGAGGCGGGTCCGTGGAAAAAATTGTAGCGCTTGGAATGCGTGCCGGCATCGAGGCTGTGCTGGATGCCTCGCTCGGTGACCACACTCAGGAGGGGACCGTCGGCGCGATGTCGCGAGGCGTTCAAGTCCGAGTCGTACGCGCGAGCAATCTCAAGCTGCAGTCGTATGACAAATTCCACGTCGTATTCGTCCCGCGTCTCGGCCACCGGCTGCAATTTGCCCGTGACCCCGAGAAACTTGTAACGAAATCGCATCTCGTTCACCACGTCCATCGGTAAGCGTCGGTTCACCAGCGCCGTGGTGTAGTGCACCTCAACAGTTTCCGCGTCCACCAAGTCCTCGGCCAAGAGACGGTGGAGAAAGTCGTGCGTCGCGCTCGGTCCGTACGTATGCAGGTCCACCAGTAGCTCCGTATCTTGGACCACTAAACACTCGTAGTACAGCACCAATCCGCTCTCGATGAACGTGCGCAGCAATCGCGGTGTCACCATCAACCGGTGCCGGTGCACAACAGGGTTCCACAGGCGATCCATGCACGCTTTGACTTTCTTCTCCGTCTTGACGATGAACGCGTGCGCCTTGGCCGGATCAAGAACTGGTCGTCGCGACTCGGGCGACAACGGCGGGTACGACTTCATCGTGGCGTTGCGCGAGAACAGCACCGCGCCACTTTTGAGAATGTCGATAGTGTTGCGCGCCACGCGGCTCTCTGCTCGCAACCCTCGCAGAAAGCGCGCGTCTACGATGAAATTGACCGAGTTTTTCGTCGTATGCACGGTCATGCCGTAGCCTAGAGTCTCCATGGTGAACGCCTTGTCGTCATAGAGCGCAACGTCGGTCTCGCCGTCGTCATTGCCATCGTCGTCGTCACCGTCGTCGCCGCCGCCACCACCACCACCATCATCATCATTGTGCGAGACGCCGATATTGTTACCGGGCGCATATTTAATACTCAACGCCGATTGTTGTTGCTTTTCGAAAAAGTTGGACAGGACCAGACTCATAGGGCACCCGTCGTCGAGTTGAAAAGCGGCAAAGTGGGCCTCTATAGCGGACGCGGCGTCACGATCGAGACGCGTGAGTATATCGCGCACATCCAAGTCCATCCTTTTGCAGTACGCGACCAACGCTTTGAGAAAATGTCGGGCGACGTTCTCCTCGAGACCGAGTTTGGTCAGCTTTGAGAGCAACTCGACGTGCGAGCGCTCGTCAATCTCGACGAAACCCATGATTGCGTAACAATAGAGCCACGTTTCTAGTTTTCCGTAGAAAAATAAATCCGTGTAAACCACGCTGCGACGGTAGAAACAGACGACTCGCGGCAATATAGTAGTAGGCGTCGTCGTCGTCGTCGTCGTCGTCGTCGTCGTCGTCGGCGGCGGCTGCGGTGAATGTGACAAAGGCGAAGCTGGCGGCAAAGACGCTCCCGTCGCCCGCCACAGCGGTGCAGCCCGCGCTACGCGATCGGTCAGAGCGCCCTCGACGGTGCACCGGCCTCGGCACACGCGGGCCAAAATCGCCAACACGGCGGGCAGATGGTCGCAAAAGTAAATGGTTCGTCCGGCGAAATTTATAAAATGAACGCGCATAGTTATTATCGGCTCACACACACACAGATCGACGCGGAGGCCGGTGGTCGCTTTGTGACGTACGTCCGACGGGCACAGCGCTAGCGATTGACTAAATTTGTTTTTTTTTGTGAGGCCGTCGCCTCTTAGGCCCCGCTCCCCCCTCCTCTCCGTGCCTACCACAAATCATCATAATGACCGCGAGACTAGTGTTCAACTTTAGCTACGACACAGAATCGGGGTACACGGCGGAGAGCGTCGATACGACGCTGCACTACGAGAGACTCTTTCTCGACTACCGACCGGCCTGTTATGTCCTCGTTGAGGAGAACGGGGTGAGCGGCGGCGGTGGTGGTGGTGGTTTCTTGACGCCGAACGTCTTCAAACTCGCCGACCTCGTGCAAGACTTGCTGCAGGTGCAACACAAACAAGGCGCGTTGGCCGAGGACGTGAACTCGTACGTTTGCTACGCCACCGACATCATGCTGCGCGGGGAGCGTCTCAACTTTATCCAGTGTCTCGTCAACGACCTGGCGCTGGACGCGACTCCGGACTTTACGGGGCGACTGATGATCGTCGAGTTTTCCTCGCACTCGGCGTACAAGTTCGTCTACGGGTCCCTGAGAAACAACTGGCTTCCCTGGTACAAAGTGCTGCCCAACATTTGCGAGATCGAGCTGGCTATCCAAATATACAAGTCGGCTTTCGGCACGCCGATGGTGACGAAAGGCACGCCGCCGCACGTCGAGTGTCTCGGATTTCCGGTGACGGATCGTATGGATCTGTCCGAGCGTTTCCTACCCGTGGGGTTCTACGATACGTTCAACGGTACCGGCGCGTACACCAAACTTAACCTTCTGACAAGTAAACTGCCCGCGCTCCAGCAGATCTTGCCGGTGGTCTCCATCGATATAGAAACGATCGCGCGTTCTGTCCACGCGGTGCCCATGGGCACGACGCACGACGAGAAGATTTCCTCCATCGGTATGTATTTGCTCTACGGACAGATCCACGTACACGTGTGTCTGTATCTGAACCCTAGAGGCGCGGGCGACGCGGCGGCCGCCGAGTTTCAATCGAAGATGAATTCGAAATACAACGAAACCGACGACAGTGGGCGACCCCGCCGCACGTTCGCTCTGTTCCGAGGTTACGATACCGAGGCGAGCATGTTGGAGGCGTTTTGTGATATTTACTGTGACGGTGGCATCTTCCTCCTGGTGGACCTGCCGCGGCGTTATCCGCACGTGCTGACCGGCCACAATGTGATTGCGTACGACCTTCGCGTCATCTGGCGCCGCGGCATCTTCTTGCGCGTCGAACGTCTACTGCAGAGCGTCCGGCGAATCAAACACGAGCACGACGAGCTGCACCATCCCGAGTTCAACGACCTCGCCGTGGTGCTCGATCTCATGGTGATCGCGAAGCGTAACATGCTGTCGGATAAAGTGTCGCTCGCGGCCATAGCCGCCAATCGCCTGCGCGACGAGCACGTCGCCAAGATGGATCTCGACTCGTCGATCATCCGTCGCATATACGCATACGGCGTGTCCGCGTGCCACTCGGAAGAGGCGAGCGCCGACTTTGGCAAGGTGTACAGAGTGTCGTCCGCGCGACCGACGTACTCGTCCGACGGCAACTTTGACTTTACCGACATGCGAGTGGACTCGGTGCACCTAAAGCGACACCTGTACAACGACGTGCAGCTCAGCGACACGGCCGAGCTGATGCCGCGCTTGGAACAAGTGTTGACGTACAACATTCAAGACACCATCACCGTCACGCGGGTGTTGCTCGAGTCGGACGTGCTCTCGCTCGTGATCGACTTGACGGCCCGCTTTTGCCTGGGCGTCGAGGCGAGCGGCATGTGCGGCAACAGCCGCCGCCTGGCATCGTGTCTCGTCCGTAATGGACTCGAGAGCGGCACGTTCGTCGCCACTCGGCCCCCTCGCACGCCCATTTCTCTCGACCTCTATCACTCGTACTCGAGTCAGGTAGGCGGCGGCGGCGGCGGTGGCGAGGATGGAGAGGAAAGAAAAGAAGCAGGCTTTCGACGGACCGCACGAATCGTCGGTCTCGGCACCGGCAACGACAAGGCTTACCAAGGGGCATTGAACTATGCGCGAGATCAGTCCTTTTTCAGCAATGTCGAATCGTTCGATTTCAAGAGCTACTACCCCAATCTCACCTGCTTCCTAAACTTGGACTCGACCAATTGCACCGTCATCACCGCCGAGTTTGTTCGGTCGCTGTCGCCCGCGACGGTGGCCGTCCTGGAACGATGCGTGCGCGCCGACATGCTGCGGCTGTTCGCGATGCAGGATCCGCACGTGCACACCGAGGAGCTACTCACGCCGGGCTACCGAGGCCGCGAGATTGGACACTGTCTGTGCTGGGAGGACATGTGCGCGCTGGGTGGCGGCGAGCCGGTGTTGGCCACGTTTCACTTGGACGAAACGCCGCGTGAACGGTTCATCGGTCGCGTGCTGACCGGTCTGCTGGCGAAACGGCGGCAGTTACAAGAGGCGATGCGCGCGCCCACCACCTCGGCCACGGAGAGGCGCATTTTGGACTCGCAACAGCTCGGCACCAAAATCATTCTCAACTCGGTGTACGGCGTGACGGGCTGCTCGGCGTTTCTGTACGCGCACATTCCCGCCTCGGCCGCGGTGACCCTGTTCGGACGCAAGTTTCTGACCGTGTGCGCGCGCCTCGCATGCACCTTTTACGCCCTCGCTCGAGAAACCGACGTCGACGACGACGTCCGCGCGTGGTACGAGGACGAGTTGAGATATCTTACGACTTGGGCCGTCAATTGCTCCAGTCGAAAGGCGGGCGAACGCCCAGTCATCTCCACCACCGCCACCACCAACGACGATCGCGGCTGTGAATTCGAAACGGCCACCGAACGTAAGCGACGTTGGCCGTTTGCCGACCTCGTGTGCTACGCGGACACGGACGGACTCAAGTTTTACAATCCGGCGAACGTCGACGCCGGGGTTATATTGAAACGCGTCAATGACGCCATCTCGTTCACGAAGCATCTCTCGCTGGCCATGGAGCAACGCCACGACCATGTCATGATTTTGACGAAGAAAAAGTACGCGTATTGCGATGACGACATCGAAACGGGCGGCATCGTGGGTCACGTGGGCTACGAGCGGCACGCCAATGTGGTGGTGAAAAATATTCTGACGGGCGTGGTGCGCGTCTGTTGCGAGAGCGTCGCCGCTGACCCTTTGCACGTGATATTCGACATATTCGGGTGTTTGCGTGCCACCAATCCGTGTCTGCTGTACGAACGGGTCAAGCTGAACCGCCACGAAAACGAGAGCACCCTGCAGCGTTACATCGACTCGATCACCAAGGATTACAAGGGAGACGTCAAAACTATGCTGTTGCTTGACAAGAAAGGTGACGTCACGCGGGATATGTACGAACCGCTGGCCGCGTGGTCGACGCGCCCGAGACCGGCGAATCTCGCCAAGTTTATACGCAAGTTTCACAAAATCATCGAACGACTCTTGATGACGGCGCGCTGCCGACACAAAACTCTGAGCGACGCGCGCATGGAGAAACCTCTGTTGATGTACGCCGCCTACCACGTCTGGTTGGACGACCCGCGCTGCAGGGCGGCCAGTAAAATTGCCCCACTGGTGGAATTCGTGCGCCCTCATTTCAAGCGGTACAAAAAGCTCGCCCGGCTACGTCTGACATTGGAGGACGCCGTGGACTGCCACGGGACGACACTGAAGAAACGCTCCGGCGAGTATGTGAACGTCGTTCGAAAGTTGATATAGATTTTCGTCTACAGCGCACACGCAGCTCACGCCTTGCGCGCCGCGACGCAGTCTCAATTATGATACGCAACCTCTTGTCCGCAAACTATTATTATGTGTATTAAATTAAATTGTGTCACTGGCACACTGTATTTTGTTGTTTTATTAAATCTGGCCTCGGACCCACTCCTGAATGTGTGTGTTGTCGTAGTCGTTGGTTGCCGCAGTGCGACTCCCAATCTGTAAGATATCACTACATAGAACACGCAACGGGTTCTGCGCAGCGACGCGGGCCGCCCGTGCTTCTGTACATCAGCCGCAAAAAAAAAAAATAATTCAATTGTTTGTATCAAGAGTATATTTTAAAAAAAAGTTGTGTATAATGTAGCATTTAATATTATATTATTCTATCTAATGCTAATTAAAATTATTGCAAATACAAAAAAAAATAAAATATATTTAAAAGCTAAATAATATTTACATTATATAAAGTTATACCTAAATTTAAAACAACATGCGTCTAAAAACTCCGCATCACTGCCTTCTTGTGTTATGGTACCCAGAAGGCTGGGCCCGGGCCGCAATCGCTCTAGCGGTAACGTAAAGATGAACGACTCCAAACAGTGTGTGCTGATGTTCATCGTTGTCGCATTTAAATCGAGGCAGATCGATGGCGTGAGCAGTGTCATACGTAGAAATTGATCTTTTTGTTACTGAACAGGGCCCAGAAACCCGTCATCCAAGCCAGTAGATCAGGCTCAAACTGCATGTTTTCGTAGAGGCGAATGTTGATATGGCATTCTTGATAAAGGGATATCGCCTTAAAGACGAGACTCTGACACTCGAGGCGGACGATCCGGTATTCTTGATAAAGGGATATCGGAAGATATATTGACGAGACTTCAGATGACTCCACAGCCGGGCCGCAATCGCTCTCGCGGTAACGTGAAGATGAACGACTCCAAACAGTGTGTGCTGATGTTCATCGTTGTCGCATTTAAATCGAGGCAGTACGATGGCGTGAGCAGTGACATACGTAGAATTCCAGTTTCAACCTACACGTTTTCGTAGAGGCGACATAGCGACGAGCTCATCGACAAATGCCCCCCCCCATTATTGCCGACGAAGGCGAAGCGTATTCCCATCATACACTTGATCGTCTTCTGAGATCACCTCGTCCACCAACCGTTGTCCGTTGTCGGACTCGCCCAATGGATTCCTGTCCTCGACACTCGACGACGGGGAAGGTGCGCCCGGATCGTCTCGTCTGTCGTCGTTGTCGTTGCGGTTCGTCGGCGGCTGTGGTAGTAGGCTCGGTTCAGATCCGACTTCGTTGTCGCCGGGCGATGCGCTGTATGCCGGCGGCGGTGTTCGACGTAACGGCGACGTGTCTCTGAATCTGTCCGGACGCAATCGTAGGGATTGTCGCAATAACTCTGTGACATGGCCCATCGAGTTTCCCCTATGCTGCTCGAAGCGGGCGACGCGATATTCTTGATAAATTGATATCGCCATATCGACGAGACTCAGATGTCTCCACAGCCGGGCCGAAATCGCGTGCGGTAACGTAAAGACAAACGCCTCCAAACAATATGTGCTGATTTTCACCGATGTCGAAGTCAAATCCAAGCATATCGATGGCGTGAGCAGTGTCATTCGCAGAAACTGATCTTTTTGTTGCTGAACCGGGCCCAGAAATCCGAGCCAGGCCAGTAGATCAGCCTCCACCTGCACGTTGTCACAAAGGCGAAAGCAGTATGGCACGTGATCTTCTTGGCCGATATCAATTTTGAATCCAATTTTTTTGAAAAATAAGGAATCCGTCAAGAACGGCGAATCCAACATATCCGAGATTCGGATCGTCTCCATCCTTTTTCGCAGTTCCATGTGTCTCTGAAACGTAGCCATGATGATTGTTGGCGGATGGATACACACGGAACACACTGACGGATGGTTGTTGGGTAACGGTTAGTCGGTGACTGTGAGCATATGGCAAACGACGCGAGTATTTATACACCCGGCTCCCTTCCCCCCCTCCGCCGCCCCGATCTATAGCGTACGAATGAAATCCGAGCCTCCGCAGCCGAAAGTCGTCTTCCGATACTTGTTTGTGTGATCGGCCGACGGTAGGTACATGCTGTGTAATATACAATAGGAATATCTACTAATTCTAATCGCGCAGATATCCTGTTTCCGACTGATTTACGCCATTATATATATCGTGAGGGCATGCGGATATCCTGTTGCCTGCCATTCCAGGAAACAGGAAACCGTTAATGCCGCGTCTGACTGACTTTGATCGCCTGCTCGCGAGTATGTTGCATCATCATCGCATAAAGTTTCGTTAATTAGAGACTTTTTTCGCTCTTCGCAGTCGAGGAGCGATTTGCGGCGACGCGGTGTTTTCTTTTTCATTGGTCACGTCATCTGTAAAAAAACGTGTTTTCGGCCAACATGAACATTCTCAACGAGCGCAAGCGACAAATAAGATGACAACGTGTAACGTGGTCATTTTCGTACCGGGACTGGGCGGTAGCCAGTTGAAGTTGGATCGATTGCGAATCTATCCGCCGAGCATCAAAGAAGCTCTCGCGGGTAGTCTCGATAAAAATAAAATTCTCGCCCTGGACTCGGACGTCGAGGGTGTCGTCGTCGACGACGAGGTACGCCTCAACGACGACAACGATGACGACGACGACCAAGGCGCGCTCTCAAAATTGACAGCGGACGCGGTGCTGATGAAATACAAAGGCCACAGCGTGTACGACAAACTGGAGCATGGG
The DNA here is from genome assembly GCA_036365455.1 of Macrosoma leucophasiata. NCBI lineage: Eukaryota > Metazoa > Arthropoda > Insecta > Lepidoptera > Hedylidae > Macrosoma > Macrosoma leucophasiata. The sequence goes on along the minus strand of JAWQUS010000014.1, from coordinate 5,695,872 downwards.
CTGCGATGGGCCGGTTTCAAGCCCGTCGCCGAGCTGCTCCACAACGGCAAAGATAAAAAGACAAAGAAGACGCGGCCCGCGTTGCGAGGCGGCCGAGTTGCGCGATTCTACACCTTTCTACCATGGAATTGGATGTTGAGTTTGGACAAGGCGGTCGAGGATATGGACGCGTTTGTCGATCGCGTAGTGGCGGCGGTGGCCGAGGCCGCGACCGGGACGATCGTAACGATAGACTTGACGCTCGTGGCGCACTCGGCCGGTGCGGAGGTGTGCGAGATGTTCGCGAGTCTCGGGCGCCACGGCGACGCGGTGCGCAAGATTATCGCGGTGGAACCGGCCACCGTCCGCTGCGATGAGACGCGAGCGCTGCTCATGGAAGGCAGGTTTCCCGCCACACAGATCCTAGGATTTAGCCAGGCCCAGCTGTGGCGGTTGATGAACCGGCCCGAGTGCACGGTCCTGTATCAGCTGTTGCCTCTCGATGTGCTCGAGCGGTGGCTGGACTTGGTGTACGCGCCGCAAATCGACCGAAATCGCGCTACGGCCGCAGTGCGACTGTTGCGCGAGGCGCGCGCTAATTTTCGCGGGGACGTGGAGCGGGTCGCTCTGGTGCGCCCCTACGACTCTACGCACACGCTGCCGATGAACACGCGCATAATATTCGTCGACTCGAACAAATCGCACGCATCCGCGTTGACGGACCCGCGGATCGTCTCGCTCATCATGGCCGAGTTGCCATTCGATGACGGCGGTCATGTGGATAACGAAGTCGCCGATACGGCACTCGCGACGATATAGACGGAAAAATGAAACACAACAAGAACACGTTGCTTCCTCGCCGCCTGCGAAGAAGCAAAGCGACACGCTTCTTCGATGAACGAAACGTTGAGCCGTACGAAGTCACGTCACGGGCGGCGCCGTAAACAAACACAACGATGATCGGTAAGAAGGCCACCCTCCTCCCCCCTCCGTTCTGAATATGTCGGCGACCAATGTAAAGTCGGTCGTGCGCGTATCGTTGGGTGAATTGTCAACGATCAGACCTTTCGTCCGATCTTTCAAGAGCTTCTCGTGGCCGTGTTGCGAATACGAATTTCGACTGACGCTGTCGTTTGAATTTTTCGACACCGAGTGTCAGGCTACGGTGGGTCTCACCGAGGTGCACCTGAAAAATGTTGACCATCTGTCGTGGCTGTTGAAGCCGCTGACGAATAACATTCAGGCGACTGAAACGGAAGCGTCGTGCAACCACAAACATACATTACTGGCCGACTATCGGTCGGCTGCCGTGTTCGAGATCGTCGTGAAAGACAATCGATTCAAATGTTGACGTCGTCACGCACGTAATGAAATAAGATGGTCCATTCTAGTTGCCGCCTAAGTGGTAAGCCGAAGAACAAAATTCAAATCTCGCTAAAGCGGCAGGCCTCGAGGAACGCGAAGGACAATAAACGGCGCCAGACAAAAATGGCAAGCAACGGCGTGCAAATCGTGTGGACGCCCAAAGTACGATTGTTTAGAGAGATTTTGAACGATATTCAGTCTTCCATGATGAACGATGTCAGTTTGTCGACTTCGCCATGTATGACGCCATTCAAAATCGACGGCAACGCTATAAATGTGCTCATACTTTGGTTCCAAGACCAACTGAGCCGCGTGCTGGCCAAGGTGAACAAGGTAGCCATGATTCGCTCGCGTCTATACGATCCCATCGAGAACGAGCTGGTCCGGAGACGCCGCGGCTCGACGCTGTCCGGCCATATACTCATGAAGAGGGACCTAGCGAGCATCGTCTCCATATGTGGGCATCGGGAACCGGTTCTCGCTTTCTATACGGACGACAAGATCTCGTCGGGGATGAAGTGGTCCGGAAGAGGCGCTGCGGATCAACAGAGTCGAAATGTTGCGGATCGACGACGGCCGACCGTAAAATCATGAAGAGGCAAGCATCCACCTGGCGAGCATCGTCTCCGTATCACCTTTTTCAATACAGACTAATCACCCTAAAATGAGGATTTTTTTTTTATCCAACCAATAAACTGTTTATGCGTCGAGATTCGATCATGTCTAGGTTTACCAGTGCGAGTCTCCTGAGCTTGTTCAATCGCCGCGCGATTCTCGCTTTCAATACAGGCTATTCACCCTAAAATGAGCATTTTTTTCCCAAAAAAAATTTTTATGTATCGACATTCGATCACGTCTCGGTTACTAGTGCGTGCCGGTTCTCTTCTGCGATCCTAGTGAAGGTTTGATTTTTCAGATTAAACACTTGATTTTCGAAAGAGCGCAGACGACGCGCATAGGATGCGCACAGACCTTCGTCAACGTCGGTGCTGCGATACAAGCGTCGTCGGCGCTCTAGCAGACGAACCGCCAGACGGACGAGTTTAGTGTGGAGGCGCGAAAAGATTTGATGACGGAACAATGCATCACCGTACTCCACGACCGGGAGTTTTTTTATGAGCGCGCCGTTGATGGATGCGACCAAGGTCGGCGGCAGACGGGCCGGCCGTTCGGCTTCCAGTCGCATCGCCGCCACTAGCAATTCGGGATCTCGCAAATTGTACAAGTTTCGGGTGACATTCTCAAAGTCCTCGGCGGCGGCCATACGGCGACCACACCTTATTTTAGTGTGAGAAGATCAGTTAAATAAAAAAATTGCATTCAGTAATACAAAAATTTATTCAAATACAAATTATCTGTAAGACATAAAACAACAGGTTTATTATAAAAGTAAAATTACATTATTACATTGTCCAGTATAAAACATCACTACACAGAGATCTCTTCTAGGCAATCAGAATTTTAGGATAGTGTTTTATAAATATAATATACATGGGGGGCATACCAAAAAAAAAAACAAAAAAAAAACAAAATACAATTACACAATAACTTAATACGTAGTAGACACCGAAGATAAAAAAAATAGAAAATTAGGGCTTTCTTATTATAAAAGTAAAATTACATTATTACATTGTCCAGTATAAAACATCACTACACAGAGATCTCTTCTAGGCAATCAGAATTTTAGGATAGTGATTTATAAATATAATATACATGGGGGCGTACCAAAAACAAAAAAAACAAAATACAATTACACAATAACTTAATACGTAGTAGACACCGAAGATAAAAAAATAGAAAATTAGGGCTTTCTTATTATAAAAGTAAAATTACATTATTACATTGTCCAGTATAAAACATCACTACACAGAGATCTCTTCTAGGCAATCAAAATTTTAGGATAGTGATTTATAAATATAATATACATGGGGGGGAGGCGTACCAAAAACAAAAAAACAAAATACAATTATACAATAACTTAATACGTAGTAGACACCAAAGATAAAAAAATAGAAAATTAGGGCTTTCTCTTCCAGGCAATCAGAATTTTAGGACAATGTTTTATAAATATAATATACGAGTACATGGGACGTACAAAAAAAAATACATTTACACAAATTTTAACTTAATAGCTAGTAGACACCGAAAATAAAAAAAATAGAGAAATAGGGCTCACTTATTGTCACTATCACTAATTGTCACTTGCACTAATTGTCACTTGCACTAATTGTCACTTGCACTAATTGTCACTTGCACTAATTGTCACTTGCACTAATTGTCACTATCACTATTATTGCCGTCCGGCTGCGGCCGCACCGGCGAGTACGAAGGCGAGTACGAAGGCGAGTACGAAGGCGACGGTCCTTGTTGTGCGTGTGGTCCTCTGTCGCCTTCGTCCAACACCGGCGAGTACGAAGGCGACGGTGCTTGTGCGTGGGCCGCACGCAAGCGCATAAGTATTCTTAGCGCTAGCGGGTCGTCCACTTCGTCGCGATCTTCCTCGTTCTGTGGCTGAGGCGACGGCGCCGGCGCGTACCCAGTCGTTTGCCTTTGTCTGCGCGCGGTGCGCGGACGCCTCAGCACTCCCGGTCCGGGTTCAGGGTCACTCGATCCGTCGCCTTGTGGAGTGTACAGCCCGATCCCGGGCGTGTTGAGCTCCGCTGTCCCGCCGAGGATGCCGACGGCGGCGGCAAGATGACCGAACAGGAGGTGTTGCTGTTGTTCGGTTCCATACCGCCTCTGAGCGACGCAATATTCGTAATACTTTTGTACTGCCAGCCTCACGAGAGCGAGGTGCCTCCACGCTCGAATCGTAGATTCGGCACTCAGGTCACACAACATCATTTCGACGGCGGCCGTTCTCATTACTATTGTCACCCCATGTTGTGTGCCTAAGCGCGACCACGACTCGCCGCGGCGCACCATCAGCTCCATGAATGCGTCGAACTGCTCCTCCAACGTTCCTGCGAACCCCATCCACGCGAGCAACGCACTGTCAATTTCAATTTGATCCCGGTCAGATAAAAAGTATGGGACGGCGTCGTCGTCGCCGTGTCTTATCCGAAATCCCAACCGAGACATAAACTGCGTCACTGACAGTGCCGGTGCGCGGATGAGGTCCCGAAGAGGTAGCGCAGCCACCGCTTGGCGAAGGTGGTAAAAGCGGCTTTCATAAGTTTGCGACATTATTGGTACTTTCGACTGACTGGAACGTTAATAGCAATAATCACACGCGGAGCGGTTGATGAATACTGACAAGCTCCAGCCTGAAACAAGAATATATATATGGTCAAGTCGGCGAGTGGTGGAGGGGATCGGCCAGAAAGGGGGGAGGTTCGGCGAGGGGGTGAGCGGGGGGAAACGGGGCGAGGGGGGATGTGGAGGGGGGGGGGAGGCCTTCCTCGCCTCCCCCACCCCCGTCCCCGTGCCCGTTCTGCTAATCCCGCCCCCCCGCTCATTCTCCCCTCGCCGAACCCCCCTCCCCCTCCCCCCGTGATCCCCCCTCGCCCCGCGGGATTAGCAGAACTATTATTGCACCGTGGGTGGCAAGTATCCTGTTTCCTGCTGATACATTACATTGTATAAACGGAATGTAAACTATTATGGCGCACCTACTTAGACTAACGATATAGAGCTACGTATTTAAACACTAAAGTAGAAGAAATAATAGAGAAAAATGAACGAAACTTTCGAAAATACCCCTGTACGCTACTGGTTTTGTATGCAGAGTGTGCAACTTCAAATCATTACAACTCCAAACAATAACGGGTGGTAATTTTTTCCCTATATCTATTACAAAATCCTCGTCAAAGTCAATCCCATCTGAGGCAGAGTCATATTTAAAATCATGTATGTAACAATGTGAAATTGACTTTGAATCCATTTTCATACACAGGAATGATATTATGAAAAGTTTTAACTTTTGGAATGTCAAGAAAACCGCGGACCTATGGGGGTTTACGTGTATCGGGATGGAAACCGAACCGGAACACATTGGTAAACAGTACTACAGACCACTGGTTATCTTCCCAGAGCAAATGTACGCGAGTCCACTCTTAAAATAAATCATTAGACGTTTCGTATAATGAATCGAATGGTCATAGCGAATAAGCCCCCCTCCCCCCTCCCAGTACTAAAACGGAATGTATTAGAATAACAAAGCCCAATGTTTTTACAAATATGCACGAGTACACTCTAGTAGTCAAAGTATATTTGATGCCTGGAGGAGTCGCAAGATGCGTTAGGTATATTTCGCTATTTACCTGCGGCTTTTGACTGCGTTGAATATGTGACATTGATCAGAAAGCTACACCACTATAGTATTGGAGGGCGCGCTCTGAATTTTCTCACCTCTTATCTGTGTGGTAGAATTCAGAGTGTGTCGTTATTAATGGTAAGAATTCTGGTGAGCCAAGATCAGTCCCGATGGACTGGTCACTCAAAGATCAGTTTTAGGGCCCTTCCTGTTCCTCGTCTACATATATCACTTGCCTTACTTTGTACAAAATAAATAATTAGACGTTTCGTATACAGTCGTTTCGTGACAATCGTAACCAGTGCTCTTTTATAGTCGACCGTAGTAGCATACCCCAGAGAGCCTCTATGGCAAAGAACTTAACGTGTGATGTCTTACCGTACCTCTGTGTCAAACTCGACACATTGAAATAAAATTATTTTTACGGATTTATCTCGCGTATATTAAACTAAAATGATTTTTAAAATCAACCCGACGTTTCGGTCGTTAAGGGTGTCACAGATAAAATCAGTAACATTTTAAAAAAGAATTCCATTAAAACAGTTTTCAAACCATATAAAAAGATTCATCAGTATTTAAGACCCATTAAAAGTAATATTCCATTACAAAATTCTGGCATTTATAAATTAGATTGTGATTGTGGACTCTCATATATTGGTCAAACGAAGAGAGCTGTATCCACCCGCGTTAAAGAGCACATTGCTGATGTCAAAAACCGAAGAACAGGGAGGTCTGCAGTCTGTGAACACATAGCGGATAAGCCGAACCATTACATCCGGTTTGATAAAATTCAAATACTCGCTAGAGAACACAAACCCATTCCACGAATGGTACGCGAGGCTATTGAAATTAAAAAACACCCAAATTTCAATAGAGAAGATGGATGGCGATTATCAACATCATGGGATCCCATACTTAGCAAGATTAAATCCCAGCCGCAGCAGTCTGCAAGACCTCAAGATACCATAAGTAATTATTGTGTTAATCCTGAACGCTACGCAAGGCGTTTACGAAATCGATGGAGGTAGCTACATATAATTTTTTCAAACTTCTGTCAGACAAATGTCACCTCAGTCTGCCCGGGACCACGGAAGCTGAAAAGCGACCGAAACGTCGGGTTGATTTTAAAAATCATTTTAGTTTAATATACGCGAGATAAATCCGTAAAAATAGTTTTATTTCAATGAGTGTAGCTCGCGAAAACCTAAGAACATATCAAACTCGACACGTTACAATACTGATATAGGCATACGGAATACCATTTCGTGCAATTAACACGGTTTTATCTCAACACGAGGCATAACAAGTAGGAATGGTCGTAACGAATAAGGCCCCCCAGTACTAAAACGAAATGTGTAAGAATAACAAAGCCTAATGTTTTTACATGCAATGAAAACCCCACATAGATAACTTGTAGAAATGTCATATTTGCAAAAAATATCCCTGAAGGTTGCTGATTTGTATGCAGGACATGCGAGGTCAAATTGTTGCAATTAGCTAGGCTAAGGTACATTGTGGGTGGCATATCTAGTCACGCAGATATCCTGTTTCCTACCTGTGTTGGAGGACGGGGAGGGGAGGGGGGAGAGGGGGGGGGGAGGAATCACAGGACAGGTGAAGGGTGGTGAGAGGGGGGGTTGGGGGGAGGGTAAATTAGCTAGTTTTTTACTCGCGTCGTGGGTGGCATATTTAACATACGCAAATATCCTGTTTACTGCCGTTCCAGGAAACAGAATATCTATGTGGGAGGAGGGGAAGGGAGGGGGGGGGAGGAAATCTTAGGAGAGGTGATAGGGGTGGTGAGAGGAGGGTTGGGGGGGGGGGGAAGGGAAAAATTAAACAGTCTTTTCTCGCGTCGTGGGTGGTTTATTTACTAATTCCTGCTGATTTACGTCATTCCGCGAGCATGTGAGATATCAGCTTTCCGCTAGGATGAAAACAACTCGCGCAAATATTTTGTTTCCTGCTGATTCAAGGAATTTTGCGCGCATGTGAGATATCAGCTTTCGGCTAGGATGAAAACAAATCGCGCAAATATCCCGTTATATCCAGCATCAAAACTATAAAAGCATAACCATTCTCAATCAGTCCATTACAACTCGCAGTCTCGGACGCACATATACGAGTAGTTCAGAAAAATGGAAGCCATAAAACTCAACAACAGGATCGCCGCCGACTACCTGCGACGTTTGCACCGCAGCATCATGGTCCTTTTCAAGCAGGACCGCACGTACACGAACGTGCTCGAAGAACGCCTCTTTTTGATGTGCGTGTTCTTGGCGTACGAGCTGGGCGTGTACGAAGAATCCAAAGGAAAAACAAAATTTATTAATGTCACCCTTTTGAGCTGCCCGCCGATAAGAAGAGGATCATTCAAGCCCCGCGCCAAATCTCGGACATTGTCGTGCTGCGGAGTGACCGCGCCCTGCGACGTGATCTACAATCATTATGAAATCGGTCACGGCCGCGTCGACAGGACAAAGTGTTTCGTTTGCAAGAAAAGCAAGACCCTCTGCAAACGGGACAGTACCTGCAGCGATTCGGACCCGCAGCGAGTGGACGATGAGTTTGTCGGGAAAATGCGCGTGTTCACCGACACGCTCTTGGATCAGGGCTTGACGTTGGCCAAAGTGGTCACCACAAAAAATCGCACTCGTCACATGGATGCCTACGTCCCGCCGAAATGGGACCTCTGGTGGCAGTTAAGAAAAAAAATGAAATCCGAAGACATCCATTTGAAAAAAGAGAGTAATGACGATTGGTCGACCTTTCTTATTGGCGTGCCCACGGAGTACCGGCTGGCATCACCATCCATGGCGAGCGCACTGGCCACACCCTTGCACGGACTGTCCGCCGATTTATTTTCGCCGTCGACCGTTCCGATGGAACCAAACGCGAACGAGACGACGACGACTACGACGACGGCGGCGACCGCAGCGACGACCGCACAGATGGAGGAGGCGACCGCACAGCTGGAGGCGACCATCGATAGTATGGTAGCGGAACATGACATGAACATGACATCTTGTTTGCATCTGCCCAACTACGAGTATGAGTCGGTCGAGGCCATAGCGACCGCCGTCTCCGCCGATATCGCCGACTGTGAAATGGAGCCGATCGCGCACGACCACGTCGGCGACGGGGTTGCCGCCGAAACTTTTGCCGTCGCGAACGTGACGACCACAGCGGCATCGCCCGGGACGTTGATGGACGCGGCCAGCATAGAAAGAGCACTGATAGCGGCCACGAGTTCACTCGAGACGTCCAATTCGGAAGCGGCGACGGCGGTGGAAAGGGTGACGATGGAAGAACGTACGCACGGATCCGAAATGTCGCCGACGTTGGCCGAGATGTTAGGGGCGGGGACACAGATTGCTTCTTTCGGTAGCACACCCTCCGATCCATCATCACGCATGGTAGAAGCGGAGACGGCTATGGAGCACGCTCCCTGTACAACGTGGACCGAAGCGGCCAACTATGTAGAGTCGGCAGATACGACGGCGGCGGCAACGGCGGAGACGACGACGGCAACGGCGCCGACCACGTTCACGTTCGAAGCGGTGACGCCGGTGGTTTCGGCGTCCGGATGGGAAGAGGAAACGTACGAGGCGCGCGTGCTGAGCGAACTCGCCGAATACGTGTATTGCACCATGGACATGAGTACGGTCAGAAGCGAACTGGCGAATATTGTGATGTACTCAAAAAGATCAAATATTCGTCTGTCGGAGGACGTGATGGTAATGCTGGATGCCATCGTGCAATACGAACTCGCCGACTCGTATCTCGGCCCTCTCCAGCCTTCACAGATCCGTTTCGATCATGCGAGAACGATAATGGCGCGGCTGTGGCCGTGGTTCGTATGGTCGCGAACGTGACAACCGCAGCGATGACGAACGAGACTCTCGCCACAATCACCAAGGACAACTCCCGTCCAGATGGGATGAGAATACGTGCGATGAGAATTCGGAAGCGGCGACGGCGGTGGAAAGGGTGACGATGGAAGAACGTACGCACGGATCAGAAATGTCGGTGACGTTGGCCAAGACGATAGAGGGCGGGGACACAGATCGCTTCGTTCTATAGTACGCGTTCAATATGCGACGTTTGCACCGCAGCATCATGGTCTTCTTGAAACAAGAACACACTTGCACAAACATGCTCGAAGAACGCCTTTTTTTTGATGTGCGTGAACTTGGTGTACGAGCTAGGCGTGTACAAAGACTCGAAAGGGGAATCAAAGTTTATAATTGCCACTATTTGAGCTGCCCGCCGGTAAGAAGAGGATCTTTCAAGCCCCGCGCCAAATCTCAGATATTGTCGTGTTGCGGCGTGATCGCGCCCTGTGACGTGATCTACAATCATTATGAAATCGGTCACAGGACAGGACAAGGTGTGTTTCGTCGGCAAGAAGAGCAAGACTCTCTGCAAACGTGTTCGAAGAACGCCTCTTTTTGATGTGCGTGTTCTTGGCGTACGAGCTGAGCGTGTACGAAGAATCCAAAGGAAAAACAAAATTTATAAATGTCACTATTTGAGCTGCCCGCCGGTAAGAAGAGGATCTTTCAAGCCCCGCGCCAAATCTCAGATATTGTCGTGTTGCGGCGTGATCGCGCCCTGTGACGTGATCTACAATCATTATGAAATCGGTCACAGGACAGGACAAGGTGTGTTTCGTCGGCAAGAAGAGCAAGACTCTCTGCAAACGTGCTCGAAGAACGCCTCTTTTTGATGTGCGTGTTCTTGGCGTACGAGCTGGGCGTGTACGAAGAATCCAAAGGAAAAACAAAATTTATAAATGTCACTATTTGAGCTGCCCGCCGGTAAGAAGAGGATCTTTCAAGCCCCGCGCCAAATCTCAGATATTGTCGTGTTGCGGCGTGATCGCGCCCTGTGACGTGATCTACAATCATTATGAAATCGGTCACAGGACAGGACAAGGTGTGTTTCGTCGGCAAGAAGAGCAAGACCCTCTGCAAATATGCTCGAAGAACGCCTTTTTTTGATGTGCATGAACTTGGTGTACGAGCTAGGCGTGTACAAAGACTCGAAAGGGGAATCAAAGTTTATAAACGTTACCCTTTTGAGCTGCCCGCCGGTAAGAAGATGGATCTTTCAAGCCCCGAGTCAAATCTCGGATATTGTCGTGCTGCGGAGTGATCGCGCCCTGTGACGTGATCTACAATCATTATGAAATCGGTCACGGCCCCGTCGACAGGACAAAGTGTTTCGTCGGCAAGAAGAGCAAGACTCTCTGCAAACGTGCTCGAAGAACGCCTTTTTTTTGATGTGCGTTTACTTGGCGTACGAACTAGGCGTGTACGAAGACTCGAAAGGGAAATCAAAGCTTATACACGTTACCTTTTTGAGCTGCCCGCCGGTAAGAAGATGGATCTTTCAAGCCCCGAGCCAAATCTCGGATATTATCGTGCTGCGGAGTGACCGCGCCCTGTGATGTGATCTACAATCATTATGAAATCGGTCACGGCCGCGTCGACAGGACAAAGTGTTTCGTCTGCAAGAAGAGCAAGACCCTCTGCAAACGGAAGAGTACCTGCCGCGACTCGGCCGCGCACCGAGTGGACGCAGAATTTGTCGGGAAAATGCGCACGTTCACCGATACGCATTTAGACCAGGGCTTGACGTTGACCAAAGTGGTCACCACGAAGAATCGCACTCGTCACATGGATGCCTACGTCCCGCCGAAATGGGACCTCTGGTGGGAACTAAAAGAACAGAATGAAAGCCGAGGATATCCATTAAAAAAAAGAGAGTAATGACGATTGGGGTCCACCTTTCTGATCGGCGTGCCCAAGGAATACCGACTGGCATCACCTTCCATGGCCAGCGCGCGAAATCAAAGTTTATAAACGTCACCCTTTTGAGCTGCCCGCCGGTAAGAAGAGGATCTTTCAGGCTCCGCGCCAAATCTCAGACATTGTCGTGCTGCAGAGTGATCGCGACCTGTGACGTAATCTACAATCATTATGAAATCGGTCACGGCCGCGTCGACAGGACAAAGTGTTTCGTCTGCAAGAAGAGCAAGACCCTCTGCAAACGAGAGAGTACCTGCAGCGACTCGGACCCACCCGCAGCGAGTGGACGCAGAGTTTGTCGGGAACACGGTAGAAGTTGCGACGTTAGCGGCGACGGCTATGGAGCACATTCCCTGTACGACGTGGACCGAAGTGGCCAACGACGTAGAGTCGGCGGAGACGACGCTGGTGAGCTGCCCGCCGGTAAGAAGAGGATCTTTCAAGCTCCGCGCCAAATCTCAGACATTGTCGTGCTGCAGAGTGATCGCGACCTGTGACGTAATCTACAATCATTATGAAATCGGTCACGGCCGCGTCGACAGGACAAAGTGTTTCGTCTGCAAGAAGAGCAAGACCCTCTGCAAACGAGAGAGTACCTGGAGCGACTCGGACCCACCCGCAGCGAGTGGACGCAGAGTTTGTCGGGAACACGGTAGAAGTTGCGACGTTAGCGGCGACGGCTATGGAGCACGTTCCCTGTACGACGTGGACCGAAGTGGCCAACGACGTAGAGTCGGCGGAGACGACGCTGGCGAGCTGCCCGCCGGTAAGAAGATGGATCTTTCAAGCCCCGAGTCAAATCTCGGATATTGTCGTGCTGCGGAGTGATCGCGCCCTGTGACGTGATCTACAATCATTATGAAATCGGTCACGGCCCCGTCGACAGGACAAAGTGTTTCGTCTGCAAGAAGAGCAAGACCCTCTGCAAACGGAAGAGTACCTGCCGCGACTCGGCCGCGCACCGAGTGGACGCAGAGTTTGTCGGGAAAATGCGCACGTTCACCGATACGCATTTAGACCAGGGCTTGACGTTGACCAAAGTGGTCACCACGAAGAATCGCACTCGTCACATGGATGAAAGCCGAGGATACCCATTTTAAAAAACAAAGTAACGACGGTTGGTCCACCTTTCTGATCGGCGTGCCCACGGAATACCGACTGATATCACCTTCGTCGGCCAACTTATTTTCACCGTCGACCATGCCGATGGAACGAACGAGACGACGACGATGACGACGACGACGACGACGACGACGGCAACCGCAGCTACGACCGCACAGATGGAGGCGACAATCGATAGGATGGTAACAGAAACGAGCTTGAATATACTTCAGGACATGACATCTTGTTTGCATATGTCCAACTACGACAAGTATGAGTCGATCGAGGACATAGCGACCGAAATCGCCGACTGTGAAATGGAGCCAATCGCGCACGACCACGTCAGCGACAGGGTTGCCGCCGAGACTTTGCCATCACATACGTGACGACCGCAGCGACGACGAGCGAGACTCTCGCCAAAACCACCAAGCACAACGACCGTTTCGATGGAATGAACTAGACGACGACGAAGACGAAGACGACGACGACGACGACGACGACGGCAACCGCAGCTACGACCGCACAGATGGAGGCGACAATCGATAGGATGGTAACAGAAACGAGCTTGAATATACTTCAGGACATGACATCTTGTTTGCATCTGCCCAACTACGAAAAGTATGAGTCGATCGAGGACATAGAGACCGATATCGCCGACTGTGAAATGGAGGCAATCGTGCACGACCACGTCAGCGACAGGGTTGCCGCCGAGACTTTGCCGTCGCGTACGTGACGACCGCAGCGACGACGAGCGAGACTCTCGCCAAAACCACCAAGCACAACGACCGTTCCGATGGAACGAACGAGACGACGACGACGACGACGACGAATTCAGAAGTGCCGACGGCGATGGTGGAAAGGGTGACGATGGAAAAACGTACGCACGAATCAGAAATGTTGGTGACGTTGGCCGAGACGATAGGGGGGAGGCGGGGACATGGATCGCTTCGTTCAATAGCACACCCTCCGATCCATCACGCACGGTAGAAGCGGCGACGTTAGCGGCGACGGCTATGGAGCACGATCCCTGTTCGAAGAATATGTCGATGATGTCTACGACGTGGACCGAAGCGGCCAACGATGTAGAGTCGGCGGAGATGACGGCGGCGAGCACGTTCACGGATACGCTCTTAGACCAAGGGCTTGACGTTGGCCAAGAATCGCACTCGTCACATGGATGCCTATACGAGGCCGCGGCCAGGCTCGAGACGATGAATTTGTGTACGACACGCCATGGACGCAAAAAATATTATTATAATTTTTCTTTGTAATATGATATAATATAGTGTAATATAATAAATAATGTAATATAATATAAAATAGTGTAATGTAATATTTTAAATAATAAAATATAATAAATGTTATATTTCTATGAATCTATTTATTCGATTGGCAACCTCCCTTTTTTCCTGTCATTTATCTCGGTGGCGGATGCAACTCGTTCTGGTGAACGTACTCGTTGGTGTCGCGAAGCATCCACACCATGCGGGACGACTGGTGTTTAGTGGGGTGCGCCCACGTGTCGGCGCAGAGTAAAGTGTCCTGCCATTTTAGGGTCTGGATGATTTGTACGCAGTCGAGGTGGATTTCCACCATGACGACGCTCGACGTCAAAGATCCGCACAACACGGGCAGAGACACGTCCACCGCACGATAGTCGTCGTACAGCACGCTAGGTCGCGCCCTGGCCACCCTTTTGGGGTAGTTTTGGTTCTTCAGAGACAAATATACCGCCAGCCGAACAAAGACGGGCGAGTCGTCCGTCTTGATGAGACGAAGTTGCGTGTGCGACAGTATAATCTTCCAGGAGTGGCCCGCGGTGGGCGAGGTGACTTCGTACGTTCGCGACAACGACGCCGCCTTGTACGTATGCTCGAACGTGTATTTTTCCACCGTATGACTGGGATAAAACTCTACGTGGTACATGGTAGTCTTATTTACGCCGCTCAAACACGACACCCATACATTGTGATGACGTCATATGATTAGCAATGCGTGTGTCACTCTTGGCAGTCGACGATCGACTGAGCCGTTTTCGCACCCCCCACTCCAAAATTGTGAAAATGTATGGAGAGTGGGGATAGCCTTGAAATTTCCTATATAAAGAGCGATAGCTTCGCGCGCGACTCACTTCTAATACGGCAGTTGTCCATGTTTAAGGTATTAGAATTAACCGAGCCCTGACGCCTGCCAGTAAGAATTTATAAATAATATATAATGTATTATATTTTATGATTCCCAATTTCTGGCTTGTTATTGCCCACCAACAATGTTTTAATTACAGCAAAAGTATACAATGTACGTTTCACAAACTCTACGTGGTACATGTATGTATGTATCTTCACGCCAGGTCCCTAACGGGGTAGGCAGAGAGTGTAGAGCGCCAGACATCCCGGTTCTGACAAACCTCTCGTGCCTCGTCTACCTTCATCATTCTCTTCATACATGCACGCCGATTCCTAAGACTTTTGACCCCACCATCAGACAGAACTCGACCTATTTGGTCATGGTAGGTCAGCCTTGGTCTTCCTGGGCCTCTGCAACCATCCACATTCGCATTGTATATCTGTTTAGTCATTCGCTCATTCGACATTCTTTCTATATGCCCGAACCATCGGAGCATGCCTTTTTTCATTTTTACACCGATACTATCATTCACACAAAGTCTCTTTCTTACGTGGTACATGGTAGTCTTATTTACGCCGCTCAAACGGTTAGGTTCGGCGGTGGGCCGGTACACCGGCTAGTGACGGATAAATGTTTCATTGTCGACTTTCGACCGGCGACGCCGAAAAGGCCGACGCGAACCCCGGAGAACGCGGCGTTACTTACATTCGCGATTCCAAACACTAATTATGACTCGTGATACAAACAAAAGACACCGGTTAGCTACAAATGGCAGTGCGAGTATGTCGCATGGGCGCGATTCGCTTCTCTCTCGACACCCGTGTTTGCCGCGAAAGTAGGCGAGACGAGGATCGCGGCGAGACCGGCATTGATCCCACTCGCGAGTATGTCGCATGGGCGCGACTCGCTTCTCTCACGACACCCATACATTGTGATGACATCATATTATTAGATAGGTGTGCCGCTCTTGGCAGTCAACGAGCGACTGAGCCGTTTTTGCTCCCCCCACTCCAAAATCGTGAAAATGTATGGAAGGTGGGGATAGCCTTGAAATTTCCTATATAAAGAGCGATAGCTTCGCGCGCGACTCACTTCTAATACGGCAGTTGTCCATGTTTAAGGTATTAGAATTAACCGAGCCCTGACGCCTGCCAGAAAGAATTTATAAATAATATATAATGTATTATATTTTATGATTCCCAATTTCCGGCTTGTTATTGCCCACCAACAATGTTTTCATTACAGCCAAAAGTATACAATGTACGTTTCACAAACTCTTCAAATGACTAGATGTCGGCGCGCGTTGTGCGAGCCATAGGATGGAACGTAGGTGCGAACGCGATGCACCAAAGTTGCGGCGAAAGAAGGCGAGACGAGGATCGCAGCGAGACCGGCTCTGATCCTGCTCGCGAGTACGTCACATTGGCGTGACTCAAAGTCGAGTGTGAGGAATAGGATGGAACGTGGGTGGGTGGGCAGCGACGCGGACCGTCCGCTTTGCCGAGTAGAGTACGGCGACAAAAAGTCTCATGACTCGATAAGCCCGAGCATGGCGGCAAAAAAAAGTCTCACCACTCAGCCTGTGAAGCATAGGATGGAACGCGATTCGCTTCTCTCTCGACACCCGTGTTTGCCGCGAAAGTAGGCGAGACGAGGATCGCGGCGAGACCGGCATTGATCCCACTCGCGAGTATGTGGCATGGGCGCGACTCGCTTCTCTCACGACACCCATACATTGTGATGACATCATATTATTAGATAGGTGTGCCGCTCTTGGCAGTCAACGAGCGACTGAGCCGTTTTTGCTCCCCCCACTCCAAAATCGTGAAAATGTATGGAAGGTGGGGATAACCTTGAAATTTCCTATATAAAGAGCGATAGCTTCGCGCGCGACTCACTTCTAATACGGCAGTTGTCCATGTTTAAGGTATTAGAATTAACTGAGCCCTGACGCCTGCCAGAAAGAATTTATAAATAATATATAATGTATTATATTTTATGATTCCCAATTTCTGGCTTGTTATTGCCCACCAACAATGTTTTAATTACAGCCAAAATATACAATGTTTTACAACTCATTGAATGACTAGATGACGGCGCACAATATGTGAGGTATAGGATGGAAAGTGGAATCGACGCGATACACCAAAGTTGCCGCGAAAGAAGGCGAGACGAGGATTGCAGCGAGACCGGCTCTGATCCTGCTCGCGAGTACGTCACATTGGCGCGACTGAAAGTCGAGTGTGAGGAATAGGATGGAACGTGGGTGGGCAGCGACGCGGACCGTCCGCTTTGCCGAGTACAGTACGGCGACAAAAAGTCTCATGACTCGATACGCCCGAGCATGGCGGCAAAAAAAAGTCTCACCACTCAGCCTGTGAAGCATAGGATGGAACGCGACTCGCTTTGCGCAACGACGCGGACCATCCGTGTTTGCCGCGAAAGTAGGCGAGACGAGGATCGCGGCGAGACTGGCATTGATCCCACTCGCGAATATGTCGCATGGGCGCGACTCGCTTCTCTCACGACACCCATACATTGTGATGACATCATATTATTAGATAGGTGTGCCGCTCTTGGCAGTCAACGAGCGACTGAGCCGTTTTTGCTCCCCCCACTCCAAAATCGTGAAAATGTATGGAAGGTGGGGATAACCTTGAAATTTCCTATATAAAGAGCGATAGCTTCGCGCGCGACTCACTTCTAATACGGCAGTTGTCCATGTTTAAGGTATTAGAATTAACTGAGCCCTGACGCCTGCCAGAAAGAATTTATAAATAATATATAATGTATTATATTTTATGATTCCCAATTTCCGGCTTGTCTTTCCACTCGACCGATATTTTAATTACAGCAAAAGTATACAATGTACGTTTCACAACTTTTCAAATGACTAGATGCCGGCGCGCGTTGTGCGAACCATAGGATGGAACGTAGGTGCGAACGCGATGCACCAAAGTTGCCGCTTTGCCGAGTAGAGTACGGCGAAAAAAAGTCTCATGACTCAGTCTGTGAGGTACAGGATGGAACGTCGATACGCCCGAGCATGGCGGCAAAAAAAAAAGTCTCACCACTCAGCCTGTGAAGCATAGGATGGAACGCGGGTGCGCAACGACGCGGACCATCCGTGTTTGCCGCGAAAGTAGGCGAGACGAGGATCGCGGCGAGACCGGCATTGATCCCACTCGCGAGTAGGAGGGGGGAGACGTTTGTTGATAAGATGAAAGCGGTGATATTTTTTCTGTTTCTAAACGTTTTGTTCACACTGGGCACGTTGTTGGTCGTGACGCTTATCGTTTCTGAGATGCGAAGGCACGGCGACAGCAGGCGTCGGTGGCACGGCAAGGCTGTAGCTTACGCCAGGCTCATCGGCGACGGCGTCGGTCGTCTGCTATTAAAAGTCGCACCGATTGCTCTGCCGCTGTAATAAAAAAAAAAAACTTTTTTTATACGTCGTCGAAAGAAAAAAAAACAATTGCGTTCACATTCAAATACCTTTGAGCGGTCGGTACCCGGATACTTTGGGTACCGTCGCCCGGTACCGGTTTATAAAGTCACGATACGTGGACTCGAACCGACCGGCCGCATCTATCGACTGCGCGAACCCGTCTTTGTGATCGTCAGGGGGCCACGAGACGACCCATTGGCGTCCAGTCGCCACCATGTCCGGCGGCAATTGGGCGTACAAGTTTACGTACTGGGCGCGCGTCTTACCGTACGCGGGAAGCGATGCGCCCACGGCGCGATTCAAAGTGCTCAATATGTCGAGACACTTTTGCGCGTGCGCCGTGAAGAGTTGCACGTTGCTGTCGGTTCGCGCAAAGTCAACTCTCGGCGGCCACTCGTCCACATTGAGGGCGCTCTGAATGTCGTCGCCCACCGTTTCGAATTTCGCCACCGTGGCCGCCCTGTACCGGTTCAGTTCTATCTGAACTTTGGTCAATTCTTCGACGGGACTGTCGAACATTGACAGGGCGTCCGCGTACTTTGGCTGTGTGTCGCGGTAAAGCTCTGCGAGCATCCGAGACTGCGACAGCAACGGTTCGCCTACAGTGGCGTGGGTTTTGTAGGGCATCTTGTCGTAATCCTCCGTGACGAATTGGAATAGGTTCGTGCTCGCCTGGAACGCGTTCACAAAGAGTTGCTTGCACGCGAGGGCGCTCTGCACGTACTCCTCTACCGTCTTGAGAGTATCGATCCATGGGCCGTCAAAGTAGCACACTAGGGTTTGGGCGTTCGTCACCAGGGTCTGAAACGTCTTAACGTCTAGCAATTTACTCTGCAGATCCTGTCGGTGGTCGGCGATATTGTCATAAGTCACGTGTGTGACGATTTTAGACTGCATATTCACGCCCCAACTGGTGGTCTCGTCGACCCACATCTCGACCATGTCGATGAGGAGCGCCAACCATGCGTGTCGTTGCCCGGCGGCGGTCTTTAGCGACTCGATGTTGCCCTTGAACACGTTCAGTTCGCTAGCGAGCCTCTGCAGGTCGTCCATCAATTCTTGCTGCACCGCTCGCCGGCCCAGAAACTGAGGAACGGACGAGGCATCTTTGTCTAACATCTCCGTATCGTCGACGGGAAAGGTGGCGGCGGCGGTGGTAGTGGTAGAGTTCTCCGGCATCTCTGCATCGTCGTCGTCGTCGGCGTCGGCGTCGGCGGCGGGGGCAACGTCGTATACCTCTGCCGCCACCGACGCGGGTTGCTCGCTACCGAAAATGTGGGTAGCGGTGGTGGTTACGGTGGCGGCGGCAGCGGGTATATCGTCGTCGTTGACGACGGCGACTCTCATGGAGATGCCTCTGTTGGAGACTATGACGCGGTGAGCGTTCGGTCTGATGGCTCTGGCGTACAGCGCCGCGGCAGAGTCGGCGCCGGCGACCGCCATGGACATGTTCTGAATCAGCTTGGTGTGGGTGCACACGACGTCTACGTCTCCGCAGTCGTCGCCGCCTCGGGGCGTTGTGGGCAACCGTTTGATCTGTAATTTTTGCCATATGCAGAAGGGAGAGTGCGCAATCAGAGCGCCGTCGCCACCGGCCGTGGTGATGGAGAATTTGTACACTCCCGTGGCGCCGTTCAATTTTTGCAACGAGATCGCATCGCCCATGTTGCGCGCCGCCCACAGACAGCCGTCGGGCGAACGAAACGACGCCCTACCGTTGAAAA
The DNA here is from genome assembly GCA_036365455.1 of Macrosoma leucophasiata. Classification (NCBI taxonomy): domain Eukaryota; kingdom Metazoa; phylum Arthropoda; class Insecta; order Lepidoptera; family Hedylidae; genus Macrosoma; species Macrosoma leucophasiata. The sequence continues at coordinate 5,676,060 of JAWQUS010000014.1, read as the reverse complement.
CTAGACGAAGTTTAGACGAACCGGTGAAGCTATGAGCCTGCACGTCCAGCGTCACCTCGCCGTAGTGGTGGTGGTGGTGGGAGTCGGTCCCGCTCATCGCAAATATTGTTCTTCACAACTTATCTACCGTGAACGGTTGCACGCCGTTGTGGGTGGGACGGGAGGCCCGGAGCTGCGGAATGCGCCTCTATTATTTATTTTATTATTATTTATTTATTTATGAATACACAGTAAAATACATATTTGCCGATCAGCTTCACTTCCTTAAACCAGAGATGGTTTGTACGATTGTTTGGATGGTTTGTACGCCGTTGTGGGTGGGACGGGAGGCCCGGAGCTGCGGAATGCGCCTCTATTACGCACCGATTACGCAGGGCCTCAATTGTCCCGCCGGCGACAATTGCGCGAATTGTCCGATTCGGCTTGCGTAATCGACGCGTAATGTCGGTCGATTCCACACCGGGGTTGGTTAGTGAGCCCGTCGTCGCAAAGTCGTCATGTGCAAGCACGACTTGTGTTTTCACAACTTAACAACTGACACGTGGTAGGACGAGAAAAATAAATCACACTTTATGGTGTCTACATTGTTTATTACAAAAAATAAAATCAATACAACATTCTACGCTGTATCTATATCATATATAAAGATTAATGTCAATGATAAAGATCAATGTCGAAGATTAAACTCGGCCAGTGGAGCGCCATTGCGCCGTTTTTGACGTGACGTGACTCGTCGCCGCGATTAGAAAGAGCGGGCGCAGCGGCGTGCGGTTAGTCGGTGAATACCAGTCTGCGCTTGGCCGGGCACTTGCCACGATCGCAGTCGACGCGGTTTTTGTCATTTTGCGAAAGATGTGGTGCGGTGGTGGTCTCGTCGTCCTCCGTGGACCGCTTCCGGACCGCCGGCACGGCATGCTCGATACAGTGTTGCGCCTGAGTGTGTTGCGTCGAGACCGAGGCCGAGATCCCGGCTGAATCTATCGTGTTCGTTTGCGAAGGATTGGCGGCGGCGGCGACGACGACGGCCTCGTCGTCCTCCACGGACCGCTTCTGAGCCGCCGGCTTGGCGAGAGTGTCACGGAGGTGTTGCGGCGGAGTCTGTTGCGTCGAGACGGGGATGCCGACTAGATCCGTAGTGTTCATTTGCGAAAGATCAACGACGACGGCCTGGTCGTTCGCCACGGACAGCCTCCGGACCGTCGTCGGCTCGTCGTGCGCGATACGGCGGTGTTGCGGCAGTAGAGTCTGTTGCGTCGAGGCCGAAATGTCGACTAGATCCATCGTGTTCATTTGCGTAACAGAAGAGGGATCGACGACGACGGTGGCGGCGGCGGCGGCGGCCTCGTCGCCCTCCGTGCTCGACGGCTTCTGAGCCACCGGCTCGATGGCGAGCGCATCACAGAGTTGCGGCGGCATCTGTCGTGCTGAAGTCGTGACGGCCACGGCCGCGATCCCGGCTAAATCCATATCGACCACTCGTGAGTTGTAATTTTCAATCACTCGTGAGTTGTGATCGAAACGGCTTTCGAGATACGAATGAATAGTCGAGGACTGCGTCGCCCGCATTTATACTCTGCCGTCACCTCCCATATTCACTTCCACTGTCTCGTATTATACACACCGTCCGTCCGAGCGCCCTCCCCTGACGTCGTCGACGGCAGGGAACGGAACGGGCCTCAGCTTAGGTAAACGATACCGCCGCTTTTACTCGTTTCTATTGAATATACCCATCCGCGTAAACCATCGCAGCGATGCCGGCCGCCCGTGCTCGTGTCGGCGGCTGCATAGTGCCGGTTAGCGAGCGAGCAAAGACCGGTGTAGAACGGCGAACTCGACCGGCTCTGATCCCGCTCGTGAGCTCGCAATGTGTCATATGACTTTTTGTTTTCGTTAATATCAGAGAGGTGTGTCGCCCTTCGCAGTCGACGAACGACTGAGCCATTTTTGCACCCCCCACCCCAAAATCGTGAAAATGTATGGAGGGTGGGGATAACCTTGAAAATCCCTATATAAAGAGCGATAGCTTCGCGCGCGACTCACTTCTAATACGGCAGTTGTCCATGTTTAAGGTATTAGAATTAACTGAGCCCTGACGCCTGCCACTAAGAATTTATAAATAATATATAATGTATTATATTTTATGATTCCCAATTTCCGGCTTGTCTTTCCACTCGAACAATGGTTTCATTACAGCCAAAGTATAGAGCGGCGCGGCGAGACGAGACCGAGTGCCGGGTGGGTTTAAACCGCACCGACGATCGACGTCAGTAAGATGAGTCGGGCCATTGTCGCTCCGAAGCTCGACGACGTCTACGAACGTTTCATAAATCACGCCGCCAAAGAGGTCGAAATGACGACGACCGCTGCCATGATTGCGCGCAAAATCAACGGCGGCGGTGGCGGCGCTCTCATCGATACCGACAGGCGCGTCGCCGCCGCCGGTCGTCTCGAATCGCTCGGCACCACCGTTCAATTGACCGCGCCCACCGCCGTGTTGGTGTACATGTTGCTGGCCGACAGAGACGTGGGGATTTTGACCAAACTCACCGGCTTTGCCATGTTTGCATTGCAAATGCTGATGGTACTCGACTCTTGTCGCTCGGGGGAGGTGGGTGGTTTGAATACGACGACGACGACGACGACGACGACGCCGCCACTGCCGTCGGGCCGCCGCGACGACGCCTATCGGCAGTTTCAAATCATAGCCACCAACCACCCGCCGACGACAGACTAACGATACGCTACTATACACCACCGCAAATATTTATACAAGCATCACGCGGTACAATGAGACCGTTCGGTGTGTCTAGACATGTGACAATAAAATTTTTCATAATATAAACAACTTGTACGAGTACCCAACCAACTATATATTTTTTTTGTTTCAGGTAAGTTTCCTACCGTGGCGTCGAACCGTCCCGAGACCGCGAAGTAATCGTAGGACGGATCGCGAACTTTGAGAGTGGAGTTTGAGGCGCCGGCCGTAAGGCACGAGCTTTCCGTAGTCACATAGTCGTGTAGAGTTTGATTAGCGTTTTCATAACTTTAACGTGAAAATACACGCGGTACGATGAGGAAAAAAAATGCCCTATGAGGTGTCTGCATTGTATATTAGAAATAAATTAATTAATTATACAATATCTATTGGCGCTTTTTCAAACTATGGCCGTATTTTTTATTACGACAATAGCATAACATGTATAGTGCAATTTTCACAAGTCGACTCTTGCTTCGTCATGTCGTGCGTCGTTATCTGCGATCGCCGCAGTCAGTCGCCGACACCAGTCTGTCGAGCAATCGATCAAAGTCTTCCAACCAGAGGGCGTTCATCAAGACGTGGGGATAGCAGAGGACCGTATGCATGATGTCGGTGCGCCCGAGCACGGCGAAAAAGTCTCGCGACCCCTCGAACGTTAGGCGGCACTCGTGCTCCACGCCTGCCTCGTCGAGCACAAGTTCCACGGTGCGCACGCACACTGTCCGCTCGGGCATCGCTTCGCCGGCGCCTATCGCCGACGCGGCTTCGGCGAGCAGCGCCTCGTGCCTGCATCGAACCGCTGCGTCGTCGCGACCGCCGGCCGCCGCCGTCGCCGCCGCCGCCCCGCATCGTAGACCTTCGGGCGGCCGGCGCTTTAGCAAGTCTAAATTGCACACTTTTTGATTGCGTCCGTGTTTCTTTCCCGCCGCCCGCCACAGCATCGTCGACCAATTGTCGCCGGGCGGTTGCAGCGATGCGGACACCGCATTCGCGGACGAACGAGGTCGCACGCTCGCCTCGCGACACAGTCTCAGAAATGTATCGTTGAGCTCGCGATAAAAACAGAGAGCGTTCTCCGTGTAGTGCACGGGTCGGAGAAACTGCACGGAGCCGCTACCCGCGATAGTCTGCGGCAGGCAAATGTCGAAAAAACTCGTGGGTCTCGGATACAGGCCGAGCGTGGCGTGTATCTTGCGACTCTCGTCCACCAGCAGCTTAAAAGTGGCCAGAAAGCCGGTGCCGGTGCCGCCTCCTCCTCCTCCTCCTCCTCCTCCTCGGTCCTCGGCAATCAACTCGCGCCAGCCGAGCAATCGCGCCTCGCCGGGCCTCGGTAGAGGTTTCGTGACGCTCACAGTGTTGCCGTCGTACGACTCCATGGTGACGATCAGATCCGAGTTGTCGAGATCCACCCGTTTGTATATCGCGCCCCTCAAATCGAACGTACACGGCTGGTCGTCGATCGTGTGCTCGCCGGTGACGTCATCGAAACGGCACCTCATTCTGTCGTGTTGGAGTCGGGCGAACGGGCATTCCCTCATACTTATTGACAATGTGGAAAAAAATAAGCAGCGGCGCAGAAACTATGCCGTCGTCGTGGTGGTTCGTGTGGTTGTTCTATTTTATCCTTCCGCTGATGGGACAGACAGTGAAGCAGTCGTTCGTGGCGTGGTACGAACACACGACTAGTCTACTGCCGGCGCTGCAGTACCTATTCCCGTCCTTGTCATCTTTCGTCTCTACACCGGTGCCGCCGCTGTCACCGATCACTATGCCGCAGGCTCTCCTGCCCATTTCGTCCGCGACCCCTAGTCTGCCGACGCGCAAAGACACTGCGCACACTGTATCCGCCGCGCACAACGACGAGGACGACGAGGCCGAAAAAACAAATGTGGTGGTGGCGGCGGCGGTAAACTCGAGAATGTCACCGCCGACTCCACCGCCGTCGTACGATGCAGCAGTCTATTCGCCACTCTATCCGCGACTGGATTCAGATGAAAATTAGTCGGCGACTAATTTTTATGACATTGCGGGCCGAAAGACAAACATTGTTTTTAATAATAAAATTAATAAACTCGTTTCTTTAAATAATATTTTACCCGTACTCACACATGCGACATTGTTTTGGCACTTACCTGAAACAAACAAACAACAATGATAATCATATGACTTGTATTTCGTTCCTAAGCGCGAGTAGTAAAGTCGATTCTAGCAAATTAAAACGCCGCCGCCGCCGCTGCTGCTTTTATTAGTTTCGATGGCATATCGGCGGATTGGATAGGTATGTAAACCTGGGCAGCGGAATTACGCTGACCACTGGACTGGACGTCATGTCCGTCGTGTGGTTTGACGGTAAAGAGTATGGTTCTCACGTCATCACGAGATTTCATATTATTAGATGGGTGTGTCGCTCTTCGCAAATATTTTACCCGTACTCACACATGCGACATCGTTGTTTTGGCACTTACCTGAAACAAACAAACAACAATGATAATCATATGACTTGTATTTCGTTCCTAAGCGCGAGTAGTAAAGTCGATTCTAGCAAATTAAAACGCCGCCGCCGCCGCAGCTGCTTTTATTAGTTTCGATGGCATATCGGCGGATTGGATAGGTATGTAAACCTGGGCAGCGGAATTACGCTGACCACTGGACTGGACGTCATGTCCGTCGTGTGGTTTGACGGTAAAGAGTATGGTTCTCACGTCATCACGAAATTTCATATTATTAGATGGGTGTGTCGCTCTTCGCAAATATTTTACCCGTACTCACACATGCGACATCGTTGTTTTGGCACTTACCTGAAACAAACAAACAACAATGATAATCATATGACTTGTATTTCGTTCCTAAGCGCGAGTAGTAAAGTCGATTCTAGCAAATTAAAACGCCACCGCCGCCGCCGCCGCTGCTTTTATTAGTTTCGATGGCATATCGGCGGATTGGATAGGTGTGTAAACCTGGGCAGCGGAATTACGCTGACCACTGGACTGAACGTCATGTCCGTCGTGTGGTTTGACGGTGAAGAGTATGGTTCTCACGTCATCACGAGATTTCATATTATTAGATAGGTGTGTCGCTCTTCGCAGCCGACGAACGACTGAGCCATTTTCGCACCCCCCACTCCAAAATCGTGAAAATGTATGGAAGTTGGGGATAACCTTGAAATTTCCTATATAAAGAGCGATAGCTTCGCGCGCGACTCACTTCTAATACGGCAGTTGTCCATGTTTAAGGTATTAGAATTAACCGAGCCCTGACGCCTGCCAGAAAGAATTTATAAATAATATATAATGTATTATATTTTATGATTTCGAATTTCTGTCTTGCCATTCCCCTCGAGCAATGTTTTAATTACAGCCAAAGTATGCAATGTTTCACAACTCATTAGATACCGGCGCGCACTATGTGAGGTATGGGATGGAAAGTGGGTTCGTCGCGATGCAAGTCGTCCGCGTTGCCGCGACTCAAAGTCGAGTACGAGGTATAGGATGGAACGTGGATGCGTAGCGATGCTGACTCTCCCCTTTGTCCGCGATTAGAGTACGGCGGCAAAAAGTCTCGTGACTCAGTCTGTGAGGCATAGGATGGAACGTCGATACGCCCAAGCACGAGGTTTCACATCATTAGATAGGTGTGTCGCTTGCGAAAGTAGGCGAGACGAGGATCGCGGCGAGACCGGCTCTCATCCTGCTCGCGAGTACGTCGCATTGGCGCGACTTGGCGGCGAGACTCAAAGTCGAGTGCGAGGTTTAGGATGGAATGTGGATGTGCAGCGACGGGGACCGTCCGCTTTGCCGAGTAGAATACGGCGGCAAAAAGTCTCGTGACTCAGTCTGTGAGGCATAGGATGGAACGTCGATACGCCCAAGCACGAGGTTTCATGTTATTTTAGATAGGTGTGTCGCTCTTCGCAGCCGACGAACGACTGAGCCATTTTCGCACCCCCCCACTCCAAAATCGTGAAAATGTATGGAAGTTGGGGATAACCTTGAAATTTCCTATATAAAGAGCGATAGCTTCGCGCGCGACTCACTTCTAATACGGCAGTTGTCCATGTTTAAGGCATTAGAATTAACCGAGCCCTGACGCCTGCCAGAAAGAATTTATAAATTATATATAATGTATTATATTTTATGATTCCCAATTTCTGGCTGGGAATTTCCCTCGAGCAATGTTTTCATTAAAGTCAAAGTATGCAATGTTTCACAACTCATTAGATACCGGCGCGCACTATGTGAGGTATGGGATGGAAAGTGGGTTCGTCGCGATGCAAGTCGTCCGCGTTGCCGCGACTCAAAGTCGAGTACGAGGTATAGGATGGAACGTGGATGTGTAGCCATGCGGACTCTCCCCTTTGTCCGCGATTAGAGTACGGCGGCAAAAAGTCTCAATGTTTCACAACTCATTAGATACCGGCGCGCACTATGTGAGGTATGGGATGGAAAGTGGGTTCGTCGCGATGCAAGTCGTCCGCGTTGCCGCGACTCAAAGTCGAGTACGAGGTATAGGATGGAACGTGGATGTGTAGCGATGCGGACTCTCCCCTTTGTCCGCGATTAGAGTACGGCGGCAAAAAGTCTCGTGACTCAGTCTGTGAGGCATAGGATGGAACGTCGATACGCCCAAGCACGAGGTTTCACATCATTAGATAGGTGTGTCGCTTGCGAAAGTAGGCGAGACGAGGATCGCGGCGAGACCGGCTCTCATCCTGCTCGCGAGTACGTCGCATTGGCGCGACTTGGCGGCGAGACTCAAAGTCGAGTGCGAGGTTTAGGATAGAATGTGGATGTGCAGCGACGGGGACCGTGTGCTTTGCCGAGTAGAATACGGCGGCAAAAAGTCTCGTGACTCAGTCTGTGAGGCATAGGATGGAACGTCGATACGACCAAGCACGAGGTTTCATATTATTTTAGATAGGTGTGTCGCTCTTCGCAGCCGACGAACGACTGAGCTGTTTTCGCACCCCCCACTCCAAAATCGTGAAAATGTATGGAAGTTGGGGATAACCTTGAAATTTCCTATATAAAGAGCGATAGCTTCGCGCGCGACTCACTTCTAATACGGCAGTTGTCCATGTTTAAGGTATTAGAATTAACCGAGCCCTGACGCCTGCCAGAAAGAATTTATAAATAATATATAATGTATTATATTTTATGATTTCGAATTTCTGGCTTGCCATTCCCCTCGAGCAATGTTTTAATTACAGCCAAAGTATGCAATGTTTCACAACTCATTAGATACCGGCGCGCACAATGTGAGGTATGGGATGGAAAGTGGGTTCATCGCGATGCGGGTCGCCCGCGTTGCCGCGACTCAAAGTCGAGTACGAGGTATAGGATGGAACGTGTGTCGCTTGCGAAAGTAGGCGAGACGAGGATCGCGGCGAGACCGGCTCTCATCCTGCTCGTTAGTACGTCGCATTGGCGCGACTTAACAGCGAGACTCAAAGTCGAGTACGAGGTATAGGATGGAATGTGGATGTGCAGCGACGGGGACCGTCCGCTTTGCCGAGTAGAATACGGCGGCAAAAAGTCTCGTGACTCAGTCTGTGAGGCATAGGATGGTACGTCGATACGCCCAAGCACGAGGTTTCATATTATTAGATAGGTGTGTCGCTCTTGGCAGTCGACGAACGACTGAGCCATTTTCGCACCCCCCACTCCAAAATCGTGAAAATGTATGGAAATTGGGGATAACCTTGAAATTTCCTATATAAAGAGCGATAGCTTCGCGCGCGACTCACTTCTAATACGGCAGTTGTCCATGTTTAAGGTATTAGAATTAACCGAGCCCTGACGCCTGCCAGAAAGAATTTATAAATAATATATAATGTATTATATTTTATGATTTCGAATTTCTGGCTTGCTATTCCCCTCGAGCAATGTTTTAATTACAGCCAAAGTATGCAATGTTTCACAACTCATTAGATACCGGCGCGCACAATGTGAGGTATGGGATGGAAAGTGGGTTCATCGCGATGCGGGTCGCCCGCGTTTCCACAAGTTTCCGAAGGTGGGCGAGACGAGGATCGCGGCGAGACTGGCTTTGATCCCGCTCACGATGGCAGCATCGCGTCATGTCTGCCACTAGGCTCAAAGTCGAGTGCAAAGTATAGGATGGAATATGGATGTGCAGCGACGCGGACCGTCCGCTTTGCCGAATAGAGTACGGCGGCAAAAAGTCTCGAGACTCAATCTGTGAGGTATAGGATGGAACGTCGTTATGTCGTCCAAGCACGACGTTTCATATGATTACCAATGCGTGTGACGGTCTTCGCAGTCGACGAGCGACTGAGCTGTTTTAGCACCCCCCACTCCAAAATCGTGAAAATGTATGGAGAGTGGGGATAACCTTGAAATTTCCTATATAAAGAGCGATAGCTTCGCGCGCGACTCACTTCTAATACGGCAGTTGTCCATGTTTAAGGTATTAGAATTAACCGAGCCCTGACGCCTGCCAGAAAGAATTTATAAATAATATATAATGTATTATATTTTATGATTTCGAATTTCTGGCTTGCTATTCCCCTCGAGCAATGTTTTAATTACAGCCAAAGTATGCAATGTTTCACAACTCATTAGATACCGGCGCGCACAATGTGAGGTATGGGATGGAAAGTGGGTTCATCGCGATGCGGGTCGCCCGCGTTTCCACAAGTTTCCGAAGGTGGGCGAGACGAGGATCGCGGCGAGACTGGCTTTGATCCCGCTCACGATGGCAGCATCGCGTCATGTCTGCCACTAGGCTCAAAGTCGAGTGCAAAGTATAGGACGGAATATGGATGTGCAGCGACGCGGACCGTCCGCTTTGCCGAATAGAGTACGGCGGCAAAAAGTCTCGAGACTCAATCTGTGAGGTATAGGATGGAACGTCGTTATGTCGTCCAAGCACGACGTTTCATATGATTACCAATGCGTGTGACGGTCTTCGCAGTCGACGAGCGACTGAGCTGTTTTAGCACCCCCCACTCCAAAATCGTGAAAATGTATGGAGAGTGGGGATAACCTTGAAATTTCCTATATAAAGAGCGATAGCTTCGCGCGCGACTCACTTCTAATACGGCAGTTGTCCATGTTTAAGGTATTAGAACTAACCGAGCCCTGACGCCTGCCAGAAAGAATTTATAAATAATATATAAAGTATTATATTTTATGATTTCGAATTTCTGTCTTGCCATTCCCCTCGAACAATGTTTTCATTACAGCCAAAGTATGCAATGTTTCACAACTCATTAGATACCGGCGCGCACTATGTGAGGTATGGGATGGAACGTGGGTTCATCGCGATGCAAGTCGCCCGCGTTGCCGCGACTCAAAGTCGAGTACGAGGTATAGGATGGAACGTGGATGCGTAGCGATGCGGACTGTCCGCTTTGTCCGCGATTAGAGTACGGCGGCAAAAAGTCTCGTGGCTCATCCGTTAGGTTATAGGATGGAACGTGGGTGCTTGCCGCGAAAGTAGGCGAGCGCGAGGATCGCGGCGAGATCGGCTCCGATCCCGCTCGTTAGTACGTCGCGCCCTCCTCTCAAGATGTTTTGTGATCGTGTATTGTGATGATGTCATATTATTAGATGAATGTGTCGCTCTTCGCAGTCGATGAACGACGTCTCATTGGCGCGACTCAAAGTCGAGTGCGAGGTATAGGAGGATGGAACGTGAGTGCGCAGCGACGCGAACCGCCGTCCGCTTTGCCGAGTAGAGTAGTACGGCGGTAAAAAGTCTCGTGACCTGCGTCACCTGCGTTGCCGCAAAAGTAGAGACGAGACGAGGATCGCACCGAGACCGGCTCCGATCCCGCTCGCTAGTACGTCGCGCCCTTCTCCCAAGAAGACTCTCGTGTATTGTGATGATGTCATATTATTAGATAGGTGTGCCGCTCTTCGCAGTCGACGAACGACTGAGCCGTTTTCGCACCCCCCACTCCAAAATCTTGAAAATGTATGGAGAGTGGGGATAGCCTTGAAATTTCCTATATATTGAGCGATAGCTTCGCGCGCGACTCACTTCTAATACGGCAGTTGTCCATGTTTAAGGTATTAGAATTAACCGAGCCCTGACGCCTGCCAGAAAGAATTTATAAATAATATATAATGTATTATATTTTATGATTCCGAATTTCTGGCTTGCTATTCCCCTCGAGCAATGTTTTAATTACAGCCAAAGTATACAATGTTTAGTAAGGCCCTGTAATTTCTGGCACATGTGGGCATCCAACACCTTAGGCCTCAGGAGTGGTAACGCATGTGCATTTTCAACACTGGTCTTTATGTGGGTGTGTCTATAGGCATATATGAACTGCAGGCTTGTTTGCCACTTTTATTACATAAAAAAATGTTTCACAATTTATTGAATGACTACATCATTAGATACCGGCGCGCACAATGTGAGGTATGGAATGGAACGTGAGTTTGTAGAAACCAAATGTAGGCGAGCAAGACTCGAAAGTCGAGTAGTGCGAGAGGTATAGATAGGATGGGACGTTGAAAAGACTAAGGTGACGACGATTCGATGGAGTTTACGTTCGGTTCGGAATCGTTGTCGTCGAGAGGCCGACGCAGGGCGGAAGCCACTCGGCGACTCGCGAATCACCGAGGCCAAAACCTCGAGGAAAACCTCGGTCAGTTGTTGCGGCGAGAGCACGCCGCGAGCGAAAAGTTCATAGACGAGACCGTTCGGGCGGGCGAGACCGAAGCGTTCATCCGAGTGTTGGAAAAGTTGAGTGCGCGGTGCGACGAGTGGAACCGGTCGATCGAACGCTTGAAACGCCGCGTGAAACACTTGCGACCCGCCAACATTGACGACGACAACGACTATTACCGGCGGCTGCAGAGCGCCATGCACACCTTGAACCGGAACATTGATGCGCTCACGCGGTTGCAAGAGGAGCGCGAATCCATCGACGAGGACGAGGCGCGCGACGCGCTGCTGGCGGAACTCGGCGCGACTTCCGCCGACGGCTACGGCCGAGAGTCACAGGCGCGACTTTTGCGTCTGTTGAAGCGCGCCCAGAACGACGAACGGCGAGACGTTTCGGTGCAGTAGTAAGATGTCCGATTGTATCGTGGTGCGATTCACACCTCTTTGTGGGTACAAAAATGAAGGCGGCGGTAAACTCGTCAAGTTCACCAGTGTCGCGACGCCGGTCACGCTGCGCTTCGCCACGCACGAATCGCTCCACGAGTCGGTGGAGCTGCTCAAGTTCATGTTGAACGGTGTGCCCGGAGTGGGTCCGATGCGAGAGCCGCTCGACCGCGACGCGATAATCGACCGTCTATTGGAACGTCTGATGCCCGGCACGATGGACGAGAGCGTGGCCAGTCTGAGCCGAGAACACATCTTGCCCTACTTGGAAGCGTCCAACCGTTATTATGTCCGGTGGGCGTGGCCGCTCGAGTCGGAAGAGACGCGAGCGACGCTCTCGGCGGCTAGGCTGTCGGCCGACCGGGGTGATCTGGCGGGCGAATTTCAGAATCTCTACACTTTTCTGAGCGATTGCGTGCAAACGGGCGGCGTGACGAGGGCGCTGCAGCTGACCCTCGTCTGGCTCCACTTGCGCACGACAACCACCGCCATTGAATGCGAAGGCGGCGAGGGCCCTTTGACGTTCTGGGACATTGTTGCCAACGTGGCCGCGACCTCGTTGAAATTGTGGCTATTGCAGCCGTACGACGTGCCGTGTGTGTTGTACGCCACCAAGGTGCTGCTACCGCCGCGGGTGTACGCGGCCGTCGCGGCAAAGAGCGCCGACACCGTCGACTGGGCGGCGCAAATCGAACGTCTGATTCGCGAGCTGTGCAAGCGGAACCGTTGCTTCGGCGGTCCCAGCAGCGTAGCGCTCGCCCGTCGTGTGAGCCCCGGACCCGTCGCGGGCGCGGACGTGCCCTACTTTGATCGGCTGGTGGACATGTACCGCAAAAGTCCGTCCCACTTTGAACCGTTTCTAGAGTACGGCGAGGAGTTTGCGTTCAGCACCGTGCTGTGCACCTATCTGGGTCTGCGGCCCCGGCTCGCCGTGCTGCTCAACTATTATCGGTGGCGCGTCAGGCTGTTTGCCTCCGCCCTCACGGCCAAGTGCGGCGAGGACAAGACGAAACGCCTCGATCTGGCCGTTCGGGTCTGTATCGATCACATGAACAAGATTTGCGAAAACTGTATCAATTGTAACTTTGTTCTCGCCAACACGATCCGCAGTAGTGTCACCAAAGAGTTGACGGAGAGCTTGAAATATCTGGCGCACTTGGTCAACGACGCCGCCGCCTCCTCCTCCTCATCCATCACCACCGCCGCCGCCGCCGAGACCACCGCCGCCGCCGCCGCGTCCGGACCGGAGAGCTAACACACTGTAGCATAAGAGAGAGAGAGAGTGAGCAAACGATGGCCACCACAACTCTTGCGATAGAGGTCGACGGTCTGTTGGAGAGAGTGAGGCAGCGGACGTACGTTCGCCTGTTCGACGACATAGCGTCGGCGCTAAAAGGAATCGTCGCCGATGATGACGACGACACCGTGGACGCCGACAGAATCAGAGACTACAACGTGGCGGCGTACGCCCTGTATCAGGTGGCGCTACGAGATTTGAACCTTTTGAACTGGTGGTGTGTGTTGGATGAAAAAATTCGTAAACACGCTTTAAAAAAGGATTGTTTGAAGAAAAAAAACTAAGAATTTTTATTAATTTCTTTATTCATATTTTTTTTACATATTGTGTAACATTTTTTTATTTACACTATTAATTTACATAGAGTAGTCTCGGTGGATCCTACGTAAACATTTGTTTCATCCTCAAGTCGAGGGCTCTATTCGTCCGTCGCATGCGGCAGATTAGAGCGATCAATGTCGAAGTGCCACCAGTCAACGTCAAGAACACGATCAGCGCGTAAATGTACACGACACTGAAATAGGAAGCGACGCCGTTGGAGGGATCGTGTTTGCCGGTGGTCGCATCGGTGGCGTTAGTCGACAAAGTAGGTGGTGGCTCCGGCGACGTGGTATTATCATTCACGATAGTCGTCAAAGTAGGCGAGGTCGCATTGGCAGCGATTCGCTCGTCCGTCGTCGTCGTTGTTGTTGTCGTCGTCGTCGTCGTCGTCGTCGGCGGCGGCGGCGGCGGCGGTGATGCATACGCGGTAGTTGCGTTTGACAGAGCGTGCGTAGGCGAAAGCGCAATTTCTGACTTTGGCGTGGCAGTCGACAAAGTAGGTGATGGCGCCGTCGACGTGGAACTATCATTCACGATAGCCATTGAAGAAGGTAAAGTCGCGTTGACGTCGATTCGCTCGTCCGTCGTCGTCGGCGGCGGCGGCGAAGAATACGCGATAGTCGCGTTTGACAGAGTGTGCGTAGGCGAAAGCGCAATTTCTGACTTTGGCGTGGCAGTCGACAATGTAGGTGATGGCGCCGTCGACGTGGAACTATCATTCACGATAGCCATTGAAGAAGGCAAAGGCGCTTTGACGTCGATTCGCTCGTCCGTCGTCGTCGGCGGCGGCGAAGAATGCGCGATAGTCGCGTTTGACAGAGTGTGCGTAGGCGAAAGCGCATTTTCAGGCTTCGGCGTGGCGGCATCGGTAGTCGTCATGTCCACAGAGGACGGCACCGGCGATGCGGTATCGTTCACGATAGCCATTGAAGAAGGCAAAGTCGCGTTGACGTCGATTCGCTCGTCCGTCGTCGTCGGCGGCGGCGGCGAAGAATACGCGATAGTCGCGTTTGACAGAGTGTGCGTAGGCGAAAGCGCATTTTCAGGCTTCGGCGTGGCGGCATCGGTAGTCGTCATGTCCACAGAGGACGGCACCGGCGATGTGGTATCGTTCACGACGGTCGCGTTGACGGCGATTCGCTCGTCCGTCGTCGTCGGCGGCGGCGGCGGCGGCAAAGCAGACGCGTTAGTCGCGTTTGACAGAGCGTGCGTCGGCGAAAGCGCATTTTCAGGCTTCGGCGTGGCGGCATCGGTAATCGTCATGTCCACAGAGGACGGCACCGGCGATGCGGTATCGTTCACGACGGTCGCGATAGGCGGCGTGGGTTTGTCCGTAGGCGTCACCGCGAGACCGTGCGCCCCCCACAAAAGGGTCAACATGGTCAAAACCGTAGCTCTCTTCGCCATCCTGATCGAGGATATCTCTTATACAGTAGCACTCGGAGTTCAGAACCGTTATGGCAAACAAAATAACGATCGGCCTCATATATAGCGTCCTCACCCCCTCCGCCTCGTTGTCGCTACGATACAATTAGTGCTGGTGGATTGCTTCCGTTTGCATTCCATTGCATTGACCAGTGGTCGATTGCTCCAAGGCGCGCCTAATGATTCTTAGGATAGTCTTGTTGAATTTGCGCCATTCGTGGATGCTGATCAATGGCGTACCGAGCAAATCCATGTAGGATTTGTACGATTCATCCAAAAAAGTCTTTAAGCTCTCGTACACCGTCGCCTCCGTCTCCGTGATCAATGCCATCGTGTAGTATTCTTCGAGTACGGGATAAATTTCTTCAGTGAGATGCGTAGCACTCTGCAACGACACGCCAAACGCATCGCTGCACCTCTCTATTGACCGACCGTAGAACTCAGCCAGACCATCGGGGATTCGCAATTGCATTTTTGAGTCATTTAAAAGTTCCTCCAAATTCCGACTCCACAATTGGCTTGCTATTGTGCGATCCGTGTCGTCGATGGACGGAATCAGATGCCACAGTTGCTTTGACAAATTTCCACATTCCACCTCGCGCTCCCAATAGTCCATGTCCCCCGTGCATCGCACCAACAGCTGCATGTACGACAGCTCCCGTTTCTTCGTTTTAAACTTGTCCACCAGCGTTCGGCGCTTCTCCAACGGTTTCGCAGTGAACAGTCGCCGCAGCCAATTGTCGTCCCGTTGCTGAAACACTGGGCTCATGTAAATTTTGCTTTGAACATTTATCGACTTTAGCAGCGCCTCCATCAACGCGTCCGACTTTTCCGTCACCTCTAGCACACGTTCTAACCATGCGCGTTGTTCCTCGCGCGGGGTCGTCGGCTCCCACAGCATTTGACCGTTTTCGTCGTGCGGTATAATCGACGTGGTATCGGTATTCAGATTCGTCATCAGAGGATGAGTGATTCTCGCCATCCAGTACATGAACAGCTTTGGATGCTCCACTTGAATTAGCATTTGTTTCATCTTCAACTGCATACACGCGTCTTGTATCCATTGTAGGTGAGCGCGAGCCAGCAGCACTTGTACGAACATTGTCAACAACAATGTCTAAATGATCCTCCTCCTTCAGTATCTCGTAACACAACAAGTCTATACCAAAGTAGCAACCCATAAACACATAAACTATCTCGGCATTACAATTATTTTCTATTTAAATGTATTTTCAGTCGATCAGCGGTAGACCGAGCCGGACGATGCACTGCGAATGGAATGATTCGGAGCAGGCTATGTGGCGGTTTTTATATCTGCCCGTCGACGGAAGGCGGCGGCGGCGGCGGGCATCCGGTACATTTCGTCAAACAATGTCGATCAGCCTCTCGACGTCCCTCGCGCAACCATTGTACGTCAAGCGGCCGCCGCCGCCTTGCAATTGTAGACAGCTCGTTAGTATCGCCGACACGGCCATGTCTCAGATGACGTTGTGATTCAATAAACACTCTGCGCAACGGCGGTCGGCTTGTGATTGTGATTAATAATGGGTTCCGGTACATTTCGTCAAGCGTCAAACGTCGATCAGCCTCTCGATGTCCCTCGCGCGACCATTGTACGTCAAGCGGCCGCCGCCGCCTTGCAATTGTAGACAGCTCGTTAGTATCGCCGACACGGCCACGTCTCAGATGAAGCCAGTGAAGTTTGAGAAATCTCGCTGTTGCTGCTGCGGCGGCGGCACCCTTTCCACGTCGGTCGGCGTCAACATCAAGGTGGTGTCGTCGACCGAGCGCAGCTTGTCCATCAGGAACATATATTCGGTAACCACTGAACTCGACTTGGCGCCGCTTGTTGCACCCAGCGTGGACCAAACGGTGCGAAACACCCGCGTCACCCGCGGCGGCGGCACCCTTTCCACGTCGGTTGGCGTCAACATCAAGGTGGAGTCGTCGACCGAGCGCAGCTTGTCCATCGGGAACATATATTCGGTGACCACTGAACTCGACTTGGCGCCGCTCGTTGCACCCAGCGTGGACCAAACGGTGCGAAACACCCGCGTCACCAACACGTTGATCTCGTCGAACGGCTCGTACGCGGTGTTCGGGGACAGCGTGGGATGATGCTCCACTTGAAGTAGCGTTTGATTCACCTCCAACTGCATACACGAGTCTTGTATTCATTGTAGGTGAGTGCGAGCCAGCAGAGCAGCACTTCAGCACGATCAGCGGTAGACGGAGCCGGACGATGCACTGCGAATGGAATGATTCGGATCAGTCTAAATGGCGGTTTTTATACCTGTCCCACAACACGGGGGAGGGGGCCGGGGTGGTGGCCCTCTCCACATAACAAATTTAAAAAATTAGAACTAGGTCCTAGCACGCACGATTCAAATAATATCACACCAAAGAACCGTCTAGTTCTAGCGATACTCGGACAGTAGCCGCAGCAACTTGTCGATCGGTATTCTGTTGCGGCGCAAAAACGTTTCCATCCATTCCGTCTTCTTGCACAGTCGCAAGAGTATCAGTTTCTTTTTGCGATCCAATCGACTCTCTGCGCGACGGAATGCACGGTTGGCTTGTGATTGTGATTGAGATTGTGCTTGGGAACGTTTCGGCAGGTGACCGTCGATCAGCCTCTCGACGTCCCTCGCGCTGAATATTAGACCGGTCGGTCTGAACGAGTCCAAGTTTCCGACTTGGTGACCGTTGTACGTCAACCGGCCGCCGCCTTGCAATTGTAAACCACTCCACGCCGAGTACGTCTTGAACCAGCCGTAGCCGAGGCGGGGCACTAGCATCGCCGACACGGCCATGTCTCGGATGACGCCGGTGATCTTTGAGAAATCTCGCTGTTGCTGCTGCGGCGGCGGCGGCGGCGGCGGCGGCACCCTTTCCACGTCGGTTGGCGTCAACATCAAGGTGGTGTTGTCGACCGAGCGCAGCTTGTCCATCAGAGACATGTACTCGGTGAGACTCGACTTGGCACCGCTCGCTGCGATGCGACACAACAGTTCGCAGGCGAGGTTCTCGCCCAGCGTGGACCAAACGGTGCGAGACACTCGCGTCACCAGCACGTTGATCTCGTCGAACAGCTCGTACGCGGCGTCCGGACCGAGGTGCGTGGCCACCAGAAGCGCGGTCGCGTCCAGTATGCGGCGCGTGGGCTCGAACCATTCGTCGCGCGCCTCGGGCATGTAGCGGCGGCGGCATTCCTCCACGAGCGCGGTCGGCGTCGCCGGGCATTCGGCGCGCGCCACCTCCGCATACGGCGCGAAACGGGGCGAGAGCAGGTGCAGACGTCCTTGCATGTAAAAGATGTGCACCTGCGAGAAGGACAGTCGTGTGGTGGCGCCCGTCTTGAGGATCATTGAATTGCGAGGATGGAGCGCGCATCGGATGTCGTCGGCGGCCGCGCGCGATTCCACAATGTACACGCCGTACACGTCGCCATCGACGTCGGCGTTCTTGTGGCCCATGGTGAGCGGGGACACGTAAAAGTTGTCCCGCTCGGTGACGGCGACGCGCGACACGGTCGACACCGACGCCGGATGGATGCACGGGTCGCGCTTCACGATCACGCCCAGCCGCTCGTCCACGGGGTACACGCACTCGGCCGGCAGCCGATCGGCGTCGATCCGCGTAGGGTCCACCGTCACGTACTCGCCGGCCGTCAGACCAAAGTCGCGCGCGAACGTCTCCGGCACCACGATCGTGTCGGCGGCCACTTTAAAGTCGCACAGAATCTGCGCGCGCAGCCCGCGCACTCGCGGCGCCAACATCTGAGTCTGAATCACGCTCTTGCCGCCCTGTAGATAACCCTTGATGTCGCCGTTCTTGTATTCAATTTTCATGAATTTGCACAGAGTCGTGTAATTGTCGGGCCCTATCGCCTCCGGTCCGCCGCCCGCTCTCAGCGTGCGACAGCGGCAGCGTCGGGCGTCGCACGTGCACGTCGGCCACTTGATGTCTCGCATGAGCAGCGTCTGCAGGTCGACGAGGCTCTTGTTGTTTCGGCCGCAACTGAACATGCCCACGCTCGGTATGACGAGGCACCGCGCGTCGTAAAACTGTTGCGGCGTGATTGAATCCGTCGCTCCGGCGGCGGCGAATACCGACTTTGGAAAGTACGCCTTGTTGGTGGCCACGTACAGCGGGCCGTCTAGGTACGGGTGGGTCGCAAACAGCGTTCTGGAGCGCGCCGCGTCCTGCCACCACAACTTGACGATGCGCGCCATTTCGTACGACGATACGAGCCGTTTTCCTTCGGCTTCGAGCTCGGACCGCGTTATCGGCTCGATCCTGTACTCCATGATGATGAGGATGATGATGATGATGATGATGACGTCATATGATTAGCAATGCGTGTGTCGCTCTTCGCAGTTGACGAGCGACTGAGCCGTTTTCGCACCCCCCACTCTGAAATCGTGAAAATGTATGGAAGGTGGGGATAACCTTGAAATTTCCTATATAAAGAGCGATAGCTTCGCGCGCGACTCACTTCTAATACGGCAGTTGTCCATGTTTAAGGTATTAGAATTAACTGAGCCCTGACGCCTGCCAGAAAGAATTTATAAATAATATATAATGTATTATATTTTATGATTCCCAATTTCCGGCTTGTCTTTCCACTCGACAGATATTTTAATTACAGCAAAAGTATACAATGTACGTTTTACAACTCTTCAAATGACAAGATGCCGGCGCGCCTTGTGCGAGCCATAGGATGGAGCGTAGGTGCGAACGCGGACCGTCTGTGTGAGGTATGGGATGGCGAGACTCAAAGTATGTGCGAGGTATGGGATGGAATGTGGACGCGACTCGTTTCTGTCACGACACCCGTGTTTACCGCGAAAGTAGGCGAGACCGGCATTGATCCAGCTCGCGAGTATGCCGACATGGAAGCGACTCGTGAGTACGTCGCATGGGCGCGTGGCATTGGACGGAATGAGATGGGTGTACTGGCGAGACTCAAAGTCTGTGCGAGGTATGGGATGAACCGTGGACGCGACTCGTTTCTCTCACGACATCCGTGTTTGCGGCGAAAGTAGAGGCAAGACGCGGCATTGATCCCGCTCGCGAGTATGTCGCATGGACGCGACTCGCTTCTCTCACGACACCCATATACTCGTATTGTGATGACGTCATATGATTAGCAATGCGTGTGTCGCTCTTCGCA
The DNA here is from genome assembly GCA_036365455.1 of Macrosoma leucophasiata. Lineage (NCBI taxonomy): Eukaryota > Metazoa > Arthropoda > Insecta > Lepidoptera > Hedylidae > Macrosoma > Macrosoma leucophasiata. The sequence continues at coordinate 5,656,002 of JAWQUS010000014.1, read as the reverse complement.
GTCGACGAACGACTGAGCCGTTTTTGCACCCCCCACTCTGAAATCGTGAAAATGTATGGAAGGTGGGGATAACCTTGAAATTTCCTATATAAAGAGCGATAGCTTCGCGCGCGACTCACTTCTAATACGGCAGTTGTCCATGTTTAAGGTATTAGAATTAACCGAGCCCTGACGCCTGCCAGAAAGAATTTATAAATAATATATAATGTATTATATTTTATGATTCCCAATTTCCGGCTTGTCTTTCCACTCGACAGATATTTTAATTACAGCAAAAGTATACAATGTACGTTTCACAACTCTTCAAATGACAAGATGCCGGCGCGCGTTGTGCGAGCCATAGGATGGAGCGTAGGTGCGAACGCGGACCGTCGGCTCCCAAGTCATCGAATCATTAGATGGCGGCGCGCGCCGTGCGAGGCATAGGACGGAACGTGGGTGAGCAGCGAGAGTAGGCGAAACGAGGATCGCGGCGTGTTGATTAGTGATCTTACCCGTACTCACACATGCAACAGTTTGGACACTTACCTGAAACAAACAAACAACAATAATTAATCATATGACTTGTATTTAGTTAGATTCAGGCAAGACGAGGATCGCAGCGCGAGACTAGGGAAACTATAGGATGGAACGTGGGTGCGCAGCGAGAGTAGGCGAAACGACGATTGCGGCGAGACCGGCTCCGATCCTACTCGCGAGTACGTTGCATGGATGCGACTCGTTTCTCTCGCGACACCCGTATTTGCAGCGAGAGTAGGCGAAACGAGTCATCTCTGGCGGTGCGCGCCGTGTGAGTGAGGTTTAGAATTGAGCGTGGGTTCGCTGCGATGCGGACCGCTCGCGAGTATGTCGCAAAAGTAGGCTAGACGAGGATCGTAGCGAGACCGACTTTGATCCCGTTCGAGAGTATGTCGCATGGGCGTGATTCACCCGCCGTCATATCAGAGACTTGTGACTCTTGTACATTGTGATGACGTCATATGATTAGCAATGCGTGTGTCGCACTTGGGAGTCGACGAGCGACTGAGCTGTTTTCGCACCCCCCACTCCAAAATCGTGAAAATGTATGGAAGGTGGGGATAACCTTGAAATTTCCTATATAAAGAGCGATAGCTTCGCGCGCGACTCACTTCTAATACGGCAGTTGTCCATGTTTAAGGTATTAGAATTAACTGAGCCCTGACGCCTGCCAGAAAGAATTTATAAATAATATATAATGTATTATATTTTATGATTCCCAATTTCCGGCTTGTCTTTCCACTCGACCGATATTTTAATTACAGCAAAAGTATACAATGTACGTTTCACAACTCTTCAAATGACAAGATGCCGGCGCGCGCTGTGACATCGGATGGATTGTGGGTGCGAACGCGGACCGTCCGTGAGACCGCCGGCATTGATTCCGCTCGCGAGTATGTCGACATGGACGCGACTCGTTTCTCTCACGACACCCGTGTTTGCTGTGAAAGTAGGCGACACCGGCATTGATCCCGCTCGCGAGTGCGTCGACATGGACACGACTCGTTTCTCTCACGACATGCGTGTTTGCCGCGAAAGTAGGCGACACCGGCATTGATCCTGTTCGCGAGTATGTCGACATGAACGCGACTCGTTTCTCTCACGATACCCGTGTTTGCCGCGAAAGTAGGCGAGACCGGCATTGATCCCGCTCGCGAGTATGTCGCATGGGCGCGTGGCATCGGACGGAATATGGGTGTGAACGCGGACCGTCCGTATTTGCAGCGAGAGTAGGCGAAACGAGTCATCTCCGGCGGTGCGCGCCGTGTGAGTGAGGTTTAGAATTGAGCGTGGGTTCGCTGCGATGCGGACCGCTCGCGAGTATGTCGCAAAAGTAGGCTAGACGAGGATCGTAGCGAGACCGACTTTGATCCCGTTCGCGAGTATGTCGCATGGGCGTGATTCACCCGCCGTCATATCAGAGACTTGTGACTCTTGTACATTGTGATGACGTCATATGATTAGCAATGCGTGTGTCGCACTTGGGAGTCGACGAGCGACTGAGCTGTTTTCGCACCCCCCACTCCAAAATCGTGAAAATGTATGGAAGGTGGGGATAACCTTGAAATTTCCTATATAAAGAGCGATAGCTTCGCGCGCGACTCACTTCTAATACGGCAGTTGTCCATGTTTAAGGTATTAGAATTAACTGAGCCCTGACGCCTGCCAGAAAGAATTTATAAATAATATATAATGTATTATATTTTATGATTCCCAATTTCCGGCTTGTCTTTCCACTCGACCGATATTTTAATTACAGCAAAAGTATACAATGTACGTTTCACAACTCTTCAAATGACTAGATGCCGGCGCGCGTTGTGCGAGGCATAGGATTGAACGTGGGTGCGAATGCGGACAGACCGCGTCGCCGAGTAGAGTACTGGCGAGACTCAAAGTCTGTTCGTGGTATGGGATGGAACGTGGGTGGGCCCGAGCACGGCGGCAAAAAAAGTGTCGCGATTCAGTCTGTGGTGACGCATAGGATGGAACGGAAAATAAGAAAAGTTTATCAGAATGTAAAATTGTTTTATCAGAACATAAACTAATAATAACCAAAAAAAAATAAAAATAAATTAATAATAACCAAATAATATTTATAGTTTTACCTCTACTTAAACGCTATTACAATATAAACTACAACTCGAGTAGTGCACAATATCCATGTCCGCTTCGACATCTTACCGCAGCGCTGCGACGACGACGCACTGCATTCTGCGTCGTCGTTGTGGCAGCGTTTGAGGCACCCGGAGGTGGCGGCGCTGGCATCTTCGCGGCGTGGGCTGTTTAACGGCCCATTGCGTCGTCGCCGATGAGACGACGAGTGAACGAGGCTGAATTTGCGTGGCGGTCTGGCCCGGCGTGTTCACTGTTATATACCGTTTAAAGAACAGACTCGTCGAAATCTTGAATGTAGCGATGGGCAATCGATAAATCCAATGAAGGCAGTTCTGCGTCATTTTCGCCTTTGTCATTGTCATTGTCACCTGTCGCATCATCGCTGTCGCTCGCCGAGTCTTTGTCTTCGCAGCGCTGCGACGACGATGCGCTGCATTCTGCATCATTGTCGTCGTCGTCGTCATCGTGGCGGCGTTTGCGGACCCCGGAGGTGGCGGCACCGGCGTCTTCGCGGCGAGGGCTACTTATTTCTTGGAATATTTTTTGTCCCTTTGCTGTAATACATTTTGTGGTCTCTGACGCCAACGAGTCTATTGTTTTATATAGCTCGTTTTCGTCCTCTATTCCCTGCACCAGGGTCAAAGTTTTATTCTTGGTATTCCAAAGGACTCGTTGCCGGCCCATCAATTTCATAATTTTGACGCCGAGTCCCTGTATAGTCTCGCCCCAGCGCCACTGCCTGCACCCCTCATATGTTTTAATGTCCTTTTGCGTCACCGAATTCGACGTGTGCACTAGTTTAAATCTTGCCTCCTCGTGAACCTGCCGCACCAAAATGAGTCGTCCCCTCGGCTCCATCAGCTCACACAAATGCTGTTCAATGTGTGATAATGTCTGTTGTAGCTTGCGGACATCAGCAATACATTGTAGGAAGGTTTTGGATTCCATTTTAGGTGTTGATTTATTCACTTTTCGTGTATGCTGACTCGATGCACCGATCGGAATGATGCAGGACGGAGGTGCGTTACGGTATTTATAACAGCTGTTTTCTGTGAAAACAATGCAACACTTTTAGATTAAATTGATTACCTACTATTATATCGTTACATTACCATTCGTATGGTATGGAATGCGGTTCGGAACACGTGTATTATGAGCATGCAAGAAGAGCGAAAGGCGATGCGCACAATGGCACCGTGCAAGCCTCATGGTACGGTACTATTTGTATTAGGATACGAAGGCGCAGGCGACCGACACTACGATACTCACACTACGCTCCACGCCGTGTAAAGTGACCGCCCGTGCTTCGAGAGCACCTGCTGCGGGCGCGGCCGCGGCGAGGCCGGCTTTAATCCTACGCTCGCGAATACGTCGCACGCACGGGCGCCGCCTTAGCACAGCAACGTGGGCCTCTCCCTCCCGCGCCTTGTTGACTTGGTCGAGTTTTAATACGAGTATGTAAGATGTACAATATGTTTAAAGCGTTCATTTACACTAAACACGGCAACTGGCTTCAACATCACACCACCGTTCCGTTCCTCGGCGACAACAACGACAACGACCCAAAGGTGACGCTCGCTGATCTCTGTTCGGCGATAGAATATTGGATCAAGTTGGAACCCATCTACGCTAAACACCCTCGCCTCGCGCTCACGAATGACGACGAGGACGATGAGGATGAGGACGACGACGACGACGACCAAGATAGTGTCGATGGGGACGAGAAATCTTGGATTTTAGTCAACGAAGCACCAGTAAAAGTACGCTTCGATAGGTGGTTGCGAATGCCACCGGGGATCGACAGTATAACTATTCAGGTGCCGTTGTCGTTGTACAAGAGTCAAACAAGTTTTCAAACATTCCCACTCACCGCATGAGCCGTGCCGTATTTTTTACATTCGAGTCTTTCATTTTAAACTCTTGATTTTTTTTGCCCGCGGGCTGTGAGTGTCCGTCGAATCACTCGCGTCGTCATGATCGTCACTTTCTACGTCATCACCATCACCATTGTCGACGACGGAGAGACGCGCCGACGTCGCCAAGCGGTCCAGCCAAAAGTCACGAGCTCGGTTAGCACGATGCGTCTCCCGCTGCTCCTCCTCCTTGTCGTCGTCGTCGTTGTCATTGTTGTCGTCGGTGCCGGTCTTTGATCTGTTGCACCAGACGTACCGCACCCGCAGCGTTCGGTACAGATCAAAGATGAAGCGCGCCCGGTGCGCACCCAGAAACGGAACGGGTTCCGATTCTTGCGATTTGAGGTACACGGTCACGTTCAGGTCGTTGAGCATCATGATTATGCGCGTCAACTTGTCGAGTTTCATATAACAGTGGGTTTTGAACTCGCTCGACTGGTTCTTCAAAAGGTAATAGGTGCACTCGCCGATGCGAGCTCGGCCGTCGGACGACTGCGCCACCGTATTGGCGGACCACTCCTTGAGTTGTATCAGCGGTCGCCGCGACAGCACGCTGAAAGCCGACACGAGCACGTCGGGTACGACGCCCTCCACTTTGTACTTGTCCAAGTTGGCGAACACGCACAGCCCCTTTTGACCGCTCAAATTGCTCAGTTTCATGCCGTCGTAGCGAGGCACGCGATACTCCAACTCCAGCAGCATGTACACGTTCGAATTCACGCGCGAGATTCGCACTCGAGTCGTGATCGCGTCCAAACTCACGTCCAAGAGGCTGGCGTGCGCTAACGATTTGTACACCACGTACACGTTCTTGTCGACCTCCATCAGGGACAGCTTGCAGCCCCAGGGGAGGACGATCGGCCGCGGCGAATAGACGGTCGCCAGGGTGACGATCAGAAGGTCGCGCCGACGACCCGCTTCGCCGGCGTCGACGGTTTGGCGCATCTTGTTGTGCGGCGGGCGGTGGCGGATCACGACTTGCCCCTCGTGGTGTGGCATTGTGAGGTCGTACTTGTTCTTGATGAGCAAGTTGAAATTGAGCCGTTCGTTCACCGCGTACGCGTCCTCGTTGAGCATGGGCGAGGTGCAGAAGAGAGTCTTGAGACGGAACGTCTCACCGTCGAAGGGCACGAGCTCGTCGCACCGCGCCGCACCGCACTCAAACTGCGGCAGCTGGCCGTCTTGGCACACGTACACGCCCGCCAGACTGTTGGTGGCGAGCGTGAAGAGATGCGCCGTACGCGCGCTCGTCGCCCGCGATCGCAGCTGTGTCATGGCGCTGATGCTCTTGGACACCTCCTCGTATCGGTGGTGCGGTTCGAGAGGGGCCGCCAACAGGCTCAGGCAGGCGAGCGACCGCGAAGCGTACACCGACGGGAACAGTACGCGGAGCTCCCAATGCGTCAGATGCAGCGGTCGCTGGGCGCCGCCGAACGACGCGAGGTCGACGCGTTTCAAAGGAGTACCGTTGATGCTGGCAACGGACACGCGGCTCAGACGCTCGTCGAACTGCACCTCGACGCACGAATCAACCTTGCGCTTCAAACGATAAAAGAGGGACATGAATCTCGCGTGGCGGCGCGACGTCGGCTCGTCTTTCTCGATCGCGAGGAAATAACGCGTGGGCAGAAAGCCCAACAGCAAAATGTGACCCAACAGGGCTCGCGGCGGCGTCCCCGTCACCGATTGCACGCGCACCTCGGGCGTGGCGCCCTCCAGCTCGGACAATATCGTTTCGTGAACACCGTGCGGTGCGCACAGCACCCGCACGTCGGGCACCAGAGCCATCGTCTTGGCGAAATTGTCAATGTTGCAGCTGACGTCGTAGTGGCAGAGAAAACCCTTGGCGTCGTCGGGGAAGCCCTTGTTGATCGTGACATATCTGCGTATGGGCCGCAGCACTTGGTAAAAGGACGCGACCGAGGCGCCAATCTGGGTGGCGTCGGGCCGCCGGTACAGGTTGTTGGATTCGAGCGACACCAGCTGTTGCGACGAACGCTTCGTCTTGGCGCCGTAATACTTGGCAGTCTGCGAGAGGAAATAGGAAAAGAGACCCTCGCGTACGCATCGACGCATCTGGTGCACGTTCCTCTTCTTGCCCCTCGCCACAGTCCTCGCGAGCAAGCTCTTGAGCATCACCGCCGGCGACAGAATAATTTTGTTTTCAAAGTTATCGATCGGAGTTTTGGGCGCGTGCAATAGATTGTAGAGAATCCACCGATCGCACACGGTCAGGTGGTGCGGTGACACGTCGAGCACGAGCCGCGGGTCGAACGCGCTCGCAATCTGCGCGCCGTAGTGTTCTTTAGAGTGTTGATCGCGAAACAAGAGCTGGGGCAGGTGGTGCCACTTTTTAAACACGCTGCCGCGTTCCGTGGCGTTGTACAAAAAGATGACGGCGGCCGAGTGACGCCTCCGTTGTGTCTGCACGTGTACCTTTTCGCGATTGTTCGTCAACAGGTACGGCATGTTGACCACCTGTCCTCGCACTATGAAATATCCGCGCAGCAAGCGACTGAGGCCTTTGTCGCAGTACAAATTTCCCCGTGCGAGTGGAGGAAGAGGAGGCGACGACGACGGCGACATCGGAATCTGGGTAGGGTCGTCTTTGTCGGCATCTCGTCCGCCGCCGCCACCACCACCGCCGCCGCCGCTGCAAAACATTCTGTCCAAGCGCGAGCCGATCATGACGGGAAAATAGTTGCATTCGTGACAGATGTATTTCGTTTGCGTCGCGCCGTCCGGAAAGGACACGCACGCCATGTACGAGCGTTGATTGTGAACGAGGCGTCTGAGTATCTTGTCGGCCGGGTGGCAGTCATTCTGGCCGTCACCGTCACCGTCACCGTCCTCGGATTCGGCAATGTGCGGCGTCTCGCAGTGCACGTCGTTCGAGGGACACGCGGAGAAACCAAAGCGATCGATTTCCATCAAAGAGTCCACCACGGCGTCGTAGTCGTCGATGTAATTGATCAAGTACGCCTCGGACGCTGCGTCCATGTTGATGACGTTATATGATTAACAATTCGTGTGTCGCTCTTCGTAGTCCACGACCGACTGAACCGTTTTCGCACCTCCCACTCCAAAATTGTGAAAATGTATGGAAGGTGGGGATAACCTTGAAATTTCTTATATTAAGAGCGATAGCTTCGCGCGCGACTCACTTCTAATACGGCAGTTGTCCATGTTTAAGGTATTAGAATTAACTGAGCCCTGACGCCTGCCAGTAAGAATTTATAAATAATATATAATGTATTATATTTTATGATTCCCAACTTCCGGTTTCTGTTGTTTGCAATAAGATCTATCACAGTTGAGTGGTTGAAAAAAATAAAACGAAACATCTTTACCGTATGATATGAGCAAGCACGCTTCGATTTCACATAGTACTGTGGTCATCTCTTCGAAAGTCAGGTGTGTGTGGTCAGAATCCTTTTGAGAGAGATTGCGGACCGAAAGACAAACATTTTTTTCGTAATAAACATGAATTAAAGACTCTACTTCCTTAAATAATCTTACCCGTACTCTTACACATGCAACAGTTTGGACACTTACCTGAAACAAACAAACAACAATAATTAGTCATATGACTTGTATTTAGTTCTTGCGCGCGAGTCGTAAAGTCGATTCGGGCAAGACGAGGATCGCAGCGCGAGACTAGGGGAACTATAGGATGGAACATGGGTGCGCAGCGAGAGTAGGCGAAACGACGATTGCGGCGAGACCGGCTCCGATCCTGCTCGCGAGTACGTTGCATGGATGCGACTCGTTTCTCTCGCGACACCCGTATTTGCAGCGAGAGTAGGCGAAACGAGTCATCTCTGGCGGCGCGCGCCGTGTGAGTGAGGTTTAGAATTGAGCGTGGGTTCGCTGCGATGCGGACCGCTCGCGAGTATGTCGCAAAAGTAGGCTAGACGAGGATCGTAGCGAGACCGACTTTGATCCCGTTCGCGAGCATGTCGCATGGGCGTGATTCACCCGCCGTCATATCAGAGACTTGTGACTCTTGTACATTGTGATGACGTCATATGATTAGCAATGCGTGTGTCGCACTTGGGAGTCGACGAGCGACTGAGCTGTTTTCGCACCCCCCACTCCAAAATCGTGAAAATGTATGGAAGGTGGGGATAACCTTGAAATTTCCTATATAAAGAGCGATAGCTTCGCGCGCGACTCACTTCTAATACAGCAGTTGTCCATGTTTAAGGTATTAGAATTAACTGAGCCCTGACGCCTGCTAGAAATAATTTATAAATAATATATAATGTATTATATTTTATGATTCCCAATTTCCAATTTCTGTCAGAAAAATCTGAATAACACTCTTCATTTTGGGCCCGAACCTGAGACCGTCGGTCTGTAGGGAAAGATCGAGTGACCACTAGACCAGAGACAACAAAAGTAAACAGTGTACGCTTCACAACTCATCGAATGACTAGATGCCGGCGCGCGCTGTGCGAGGCATAGGATGGTACGTGGGTGGGAACGCGGACAGTCCGCGTTTCCGCATAGGGTACGGGCGAAAGTCAAAGTCAGTGCAAGGTATGGGATGGAACGTCGAATTGCCCGAGCACGGCGGGAAAAAAATGTACAAAATAAAATAATACTAATATCAATCGTTGAATTTGTTTCATTTTCACCTCCCTCCTCACCCATCCGAGGCGTAGAAACGAGCCGATCGTTCCTTGGGTATTCCTCACGCGCCGCCACCTTCGAGCCGAGGATTGGAGGCGCGACCGTGACCGTCTGTCACGGTCTGTTTAGGCGCGAGCCACGTTCACGACGGGAAATTGTTGCAGTTTAATTACGAATCCACCAAACCGTCATCCGTCCAACTTTTTTGTCGCTCGTCCGGCCGCGTTTAAAGTTCTTGGATTTGAGCCGGGCCCTATATTGAGGAAGGTGGGGAACTCGATCGGGACGTCGACAAAAAATAACACACACACCGGTGGCGGTCACTTTGCGGGATTTTTGGCATATTTCCTACTTGGCTACTACGTGAACGCTGCTCGTGCCCGCTACGACGAGGTAGCACCCGGAGCCGGCGCAGTTGAGCGAACCGAGCGCTTTCCCGTCTTGCGCTGTCAGCTGAAGCTGGTTGTTGGCGGCGGGCTTGATAGTGAACCCGTCGCGCAGTGGCACCGGCGAACCCGAGTCGACCGTGATTTTGTTGTAGAAGAACACGGCCGACGCTTGCACCTTGTGCCGCGCATCGACCACGAGCACATTTACGGTGAACGTCGTTTTGCCAATACCGATATCGTACTCTTTGTTGGTCGGCAATTTGATGGGGACCGACACGCTCATGTCGAACGGAGGCGTCTTGTCGGTGGCCGCTTTCACCAACGACTCGTAGTGTTCCGGCGACTTGACCATGGCCTCTAGACGTTTGCACGCACTGCTACCGCAAAAGCCCACGAGTACGGCTACGATCACGACAACGACGAGCGCTAACCACAGGCGCATCTTCTTACTAAACAGTGTTCCTAGTCGTCGATCGGTCACTATTGCGAGAAATAGGCAGATACTAGATAGCGTTCTTTCTCCTCGAGCGAGAGAGCTTTGAAGGCGGCGCGGTCAAGTTTCCGCAAGAGGGAAACCAACCGAGAAAACGTTATCAATCTTCTTTCGTTCGCCGGCCTCTCGGCATAGATTTCGTACAGAGTCTGCGGTGACGGCAACTCTTCGTCCTCCAAGAGTCGAGCGTATCGGGAGATAATTTCTTGCAGATTAAAGTCGTTCATTGTAGGTCCTTTCTTATACATTAGACGTACGGTCGAAAACTCGCGCGATCGTGATCATAACGATGCTTGAGTTCCGCCACAATCTTCCAACTGTCGACGATCGCGGGCTTTGTCGTGAAAAGTCGTGTCGTCCACACGAATACGTTCAGTCGGCCGAAGCCGAACGTCGTCTCGAGCACGCGCGCCTTGAGTTCGCCGTTGACGTACACCTTGGAGCCGGGCGGGATGAGGCGGCGGATCTGACGCCGCACGTGCTTCAATGAACAAAACCCTCCGGTGAACGGGTATCCGTTATAGCGTTCCGTCCAGCGCACCGTGGCGGCCTCGGCGGGCGTCAACTCCGATTCTGGTTTGTGGGGAAACATTACGAATCCGTGCGTCATCGGTCTGTCGCCGTCGATAGCGCACTCTAACACGTTCACGGCCTTTAAAATCATCGGCTGCCCTTTGAACGTGAAACCCTGGACGTCTATAATAAAGTCGCCCATTATTGTATCGTGTCGATTCTGATGAATACTCTTACTACGTCCGCTGCAGATCCTACTTACTTATAGATATGGGTAACAAATAAAAAAAATACAAAATACACGATACAATAATTCCTCAACGCGCCAGATTTCCGCTCGTCGTCGTCGGTCGTGACCCCTTTTCGTATGATTAATCTATTTGAATAAAACGCCCTTCGCGGAACGTTGACTACGACATGAAGGCGTTTTGACTAATATCATTAACGTCCTCGTTGTCCTTCTTCAAAACTAGCGACGGATATTTTCCCTTACTTTCTCTGGTCTCTGCCGGCGTCACGGTCGTCGGTGTCGTTGGGGCCGATGACTGCTCTACTTTTACCCGTTTACCATACAACATGTCGTAAATGCTGCTTATTGGTCGTTTTTCTGGAATGCGAGAATTGAGATCGTCGCTTCGCAAGGCGGGTAGCATGCGCGGTAGCTTCTTTGTGGCCATATTCAGTTCGGGCACGTACAATGACTCGCTGTTGAGATTGGAGTGGCTCATCCTCGTCACCACGGGATACATTTTCGCGACGTCCGCCGAATTGAGCCACGCTTCTTTAGCTTGCATAAGAAATATATTCAAGTGCGGCACCAACATGTGTCTCCCCACTGTGACGGGTAGAAACGTGTACGTTTCCAAGATGGTCTGTGTGTAGGACGGCAGTAGGTTGCAACACCCCGGTACCAGCTTTATGTCCGCGTTCGGCGGCGGGATCGTCTCGAACGCAAAGTATTGATTCAGGTACACTTCCATCTTAATCTAGACATACGCGCGACCTATACGTCCGCTGCAGATGACTGCTCTACTTTTACCCGTTTACGCGCAGCTTGACCGCCAGCGTTCTTTTTACCTGGCGCGACCTACATGTGCCTGAGCGAACACCGCCCGCCGCTCCCCTCCCACTCCTCTCCCTCGAGTTATAAAAGATCCGCGCATGGTGACAGACTTTCATTTGATGTGTGTCATGCGGTGGATCGACTTGGAGGACGCTGTAGCGCTCAATTTTATATTGGACTCGAAATCGCATCTGCAAGCGCTATACGCCTCTTCAAATTTTCGTATTCATCATAGGTTCGATACGCGATCGCTTTGGATAAAAATCACCAGAGCCCGCGAGTACAACTTTCGGTTCTGCGACCGGCTGCAAAAGTGTTCCAGACGGTTAGTCTTGTCGCCGATACCATCGACTCTGTTTGCGCGTCAATTGGAAATCTTTCTGTGGTTCCAGCACGACGATCGGGGCCGGAAACGTCTGACGGGCTGTTTGCGCGTAACAGGCAAGTCACCTGAACTTGTGAAATATTTGAATCTGACCGAACACACCCGAGATACTGACGATGGCCGAGTCGAACGTCGAAGCGGTGAACTCGAATGACGCGACCAATGGGCAACCGGCGTATCTTAGACAGGCCGATACGTGGGAGAGTTTGCTGATGCCCTATCAGATGGAAGTGGTGTATTACCAGAAACCGGCGAGCCGCGGCGTGTCCGAACCCATCTACGACTACGTGATCAACGGTGAGCTGCATTGCGCGCCGCACACCCTTTCGCTGGAATCTCTCAACCAATACACACCCCCGGTGACGCGGACCGCGAAGCGGCAAATGGTCGCGGGTTCGAGCCAATATCTTCTTCCTCTACGCAAATTCTCGGAGCCGGCGACGACGAATCCACCTCGGCTTAAAGCACCGAGATCGATAGCTTTAATGAAAAAGGCGAACGCTAGAGCCGTAAAGGAGTACCAGGAGGCCGCGCAAGACGGATTCCCGGCTCGATACCGACCGACGCTACTGAACGACTACGATCTGAACGCACCGCGTCCGTGGCGCAAGTCCGGCGACATGAAACCGACCGAGACGCAAGCGGTGATACTCGAGCACCTTGCGCGATCGACCGCGCACTCATCCACGTACGGAACTACGATCCTCGTCGAAGGCCCGGGAGGTTCCGGCAAATCGCAGATGATTGGATTTTTGCAAGACGCGGGCCGTCACGTTTTGTATTGCACCGTGAAAAATTCCCTGTGTCGCCACATGTCCAACACGTTCGACTGCAGGAGCGTGACGTTCGCCTCGCTGTTTTTGAGTCTATTTCGGCTGCGCGTTGAAGAGGGCTTGTATGATTTTCAACCGATCGTCAACGGTCTCGAATTGGACACCGTCCAGGCGTTGTTCGACGCGGCCCGTGAAACGCAACTGACGGCAAAGTGGTGTTTCCACCCGGACATTGACACTCTGATCATAGACGAGTACTCAACGTTGGCCGTGTCCATGCTCAAATTGGTGCTGCTCAGCTTGCAACACGGACGAATGGCGACCAAGAGGCGATTGGACATTGTGCTCTTGGGTGATCCGTACCAGCTGCCTCCCATTCAATACCGATACGAGGAAAACAACTTTCTGGTGCGCAATCTGGTCGATCGTGTTTTTCAACTGACGGTCGCGTGCCGTTTTTCAAATCCCCGGTACGCGGCCCTCATGGAAAAGGTCAGAGTGGCTCCCTCGACGATGGCCATCTACAGAGAATTGGTTTCGTACATGCCGAATCGAGTGTGGGCGGACCGTAGCGTCGTCCAATTGACTTATCCGTTCGACGATCCCATGCCGGAGTGCCGTTTCACCGATAACGGAACGGACGTGTCGCCGTTTTCCGGAGAGATATTTACAGATTTTGCGCTCGTCAACAAGGCGGAGATTAACGAGTGGCTGGCGCGTTGGCACACCACCATCAACGACACGCTCTTATTGGCGCGGCGCAATATTAGCGTACACCGACTCTGCATGACCTACGCCCATCTGATCCACACGCACTCGCCGGACAGCGTCGAGTTTGTGCCCATTCGATTCGTGGCGCAAAATCAACGGGGCGAACGATTCACCATCGTTTCGTTGTTCAAAAAGGACTGTGCGCCTCTGTTGCCGTTGATACGCGGCGCCGATTACGTTTTCTTACAAAACGACAAGGCCTGCAAGAGAGGCGAGATCTTGACGTACTTGGGGCGAAACCACAAGCGGCTGGTGATGCGGGACGCGCGCGGTCTTTTGGTCAGCGTGCAACCTCAGCTATTCCAGATGCGACTGTTTTGCGCCAGCAAACATGTATATTTGAACGCTCTGGATCCGGTAACGAGAAAAAAGTACGGGCCGAAAATGACGTCGCGCGAGCTGTATGGTTACCCGCTTCAGTTGGCCGTCGCACAAAACATATATCAGTGTCAGGGACGCACTTTTACTAATAAAAAATTGTACATAAACGCGAATAAAACTACCAAAGAAGAAACCTACGTGGCGCTCAGCCGCGTAGTCGACGAGAATTTAATAAAAAATATATTTCTGTTGTGGTATTTGTTGTTGTTTTTTTTTTTTTTCTTTCCTCGCATTTTCCTTTTCCTACGTTCCCGGCGACTCTTTAGCCCGAAGAGCTGAATAGGCTGAAAGTGTGATCGTCTGCCTCTCCAGAGACAGGTGGCGTGGTGGTAGTGGCGGCGGTTGTCGTCGTAGCCTTTGATTTGTGCTTTAGATAGAACACAACCCCCGCTACGATCAACAGCAAAAGAAACACGACGAACGCAAACAGCATGCGTTTACCGCGCATAAAGTGGCTCCAGCCACCCGAGGCGTGAGCGAATCGATTGGCATCCACCATCTTATTGTAGTCGTCTACACACGCTACCGACCGCCACGTGGGGACATTGCCAAATCGAGTAGGATCGCTGCGCGCTTTGGACGTTCAGTAGCAGCGTCATGCAACACACCATCGCCACCACCAAAAAGGCGATGTGTGATGCGCATCCGTAAAGGAACAGCGCGCCCAATATGCCCGCCGCGCACATTGTTTCGCCGACGTACCCCAATTGTATTTGACAATTGTTGAAGACTAAATTGAAGCGCGCGTCTTGTTTGAAATTTCGCTCCATGAACGCGCGTGAGCACAATGTACACATTTCCAAAAACCCCGACACCGTGTCGTCGACGCGCTCCGATTCCCGTAGGTCGGCGATGATGGGGTTGCGCGGTGAGCCCGGATGCCAAGTGTACGCGTCGAACGACAGATACGCGTGAGTCAGGACGGGCAGCCTGCGAACTTTACGCCGTTTCAATAGAAACACGGTCGTCGAGCGCGACGCGTCCGCCCACGCCGTGGACGGGCCCGTCAATCGGCTGACGTAGCAGCGGCCGTTGTCGTCGTCGTCGGCATGGATGGGCCAGTGCGCATCGAGAGCTTGACGCACAGCAAAATCCGAGTAGCGCGGAAGGAGGGCCATGTCGCGTCGTCGGAGCGTGATCACTAGCTCACTTATGCGAAAGAGGGCAAGTCTTCGCCTGACCGTATCGTTATACGTTCATCATCAGAGCGGTGGAGGAGGCGGTTGTTTCAAATCACCACGAGCGGCTCCAGGCTGGGGTGAGAAGGTAGAACGTGTATCCGCTGCGCATCAATGTCCACTTTGAAAATGTTGTACTGGGGCGCCGTCGGTCGCAAGATACCGTCCTTGATCTCCAGCGGAGATTCTCGGCTCCGAACGGGATTCGAGCACTTTTTGGCACTGTCGCTCAGACTCGTCCAAAAACCCAGAATCGGCACGGGCGGTGGATGTGCGTGGTCGGGAATGGAAAGTATCGTGTCGTCTTCGTAGTAGGTGTCGTCCATGTCCCGGGCCAAATAGAATTTTTTACCTTTGACCGTAAAGTGCTTGAATCGTTCGAAACGGCTCTCGCCGCGTCGCCAGACAATCATTCGCTCGCCTAGCGAGCAGCGCTCGTAGAACGGGCCTTCCACGAAGCGATCTTTGTAGCGCACAAAATAGACAATTTTCGGAACGGCGGGATGGGGGCGTAAATGCAAAAGGGCGTTGCACTTGCGGCCGCTGTTGCCGGCCAATCGATCGCTCGTCAAGATTACCTCGGCGTAATCGTACGAATCGCTCGCGCACATTTCCACGCCTTCGGCGGATTTCACTTTGTGCCCCGCTTCTTCGATGGGTTCCAGCGAGTCGAGATCGAAAGAACAGTTGGTGCCGGCGGCCATTATGTCCATCCATTTACCCACCGTTCTCGACTCGCAATATAAACCGTCTACGTGTGCACACTTGCGCTCGTCAAGTCTCAGCTTGAACCAATCTCTAACCGTCGCCGAAATCGTCGAGTCGTTTTGCTCTTTGGTGATAAAGTTCTCCAACGCCTTGAGACGAGGATCGACACGAAATCGCTCACCCGGCCGAATGACGACCTTGCCGTTGCGCACCAGATAACAATCGCACGTCGCGCAAATCCTGCCTCGGTCGTCCACCTGGCCGATGGACTCGCACGTTTCCTTTGTCGGAAGAAGAGGTGGCGGTGGCGGCGGTGGCAGCTGCCGCGGTGGCCGCGACCCGGAGCGGTCGAACGTCGGCGCGCTCAGCAATAGCCACAACAGAATTAGGCAAAGCGATACACCAATAGGGAGAGTCAACCCTTCATAGGGGGGAAACCACGCCGACATTGTATTTTGTGTCAACTCTTATCCATTAGCCGTGCGTCGCAACCGTACGAGTAAGTGTAAGATGGCTACGTTTGAAGACTTTTTAAACGCGGTCTATCAAAAGTCCGGTGTACAGTTTAGTGTTAAAGCGCTTTCGCGCGACCCATTCGTGAAACTTCAGTTTACGGCGGCCACCGAGGGTGAATCGCGACTGGTCAGAGAGATTATTAACGAACGCGTAGTAGATTATTCGCTCTATCACGACTATGTCGGCTACTTTTACCCGCCCGTGTACGAGGGAAAATTACCCATCCCGCGGAACGGATACTGCTTGGGGGCCGTCTGTTACATGACGATACTGCCCGGCACCTGCGGATTGACGATAAACCATCCCGCCTTCTACCGTCAACCGCTCACTGCCAAATATGCCTTCGTTCCAAACGCATATTGCGACAACTCCAAAATGCTACTGGCTTGCTTGCGTGACACTCACGACATACAGGACGTCGCCGTCCTGGAGCACCTGCAGCGGCTCAAGGAGGAACACTCCATCATTTACGACAAGATTGTTACGTTTGCAAAAACGTTCAGACGCGGCTACGATCCGGATTATTACGATCCCATCGAGATTCCAAGTTACAAAAACGTCGCCACAGCGGATGACCCGATGAGCGACGAGGACTGAACGCTAACAAACTTTTTGGTGATATAGATATTAACTTGTTTTTTTTTTCTCTTCTGTGATATTAAATAAAAAAAAAACAAATAACAGATATATAATTGATATTTATTTACAAATAATTATCAATTAATTAAAAAATATACTCAAGTTATAATGTTAAAACAAAAAAAGACAGGTAAAAATTTTAAAAAAAACTAAAAAACAGACAGTTATAATGCTAAAACAAAAAAGACAGGTTAAAATTTTTAAAAACTAAAAAAACAGACACTCATTTGTTGGTGCACGTGCCTGTGCGGTGGCAGCGTACGGTGCACAGGACGCCGCTTCTTCGGCACGAGCATCTGGCGGTAGCGCACTGCTGTTTGCAGTGGCACCGAGTCATCCCTTGCCCACCGAACTGGGAATGCTCGAAGACGGCCTGTCGGAGATTTAACTTTCTGTCCCGGCGCACCGACTCGGGCGGCACCATTGGGTGCTCGATGCGCTCGAACTGGTTCGGCGATAACCAACGGTCGATCTCTCCGTGCGGTGTGGCCACGCGGATCTGCAGTGTCGCCGCGCTTACGTCGCCCTCCTCGCCGTTGCTCGCGTGTCGCACTTCGAGCACGCACGCCAGTAGGTTGCGTGCGTCCAACGGGCCTCGGTCCAGCGCCGGCACGAACACGCACACTGTATCATTCACTGCGGGTGGCGGGAAGGCTGCTTGTGTTTTGCGCAACATTCGCGCCGCCTGTCTCGTCAGGCATCGCCGAGCCAGAGCGTGCGCACGTCTTCTATCGTCCTCCACGTTCACGTTGTCGTCGTCTCTACCGCTGTCTCTACCGCTGTCTCTGTCGTCGTCATCATCATCATCGTCGTCGTCGGCATCCACTTCCATTGGCTCCTTGTCCCCCGCACCGTCATAATTCTCCTCCGCAGCACCCGATTCGGCGGCGGCCGTATCGTTAAACGCGACCAGCTGCTCCTCGGTCTCGACGCCCGAGAGGTCGTGGATTCTCGACAACGTTGCAAGTCCCCGCTTCGCTGTCATGCCGAACACGCACTCGTACGGAGATTGACCGATGCTGGAGTGTAACGCCGTGTTGTAATTGAATTGTACCGTAGAGAGACCGGCGCTCCAGCTTTGCTGTTGTCGTGTGGCCACCCAAGTCGAGAGCATCTGTTTAATGTCACGGTTGGCCCTCTCCACGGAGCCCTGGCTTTGGCTGTGGCGCGGCGCACCGTGTACGATGCGAACGTGCGGCCATTGCGCCACCAACGTCTCGATTACCGCGTTGCAAAATTCACGCCCGTTGTCCGACTGGAGAATGCACGGCGCGCCAAAGGTGTGGAAGACGTCCGATAGCGCGACGGCCACTTCCTCCGCTCGCTTGGTCTTCAACGGCCTTATCTGCACAAATTTCGTGAGGTGGTCTTGGTAGACGAATATGAATCTCCAGTCGCCATCGGGGCAAGACTGCATGTCGATCAGATCCACCTGACACCGATCGTTGAACGTCCTCTCGACGATGGGTTTCACGACGCGACCTTTGTGCTTGTTAGTCTTCTTTGCGGCGCAGATGCAACACAATTTCAAATAAATGTTGATGGCTTCGTAGGTGACGTTTTTGTAGTGTTTTTTCAGCTCGTACATCATGCGATTTCGTCCCAAGTGGCCCATCGTGTGAGTGGCGTGAATGGTGTCGAACAGTTCTTCTACGGCGACAAAAAACAATCGCGAGTCATCGTGGGCGGTACACAACCGGCTGCCGCATATGTCGTACCGCCGCAGACGCCTCTGCCTGGTCTTGGCCGAAAGCTTCATGATGGTGCTGCCGGGCGACTTGGCTTCTCGCACTTCGGTCATCAGACGGCTATATCGGTCGCGGTGCAGATACGACGAGTTTGACAAATTCTTCTTAGCTCTCAACGCATTATTTAAAACTTCATAGAACGCTCGCTGTGTTTCGTTCGATGCAGACTCGGATGCTGATGGTGGAGAATCCATGACGGTGCGGAGGGGTTTCGTACTTGTTTATTTGTGGAACACGGTAGACAGTGGAGTATTTGATGCGTCACTGAACGGTGTTCTTCATTATATACATTTCGTGAGTCTTAGTCAGTGGGGCGTTATAGATAGTGAAATATACGATCCACCAATGAACGACGTTCTACGTTAGGTATATTCATTTCGTGAGTTCTTTCAACTTGTGGTCGGTTTAACTCGTAGCCGGCGCGCCGACCGTAGCAGGCAGCGGGCGCTCCTCGACTTTGCAAGCGGTCACGTTCATTATGGAAATGTACAATTGGTACACGACGAGCGCCAGGGACGTTAAATTCAAAAACACGTACAAGTGTTTACACTCGCCGCTGCTTTGCGTGCACGAAAATATCAATAGCACCCCTACTACTAAGCTACACACAAGCAGATACTGGGGGTGTTTGTGACACGGTATCGGAAACTGACCGTTCTTTGACCGTAAGATGTGGGTCATCTTAGTGTTATCAGTGGCGCTTTTGATGTGGGGTTTACGCCGATCACGGAAACTCCCCAGCAAAAAGATATTACCACCGGCCATCTCATCGACGATGACCGCGACAGATTTTCGGCTCAAACTTCAGCCTGCCGCGACGAAAGTAGTGGACACTAGGCCGACGACGGCCGGAGGGACAAAGATGGGAACGGTCGTGGACGGTTTCGTGTATCCGTGTGTTAAATCTTACGCACCCTTATTCGGTTACTCAAAGTTGACCGGCTACACCACCTTCATACCGGCCCCTAATGGTGACTACATCACCGGCACTATAGCCTGCCTCAAAGATAACGAGCTGTACACACCCGCCGCCGCGCTTGTGGACAGCATACAAGCAGAGCATACAAGCACCTAATGAGATGTGACAAATTAATTATACAGTAACGTCGTCGACACGAACCGATGGCGACGCTCGAGAGCTTGCTGGCGACAACGACTCGAATGGACGCTGCTACGCCTTAGCCGTGTCTCGGGTCGCGATGAATATTAAACCAAACTTTTTTATTCGCCGCTCGGTCATATTTAAAACCGTTTTAAGAAATCCACGCGCTTTAACCACTTTGCAAGAGCCGACTGAATCGTGGAGATCGATAATGACAACGAGGACATTACTAACAAGCGACGGAACGATATCGTCTGCATTACAAATTCAACGTCAAAACATGCCTTTACCAAAAGATTCTTTTCATTTCTTGGCCCTTTTTTGTGCAATAGATTAAATAGAAACCTTTTATTTTATAAATTAGAATATTTTAGCTGTAAAAAAGTTTTATATAATTACTTACAAAATATTAATTATGAATATACTGAAGAATTACTTGCTATATGTAAATAATAATCTTAAAAATAATCACTCACTGTTATAGTTTACTTTAATGAATTTACCTAATATAGTTTTACTCTAATGTTAATTAATCTCACAATATAGTGAAGCACTCTACCGCCTGAAACACAGGTTCAACCTAGTTCAGGTACGAATACAAACCATCCCTTATTTTATATAGTTAAGAAATTTCATGTATATCTTCTTTGTGATCTATTTTATAAATAAACAATTTTATTTATTTATTATTTTATTAATGATTTACCTAATTACTTCGAAATTAAATTTAGAAAGAGAAGTCGATTGGAAAAATCACAAAGGTCCCTAGAATACAGGCCGATAGAAAAATACTGTTAAACGATTTGCTTACGTTTCTCCGAAATAAAGCTGATACATTAGACATGATTAACGCGAACCATAATAAATCGTTAAATAAATCTCCTAATAATCTAAACTCATTTAAAAATCCGCAAAAATCCGAACAGTTCCTTACACTCAGTTGCGTTTTCACTACTATGAGTCTGTCAAATATAGAAAATAATATTAGATATAAACTAAATTTGACATTAGATAACCTAATTTGTTATAATATCAAGTTTTATAAATTGGACATAAATTGTATTCTTGAAAATAATTTTTATTTGACCAAAGATAATTACTATCTTAATAAATTTTTGAAACGACAGATAGCTGTATCGCTATCAAATTATATTGACCATATAGCCAAAAATTTGGCTATGCTGACTGCCTCTATTGGGCAATTGCATAACAATTTACAGAGTTTGGAAAGTATTCCAAATATTAGCATAGTAAATGACAAATCAGTATTGAGTAGTTTTACTACCAATACTGTGAATAATAGTTTACAAATTACATCTAATAATACGGACACTCAATTAAATCATTTAAATTAGATTTAGAGACAAAAGAGTCAAAGTCAAAGTCAAAGTATTTTATTGCTTTCATGTACAATTGTTGAGATGGAAAATATTTTGTGAATACAATCTATGATCGACATGATACCCGTTGGGCGTAGCAATTTATATAACACAATTTATCTTTTAAATAAATAAGTAAGTAGTAACAATGTCCAATACGTAGGTATTTCTAATTACAAAGAGTGAATGTGAAACAGTATTACTATATAGGTATATAACTATTTGTCACTGAAAAATTCGTTCAAAGTGTAATATGTTTTTTCTGTCAAAAAGTTTTTAAGTAGTTTGTTGAATGAATTAAAATTAGGTTGTTTTTTTATGTCATTTGGAAGGTGATTGTAAATTCTAATTGCGCTTACGTACGGACTACACTTATACATTTCTACTCTGATATTTGGCATACAAAAGTTATATTTTAATTGATGTCTAGCTGTGTAATGATTTTGCGGCTTTGCTTTTTCAAATAGCATTGGATTTTTCCTCATAAATTTACATAATTCTAAAATGTAGAGGCATGTTAATGTTAATATTTTTAATTGTTTGAAGTGCTGTCTACAAGAAGTTGTACTGTCAATATTTGATATAATTCTTATTAGTTTTTTTTGTTTTATAAACAATTCTGGTACGTGCTTACTATTTCCCCATAAGATAATACCATAGTTAAGCCAGGAATTAGCATACGCGTAGTAAGCCGAAATAGCTGTTTTATGATCTGTACTCATTTTTAATTCATATAATGCATAGGTAAAGCTAGACAATTTTGATTTTAATTTTTCAATGTGTGCTTTCCAGTTAAGATTTGAATCTAGTTCTATACCTAAGAGGCTACAAGACTTCACTTTTTCCAGACGAATTTTATCTATCTTAAGTTCTGTGTTCAAAGGTGTTTTTTTGGTGTGGCAAGAATTCTATTAATTTAGTTTTAGTATAGTTCACCAGTAAATTATTTTTATTTAACCAACTTACGACCCTGCTGAAAGTTTTAGTCAAGTTATTTTTAAAATCTGAGGTATTGTTATATTTGAATAACAATGAAATGTCGTCGGCGAATAGTAAGCATTGAGTGTCTATATTTTTAGATAATTCGTTAATATATATTAAAAATAATATACATCCCATGACACTGCCTTGGGGTATAGAACCATTCATTTTATGTACACTAGATCTGTAATTCGTAACTTTATTGTTGTAAGGATCGCAATAATCAATTTCTACATATTGGATTCTATTTTCTAGATATGATTTTAGCCACTCGTATGGGTTTCCGCGTATTCCTAAGTCATATATTTTAGATAACAGGATATCGTACCTTACTCGATCGTAGGCTTTTGTCATGTCGAGTAAGATTCCTACGGCATATTTTTTTTCATTGATGTATGTTAATGCCTGCTGTACAAAAGTGTACACGGCCAGAGAGGTGGACTTTGCTCTCATTTTCATTAGAGACAGCCTCTTGCTCTCATTTTCCTAAGGAAAATGTTTATAAATCTAGTATGTTGTTTTATAATAATAATAATAACATTGTAAACCTGGTGCATCAAAATATACAAGGAATATTGGGTAAAGAATTAGAAATTGAGTTATTTTTAAACATTCATGACATACAAATTTGTTGTTTTACTGAACATTGGTTGAAAAATAGCGACTCCGACCATTGTGGTCAGTTAGTTTCCTTCTGTAGTCAATTACATAATGATAAAAATAAACGAGCAATATGTTCTTTTCAATGCGAAGCGAATTAAGAAATTCAGAGAAAATATTGTCCCAAAACTTGCAAACATGCAATACCATAACGATCCTAACATATTATATAATGACTTTTTTGCCACAATTTACTGGTGGTAGAGCTCCAGTGACGGAGCTCGCGGGCGTAGGCACCACCGCATTACCTAATATACTTGCCGCTAAATGGTAGTGTTCAGCACTATCGTGTTCCGGTCAGGTGGTAATTTACGGCCCTGTAATTTCAGGCACAGAGGCCATAACACCTTAGACCTCAGGAGTGGCAGCGCATCTGCATTTTGACCTCTGGTCATTGTGTGGGTGTCTATAGGCTGCAGTCATCGCTTTACATCAATGTGAACTGCATGCTTGTTTGCCACTTTTATTACATAAAAAAAAAAATTTAACAGAATTTAATTTAATTTTTACCAATAAGACAATAAATGTAAGAAGTCATAAGTCGTTCAATGAATAGGCGACGGTTGGAATACATAAGAGTAGGCAGAGATTGTATGACCTGTATGGAGAAAAGTCACATAATCACACAAATTCGTTTAAAAATCATGTTAAATTATATTCGAAAATATTCAAGAAAGTGTGTTTTGCAGCCAAGGCACTTCACATTAAAAATAAAATTAAAAATTCAAATAACAAAATTAAAGCGACTTGTATCCAGATTGAAAACTATATTATTATGTATCTTCACGCCAGGTCCCTAACGGGGTAGGCAGAGAGTGTAGAGCGCCAGATATCCCGGTTCAGACAAACCTCTCGTGCCTCGTCTACCTTCATCATTCTCTAATTTACGGCCCTGTAATTTCAGGCACAGAGGCCATAACACCTTAGGCCTCAGGAGTGGCAGCGCATCTGCATTTTGACCTCTGGTCATTGTGTGGGTGTCTATAGGCTGCAGTCATCGCTTTACATCAATGTGAACTGCATGCTTGTTTGCCACTTTTATTACATAAAAAAAAAAAAAAAAATTAACAGAATTTAATTTAATTTATACCAATAAGACAATAAATGTAAGAAGTCATAAGTCGTTCAATGAATAGGCGACGGTTGGAATACATAAGAGTAGGCAGAGATTGTATGACCTGTATGGAGAAAAGTCACATAATCACACAAATTCGTTTAAAAATCATGTTAAATTATATTCGAAAATATTCAAGAAAGTGTTTCGCAGCCAAGGCACTTCACATTAAAAATAAAATTAAAAATTCAAATAACATAATTAAAGCGACTTGTATCCAGATTGAAAACTATATTATTATGTATCTTCACGCCAGGTCCCTAACGAGGTAGGCAGAGAGTGAAGAGCGCCAGATATCCCGGTTCAGACAAACCTCTCGTGCCTCGTCTACCTTCATCATTCTCTTCATGAAAACTATATTACATAGAATAACATAAAATGAAATAAAAACACATGACGCGCAGCTTGATCGCCAGCTTTATTTTTACCTGGCGCGACCTATAGTCAATTACATAATGATAAAAATAAACGAGCAATAGTATTTGTTCCTTTCAATGCGAAGCGAATTAAGAAATTCAGAGAAAATATTGTCCCAAAACTTTCAAACATGCAATACCATAACGATCCTAACATATTATACAATGACTTTTTTGCCACAATTTTAACAGAATTTAATTTAATTTTTACCAATAAGACAATAAATGTAAGAAGTCATAAGTCGTTCAATGAATGGGCGACGGTTGGAATACATAAGAGTAGGCAGAGATTGTATGACCTGTATGGAGAAAAGTCACATAATCACACAAATTCGTTTAAAAATCATGTTAAATTATATTCGAAAATATTCAAGAAAGTGTTTCGCAGCCAAGGCACTTCACATTAAAAATAAAATTAAAAATTCAAATAACATAATTAAAGCGATTTGTATCCAGATTGAAAACTATATTATTATGTATCTTCACGCCAGGTCCCTAACGAGGTAGGCAGAGAGTGAAGAGCGCCAGATATACCTTCATCATTCTCTTCATGAAAACTATATTACATAGAATAACATAAAATGAAATAAAAACACATGACGCGCAGCTTGACCGCCAGCGTTCTTTTACCTGGCGCGACGATAAACAAAATAAAGACGGCGTGAGAAGATACATTAATGTTTGGTTTCCTAATTAAAAAAAAACATCTTTCATAAATGATTCAATGCAATGCGTTGTCCCACCCGGTGGTTAGCCTACCAAAGCGGTCTCGCTCTGACGGTCCACATTATTCTCTTGATACTCGTATGTCGTAGTGGGCGCGGGCGGTTTCTTTGGTGATGGTTTGGATGATAACGCTGTTAACGGTGCACGCAAGGCGTTCGTGTACCATAGCCAGCCGAACCACATCACCGCGCTGAGGGTCAAGCTGGTGATCCACGGTATGATGCGGGCGGTCAACTTCTTGACCGGCGGGCTTTTTTCGATCCCGACCTGGGACTTTGTAGCGATGGCAAATAATCGACAAAACAATTCAAATTCAGTCGGATGCTCGTACATGAAACAGCGCTGTCCGTCGCGCTGATTTTGCGTCTTGACGTAGGCAAACTGTGCGGATACATCCTCGTTGACGACGGGTAGACTGGGATCGACGATGTACGACAACGCAGCCAGCCTCGTAGTATAACTCTTTTGTTGTTCCAAACTTTTGACCATTCGTATACCTACACCGCACCGCGCCTGTACGCCATATTTAAAGATACCGACGAACATTGGCATGTAAGAGCATAAACGAGCAAAGACCGCTCGGTGATCACGGTCCGGGGGTGGTGATTGCGGGGCCACTTTGATCAGGACGTCGCGCACGAAACTTAGGAGCGCAGCGTCAGTTTGAATCTCCCGGTAAAAAGATTCAGATAACGCGACGGCATTAGGCGGGTTCGGGGTTCTACGCCAGATATTCACAATTTTTTCTTCGGTTGTGGTTAGATGACAGAGGGCGAAATTCGCATACGCAAAATTAAAATATTTTTTAACCTCTTTAGGCGTGTTTGAAGACTTATGGTAGTCGACACGAAACTTTTCTACATCTTCCGCGGGATAGTTGTGTTGCACGAGATCCCACATCGACGATGAATAAAAGACAGACTTCATACTTATAATATGTTATTTAATGCGCTGAAGAAGGTTTGCGTACCTACTATTGGTGAAGCCCTAAATCAAATTCTTCTAACGCTTAATATGTACCAACACAAATTTATACTATTTTTTCCAAAACAGAATCATTTAAGTTATCATTACATACATATACTTGCTTTTACTCGTTGAGTATCTATTGATTCTTCGTCTCGCTAAGCCATTCAAACAACCATTACACATATAAAATATTTTGTTGACCACTATATAGTCCTTACATCTGAAATAAATTATAATATACCGCTCCTTATCACCTACTCACACATGGCTAGAAGAAGTCCTGATTTCTCACTCATTAACACTTATTATAAAGTTTGTAAATTAAAATCTATAAGATCGCTCAACCACTCCCAGTGCACTCGTATCATGAAAACATGGCTATATGAACTCTCTTACCATGATACAGAGATCTTGTTTTAATGTTTTCACATTCATAAAAATAGACATTAAATAAATCACAATTGATGCGCTTTATATTCAATAATAATTTGATTTTACACTCACCTGTAAATGAACCTCGGCGATGACGTACACAGCTTATGTTCTGTGTGTAAGTATTTATTTATTTTTACTTGAACGTGCTCACTATTGTGATACTCTGATACACTACTGGCTTTTCAATCTAAAATCCTCCCAATATATACCATAATGAAATTGTAGCATAAATTAGAAAATTGAATCAAATAGTGCAGTTTTTCCTGCAATTTGAAATACAACATTGTAACATGTACAAATGACCTAATGCTTACACCAATGCTCTATTAACGATCCTAATGCTGCACTTACATTACATTATTTGGTCGGTTAGATCGTATCCATACGTAAGTGTTTTACTTGAACTATTAGATGGGGGAAAAAGTTTCTTCGCATTTCTTAAGATAATTCAAAACATTTTTTAATATAGTTTATTTAAATTTAACTAAAGTATGTATGTACCATTTTGTTCGATAACCTTTTGCCATCATGTAGGTAGGGACATGATCCCATTGCTACCTTTGTCCGTGGTCGTCGCCGACAGGTAGGGACATGAACCCATTGCTATAAAAAATTGGGACTTCTCATCAAAATACCGCGGCAATTGGATTTGGCAGTCCTCTCGTGATGTTAACCTAACATTGGATAAAGAATTCTGAAGAGACCGAAACAGGTGGAAATCTGAAGGTGTAAGGTCAGGACTATACGGCGGATGCATTAACACCTCCCAGCCAAACTCTCTTTGAATTTGGAATTATGTTCTTTAAAATTTTAACTTTCAATGATACCAAAACCAGCCAGATACAAATACTACAGCCAAAGAGATTTTATTACAAGTTCATACAGTATGTATGAACTTGTAATAAAATCTCAATATACACAATATACAAAAATAATGCGAAATAATGTAATTGCTTCTTTATCAATATTCTGAATTCTCAATTAATCTTATGATTAATTCGTATCGTGCGTTCCACTACAATGAATCCACACGCGTCTGTTTACGGTTGCATGCAACATTGTAGTCCATAGTAATCATTTTATAAGACAGTGATAAACGGTTGTTACTTGCACCACACGCAATCTAATTACAATAATGCAGCGGACCGACATTCACCGAGGCTTCAGATTCACCGTAACATATATATATGTCGGAGAAAGAACGTTAATCTCGACATCATCATTAGTGGTTATGTGTTTAGTGGGCGTCTTGAGGGTTAAATGCTAGCACAAAACAATAAGTCACTATTATCAGTCAGATTTAATCACTTTAACAGAATATCACTGCTTAACTTTACACTCAAAACTCTTTGATATAATTACACTTTTAAACTTTTAAGTACAACGAGCAGCGGGTTCGCGACACCGATCTTATTTCGCCAATCAAATAGTACTCCACTGTCCAACCAAAGAGTGATCCACCTCGATCAACAACGACACATTTTATAACCTCCGTTAACGGCGATCTGTCAGATGGCGCCTCGACCCCGCTCGAGGCCTACCCTCAACTCGGTAATGTACTTTTATAATACAAGTACTCTTTAAATGAAATAATGATTTTAAACGATAACAAAATCTAACAAATCAAATTAACTTAAAATAATATTTTTAGCAAGGTATTTCTATAGCCTAGTACTTTAAAGAACCAACAATAAACTTCTTGCTCCGACACGGCCGTCCTGACGTTTCACACGTCCTCGTGTGATGTTGAAGGACCAGCATCATCATTATCTGTAAGGATAGAAATAACATTTTGTACGACATAGCTCGGCTACTCCTGACAAAGTAAATTCTCCTCTTCCGTTGTTACTTTAAACATGTTTTGTGTAACCCCTTTTGTTACATCCTAAGTCAAACAGGAAGTACAGTCATTCAACATCATCATCCATAATAATCTTAACTGCCAACTCATATTAACTAGACATCCACCTCACCATCTATCAACCTATATGAAACTTGTCTGAAAGGCCAACTCGCCACAAAGCAATCAACATCACCACTGTCTGTACGGCCACCTCGCCGTTTAGCAATGCTGTCAGATTGGCCACCTCGCCATTTAGTAATGCTGTCACATTGGCCACCTCGCCATTTAGCAATGCTGTCTGATTGGCCACCTCGCCACTTAGTAATGCTGTCCCAGAGGCCAACAACTCAACAACCAGCACTTCCCTCCAGGAATGCCAAATCATCTCATATTCCACCCAGAGTCAACACACTGATACTCTGGCATAGTCACGAAACCCGTGAACCAAGAACCTGTACACACATGCTCACACATAACGTTTTCAATATTCGTCACATCATATCAATTGGTACTTGAGTCTCAGTGTCCGCTACCTAATCGTAAGATTCCTACAGCATTAAGATTGATCGTTACCCACTAAAGCAGGAAAGACCACATACACATTAAACGAACAGTGATGATCGTTACCCACAAAAGCAGGAAAGACCACATAACAGTGATAGTCGTCACCCACTAAAGCAGGAGAGACCACACTTATTCAATCACAAGGATCCTATAATTTCTTCCCGTAATTACCCACAGGTGAAACCATTATCAACTTTACCGTTTGACTAACTTTTTCAAACTATCTACCCCAATAGAGGGAATGAAATTAGCCATTTTCTAAACTTAACCATGTGTTAGGTTAAATTTCAACTCTAGGCATAGGATTACATTGAAAACATTTTCAACGGGAAATGCCACAAATTGGTGATTTGTACCGATTCACCATGACCTGGGAATTGAACCCATTCATCAGCTGTTGCGAGGTCATAACAAAATGAAAACGACTCACCAAATTGACGATTGCCTCAGTGACAGATTTCCCTCCGCATACGTCCAATTGTCTCACACAGGATGTGATGGCAGGTTGCGAGCCACCGCCTGGTTTCGAACATCCTGATTCCACGTGACCCTCAGCACCAAACTTCAAGCATGTCAGGGAAGGTTTTGTCGTAACCACGGCCATGTGGTCGGAATTTAAAATATCTCGAAGCTGTTTGTTGCTCTTCATACAAACGACTAAAACATTAAAACATCTATCACCAAATTTTCCGTATAGTATAACATTTTATAGGAGAAAGAATTAACCTAGATTAACCTAGGACCCTTATTGTCTTGCAGAGTATGAGACTTCATATTTTCTCGATAACATCACTTTACGATTCGATTACTTTAACTGCAACAGTAGCGTAGTGGCAGCAGGCCACCACCACCGCGCTGGGGGTCCCGGGTCCAATTCCCGGGTCGGGGGCTATCAGAGACAACGGCTCAAAATCCTTCATCTCCGACTTCACTGGGATTTCTCCATTTTCTGGAAGATTCCCAGTATACCTCGGAGTTTAGTAATGTGCCCGGAGATGGCAACAGGTTCGCCACCTGTCACATGGGCCAAAACGCAACCGGCGAGTTGTGGGTGCCCGCATGCATGCTTGAATGCATGCATTTACCTCTGCCTACCCCTTTGGGGATAACAGGTGTGAAGTTAAGTATCACTTAACGATTCGAAAATAGCATATGTTAAAGTTTAATTTGAATGTGGGTACTTATTTCTCAATAAAAAAATATGTCGTCGCAGCCGGTCTCCTCTTTATCAATATTACACAATAAGACACTAGACTTGACAATAGGCTTGCATAAGCAGAGTCTTTTCACCATCTTGCAGTTTACCAGAAAAAAAAATAATTAAAATAGTCACCACGCATGTTTCTTAGGTGTCAAAACGAGAGAAAATTAAATTCAGCCCATTAGGAAAAGCAATGTGGGAAAACCCTGTCGCGACCGCTCTAACTTTACTAAGTATAAGAATAAGTTGACTCCCCTGTTTTTTTTTCGATCCGATACGCCGATGTCCGCAGGTGCTAGTCGGCCTCCGTCTCTGCGTTATTCGGTTGAAATTTGGGCAACGTAATCCGTGTACCCAGCGGATCACGGATTGTGCAGCGCCTCCACAAGCAACTGCATGCTATTTTGTTGCGCCTCTAACAAAACGCGCGCGCCATTATTAACTTTCATTGATCTACCCACGTTTTGTGCCTGCACCGATCCCACTTCTGATGTCGGAGAAAGAACGTTAATCTCGACATCATCATTAGTGGTTATGTGTTTAGTGGGCGTCTTGAGGGTTAAATGCTAGCACAAAACAATAAGTCACTATTATCAGTCAGATTTAATCACTTTAACAGAATATCACTGCTTAACTTTACACTCAAAACTCTTTGATATAATTACACTTTTAAACTTTTAAGTACAACGAGCAGCGGGTTCGCGACACCGATCTTATTTCGCCAATCAAATAGTACTCCACTGTCCAACCAAAGAGTGATCCACCTCGATCAACAACGACACATTTTATAACCTCCGTTAACGGCGATCTGTCAGATGGCGCCTCGACCCCGCTCGAGGCCTACCCTCAACTCGGTAATGTACTTTTATAATACAAGTACTCTTTAAATGAAATAATGATTTTAAACGATAACAAAATCTAACAAATCAAATTAACTTAAAATAATATTTTTAGCAAGGTATTTCTATAGCCTAGTACTTTAAAGAACCAACAATAAACTTCTTGCTCCGACATATATATATATATATATATATACGAGAGGTGAGTTCGATTACGTGTAAAGATTTCTAAACGTACGGAAAGTGTATTTCGTGAAGAGGTAGTTAGATGTAAAAAGATACATGCAAACATTGCAAACTCACCCGATTCGCTGGCATTCAATTTGGCAGGTAAAATCCAATTTTAGTGAGCACCACGTCAAACCACGGACACTCCGCTAAAATTACATACAAACGCTTAATTTGGTCATCAATCAGTGAGGTGTATGTACACGTGTACCTGTGTGCGTAGCACGCAGAGAGTACCAAACGTCTCCCATAAGAGGGGAGGAGGTTGGGTGAGGCGGGGAAATCGAGCGGGACGTCGAAGTGTCCGTTCTATACGTAGTATTATAATATTACATATTCTCTGAACACGTTTTGAAAAAAACCTCCGATGCAAAATTTTAAACTCTTAGGACTTGTAGTCTGTGACCTGTGACCTTTGTATAGAAGAAGATAGCAATGTGTTTTTCATTACGTTTTTAAAATATTCTTGAACAATAAATTACTTTTTTACTGGTGGTAGAGCTTCAGTGACGGAGCTCGCGGGCGTAGGCACCATCGCATTACCTAATATACTTGCCGCTAAATGGTAGTGTTCAGCACTATCGTGTTCCGGTCAGGTGGTAATGTACGGCCCTGTAATTTCCGGCACAGAGGCATAACACCTTAGGCCTCAGGAGTGGTAACGCGTCTGCATTTTGACCTTGGTCTTCATGTGGGTATCTATAGGCTGCAGTCATCACTTCACATCAATGTGATCTGCATGCTTCTTTGCCACGCCCATTACTTTAAAAAAAAATGTTATTTATATTATAACCAGCTCAACGAACTTCGTTATAAAAATGAAATGTCGAAAAATCAAAAAAAAGATTTGGTGGGACTCATCCTTAGCAATTAGGGACATAAAAAATAGACTAGAACCAACTAGAACCGATTCTTATATCAACCAAATATACACACAAAATTTCATAATGATCGGTCCAGCCGTTTCGGAGGAGTAACATATAATATCGTTAATTGTTACAAACACTGGGATTCGAGAATTTTATATATTAGATAATATAATTACTATTTATTATTACTAGTATAGTAGTATTATTAGTAGTATTATTAGTATTACTAAAAAACTATGGCGTGAACATATACATACCTTAGAAACATAAACATAAATACAATAAAACTTCGAAATCGAAGAAAGACAGTAATTAGAAACACAACACTCCAAAACTTCATCCAGTTGCGTTTGAAGAGACCCTTATTCCACAGCCCTCAATTTTCTCTGTAATAGAACGTTGGGAGGAAAATGAGCACATTTCGCCGTGTCTGTATTGGGCATTACCTGGCAAAGCTTCAGGACGTTTAGTCTCTTAGTCTTAAGATACCTAATTTGAATACATTACTAAGTTTCATCAGGAGATATAAATACATTTTCCGGATGACCGGTTTATTCCATTACCTGTTTTGTTAGATGACAGTAATGGGAGGATCGATCTAATTTAGGTTTCATACAAACCGAGTTCAAGAATAAGAAAAGAGTATGAACTTGAAGGTTTCGCGAGTATTTTCACTTCATCACCTTAGACACCTACACATACATACCTACTTTAGAAATACTAATATATCATGACATAATGCCTATAGTCGAATCCATAAATACAATACAACTTCGAAATCACAAAAAGACAATCATTAGAAACACAACACTCCAAACTATCATCCAGTTACGTTTGAAGAGATCTTTAGTCTAAAGCCCTCAATTTGCTCTGTAATAAGACGTTGGCAGGAAAATGAGTGCACATTTCGTTGTGTTGGTATTGGGTATTGTCTGGCAAAACATCAGGACACTTAGTCTCACAGTATTTAAGTTGGATACATTATTAAATCTCCTCGGGCTATTTAAATACATTTTCCGGATTACCGGTTTATTTCCATTACGTTTTTTGTTGGTTGACATTTACGGGAGGACCGATCTGATTTAGGGTTTCAGACAAACCGATTTTTAGAAGACGAAATATAAACTTTAGCTCATTCTAAACACAATAGCTTTGACAATGCAAATGCTTATAGGTTAGGATCCCACTGCAGAATCATTTCGTTCATCCATATATGCTGCAAACCTAATTTTTATGCATATTTATCATCTAGAGAATATTAGGATACATATTCTCGGTTTTAATCAGTTGCCTCAAAATAAAAGGCCGCCACTTTTTTTTTTTTTGGAAAGATTTTTTTAAATTTTTTTTTCAATAAAATATCGTCTTTTTCACGGCAATATGTATAAAGAGTGTGAAAAATCACGACTGCCGTTGCGCACTTGGTCGCCCCTACATATTTTCGTTCCGGCCCGATAACTTTTTACGTCCATAACGTACATGTATTATTTGTGTATCAAATAAAAGCAATTTTATTTTTAATTATAATGATATACAGGAGCTAAATAAAATCAGCCGAAAATAAGAATTGCTGGCTGTTAAAGATAAAATAATTTGATAAAAAATACTTGCGGCCAAATTTTGATGGGCAATCTAGTGGATATATTTTTAGATTATAAATATTCGTAAAAATTAAGTTTGCAGCATATCTGTACGAACGAAATGATTCTGCAGTGGGATCCTAACCTATTACACTTGATTCATGGGACAGATAACTTGTTAAGGTTTCGCTAGTATTTGCAAACATTAATATATTGATATATTGCCTATCACGTCATCTATAAATACAATACAACTTCGAATTCACAGAAAGGCAATAATTTTTTTTTTTTTTTTTTTATGTAATAAAAGTGGCAAACAAGCATGCAGTTCACATTGATGTTAAGTGATGACTGCAGCCTATAGACACCCACACAATGAACAGAGGTCAAAATGCAGATGCGCTGCCACTCCTGAGGCATTAGGTGCCTCTGTGCCTGAAATTACAGGGCCGTACATTACCACCTGACCGGAACACGATAGTGCTGAACACTATCATTTAGCGGCAAGTATATTAGGTAATGCGGTGGTGCCTACGCCCGCGAGCTCCGTCACTGGAACTCTACCACCAGTAAAAATTTGAAACACAACACTCCAAACTATCATCCAGTTGCGTTTGAAGAGATCTTTAGTTCAAAGCCCTCAATTTGTTCTGTAATAAGACGTTGGCAGGAAAATGAGTGCACATTTCGTGTTTGTATTGGGCATTGTCTGGCAAAGCTTCAATACACAGTCTTACAAAAACTAACTTGGATGTTAAGTTTCCTGGGGAAATATAAATACATTTTCCGGATGACCGGTTTATTCCATTACGTGTTTTGTTGGTTGACATTTACGGAACGATCGAACTGATTTAGGGTCCTGACAAAGTGATTTGTGAAAAAGAAAAGAATGTAAACTTACTTCACGCAAGTATGTACCAAAAGGCTATATTTGAGGCATTGATTTCTTTTTTTTTATATGTATGGAAGGCATAATATATCAAACAAGCATTCAACTAACATCCATGTAAGTTGAATGCTTGTTTCCCACCTTACTTACATAAAAAAGACGGAGTGACAGACGGACACTACTACTGCAACTACTAGGGTACTATTTAAGGGGACTATACGTTTTTTTGCCATTTGTCTACGGAACCCTAAAAGTATACTTATGCATGTTTTTTACGTCAGGAACGTATTTCATAACTGATAAAATAAATTTAAAGATGTACAGAGGTATAAAATACTAAATCAATTATTAATTTCAATGAAAAAAATTACAATTCAAATGTTCCAATTTTATTTGAAATCCTCCCAAAAATTTAATTGAATTGAGCTAAAACACGTTCATTCGAAACTTTTATCCCGATTTGCAAGTGGTGCAAGGCTTTCATCGATTTTTTCTTGACCTGATTTGACTGCACACCTGTAGAGTGAATTCGTATAGGCAATCATGCGGCCTTTGTTGAAAAACTGTACAAGGTCTTCTC
Organism: Macrosoma leucophasiata; assembly: GCA_036365455.1. Lineage (NCBI taxonomy): Eukaryota > Metazoa > Arthropoda > Insecta > Lepidoptera > Hedylidae > Macrosoma > Macrosoma leucophasiata. The sequence continues at coordinate 5,620,888 of JAWQUS010000014.1, read as the reverse complement.
GCTAAGCACTTCAGTTCTACGTAAGCGGACATTTAAAACATGACGCTAAGACGGGGGTACGAAGGTATTAAGAGAAATATTTTTTTCAGTTACTGCTCTACTGAAAATAACAATCTAGCTTTTCTGTTGGCCAAATATGAAAAGTTACTAGCTGCCCCAATGAACTTTGTATCGAATTAGATGTCGTCGAAAAACTGTTTGTTGAGAGTCATCCTTACCGTTTGGGACAAGACGACCCTACCGCCCGCAAGCGGAGGGATATTCGTCTACTGGAAGATATGTCTACCACTAGTGTAGTCAGTCAGCCAAACAATGGCGGTCAAACCATTGCAATAGGGCTGGTAGTAAATATAATAATAAAATAATGGCAACCCATTATACGTCCCACTGCCGGGCACGAGTCTCTCTCCTTTTTGGGGGGAGGCCTGGAGCTTTCTCCACCACGCTGCTCCAATGCTGGATTGGTGGAGGTGGGTGGGTTAGTGGCCAACGCGCTGTCGGATGTTTTCAAACCCGACAACGCGATAAGGCCTCCGACATAGTTTAACGACTGCTATCTATCGATAGCAACCGAGACCGACGGCTTAACGTGCCCTCCGAAGCACGAAAACGCGCATTTGATTTGCCACTAGCAGTCACCCATCACACTACCCGACCGCGCCCGTAGTGCTTAACCGAGTGGATCGCTTACAATCTACACCAGCCGCTGGGCCATGCGCGCTTCAGAAGTAAATATAATAACGCGGAATGGGCAGCAGCGTCCCGCGATAAAACTACCACCACTGCGATCGCCAACCAGCCTGACAGACGTGGCGATTATGCCACTTTAACGGCAAGTATATTAGGTAATGCGGTGGTGCCTACGCCCGCGAGCTCCGTCACTGGAGCTCTACCACCAGTAAAAGTTGATTCAATATAACTTAAAAATACACCAAGAAAGTGAAATAAAATAAGAGCACCATACGCCTCTTTCAAGGTTCCCGCCAAAACTCCCATTATTGACTTACCATCGACGTATATTTCCACCATCGTTACATGAAAAAAATATCGTTCGATAAACGAATACAAGTTCTGGTCCGCATTGCCCGAGGAATTGTCAAAGAGACAATCGCAAACAGCCATGAATCTAATCATCCAATGGGCATATTTCCAACTCCGTAATAGTTATAGTACCACTGGAAATGTTCTCCACAGGAAAAACTAGAATATAATTTACTTTTACCGCGGGGACAGAGACCGAATACAGAAATTGAAAACCTCAGACAAATAAAGCGGGTTGCTGTCATTACGCCATCGAGGAAGAAGCCACTGCTTTCTGATGTGAAAGGTAAATTAAATGATAATACAATTATTTTCAAATTGATTAATCCTTTTCAAACAAGGTTTGCATTACTTACATCTATACATCTATACAAATAAATGAAATTGCAGTGTCTGTTTGTACTATTAAAATAACCGCTTTGTACTAAATGCATATGTATGTATACACGGTACATATATCAAAACAACATTTTTTACTATTTTTGTCTGTCTGTCGGTTTGGCGGGGATAATCTTGGGAACGGCTGGACCGATTTTGACGGGACTTTCTCTGGCAGATAGCTGATGTGATAAGGAGTAGCTACTTTTATCTCCATACAACCATAGGTACATACATACAAATAAATATAATTTGAGTGTCTCCGATTTTGACGGGACTTTCACTGGCAGATAGCTGATGTGATAAGGAGTAACTTAGGCTACTTTTATACTAGCTGCGCCCACGACTTCGTCCGTTGGATACTGAACAATCATATTTTTTCTCACGTGGACGAAGTCGCGGGCACAGCTAGTATTTTTATAAACCTTGAAATCAAGGAGAATTTGTGCCTGTAACAAGAAAGCCATAGTCTTACTTGTGATACGGGTCTCAAGAACGTGACCGACGGATGCACCATGATCTTTTATCGCAAAAGCTTAACTGAATTGCTTTTAGCTTTGTCTCATTTCCTCTGGGGACGAGGAAGTAGGGCGGAGACCTTTACGGGTCCGAACTTCGGCTTAGACTCGGCTTAGTTTCATGCACCCTCGGCTTTTTGCTGAGGGTGCATGAGCATATGTGTTAAGGGGCGGTGCAACTTTCACTCTTATCATCGGTTTCATTAATGTGAGTGACCACAGCAACTATAAAAGCATGATAGTGTAGCAAACTCCGTTACAGAATGACAATCATTGTTACCACCTGTGCTATACATTCGTAGCATGCTACGAATATGCTGCATCAGACCCCGTACCATGACGTCTTATTGCGATTCAATTTAAGATCTGTAAAACACTTGTTTCATTTGTGTATATGACAGCGCTTATGAAGAAATAAGACAAAGCTTAAAGCAATTCAGTTTCAGCAACACGGGACACCAGGGGTAGCCATAGCTTTTATTACCGCTAAAACAGTCTGTCATTTTTTGCGAGAGAAATACGTGTGACACACACACACTACAAAAATCAACTTACCTCAAGGTATGTGGGTGTGGTCAGTCACATTCATAAAACCGATGATTAGAGTGAAAGTTGCACCGCCCCTTAACACATATGCTCATGCACCCTCAGCAAAAAGCCGAGAGTGCATGAAACTAATCCGATCCTAAACCGAAGTTCGCACCCGCAAAGGTCCTCCCCCTACTTCCTCGTCCCCAGAGGAAAATTTGTTTTAACAAAATACATAAACAATTTCCCGCACACATTTAAACATCTAGGCGACAGGCGTAGGAACACTTGTACTTGTACTTTGACAAAGGGGAAAGCCTGCATATCGCTACTGCTCTCCCGTGTTGCTCTATGTAGGTACCGTTCACACTACACCGCCCGACCGCGCGGACTAGTTGACTCACAACCACCGCAATCCACAGCGGCGCGCAGTCCCGTGTGTAAAATACCTAATGTGCAAGTTCTTCATAAATAAAGCAAATCATTATGTAACTAATTCATTTTACATAATGTTACGTCTCTATTAACGAATCGATTCAGTCAACCGTTACGTAATGAAGCTAATGGACGGATGGATAAAATTTTAAGTAGAAAACAATTAACTCTGTGAATAACTTTGTGTAGAATAGCAATATTTAATAAGCTAGGATTGACCTGTTTTGTCCGAATTTTTGTTTACATTTTGATATCAGAAATGTAAAAAAAGGTTCTGTTTTATTCTTGAATATATTAGGTTGGGGAAAAAGTTTCTTCGCATTTTTTAAGATAATTCAAAACATTTTTTAATATAGTTTTTTTAAATTTAACTAAAGTATGTATGTACCATTTTGTTCGATAACCTTTTGCCATCTTGTAGGTAGGGACATCGTCCCATTGCTATAAAAATTTTGGGACTTCTCATCAAAATACCGCGACAAGTGGATTTGGCAGTCCTCTCGTGATGTTAACCTAACATTGCATAAAGAATTCTGAAGAGACCGAAACAGGTGGTAATCTGAAGGTGCAAGGTCAGGACTATACGGCGGATGCATTAACACCTCCCAGCCAAACTCTCTTAATTTTTGCTGAGTGGCTATAGATGTGTGAGGTCTAGCGTTATCATGATGAAACACCACACCCCTTCTGTTGATCAATTCCGGCCGCTTTCTCTCAACTTCTTGCTTTAATCTCATCAGTTGTTTGCAGTAGAGTTCAGAATCGATAGTCCTGCCTGGTGGTAAAAGCTCATAATGAATAATGCCCTACCAATCCCACCACACACACAACATCATCTTATTGCGAGTTAACCCGGGTTTCGCCACAGTCTGTGAAGCCTAACCGGCCTTTGACCACGACCTTTTTCGCACGTTCTTGTCGTACGTGATCCACTTTTCATCACCAGTTATTAGCTTCTTCAAAAATGATTCGGTTTCATTACGTCGTAATAAAGAATCACAAATGAGTACACGGTTCATTAGGTTTCTTTCAGTGAGCTCGTGAGGTACCCAAATATCGAGCTTTTTCTTGTACCCAGCTTTTTCAAATGCGCCAAAATTGCATAAATGGCATTCATTTTATCCGTAATAGGGCGACCAGAGCGAGGTGCATCTTTGACATCAAAATTTCCGGATTGAAAACGCTTAAACCAAATTTGTGCTTCTCTTGCAGACACTGCACTAGGTCTATAAACATCGCAATTTTTTTTCGCAGCTTGCGTTGCATTTTTACCTTTTTTGTAGTAAAATTTTAAAATGTATCGAATTTCTTCATTAGATTCACTCATCTTGACAGTACGAAAAACAAATGAAAATCACACATTTGCCTAATTTGAATTTGGAATTATGTTCTTTAAAATTTTAACTTTCAATGATACCGAAACCAGCCAGATACAAATACTACAGCCAAAGAATTTTTATTACAAATTCATACATACTATAATGCGAAAATACTTTTTCTCCATTATATTTACATTATTATATGGTGCTCCTATGTAATATCCCATAATTCAACAACTTTTGGGCTGACCGGAGGGGAGTAGCCATAGCATTTATTACCGATGCAAAACAGTCTGTCATTTTTTGCGAGGGGAAATTTGAGTGACACACACACACACACAACAAAAATCGTCTATTACTACGAAACTCACACCTTGACTAACAAAATACATAAAGAGTTTCACGCACACATATAAACATCTCGGCGACAGGCATAGGATCACTTGGGCTTGTACTTCGACAGAGCTGAAAGCCTGCCTATGACTACTCCCTTCCAGTCCGCCACGGCTGGTGGCCCGTGTTTCTCTATGGTCGGGACAGCTAGTACCGTAATACAAAAAGTGACCCAAACACCCAGGGAAACATTTCAGCCACCGTCTTATTACAATCAAAGCAATTTTCTCTCGTCACTGTGGATTTGGCGTGTCTATTTCTGTAGAACAAACGGTCGACAAGCAAATGGGTTATAAGGTCTGAGATTGTGGTTAATGAGAGTTTCATTGTTTTACTTTACTCTGTTTGCCAGATTCAGTATGGATCTTAATTTGCAGACCGGTATTTCGTTTTTTCCGCTTTGCTGCTAGAGAATCTGTTTCATATAGTGACAAGTGTATATATAGACTTGCTTTATTTTCTTGGAAAACAAACAGTTTATACTGACTAATTAGCAATCACAACAAACTACGTACGTTATACCTATTTATATATAAGTTTTATCTTTTAAAGTATGACAGAGAGTGTACCCAAATAGAAAAATGCGTAAAGCTACAATAAACAGTTACAAAGTACCTGATAATAAATATTTCACATCGAACTTAGGAAAGACTTAATCGACTAATTTCGAGTTCGTAGAGCTTTATCTCGGTCACACACGCCTACGTAAGCAGTAATATTAGTCAAAATTAATCGAAATGATCAACGAACGTCACATAGATTGTATTGTTTGAAAATAATATATATATTATGTTGTTGTTAAAATATAAATAACAGAGTTTGAAGCATAACTTTACTTTGTAATTAACATCTCAGTATATTTACGTCACGCAGTCTTATCTGTAACAGGCCAGCCGCCAATCGGCAAGAAATTCGACGAAGTTTTAGGGCATTCTCCCTACTGAATAATAATAAATCGGAAATAAATTGTTATTTGAAAACACAGATTATATCTTTGGTTCGTTGTTACGCGATTTCAAGGATATAAAAATATAGTATGCGGGTTCATAAAATTATGGCGAGCCTATTGACATCTCTGGATACATTATAAAAGTCCGAATGCAACTCTGAGAAGCTTTTGAAAATGGGGAAATCAAAAATTCTAAACTCAAAAATTCATTTAATCACTTGGATATAATTGGATTTGCTTGTGATAGGTAAAAAATAAAATTAAAGCGAATAACCACTGATACGTTGATAAATATGTCGTTGATAAATGAATTCCTTTCTTGCCAAGTATCATCTGTTAAATCCATACCAGTCTGGTTTTCGTCAGGGTCACAGCACCACTACGGTTCAGTCAAAATAAACGAAGACATTAGGTGGGGTATGGAGAAACAACAGATAACTGTGCTCACCCTAATGGACTTTAGCAACGCGTTTACTACTGTAGATTTTGATATCTTATTAGCGATCCTTCTGTCTCTTAACATATCTCCGACAGTAATTGAATGGTTTCATAGTTACTTGTTTTGTCGCCGGCACCGTGTTAAAGCAGACGATACCTTCTCCAACTGGTGCGATGTCACTGCCAGTGTACCACAAGGTGGCGTGTTGTCTCCCTTCCTTTTTTCCGTCTTTATCAATTCTATCACGCATAATTTATCTTCTCTCTACCACCTTTATGCTGACGATCTGTAGATTTATTACCAATCTAACGTTAATGACTTACCTCTGGCCATTGAGGCTGTCAATGATGATCTCGTAACAATTTCCAAATGTTGTCAAGCTTTTGGCTTGCAGGTCAATCCTGGTAAAAGCCAGGCAATCATAATTGGCAGCTCTCGTTTTATCTCCAAAATTGATTATGCGAATTTACCACCCATACTGTTTGAAGGTGCTACTATTAATTATGCAAATGAAGTCCGTAATTTGGGAATAATCCTTGACCGCACAATGTCATGGGCTCCACAAATTAGCGAGGTAAGCCGGAAGATGTTTGCGGCTTTTGGTTCGTTAAGAAGACTGCAGTATTTCTTACCCACTGCCACTAAGGTTGCGCTAGCTACATTTATTCTTTTCCCTATTTTAGATTACGCTGACATATGCTATCTTGACCTCACACAAGAGCAACTGAATAAACTTGAGCGCCTTCAAAATCTTTGTATCCGGTTCGTATTTGGTCTACGAAAATACGACCCTGTTTCAGAATTTCGCGATCAACTCAAGTGGTTATCCGCCTCCGCAGGAATGCACATATTCTTTCATTTCTTTATTGTCTACTATTTCATCCACAGACCCCACCTTATCTTAAAGAACGTTTCCATTGGCTCGGCCTAACCCATCCTCTCTACATTCGCTCTTCCGTAAATCTTATTCTTAAAATTCCTTCACATAGTTCATCTTTTGTGTCAAATTCCTATACTGTAGAAGCCACACGTCCTTGGAATTCCTCACCCTTAGATATTCGACAAGCTCAAACTCTTGAGACGTTTAAAAATCGCTTAAAAAGTTTCTACTATACAAAAAATTAGAAGCTGTTGTTGTCAAGTCATGTAGATATGCACTCATATATAATACTTTATTTATTTGGAATTATTATTATTTTATGTATTATTGTTTATTATGTTATTCTATATGTTACTAAGTACCTGTATTTTAAAATAAATAAAATAATTTTATTTTATTATAGTAGATGTTTTATGATTATTAATATTATTATTTGTCTATTTATATGTAAATCTTTATTATAATTTTTTGTTTTTATTATTATTTATTTACTGTTCTATATTTTGATCTGTACACCCCTAACCTACTCTTTTACATCTTTTCCTCTACCCAAAGGTTGTCTGGTAGAGATCGCTCATCTAGCGATAAGGTCGCCTCTTGTATACTTTGTAACTCTATTGTGTATTTCTTTGTATTCTTTACTGGTGTACAATAAAGTGTATTGTTGTTGTTGTTGTTGTCAAAGTAAACAAAAATAAAATAAATAATGGTTCAAAAACACTAAATAATAAAAATAGGTATCAACAGAATGTTCCATACTCTCTTTTACAAACTGTAATATAAGACTAAATAAAAGAATATGGGACATTCTTTATCATTCACTGGCAGAGTTCCAAAGCCCAATAGTCCAGTTCCAATAGCACTTACCTTCTGATCCGGAGATCGACCCCAGAACCCAGATTAATAGTATTTTCCTGCTACCTCTAGGCTAACTGCGACAGTTGATCTTATGAAAATTTTCCAGAAGTTAATCTCCACCAACCCGCATTGGAGCAGCGTGGTGGAGTAAGCGCCAGGCTCCTCCCAAGAAGGGGAGAGACTCGTGCCTAGTGTTGGGAAGTATCAAGGGTTGCATTATTATTATTATCATTATGTCTCTCGTCAGCACGGGGTCCAATTTGAACCCCGGACCTTTGTCAGGCTTGCGCGGGGACATGGGGGGTCCAACACGTAGAGGCCCTTTCGAGAATTTTGATTTACTTTGTAATGGGTTATATTCGGCGGGACCTCTCTCTGACTGCATCAATAGTTAATACAGACACAGACAGACCCCGCAGAATATAATGGGACTATTGTAATGATAAGTGATTCGCCAAACTTTGGGCTATGGGGGTGAACTGGGGGGACTAGCTGGCTGGGCCTAAGGAGTGAGATCCGGCACCTGCCTATATTCAACATCTCACATTATCGAATCCTACTTTAGGCAGGTGGTGACTCGCCTCTCCTTGGTGGGCCCCCCAAACAGCCAACCCGATGGTCGACGGGGGGCAACACTGTTGAGAGAGGCTGGGGGTGTCGAGAGGTGTGGCCCCGGTTTCACCATCACGAGCGAGTAATCTCGAGCTCGGAGCGGGCTTCCCCGCTATTATGCCTTTAGACACTTCCACCCCCGAGTGTATGGCTCTTGCAGAAATTTAGACAACAGCATATTATCTAAATTTCTGCAAATGCCATACCTCTAGCGCCCCACTCGGACCGGCCAATGAAGGCAAGCCAGAGGTGAGAGACCTGATGCTCTGTCCGGCCGTACCTCTGTGTGGCGGACGAGGCGGAGCCCAGTTCTCTCGGAGGAACTCGAGATGATAGTAGGGGGTGGTGTCGCTACTCACCAACAGCTCGCCACAAGCTGCTCTGCCCCCTTATTATCATTATTATTATCATTATATAACGTTTTGGGATAGTAATATATTCGGACAATGTTCTTTTGTTTTATGTGATAACAACAACAAAAATGTTCTCTATTTTACAACATTTTAGAATAGAGTATGAATTTTAAAAATACTACAGACATGTGCAACAATGTTCTTTATTTAATTATCTGTTATGCCTATATTCATAATATAGTAATAATTTGTCAAATTAATCCATCGATGAAAGTGTCCATTGAAATTCAGTAAAATAAATATTACATTTCTGTTACAAAACAATTAAAACCACCACGTAAATATTCATACCAACAAATGTATACAATATAAACGACATTTTCCTTAAAAGATACCCGACTGCTGGCGATAACTTGAACAGTCGATTATTTAAATATTAAAACCCTCGTTATCAGAATAATTTGTTGACAGAAAATGCTTCGCCAGACGTTGTTCATGTTTTTCTAAACACCTTCAATTTATGGATCTGACATGGTATATTTTACGATGAAAATAAAACCAGTAAATGCGAGCATATCGTATATTTATTCGCCTGCAGGTTACCGATCAATTCGTTGAATAAATAGTACCTTTATGTTAGTAAATTGTCCAAATAGCATTGCATTTTAGTGTTCTAAATTGAGAACACTTTGCTTATTTATCATTTTGTTTTATTTGTACAGATATTAAAATTAAATATCAAATGCAAGAAGCAGATAAAATAAGTTTGTTATATTTGTTGAATATTTTACTTAAATATAATCAATACGATACATTTTTAAGAGTTGTTCTGTTATTTATGTGAGTAATTTTGCTTTTCAAAAAAACGCAAAAATTTTATTTTGGAAATTTTTCTTTTTTTTTTTGTTATTAAGATTAGGAACATAAATCTTATCCTGTTTTGCTAAATTCATGTACTTAACATAGGGTGGGGCTTATTTTTCAATTAACAGGTACGTTGCAAAATATAGCTCAGTCAATACATAACACAAATATTAGATTTAAATTAAAAATACTAGAGTGTTTATTGCTAAATATATTTCTTTTCGGTCACAATTTAATTTATTTTTTCAAATTATTAAGCCTAGTAAATTTTATGTTTTTTTTTTCACTCCTATTGTCCACCATTTAAAATTGAAAGCAAATAAATATTTTAAATATTTTTTTAATAAAAATATAATATTGTTCCCAGATTCCACTCTAATTTCCAGTGCAATATTAATAACGTTAATCATCATAGGCAAAATACATACTTTTCGTTTTCGCTCTTGATCAATGATCTGCCTACCCTACGCACAATTTGCTTTTCATATAAATTTGTAAGTAAAAAGAAATAAAAAAATAATAAAATAAAATATAAAATCTGAGAAACCTAATGGTAAGCTAACCGCACAATAACCCTATAAAATGAAAATGACGCAAGTAACAAACCGCTCCCGTTGAACAAATATTCCTGTCAAACGCAGGTGCTCGCGAGTTTACGCCGCGTATCGTGAAATGCCGTAACTTATATACGCTTAATACTGGCGTAACTTAATTGACAGCGTCTTGGAGGCACAGAGTAGAAATTCTAGAACAAAATTGTTATTTAACTGAAATAAATTGCTCCTCCAATTCTAGGTCGTTCATGTCTGTGTTGCTTTGTGAATATATTTACATTTATTTAAGTTATTAGTTTATTTTATAACGAATGTTTTTGTTTTTTTTGCGTTATATAATGTTTTTGATTTAATCAAACTGAAACGTAAGAAATTAACTCAATCGACTGGTTTTTAATCACCTAAAATGAAAATAACCCATATAATAATTGTACAAAAAATCCTGTTAAACCCAAGTTTATCCCATATATGAAATGAAATACCGTAATTTATAAACTTAAGCTTGACACATATTTTGATTGACAGCGACTTATAAGCACAGAGTAGAAATCTTACAAAAAATATGTAACTCGACTAAAACAAATTACTACTCCAATTGTAGGTCATTCATGGTTTCGTATTAGCTGTGTACATTTTTTACATACATTACATTTTTTACATACATTTGAGTATTTTTATGATTGCTTTAATATTATTTATTTTTTGTGTTTATATGCGGTTATATTGCATTAATTTTCTAACTAAAAAAATACATACAAACTCAAATAATGGAATATTAACGACGTAAAATTAATATGTCGCAAGTAACATACCGATCCCGTTGAACAAATATTCCTGTCAACCGCAGATGCTCGCAACTTTACGCCGCATATCGTGTAACTTCGTTGCTTGACGCTTAATACTAGCGTAACTTAATTGACAGTGACGTAGTAGGTTGAGCTACGCATGGACGATATCGTCCACGAACAATATAAAATCAATTGTCATATTTTACTGGGGCTCAAGAGGTTAAGAGGGAGGGTGCAGAATGGAAACTGTGTAAAGTAATATTTTATTTTATTAAATAATATTGTGTTCATATTTTGTTTGCATTTACGTTTTATAAGTTTTTATTGTATTAAAAGAATTAAATAAAAAACTTCTTTTTTGTTAAAAAAAATATGCAAGCCCTATTAGAAATATACCGGGAGTCGTTCATTAACTACATCATGCTTTTAGCACCTTTTTTCCTTAACATCCTGTTACAGATTAACTTCTTGTCTCCCACCGTAGAACGATTGTAGCACAACCCTAACATTTTTGAAAGACCTATTCAACGATATATTCACACTATAGAGAAAACGAAAACGAAAAAAAACTTTGTCGGCGTGATTAAGGTGTATACTTGTGCCAAATTTCAAGTCTCTAGTACTAATATTTTTTGCGCTAAGCCGCGGACGGACAGACAGACAGACAGACGGACATGGCGAAGCTATAAGGGTTCCTTGTTAACTACGGAAGCCTAAAAACACATGATATACCTATCGATGTATCTATCGATAGCAACCGGGACCGACAGCTTAACCTGCCCTCCGAAGCACGGAAACGCGCATTTTAATTTGCCATTAGCGGTCACCCATCACACACAAGACCGCGCCTGTATCGCTTAATCGAGTAGATCGCTTCCGATCTACACCAACCGATCTACATCTACTACTGCCATGCGCGCTTCATTCCATTAGTAAACAGATTTAATTATTATTATGTAAGTATGTAGAATGGTAGTACTCTATAATTCCTCCGCTAGGGATCTTAGCATTTGGGAACAACAAGGCGAAACTTCTCTACTGACTTACCTACTCTGTGACACTGACGAAACGCCGTTCAATGTTTGTGCTTAATTAATTGTTTCAATAGTAACACAGCGCTTACTCCGACGGTTTACGCCACTAAAGACATTCTAGATGGATCATTCGTATGAATATGAGCCCTACGTAGAATTATTCGTAAATTAATGGCCAACTTCAAATAATTTCTTCGCTCGGTAAATATTTGCCGAGAAACCGTCAAGGTGAGGCTTTTGCAGGTACAAAAGTGTATATTATGCTATTATGGCGTCTGGAGAATTCACTTGCGAAAGCCGGTTGGAAATTGTTTGTGCAAACGATTTTCAGGCTAAGAAACCATTATTGCGTAATTGCTGGAAGTGGCGAATTTATTTACATTATTTGAGGATCAGAATTAGCATACTGGGATTTGCGGGTGTAGTTCTACCGGGATACAAGGTGCAAACCTAAAAACATACTCTGTTATCAGATAGGTAATTGCACAGTATTTTCAAAGGTTTTCGCGTGGTACATTCTGTTCAAACGAAACAAAACAAATCTAGGCTCTATATAGGTAGATACTGTTATTTTATTTATATATTTTTATTATACAAATATAAATACACCCATTTTTTTTCTCTTAACAACTGCATATCATTTACTGGGCCATAAGAATAACCGCTTAACCGATCTACTCGGTTAAGCGATACGGCCGCGGTCGGGTGTGGGATGGGTGACCGCTAGTGGCAAATTATACGTTAAGCCGTCGGTCCCGGTTGCTATCGATAGATAGCAGTCGTTAAACCTTGTCGGAGGCCTTATGGGCGGGTTGGCCACTAACCCTTATCTCCACCAACCCGAATTTTAGCAGCGTGGTGGAGTAAGCTCCAGGCCTTCTCCCTAAAAGGGTAGAGACTCGTGCAGAGCGATAAGACGTATCAAGGGTTGTCACTATTAAGAATACGTACCGGTATAAACACTACAAATCACTTACAACAGAGAAGACTTATACTACTATTACAAGAATATAATAATGGGTATTTTGATTGGGCTATAAACAAAAGTGTTTCGTTATTCACACATTTTTATGTTCCATTTTATTTAGAGAATGACCACCACATCAGACGGTCGGGATCGACATAGAGTATATTTGTGATGAAAAATAATATACAGCGACTCATCAAATATATTTCATGCATGATGAAAAGCCAAACAGTAAAAGAGAAATAACACAGCGGGTTCCAATTACACTAAACTCCATTGAATTTAATGAAATCTCTACAACGAGCGTCTGCACAGGTGTATTTTCGTTTAATAAACTTTGAAATGAAAAGGTCACTATTATCAGGGGTCGAGGACAAAAGACAAAAACCTCTTTGCCTTTTTTTCCTTTCCATAAGATAAAAAGAGAAAGTGGATTAAATGCATAGATAGCTTCACTTCTTCTCACATAAAAAGATTTGGCATTGAGATAAAGCTAAAATAATGGAAAAGATTTTTTATCTTGAAGACATTGTGTTTGGGTGTTGTGTTGTAGGTGCGTAATTTTATTTCAAACTTGCGACCAGTCTGTTTTTGCTCGGGACTAGGGTACAATGTAGGTTGTTTGGTAATTTGAAATATTTTTTTTGGAATGTATTATTTACCAACTTTTATTTTATTTTCAATGGTGGTAGAGCTCCAGTGACGGAACTCGCGGGCGTAAACACCACCGCATTACCTAATATATAAATGGTAGTGTTCAGCACTATCGTGTTCCGGTCAGGTGGTAATGTATGGCCTTGTAATTTCCGGCACAGAGGCATAACACCTTAGGCCTCAGGAGTGGTAACACATCTTCATTTTGATCTTAGTCTTTGTGTAAGTGTCTATAGGCTGCAGTCATCACTTAACATCAATGTGAACAGCATGCTTGTTTGCCTCCTTCCTTAACATAAAACTTCAATTACCTTCATAACTAAGATTAAATCACTTTTCAAAAATACGACAGCAAAAACTCAATTCAATCCTTTTTCTCAAGATATCACAGCCCATAGTTTTGCGAGCTGCGCATAAAATTTCAAGTTTCCTCGGCAAATTTCAAGCTCAATTATTTGTCTTTGAAATGCAGTTCACCGCCACCGCATATAACTTGCGTTGCACTTTGCCGTTTGCAAGACTCGATAATGCTGAGACAACAAAACTTTTGATGATTTCTTTACATCTTGAATTGTATAATTGAGCGAGTTATATCTGTCGACTATATGGATGTTAGAAATCAAGAGGATCATCTGTTATGGAGAGGAACTTGAAAAGTGTGAAGCGGTACGCGGAAAATAGTGTTTCTAGTACCTACCACAATAGCGCTGGCGTATGAAAAAAATAGTATTAATTTGGCTAAAGTATTGTAAGTAAAGTGTGAAAATAATTTAGATAAAAACGATCGCGAAATGATATTGTAAAAAAAAGAAAATTTTTAGTAGTTTTATTGATTTCTTTGGTACTATTTTATGCAACTACAGTGTTTCAACGGGGTAGCAACATTAATTGTAAAATATACATTTTTACGTTTGTTTGAATATTTTCCAACTATGTATAATTTAGATAGTGTGCCAAAGCAACGCATATATTTGTCGGTCCTTGTTTATTTCTCTATCTTTACACCTACTGCGTATGGTATTTTGTTTATAGATAGTGGCTTGCCCTGGCTTCGCACGGGTCCAATGAATGTAATAGTGCCTACGTCACTCATTAAAATGCAGTTTTATAATTATAAAATATTTTTTGAAATCGGTGCAGGAGTTTTTGGGTACGAAACGTTACAAACATACATATAAAAAATACATATTTATATAAAAATCAATTGCTGTTCGTTAGTCTCGCTAAAACTCGAGAACGGGTGGACCGATTTGGCTAATTATGGTTTTGAATGATTTTTGGAAGTCCAGGAAAGGTTTAAAACGTAACAAAATATGAAGAAATTGAAGGGAAATAGTAAAAACCACAATTATATTTTCCCATGCAAATAGTCAGTATCTATCAAACCTTTGACACATTTTTATATTGTAAACGGAACTTAATCGCGTACTTATTTAATCGAAGTATTTACCTCGACACTCGACGTTGTGACACATTATTTCATTGTGAGGCAATACGAAGATTCCCGGGTCCGCTAGTATTAGTATAGAGGTATCTTAAGTAATGTAGCACCACCCTAATTACTGGTGGATATCTTTTCATACACAGAGACGGTCCTCCTTACCTCTACCCTCCATAGTCGACTACAGTCCGTGAAACTTTGCTTTGTCAACGACTGTCCGGATTAATTTCATTATAGTTTTAAATGCTGCGCGTTCCATTTTTGATTTATCCGACCAGATTAGTCCGGAGTTTCGGTTCATTTTTGTATGTTTTCCGCAGTATTCGAGGTTCATGGCAATTGTGGAATGTCCAATTAAAAATTGAACGACTTAAAAGTCTGGCGTTTTGTGCCCGCTCAAGTTTTGTGCAGTGTTATACAATTTGGTTTTACTGTTGTTGCAAAAGTGTTATGTTTAAAAAAGACGCTTATTATTGTGATCATAGATTTTCAATAATTTAGATTTTAAGATAATTAAAGGTTGCATATATGCATAGGTAGTTTATAGTTAGGAATTTTAGGTACTCAGGCTTAGCAGTTACTAGGCCTGTGTATATTTAAATCTCTGGGGCATTGGGTTGTTTTTAGTGGTTTTCTAATTCGCCTTGATGATTGATGAATGTAAATAGTTATATATGAATATCAGATCTTCACGCTGTCCCTGTCCCTGATATGGTATGCAAAGGGCGTGGAGCTCCAAATACCTATTATATTATCAGCTTTTATCTCCACAGGTTTTTTGATTTAATTGAAGATTGAAGAAAGACTTACACTTCTGAATTAAATCAAATCTGAAGTACACTAAGCCTGGGTTACACCAAGATTTTACATCCTTCTCTAACTTCAAAAAACCTGCTAAATTTAGAGAAGGATGTAAAATGTTACAATAGATTTAACATTAACAAATATCTTGGTGCAACCCAGTCTTAGAATAATATTAAATGTGCCTATACTATAAAACAAACAACAAATTTAATTATATTGATCGGAATGTGCAAATTAAATCATATTAAATTTCTTCAGATGGCTAAAGAAATTCATAAAATACGAGTATGATAGTTACACTGAAATAGCACCCCTAGTTGTGTTTTTCCAAAAGTTATTAAGTATTTTCATCACACCCACTCCATAGTAGACCCTCTAAGTGTGCCCTTGTGAGACTCAGTTGGGGTGGGCCGCTTTTTCTTTGAATTTTTAAAGTCCTCTTAATGCTCCAGCCGAAGTTGCAAGAGTTAGCTGAAACTTGTTGGTTCTTTTAACTTAATGCCATTTATGCGATAGTGAGCGAGTTCTTTGAATATAAGTTGGAGAAGTGTCACCTTTAGTAGGAAACAGCATCTTGGAACATCGTGTAGCCAGTATTGAAGGCTTTCTTGGAAAATGAATGAAAATATTAATATTAAAAGTCTTAAGAGTATTTTCCTTTTAGAATTTGTAACATGTTTAAATGTTAATTGAGAATTAAAAAATATGTATTTTATATAAATACTAGCTGACCCGGCAAACTTCGTATTCCCTCAGAATTAAATAATGTGTCAAAGGTTTGATAGATATGGACTATTTGTGTGGAAAATTAAATTGTGGTTTTTACTATTTCCCTTCAATTTCTTCATATTTTCTTACCTTTTAAACCTTCCTTGGACTTCCAAAAATCATTCAAAACCAAAATTAGCCGAATCGGTAAGGTCGTTCTCGAGTTTTAGAGAGACTAACGAACAGCAATTGAGATTTTAATACATATAAATATTATTGTTGTGTATGTATGTATACTTTTTTTTAATAAATTATAAACTACCATACTTGATTTAAAAAAAAAAAAAAAAAAAAGAAGAAAGCGCATGGCCCAGCGGCTGGTGTAGATCGTAAGCGATCTCCTCGGTTAAGCACTACGGGCGCGGTCGGGTAGTGTGATGGGTGACCGCTAGTGGCAAATTAAATGCGCGTTTCCGTGCTTCGGAGGGCACGTTAAACCGTCGGTCCCGGTTGCTATCGATGGATAGCAGTCGTTAAACCTTGTCGGAGGCCTTATGGGCGGTTTAAAAACATCCGACAGTGGGTTGGCCACTAACCCACCCACCTCCACCAATCCGCATTGGAGCAGCGTGGTGGAGTAAGCTCCAGGCCTCCCCCAAAAAAGGGGAGAGACTCGTGCCCAGCAGTGGGACGTATAATGGGTTGCCATTATTATTATTATATACTTGATTTTTTTAAGATTTTCCATTTGCACCTTCCGCAATGCTGTTCCACTACCCAAAGGATGGCCGTCAGATAATTTCTTGTGACATTAAGCCCACCAAGTGTGAAGAAACAAAATAAATAAATTTATTTGTCTGTATGTTACGAGTACCTAAATACTACAGAGTGAAATAAAAAGAGGTTTAAATGTATGTATGTATCTTCACGCCAGGTCCCTAACGGGGTAGGCAGAAAGTGTAGAGCGCCAGACATCCCGGTTCTGACAAACCTCTCGTGCCTCGTCTACCTTCATCATTCTCTTCATACATGCACGCCGATTCCTAAGACTTTTGACCCCACCATCAGACAGAACTCGACCTATTTGGTCAAGGTAGGTCAGCCTTGGTCTTCCTGGGCCTCTGCAACCATCCACATTCGCGTTGTATATCTGTTTAGTCATTCGCTCATTCGACATTCTTTCTATATGCCCGAACCATCGGAGCATCCCTTTTTTCATTTTTACACCGATACTATCATTCACACAAAGCCTCTTTCTTACATCTTCATTACGAACGCAATCGGTGAGTGATACACCGCAGATCTTGCGCAAAGATCTCATCTCGACCGCGTTCAACTTTAAATGGTTTAAATGGTTCTGTATATTTCTTGACTACATACACATGATATATGCCTGCCCATCTATGAAAGATCTAATTACATTAATTTACAAAGCCTAGTCATATACCGATATGAATGTATCGAATTTCCAACATAGACTATGAATAGGTTTATTGGTTCACATTCGGTTCGGTTTCGTTTAGTAATTCTATCGACATATTATATAGAATTTACCTATTGAGGATCTATTATACTGGGTCATTGTAAGAAGCTTCGCTCCTGTATTGCTTTGAAGGAGTAGACAGATGCGCCTTAATAAGTAACATGTGCGAATGTATGAATTCATGAACACACTTCCAACTCACTAGTAGCTAACTGATAAAAGCTTTAAAAGCGCTCCGTACTTTTTGAACATTAATGAGTCAGTAACTAGGTTGGTAGAGCTCCAGTGACGGAGCTCGAGGGCGTAGGCACCACCGCATTACCTAATTTTCTTGCCGCTAAATACTAGTGTTCAGCACTATCTTATTCCGGTCAGGTGGTAATGTATGGCCCTGCAATTTCCGGTACAGAGGCATAACACCTTAGGCCTCAGGAGTGGTAACGCATCTGCATTTTGACCTTGGTCTTCGTGTGGGTGTCTATAGGCTGCAGTCATCGCTTGACATCAATGTGAACTGCAAGCTTGTTTGCCACTTCCATTATATAAAAAAAAGTCTATTGGCAGCAGGCCACTATTACGCTGGACCTGGGATGAATCCCCGTTTGGCAATAAGTCCTATTGGGGTTGCTTCATTTTTCGGAAGTTTCCTGATTTTTTAAAATTTTTTTTTTTATGTAATAAAAGTGGCAAACAAGCATGCAGTTCACATTGATGTTAAGTGATGACTGCAGCCTATAGACACCCACACAATGACCAGAGGTCAAAATGCAGATGCGCTGCCACTCCTGAGGCATTAGGTGTTATGCCTCTGTGCCAGAAATTACAGAGACGTACATTACCACCTGACCGGAACACGATAGTGCTGAACACTACCATTTAGTGGCAAGTATATTAGGTAATGCGATGGTGCCTACGCCCGCGAGCTCCGTCACTGGAGCTCTACCACCAGTAAAAATGATGCCAACAGGCTCATGTCACAAAAAGTAACTCGCAACGCTTATGTGTTTGCATAAATGTTTTGCCAACCCTTCGAGAGTACTAGTAAATCTGTTTTTAAAAACCGGCCAATTGCGTGTCGGGACACGCGCAATGTAGAGTCCCGCTTTTTATATTATGTTCCTCTCTATTATCACCAATCTGATGTTTTTTTCAAATCCGTAATATCTATGTGTACCTACATAGATATAAAGGATTTGAAAAAAAATATCAGACTGCTTGTTCCCGCGACTTCGACCGCGTAGAATTTATGATTGTTTAGTATCTACCCGCATGAAGTCGTGAGCGCAGCTAGTATAATATAATTCATAAATAAAAGTAGCTTTCTTATTACATAAGCTGTCTGTCAGTGATAGTTCCGTCAAAATAGGTCCGGCCGGTCCCGATATTAGTCCCAAAAACATACAGACAGACAGACTGACAAAAATTGTAAAAAATGTTGTTTTGGTATAGGTATCGTGTAATATATAATAATATATATTAATATTATTTTTATATTACAAAGAGACATTCCAATTTTATTTTGTTGTTTAGATGTATAGACAACTAATCTCGACATAGAGCCATGTCTCAGACCAAACATTAACAAAACTATAGCTACCTGTAGCTGCCACCGGCAGCGGGAACAGGGTCCAAGCCGTCGATGATTAGGGTCACAGAGACAGGAACCTCCTCACTATACGTGCCGTGCCGAGGAGTACCGCCTTCTGCATCAGACCCTTGACCCAACTTCCTAGCTTGAGCCTCTTGAGGTGTTGGTCGAGGCTCTTTGCTATAAGTCCGTTGACCGTAACGACTACCGGCACAATGATGGCCGAATCTACGTCCCACATGGCGACAATCTCGTGAGCCAGATCAAGATATTTAAGTTCCTTGTCTTTCTCGGCCTTCACGAGATTCTCATCATGCGGGACGGTGATGTCGATCATCATTACGCGGCGCTCCGAGCGGTCTATCACCACTATATCAGGATTATTGGCTACAATAGTCCTGTCAGTGATGATAGACCGGTCCCAATACATGGTCGTTTTCCAGAACTGGGTCGGGCACATACCTGTAGTATGGCACCTCCACGGCCACAAGACTAATAATTATTTTTCTGGCTGCATAAATAATAGGTGTGGCCGGTGGTGATATGATTTCTTAGGTGAAAATGAACTTGTTCAGTGAACGATAGTGCATAATTTCGTCGATAAATCCAATTTTAGGAGACATTAAATTTATTTAACATGTGAATGTATGGTAGATTATACATTGTTACAAATATTGAATGGCTAATATATAACTGACTTGATGTTTAAAGTGCAGTTAGTTTAATTTTATACTAGCTTTTGTCCGCGGCTTAGCTTGTATCTTTTTGTTTTTCGTTAAAAATATTATTTTCTTTTAATAAATAGTATCCAACCTTATTTTTTATACTTCCAAAAATACATATGTGTACAAAGTTTCATGATAATTGGTTTAGCAGTTTTTGCGTGAAAAACTAACAAACAAACTTACGTTCATATTTATAATAATTATAATTATTTATAATTGGAGATGTGAATTTTGTGTTTTGTTTATTTCAATATAAAACATTTAACGGCTTCATAACAATATTTAGGATTATAATAGATCCAATCCAGTTGTCGAGAAGGCATCTTTAAATGATTTGAAAAAGCCTTTCAACAGAGAAAGTATTGATAAATGTAGAGTTGTTTACAATTACCTACCCTACGAGTGATCTACATAACATATTTTATAATATACGCGATAGCATAAAATTAATTTAAATTACTGAACATTCGTTTGGCCAAGTTCAGTTTCATGTTGAAAGTCACCCAAAAATTCTACGGTTGATAAAATTTCAACCAACATTTGCGTGCGTCACGCGATCTTTGGAGTGTCCGTACTAGTCTTTTAGTGCTGTATTTCCGCTGTTGTGTTACAGAACGATCAGGTTCCGTTTGAAGTGGGAGCGAAAGTGGTTATGTTCACGTGAATTGACAGCTTAAAACTGGAATGGACTTGAATAATGTGACAGGTACTTAGTAGTACAGCCCGACATATATTTTAGCGCATAAATGACACTGACAGGAGGGCGCAAGTGTTACCAGTGAGATAAAATTTCCTCGCTTATAGGGATATATAACGAGGATCAGAGAGAGTCCAAGATGTTCACAAAAGCAAAAGAAGCTGCAGCAGAGGGGGATACTTCGTCCGCGTGCTACTTGGTTATATGTTCTCTCTAGTGTTCAGTTCATATTCAGTACAATTTTATCATAATCTCCTTAGTGGTTTGCTCATGAACGCCATACATATAGAAAGAGTTATTTTCACATTTATGTATAATATATTTTATTATACGTATTGATTCCTTGTACTTTTAATAACAGTTTCTTAAAAAAATAAGCTGCATAGCGAATGTAGACTATACGAACCTCTTTGGTTCAGTTGAACGGTACAATAGTTAACAAGACAATGTAAACATTGAATGAACTGATAGAAAAGCCCTTTTGTTTCTAATGAAACGCCTCAATCATAGTTCTAATATAAATTGATTGTTAGTATAAATTGTATTGCATTGAATAAAGATCTTTCATTCAGTACAAAATTATTACGGCACTTGTAAAGGTAATGATTAAGATAAATCCGGGTAAAAAAGACATCTTTATGATTTGAAAAAACCCTCAGGTAGAGTAAGTATTGAAAAGTATAGAGATGTTTACAAATTGCCCAACGAGTCATCTACATAACATATTTCACAATTTAGATAGTATAATATTAATTTAAATAACTGAACATTCTTTCAACCAAATTCAGTTACAAATATTCTAAGGTTGATATGTTTTTAAATATTCCTTTACACCAGTGCACTGTGCTGAAAAGTGCACCACATTTTATTCAATATTTGTGCTCGCACTAGGCGGCTAAAAAACCAATGTCGCTTATAAAAATAAATATGAAACATCGAAAACAAGTTAATTTGAAGTTATTATACCCATCAGCCCTAGACAATAGATAAGGGAGCCAGCTATCAATCTTCATATTTCTCGAAGGGCAACTGACGGCGTACATCCGTCTAGCTGAGCTGCCGTTAACGTGCCGATTTCATAACTAAGGCGCAGATAGATATTATTGGCATTTGGGAGAAGGGCCTCGTTATTTTCCGAGTGTTTCAATTGTCTGGAAGTTTTAGCATCTGTTCAGTTTTTAACAACAATTTTGTAGGTATGTGTGTTAAGTATTTTCGTGTTTCATTTTCTCAAATGTTTTTAACTTTTTATTTTAAATACTTTAATCCAAATATGATATTGTCACTTTGATCGTTAATTACAGCTTTATACAGCAAGATATTTATAATGCAACTAGCGGCCCGCCCCGGCTTCGCCCGCGCTGCTCTGCTCCTATTAGTCATAGCGTAATGTAAGCTATCCTATCTCTCAAGTTGGATCGAACTGCACATGGTGTGCGAATTTTATTATAATCGGTTAAGTGGTTTAGGAGTCCATTGAGGACAAACATTGTGACACGAGATTTATATATATTAAGAAGAAGATAAAATTTATGTTTTCTTTGGATTCAACCAACTTTCAAAAAAATATCTTTTTTTTTAAACCTTGTAGTCTCTGAGCATTAAAATTTAGTTCTTGTAAATAAATCAGCAAAACGGCCATTAATCTGACGCCTTGAGCCGATTCGCCGTGCTTACACCCTTTCTTTAGATATATGACTGTATGAATGTATGTATTTTCATACATTCATACCAATTATTTATGTACATATATAAATGGTATGGCGTGTCCATATATAATTACCCCCTTATTCATAAACGTACATTAGATACGTTTTAGCTATAGAATGCTTTGTCTTTGTCAGTTGCATTGTCAAATGTGCAGGATAGAAAAGGACAAAGGAGACATAAGCAACACTTTAGCTAAAATACGTTGATGAATAAGGGGGTTGTTGTTTGGAAGAGAGTTATTTTTCGAGTGTTTCAATTAACTGCCTTAGTAGCCTAGTGGTAGCAGGCCACTACTACTACGCTGGGGTCCCGGGTTCAATTCCCGGGCCGGGGGATATTAGAGATAACGGTGTAAAATCCTATATCTCTGGTTCTATTGGGACTTTTTCCTTTTCTGGAAGTTTTCCAGCACCTCGAAGTTTGGTAATGTGCCCGGAGATATCAACAGGCCCACCGCCCGTTACATGGGCCAAAAACGTAACCGGCGAATCGTGGGTCGTCGTTTGCATATTGTATGATTGAATGCATGCATTTACCTCTGCCTACCCCTGGCGGATTACATGCGAAGTTACGTACGTTAAGCTAATACGATCTGTAACAAACTACTTTCAGAATGTGCGCTTATTATCTTATATATCATAATGTATCTCATATCAGGAAATATTTTCAAATAAAGATCTGTCTGTCCCTTTTGGAGCGGAGCATCAAACGGGAAATGTGAATCCATGAGGAAAATAAACAGCGACATGGGAGCAGATAGAAGTAAAAGATTCTTTGATATCATGTTAACTTTTATTTTTCCTGTGTGTAATCTTATTTCAAATATTTCAATGAGGATCAGCGTGGGTTCAAAATTTGACTCCGACTACGCATATTAATTATTCACGTTTGTAAATGTGAGGCAGTATGATAATACAAAACGTTTAATTTTACAAAGCTTTATATGTAGGAGTTTATTGGGCTTTATTATTTTCTTTCGAAGTTCAATAATTTAACATAATTTAGGCCAGCTGAATAGAATGCTATAGCGCTGGACACTACAGCGGCAAGTTGGCAGATATGTTAATATCGGGGTTCCTATGATCTACGTCTTTGGAAATATCACTGAAAACACACAGGTGGACAAGCAAACTTTTTCATGAGCGTATGCTATAAATACCTCGAACAGTAAAAGTATTTTTACTGTTCGAGGTATTTTGAACGGATTTTAAAGTCACGATCAAAAATAATACAAAAATAATATAATTTAACCCATAACCATCCCCATCTGGAATACTGCTCTCATTTGTGGGCGGGAGCCCCCAAGTACCAGCTTGGTCCACTTGACTCCCTACAAAAACGCGCCGTTCGTATTGTTAACGATCCGGGACTTACAGACAGGCTCGAACATCTGAGCCTGCGCAGAGATATTGGTAGTCTGTGCGTGTTATACCGTCTCTACAATGGTGAGTGCTCTGTCGAACTGTTCGACACGGTGCCACCGTCTCTTTTTCTACACCGTACTACCCGACGAAGAGAGAAGTTTCACCCTCACCGACGGGACACCTGGCAGTACTCAACGGTGCGGTTTTCTCGTTCGTTTCTGCCCAGTACGTGTAAATTGTGGAACGAACTTCCCTCTGAGGTGTTTCCTCGGTGCTACAATATGGGGTTCTTCAAAAAGGGCGTCAAAAGAGTCCTTCAGGGCTGGCAGCGCGTTGGCAACTCCCCTGGTGTTGCAAATGTCCATAGGCGACGGTGACCACTTAGCATCAGGTGGCACGTCTGCTTGTCTGTCAACTTAATGACATAAAAAAAAAATCCAAATACAAAATATGACGACCCGGTTAGTCCAGCGATGTGAGATGACCGTTTGATTCGAAGGGTCGAAGGTTAGAAGGGTTTGATCCCCGCACAGGGACAAATATTTGTATGGCCTACAGATATTTGTTTCGGGTCTGGGTGTTTGTGTATGCTGTTGTATGTGTACAACGGCACCCACGACACAGGTTTATACCTAATGTGGGGCTGTAAGTGTAAGCGTATTTCATTTATATTTATTTATGTTTCTAGTCAGTATTATGATTTTCGGTTATTTAAAGCGTTTGTGCACAACTTCAATCGGAAACACTACACCGTTTCTAGTTTAACGTTTTATTTTATGTTACGGAAGTGACAAACAAGCATGCAGTTCACATTAATGTTAAGTGATGACTGCAGCCTATAGCCTAACGTGTCTGTAATCCAAAGATTAACATCGACAATTAGAATGAGTCCACCGCAATTCGCGTTTCATTCGGTTCTGTTTGTTTTCCGTACACACCTGCTGTTTAGTAGGAGTAGGTAATGTAATTGAAGCGTATTGCAATGTGGCATGCTTAAATCTACATACATAAAAATGAATTGCTGTTCGTTAGTTTAGCTAAAACTCGAGAACTGCTGGACCGATTGGGCTAATTTTGGTTTTGAATGATTTTTGGAAGTCCAGGAAAGGTTTAAAAGGTAAGAAAATATGAAGAAATTGAAGGGAAACAGTAAAAACCACAATTTTATTTTTCCATTCAAATAGTCCGTATCTATCAAACCTTTGACACATTATTTCATTCTAAGGCAATACGAAGTTTGCCCGGTCAGTTAGTGTATTTAAAAAAATGGTTCGCCACGGGATACCTGGCCGATGTGAAACATCGCATGGGTTCAAGTAATATGCATACTAGACAAGATCACATAGTTCACTGTATAGCCTAGTAAAACGTTCGTTTATAAGGTGGTTCAGCTATGACGCAGCTCGCGGGCGTAGGCTCCACCGCATTACATTAATATACTTGCCGCTAAATGGTAGTGTTCAGCACTATCGTGTTCCGGTCAGGTGGTAATGTACGGCCCTGTAATTTCCGGCACAAAGGTATAACACCTTAGGCCTCATGAGTGGTAACGCATCTGCATATTGACCTTGGTCTTTGTGTGTGTGTCTATAAGCTGCAGTCGTCACTTAACATCAATTTGAACTGCAATGTTGTTTGCTACTTTCGTTAAATTAAAAAAAAACGTTGCAAATCATCAACAATCATATAGTACCGGTACGAAAAACTGCATTTTGCGTTAAAATTACCTCATCGGAAACGCAATACCGCTTCTAGTGTAACGCGTGTGTAATCCAAAGATTAACATCGACAATGAGTAGGCACCCACCGCAACTCTCGTTTGATTCGGTTCTGTTTGTTTCCGTACACACCTGCTATTAAGTAGGTAATGTTTTCACATATTGTAGCATATTGCAGTGTTCTACGATTAGTGGCTCACGCATATTATAGAGTTCTCGTAACTTTGACTCCTGGTAAATGGTAGTATTCAGCGGTACTGAGGTCCTATATGCATGGTCACCTTTTCCTCTCCTTCATCTCTATGTCACTTTCTAACAAACATGATATTTTTGCGGAGTAAATGTTTTTGACGTGACAACGTCTTAAATTAGGTTGCGGCTCGGACTCACTCATGAAAAAGTGTAACGCCCGGTAACGTAACGATGAGTCACCAAACGAGAGAGAGGCCTGCCGGACCGGCTAATGCCTTTCTACCGAGAAAAAGACGTTGTCACGTAAATCTTCGTCCGTAAAACCGACTTTACAAGCAACCAGTTCTTTTGGTGACGCGGTATCAAAAGTAGCATATTATAAAATAAAAAAAATGGTACATAAACTACAACAAAAAAACGCAGTGTGAAAATTGTATTTGCGGCTTTTTTAATTTTTGTGTAATGAAAGAGGCAAACAAGCATGCATTTCACATTGATGTTGACTGATGACTGCAGCCTATAGACATCAGAAGGAACCTCAGGAGTGGTAATGCAGATGCGTTACCACTTCTGAGGCCTAACACCTTAGCATGTGCCGGAAATGACAGGGCCGTACATTACCACCTGACCGGATCACGATAGTGCTGAACACTACCATTTAGCGGCAAGTATATTAGGTAATGCTGTGGTGCCTGTCACTTGAGCTCTACCACCAGTAAAAGTTTTATCGCGGAGACAGTTACGACTTCCTCCCTTACCCGAAGATTCAGTTGCTAGCTACCGTAGTTACTTATTTCAACTAGCCTCAAAGGTTAGATGTGCCATATTGGCCCGATACGTAATAAGATTATCCTTGTAAATATTATTTCCCCGCAAACCCCGCACCTTTCCTCGCTCCCCTCCACATGTCTATTTAAGCTAGGTTTTCCTATTGTTTTTATATTATTTCGCATTAACACATGCTTGTGAAATATATTTTATTTTTAAAGAAAAATATATTTCACAAGCATGTGTTAATGCGAAATAATATAAAAACAATTATTAAGGGTAAAAGCGACTTCTTTACGATATTCAATAAACTGAAAAGTCTATTATATCGGTTGCCTAACTAGCATAGTTGGTAATGGATGGCGCTGCTGCTACCATAAAGCAATGCAATAGATGTGAAGGAAAGATTTGACAAATCGGGCAGGACTTCGGTAGCTCAATTGGAAGAGCGGCTGGACTGGATTCCCAGTGGGTCGCGAGTTCGTGTCTCGCCTGAAGTCAAATTTATCTTTAAATTTTTCTTTAAAAATAAAATAGGTTTTCCTATGTTTTCCTAGCACATAAATTAATAACTTGTATATAACTTCTTCATACTCGCGAAATAACATTGAATAATTTAACTTGCTTTATATAGGGTCGTAGGATTAAGTATTCTTATACCTAGACATTAAGCCCAAAATTATCATTAGTTAAACTATTCTTATGTTCATTACATAAGAATTGTTTGATCAAATTTGTTCATAATAATCAACATAATAGAGAAATGACAATGACAGATTGTGACCCACCATTTACACGAAATGTAAATTAAAGAAAAACTATGTTATGAAAATAGAATTCTTAGTTAATAAATCTTTTTTCTGTATAACTTGAGGTTAATAATTACGTTAAAAAAGTCTTGAATATGGTTGTCCCTAATTAGAATCGCAATCAATTGCGTTACTCAAAACAACAATCAAGTACTTTAAAACGTTCTAACTCAAGTTTTAATCCCTCAAAGTTAGTTTTAATCCAAACATATTATTTTCGTATATGTAATTAATATAAAATTATTTTTAAATAATTACAAACGCTGTTTTTACTATTGAAACGTTGACAATGTAGGTATCGGTCAACATTACTACTGTCATAGATTTTCGATCTACCCGAAAAACGATTGTACTTAAATAAAATAGCAACAACAAACCTAGGTACTTATATCAAAGAACTGTCCTTTAAATATAAAATACTTTATTTATACTCAACGTAAAGTTTTACAGAAATCAGAATGATTTTATACTTCCAGTCTGTATGGACCATGTCTTTTGCCTTACTGTGTGTACTTTACCAAATGTGTATTACTGCGGCCGTACCATGCAAGACATGTCTTAAGTTTACACACAAACTACAAGTTTAAAAGTGATTTAATGTGTGTGTAAGTAATCAGTGATTAAATCTCAGCAAAAAGAGGTATTTGCCGTGCTGGTAAATAACTGTTTTTAAGTGGGTCAAAGGTCTATATAATTTCTGGCTTTGTCATTTGTCTTTTTTTTTCTTTTCTTACTTATCTATATATTGCTTGTTACAGATTGTGGTGTGGACGCCAAAAATGTAATCGTGCGGAGGTTTTGGAAGTATTAATAATGTTGCGAGTAAAGATAGATGACTCGCGGCGTCCGAGCCCGACCCGAGTTCTGTCTTTATGGGTGCTCGTCATTGGCAGCTTCAACATTGCAGGTCAGTTGATTGTCATCACTCTTTTTCAAATAAGTGAATTCTCAACCCGGTCTCCTAGAGTTTCATGTTTACTTAGTACCTCTAAGTTTTGGGGCATTTATTAGATTTTTTTTTTATGTAATGAAAGTGGTAAGCAAGCATGCAGTTCACATTGATGTTAAGTGATGACTGCACCCTACAGACACCAACACAAAGACCAGAGGTCAAAATGCAGATTCGTTACCACTCCTGAGGCCTACAGAGGCATAGCACCTGATGCCTCTGTGTCGGAAATTACAGGGCACATTAGCACCTGACCGGAACACGATAGTGCTGAACACTACCATTTAGCTGCAAGTATATTAGGTAATGCGGTTGTGCCTACGCCCGCGAGCTCCGTCACTGGAACTCTACCACCATTGTGTAGTATTTTTTACTGGTGGTAGAGCTCCAATGACGGAGCTCGCGGGCGTAGGCACCGTGGTAATGTAAGGCCCTGTAATTTCCGGCACAGAGGCATAACACCTTAGGCCTCAAGAGTGGTACCGCATCTTCGTTTTGACCTTGGTTTTTGTGTGGGTGTCTATAGGCTGCAGTCATCACTTAAGATCAATGTGAACTGCATGCTTGTTTACCACTTCCATAACATAAAAAGAGAATGTGTTATTACATATTCTTTGGTACAGTGCTCATCAAGAAATATTGCACATCGAGCCTATGAAAGTGACAATAGACTAGTTTCGACTTCGTATGGCATTATCTCTGCTGCACACGTATTGGTCAAAACTTGATCAAAATGACAAGTGGACAAACGTCATATTGGTAAGGTGCGAAAAAGATAACGCCTCTACAGACCCGAAATAAGCCGAAGTCTCCTTTCTGACGTTGATGTGCATTATTCTCGTTGGATACTGTACTTCATATGACGTCACGTCGCATCATGCTACGTCGCGATCTCGTTTCACGATATAAAGTTTATTTATTTATTTTTATTGACACACCAACAGCATAGTACATCAAATAGTTACAAAAAATATCACAGAAGCATTGGTCTGATGCATATGCCTATTTTAGGTATGTACAGCAATTCAATTAAATCAAGCGCAAGACAAAGATTAGATAAATTAAAATGGAGATAAAATGTACATTTAAAATAATGAAAAACTAAAGAAAATCAAACCTATTTTAATTTTAAATAAGATAAATAACAATCACCTACAGCTACACAGCTAGATGCAATGACTCCAGCACTTTACTTTTTAATGTTGGTAAAGACATACTGAAGATATCAAGCTCAGTTTTCTTATAGAGCATGTTGTATTCACTGACCATTCTGTTCAATGGAGAGTTCTTACCAATATTGATTCTGACTCGAGGGACATAAAATGTATTTAATGAAGGGTACTGTGAAATAAATAAGTTGTGTACAACTCGACAAACATCAACATAAATACAAACTAAAAGTTTAATCCCCCCTATTCATAAACGCATTTTAGCTAAAGTGTTGCTAATCTCTCCTTAGTCTTTTCCTATCCTGCACATTTGACAATGCACCTGACAAAGACAAAGTATTCTATAGCTAAAACGTATCTTATTTTTATTATTCGACTTATTTATTTTTTTAAATTATTAATTTTTTTTTACATATATAAGTATAAAAATAAACAAATATACATAAAAAATTAAAAAATAGTGTGCCGCCGACAGCGGGAGCAGGGTCCAAGCTGCCGATGGTTAGGGACACAGAGACAGGAACCTCCTCACTATGCGTGCCGTGCCGAGGAGAACTGCTTTCTGTATCAAACCCTTGATCCATCCACCTAGCGAGAGCCTCTTGAGATGTTGGTTGAGGCTCTTCGCTATCAGCCCGTTCACCGATACGACTATCGGCACAATGATGGCCGAATCCACATTCCACATGGCGACAACCTCGTGAGCCAGATCAAGATATTTAATTTCCTTGTCTTTTTCGGCCTTCACGAGATTCTCATCATGCGGGACGGTGATGTCGATCATCATTACGCGGCGCTCCGAGCGATCTATCACCACTATATCAGGCTTATTGGCAACAATAGTCCTGTCAGTGATGATAGATCGGTCCCAATACATCGTGACATGGTCATTTTATAGAACTGGGTCGGGCACATACCTGTAGTACGGTACCTCCGCGGCTACAAGACCGTATTTCAAGGCAAGTTGCTGATGAATTATCCTGGCTACTTGGTTGTGTCTGTGCAAGTATTCGCCATTGGCAAGACTCAAACAGCCGGAAACAATATGCCTGATCGATTTATGGCATGCCCGACATATGTCGACCGTTCCATCCTTCAGGATAAACTTCCGGTAGTTGTTGGTCATTACCACTTCGTCCATAATTGCACAAACAAAACCTTCGGTTTCCCCAAAAAGGTCACCAAATCGTAGCCAGACCACAGAAGCTAAGAAATCTACATCGGGCCCATGGAGGGCCCGGTAAAAAAGGCCGTGTAGCTCCTTGCCTTGCCATACAATCCTGCGGTCGCTAGTCGTGGGCACCTCAGGTTTGCGCCAGTTCTTTTTAGCCAAAGAGAGAGGGGTGAGTCCGCTGTCGACCGCCACCACATCCCGATGCATCTCCCCGTCGGCGGTCAGGAAGTATTCTCGGAGATTACACACCCCACGGTTGTATAGGGTCTTGGCGCTTAGAACGCCACGACCCCTACACCTCCGTGGGATGTATAATCTCATGACCGAAGACCGTGGGTGATGCATGCGCTGTCAGTAAAGAGCGGACTCGCCTATCAAGGGCATCCAGGTTGGTCTGAGTGCACTTGAGTATTTTTTTATGTAAATGAAGTGGTAAACAAGCATGCAGTTCACATTGATGTTAAGTGATGACTGCAGCCTATAGACACCCACACAAAGACCAAGGTCAAAATGCAGATGCGTTACCACTCCTGAGGCCTAAGGTCTTATGCCTCTGTGCCGGAAATTACAGGGCCGTACATTACCACCTGACCGGAACACGATAGTGTTGAACACTACCATTTAGCGGCAAGTATATTAGGTAATGCGGTGGTGCCTACGCCCGCGAGCTCCGTCACTGGAGCTCTACCACCAGTAAAATCAGAGTATGCCGAAGGCATACTCTGATTTTAGCTTAGATTCTTGCTTAGGACTTCGGGACCGGTTGGTCCCGAAGTCCTAAGCAAGTCAGCGGCCGGGGTCTCCCCCTCATGTACCTATATGAGGCCTTTCGTTTCCTCCTCGTAGCCTCCTCCCCTCTTATGGGCGACGTTTGGTATTCTCCACGTGCTACGAACACAGGTGGATGTGTAAATACACGTCACTGATTGATGTCTGTGTAATAGAAACCAAATTAAGCGTTTGTATGGCATTTTGGCGGAGTGTCCGCGGTGTGGTATGGTACGATATTTGTACCGTGATCCCAAAATAAGCGCTTAAAATTAAAAGACAAAACCTAGTTGGAGGTTGTGGTAATCATTTGGTGACCAACAACATGATATATGATCAGGTATATACCTCTCAATAGTTCGTATTGAAGGCGAACGAACAACAGTTTAAATACCACACAATATTTTTGTACAACGCGGCACGTTATTTATGAAAACATGGTGAGCCACAAAAAAGTTATTTATCGCGCATATGCGAACACGTTTACGCACGTGTAAATTTATGACTCTTTAATGGTTCGGTTTATACAACCCTTCGCGCTTATTTTTCTAGGGTGCTTCGGCTTGCTTTAAGAGGTGTTTTGAATAGAATATTCTAATATGATTACATCTTTTATGACTTACTGCGGTAATTATTTTAATTCTCTATCTTTAAATTTGAAAAACAATTTTGATGACTTAGTTTGTTTATCTATAATATGAAACACGTCCTCACTCAAAGCATACCGCGGACACTCCGCCAAAATTCCATACAAACGCTTAATTTGGTTTCTATTACACAGACATCAATCACGTGACATGTATTTTACACGCGCACCTGTGTGCGTAGCACGTACAAAATACCAACCGGCGCCCATAAGAGGGGAAGGGGTTGAATGATGCGGGCAAATCGGGCAGGACGTCGAAGTGTCCATTCTATACGTAGTATTATTACATAATTATTATCTGCTCATAGTCATTTAATCACGCAGTACAAAATAGGCCAACTACTTTATTGTCCGTTGACACACTGCTTTATTATGCGTTCAGAAGGGTCATTTAATAGCTTTATAAGCATTGAACGCCGCGTGTTGACCTCATGGTTTTAATCACTTATTATATACTTGTTACTTTTAAGAAACTGTCGTTGTGTATGTACTACGAGTAGGAAATTGACAATTTGGTCTTTTAAATTCACTGACTATGTATTGCTTTAAAAACTTTTAAGGTACTGCTTCTGATTATACTTCTTAATCAGAATGTAGGTGCCACACTAGTTTAAGTGGCATGAACGTAAAAGCATCTGATAAAGTAAATGTTCCTTTTTATGAATTATCATTTACTTGCTATTTTTATTACAATCCCTATTTACAACAGAAACAACTAGTTGTTTTGATGTTCAAAACTAAGTATTTTCTTCAAAGAACCAAAACTAAGCCTAGCTTCTAAAAACTTTTTTTCCATTATCTAAGATTATAATAATTTACTGGTTTTAGGACCACAGTGACGGAGCTGACAAGCGTAGGCACCACCGCATTACCTTATATACTTACCGCGAAATGGTGGTGTTTGGCACTAATTATTTTGGTCTAATCTAGACTTAAATATGACAAAAATGCGTCTTGTAAGGTACAATTAATTTGAGTAATATAAAAATAATAATAAGATATTGATACCTTGTGGCCACGGAGGTGCCACAATGTATTGGGATAGATCTATTATCATTGACAGGACTATTGTAGCCAATAAGCCTGATATAGTGGTGAAAGATCAGTTGGAGCGTCGTGCAATGATTGTTGATATTACCGTCCCTCATGATGAAAACCTCGTGAAGGCGGAAAAGGATAAACAAATAAAATACCTTGACTTATCCCACGAGGTTGTCGCCATGTGGGATGTGAATTCGGCTGTCATTGTACCGGTAGTCATCACGGTTAACGGACTCGTAGCAAAGAGCCTCGACCAACACCTCAAGAGGCTCTCGCTAGGAAATTAAAAATAAAAAATATACGCTTACACTCACAGCCCCACAGTAGGTATAAACCTGTGTCGTGGGTGCCGTTGTACGCAAACAACACATACACAAACACACAAATATCTGTAAGTCATACAAATATTTGTCCCGGTGCGGGGATCGAACCCGCGACCCTTCGAATCAAACGGTCATCTCACACCGCTGGACTAACCGGATCGTCAAATTGGGTCAAGGGTTTGGTGCAGAAGGCAGTTCTTCTTAACACGGCACGTATTGTGAGCAGGTTCCTCTCCCTAAGCCCCTAACCACCGGCAGCTAAGACCCCGCTACCGGCTAAATAAATGAGAATAATAAGATATTACACAATACTTTTTACTGGTGGTAGAGCTCCAGTGACGGAGCTCGCGGGCGTAGGCACCACCGCATTACCTAATATACTTGCCGCTAAATGGTAGTGTTCAGCACTATCGTGTTCCGGTCAGGTGGTAATGTACGGCCCTGTAATTTCCGGCACAGAGGCATAACCCCTTAGGCCTCAGGAGTGGTAACGCATCTGCATTTTGACGTCGTTCTTTGTGTAGGTGTCTATAGGCTGCAGACGTCACTTAACACCAATGTGAACTGCATGCTTGTTTACCACTTCCAATACATAAAAAAAAAATCTACGTAAGCTATATACAATGACGCATGTACACAGGCTTATCTGCAATATGAAACAGGATCTCATAGTCATTTAATTACGCAGTACAAAATAGGCCAACCACTTTATTGTCCGTTGACACACTGCTTTATTATGCCTTTATGAGGGTCGTTTAACAGCTTTATAAGTATTCAGTACCGCTTTTTGAAAGGTTCGCGTTGTTTTTTTTTATCGTTTTCGTGATGATGTGGTCATTGCATGGTGTTACACCACAACCGCAAATGTTGCCAGTATTTTCATTTCATTTTTTCTATTTAACGTAGGTGGCAAACAAGCACGTAGTTTACATGGGTGTTAAGTGGAAACTGCAACATATAGATAAAAAAAAACGTGTGTTTGTTACTTTTAAATGTTTTTAAGATATATGATTTCTTGATTAGTTAGAATTATATCAATAAAACTTTTGTATGATCAATAAAACGGTGTATGCGACACCACTGGTGACGGTTGTGTGTGATAGCGGCATCATCGTGGCAGTATTTGATCCTTCTGGGGCTAAATAATTATAATTGTGACGACCCGGTTAGTCCAGCGGTGTGAGATGACCGTTTGATTCGAAGGGTCGCGGGTTCGATCCCCGCACCGGGACAATTATTTGTATGGCCTACAGATATTTCTTTCGGGTCTGGGTGTTTGTGTATGTGTTGTATGTGTACAACGGCACCCACGACACAGGTTTATACCTACTGTAGGGTTGTGAGTGAAAGCGTGTTAAAAAAAAAAAAATTGTCACTATCACAATAGTAAAATGATGTCTCAATAAAGCGTTAATTTAGAAGTAATCCAAAAAGTCTACCCTTTATCAATTAGAATTAAGCTCTTGCAAAATCTTCTAGACCGCCATCACATTGCTAAAATAAGGTACAGAAATTTCCATAAAGTAATACGATCCATTGACGCGGAACTGCGGGGCTGCAATGTAATAAAAATTATTGAAGTATTACCATTCTAATTTAGATGTACAATCGCTTTATAAAACTTTACTTCGAGTGAATCTTCGTGATACACGGCTAAGAAGAGCACCGATCTTTAACTTAATTACGCCTGCGGTTACGTGAACAGATGCTCCGTAGAAACCACTAATTGAGATTTCGTAGTCAACTTTACGCGTGTTCTATAATGTGTACATACCACCACCCCGCAATCTGATTGATAATTAGAAGGGGAATTCAAAAACTGATGAAGTATGAGTGTGTGAAGAAGGGTGGGCTTATTATTTAAAAATACTTGAAATTACATTCGTATATCTATGATGGCACAGCGATTTTTGATTCACACGATTTCATTTGTTTCATGTCTCAGAGAAAGAGGACCAATTATTTAAAAAGTTAACCGTTTAGATTTGTTTTGCAAAATGAAAAACAAGTCTTTTTAAATTGTACTATTTATTTTTCGCAATAACACATGCGAGTGAACTTTAGAAATTAAAGAAAAAAAGGAAAGAAAAAAAAATATATTCCGTTTTTTCTTTATTTTTTTAAAGTATTTATAAAATCAATCCACTCTCATTTTTATTGATGACAGCTTGAGAACATAAAAATTGAAAAACAATCGAAAATTTGGATTGATTTTATATACACAATTCAATTTCCTTCTTTTCTTTCAATTTCTGTCAATTTATTTTAAAATCTAAATATTGGGTTGATATTTAAATCTCAGTTTTCGTTTTTTTTTCGATGTTTTTGGATAGTGGTAAATTAAGGTGTTTAATTAATATTGAAAAACATATTTTTCGTTTGTCAAATTATACCAACAAGGTTAGTGTTTGTTAACACCTTGTATACAACCAATTACACAATTTAACTTATCCGCTGAATATTTACGAGACAAACGTGGCTTGTTTTCATTAATGTGATTGCTTGAAACCGTTGCAAGTGTTTAACGTAAGTGGGCGCTTTCACGTAGCAAATGAAATGAGTTAGAGAACTTTTTTTATTTGTTCTTGTACCTCAAGTAGATTGACTGCAACTCCTAATTATATACGCTGCGCAATTTTAAATCTCTCCCACGTTTTATTTAGCTCCAAGTTGATGAAAACATTTGCATTAAACGCTGCAGCACTGTTAATTGTTTTGATTTACGTATTCGCTTTATGTATATTTGTAGCGTTTTATTCAGAGAAATTGCATTAGTTAAAGTTCCCGTTCATTTATATTAATTTATTTTTCTCAACAATATTCAGATATGTTATTGTACGCATTTAGTATTACTAATGAGAACTGAATTCAGAAGGGACACTCGGATAGTGAATTACCGTACGAATTACTCGATTGTGTAAGCACTACCATATAAACGTTTACTGGTGGTAGAGCTCCAGTGACGGAGCTCGCGGGCGTAGGCACCACCGCATTACCTAACATACTTGCCGCTAAATGGTAGTGTTCAGCACTATCGTGTTCCGGTCAGGTGGTACGGTCCTGTAATTTCCGGCACAGAGGCATAAAACCTTAGGCCTCAGGAGTGGTAACGCATCTGCATCTTGACCTTGGTCTTCGTGTGGGTGTCTATAGGCTGCAGTCATCACTTAGCATCAATGTGAACTGTATGCTTGTTTGCCACTTACATTACATTAAAAAAAAGTATTTGACACTGGATCTATCTGTCGCTATAATATGGTACCCATCGAGGTCCAATTGCATGGTTTATTTAGGTAATGCTTGTGGCTGATGCAGATCCCAAGGATGGTAAGTTCAGCTTATAGTCTACACTACTACATAAAAACCGACGGTCAAAATACAAAAGTGTTGCCATCCCTGAAGCTTAAGTTGATTCGCCTCCACGATCGTTGTTACGAGGTCACACAATACGACATTTGGCGGCAGCAGATAGATTAGGTCAGCGATACTCAAAGTGTTCTTCGCTGAGCCCTGGGGGAGCCCGAGGGCTCAGCGAAGAACACTTTGAGTAGCAAAGTTTTTTGCAAAGCACCTGTCGCAGCTTCACAAGAGTATAAATAAAACTAATTTTTATGTTAGGACCTCGTCAAATATTGGATATTCCAAAGTGTTCCGTCTTCAAAAAAACATTGAGGGCCGCTGGATTAGGTTATGCAACGATGCCTCGAGCTCCGACGCTCGAATTCTGCCACGATTTCAAATACATATTCCTTATATTTTGGAAGATCACGTATCTTCCAAAGGGTCTAGGTCTAAGTAGTCATATTATTATTATTGTTTATATGCTATTTCTTTACAAAATAGACCCCTTTAACTTAAGTCACAAAACTCAAGTTTTTTTCTTTACCAACTCCATAACACTAACCATTACGGCAGGGTATATTTTTATGAAATCTCACATCCCGAGGTTTACGACTAAAGACTACTTTAATAGCATTTTAAAAATAAAGTCGAGTTTAGTGCCGGCAAACTCTTTTGCCGTGTTTCTTAGAAGATTACCTCAGGGGCCGCGTTACCTAGTGTTCACTGTTCATATTGCCTTATAAAGTTAGATGAAACAAAATAGAGATATGAACTAACAGTTTTACTCGCATGATAATCTATGTGCAAGTTTGTATAGGTGTGTTGTTTGGGATAAACTGAATACATTTTGTAAGAAAATAGAAAGAAAACTGGATTGCTGCTTTAATTAAAAATGTAAAATAATAAAATAGCAGTGTAAGAGAAATGGAGATTTGTTCCAAGGTTTTCATTGAGTGACCCTTCTGTATCTGCACGATAAATTATTCTATGGACACAACTGGGGAAGCGTGGTTTGACTAACAGATTTCTGACAATATTAATTTTTAATACGTAAACGTTACTTCACGCCTGTAATCCCCGAACGGGTAGGCAGAGGTAAATGCATGCATTCAAGCATACATACAAACACTCACGATTCGCCGGTTACGTTTTGGCCCCTGTAACAGGTGGCGAGCCTGTTAACATCTCCGGGCACATCACCAAACTTCGAGGTATTGGAAAATTTCCAGAAAATGGAAAATTCCCAATAGGACCAGAGATAAAGGACTTTACACTATTATCTCTGATATCTCCTACCTGGAAATCGAACCCAGGAACTCATCGTAGTAGTAGTGGCCTGCTATCATTCGGCTACCGGGGCAGTTAATAATTTTTAATCACTTGTGCAAATGAGAATAACAAAGAAGATTAAGCTGGGATTTCATCTTTTAAATATATTTAGACTTACACATTGTAAAACGCCATTAAAATAAACCTACGCGTTCTTATAATAAACCCACACGCTCATAAAAGTTTCCAGATCTTAACAAGAGATTATATAACATACTTGCGGGCAAAACGGAAAATCTTGGGTCTGTTTAATATACGAAGTTTTCAACTATTTCGTTATTAATATTTTCTTGCGGGCAAGATTAGTCAGTCTTTCATCATATTCACAAAGTAAAATAAATTAGGGTAAATATATGAGTGGTAAAGCTCACCAAACCAGGAGATTGAAATCCCTTTTTAGATTCAAAACACAACATTTGAACTATTACTTTTTCAAACCAGCTCTTAATTTAGAATTAAACATTATGCGGACTAGCAAACATTTATTCCTCAAAGAAAAAATCAGTTGACTGTTTGGATTTCAATTAGAGACACAATTAGTTGAAAGCAATGCGAGGATTATTAAAACTGAAAAAGCCATTCCTTGTTGAAGGTAAGGATGTCAGTTCACCGTAACGTTAAATGATGGCGTAGTTCAATCTCAGGTGGTATGCGCCCTCCGCGCTGTATGGTATGCGAGCCTTATGGTGAGATTCACAGACCGCACTACGACTTTACTTTGAGCAAAGTTTGCTTCGAACTGTCAGAAATGTATGGAAATGTATGTTTGACAGTTCGAAGCGTACTTTGCTCGAAAGTAAAGTCGTAGTGCGGTCTGTGAATCTCATCATTAGACTCGGTATGCTTTTGATGTTCTCTCTCCAGTTTTTATATCGACGCGCTTAAGGCATTTTTGGCTGAGTTATTTTAGACCATTCTTTAGACGAGCCGAAATATTTGCAACTGTTTTTTACGTAAATATGTAGGGATCGTTGTTCATGGTCTTTACTGTAACATTAAATTTAGTTAATGTAATATATATAAGAGCTATAGTTTTTGCATTATGTACTTACGATATTATCAATATACACGGTTTGGGTGTCATATTTTTATCACACGGAAAACCGGACTATTTATATTAAGGGAACCTGTGTACTCTAAAGCTCTGTTTTTTTCTTGAATTTACACTTATTTTTAAACAAATTTTAACCAATAACGTTCGTCTTATTTATTTTAGGTGTCAAATAATATTTTTATCTGACAACAATCAATTTCGTTTTTAAATTTCAATTTTACACATTTAGTTGAAAGCGAAGCGCTGATTATTTAAACTGAAAAAGTTATTCCCTCTGCAAGATGAGGGGAATGTCAGTGTACGGTAACGTTAAATGATGGCGTAGTTAAATCTCAGGTGGTATGCGCCCTCCGCGCTGTATGGTATGCGAGCCTTTGACTCGGTATGCTTTTGATGTTCTCTCTCCAGTTTTTATATCGACGCGCTTAAGAATTTTTTTGCCGAGTTATTTTAGTCCATTCTTTGGGCGAGCCGAAATATTTGCAACAATTTGTGACGAAAATATATAATAGGGATCGTTAACCACATTCTTCAGTCTACATAGGGGCTGTAGTTTTCGCATTATGTATTATCAATATACACGGCTTGGGTGTCATATTTTAATCACATGCAAAACCGTACTACTTATAAAACTGTAATAGCTGCCCCGATCTGAAATACGGCCTCGATTTGTTAAGCACCCCTAGCTTTTTGGATGCCAACTTGGTCTTACACTCAATCTGACTTCCACAATTGCACTTCGCTCGATATATCGTCCATAATGCCGTTGTTTTGTTAAACTAAAAAATGGCGAATATCCACAATAGATTTTACCATCTAAATGGTGTTAATTTTGTAAATACAGAAGTTTTCCAACAATAGTGTATTAAAGTCAAACATTAGATGTACACAAGGAGACGATTTGTTATAGTGTCTCGAGAGGTTAGCCAACATAAATATCGGGGTTGCAGTAAAATCTGCCCACTATATTTATTGTATTGTGCTCTTGGTACATTTTCAGTGCGTCAAAAGAAAGAAAAGGAACCATTATGGGATCACAGTTCCCCTTTTTGTTTACAAACGGTAAACATCTATCTATCTACGATAGTAAAGTGGTAAATTTGTAAAAAAAAGCATATTATGCAGTCGAATTGAAAAATATTTTTCTTTTTTTAGGACTGTTAAAAATGAGGATAATAAAGTTTAATCTATAGAATACAGGCAAGTTTTGTAATTCATGGTAAAGTGGTACCTATAGGGAATTTGTCAATTTTACGGAACGCCCTTAGTGCCCGAATTTGAACGGCATTTGAGCCCGACTCGCACTTGACCAGTATTTTTTGTATTTTCCGTTATTGGTAACGATTCGTTTTAAAATCAATAAAAAAATACTTACCAATTTTTACAATTGATTTTAAGTATAGTAAATAACGTGTTTACGTCGTAAACAAAAAAGTCTTCTGACTGTCGAGTATTAAAGTCAAATATTAGAGAAGTCAAATGTTACAGTCTCACATGAGAAAACCCAACATAAATATTAGGGTTGCAGTAAAATCTGTCCACTATATTTATTATCTACTTGCATTTAGTACGAGTACTTTTTAGGTTTCTGTACTATATTCCAAATCGTGAGTCTCGTGAAATTCATAAGATTAATTGTCTTCAAAACCTAAGCGAGTGAAATCCCTACTGGATAAAGTATTACTAAAGATTTTCAAATTCTACGATTGATGACGGCTGAGGGTTGATAGACTGCAGTCTTTAAGCACCTCCACGGTTTTAACTGTGTGATTATGGGAAAGCGAATGGATGCAACTTTTGCTCTAATTATTGTTTGGTGCTTTTTTTTATGTCTGAAGGTTGACAGAAAAGCAGACGGGCCTCGTGATGGAAAGTGGTCACTGTCACCTATGAACATTTGCAACACCAGGGGCGTTGCCAACGCTGCCACATCTGTAGGACTCTTTTGACGCCATTTTTGAAGAACCCCATATCGTAGCACCGAGGATACACCTCAGAGGGAAGTTCATTCTACAATTTACACATTCTGGGCAGGAACGAACGTGAAAACCGCATCGTTGAGCACTGCCAGGTGTCCAGATGGTGAAGGTGAACTTCGCTCTTCGGCGGGTAGTACGGTGTAGGAAAAGAGACGGTGGCGCCATGTCGAATAGTTCAGCAGAGCTGTCGCCATTGTAGATACGTTATCTAAAGTGCTCTTAATACATTTTTACGGTTCCCTACTATTTAAAAAGATACCTCTGCACGCTAGTCCGACTCAAACTTAAACATAGAAAGAAGATTAAACAAAGATGTTTTCCGACTGTCGAGTATTAAACTCAAACATTGGATGTAGGTACAAGGAGACTGTTTGTTAGACTCTCGTGAGGTAAGCCAACATAAATATCGTGGTAGCAAATTCTCTTGAGTTCGATGTACATTTTTAGGGTTCCTAAGTTTTGTTTATATAGAACCGGGAGTGATTCTTCATTACGTCAAATAAGTACCTACCTTTTGAAAATTGTAAAAACACGAGCTGGTTATGTTAAAGTTAATTCCAATAATCTGTCAGATATGGAAGGTATCATCAACCCTGATACGAACTTGAACAATGTCAAAAATACGCTGGTGCGACGCATTCATTCCGTGAGTCGCGATTGATCGCGGCCGCGCGCGGCTTTTGACGTCATCGGCCGCATGCGACTATAGATGCAGTATGAAAATGTATGGAACCGCTTCCGTGGCTCGCGACAGACGCGCGCGGCCAACGACTGTAAGCCACTCGCATCCGTGTTAGGTTAAGATTCCACTGCAGAATCTTTTCGTTCATCCAGATATGCTGCAAACCTATTTTTTACGCATGTTTATAATCTAGAGAATATATTATATCCTATACTAGATTGCCTATCGAAAAATGGCCGCAAGTATTTTTTTAAATATTTTTTTTTTGCCTTAGATTTTTTTTTAGTTTTTTCAATAAAATATTGTCCACGGCTGCGATCGATCGCAACCCACGGAATTGCACCTTTTAAGTCAATCTTACTGTTTTGACATTTTTTAATGATAATATGAAGGTAGCAAACAAGCACTGTATGCTTGATTAATTCACATTGATGTTAAGTGATGACCAGCCTATAGGCACCCACAAAGACCAGAGGTTCAAATGCAGATGTGTTCCCACCCTTTAGATGTTTTGTTTCTGTGATAGTTATTATTTATGTGATATTTTTTTTTATGTAATGGTAGTGGAAAACAAGCGTGCACTTCACATTGATTTCCAACCCACACAAAGACCAAGGTCAAAATGCAGATGCGTCACCACTCCTGAGGCCAAAGGTGTTATGCCCCTGTGCCGGAAATTACAGGGCCGTACTGACCGGAACACGGTAGTGCTGAATACTACCATTTACCGGCAAGTTAAGTAATGCGGTGGTGCCTACGCCCGCGAGCTTCGTCACTGGAGCTCTACCACCAATTACGAAGCCATACAAACTATACTAAACACCATAATAATATATGCTATGACAAAAGCTATAACTTTAACAGATATTACGTAACGTTAACGTAATACTTAGGTTCGGCACCAAGCAACCGAACCTTAGTATTA
Source organism: Macrosoma leucophasiata (assembly GCA_036365455.1). Classification (NCBI taxonomy): domain Eukaryota; kingdom Metazoa; phylum Arthropoda; class Insecta; order Lepidoptera; family Hedylidae; genus Macrosoma; species Macrosoma leucophasiata. Next base: position 5,577,936 of record JAWQUS010000014.1, on the reverse strand, counting down.
CGAAAATCACGTTAATTTCGTAAAAAAAAAATATCGGACTCTTATGTTTTAAAATCAAAGATTAGATGTAAACAAAAGAGACTGTTTATAACACAGTCTCTCGTGGGGTAAGGCAACATAAATATCGGGGTTGCAGTAAAATCTGCCGAGCAGATTTATATTTATCCTCTTGTATTCTTAGTGCAACTTTAGGGTTCTGTAACTCAAAAAATAACCATTTAGGATCATTGCATCTGTCTGTTTGCCCTTTGTTTACGAAACTAATGTGCGACAAAATTGTTAAAAGCTTAAACCTTTAGATTACAGTAAAACTAAGAAATGTATAATTCAGATCTTCTGTATCAATAGTAATATAAAAATAACAATAAAATATTATTAAACTAGCTGTGCCCGCGACTTCGTCCACGTGAGAAAAATATGATTGTTCAGTATCTACCTGGACGAAGTTGTGGGCGCAGCGAGTATAAAAGTAGCCTTAGTTACTCCTTATCACATCAGCTATCTGCCAGTGAAAGTCCCGTCAAAATCGGTCCAGCCGTTCCCAATTAGCCCCGCCGAATAGACAGACAGACAGACAGACAAAATTGTAAAAAATGTTGTTTTGGTATATGTACCGTGTATATATACGTATGCATTTAGTAAAAAGCGGTTATTTTAATATTACAAACAGACACTCCAATTTTATTTATTTGTATAGAGTATAGATGTATATATGTATGTATGTATATTTATTATGGACGGTAATTTACAACTTATGACCTAAAAATTGTGTGAAATTTTAAGCGTCTACTTGCTGCACTTATTATCGAGCAAAAAATATATATATAAAAAACACCTTTATTGTATGCCCGCTTGCCCCAAACATTTTCATTTTCTTATTATTAGTAATTAATTTTGTCGATAAAGCGGTAACAGAAATACATAATTTGTGAATATGTTAGCTTCCTAACTATCACTATTTATGAGATACAGCTTGGTAACAGACAGACAGACGGACGGACGGACAGACAGACAGACAGCGGTGGATTAGTAATCCGTAGGGTCCGCTTTTACCTTTTAGGTACGAAACCCTCTAAAAGATAGAACTAAGACAGAGAATAGCTTAAACTCTCCAGACACGAGAAAAAAAATGACAATTGAGACTCAATTGTGTCTCGCCGCCGGTGGCCGTACGATCCTTGAAGGATTAAAAATATACGATACGATTTTTAAAATTGACATAATTTTTTTATTTCTGGACTGATTCACATGAAACAACAAACATTAAATATTAATTGAAACTAACCACAACATATTAACGAAAACCGCAGATCGAATAAGCCGTTTCTGAAATTAGCGTGCACAAACACACAGACAAACATTTTTCCGGGATAATAAGTACCCAGCTATGTACAGAATTTATACTACTACAGTTTTATTATAAGTATAGATATGAACCGATTTCGAGTACGACTGTCATTTGACCTTTTTTAAACACCAGACGCTTTAAACTCTGAATTGAATTTTTCTTAACGTTTTCGTAGGTTTTCGCGAGCTTCATACATTGTAAAAATTAAAATCAGCAAGTTTAATTTCTACAATGAATTTTTCTTGTGCAATATTTATTGTTCCGCTGATCGTGCTTCCTGGTATAATAACAATCAATTTGTAAACCGTGTGAAATTACCGAATGATACAACTTTTGCATCAAAAAAAATATTTTTATTTGCTGGACTCATTCGTGCATATTCTCACCCAGTACATTTGTGTATGTTTTATTCAAATTCAATATTAAAAGCTCAAGTAATATCAAAGTACCCGAAATGAGACTAAAAATAGTAACCACGGTTATTTTTAATTGATTTAACAAACCGCGCCATATCTGGTAATGTAAAGACGACTTCACTCTGCCAACTCTAGCAACCCTATTGTATAACTTGTCAGGTTTGTACGAACCGTTTCGTTCGTACTTTTCAGTCATAATTTATTCCAGAGTTGTCTTACATTTGTGAGGCCAAATTCTGACTTGTATTTGCTGTTACTTGGTTTTTCTTTTCAATTTGAAGACATTTTTTGATCTATTTATTGACTTTCTGGGCTTTGACAATATTCGTTTGATAATTTATTAATCATAAGGAATTAATGGCCTCTCATCATCATCATCATTTCAGCCAATAGACGTCCACTGCTGAACAAAGGCCTCCCCCAAAGAGTGCAACAACGAACGGTCCTGGGCCGCCCTCATCCAGCGATTGCCCGCGACCTTCACCAGATCGTCGGTCCATCTTGTGGGGGGCCTGCCTACGCTTCCTCTTTCGGTACGCGGTCGCCACTCGAGATCTGCTCTTCCCCAACGGCCGTCAGTCCCTTGGTCCCTATATCTTAATAATTATCATATTTGCTGTCGCGATTGGGTAAAATTAGAAATAAAAAAGGGAAAATATTATTTGGACAGGAATCGAACCTCTAACCTTATCCAACCACTAAGCTACCGAAGCCTACTAAAACGCTGAGTGAGCTTCGGTAGCTAAATTGTAAAGTTAAAAGTTATGATCAATTGCATTGTGAATTTGATCATGTGGTGATCATTAGCAAAATTGGTTGTGCTGTATGAACACGAAATTTTCTCAGTTGGTACGACTAATTTTCGACAGATGGTGTCACTTGTTTTTTTTTTTTAGTTGGTCACATAACAACGCACGCTTGGTACTGCTAGTTATGAATAAAAAACTGAAAAGGTGTATTAATAGAATGAAGAAATTGTAATCTTATCTTCTACATAACCAATAAGACATGTCATATTAAAGCAAATGGCATTATGCTTGTAATCCAACGAATCATGTAGGCCTGCATCCCACATCATATTATGTTGACAAGTACTTGTAATGCCAGGTACACACGGTCAAAATTCACTAGGTTGAACCTCAAGCTATCATGCAAATTTAGACAATATACGTCCTGAATATCCGCCCGGGATTCCATAGTAAATAGGACGCTTTATTAATCAGTTTTGAAATTGTTTGTCGGTTGAATGAATGTTGTTAAATCAGAAAATTGAGATGTTCTCGATATTGTACATGTTGATCAACTGTTTCATCACTGTACTTAATTGTTCTTCATCTATAATCTAAACATAAGTCGGGTTTTTCTTCCTGATGTTTTGCATTCGTTGGAAAGGTCTCGGGCTCCGTGAGGTTTATAGCAAAGAAAATTTAGGATTATAAAATGACATCAACGCGGGCGAAGCCGCGGGCAACAGCTAGTAGATTATATTATTTATGAAATTAAATAATTATAGTTCTTTATTGTTTATTACCTTGAGATTCGCAACTGAATCAGTTCTCTTTTTTGCTTTAAGATAGGCATACCGGCAGTAGAATTTTACGGTATATAGAAGGTTCCACTAGCCTGTTTTCATTACCCGCGACAACATAAATAAAAAATCGCGTGCGCGCTACCTACTTATGCTGCCGCCGTTTTTCAACAAATTTGCAGCCTTACTGCAAAAGAAAGCACATATTATATAAGCACGAGAGAAAAACTTCGATCAGAAATACTATGATCAGCTACCACTGAAACCTTTGTTAACATTGTTATGTGAAGCTGTATGATTATAGAAACTTGATACCTTCATAGACTAGTAAGAAACCTTCGCTTGCTCGATTATGTTTTTTTTTTTTCGTTTCAATCGTACTCGCTAGACAGCAATGATCTTCAAAATGTGAAGTGGACGCTATAAGTTGGTAAATTGTAATTAAATTACTTGGTGACACGTTAGTCGCAAAAGCTTTAGTTGAAACCCAATTAACGCTTTAACGCATAAACTAGCAGAGATAATGGAGTTGGCACAAACAGCTCAGTATTTGCTGGAGATAAATGTATTAGGCAATAGCAACCTAAAGAAAATACCGGAATAGTTCAAAGACATCACATTGGTATTACACAAAGATGGTCCTTTTGCCATGAATTTGATATGCTGTAATAGTAGATGAAAACTAATAGTAAAGCTTTATTTAATATACAGTTACAACAATAGTTATCTAAGAACGTAAGACAATGAAATATGACGCTAAGAATAATTTACAATAGAAAATATCTTAGAGAAGAAAGATTAGCCATAGAAAACGAAGAAATAAAAGAAAATGTTCTTTTATTTAGAGTAAGATTTTAGAACCATTTTCGAAAAGTCATTGATTATTACAGAACTTGATTAGTTTTATTATGTTTAATTTTTCAAGCTGATAGACCAATCATAAGTAGTAATAGTTAAAGAATTATAGCTGTTTGTTGAGAGGAGTAATTAATGACTATAAATAGTAAATGTAGTTCAAGAGTCAACAATCTAAACTTATCTTCAAATATCACAGGAGCTATTGTAATAGATACAAATTAAAACAAATGGAAACTGTTCAATACGAATAAAATTGTTGAAATGATACACAAATAGATTCAATCTCGACCCAGTCTTGGTATCTTGGCGTCACGCAATCGCCGAGCGTTCTCACGTATCCACTTTTTATTGTTTAGCATTGTTCCTTTTGAAAATAAATCGGTGGTTGCGTGTGTTGTATATGTATTTTGCATGAGAAAGAGCTACTTCGGCCGGTGCCGGCGTAAAAAAGGTGCGTGATTTTTGTTGAATATACGACAAAAATTCATGGTTGTAGTATGTAATAAGTTTTATTAGATAGCCACTTGACCTTGGCACTGTTTTATGGACTTTTTAAAGGGCGTTGGAGTTTTAATAGTGCCGCCAGTTTATATGTGTTTTGAATGAGAATGAGAGCGCCACTTCACATAAGGGCTTTGGATATTATTACGTAATATAACTTCACGCCTGTAATCCCCGAAGGGGTAGAGGTAGAGGTAGAGGTAGAGGTAAATGCATGCATTCAAGCATACATGCAAACACCCACGATTCGCCGGTTACGTTTTTTTGGCGCATTTAATAGGTGGCGAGCCTATTGACATCTCCGGGCACATTAACAAACTTCGAGGTACGTACTGGGAAACTGCCAAACAGTGGAAAAATCCCAATAGAACCAGAGATATAGGATTTTAAATCGTTATCTCTAATATCCCCGATCCGGGTATCGAACCCAGGACCCCAGCGTAGTAGTAGTGGCCTGCTACCACTAGGCTACAAACGCATTACTCATTATAAATAATAAATAATAAATAAAATACGCTTACACCCACAGCCTCACAGTAGGTATAAACCTGTGTCGTGGGTGCCGTTGTACACATACAACACATACACAAACACCCAGACCCGAAACAAATATCTGTAGGCCATACAAACATTTGTCCCGGTGCGGGAATCGAACCCGTAACTCTCCGAATCAAACGATCATCTCACACCTCTGGACTAACCGGGTCGTCAAACATGGAAGTGATGACTGCAATCTATAGACATCTACACAAAAAACAGAGTTAAAATGTAGATCGTTGCCTCTCCTGAGACCTAATGTCTCTCTAGTTATTACGTATTACGAGGCCATACATTACTGTCTCAGCGGAGTACGATATCGATGAACAATACCATTTAGCAACTGATGGATTAGGTAATGCGGTGGTGCCTACACCCTCGTACCTAATAGTACTCGAATCCTACCACCAGTAAAATATATGCATATATATCCTTGAAATGCCGGAAGTTATTGAATCGGATCAATAAGCACCCCCCAGATCAAGTAGATAGAAACTAAATTTAGAGAAACTTCTGCCAGGTATGTTCAAACTAAAAAAGATACTTGAAGAAAAAAATCAGCGGATTGCACTCCGGGAGTGCCGGCAGAAATAAAAACTTGACAAATAATCTAAGATATTTTTGCACAACCACCAACGCCAGTATTATCACCACAACCACCACCACCATGACAGATGTCATTGGGTCCCCAAAGTGTCAAAGAATCATGTGTCTATATCACATTTTCGATCAGGGTCATTTGTCCTGACGTGTTTAATATTTTTTACCCATCACAAAAAGTGCAAGGCGCCGCTCAAGTAGTTTACATTACAAAAGTAACTTAGTCTATTAAAAAAATCGAACACTATTATATTTCAATACGGCATGTCACGTTGCATCCGCCCGAATGCATAATTTAATATCGCCACCAGAAGACGTTGTCACAATTCAAATAAGATAGTTGTGCTTCGTCTAATAGATTCTTCTGCATCAACAAAAGCCAATCAATTTGTTGACCCTTGTTGTATAAATAAATAAATAAACTGGCATGACAGCTGTCATTGGATCCCCAAAAAGTAGGAGGATGCAGTTCTGGTCACGTACCTTACGCATTTTTGATCAGAGTGACATGTCCTGACGCGAGTTTAACATTTTTACCCATCACAAAAAGGCGCTGCTCAAGAAGTTTACACTACAAAAATAATTTAGTCTATTGACGAAACCGAACACTATTTTATTTCAAAACGGCATGTCACATTTATCCGCCCGAACGCATAATTTAATATCGCCACCAGAAGACGTTGTCACAATTCTAATTAAGATAGTTGTGCTTCGTCTAATAGATTCTTCTGCATCAACAAAAGGCAATCAATTTGTTGACCCTTGTTCTACCCGACTAATCGTGCCAAACCGTCAAAGGTATTCGACAAAATATTCCGACTCTGGCCCAATTACAATTTCAATAGCCGTAGTATTTGTTAAATCGTCATCACGGGTAAACGATTCCAAATTGCTTTGTACCATTAAAAGGTTCGCTTTATTGTAAGTATCAACCACTGAACGAGTGTTCGAAAATTACGAAATTGCGTTCGTGAATTGGGAATCCGGGAATGAGTGGGATGATTTAAGATCAGTCTCCTGTGAAATTAATGATACTGTCTCGTTTTGTACGCGAAAGGGGTGCTACGTTTTCGGTTGAAGCGGAACTAACGGAATATACTATTGATTGCATGTGAGTAAATTCGATGGTACAATCAGAATTGAATAAAATTCCACGTATTTAATGTACTCACAGACTTTTTCGAAGGAAGGCAATATCTATACAAATAAATAAAATTGGAGTGTCTGTTTGTAATACAAAAATAACCGCTAATTACTAAATGCGTATGTATGTATGTATACACGGTACGTATACCAAAACAACACTGTTAACAATTTTTGTTTGTCTGTCTGTCTGTTTGTTCCCGCTAATCTCAGGAACGGCTGGACCGATTTTGACGGGATTTTCACTGACAGATAGCTTTTGTGATTAGAAGTAACATAGGCAACTTTTATACTAGCTGCGCCCACGACTTCGTCTGAGTAGATACTGAACAATTATAAATTCTCACGCGGACGAAGTCGCGGGCACAGCTAGTATATAATAATCACGCAGCACCTTGATCACACATTGAAATTAAGTTTAGTGATGACTGCAGCCTTTAGATACACAAAAATCAGAGGTCAAAATACAAATTCCTTGCCACCCCTCAGACCTTAGTTATGTCTCTATGTCTCTGTGATAGATAGATATTATTGTGATAGATATTACGGGGCCATTCTGTAGTTTTAAAAATTATCCAAATTGATACAGGCGTTTTCGAATTTTCGGTGAACATACATAAAAAAAGCGCGCATGGCCCCGCGGCTGATGTAGATCGGAAGCGAGCTCGGTTAAGCACTACGGGCGCGGTCGGGTAGTGTGATGGGTGACCGCTAGTGGCAAGTTCCGCGCTTGGGGGGCACGTTAAGTCGATCCCGGTTGCTATCGATAGATATCAGTCGTTAAACCTTGTCGGAGGCCTTATGGGCGGTTTGAAAACATCCGACAGCGGATTGGCCACTAACGCACCTACCTCCTACCAATCCGCATTGGAGCAGCGTGGTGGAGTAAGCTCCAGGCCTCCCCAAAAAAGGTCCAAAAAGGGCAGATACTCGTGCCCAGCTGTGGGATGTAATATATAATGGGTTGCCATTATTAATATTTATTATTATACATTTAAAAAAAGACGAATTGAGGACCTCCTCCTTTTTTTGAAGTCGGTTAAAAAAGGTCTTGATTTTTAAAGTTATTTAGATATATATTCTCATAGTATCGTGAAGTGTAAATATTTATATAATTTTTCGTAATGAAAAAAAACAAAAACGTATGTTATGTATCTTTACGCCAAGCCTGTTACGGGGTAGGCAGAGAGAGTGGACCACCAAGTGTCTTGGTTCTTGCATAACTCTCGTGCCTCTTCTACATTCATCACTCTTTTCATGCATGTACGTCTTCCTGTATATTTGATGACACATTATGCTTGTGATGACTGCAGCCTATAGATAGGTACACAAAAACCTGAGATCTAAATGCAAATGCCCTGCCACCCCTGCGACCTAAATTATGTCTTATTGATAAGTTATGATGATACGAGTATGAAGATTTGTTTTGGTGCGGGAATCAAATTTAGTATCGTCGGACCAAGCGGTCGTCACACACCACTGAACCAACTCTACAAGTTCACAGAAGCTTCACAGAGGCATAACACCTCAGGTCTCAGGAGTGGTAACGCATCTAACAACTGTAACATTTCGCAACTGGTGGTAGAGCTCCAGTGACGGAGCTCGCGGGCGTAGACACCACCGCACTACCTAATATACTTGCCGCTAAACGGTAGTGTTCAGCACTATCGTGTTCCGGTTAGGTGATACACACCGTAATTTCCGGCACAGAGGCATAACACCTTAGGCCTCAGGAGTGGTAACGCATCTGCATTTTGACCTTCTTTTTGTGGATGTCTATAGGCTGCAGTCAGGACTTAACATCAATGTGAACTGCATGCTTGTTGTCCCTTCCATTACATGAAAAAAAAATCTTCATTTTCATCTTGATCTTTGTTTGGGTTTTTAATGCCGCAGTTATCACTTAACATCAATGTGAATAGTATTCTTGATTACCACTTCCATTACATAAAAAAAGTCCTGTTTCCAACTCAATTCCAAAACTTCAAATAGCAGAGCTCTCTGAACAAATGAGTAATGGGAAATGAGACATTCTACTGATATACTTTTTACATAAGCATTTTATATTTAGTTTTATCGTAGTGATATTCTTGACTTTACGTATATTTTTTATTTTGTTTGACATGTATATCAATTGTTATTCACTTTAATTTATTTTATTTTGTTTGTTTTTGACGTGTCATAAGAGTTGCCTGTCACCCTAAATGAATAAATGAGTTTCTGATTCTGATTCTGATTATATAAATGCAATTAATAAAATGAAACATGTGACCGAGAGAAAAGAAATGACTCTGCACTCAATTCTCACTGCGAATCTACCAAATCTGTACCCATTTCTAAGATGTTGGATATTATGTATTATGTGCATGTTGCATGGCACATTTCAACGTATTCACTGATGTATGCTCTTTGCTGATATCACACTTGAATGCTACTAGGTTACTGGTTGGAACCTTAACCTTGTTTTATCTGTGTCGGAACATTTTGTGAAAAGAATGGTAATAAAATCATACACTTGGTGCAAAATAAAGAGGAAAGAGCATGAAAGTAAATTAAGCACGGTCGAGATGAGATCTTTGCGCAAGATCTGCGGCGTATCGATCACCGATCGCGTTCGTAATGAAGATGTAGGAAATAGGCTTTGTGTGAATTAGAGTATCGTTATAAAAATCTATCAAAGTATAAAAATACTTTCATTCACACCAAACCTATTTCTTACATTTTCATTAGGTACGAACGCGATCGGTGAACGATACACAGCAGATCTTGCGGAAATATCTCATCTCGACCGCGCTTAATTTACTTTCATGCTCTTTCCTGCATACGAAGCTCTCGCTTCCATAGATGCGTTGGAGTAAGTACAGCATTATGTACGGCTAAACGAGCCCGCTGGCTGAGATGTTTTGATTCTAGCAGCTTACCCAACGCTCCATTCACGCAATTCCCAACAAGCGAATATTAGCTTATTCCTTAATAGTATTAAATAAACACCTGCTACTGCTATTTATAATTAATTAATTACGTAAGACCCTCAAGTCATGTTTGCAAAATAGAAGCGCTTGAGGCAGATGTAATGTTCTTATATATTTGAGTAGGCTGACATGATTACGTATTTCGGTTCTCTGGTAACAGAGCGTTACTAGCGTTGTATGTTTATTTATACAGTTATAATAATAAACACGCCTGATTAGATAAGATAACCTATACGGGATGTAATAGAAAGGGTTACGTTTGAAACTAATCAATCGCAATTAAGTCAACGTAGAGTTTCAGGGTCGAAGTTAGGGTCGTAGATTCAAATCATCATCATTTTACTGGTGGTAGAGCTCCGGCCTTCAGAGAAAGTTGGAAGTGTTGTATACGCGAGAAAATCCGCAATTATAATTTCTAAAATGTATGATGCGTGCGAAAACCGGTAAAAACGTTAGTCATCTCTCTCTCTGCGGTCGGTCCCTCATGTCCGAGGATCGTGGTCAGCATCTGGGTTGCATCTGGATCGGATTATCTGTTCCCATCGGTTTCTATCCAGCGCGTCTCTTACGACCGTGTAGAATTTGGAAGACGTCGGATTTTCATTTTTTTTTAATTTTCCACAGTTTCATAATCAAGTAAACTTATAAACTAAAATCTCGCCAAACTGACGAAGCAGTTTGTTGGCAAGGTAAAACTTAGTTCTATACTATATGTACCTACCATAGCTGTGAATAAGACTTGATCTGGACAGCCGGTTACAATTCTTCGATTTTGGTAGGAACATTGGAACCGGCTGTCAAGATCAACCCTACATTAAATCACTTTAGAAGTAGATAATAAATCTATGCATTAGATATATAATAAAAAAAAAATTTAAAGGTAAATTTAAAAAAGCTATACTTAAACTGAAGTTAATAATACATTTTTTAGTTCTAACTTTATCCTTGTGTGACTATATTTTTGTTCTTGTCTTAGCACATCCAGTTTATTGAATTTTTTTGAGACCAAGTATTTAGTAGTCCTTTCCCCATAGTAATTGACCGCAGATGGTTGAAACAATTTATTATGACTAGTCCGCCTGGTATTATACCTATTTTCCAATATAGTTTTGTTATCTTCACTAAAATATTGTTCAAGCGCAATGAAATAAGTTACTTTCAGGTTTACTGGTAAGATTTTATATAATACAAATAACTTTTCATAATCACCTGCGCATTCAAGTTTAGTTTTCTTATTGATTATACATTTAAGTAGTCTAATTTGTAAATTTTTAATATTCTTCAGGTATGAGCCAAATGTACGACCATATACACTAACTCCATAACTAACAATGGAGTCTGCCAATGCATAATACACCATGAGAAGTGTGTGCCTATCCAGTACTCTCTGAAGCTGATAAAAGTTGCTTAAAATGATTCTAAGTTTGTTACAAATATCCTGTGTGTGTGATTTCCAACTAAATTTACTGTCAACCGTTAGGCCTAAATATTTAAATGTTTTAACAAATTCCAGGTGATTACAATTACAATTTACTTTATTGTTGTGAAAGCATTGATATGAGTGTCCTAAAGTTAATAAAATATTCTGCACCTCTATTGTGTGGCGAAGCAATATGCATGCATTTTGTTTTTGAGAAGTTAATAATAATTCCATTATCATGTGCCCATTTTACAATATTATCAAAGTCCCTTTGTAGGTTTTCCTGCGCCTTATTGATGTCTTTCGAAGCATATATTATTATTATATATGAGGCACATATCATCAGCATACATAAAAGCTTTACATGTTTTTAGAACATTAGTTACGCTGTTAACATGCATTATGTATCTCACCGGCCCATATACAGAGCCGGTTGGTACACCAAGATCGACAGTAGCCTCTGGCCCTGTCTCGCCAGCGACTGAGGTACGGATTTTTCCATGTAATAGATATGTTCTAAACCAATCATTTGTGGGTCCCCTGATTCCTTCCACACTCACTCATTGCTTGCAGTAACACTTCATGATCTAAAGTGTCGAAGGCCTTTTTGTAATCAATAAAATAAAGCCATTACCTGTTCACCCCGGTTGAGACTGCTTTTTATTTCATCCGCATACCTCGTCAAGGCAGTGACATTTGATCGGTCCATCTTGTTGGTGACAACCGGCCACGCGATCTATTTTGTTAGTTTTGATGTTAATTGTCCAAAAGAAAGTAATCTTTAATCTACCTTAGGTACTGTCTTTATAAAGAGAATATAAATTTTACAAAGGTTCTTACTAAAGTAGCAAGAGACTGACTCATTATTTAATAGCCTAGATTTCCTTTAGAAACTGTATGAAATAATATTTACTTTAGCTGGAGTCTAATAGGGCCTAGTGGAATGGAAAAACAACATATTTTCGTTTCTTTGGTTCATGAATTAAAAGGCGAACCAGGAGAAATGAGTTCCCTTCGGCTTATTTAATATGTTTATGGTAGTAAGTATGTATACATTGCAATGTTTATTTTCACCCAGTCTCTGTAACTTTTATAGGTACGTATTTGTAAACATAATAATATTTCATTTTTAACCGAGTTCAAAAAAACGAGAAGGTTCTCAATTCGGTCGTAAAATTTTAATTTCTTTGTTGTGCTATTCCTATAAATAATTAGTACATACATTTTAAAATTTTACTACAAAAAAGGTAAAAATGCAACGCAAGCCGCGAAAAAAATTTGCGATGTTTATGGACCTAGTGCAGTGTCTGTGAGAGTAGCACAAATTTGGTTTAAGCGTTTTCAATCCGAAAATTTTGATGTCAAAGATGCACCTCGCTCTGGTCGCCTTATTACGGATAAAATGGATGCCATTTTTGAAAAAGTGGAGCAAGATCGACATATCAGTAGTTACGACGTAGCTAAAGAACTGAGAATTGATCACAAAATAGTTTTGGCGCATTTGAAAAAAGCTGGGTACAAAAAAAAAGCGCGATATTTGGGTACCTCACGAGCTCTCTGAAAGAAACCTAATGAACCGTGTACTCATTTGTGATTCTTTATTACGACGTAATGAAACCGAATCATTTTTGAAGAAGCTGATAACTGGTGATGAAAAGTGGATCACGTACGACAAGAACGTGCGAAAAAGGTCGTCGTCAAAGGCCGGTCAGGCTTCACAGACTGTGGGGTTAACTCGCAATGAGGTGATGTTGTGTGTGTGGTGGGATTGGAAGGGCATTATTCATTATGAGCTATTACCACCAGGCAGGACTATCGATTCTGAACTCTACTGCGAACAACTGATGAGATTAAAGCAAGAAGTTGAGAGAAAGCGGTCGGAATTGATCAACAGAAAGGGTGTGGTGTTTCATCATGATAACGCTAGACCTCACGCATCTATAGCCACTCAGCAAAAATTAAGAGAGTTTGGCTGGGAGGTGTTAATGCATCCGCCGTATAGTCCTGACCTTGCACCTTCAGATTTCCACCTGTTTCGGTCTCTTCAGAATTCTTTATGCAATGTTAGGTTAACATCACGAGAGGACTGCCAAATCCACTTGTCGCGATATTTTGATGAGAAGTCCTAAAATTTTTATAGCAATGGGATCATGTCCCTACCTACAAGATGGCAAAAGGTTATCGAACGAAATGGTACATACATATTTTAGTTAAATTTAAATAAACTATATTAAAAAATGATTTGAATTATCTTAAAAAATGCGAAGAAACTTTTTTCCTAACCATAAACAACTTTAACTTATTTAATTTTTAATAGTTATTGAAAACAAAAAATAACGAAAATTACGAAAATTCCTTGTAATTCACTAACAATTTCCTACAAAAAAATAAAAATACTTCAACACAGTAATACTTAAAACGACACATTGAATAGTTCACTCAAGGTGTGAAAACATAATCGTTCTCGGGTTGATGAGTGGTTTCAATTCACTCGGTGGCATGACGCTATAAACACACTGCTCACGATCACTTTAAGATACACGTTCATTATTCGACAGGGCACCGACACTACGACACTACGAAATTTATTAGACAAGACATTCTTAAACTAGACCTATTTGCTACAATTGCATTTCTAAGTTTTGTTTGTTCATATTGTTTGACTAATGCAGCTAATAGAAAATAAGGTCTAAATGCAGTTATATTGCCATTTCTCCGTATTTTTGTATAACGCGACCATATCGGGTTTTGACGCAGATTATTTTCAGGTAGTAATGTTTGATTAAATGATTACCAGATAAACACATTTAAAAAACCAGGAATTCTTATTATAACCACCTAGTACATTATATATTGGATAAATATAATATATATTGGACTATGAAGGACCTTCAAAAACCATGCTTCCTTTATTCCCTTGTAAGATAACTGAACAACACATTCACAAAAGCTTATATCGTTGGTAATTAACGAACCCTTTTATATCGAGAACATCCTCTCACATCCCTTTGTTTTAACAACGCAATTTTTAAATTCGAATTTTCCTTATATCGTGGAATTTTCAACCTTTTTGACCGAAAACATTTACCTTTGATCTGAAAACTGAACGATTCACAAAATACCTTTGCCTCCCCATTAGGGTCGTAAAGGAATGTTTTTAGTAAAGCCTTGGATAAACTGTCAATATCAGTAATTACTTGTAATGGCTCGAGAGCTAGTATACTCACATGTTTAGGCTTTGTGTAAATGAGGACCTGGCATCATGAAGCACTTAAGAATGTTAAATTAATAGATACTTTTACTGGTGGTAGAGCTCCAATGATGGAGCTCGCGGGCGTAGGCACCATCGCATTACCTAATATACTTGCCGTTAAATGGTAGTGTTCAGCACAATCATGTTTCGGTCAGGTGGTAATGTACAGCTCTGTAATTTCCGGCACAGAGGCATAACACCTAATGCCTCAGGAGTGGCAGCGCATTTGCATTTTGACCTCTGGTCATTGTGTGGGTGTCTATTGGCTGCAGTCATCACTTAACATCAATGTGAACTGCACGCTTGTTTGCCACTTTTATTACATAAAAAAAAAAAGACATATCAAAACTTTGTGAAGTGGTCGCGAACAATAATAACTTACTGACTGTTTAAACTCGAGTACTGTTTATACTAAGTTTAAAGTTTTTTGTGAAATTCTCCCTTATAAGATTAAATTGTATACTTCATACAATGATATCTTCCGACATTTCATTCGCATCTCAGCTTCCCTTAAAAAAATATTTTAATTTTAATATACCCGAGATACATCTGAAAAGTAGTTTTATATCCATTTGTATATTTAATAAATCGGCCTTTTGATGACCTAACATAATAACTACCACTATTCAGTAGCAGTAGTCAGGTTGGTACAAACTACCGGAATCTATCATTAACAACAACATCACCCAGAGAATTGATTTGCTTGTCTGATGTAATAATATAACCCAAACTTAAATTACGTGACTTCATAAAAAACGACGATTTTCTAAACGTTTTCTTCAAAAATGGGTATGTAGTGCCCTTACGCTTCGCTTAACTCATCTTGGCGGAGGAACTGCCGTGCCCCCAGATCATATTTTATACATTAAAAATATTTTGTGCATGAATCGGAACAACATAAGATCTGTCAGCGATCATGGTAGATTAACCAAGGTATATTCGATGTAGAACCCAAACTCTTTACAACCATTACACTGCCTACCCACGTTTTCGAGTTTAAGTTATCAATACATATAATATTTCTCCAGTGGGGGTGTCGGGGGAAATCTGGGAATATTTGGGCGATACGCAATATGAATAATGAATATTCTTGCTACCTGTTGACCGATTTTTTTATCGCGACCCTTTCCTGTCAAAGATAACCCTTGTGATTGGAACTTGGGATTGAACGAAGGATTTGATTTGAAGGTAAACTACAAATAGGCGTAAGATGAAGAGATTACAAAAAATACCCGAAGAGCACCGCCTCGTCGATCCGACATTCTTTCGTTGTTGTCACGTACCAGCAAACGTTAGGTGGTTCACGGATGTGTGGTGTTATTTCGCAAACATCACATGTTTAGTAGACATTACGTACTAGGCCTTTTTTCTGTGAGTTCTCATAGACGCTTTTGTAGACAGCGCGCGATCCATTCAGGACCTGCGCGTCGGCAACGCAAGTCAAGCGTGCTAGCAACCGATTGTCATAGAGTGAACCTGCACGCACGGTCAGTGCGTTTGCGTTCCGGAATTGATATTGTGTTGTGTGTGTTCTGCCAAATGACGTCCACAGCTGGACAAAAGTCCCTTCATAAGAGGGATATACCATCTTTCATTGGGATCTTTAAGACGCTTTTTAAAACGCTTGGCATGCGGGTTGGCAATCGTACTGATCAAAGTGTTATCACAAGATGCTACTGCTCGTTTTGCGTTATTGCATACTACTTATTGAAATGGTTTGACTACCATTGTTCAGTTGTCAGAAACAATCAAAGTCACAGAAGAATTCTCCATAACAAGTGGATGATGAGGTCGGCGAACCTCTTTACCTACATAGTATTCCCTATTTAACCGCTCGAGGCGAGGTGATGTTTGTCGGGTGTTGCGTGTGTATAATCAGCTACGACCTATATACTTTAAAGGGTAAACAATTAAGTACAACATAAACAAATACGATTAGGAAACATAATCTTAAAGCAGTCTAAAAATAAATACAATTTGATTTGAATAGAACGTTTCAACAATGTGAGAGAGGTGCAGTAATGTGTAATCAATAGAAAAAAATAATCATTACATATATGTTCGTTAAAATAAGAATTAAACAAACTAAACAGAAGATGGACCAAAGATCCGCAAATTACATAAAATGAATTTTCCCTGATGTTACAATTGACAAACAAAATACGAGATCAAAACGTATACAGATAGAAGCATACTCAATAAATAACCACAGAACGACCGCAAAATTAAGGGCATGTGATAATGATATGTCGAGCACAACCAAAGCAAACAGTTGGGTTGCCACATGAACTTCGTCAAAACAATCCATCAATTAAAATTAATAGAGCTCGCCTCGTCGGGCTTACGCTAATTCGTCACTGGAACTCCAGCCAAATTCTATTTGTACATAATATACGTTTAACATGAAAGTTTATCTTTGTCTCTCGCAACTTAATTTTCAACTTATTTACATGGAACTACCTAATTTGTGTGTTCTCGATAAACTTAAGTTTACTGCCAATTTGGTTTGACAACTTGAAGGAGAAATTAAGGATTAATAGGTTAGTTTCATTTTGCTATTACTCCTTCAGCTTAATTTTAATTTCGTCATTCTTTCTTAATTTGTTCATCGCAATCTTTTGATGCGTCTTCCGTCGTCGTCGTCTTTCATATCTAATTCTTCAATAACATTGGAATTCATTCACTACCCGTGGATATTTGAAAAGCCTAGTCAATCCGAAATAAACGCTTACACTTACAGCCCCACATTCGGTTTAAACTTGAGTTGTGGGTGCCGTTGTATATACACACACAACACATACACAAACACCCAGACCCGAAACAGATGTCTGTAGGTCATACAAATATCTCTTCCGGTTCGAGGATCGAACCCGCGACTCTTCGAATCAAACGGTCGTCTCACAACGTTGGACTAACCGGGTCGTCAAACAAACAGATAGACAGAAGAAAATTGTAAAAAAATGTTTTGGTATATTATTATGTACCGTGTATGCAGCGGTCAAAAAGTGGTAATTTTATATTACAAGCAGACAATTCAATTTTATTTCATAAACAGAATCAGAAATTCATTTAGGATGACAGCCCCCTCTTATGACACGTCAAAAACAAACAAAATAAATTAAAGTGAATAACAATTAATTGATATACATGTCAAACAAGCTAAATATATTCAATAATATCACTAAGATAAAACTAAATATAATAAATATACTAAAGTAAATAAGTAAATCAGTAAAATTTATTTGTATAGATAGAGTAGTTGTACAAATGTCTAAAGGCAGTATTCAACAACCATCAACGAGAACTGTATACTCGTTTACCTTTTGCTTAGGCCTTAAGTAGGGTGAATTGCCTAAATTCGTACATGATTTAAGTCAAATTCTAGAAAAAACTGTTTATTGAATCTGCAATATAGATGAATACTTTTAATTGAACAGAATGTCAAATTTGCTAACCCCCTTTTAGAAAAAAACATTTTCGGGTAGGTGTAAATGTACAAGTCACATGTGCTCTGCTTATTTAATTACAAATTTAATTGAAATAGTAAGATAAATGAGTAAATTTTGAGTGAAATAATATCTACTTACAGTTAATTATAATCACTATTTATCAGTAGTGACAGATCCAATGTTTTAAAACTTGCACTTAACATCACTTGCCGGAGACTGTGATTCACTATTTTCTCAAGTTCCAAGAAAGTGTACTATTAGTCTTCAAGATGACCACAATATCTGATATTGCTGACATTCAGAAATCGACAATGCTTGCTCTAAACCAACGCATGGCGGAATTTGAAGCACACCTTAAAGTTTCATCTAGTGGAAGTGACCTCAATACACTTAGGAAAGACTTCGCTTTGTTCAAGGATCATGTGTGGGGCGTCTTGAATATACTACAGCAGCAGATTGTGGAGGTCACCAAGAACATTGACATCATAGAGATGCGTCATCGACAGAAGTTTCTTCTACTGGGTGGCATTCCCGAGCAATCAGGAGACAGTGTGGTTGATTCAGTCATTTCAGTAATCAACGAGCGGTTAGAGCTAGATCAGGTTGACAAATCTTCCATAACTGTATGTCACCGGCTGGGTAGTGTGACCGAGGGCCGAACTAGACCCATACTTGTTCGGTTCTCTAATATTACAATAAAGAACAGTGTATGGAACAGGAAAAGCAAGTTAAAGGGCTCTTCATTAATACTATCGGAATTCTTGACACGGCCTCGACAGACCTTATTTTCTAGCGCTCGCAAGACTTTTGGCATGGCGAATGTTTGGTCTCAGAATGGTAACATATTTGTAAAGCTCCCAAATAACACACGCCGACGTCTACTGTGTCATGAAGATCTCGTGTCATTGGCTTCGGAGTGTAACAAATCACTAGATGATCCACCAGCTTATGCAGGAAAATCTCCCAGTAAGTCGAAGTTGGAAGCAGGTCCGTCCACCAGATCCAAGAAATCCGGCAAAAAGTAGCGTTTTCACTAAATTTGTTTTGTTTTCCTTTTTTCAAAATCTCTTTTTAACTGTCCACATGCTAAGTACACCATATTACTAAGTATCTCATTGGTAATGATCGCGATTCTGTGATCGTACATAGTTTGCACCTATTAGTTAGAACTATGAGGAGGTACTTATAAACTCATAATTAAGCAGTTTTTATCCACTGTTGTTATGTAGGTATAACTAAAAATTACGCTTTTATTTCTGTTTTGAGTGTCTGGGATTTATTCTAAATGTATCAAATCAAAAAGTAAACTTCGTTTTGTGTATTATGTCACTGTCACATATGTATGTCAAATGTTAACTTTATTTTTTTTTTTTAAATAGTAGTGGTGCTTTGTCATTGTCACTGTGACGTCTTAGGCGGCTCACACATTGCGTCGTTCACAAAACGCACGAAAAGGAACAGAATGTCTTGTTTCTTTAATTTAGTCTGTTTGTTATGTCGATTGTGTTAAATTTTACCGATTTGTTAATAAGCGATTATTGATAGTGTTAATTTTTACTGGCTGAATCGGTTTATTTGGCGTACGTAACTAGTGTGTGGACTTTATTTATTTTTTTAACTCTTTGTATATCATGTTCATCGCTTTCTGTAGTAGGAAATAATATATTCCTACATATTTTTATTTACTTGTAGCAAGTCGACCGGCAGGTATTGTTTTCATTAAGTTAATTAAATTTGTATATTTTTGTATTAGTATATATATAGTATCATATAATAGTAATTTATTTATAAATAATATATTTTTGTCTATTTTTATATATAGTTGCTCCAGGCATGTCCGATAATGAATCATTTTATTCAGCTTGTGATTCTTCTATATCGTTTACTTCTTTGGATACAGATGATTCGGCTCCGCTACGCCACAAATTAAATGAAGAATTTATTCGCTTTTCAAATTTTCTTAATTTATGTCACGTTAACGCACAGAGTGTACCACAACATCATTCGGAACTTTTGGATATTTTTGGAGATACCGCTACGCATGCAATTTTAGTCTCGGAAAGTTGGCTCAAGCCCGAGCTACCTTCTATCGCCTTCGGTTTACCCAACTTTATCCTTATCCGCAATGACCGAACAGGTAAAAGAGCCGGAGGTGTTGCTTTGTACCTACGAAGCAACATCCCTTTTCAAATCCTTTCTTCATCACCCTCCGGTGGTACAGGCGATCCCGAGTACTTGTTTGTTGAGATTTCTGTTCGCGGGGTTAAAGCTGTTCTTGGAGTAGTTTATTGTCCGCCCGCTATCGATTACTTTTCTTTGTTAGAATCCGCCCTGGACTCTGTCGTCATGAATTGCGAACACTGCATAGTCATGGGTGATTTCAACACTGACATGTTGAAAGTTAACTCGCGATCCGATAGGCTTCGATCGATCCTTGAGTCGACAGGTCTTAACTTGTTACCACTCAGTTCCACACATCACAACGTAGATTCTGACGACTCATGGCTCGATTTGATGCTCACTTCATCTTTGGAACGTGTCAGTTGCCATGGCCAATTTGCTGCTCCCGGTCTTTCCAGACATGACCTTGTCTACATGACGTATAAAATTAAAAGACCTAAAGTTCAACCGTCTACAATATTGGTAAGAAATTTAAATAGAATTAACTTAGAAAAGCTTAACTCAGATGCTCACACCCTGAACTGGTCCGTGATTGAAGAAAAAAGTTCCATTGACGACAAAGTTGCAGTTTTTAATTCAAACATTTTAAAATTATTTGATGTTCATGCTCCAGTGCGGGCGGTTCGTGTAAAACGACCACCTGCGCCCTGGATCACTAGGGGGGTACGGATGGCCATGTCTCGTAGAGATAAGGCTTTCCGTAGATTCCGTAAAGACCGCAGCGAAGATAACTGGGTTTTATTTAAGCAAGCTCGTAATCGTTGCAATCAGATGGTAAGGGCTGCCAAACGCCAATATATCTATAAAAATGTCTTGGATTGTTCTCCGGCAGACTTATGGAAGTTTTTAAAATCTCTCGGCTTATCTAAATCTCAACTTAAAATTGTACCTTCTAATATGTCATTAGACTTTCTTAACCAGCATTTCGTTTCTACTTTAGTTCTCGACCATCAAATTAAATCTGAAACACTTCATAAAATAACTTCCTTGCCGATATCGTTTTCTTTTTCATTTTCTCCTGTAACTATGGACGAGGTCAGGAAGATAATGGTCTCCATTAAATCAAAGGCCACAGGCTGTGATAACGTAAGTAGGACGATGATATTCCTTATTTTAGACTGTATAATTCCTCATTTCACCCATATTATCAACTTTTCACCACAAACAGGGTCTTTCCCCTCAATTTGGCGCAAAGCTTATGTTACTCCACTTCCCAAGATTTCTAATCCCTGTTTAGTAAACCATTTTCGACCAATTTCCATTCTACCGTTTCTATCCAAGGTTCTGGAAGCTGTTGTCCATAAGCAGTTTGCACGGCATATTTTTACGCATAATATTGTTTCACAGTATCAGTCTGGCTTTCGGCCAAGTCACAGCACCACTACAGCCTTACTTAAAGTCACTGAGGACGTGAGAGCCGGAATGGAAAATTCTCAGTTAACAGTGTTAGTACTTATTGATTTCTCTAACGCTTTTAACGCCGTGGACCATGACGTTTTAATAGCTATTCTCCGGCAAGCTGGAGCCTCGTTGATAGTTCAGGATTGGTTTTCATCTTTTCTTCGTGGTCGCCAGCAAGCTGTTCGCGTTGATCGGGATTTATCCGATTGGCGTGACTTATGCACTGGTGTACCACAGGGCGCTATACTCTCTCCCTTATTGTTTTCTTTATTTATTAACTCTCTAACCATTAGACTTGGCTGCTCTTACCATCTGTATGCCGACGACTTACAACTTTATTTTCAAGCCGATTTAAATAATTTAGCACGTTCCATTTCAGTAATTAATACGAATTTAGAAGTGATTTCTCAATGGTGCCATGAATACGGCATTACGGTTAACCCGTCAAAATGTCAAGCCATTATTTTGGGCAGTAGATATTATATAAAGAATATTGATATGTGTGCATTGCCACCTTTATTATACAACGGGTCTCTTATTCCTCTCTCACCATCAGTAAAAGATTTAGGATTACACATCGATTCTACTCTGAGTTGGAATAAACAAATCAACAATGTCAGTAAAATTGTCACTTCTTCGCTGCGGTCTTTTTATAGGTTTAAGAACTTTTTACCATCTGCAACAAAAAAACTTCTGGTTCAAGGTCTCGTTTTGCCCGTTATTGACTATGCTGATGTTTGCTATTCTGACATATCCCAGGAGCACTTGAACAAATTGGATCGACTTCTAAATAACTGCATCCGTTTCATTTATGGTCTGCGCAAGTTCGACCACATTTCTCACTATCGCTCAAAACTAAAATGGCTTCCCATCCGACAGCGAAGATCTGTCCGGATGCTTTCCTTACTGTTCAGTGTTCTTAATGATCCATGTTCTCCTCACTATCTTAATTCAAAATTTAAAATCTTGGGCAATTCTCACAATCTTAATCTTCGATCTTCGGAAAATCTTACCCTGAATGTTCCTCTTCACAGCTCATGCTTTATTTCAAACTCTTTCTCTATTTCGGCAATAAAACTATGGAATACGCTTCCCGTGAATATCAGGAAATCAACATGCAAGTACTCTTTTAAGCGGAAAATTCGGGAACATTACTTAAACTTAGTTGGCTAGTAGCTTCACAGGCTGTAGTAATTATTCGTCGTGATATTTCCTAATTATAATTATTATATTTATTATATATTTGCGTCTTAGTTATATACGTATATATGTATATTTAT
The DNA here is from genome assembly GCA_036365455.1 of Macrosoma leucophasiata. Lineage (NCBI taxonomy): Eukaryota > Metazoa > Arthropoda > Insecta > Lepidoptera > Hedylidae > Macrosoma > Macrosoma leucophasiata. Next base: position 5,555,049 of record JAWQUS010000014.1, on the reverse strand, counting down.
ATATATTTATATCTAATACATATATTTAATATATATAATCATATTATTATATTATACCTAATATTATATATCAATCATCTTAATATAGTTATTTTTTTGTTATTCTCATATATTTTCACCAGTGTTGCACCTACTTCGTTGCTATCCTCACTACCCAAAGGTTGACTGGTAGAAAATGCCTAGTGGCATTAAGTTCGCCTTATGTATCGTTTTAGTGCATAGAAGATTAAATAAATAAATTTTAAAATGCCCCCTTTTTGTCTTAAAATGCAAATGTCGCGCTGTACATCCTCCCCACGGAACGAAATATAAACTTACATATTTTGGGATGTTACTGCGAAGTTCGACGACCCGGTTGGTCCAGCGGTGTGAGATGACCGTTTGATTCGAAGGGTCGCGGGTTCGATCCCCGCACCGGGACAAATATTTGTATGGCCTACAGATATTTGTTTCGGGTCTGGGTATTTGTGCATGTGTTGTTTGTATACAACGGCACCCACTATATAGGTTTATACCTGCTGTGGGGCTGTGAATGTAAGCGTATTTTATTATATTATTATTTATTTTATTTATTAGTTATGAGTAAAATCTATAAAAAATGTATTAATATACAACACGAGTGTTAACGGACTTAATATTTTAATAAATAGTGGCTATCGCCTATGTTTTTGTGCGAATTGATGTCTTGTTGTTGTCAAAGAATATAAATACACTGACTGACAATATTGACATTGGAACACGGATAGTTGACGTAGAAAAAGAAACACAAATGAACTGAAGGAGTATTTAGTTGATTACACTTGTTATACGTACGTGTAATTTACCTACATTGTTACTTACCAAAATTATATTAGTAAGTAAGTAGGTATATAAAGTGGTTTTATTTTGTGTAAGATATAATGAAATTATTTTAGGTATCTACAGATTTTTTTCAATCTTACTATTATAAATGTGAAAGTATGCATGTTTGTTTGCTTGTTGGTCGAATCATGCTAAAGCGGCTGAACGGATTGCGATGAAATTTTCTTCACAGGTAGAGTATAAATTTAGTTTACAGGTGTGTTCACAGGCAGGGGACGATTTTTTTGGCGGTAGAACGAGTGAGAAAAATAATATTTTCACCAGTTCGACGGTCGAACAGATGAGAAAAAAAATCAATTCAATGATCGAATTAATGAATCGAACTAATGGGAATAAAGGTATTTCAAGAGTAAATACGGGTATTTACACCTGAAGTCCACGCGGACGAACTTGCGGATAAAAGCCTTGAAAATATTCGCTACCGACGTGGGGAGCGGTATTCGCTCCAGTACTTTGTATGAAGTTCCGCGACTAGAGCGGAACATAGTTGGTACAGCGGTATTGTATTGGTAAGCGGTATTGTTTCGCTTGTTCGGCGAAATAAGTACCGCCTGTCCGGCGAAACAAGTTCCGCCAGACCATAGTAAAATAAAATTTACTTGAAATAAAACTAGTAAAATAGTGAAATAAAAATAGTAGTTGAAATAAAATTTTTAATAGAATTGCAATTTATAATAATCAAAATATAGTTCTATCTCCTTCCCAATATTGTAAATGCTAATTTTGAAACCAATTTCCATGCAGATCGATTCTTGTCAAACAACAATTTTCATCTCATTACAAGTTATATATTCATGAATTTGAACATTTGAGTGCGTAATTTTTTTATTCACTCGTCAATCTCGTATTGTTTCCATAAACTTTTTATCGCTCGTATGACTTAATTTTAAGGCAAATTTGTAAATGTGTAAGAAAGTGAGAAATTATGTCCCACTTTCTCACACATTTAAAAATTAATTTATATTTTGACGATCCGTTTAGTCCACCGCTGTGAGATGACCGTTTGATTCGAAGGGTCGCGGGCTCGATCCGCACCGGGACAAATATTCGTATGGCCTACAGACATTTGTTTCGGGTCTGGGTGTTTGTGTATGTGTTGTATTTGTACAACGACACCCACGACACTCAAACTTCTTATAGGTTTTCCAGTAATCTATAGGCAAAGAACTATTTTCCACATTTTTTCAAAATTTTAAGTTCAGTAGTTTCGGAGATATGGGGGGGGGGATGGTAAATTTTCGTCGTTTTTCTTAAATTACTTCAAATTTGTTTATGTAAAAATTATAAAAAATATAAATGAGATGCTGACAACAACCTCTTTCATTTGATATGTCACACGACACAGTTTACGATTTTTTTTTTAAATTTTCTGATTTATCTCCCGAAAGTGGCCCCTTGTTTAAAATTTATCATTTTACTTGTCGTGTTCATCTTTGGGTCACCAATTTACATATATTCATCAAATTTCAACTCAATCGGTCTAGTAGTTTCGGAGCAAATGGGCTGTGACAGACGGACAGACAGACAGACAGACAGACGCACGAGTGATCCTATAAGGGTTCTTTTTTTCCTTTTAAGGTACGGAACCCTAAAAAAGAATAAAACATATAATTTTGATTTGAGACAGAACTTGAACCCGCGACCACTGGAATTTCTAGTCCAACTGCGCTCCTAACTGAGCTACCGAAATCCACACCCGACTGTAGAAAAAAAATGTATTTCACATCTATTACATCGCCTTGGGGTGACAGTAGCGACATCTATTCCTAACAATGCTAGTTAGGCATCATATTCCCTACTTCGTTTTAATTATTGTATGAAACAAAAAATCACTACATAAGAAAATAAATATTATGAAAAAGTGTTCTCCCGCGACTTTGAGTCTCGCCTGAAGTCAAATTTTTCTTTTCTTTTTTCTTTAAAAAAAATATTTCTCTAGCATGTGTTTTTGCGAAAAATAATATAAAAACACAAATATTCTTGCATAAATTAAAAAAAAATACCTTTGATTACTTCCTTTGTATGTATGACTTTCAATCACGTGAATTCGGATAATATATACTAACCCCCTTATTCATAAACGTACATTAGACACGTTTTAGCTACAGAATGCTTTGTCTTTGTCAGTTGCATTGTCAAATGTGCAGGATAGAAAAAGACAAAGGAGAGATTAGCAACACTTTAGCTAAAATACGCTTATGAATAAGAGGGCTAGCCTATAATGTAAATTCCGGCTTAATTGAGCGGAACGCAGATGGATTTGAAAAACTTTACGCGTTTGCATATATTATTACCTGACTTTATACAGCTTTTGTCCTGTTCTTGTTCAATGCGTGCGAGCGAGAAATGTCCACTGAAATGCGATAATATCTTCGAAAATTCAAGACATTCAAAGTTTGGGAGTTGTACGTCGAGTTCTACATCGAGTTATGAATATAGTTATTATGAATTAATTCGGGGTTATCGAGAGCTAAGTTCTAATTTATGACAATGTGATATTTGACAAGTTCAGATTATCGAGAAATTTCATTCTGATTATAATTTCCATCAAATTTGCGTTTACGGTGATTGAATAGTAATTTATTAACTGAAAATATTCAATACATGGAAACATTATTAAATTATATATTCACGTCTGTATTTGCTGGAAGGTGTAAGCAGAGATAGAGATCTAAAAATACTTATAAACCATTTATATACTTTTTTAAATTTTAAGTCTAATGTTGCAATCCCTAATTATACCGTATATACATCAAATTTCACGAGGTCGATAGTAAAAGTAAATGTTAATTCAAAGTTTCAAAGTAAAAGTTCATAAATCCAAGTAAGAAAGTAAGACCAGTGTAAAGTAAGCTCAAAGAATCCGTTACAAGCAAACGTACGTAGATACAACCCAAGCTTAAAAAAACGTGTTAAAAAAATAAAAGGGAGCTATAAATTTTTTTCAAACTGCTGTCAGACAAATGTTATCTTCTGTTCGGGACCACGGAACCTGAAAAGCGACAGAAACGTCGGGTTGATGTTAAAAAGAATTCTAGTTTTATACACGCGAGATAAATCCGTAAAAATAGTTCTCTCAATCTCAATAGGTAATTATTATTCGCAAACAACTTAGAACAAATCATAAAAAAATTGTCAAGTAAAGGATACAGCTTGTTCTACATTCCCAATAGAGTATTTCTACTGGTGGTAGAGCTCCAGTGACGGAGCTCGCGGGCATAGGCAACACCGCATTACCTAATCTACTTGCCGCTAAATGGTAGTGTTCAGCACTATTGTGTTTCGGTCAGGTGGCTATGTACGGCCCTGTAATTTCCGGCACAGAGGCATAATACCTTAAGCCTCAGGCCTTTGAAATTGATGACATTGAAATCTCTGGTTTCATGTTGATGTTTTGACGTAACAACGTCTTAAATTAGGTTGCGGCTCGGAGTCACTCATGAAAAAGTGTAACGCCCGGTAACGTAACGATGAGTCACCGAACGAGAGAGAGGCCTGCCGGACCGGCGAATGCCTTTCTACCGAGAAAAAGACGTTGTCACGTAAAATCTTCGCCCGTAAAACCGACTTTACAGGCAACCAGTTTTTTTGTTTTAGCTACAGTATTACTTACCATCAATGTGAACTATGCTTGTTTTCCACTTCATTGCATACAGAAAGAGTACCAGTAAAAATAAAATAAACAAATCAACTCGGATTCGCGTGACCAATGTCCAAATTACAAAATTCCCTCGAGAAGCTTAATGAAACTGGAGGTTTTTTCAAAGGCGGACGATTACTACCATTATTATTATAATTATCAAGCCACGTTTAGATACAAATTGTCGATAAGAACTTTTCTTTTTATCATAGAGAACAAAAACAACACAGACAGAGGGCTGTAATTATGACATGTCAGTGAATGCATTATCTGGAACATAAATATATTTATTTATGTCACGCTATGCTTTGTTGGTAATGTCACAGTGGAATATTACTACTTTTCATTTTGGGACACTTTTTATGACCGATTTTTATGACCGACTAGCTGTGCCCGCGACTTTGTACACTTGAGAAAAAATATGATTGTTCAGTATCTACCTAGACAAAGTCGTGGGCGCAGCTAGTATAAAAGTTGTATTACTCCTTATCACATCAGCTTACTGCCAGTGAAAGTTCCGTCAAAATCGGAGACACTCAAATTTTATTTGTATTTAGGTATGTATGTATGGATGTATGGAGATAAAAGTAGCCTAAGTTACTCCTCATCACATCACCTATCTGCCAGTGCAAGTCTCATCAAAATCGGTCTAGCCATACCCAAGATTAGCCCCGCTAAACAGACAGACTGACAGACAGAAAAAAATTATAAAAAAAAGTCGTGTATACCTACAACCTTAAACATTTAGTAAAAAGCGGTGATTTTAATATTACAAACAGACACTCCAATTTTATTTATTGGTATATTGATTACACTCCTTCCCAGCCTTTAAAAGTAATCTACCTTATTAGGCTGAACGTTCGTTCGTAAATATTTAAAAAATGTCACTAAATTGTCCGTTTCCTATTGAATTTCTCAAATATTATTTATATTTTTAACCAAACCTGCTAAAGTTATGAAAAATACAAATACACAAAATATAAAACAATAAGTAACCACAACACACGACACATGCAGCCGTGACAATTGATTTTTATTTATATATATAAAAGGATTTTCGAATTGAACTCACGTATCAACTAAAACTATTATTAAAATCAACGTTTCAATGGATTTCCAGTTTCCGTAGTGCCGGGCAGATTTTTATACAATTCGCTTAATTTTACTTTTAAACAAATTTCACGGTTATCAATCAATAGGCATGTCCTAAACGTAACGCGAAATCTTAAGAAAACATGTTTTATTTATGTCATGTAGCGGCAAACAAACATACAATTCAGTTGGTGGTTGTGGGCTTGTTAGCATAGATCTATAGCTTCAAACTACTAATGGAATAAATTTATTTAACAGTCACAAAGTTTTTTTTTATGTTATGGAAGTGGCAAACAAGCATGCAGTTCACATTGATGTTAAGTGATGACTGCAGCCTATAGACACCCACGCAATGACCAGAGGTCAAAATGCAGATGCGCTGCCACTCCTGAGGCATTAGGTGTTATGCCTCTGTGCCGGAAATTACAAAGTCGTACATTACCACCTGACCGGAACACGATAGTGCTGAACACTACTATTAAGCGGCAAGTATATATAGTAATACGGTGGTGCCTACGCCCGCGAGCTCCGGCACCGGAGCTCTGCCACCAGTAAAAATAACAATCAAATAAATATCTAAACGTGTTCAAAGATTAATGTTCACCGCTGCTGATGGTTTCTAAGTATTGTAGTATAAAAATTAAGCCCGCCAACAATCATACGATCAGCAATTAACTACTCTTTGAGAAACCTATTATTTTAAGGACGTTTGATTGGCCCTTATATACCTTTATTACTGGTTTTATATACTTTAATTACAAGCACTTTTGGAATTTGTGTTATTTCATATAAATTTTCACTTTTGTGTTTTGATTTAGATGATTAGGTATATTAGTATGATAATTTTCAATATTTGTAAAATACTAAACTAAGTTATTTCACTAAGTTAAAAAAATATATTCAGAAACTCCATAATATCGGTTGAGGTCAAATTAAAGTGTTATGTTACTTGTAGATGTCAATAAACAACACTACAGTACATATAATAATATGTAATGGCAACCCATTATACGTCCCATTGCTGGGCACGAGTCTGTCCCCTTTTTGGGTGAGGCTTGGAGCTTACTCCACCACGCTGCTCCAATGTGCATTTGTGGAGGTGGGTGGGTTAGTGGCCGACCCGCTGTCGGATGTTTTCAAACCGCCCATAAGGCCTCCGACGACTGACGACGACGTAACGTGCCCTCCAGAGTACGGAAACGCGCATTTACTATGCCACTAGCGGTCATCCATCACACTACGCGACCACGCCCTTAGTGCTTAACCGAGTAGATCGCCTATGATCTTTATTGTTAAAATAATATCCATACAATTCAGAATGTCGCAGAAAATATATTTGCCGATTTTCTCGCATATACAACACTCCCAACTTCTTATACCAGACTTTTCGGTTGCTTTCCAGCTATCGTGGTACCGCAAATATAATTTCTACAATGTATGAAGCTCGCAAAAATCTGCGAAGACGTTAATATGTATCAATAACCCTTGTATGGCCCTGTAATTTCCGGCACAGAGGCATAACAGCTTAGGCCTCAGGAGTGGTAACGCATCTGCATTTTGACCTTGGTCTTTCTGTGGGTGTCTATAAGCTGCAGTCATCACTTAACATCAATGTGAATTGCAAGCTTGTTTGCCACTTCTATTAAAAAAAACACCACAAATTTCAATCCCCACCGCATAATTGACTAGTTGTAACCTGCGCGAGTTGCTACGCCACCATCTAAAAAATGACAGTGGCGTCATCTGTCGAATTTGCCAACTCAGAAACTTTCGTGAGCTCATGCACAACAACTTGCTAGAGATCATCACATGATCAAATGCGTGGTTAACGATTCATAAAGGACATAAAGACAAACATTCATTTTTATTGTACCGTAGTAAACAAGGAACCCTTATATCGTCATCGTTTCGCCATGTCCGTCTGTCTGTCTGTCTGTCCGTCCGCGGTTTAGCGCAAAAACTATTAGTATTAGAGAATTGAAATTTGGCACAAGTATACATATTTATTACGCCGACAAAGTGGCAGAATAAAAATAGGACAATTTTGTTTATTTAGGGTACCTCCCCTACATGTAACGTGTGGATATTTTTTTTTATTATTCTTTTTCTGTAAAGTGTGAGGTATCGTTGTATAGATCTTTCAAAAAAGTTAGCGGTGTGCTAACATCTTTTTAGATTTAGTTAACTGTTCGAGACTTATTAAGCTTTAAAGTGCCAATTTTCGTTAGAGTCAAGTGTCTAACCTTTTTGAAATAAAACTATTTTTACGGATTTATCTCGCGTATATTAAACTAAAATGATTTTTAAAATCAACCCGACGTTTCGGTCGCTTTTCAGCTTCCGTGGTCCCGGGCAGACTGACGTGATATTTGTCTGACAGAAGTTTGAAAAAATTATATGTAGCTACCTCCATCGATTTCGTAAACGCCTTGCGTAGCGTTCAGGATTAACACAATAATTACTTATGGTATCTTGAGGTCTTGCAGACTGCTGCGGCTGGGATTTAATCTTGCTAAGTATGGGATCCCATGATGTTGATAATCGCCATCCATCTTCTGTATTGAAATTTGGGTGTTTTTTAATTTCAATAGCCTCGCGTACCATTCGTGGAATGGGTTTGTGTTCTCTAGCGAGTATTTGAATTTTATCAAACCGGATGTAATGGTTCGGCTTATCCGCTATGTGTTCACAGACTGCAGACCTCCCTGTTCTTCGGTTTTTGACATCAGCAATGTGCTCTTTAACGCGGGTGGATACAGCTCTCTTCGTTTGACCAATATATGAGAGTCCACAATCACAATCTAATTTGTAAATGCCAGAATTTTGTAATGGATATTACTTTTCATGGGTCTTAAATACTGATGAATCTTTTTATATGGTTTGAAAACTGTTTTAATGGAATTATTTTTTAAAATGTTGTTGATTTTATCTGTGACACCCTTAACGTAAGGTAGTATAGCTGGTTGTCGTTCTACTGTAGGTGGTTTAATATACGCGAGATAAATCCGTAAAAATAGTTTTATTTCAATGAGTGTAGCTCGCGAAAACCTAAGAACATATCATGTCTAACCTTTTGTTGGTAGAGGGGTCTACCAACAAAAGGTTTGTTGTTAGAAATTCAAACGTTACGGCAGTAGTAGCTACATATAACGAAATTTAAAGGAAAACTATCACACCTAAGTTGGCTTTACAAGTTTGCGAGTAATAGTCGACCAAATATATTTTACTCGAAATTTTTGAACGACTCCATAGAAAATATTTATTTATTTTTCATTACATTAATCAAACCTAAAAACTACGAAAGCCTACACTGCGCGTGGCCCGACACACACTTGACCGGTTTTTTATATATATAGGTAGATGTGAATCCGAAGCAAATTAATCCGAATGTTGGTATGGCAACGAAATTTTGTAAGAAAACCACCACCAGTTCGAAACCCATCGATCCCTATTCTGAAATACACCTGACTAATAACCGACATACCAGAAAGTACAATACGCGTGTGTCCAATTTTTTCTTTAATGAAAATACCAGAGGCTTAATAAAGCAAACATACCGTCGAAATTGAAAGGTGCCGGTGAAATATGTTCCCACGTCCATAAACCAGGGAAGATATGATCGATCCGTATCGATGAACTCCGAGTAAATTACTATTGGAATATAGGAAAATGTATTGTATTTTCAAAGTTCCCGCATGTTGTATGTGAAAAAAGTGATGGGACGGATAAATCAATGTTTTCAGAAATTGTGGAATAATTTTTGGGTTCCGCAGTACTGCCTGTTTTATGGAGCAGGTGGGTCACACCAGTCGTTAGAAACTGTGGGATTGAGCCTGATTCCAGAGATGCCTGAAACTGGATTGCTAAACGAGCGTGCGAACTTCGTAGCCACTTTAACCAGAAATTATGCAGTCCGTCCGGTCCCGGCGATTTCCAGTTCGGCATCGGACGGACTGCATTGGCTACGTCTTCTTCTGTTATGTTTATAGAATTCATTACTTGGATTGGTTCGCACGCTCTTTCAACATCCTGGATCCAGCCACCCTCAGAGTGACCGACCGGTTCCGACCAGATGCTGCGCCAAAATGAAAGCATAGCATCATCATCCGGCCGACTCCGGTCAGCCACTTCTTGGTTAGGTCGCTCCCATATTCTATAGACCCTCCTTTGATCACTTTGGAACATGCTATTCTGTTCGTACCGGTCCACGCGTTCTTTATAACGCCTAATCCGGTTTGCCCATGCATAATCTTTCTGCCTCAGAAAGTCAATGCGCTCTGTGAGGCGAGCTGGATAGTCCTGGGGGCTGACTCCAGTCCCTGAAAACGCCCACCTCACAAAACGCACCACCCTTGGGCGTGTATTGCCCATCCTGAAGCAGATTAGCTTGCCAATGGCCTCAGCGATACGCCGCTCGATCCGGCACTGCCAGACTGGCGATGTAGGTTTCGGCCGCGTAGCTGTATCAGAACTTGCAAGTTACCCCACGAGTCCCCACGAGTCACTTGCAAGTCACGAGCTACACGGCACACCGCGACAGGATCGAGTGAGTATCACCGAGATTTTCGCTGTTATCAATGTATTCTGGCAACAGCGAATGCAGAGCAGACACTAGCGCCACATTCCGTTTATGCATGGGCAACCGAGGCAAACGTGGCCTATCCGCGGGCAAAGTGGACCGGTATTCACGAAGAGCATGCTCCAAGGCGCTCCTCAATTGATCAATGCATCGGGTACTTACAGATGAAAAAAGGCATACTCCGATGGTTCGGGCATATAGAAAGAATCTCGAATGAGCGAATGACTAAACAGATATACAATGCGAATGTGGATGGTTGCAGAGACCCAGGAAGACCAAGACTCACCTACCATGACCAAATAGGTCGAGTTCTGTCTGATGGTGGGATCAAAAGTCTTAGGAATGGGCGTGCATGTATGAAGAGAATGATGAATGTAGACGAGGCACGAGAGGTTTGTCAGAACCGGTTTATCTGGCGCTCTACACTCTCTGCCTACCCCGTCAGGGACCTGGCGTGAAGATATATAATAATATGAATATTACATACGAATATAGTACGATACATTCATCCGCGAAACTCGTCCGAAATGTTAGAAATAATTTGATTTACCTCACGTATTTTTACACATCATATTAAAGGAAAGGTATATAAGAAGGCTTATAAAATCGGGTGTGTTATATTCTTTCTGTCATCCGTAGTACGGCAATCAAAAAATATATGTGAATAAGGTATATAGTGGCTGCGGTTTTATAGTCTATATAAAAAAAATATCTTGTAAGAAATTTTTGCTAATTGTGTATTTTTTTTGCAAACACTAATGTTTACACAGATTTCCAAAAATCATTAAAATGTCATCCTCAATCTTCAACTAAAAATGTGCAGTATTAACAAAAACAAACAAAACACGTTTAGAAAGTAAGATTTGGTAATTTGTGATAAGTACGAAACAAGTTTGTCAAAACAGTTTTTTTTTTTTTTTTATGTAATGGAAGTGGTAAACAAGCATGCAGTTCACATTGATGTTAAGTGATGACTGCAGCCTATAGACACCCACACAAAGACCAAGGTCAAAATGCAGATGCGTTACCACTCCTGAGGCCTAAGGTCTTATGCCTCTGTGCCGGAAATTACAGGGCCATACATTACCACCTGACCGGAACACGAAAGTGTTGAACACTACCATTTAGCGGCAAGTATATTAGGTAATGCGGTGGTGCCTACGCCCGCGAGCTCCGTCACTGGAGCTCTACCACCAGTAAGTAGTTTAATAAAGTTCGCATGTTCAACACTTTAATTACCAAGTGACCATCCAATATTGGTACCTAAAGTGGTCAATAAACTAAGTGACGCTTAGCTTCTGTAATCGTATTACATTCGGCCTACATCGTTCCACGAACTATATAATGCGGTAGACACACTCTCGCATACACACCTCTCGGAGGCAAAAGCTGACCAATTTTCAGCGAAAGTAAAAATAGGTTCACAATCCTTAGTCAAACTTTTTGTATTTTATAATAACACGAGATTCTACTCTCCAACTAATTAAAACTACAATCTTGCCTAAAAGACTAAAATTTATTTAACGTGTTAATATTAAAACTTTTAAACAATTCAAAGCACTTTTTAGTGACAAAAAAGCATAATATTTTTTTTTAATCTTTTTACCACATTCGGAATTGCATCTCTCCGAAAAACATATATCGGTTTTTGTGTCAAAAATACCTACGCCGACATATCCTTTGATATTGGGCTTCTTTTTAATTTACATGTATGTATGTATGTATCTTCACGCCAGGTCCCTAACGGGGTAGGCAGAGAGTGTAGAGCGCCAGACATCCCGGTTCTGACAAACCTCTCGTGCCTCTTCTACCTTGTAAACCGACGATTTTTCAACAAGTCCACTTTTGACCAATTTATTCAGGCAAACCATATTTTGCTATTTAAAGAAAGTGTTTTGATGTAGATAAGAGAATTGTAGACATAAATATATACTTATATGTAGGCATTATATAAACCAAGAAAACTTGAGCTTCAGTCATTAAAGATAACCAGCAGTAAATGAGTCATTCACATTCTGATGTACTTGTCTTCACTTCCTCGAGAGTGTAAACCAACTTTAATTCGTAGATAGTCTGACACGCACACGTATACACAAGCTCAATTACTAAACGCTGTCTGAGCTTAAACGCATTCTATGGGATTAAATGGAACACGGGAGAAATTAGAAATTACTAAGGTAGATTATACCAGGAAACTTTTGGACGATTATCATGGAAATCTTTTATTAAACTTTAACTTTAATTTGTTAAATTAGTACATGGTTTTACTATAGCCGAGTTACATAATTTCGGAATGGTCCACCCTGACTTAATTTGGGTGCGTTGATTTTTTTTAGTTACAGTGAAATGGCTCTTTATATGAATGAGTCAATTTACATCCCATAGGAATAATAATCATACAATAATTTATTTTTCTGACCAAAAATTTTGATAAGGTTATATACGAATACAATGAATACAACTAGAACTATTTTGATCTTTTCACCTTATTTGTGAGTGGCTAGTGCTTGACCTGGTCACACCGCGGACACTCCGCCAAAATTCCTTACAAACGCTTAATTTGGTCTCTATTACACAGACGTCCATCAGTGACGTGTATTTACACGTGCACCTGTGTGCGTAGCACGTAAAGAATACCAAACGTCGCCTATAAGAGGGGAGGAGGTTGGGTGAGGCGGGGAAATGGAGCAGGACATCGAAGTGTCCATGCTATACGTAGTATTAATACATATTCTCTGACCTGGTGACTTGTAACACGGTTACCTACATACAAAGGTGTATAACACACACACACACACACTCACACAAACACACACATCCACACGTACTCACACAAATAAAAACGCGCGCGCGCGCGTTAATTCTTACCATAGGTACCAAAATCAAGAAAAAAAATGACTGCGTCATTTTTATGGAAATAGACATGAATACATTAATAATAACAGCTGATATAGAAATATTTTGTTCTTCCTAGTTTTAAATAAGCAAAAAACTTACCAAATTACAATTTCATACACATTTTATGATTTCAAGAACAACATTGATTACACGATAAGAGAATCAATGTAGGTACAAACAAACCGTTTTAAAGAGATGTTTGTTTCAGATGTTAATTTCCTGGACTCCTGAATAAATTGTACAAGTCACTAACTTTTTCATTGATGTAAATCGATTGAATGATTTTTGATGTTGTTTGAAGCATCAGTTCTGTTGTTTATATTATAGATTTATTCTAAAAGCAATAAAACAGACACCTAATATTTTTAAAGATCGTAAAATGGTTGAGGATCGAAACGGTTAAACAGCATAGTGATACCATTTTCATCATCAATTACCTATTTTTAAAAAAGAGACCAGTAATACAAAAGCCTCAAATCTATTCAGTTTTGATTATTTACCATTTTTCGATCTTTAAAAATATTCGGTGACAGTTTCATTGCTTTTAGAATATATATATTTTTTTTATGTAATGAAAGTGCCAAACAAGCAATGATTTCACGTTGATGTTAAGTGATGACTGCAGCCTATAGACACTTACACAAAGACCAAGGTCAAAATGGAGATGCGTTACCACTCCTGAGACCTAAGGTGTGTGAAATTACAGGGCCGTTCAAATTGGTTTTCTAACCAAAATATTATTTTATCATTTTGAGCCCACTTTTACCGTGTCGTTTTTTTACCGTGCCATACCTAAAGGGACGTGCCCACCCTGAAACGATTTGATAGAAGTGTTGACGAGCTGCTTCCAAAACACCCTGTTGTCAGCCCGTCTGAGCACTGCACCGACTATGAGTCCCATCACTTCCCTTCACTTCACTTCCCATCAGGCTACCCGAAAAAATATGACAGTTGATTTCTTATTGTTCCTGGACGCTCAGGGTCCATCTGTTCCTTCAGGAATCAATTGGTTCACTATGGCTTGATGACCGTCCATTAAACCTCCTTCATCTATCACGACAACCAATTTTTCGAGGCTATTTGGTTGTCTCCGGGCTACGGAGAGTCCAAATTGAATATGAAATTGAGGTAAATTTAAAACTGTTTATGTAAATAATTTATATGAACCAGCGGTGAGAACTTTCAATCTAAATAAATGTCTTTAAATGCGTTCACTCAACTTTTACCGTCCGAATGTAGAAGAATTTGTTATCTCGTTGTCATAAACAAAAACAACTGAACATGCACCACCGAAACTTTCATATATACACGTAAACGGTGATAACCCAACAAAATTGCGTAATTACGTATTATGACATTAGAAAATATATCGCGTACGGCATAACAATGACGCAGTGAGTCCCTAATTCACATAATCTCCGCTAGCACTCCTCTTTACAACTCCCTCTTTATCTGACACGTGCACAATATTCCGACTTCAAGTTATGTGAGTTTTAAGCCGTTGTCTGATACCAACGTGTCATAAAGTGAAAGGGTTTCGAATACTTTTCTTTGTGTTCGTCGTATTGTATCGTTTAACGTTGCTTTGAAATCCCGTGGATACCAGATTACAAGTAAAGGTGATTTCAAAGCGACATAAAAATTCAACATTCAAATCATTTATTTCAAATTGGTCTACAAGGATACTTTTGCATTGTCGGGTTATATCATATATAATATTATTATTAAATTGTTATTCATACCCAACCAATTTAATAATAATATTTAACCGATATGGAAATCATCAAAGTTTTTCGATTCCTTCATAGAAGGAAAGGAAAAATCTGTTCGTCATAATTATAGTCATTCACTTAGCAAAGTTCCAAGTGCAGGCACTACGGAGGAGAACTCCGCTACCCAACAAACTCAGCGTGTTGCTCTCTTAAAAAGGGGTGTCAATTTGGGTGGTAGGCTATTTTAGGTATGTAATATACACTAATTACGCTATAGCTATAGGTAATAGGTAAACCTTAAGAAGTCGATGGCATTTTAGGTAACAGGAAAGATCTCAATTGTACGAATGTATGAAACCACACGCGAGTCTAATATGTACCTACTCCTTTTTTCCAACTCACCCAATCATCATCATCATTTTTACCGAAAGACGTCCACTGCTGGACTAAAGTCTTCCCATAAGGGGGATATGCCATAAACGCCCCGCTTGGCATGCGGATTTGCGATCGCAGTAGCAGTAATTTTATCGCAGGATGCTGTTGTCCATCTTGCGTAAATGCATTTACTACCGCCCCATTGGAATGGTTTGACCGCCATTGTTCGGTTCACTGACTGCACCAGCAAAAGAATTCTCTTCCAGTGGAAGAATATTCTTCCAACATTGGGCGGTGGGCTCGTCACGTTCCGACGCTAGATCTCTTCACTCTCACAATATTCAATAATAATTCAGATTACGTACTTTACTAGCACAGTTCCACATCATTTTAAACTCACACCAAAATCTGTGACTAAAAAGATTCTTAAAAAGACAATCCGACTCCAAGATACCGCTGACGTATGCGCCACCACATAAAACCGTGGTGAATGCCGAGCTTACCGTAAAGCTGACCTAATACATTTGCGAAGGATTAGTGATTCGTCTAGAAGCTGGAATCGTGGAGCGTTTAAGCTGCAAACCATTTACAGCATACAAAGGCAACTTACCATTGCTCGCTGTTTATTCCGAATAGCTCCTGGAAAACGTTTTCAGTGCGGTATAAAGGTATTGGCAGAAACTGTTGAAATAAACGATGACGGTTTCTTTGCGAATTGTGTGTACTTTATGAACAGATTATCTGCAAGAAAGTGTATTGTATTGTAGTTTTCACATTGCGGTATTTTGCGATATTACGTTATTTTATTGTGACTGGTAACAAATTTGTAGTCAGTAATCTTTTTTGACGGTTGGTAATAAGCAAATGTATTACTGGAGTTGTCCCTTAAATTTTACAAAGTGCTGGCTAGGCTGTGTCATTAGTTTAATAAAATAATTATGTTGCAAAAAATCATTCGGTCACATTTAGTGAATGATAAAAACATCAAATTCTTTATGTACGAGTACATGATTTTTTAATGTAATGGAAGTGGCAAACAAGCATGCAGTTCACATAGGTGCTAAGTGATGACTGCAGCCTATAGACACCCACACAAAGACCAAGGTCAAAATGCAGATGCGTTACCACTCCTGAGGCCCAAGATGTTATACCTCTGTGCCGGAAATTACAGGGCTATACATTACCACCTGACTGGAACACGATAGTGCTGAACACTGCCATTTAGCGGCAAGTATGTTAGGTAATGTAGTGATTCCCGAGCTCCGTCACTGGAGCTCTACTACCAGTAGCTAAATATGATAAATTGTTTACACTAGATTTTGCTAGAAGCTTAGGACAAGGAGTATTAGAGATGTATTTCTATAGATTCTATTGTGTACATTTTTTAGTTTTGTTTACCAGGATTTAATACTTGTTTATTGGCATTGAGTGGTTCATTATAAAAAATAGCTGAATATTTTAAAGGGTGTTTTAGTGTCGGTTTTGCAACTTGCAACAAGCTCGCCGATTGCTCGGTGATACTTCACCGAGCAATCGGCATCTTAAGACGGCACTAGTCTACTGACTAGTCCGTCTCAAGACAGGTTACATACACAAACTCCGGCCAAAAAAAAGCGTAACTGAACATGTTCAAAATCTTTCAATCGATACTTCTTTAGAACACTACAGCAATGATAATTTGAGCGTAAAGCGATTGATTGGACCAGAGGCAAACATTGATTCTGTAATAGAATTTTCCATAACGAAATTTTTATCGCCACCCTAAGCGGAAAATACTTTTGAGATGAAATTAAGGTAAAATTTGGTTATAAATCAACACAATTAACAAAAATCATGGTTTTACGTTACGAAATTATCTACAGAATTCCTCTTATTTTTAGGGTTCCGGATCAGAAGTAAAACTTGAATCTCTTATAAGATCGTCTATCTGTCTGTCTGTTCGTCTATCACAGCTAATTGTCACTTATAATAATGAACCCTTTAAATTGAAATTTGGCACATTTATATTATGCAATACAATCCTAAATATGGAGTCCGCTTTTAGGATAAATTTAAAACTTAATTTTTGAAAAATATGTCGTGTGACATATCCAGTAGGACTAACTGTACGCATTTCAAATGTATATCTTTTAAAATAAATAAATAACAATTTTAAAAATTGTTATTATTTTTAAAAATATTTGAAAAAGTCCATAGTTTTTATTTTAGTTACTAGTTATAATGGAAACTAGGCGTACAATGATCATTTCACTCTCTTTATCTTAAAAGACTTTTAAGTCTAACAATTTGATAAAAATCGAAAGATAGTTCTTTACTTATAAATTCTAAGAAACTGATACGAAGTTTGTGGTATTTAAGGTACCTTCTTTTTATATAATGAAGTGGCAACTAAGCACACAGCTTACAAAAATGGTAAATAATACTGTTGCACAACAATCTACGAGTCGAGGCGTCTAGGCGTTTGACGTCGGGTCGCTCGGCGTCGAGACGCTCGACGTCGGTACGCTCAGCGTCGAGGCGTCTAGGCGTTTGACGTCGGGTCGCTCGGCGTCGAGACGCTCGACGTCGGTATGCTCAGCGTCGAGGCGTCTAGGCGTTTGACGTCAGGTCGCTTGGCGTCGGGACGCTGGGCGTCGTGACGTTAGGCGTCGGGACGCTCGACGTCGGGACGTTCGGCGTCAAGGCTTTTGATGTGGGGACGTTTGGCGTCGGGCCGCTCGGCGTCGGGACGCTAGACGTGGGAACGCTAGACGTCGGAACGCTTTGCGTCTGGACGCTCAGAGTCGGGAGGCTTAACGTCTGGACGCTCGGCGTCGGGCTTTCGCCGTCGGGACGTCGGGACGCTTGGCGTCGAGACACGCGGTGTCAGGACGCTCGGCGTCGCGACGCTCGGCGTCGGGACGTCGGGACGTCGGGACGTTTGACGTCGGTACGCTCAGCGTCGGTACGCTCAGCGTCGAGGCGTTTGACGTCGCGACTCTCGGCGTTGGGACGCAGGGCGTCGAGTCGCTCGGCGTCGGGACGTTTGGCGTCGGGACTCTTGTTGTAGGGACGCTTGGTTTCGGGACGACAAAGTCTGTCTAAACGTCAAAGTCCAAATGGAGTTAATATGAGTTAAATTCAATCGTTTTATTGAACGTTGTGTTTATTACAATTAATGTATATAGGCTTCAGTTATATACACATTTGAGTTTGGTAATCTATATGCATATTGTATATACGAGTAGATTACCAAACTCAAGATGTTTTTGACGTGTCATAAGAGACGCCGGTCACCTACAATGAATAAATGAATTTCTGATTCCGATTCGGATTCTGATTTCAAATACATGGGGTTCTTTTTAGGACGTTAGTACTAATACTGATAACTTATGAATACTTGGTCAACAAATATCAATTGTATTTCCATGGTGCCATGATGCCATCATACCACCACATCCGCAATAAAGTGTGCACTCTATTTCCGTGACAATGCCGTCCCAAAGGTAATTTGTCGCGCTTTATCCACCTGGCGCTACTGTATCAGATAAAAAATCTAGAGAGCGTAAAACCATAACGTAGTAGCCTTTGAAACATATATATTTTCTTATCTTATATTAATAACGTATCACAGTGTTTGTCCGCGACTGACTTCTAAACTACTTAACCGATTTTAATCAAATTTGCACACCGTTTGCTGTTTGATTCAACTTAACTGATAGGATAATGTATATTAGCACAGATATGACATATTTTCTGCCACAAATCTACGGTAGACGCTATCGAAACCTATTAACAATTATATATCCTTAAAAAATGTCATGTTTCCGCAAAATTCGTGTTGATTGATAATTCGAATGGAATAAAGTTAATAATTTTATAATTTCAAATGAAATACGAGAAGTTCTTTATAGCAAAAGTTGTTCATTTTTTATTATTTATTCGTAAAATATCCCTTTAGAAAAACGTTACAAACCTAACGAGTTCATTACACCCGATATTTTACATCAGTCATCTTGTGGCTGATGCTGATACGGTAAATAACAATCAGTTACTACTGAAAAAAATTGTATCGCCTCGTGGCAAATTATTTTCTCGATTTCAGGATTGGCCCTGCATTATACGAAAATTTGTTCGTATCTACTCGTATTAGAGAAGTATTAAACTAATAACTATTTATAAATGCCCAGAAATAGAAAATCTATTTTGTTTCCTAACACACATCTAGGAAGTGCAAGCTCATGGCCATATCCGTAATGAAGTGTGCACTCTATTTTCCGTGACAATGCACGATACAGTCCCGAAGCGGACGAGTGCGATGATCCGCTGTTTCAACGGTAATTTGTCCCGTTTTATTCCCGCGACACTACCATATCAGATAAAGTCAGTAGAGGGGGTTAATATGAGTTATTTTTATACGAGCAGAGCACAGTCATGCTTGTCATTTGTATTAAGCGAAGGCAATTTGACATGAGATAAAAGTGATGTTGGTTTACGTGACTCCTGTTGGCTTGGCTCCGTGTATTTTTTTTATGTAATGGAAGTGGCAAACAAGCATGCAGTTCACATTGATGTTAAGTTAAAACTGCAGCCTACAGACACCCACACAAAGACCAAGGTCAAAATGCAGATGGGTTACCACACCTGAGGCCTAAGGTGTTATGCCTATGTGTCGGAATAAATTTGACTGGTGGTAGAACTCCAGTGACGGAGCTCGCCGGCGTAGGCACCACTGTATTACAATTCAATTCAATAATTTACCTTATATACTTGCCGCTTAATGGTAGATTACACACACTTATTAATGTAGATTAAGTATCACAGGATTGATGCTTGATGCCTTAAATCGCCTTCATTGTTCCATCTTTTCGCATATGTAAAGAAATATTCAACCAAACGTTATAATAAGTAGAATTTACAATTGAAAACCAAAATACATCTCAAAAAATTCTACTTAAATATAACGCGGGAGCGTGGTGTGGTGTACACAGGTGATTACGCAAACCTCCGTGCGATTTCACCATAAACTTTATTTGTCTATTCAATGTAAATATTTACACCGTAACGGGTGCCTGACCGAATGGAAAACGCTCGGTTGTGTACATTTTTATTGAATCAGGCACGTTTAAATGCATGAGGCGGGTGGTAAAATTGAGATTTTGGATACGTCATTTACCTAACTCTTGAACCGTTCGCGCTTTTTGTATGTAGTGTGTTCGGATTTGTGTATATTTTATTTTGATGTACTAGATAATCCTCATCACCAGCTTCAGCTGTAAGACATTCACTGCTATAAAGCAGTGAATGTCGCACAACCCTATTGCGGGCATTTGTATAAACAAATGCCCGCAATAGGGTTGTGCGTCATTAGGAAGATAATGCTTTTTACTGGTGGTAGAGCTCCAGTGACAGAGTTCGCGGGCATAGGCACCACCGCATTACCTAATAAACTTAACACTACTTAATATACTTGCCGCTAAATGGTAGTGTTCAGCACTATCGTGTTTGGTAATGTACGGTCCTGTAATTTCTGGCCAGAGGCATAACACCTTAGGCCTCAGGAGTGGTAACGCATCTATTTTGCATTTGACCTTGGTATTTGTATGGGTGTCTAAAGGCTGCAGTAATCATTTAACATCGATGTGAGCTGCATGCTTACTTACCACTTCCATTACATAAAATTATATTCTATTCTATCCTATTCTATTCTAAAAATTGTAAAAAATGTTGTTTTGGTATATCTACCGCTTATACAACAATGTGCATTTCGTAAAAAGATGTTTTTATTATATTACAAACATACACTCTAATTATTTGTATAGATAATTAAAACTACGTACACACGAACACGACAAAACAATGTACGCATACACAGCAGAGGCGCGCGTCGCGTGGCTAGTCACTGTCGAGAGAGAGAGAAAGAACGAATAAGTGGAATCGTATACTCGGCCTGCCCCTATATATGTGCCTATAGCAAAAGTGTCGTGAGGATTTTTCGTGACGCTCGCCTAGTCCCCTAACACAGTACACATATGAACAGTACGGAAACTACGAACAAATCGTTCGAAACGGCACACTCACACAAACATGCGCATCTACGAGGCCTCTAAGCGGTTCTCGCAGTGCTACAGTAGCGAGTGTCGCGGACTGTCGCGTCGAGACGAGCGGTCACGTTGCGATTTGATTTGCTTCCACGAGTGTTTTAAAGATGCCACGAGCGTATTGCGTGGTATACGACTGTTTGAACTCTGCATCATCAAAACCGGAGGTATCGTTTTTTAAACTTCCTAGTGATTTTGAAAGGCAAGAATAATGTATTGTTATAATATCTAACATATTTAAAAAAATTTCGTGTGGTAGTGTTTGTAACAATACCACACAGCATATAGCAATAACATACAGCATTTGTATGGTGGCCACCGATTTCGATTTGACGCTAACCTTTGGCAGTCAATGGGTTAAACTGTTTTTTCGTACTTAAAACTATAATTATAATAAGATCAAGGTTGGATCATGGGTCTAATACAGAAGGCGGCACAGGTACTCCTCAGCACGGCACGTATAGTGAGGAGGTTCTTGTCTCTGTGACCCTAACCACCGATAGCTTAGACCCTGTTCCCGCTGCCGGCGGCACACTATTTTTTAATTGCTTATAGGTCTGTTTGTTTGTTTTATAACTACTTATGTATGTAAAAATATTAAATAGGAACAAGAATAAATGAGTGAATACTAACATAGTTACTTTTGCTGGGATTAATCAACACCATAAGATTATGTACATAGCCTACATATTATTATATGTAAACTGTTGTACCGCGGTGTGACGTCATAACGTGCTGCAATTTTATATAGGCCGTTTTGAGTCATTTCACTATTCGCAACATTTTGAATCGTTATATATTAACAACTTCTAAGTACTTATTGACTATATGTTTCAAAGACACATGGTATTTATTTATCCAATACTATTACAGGGTAACCAATAAAAAAATAGTCAACATCCCAATACGATTGATTTTATTAATAATAATAATAATGGCAATCCATTATACGTCCCACTGCTGGGCACGAGTCTCTCCCCTTTTTGGGGGGAGGATGTGGAGCTTACTCCACCACGCTGCTCCAATGCGGATTGGTGGAGGTGTTGGGGGTTAGTGGCCAACCCGCTGTCGGATGTTTTCAAACTGCCCATAAGGCCTCCGACAAGGTTTAACGACTGCTATCTATCGATAGCAACCGGGACCGACGGCTTAACGTGCCCTCCGAAGCACGGAAACGCGCATTTAATTTGCCACTAGCGGTCACCCTTCTCAGTACCCGACCGCGCCCGTAGTGCTTAACCGAGTAGATCGTTTATAATCTACACCAGCCGCCGGGCCATGCGCGCTTTTGTACGATACGATTGATTATAGGTCAGTAAATGCTAAAATAATAACAACATTATTTAAAAATATAGTGACATCCCTATTGCTTCAATGGAGTGTAGATAAATATTTTATAAAATGGGCTTTGTTTCCATACTGTTTGTATCTATACTGTGCCCTTAAGCCAGCGTACCGCGCGATAAGCAACTTCGTCCCAAAACTTCGTTCCAAATACATGGTATATTTGGATACAATAAAAAAATATCTACAGTTTACAATCACTATCCCGTCAACAACTATGTTATTCTAAGTTTACCGTCGCCCGAGGTTGAATGGGAAGTCGGATGAAGCAAAATCGTGTTTACGCTGCCGCTTAGCCATCAAAGCTAGTCAGTGTTTACAAAGTTATTGCTTAGACATTATTTTCGAAAGTTACTCAGCATCACATTAACTACATATCTACCACTTTATATAATTTAAGTGGCAAACAAGCACACATATCACATCTCTTGCTGTTAAAAAAACCAAAATAAAATATGGTCTTCCCTAAACGTAACAATAAAAAATTCTGATGTGTGTAAATTGTCGGCGATCATTACAATTTAACAGGTAGATTTCTACCCTTAAGGACATAATACTTATATTCGTATTTTCAAGTAACTATTAATAACTCAAAAAATATATTAGATGCCAATCAATGCTAGTTTTTATTCGGTTAACCGAAGCATACTTTATGTTGCAAAATAAAAATAGTGTTCAATTTATGGAATAGAGAAAATATTTTTCAACATGTAACGTTTGCCAAAATATTCATAACATCACCAGTTATGGTACATAGCGAGTCTGTTTTAGTAGTCAAACGACTTTGCGATATTATTCATAAAATATATTTACATTTGAAGTTTATTCACCCCACGCGGGTTCTTTCAGGTAGTTGAGATAGAAAAGTTCACAGGTCACGGTCTAGCCGTGCAAAATTTCATATATTATATCCATGTACGATTGTACGTCTAATCTTGCAATTAGCATACCTTTGTATGTAATAATCTATACATATAAAAATCAATTGCTGTTTGTTAGTCGCGCTAAAACTCGAAAACGATTGGACCAATTTGGCTTATTTTGGTTTTGAATTATTATTATAATTTCGTTTTCCCATACAAATAGTCCGTATATAGGTATCAAACCTTTGACTCATTATTTCATTCTGAGGCAATACGAAGTTTGCCGGGTCAGCTATATATTACAATAATATCCATGTACGATTGTACGTCATAAACAGACACACATCTTGCAATAAGCAAACCTTTGTATATGATAGTATTATTTTAAAAGAACTCGTTCATGGAACGGCTGATAAAAGTGAAACGTCGTATAATTATATATACCTGTTTAAATTGATATATTATTACATACAGGGTTAATATAAATAAGCATGTCACCTTTTGCAAGCAGCCTCTCTACATCAATCCCAACAATATTTGTTCTACGACTTTTTAAAATTAATTGTTCTTAAAATTTAAATTTTTCCATACATACCATTTTTTTTTTATGTTATGAAAGTGGAAAATAAGCATGCAGCTCACATTGACGTTAAGTGATAACTGCAGCCTATAGACACCCACACATATACCAGAGGTCAAAATGCAGATGCGTTACTACTCCTGAGGCTTAAGGTGTTATGCCTCTGTGCCGGGAATCACAGGGCCGTACATGACCACCTAACCGGAACACGATAGTGCTAAAGACTACCATTTAGCGTAACTTCACGCCTGTAATCCCCGAAGGGGTAGGCAGAGGTAAATGCATGCATTTAATCATACATGCAAACACCCACGACTCGCCGGTTAAGTTTTTGGCCCATGTAACAGGTGGCAAACCTGTTGCCATCTCCGGGCACATTACCAAACTCCGGGGTACTGGGAAACTTCCAGAAAATGGAAAAATCTCAATTGAAGCAGAGATAAAGGATTTTAGACCGTTATCTCTAATATCCCTCGACACGGGAATCGAACCCTGGACCTCCAGCGTAATAGTAGTGGCCTGCTACCACTTAGTAAGTATATTAGGTAATGCGGTGGTGCCCGTACCCGCTCTACCACCAGTAAATAATTAATAATATTAATTAATAGTAATAATTTTTGTTTTGCCTCTGAACTGGCATTTACTCTGATCGTAGGTATGACACGTAGCTTTGCCTAGGCAAGATATCGTAATAAGCAGCGGGGAGCGAGGTTGCGAGGTAGCGTAGTGGCTCTTGAACAGCAGCAATGCTCTTTTGAACCTTCAAATATTTTTTTTGTTTATTACTTTTTTGGTTATTTATCAAGATTTGTATATTGATTAGATATTAGCAAATCAGTGTAATCAAAAATGGAAAGAGAATGGGGCTTGTAGCTTAGTAGTAAAGCGGCTGGACTGGTTATCCTCAGGTCGCAGGTTCGATCTCTGCCCGAAGTCAAATTTTTGAACCTATTCACCATAACCAAACACAATGCCTAACTTGAAGGGTGTTACTACCCAACACCCTTATTTCACCGTTCCGTGTAGGAAACTAGGAATAGTTGGCTACCTCGTACCAATAAACCACCAAGGTAGTTAAAATGATACCCTCGCAGTATAAAATCATAACACTATCCTGACGTGTAAATCTATGCTTTGCAGCTTATAACTAGAAAGTGCATGTAAGCGTTTAAGCTCCGCCATTAACATACCGCGTGTACTGCACCATGAATATTTATACCAACATTTCAATGTTCCCTGATATTTAATGCTTATAGCTATTTTCGCCCGCTGACATAAAACGCGTGGTATTTTATTAAGATAAGATAACATATAAATTATTACGACAAGGAAAATCGAAAGCGCCCTACCGATTCTATCGATAGATGTTTTATGTCATGATCAGCGCGAACATTACATGGGCGTTACGTACTAATTTTTGAGAAAATAAATACCGGTACCTTTTTTCACATCAAATTAATTTGGAGTAATTTTATTTCATTCTTCAAATCAAATTGCGTTCAAAAATTATTGAAGCTTTTCTACGAAATACTGTGAGATTATAAAATTATAATGGTGCATTTTTTTCCTTTTCTAAACACTAATCCACTGAAATCAAGGGTTGCCAATTATTTGTCCCTTTCATGCAATGGAATGAACTTCAAATCCGAGCACTACAAAAAGTACAAACAAGAAATCAATTCTGACGACACCTGAGGGCGTATTATGTAACTCGGTTTCCATCAATTTGAAAGCCACTATCGAACTCGGTTCATTTTAGAAAAATATCAGTGTTCTGTAAACACTGCTGGTGACGGGACATGACGACCCCACTTCTTCTGGAGGAGATTTTTTACACACATCTGGAATGGCTTAGCCGCCATTATTCGGTAGACTCACTGCACTAGTCTACCGAATAATGGCGGCTAAGCCATTCCAGATAGTAAGTGCAATAACGCAAGATGGACAGCAGCGTCCTGCGATAAAAATGCCGCCACTGCATTTTGGGGACGGAACTGTATCACTACTGGTGGTAGAGCTTCAGTGACGGAGCTCGCGGGCGTAGGTACCACCGCATCTATAATAATATGTATTATAAAGCGGAAGAGTTTGTTTGTTTTAACGCGCTAATCTCAGGTACTAATGGTCCGATTTGAAAAATTCTGTCAGTGTTAGATAGCCCATTTATCGAGGAAGGCTTTAGGCTATATAACATCACGTTAAGACGAATAGGAGAGGGACCAAATGTTACCTACATTGCACCCGTGCGAAGCCAGGGCGGTCCGCTAGTTACCTAATATACTAGCCGCTACATGGCAGTGTTTAGCACTACCGTGTTCCGGTCAGGTGGTAATGTACGGCCCTGTAATTTCCGGCGCAGAGGAATAACACCTTAGGTCTCAGGAGTGGTAACGCATTTATATTTTGACCTTGGTCTTTATCTTGGTCTTTTTTTCTGCATAAAAAAACACTAGCAAGATGCTAGCGTAAGCACGGACATAGAAACACATGCGCTTCTAAACAGTCTCCTACATGGATCTGCCAACCGAAACGGTATGTCATTGACTCGGCATGACTGACTATGACTGTAAAGCGCCTTAATACAGCACGATTTTGAACAATGGAGACTATGAAGAGGCGCAGGACAGTTTATTTCTCGAATAGATGACAGAGCCAAAAAACTGCAAGCGATTTTCGTCCCTAAGGAGAGTAGAAGTTAATAGATTTCATTAATTAACCCGTTCAGTGAGCCGGGTGATTGCAGCTCGGGTGGAGATAAAAAGTGACAATTCGGTCGGGATTTCGGGTTACACCTTTTTACTTGGTGACGTGAGTGAGCCAGTGTGTGGTAAGCTTTGCTAGGCAAGAAATAATAATAAGTGACGTTTCCTTTTGTACTTTTAGGTCAAGTTTTTTTATATTTAAATAATACATTTTAGATCTGACTGACAGATTTGAGCCCTTGATCTTAGAGAATGTATTATATCTAACTGGGATTATCAGACACTCCTTCGATTTTTAAAGGAACCCCAAGAACGTCTTCAAATTACCTAAATTGTAACAGAGATGAAAAAGAACAATCATTCATATTATTATAATTGCTTTTACTCGACCCGTCAATGAAATGGAAAATAGGAATTAAGTATATTAGAAAGTACTTTAGAATACTGTTCTCAAGTGTGGAATCCATACTGCAAGATCCAAATTAAAAGGCTGGAGACCATACAGATGAAATTCATGCGGTATCTGCAGTTCAAGTGCCAGAAGTACGATAATACCTACGAAGCTAGATGTAGGAGACACCACACACTGCCTTTGGAAGTAAGACGAAGGATTAATGACATAGTACTTTATATTAAAATTGCTCAAAGTCATATTAATTCATTTTTAAAGAAAAATGGAAAGAAAAATTTCACTTCAGGCGAGACTCGAACTCGCGACCTACTGGGAATCAGCCTGGGTAGGTAGTCTGGGAGTCTAGTTAGTTCTTTAAGATATTCAATAAACTGAAAAGTCTATTATATCGGTTGCCTAACTAGCATAGTTGGTAATAGATGGCGCTGCTGCTACCATAAAGCAATGCAATAGATGTGAAGGAAAGATTTGACAAATCGGGCAGGGCTTCAGTAGCTCAATTGGAAGAGCGGCTGGACTAGATTCCCAGTAGGTCGCGAGTTCGAGTCTCGCCTGAAGTCAAATTTTTCTTTCCATTTTTCTTTAAAAATAAAATATATTTCACAAGCATGTGTTAATGCGAAATAATATAAAAACATATTAATTCACCCTATCTTTTATCATTAATAAATATTAAAGTACCCCCTAGAACCTGTATGCGAGAGACCCGTAAGCACTCTCGACTTGGCATTCCTGTTTATGGTTGTAACTACAGACAAAACTCTTTCTTTGTGAGAACTGCAAACAAATTGAACAATCTCGCGGACTTTCCAGACCTGGATATATTTAACACCTCATCCAACATTGTTAGAAGTACTTGGACTCGTCAGTGGTTGAATGTGGATGCTTAACCACAATAAGTAAGTAGCGAATCATAGTGTAATTATTTGGATTTGGATGTATATCGACATTTTGTTTTTTTTTTGTTTTGTATAAAATCTTTTTTTTTTCTTTTGCTAAAAGAAGAAAAGAAAGAGAACCTCTTTCTTTTCTCGTTTTTGTTTTTGATGCGACTGTACAAGCACTTAGTCTTATTTATGCGAAGACATGTAAATGGTATAAGTTTTTTTTTTACTATCTTTTCTTGTTGTTAACACTGCTTGTCTTCCAAATAAAATAAAATAAAATATTTACCCAAAACAATTGTATATTGTTATTTTGTGTTTATAAAATGTTGCGTCAGAGTCAGTGCATGGATATTTTAAATAACTCGTTTAATGTCTTGTGACGTAAAAACAAACTAAGTATATAATTTACAAACCACCTGTGATACTTCTACCTCGATAGTTTTCATCTTACACACAGGCCGATTCCACAGACTCGTGATCCACTTTCAAATAGAAGTCTAAAAGTAATAAAATAACCAAATTGGATGGAACAGTAATATTTATACATCATTTCGACAAAAAATCATCAGACGCTGGCTGTCAGCTAATTAAAAAAAAACACAAAATAATGAATCAGTCTTAAAATATCTTGTTAAACACTCTCCCAAAAGACTTTCCATTGCAATAAAAATATCCTTACGTCGTGTTTTTGCTATTCTCATTGCTCGACGGTTTACGTCCCCAGGCGAACAATTGTTTCCATTCGGAATTATACTGGCCCGTCTTTTATTGTCATTTTTAATGAAAAGGACTTTAGTCAGTCAACCAGTAGTTGCTTGCTCAGCTAGCTAATAATGGGAAAGGGGTTCTATTGTTTCGTGAGCTAAGCCGAGACGTTCTACTTAACACTGTGCAGAACAAAAACGGTAAGACTTAGCTTCTATAGTATCAGATCGATGGGGGATCTTGCTAGTTTATTTTATATGTTCAGTGTATCTCGAAGTTATATCTATGTACCCTTTTATTTCAAGTAAGTTAGTACTGAATATTACCAAGAATTACACGCATTTGTAGCTGAAATAGCTCAAACTAATGATTTATTTTGACAGAGCTTGCGGGGGTATGCACCACTGCATTACCTAATCTACATGTCGCTAAATATTGTGTTCAGCACTATCGTGTTTCGGTCAGTTGGCAATGTAAAATAAATAAATAAAATAATAAAGCCTTTTATTAGTTTCTCATTCTCTATCATTTACATTTTATATGATCGCATGCAACATTATTTATTTTTATATTATATTAATAATAATTAATTCCCGGCACAGAGGCATAACACCTTAGGCCTCAGGAGTGGCAACGCATCTGCCTTATGACCTTGGTCTTTGTGTGGGTGTCTATAGGCTGCAGTCATCACTTAACATAACATGAACTGCATGCTTGTTTGCCACTTCCATAAGATAAAAAAAAAAAAAAAAATTACTTATCTAGTATATTACAAATTATCAGTATAATACATACAAAGTAAGCAGACTCAACTTTTATTATTCTTACTTAAATTGTTTTCATTTTTATATTGAATTCAATAAAAAATATGTTATTTCATAATTAATAATAATATGTGCTAAGCTAATCTACGTTTTGTTTAAAAAATCTAATCATTTTCATTGTTACGTAATATATAATTCATTAATTAATAGATGTAGGTATTATTTAGATACTACAGGTGGTAATGTACGGCACTGTAATTTCCGGCACAGAGGCATAATATGTTAGGCCAACAACTTTGTGGCAACGCATCTACATTGAAATATTTAGTTTCATGTAGATGTTTATATTACTTACCGTCAATGTATACTGTACGCTTGTTTGCCACATCATAACATAATAAAAAAAAACGATTTTTCGATACAATGAATATTTTTCTTTTTTATTTTATGATAACCGATGTTTGATTCAGTATCACGACACGACCCGGACTCATAAATTAAAAATGCGGGTCGTTTGAAGTTTGAATCAGTGTTATTCTTTTTACCTAATATTTAGCATTATATACTATTTAGCGGTAAAAGTATGATGCCACGACGTGCTCTTATGTTCAGATATACGGAATCATTCGTACACATCCGATCAATCGTCGATCAATTAAATCAAGTTGAAAGACAACACGTACCATTTACAGGTTGTTACAGTAGTGGTTACAATAATCACGTTCGATTCAGTAGAGATTACGCAAACGTTGATCTCGACAATCAAAGTCCAAATTACACAATTAGGCTTGTCCTACCTTAACTCCTCTCTCCCTCCTAACCTGTCCTCACATTAATTGGATAATTCAACTGATTTGAGAGCCAATATAGCAGTCGTTGATACAATCATACGCAAAGAAAATAAAACTGATAATTCGTGTATTAAATTTTATGAAATAAATTAAGTAAGTAAGCAAAAGTTTTGGAGATTTTGTACCATTTCAGCCGGAAAATAAATAACAGCGGCATGAGGGGAGAATAAACCATAATCTCAGGACGCTGCTGCCTATTCCTCGTTATTGTATTTACTACCTTGGAATAGTTTTGAACGCCATTCGCCACTGTTGAGTTGAATTTATGCACTAGAAGAAGGAAAAATTCCCTCCACTAGTGGACGGTGGTTTTGTCACGTACCGATGCCATTTTTCTGCACTTCGTTTTCACCATTTTTTTTTTTTAATCTCTTGAAATAATTTCGAGCGGGAATATCATGTGCCTATATTATTTACAGTGCTCAACAATAAATATTGCACATCGAACCTAAGAAGGAGACTTCGGCTTATTTTGGTTGTGTAGAGCGTTATCTCTTTCGCACCGTACCTATTTGACGTTTGTCGACAATTTTAATCAAGTCTTGAAAACACTAGTGAAACAGAGATAACGCTCTACGAAGTCGAAACGAGCCGTTCGTCTCTTTCGCAGACTCGATGTGCAATATTAATTGTTGAGTTCTGTAATGTAAAGCTTCTCCGGTTATCTGCTTTATAGAAATAATGTGTATGATTAAAGAAACTCAAACAGCTTGCGTTTGTGTTTGCGAGACGTTTGCGGCATAGATGGAGCTACAATAATTTAAGCACACAATAATTTTGAAAACAAACTGCTGTCAGATAAATGTCACCTCAGACTGCCCCAGACCACGGAAGCTGAAACGCGACCGAAAGGTCGGGTTGATTTTCAAAATCACTTTAGTTAAATACACGCGAGATCAATCCGAAAACTAGTTTTGTGTCAATCAAAATGTTTATTTATCATTGGGATTAGAATCGTTTACAAGTAACAATACGTTAAAAAATCAATTAATATTTAAAATAACAATAATTACGAAATATGCACATACTTATATTTAGCAACATATTATCTCATTTCCTCTCTTATGAACAGATATCAATGATTTCGATTGCACTGGCACTTTTGCATTACAAAAAACCTTTTTCATTAATAATATACCTTTCGTAAAGTACTTACAAAGACACGCAAAATTTAATTGAATTTACATTTATAATATTAACTTTTGAATCTACATTGTATTTCACTCATTGTATAAAGAATCAAATAAAAAGCCGTATCCATAACAGTTTCAGTAGTCACAAACATATCGTGTTACTATACAACGCCACAGTTAAAAGCATTGTCTCCAGTTCGATTAAAAGTAGTGGAAGGGTGAAGGCGTATTGTCCTGCGTCTGACATGAACACCATCAATAGCGATCTTAAAACAATTGTCTATCTATTCGAGTTGCGCGTCACGTCCCGAGAACAGTTGTATCCAATGTTTCCTCGTATAACTTCTTTCGAACATGGTAGCAATATTTTTCCTACAGTATTCCGAATAAATCAACACAACTGATTTATTTTTTACTGGTTATCACCTGTTTAGGAGCTCCAGTGACGGAGCTCGCGGGCGTAGGCACCACCGCATTACCTAATATACTTGCCGCTAAATGGTAGTGTTCAGCACTATCGTGTTCCGGTCAGGTAATGTACGGCCCTGTAATTTCCGGCACAAAGGCATAACACTTTAGGCCACCGGAGTGGTAACGCATCTGCGTTTTGACCTTGGTCTTTGTGTGGGTGTCTTTAGGCTGCAGTCATCACTTAATATCAATGTGAGCTGCATGCTTGTTTGCCACATTCATAACAAAAACTAAATGCATATGTACAGGTATATATATACACGGTACATATACCAAAACAACATTTTTTACAATGTTTGTCTGTCTGTCTATCCGTCTGTCTGTCTGTCTGTTTGGCGTGGCTACTCTTGGGAACGACTAGACCAATTTTGGCGGGACTTTCACTGGCAGATAGCTGATGTAATAAGGAGAAACTTAGGCTACTTTTATACTAGCTGCGCCCACGACTTTGTCCGGGTAGATACTGAACAATCATGAATTCTCACGTGGACGACGCCGCAGGCACAGCTAGTATTTCATAAAGGGATTAGAGGTATTAAAAAGACCAGAACAGATTTCTTTATCAAAGGATATTTCCAGAAAACTTGAGGATGCAATATAAAGAATTTAACAGGAAAGCGAAAGAAATCTTCAACAGTTCTCGCGTCTAAAAAAGAAGACAAAGAATTGCTTACAACATGCAACGTAACCAAAAAAAAAAATTTAACGCGAAAAATGCCAGCTCCTGTAACAATCTCGTTTATCGTTGCGATTACAAAAGAATTTTCCAACTTTACATTCGAAAAATAACTTAGCATTTATCATTTGCATTCTTTTGGAACAAGTTCATGACAACAGCAATGTGTTTGTTGTGAACGTTTGTTTTGAAATTTGCATTGTTCTTAGTTAAACAGCCTACGTGTTTTATTTTTTAATGTGTATGGACATTGTTGTTTTTTTTTCAATAGGAAATGAAATTGTACTTAATGAAATATTTCAACAAGCCGGTTGAGTATTGATGATGGGTCCATTTATTTGTCGCGGATTTAAGGGTGGACGGGAGTGTTAATCCTTCAAAGATCGTACGGCCACAGGCGGCGAGACACAATTGAATTTCAATTGTCATATTTTTCTCGTGTCTGGAGAGATTAATCACGTAATTTGTCTTTGAGCTCCAATTGGACTCTTTAGTGGCAAATGCCAAATCGTGAAATATTTTTTTTTATGTAATGAAAGTGGCAAATAAGCCTGCAGTTCACATTGATGTTAAGTGATGACTGCAGCCTATAGACACCCACTAAGGTGTTATGCCTCTGTGCCGGAAATTACAGGGCCATACATTATCACCTGACCGGAACACGATAGTGCTGAACACTACCATTTAGCGGCAAGTATATATTAGTTAATACGGTGGTGCCTACACCCGCGAGCCCCGTCACTGGAGCTCTACCACTAGTTAAATTTGTATTAAATATAGGTCAATGTCAAGTACCTACTGGACCACAGGAACTGAGTTCTCCAATATTTTAACGTTAACGTAGCAGCAGATCTTCCTTTCAATAAAATATTTAAGTCGGCTGGTTGAGTATTGCTCATCGGTCCATTTATTTGTCGCGTATTTAAGGGTCGGAGGGAGTGCAAATCACGCAATTTGTCTTTGAGCTCCAATTGGACTGTTTGGTGCTAAGCTCCGATCGTGAAAACTGTCATTGTCGCTGGAGAAACGTTTAAGTAATGGAGTTAATTTAGTTACATAAATCTCAATGTATTTATTTATTTTTGTGTTTTTGGAAAGTTGTCTTCTTTTTTAATATTTTTTTAAATTAATATGTATAATAATATTTATTTTTATCTAATGAAAGTGGGAAACAAGCATGCGGTTCACATTGATGTTAAGTGATGACTGCAGCCTATAGACCCACACAAAGACCAAGGTCAAAATGCAGACGCAAAATGGCGACTAGAGCGAGATGCATCTTTGACATCAAAATTTCCGGATTGAAAACGCTTAAACCAAATTTGTGCTAGTCTCACAGACACTGCACTAGGTCCATAAGCATCGCAAATTTTTTTCGCGGCTTGCGTTGCATTTTTACATTTTTTGTAGTAAAATTTTAAAATGTATCGAATTTCTTCATTAGATTCACTCATCTTGACAGTAAGAAAAACTAATGAAAATCACACCTTTGCCTAATTTGAATTTGGAATTATGTTCTTTAAAATTTTAACTTTCAATGATACCAAAACCAGCCAGATACAAATACTACAGCCAAAGAGATTTTATTACAAGTTCATACATACTATAATGCGAAAAGACTTTTTCTCTAACCTATTATAATATAAAAATAAGTCGGGTTTTCCTTCCTGACGCTATAACTCCAGAACGCACGAACCGATTTTCACGGTTTTACATTCGTTGGAAAGGTCTGGGGTGAGGTTCACAGCAAAGAAAATTCAGGAAAATTTATTTATATTATGACATCCATGCGGGCTAAGCAGCGGGCAACAGCTAGTAGCGTATAAAATAAAATCAAATATTTCAATGTAGATGCGTTGCCTCTATTAAGCATAAGCTGTTATGCCTTTGTGCTGGCAAAATTACTAATTCCGATACCAACAATTTGCAATATCGATGAGCCTATTATTTATAAATATAGTATAGAGTAGGGTTTCGAAAAGGATATTCTCCAATGGATTATTTTTATTTTCCAGTAATTTGTCCTGAGACTTCAACACATTAACATTTCTGAACTCGGCCCTTGCTTGAATGCTCTTTCTAGATCTATTTATTGATGCCCTATTATATAATATACTAGTTTTTACCCGTGACTTTGTCCGCGTGTACTTTTAATTATCAATACAAATTGTAGCCCATATGTTAGACCAATGTATAACCTATATTACGGTAAGTTTCATCCATATCCGTAACGTAGTTTTTTCGGGAAAGAATAACAAACATCCATCCATCCATCCGTCCATCCATCCGTCCGCCCGTCCGCCAGTTCGTCCGTCTGTCCGTCCGTCCGTCCGTCCGTCTGTCCGTCCGTCCGTCCGTCCATCCATCCATCCATCCATCCATCCATCCATACTCACAAACTTTCGTATTTATAATATAAGTGGGTTTACGGTTCAGCACTATAGAGGTTTTCATAGTATGGCCCCGTAATAACTATCACAGAGACGTTACAACACTAACAACTAAGGTGTCTGGGGTGGCAACCCATCTGCATTTTGAGGTCTGGTTTTTGTGTAGATGTGTATAAACTACAGCCATCACTTGACATCATCGACTATGGAACCAAAAGAAGGCTGATTGGTCTGTGCTTGACATCTATCTGAACGCATGCTTGTACAAACCTTTATGACATAAAAAATTGGCAATGATATATGGCGGTGGATACAAATTGCCTAACAGATGCATAATAATATCATATTTTAATCACGCTGCATCGCTATGTCCAGCCACCAGATAAACAGATAAATATCTTTTCAAACGTGTTATGGCACGAACACATCAATATGATTCTAAAAATAAAAACATCCAAGTAATTTGAATAAGCGATGTCCCCACATCAATATTGTATCTTCGCTTAATAAACAAGCAACTGTAGTCTCGTCAGTTTGATAAAAAATCCTTTGATATATTAGCTCGTTACTCGCACCATCTCCTTCCCCCGAGTCGGATTGTTAATCGGACCATTTGTCACGATCATGCTTGCTATTCACTGCAAACGAACGATTCAAATTTTGCGAACAATTTCGCACGGGAACACGGTTCCTCAGGAACGAGTTATAATCGGGTAACGATTCTAATTTAACAGATTGCGAGGAAAAATATGGCTTTGCTGGATTATTGGTATCGGAATGATATTGGTGTGTGTTTCTTTTTTTTTTTTATGTAATGAAAGTGGCAAACAAGCATGCGGTTCACATGTGTTAAGTGATGACTGCAGCCTATAGATAACCACACAAAGACCAGAGGTCAAAATGCAGATGCGTTGCCACTCCGGAGGTCTAAGGTGTTATGCCTCTGTGCCGGGAATTACAGGGCCGTACATTACCACCTGACCGGAACACGATAGCGCTGAACACTATCATTTAGCGGCAAGTATATTAGGTAATGTGGTGGTGCCTACGCCCGCGAGCTTCGTCACCGGAGTTATACCACCAGTAAAAATAGATTGATGATGATGGCCTTTGATTTGATTATAATTTTTCGATGGTATAGAGTAACCACTGAGTGAACATGTTATACGACAATTTCGTTATTATAAACACGTAAGATGAAATTATTCATTTAATATTTCGTAAAATTTGGCTCATACTCATAACTTAACATCCATATGAACTGCATGCTGACTTGCCACCTTCGGTGCATAAAAAAAAACGTTGAAAAGATCTACGGCTTAATAGCCCAATTAAATTACTCTATTGGTATAAATTGTACTATTTCTATGCCCTGAGAACTAGAAGTGTACTTGCTTATGTTGCACAAGTAATAATTATTTACCAGTTATTTATTTATCTATTATAGTATAACTTACTGGTGGTAGAGCTCCAGTGACGGAGCTCGCGGGCGTAGGCACCACCGCATTACCTAATATACTTGCCGCTAAATGGTAGTGTTCAGCACTATCGTGTTCCGGTCAGGTGGTAATGGACGGCCCTGTAATTTCAGGCACAAAGGCGTAACACCTTAGGCCTCGGGACTGGTGACGCATCTGTACTTTGACCTTGGTCTTTGTGTGGGTGTCTATAGGCTTCAGTGATCTCTAACATCAATGTAAGCTGCATGCTTGTTTGCAACTTACATAACAAAAAAAAACAGCTTTATCCATAAAACGAAGTGACGTTGTGCACTTACAACTATTTTAATTAGTGATGGACTTGGACGGACTGAACACTCCTCCATTACGTGATGCTTGGCATATTATGTATTAATCAATCGTAATCGGATGAATTACTTGATTAAACAATGGAGTATTGTCGCATATTTACTGTCATTGTAATTTTCGTGCTTGTTTTATTTTATGTCATGGAAGTGGCAAACACGCATGCAGTTCACATTGATGTTAAGTGATGACTGCAGCCTATAGACACCCACACAAAGACCAAGGTCAAAATGCAGATGCGTTACCACTCCTGAGGTCTGAGTGTTACGCCTCTGTGCCGGAAATTACAGGGCCGTACATTACCACCTGACCGGAACACGATAGTGCTGAAAACTATCATGTAGCGGCAAGTATATCAGATAATGCGGTGGTGTCTACGCCCGCGATTGCCCGCGGATTTGTCCGCGTTGATGGCGTTTAAAAAGTAACCTCTGTTCTTTCTCAAAGTCAACTCTATCTTTGTACCAAATTTCATTAAATCGATTCAGTCGTTTGGACGTGAAAAGGTAACAGATAAACAGACAGAGTTACTTTCGCATTTGTAATATTAGTAGCGATTAACTGTTGTGTTTACTAATATTCGAAAATGTAGCCTCTGGATAATTAGTGGTAGGTAAAGCTGCTGTTTTCCATAGCTTGCAAGTTCAAATTCCGCACTGGTTGTTATGTAGATGTCTATAGGCTGAAATTATTACTTAACATCTATGTGAACATTATGCTTGTTTTCCACCTTCGTAACATAAAAAACCAAGCTCATGACGTCCATTGTCGTGAAATTGTTATCAGAAATAGTCAGATAAGTTACTCTATAATACCAGTGTTTCACAACCATCATAGTACTGCCCCATGGCCATGGGCCATCCCGGTAATTTTCACACTGCCCCTTCGTGACCCATTTACTTCTTGCTCGCCAACCTGGTTCCATTAGTTAAAACTATACAGTTAATATTTTAATAAGGAATCTGAGTTCGCGACAAATGACAAAAAGGTAAACTAGTTTTGAACCCCGCTTCACATGCATCAGGAAAAGGCAAAAAGTTTCGCTAGATAGTAGGTAATGTTAATAAAGATAGTAGGTAATGTTTTTAAAAAACGGATGGAACGATGTTGCGATCCGGTATTTTATTTTGACGTCCCGGTATCGGGTCGTGACCTGGCAAATGGGAAACGCTGCTCTATACAGTTGGATACTGCTCATTTAAAGAGTATTTGAAAATGTAGTTTATAGCAAATAAAACGGAAATAAGAGTAACAGTCAAGTGACTTACGTCGCGTGCAAGATCTCAGTGCAAATAGCTTGTCTTGTAAATACTACGTTATAGCGTTTGAAGTGTTGTACGTCTCAACGATAAAAAGTTTTCCTTGCACTAATGAACTAAGTAAATAAATAATGTAAGAAAGGTTGTCGTTATTATGCTTTCTCTACAATTAAAAATAGGCAAAATTTCCTATTTATACGTTATTAAATAAATAATTACGTATGGGATAGTACTATACCGTGTAATTTTTTTAATCACATGGTTGGTTTACTTCTATTTCTTTTAATGTTTCGCCGTCTGCATTTTTTATGAGGTAAATGTACATTGTATTGTACACTGTATTCATATCATTTATACATTCAGATTAGTAACGGTTAATAACTTTTTTTTAATATGTAATGGAAGTGTCAAACTAGCATGCAGTTCACATTGATGTTAAGTGATGACTGCAGCCTATAGACACTCTCACAATGACCAAGGTCAAAATGCAGATGCGTTACCACTCCTGAGGCCTAAGGTGTTATGCCTCTGTGCCGGAAATTACAGGGCCTTACATTACCACCTGACCGGAACACGATAATGCTGAACACCACCATTTAGCGGCAAGTATATTAGGTAATGCGGTGGTGCCTACGCCCGCGAGCTCTGTCACTGGAGTTCAATGGTATTGGTGAGGAGTCGATGAAAAAAGGAACAGAACGAAGGACAGACATTCATTACAGTTTAAGATCGCGAAGGTTCAGTTGGTCTTAAGCAATTGATTGTGTTGTTTTTTTCAGAACTCCAAAGACACCATTTAGAATCATAGCACAAATCCCTGCTTCGAATTTATTTTTGATAAGACTCTACTGAGTTTTTTTGGCAGGTTTTTCTCAGCAATGTGGGCTTTGGAACTCTGCCAGTGAATGACAAAAAATGTATCATATTCTTTTCGTTTAGTTTTATCTTGCCCGTTTGTAAAAGAGAGAATGGAACACACATGTTGATTTCGAATCTTGAATCGGACATCAAACTCGAGACTTCAGATAAGTAAAAGCGGTCTACTTAGCCGACGCGTATAATACACGAATTCCTTAAATCTACAGTTGAACGAACTGTGAATTTAATACATTTTATATTAGATTACGTTTAACCATATTAAATTATATAGACGCAATAAAATTAAAGCAGTATCCAGCACTTAAAGTTTCATCAGATTTTCACAATATTTCGTCGTGTAAATGGCTACAATTGCACTAAGCAAGGTTTGTAATGCTGTATTAAATTTTCTGGGATCGCATAAGCTGCGTTGCTTAGCTCTAATTTATGATCGCGGCTAATGTTGGATTTCACATTACTGCTGTAGTTTTTACGTTGAAAACGGACCGGACAAATATTATCATTAAATTTTGCTAGATTTTTCTGGTACGGAATTGCAAAAATTGTTTAAATTGCATCCATTTTAAGTACCTCTAATATCATTAAACACACTTTTATAAGACTCATGTTTGCTATAAATAGATAATGATAATTGTAGATATATTTTTTGTAGTTTTTTTTCTTTTAGCGCGCCTGGAAAAAATTATGAGAGTGATTTTTTACGATGCGCGCTCACACCGACAGATAAGAGCAACAGTCTGAAGTTAGTTGCTAAACAGATAAAACAACAGTCTGCAGTTAGTTGCTAAATAGATATAAGCAATATTCTGAAATTATTAACTTTTTTGTCGTTTTGTTTTATTTCTGGTTTATTGAATTTTACGCTTAAAAAGTATATCTTCTTACGTGCGTAAATACATAAGTACACACAATGTATTTTTTTTATATTGATGGTAAGGAATCAAAAAAACGCTTTTAAGCTGCCTGATATCATGGACGAAGTTCTAACAATATACGATTATAATGTAGTACAATATAATATCGAGTAGAACATAGGTAATATCCGCGAAACAAACCAGTAAAAAGATTTTATTTAAACTTCAACCGTAGAAAATGTATTGTCGATCTTCACTACAAAGCCACTTTGTGAAATATGACCCATGTTACTAACAAACATGTGGCTTTTGACAGGTTAAATTGTTCTAAATTGATCCAGGTGCATTTAGTGTGTCCATTTTTAGAATAATTTACATTATTTATTATACCCTAATCGAAGCCCGCATGGCCCTGCGGCTGGTGTAGATCGTAAGCGATCTATTCGGTTAAGCATTACGGGTACGGTTACATGTGTGATGGGTGACCACTAGTGGCAAATTAAAATGCGCGTTTCCGTGCTTTGGAGGGCACGTTAAGCCGTCGGTCCCGGTTGATATCGATAGATAGCAGTCGTTTAACCTTGTCGGATGCCTTATGGGCGCTTTAAAAACATCCGAAAAGGGGTTGGCCACTAACCCGTATCTCCAATCCGCATTGGAGCAGTGTGGTGGAGTAAGCTCCAGCCCTCCCCCCCAAAGGGGGGAGACTCGTGCCCAGCAGTGGGTCGTATAATGGGTAGCCATTATTATTATACCCTAATGGAAAAAAAAACAATATTACAAGAAGTAGTGAAGAGAGAAAGAGAGAGAGAAGAGAATGATAAATGAAGAAGAAGCACGGGAGGTGTGTCAGGACCGGGATCTGGCACTCACTCTCTACCTAAAAGACTTGGGCTGAAGATATATTAATACATACAAGAAGCAATTTGTTGCAAATTCATAAGGTGGGTCCCAATAAAATCTTATAATTGCAATTTCAAAATAAGCACACTGGGATCATGGATGTACGTAGCTTCATAGTCGCAAGGTTAATATTACTTATTACCAGGTAAATGAGGAGAATTTCACATTATCTCAACTAATTGGAAGGTGCCTCTACTGATGAAATATAATTGAAGTCTTTACCGATGCGTTTAACCAAATCGACGCGAATATCAAAGTCAAGGTACTGCGTTACCGCCTTCTAACCTGAACTGGTTCTCTAGCCAAAACCGAATGTTCGGCCGTGGGCATCAGTTTGGTCACCAGTTCAGCCGTGGGCATTAGTGCTGAACACTACCATTTAGCGGCAACTATATTAGGTAATGCGGTGGTGCCTACGTCCGCGAACTCCGTCACTGGAGCTCTAACACTAGTTAACTACTATTTAATGAAACTGAATTGAAGTCCTTGCCGATGCGTTTTAACCATGCAAATCAACACGAACATTGAAAGCCAACGTACTATGTGACCGCCTTCGGGATAAATTGGTGTTAATTTAGTTCCAAGTTTCCGGTACTTCGGTGCACACGTTCAGCAGTTCCTAGCTATAGCTTAATTTACGTGTTACTTAGATGCATTACAAAGCAGATGAGTTTCTAAGAGTTGATGCTTTGCCTCATATATTATGCACGGGCAAGAGCTAATGAATTTTTGGTCTGATCTGCCATGAACATACAACACATACGTATGAGTCTGCTCAATAGAGCAGGGCAATAGCACACAACTACACATACCTCTTAAATGAACTGCCGCAACTAATCAACTAAGAACACCCTGTGGAACTCAAGTGTCGTGGCAGAATCACTCGACACGGTCAAGTTGTCGATATTGCGTGGATGATACACGAATGGCTTCAACGTCAAAATCTATCCCGATCTTGCCTTTATTAGATTTTTGAATTACCTCCTATGAAAGCCACACAAAATGAAAATCATTTTGCTCTCTATGGAAGCACATTTAAAGTCGCAATCACAATAAAAACAAACTTGCAGTTTTTTATCTGGTAATCTGAGACTGCCCTTTGCTTCACTTTAAAGTATGACATTTGTCATAAATTACTTCAACTCGTGAGAGTACCGTCAACGAACTCCAATCAGGTTTGAGTTGTAAAATCGTTCAACGTAGTCAATTTGTCGATGTTGCGTTGATCATATTTTTGTTAAAAAACTATTCCACGATTTTTTATTATCAGTTATTTTGCGTCATATTGAAAGCTTATCCAAGATTTATACAGACCAAATTAATGGAATCGTGCTTGATCTTCATCACAACATTAGTAATGTCTAACAAATGATCGCAACTCATGAGAATACCGTCAATAGGTACGATCGGCCTCGAGTATCGTGTCGGAACCTCTCAAGGCGGTCAACCACATTATCTTGACGATGTAATGTGATTATAATCCTGAAGCATTCAATTGTCCCCCGATTTTCAAATCTCTTTTATAAATTTCCTCATAAGAGAGCTCATTTAAAGACCAATTCTGTATATGTGTTACCGCAACTAATCGGAGTACCGTCAACAGGTCTCCGGTCGGGCTCGAGTGTCGTGGCGGAATCTCTTGACGCGGTCAACTTGTCGGCGGTGTCTGGCGGGGACGCGACGCTGCCGTGCGACACGCGCTTGCCACAGCCAACTGACGCCCTGCTACTGGTTGTGTGGTATAAGGACGACATACCCATTTACAGGTTGGTAATTTGTTTTGAAATATTACGTAGTTACCTATTTTAAGGTAGATAGTATTTTGTGTACATAATTCGCTGTACGAAGATGAGTGTTAACAAAATGTTAATATTTGGGGATAATTATTGACTGTAATTATTGACTGACATAATATCTAAAGCTGATTTAATTGTGACTGTGCATCTGACAGATTTTGTTTACGTTTTTTATGAAGGTTCCAAATAAGCAAGCCATAACATGGGTGCAGAGCAGCCTATAGACCGAAACAGCGGTTACTGTTTCGACCTAGAGCTTGGAGACACTAACCCCCCTTGTCCATAAATGTATTTTAGCTAAGTTGTTGCTAATTACTCGTTTATCTCTCAATT
This sequence comes from Macrosoma leucophasiata, assembly GCA_036365455.1. Lineage (NCBI taxonomy): Eukaryota > Metazoa > Arthropoda > Insecta > Lepidoptera > Hedylidae > Macrosoma > Macrosoma leucophasiata. The sequence goes on along the minus strand of JAWQUS010000014.1, from coordinate 5,512,205 downwards.
ATTGACAATGCGTAAGATAGAAAGATTCACACCAGTGAACATGTGTTTGTAAGCCGTACTTTCTATATGAATGTATCTTCATGCATATAGATGTTTTCCGGCAAGTTTTTCTCAGATCATGTTGGCCTTTGGAACTCTGCCAGTGAATGACAAAGAATGACTCTTTTTCTTTTCTTTTACTCTTTGTTATCAGTTTGTAAAGGGGAAATGAGACATTCTACTGATATACTTTTTACATTAGTTTATTACATTTAGTTTTATCTTAGTGATATTCTTGACTTTACATATATTTGTAAACGCAGGGGTGGCCTTATCAGAACAGATATTGATTCGTCGCCATACCTTCACTTCTTTGTATCACTATAATTTTATAATACCCGCAATAATCAATTAACACTTGCAACGACATTTTTATCTCTATTAATTAGCTTCACTTCACTATAACTTTCTTCACTTTACTTTATAATTTTATCATTGTAATTTACTTCACTGCAATTAACTTTATTACTGTTACTAATTTAAGCGATTCGTCACAAGCGTGGTGCGCGGGCGCCGACGCTACGATAAAATTACCCTCGCTTCAATCGAGTCAACGTTTTTAACGACGCGACGGCCGCCCCACCCAACCATCGACAATGACGCTTCGCTTTGACATTTGAAAGTCAAATTAGGTGTTAATTTATCGGCTGCACCGTCATATTTTTTATCTTGTTTGACATGTATATCAATTGTTATTCACTTTAATTTATTTTGTTTGTTTTTGACGTGTCATAAGAGATGCCTGTCACCCTAAATGAATAAATGAGTTTCTGATTCTGATTCTGATTCACGCCAGGTCCCTAACGGGGTAGGCAGAGAGTGTAGAGTGCCAGATACCTCTCGTGCCTCGTCTACCTTTCTTTCTACTTTCTATAGCGAAGACAGTAAACAATAATTAATCAAGACATCATTTTTTTTTACTACAGCCGGACTCAACATTTCTCTATCAACGACCTTCTCTTTCAGTCTTCATTTATTTAATGTACAGTGCTCAACAATAAATATTGCACATCGAGCCCAGGAAGGAGACTTCGGCTTATTTCTGGTCTGTAGAGCGTTATCTCTTTCGCACCGTACCTATTTGACGTTTGTCGACCATTTTGATCAAGTTTTGACCAATACCGGCCTGTCAGTGCTTACGTAGGCAGTGTGCAACAGAGATAACGCTCTACAAAGTCGAAACGAGCCGATCGTCTCTTTCGGACGGTCGATGTGCAATATTAATTGTTGAGTACTGTAGTTTAAAACGAACATTACCAATAAACAATTAATTGGTCGCTTTTTTCAGCTTAATAAAGTATGAATTAAATGAACCTAATAATTATGCTTTAAAATGTAAGGAAGAAGCGACTACGGATTATGGATAAAGAAATGAATAACTTATAATTCTTTTATTTAAAGAAAAATGGAAAGAAAAATTTGACTTCAGGCGAGACTCGAACTCGCGGCCTACTGGGAATCTAGTCGCGAGTAGCTCAATTGGAAGAGCGGCTGGACTAGATTCCCAGTAGGCCGCGAGTTCGAGTCTCGCCTGAAGTCAAATTTTTCTTTCCATTTTTCTTTAAATAAAAGAATTATAAGTTATTCATTTCTTTATCCATAATCCGTAGTCGCTTCTTCCTTACATTTTAAATGTTCATATTTGTTTCCATTTTTCTTTAAATAAAATATATATCACAAGCATGTGTTAATGCGAAATAATATAAAACAATTATTAAGGGTAAAAGCGACTTCTTTACGATATTCAATAAACTGCAAAGTCTATTGTATCGGTTGCCTAACTGGCATAGTTGGCAATAGATGGCGCTGCTGCTGCCATAAAGCAATGCAATAAATGTGAAGGAATGATTTGACAAATCGGGCAGGACTTCAGTAGCTCAATTGGAAGAGCGGCTGGACTAGATTCCCAGTAGGCCGCGAGTTGGAGTCTCGCCTGAAGTCAAATTTTTCTTTCCATTTTTCTTTAAATAAAATATATTTCACAAGCATGTGTTAGTGCGAAATAATATAAAACAACTTATAATTCTCTTGTGGTTCATCTTTTATTGGATTCTATGCATATTAACTCAGTCCAATAACTAAACTGCCTCGGTAGCCTAGTGATAGCAGGCCACTTCTACTACGCTGAGGTCTTGGGTTCGATACCCGGGTAGGGGGTTATCAGAGATAATGGTATAAAGTCCTTTATCGCTGGTTCTATTGGGATTTTTCCATTTTCTGGAAATTTCCCAGTACCTCGAAATTTGGTAATGTGCCCGGAGATCTCAACAGGCTCGCCACTTGTTACATGGGCCAAAACGTTACCGGCGAATCGTGGATGTTCGCATGTATGCTTGACTGTTGAATGCATGCATTTACCTCGGCCTACCCCTTCGGTGTTTACAGGCGTAAAGCTACGTTTCTTTTTTCAATAACTAAAATTTTAAGAATTTTAAGGAAATCATTTAAAATACCCGTGACCTCTGGACTATTAGCACAGTCACTCCACTAGCAAGCTCCAACATGCAGTTGCTTCTATTCGAAGACTATTTTGCTATTTCCGAAATAATAAAAATAATATTTCGGATTCGTTAGCGTGATCGTAAAAGCGTCTGTAGGGATAAAGAAAAACGATGGGCTCAGCTGTTTGTCAACGCAAACTGCCGTGTTAGCTTCAATATAAATATCAATCCTATTTGTGTTATAGTTCGCGTCCCTATTTTTATCTACGCCCCAATATCGATTCCGGGATTCATGTTTTAACTCATTTCATGTATGGTATACGTTATTCCTAGTATATTCTTAGGTTATTGCGAGCTATACTCATTGAAATAAAACTAATTTTCAGATTTCTCACTCGTTTATTAAACTAAAATGATTATTTAAAGTCAACCTGACGTTTCGGTCGCTTTTCAGCTTCCGTGGTCTCGGATAGACTGAGTTGGCATTCGTCTGACAGCAATTTGAAAGTTTATCATGTGCAGCTACCTCCATCTACTTCGCAAACGTCTTGCTTAACGTTCAGGATAAACAAAAGTTACTAGGCCTGTGTGGCACCACGACTTTTGTTAAAAAAAAAATATTGTAACATTACACAGCCTTTTCTAACTTATAGAAATCTGTTAAAGTTAGAGCAGGATGTGAAATGTTACAATAACTTTAACTTTAACGAAAGTCGTGGTGCAACCTCAATCAAAATAGATAGAGGTAGCTAAACATAATAATTTTTAAAACAGCTGTCAGATAAAATGTCACCTTAGTGTGGCCGGGACTTATTCCTTATTCCTGTTATATAATAATGGCAACTCATTATACGTTCCACTGCTGGGCACGAGTCTCTGCCCTTTTTGGGGGGAGGCCTAGAGCTTACTCCACCACGCTGCTCCAATGCGGGTTGGTGGAGATACGGGTTAGTGGTCAACCCGTTGTCGGATGTTTTTCAAACCGCCCATAAGGCCTCCGACTAGGTTTATCAACTGCTATTTATGGATAACAACCGGGACCGACGGCTTAACGTCCCTCCGAAGCACAGAAACGCGCATTTTAAATTGCCACTAGCGGTCACCCAGCACACAACCGACCGCGCCCGTATCGCTTAACCGAGTACATCGCTTACGATCTATATCAGCCGCGGGGCCATGCGCCATTCCTGTTATAATATGTGGTTAAAAAAGTGTCCTGCAAGCATAAAAAAATATATTTTTTCGTATTATAAATAGCAAACAAATAGTATGTAATGCAGTTACATGGATAGTAAGTGACTGATAGAGCCTATAGACATTATTACGAAAATCAGACGTCAAAATGCAGATGCGATGGCACCTCGGAGAACTGAGTTGTTATATCGTTGCCATAGAAATCACTATGTATTACCGTCCAATCGTAGTCGATAGCGCTGAACCTAATTGGATATTGGTCTTTGCATCATTCTAAATTCATAACCATGTTTTCGTTTTTACAGTCAGAAAACATTAACAAATAATTATCAAAATAATATTCAGTAGGTAAGTTTCTTAAGACTCTCTCGGGAGAAATTTAGGTTCAAAATAAAATTATTCTCTATTTCAATTTAAGTCCGAGCGTATAATACGAAATATTGTTTATAACTAAGTAAAGCTCATAAAAGTACTTAACCAGAAACATAACACTAAATCTTCAGATGTGAAGTAGTAGTGAATTTTACACCGTTCGCAGAATTTAATGTACTGCGAAGTTTCTGAGTGCTCCAATGTAAGCTGTTTCTACAGATATAATTCGAGAACACAGTTTCTGTTTACTCTAGTAAATAGTACTTGAGACATGTTAATATGATTCATGGATGGTATGAAACAAATTTATTGATTTGTGAAGATTAATGCGTGGGAACTATTGGAAGTTCAAGTTACTCTGTAAATCACATCTGGGCTTGCGTCTTGTTTGAGTCTACGTTCGACGTACCTCACTGATGAATGAGTTTTGTTAGTGTTTGAAATCTTAACTGCCTCGTAAGTCTAGGCAGGCCACTACTGCTACGCTGAGGTCCTTGGTTCGTTTCCCGAGTAGGGGGTTATCTGAGATAATGGTGTAAAGTCTTTTATCTCGGGTTCTATTGGGATATTTTCCATTTTCTGGAAATTCCCCAGTACCTCGAAGTTTAGTAATGTGCCCGGAGATGTCAACAGGCACGCCACCTGTTACATGAGCCAAAAACGTAACCGGCGAATCATGGGTGTTTTGCATGTATGCTTCAATGCATGCATTAACCTCTGCCTACCCCTTCGGGGATTCCAGGCGTGAAGTTACTTTTTTTTAAAATCTTAGTTTTCTAGTCGCGGTCTTGTACGAGTAGTCTACGCTTTCGGGCTAATAATAAATATATTCTATGTGGTTATACACACCTACCTGTATAAAATATTTCAACATATTTTTTTTTTATGTAAGGACGGTGGCAAATTAGCATGCAGTTCACATTATTGTTAAGTAATGACTGCAGCCTCTATAGGCTGTCTTTTTCCTTCTAGATTTGTAGATGTCTATACATCTACACCAGATGTAGAAACACCACCAAAACCAGAGGTCAAAATACAGGTGCGCTGGCACTCTTGAGACCTCCCTCTGTGACAGTTATTACGGACCATACCAAACACGATAGTGCTGAACACTACCATTTGCTGACAGATAAATTAGGCAATGCGCTGGTGCCTATGCCCTCGCGCTTCCGCACTGGAACTCTACTACTAGTAGATATGTCATTAAAAAAGCAAGCGTCATGTTTGCTATAAGTAGGTAACTTCCATTTTCATATTTTTTTTGCGTACCTAATGAAGGAAAATTTAATTGAGATATGAAAAAAATAGATTTGCGCTTACGCTCCCAGCCCTACACTAGGTATAAAACTGTGTCGTGGCTGCCGGGTGTATGTGTACATACAATACATACTTACACAAATACCCGAAAATAGACCCGAAACAAATATCTTAGGAAAAAAATAAACTAGTTAACGAAGGGGGTGCAATAATATTGAATATATCATGACTTATGATGAAAAACAGCCTGATAGCAATCACTTTGAAATTATTTTGATAAACAAAAATGTGTAAAAATTCGAAGTAAATGGAATCTCGAAGAAAAACGTAGAAGCTTTGCTTGTATAAATATGTGATATAAAACTAGTCGATGCATGGTTCTATAGATTATTATTATTCTTGAAATATAATTTCTAGAAACCATTTTCAACCTTATTCCTATAACAAAATGGTTTCAAATGTAAGCATTTCTCAGATTCTACTCCCCATTCCCAGTTTTAAAAGTCAACAGTCGAGATGTCGAATTCACAGCTTTTTACGCATATGTAAGCCTCTTAGGACTCCATTTCACACGGGATAAACCCTTTATTCACTAGTGAATAAGGAAAGGAAATCAAATAAAGAGGGCAAAATGTTTGTAATGGTGTATTGGTAAATTGGGTTGAACTTTATGAGAAAAAAGTCTTTGTCGAATCAAATTTGTTTAGGCTATACCGAAAAGAGAAACTGTTCGAAATACATTTATTAATAGCTTAAAAGGTTTTGATTTTGACACCTTTACTTGAGTATGTTTTTGGTTTTCCTAAACATAATTTTACGCCTATATTGGTAAGTAAGTAAGTAACTCTTTATTGTACACCAAAAAAAAAACAAAAATAACAGACACATAAGGACACAGTACAATTGTGAGTAAGGTAGAGTGACAACTTATTAGTAGGTCTCATCATCAATTTGGTACTAAATTGAACTATTTTCATTTAAAAATTATGCTTTTTGTCTAGTAAAATTTGTTAACTACAACGTTAAGGATACTTTCTTTTCAAGGGATTTTTTTATGTCCTGAAAGTGGCAAACCAGCATGCAGTTCACATTGATGTTAAGCGATAACTGCAGCCTATAGACACCCACATAAAAACCAGAGTCAAAATGCATTACCATTTCTGAGGCCTAAGGTGTTATGCCTCTGTGTCGGAAATCACAAGGCCGTACATTACCACCTGACCGGACCACGATAGTGCTGAACACTACCATTTAGCGGCAAGTGTATTTGGTAATGCGGTGGTGCCTACGCCAGCAAGCTCCTTCACTGGAGCTCTATTACCAGTAAAAATGGAAATGATGTGCGTAAGGCATATTTTGAATTGGAATCTTGAAATCAGTAACAAATTACTTAATTTACTTATTATCTTACTTTAACAATGAAACCCAATGTTTTATGTTCAAAAAATGCTTAACCAAACTCATTAGTGAAACGAACTAAAAGAATTTAGAAAAACTTCAAACATTACGAAAGATAAAAAATTAATTTCACCACAAGTCATCAGATAAAGCTAAAACAAAAAAAAAACACAAATCCTCAAAATGAAAAGAGAACCTAGCATTTAATTTCTTACTCCTGAAAAAAAAATCGTAACAAACGGTAATGAATTCTCGCCACTGTTTTTAGAGATCAAATTTAACTGAACGCAGTCTCGCAAGGTTCCACGGCAAGCTCAGAGATTACATCACTAAGTAGGCCAATCGTCAAATTTGTAGACGCCCTTAAAACCGTCTTTATTAAAACCTTAACGTCTACGAAGTATTCGGTGGAAAAAATGAATATCGCTGTACACGTTCGCTTTGCTCCTTTTGCACCGTAATAAGCGTGATCGCGTGTGGCGCCAACAACCTACAAAGTTTGCCCTTACTACGTGTCTTTTGAAAGTAAAAAATGCAGTCACTCGAATCTCTTGTGAGATAACTTTTGGAGTTAGTATAGTTGCTTCTTCGTGAAGTTTGTCGTGGATAGGACTACTTGGCTACTCCAAGTCTTGCTTTTATAACACGCTAAGAAGTTGGACACGGCTTTCGTATGGACCTGTAATATTACATTTGAAACTATATTAATGAACATGACGATTTGGCATTTATAGTCGCATAGCGTTTAAAATATTTTTAAGCTATTGAATAGCTTCTATCGAGGGCCTTGAGCGTGGGGACCGAATTCAGAAATTCCGTAACGAAACAACCTCACGCTCCCCACTCCGACGGGCACGGAGGTGTGGCTTGAAGGCCGTGCATTGTCTAACGTCGTTTCTTTTCGGCAGTCTTCGACACGGTGTTTGTGTGCGTGCAACTAGACGTATTGTACGACTCTACGAAGCTCGCACGAATCAAGACGAGCTGCTCCGAAATCGGACGAATACATAAGCACTTGTTTATATGTATTGTAAAATAGTAAAAATATTTCAAACAATATTAACTTTTTTATGTAATAAAAGAAAAAAAAAATGTTTTCTTACCGGTCACCACGCTCAAAAAGTGTAACTTGAATTAATATCAAAGAAAAAAAGAAATACTGCATAAATAAAATAAATAAATAATTATAATTGCATAAGTTGATACAAAATGCTATGCAATAGCTTTACCGCGGCAGTCCCCGAGAGCCACACGTCGATTTTTTTTTTTTACTTTTAATTATACTTTCTGCTTATATTGCTGAACACTACCATTTAGCGGCAAGTATGTTAGGTAATGCGGTGGTGCCTACGCCCGCGAGCTCCGTCACTGGAGCTCTACCACCAGTGAAAAATGATAGTAAGTAAGTAATGCTTACAGTAAAACCTGATATCAAAATGCAGATTCCTTCCAGTGACAGGAGAGGCATGAAGCCTAAATTGTTTTATTTTTGTGATAAGAATTACGGAGCGATATATTACTATTCAACTGAAACATGATAGTAAAAATAACATTAGGCGACAGATAGATTGGGTAATGCGGTGGTACTCACACCCTCGAGCTTCGACCCTGGAACTCGAAGGAAAATAATGTGTAAAAGGTAACTTGTTCGTTTTATATATTATATTCGCGTTTGTATAGAAAAAAATACAATAAAAGTAGATAGGGTGGTTTGCCAGAGAATACGTAATTATACTACGTATAATAGAATGGACACTTCGACAGCCCGCCCGATTTCCACGCCTCACCCAACCTCCTTCCCTCTTATGGGCGACGTTTGGTCTTCTCTACGACATGCACACAGATGCACGTGTGACCAAATTAATCGTTTGTATGGAATTTTGGCGGAGTGCCCGCAGTGTGCTTTGAGTTAAAGTAAATTTAATACCTTTTTTTGGTACAGTTGTTTGTGTCGGAAATTACAATTCTGCACCAGGGGCCGTCCAACTATCGAAATTGCTGTCATATTGTCATTGTTGTCAGTTTTTCATATCAATTTGTTGACATGAAAAATGACAAGCTCCTTTAAAAGCTGATCTGACTGATGTTATTGCTTTCGTAGGGGATAAACAATCATCATCTCAGCCAAAAGACGTCCACTGCTGAACAAAGGCCTCCCCCAAAGAATGCCACAACGAACGGTCCTGGGTCGCCCTCATTCAGCGATTGCCCGCGACCTTCACCAGGTCGTCGGTCTACCTCGTGGGGGGCCTGCCTGCGCTTCGTCTTCCGGTACGCAGTCGCCACTCCAGAACTCTTCTGCCCCAATGGCAGTCAGTTCTTAGAGCTTTGTGCCCTGCCCCCTACATCTTGAGGTTCGCTATTTGGTGGGCTATGTCGGTTACTTTGGTTCTCATGCGGGTTTCCTCATTTTTCGATTCGATCTCGCAGAGAAACTCTGAGCATAGCCCTCTCCATTGCTCTCTGAGTGACCTTGAGCCTGGTTATGAGGCCCATAATGAGCGACCACGTTTCAGATAAACAATCGATAATTGTAAATTATTGTTATTGCTCATAAAGAAAAAAAATGATATGAAAAGTTGACAGCAACGACAATGACGGCAGCAATTTTAACGCACTCCTGATTGTTCAGATAGTTTTGCAATGCCTATTCCGTCATGTTTACTCATCCCTCATTCTTAGCATAACAGAAAATACAAATGGAATTTTAGTATCAATGATAAATTTATTCAACATCAAAAGTAAACCTCTGACAATCCAGATCATTCCTTTCATCTAGAAATCCGCGTATCGTCTACCTCCAAGGTTATTCACTCTCGGATTTAACGTAATACGAGATAGTACCCGCCGAGATTCGTGCTTATATTATTATAGCAATCCGACAACATACTATTATACCTGCATGTTTTAGATATACTGGTTATTGAACTTTACAAAGATCAATGTAAAGTTCAATAACCAGTAATATTAACGTAACTTCACGCCTGTAATCCCCGAAGGGTTAAGCAGAGGTTAATGCATGTGTTCAAGCATACATGCAAACACCCACGATTCGCCGGTTACGTTTTGGCCCATGTAACAGGTGGCAAGCCTATTGCCATCTTCGGGCACAAAACCAAACTCCGAGTTACTGGGAAACTTCCAGAAAATGGAAAAATCCCAATAGAACCAGAGATAAAGGATTTTAAACTGTTGTCTCTGATAGTCCCCGACCCGGGAATCGAACCCAGAACCTCCAGCGTAGTATCCAATAACCTGCAAGTTTAAAAAATACCTAACCTACGCTTGAATTTACCACCGGCAATACGAGACGAATCCGTACAAAACAAAGTCATAATTCCCTAAACAATGGAGGCTGTTTTAATCTGATAGCTTCCCCGAAACTAATTTGACATCCGCAGAGAGCGGTCATGCATAACAAATGCGTGACTGAGCGATTCATGAAATATGTACGCATTGTCAGATTGCGATTTAAACACGAATCTTAGCTCGTATTGTCGCCATATTACCATGTGCTAAATTTGAGTGTGAATTAACTATGAGGTAGACGTTACGTTGATTGGTGGATGAAAGGAATGTTCTGGAATATTTGATTATGAGAGATTAATGGAGTAAATCTTATGTTGAATGCGACTGCTGCGTGCGACTATATACCTAGAAAAATCCCTAAAGGTTCCCGGAGGAAGGTAACCAGAAGGCCTCGCCATGTACTTGGCGACCCCGATGACGATTTTGACGTCAGCAACCCCCTCTGTCAGAAGAGGCTTCCCGCACACTGAACACACAGTCACACACCACACAGATACACCGTCCGCGCCGGCGCCGACGAGGTCTCATATTTCTCATAGCTAGCGCACGTTCTGCCGTGCGCCAGCTAAGTCCGTCATTAAAAACAACCCCCCCTGGAACATACCCTAAGCCGAGGCCCGTACCTCGTTCGGAGGTGCCCTTAGGCTCGTCGCCACCATCTCCCCACGCAGTGGGCACTACAGTGCGGCCGCATGGCACTCGCGCTGAAGTGCCGACTACGTTAATCCAGGCCGAGCTCCCATAGGAACTATGCGCCTTTCATGTCCGGTTACAGGCATTTTGCCAACAGTAATACTGTCCATTCGAAAAAAAATCCTGTCGCTGTACCGCGCTCTGGGTTGCACTCTCCACTCAATCAGAACGTGACACTTTTTCCTGCTTGCAGATGGCGTTCATGGATTTATAATACGTTATCATGTCTAAATAACGTAGTAAGTTTTATGGTGTATGTGTATGGTATATGGATCAGGCTTAGATTTTTCTACACATAATCATGCGTATATTCTCTCGACAAAGCAGTTGTTTGAGAAGATATTTTTTATTTATAAATATATATAAGATCGCTGATGATATTATGATAAATTAATCATGATAATTTACTTTGTAACTATTTGGCATCTCCAAAAATCGTATTAATTGGCTGTAAATGTAAAAGAAGACTTAGGGCCGATTTTACCGTCGTAATAACGCGGATTACACCGACACCACCGACGACAATTGTTCGTAATAGGGTTGAAATTGGATGCAAGTTTTATTAAACACAGTTTTTAGTTGTCAAACATAATGGTTTAAAATAAAATTGTGAAAAAGGCATACTCAACAAAACCATAAGTTTTAGTTCGAAATTTTTTCTTTTCCAACGCCACCTTATTCGATCTTTAAATATAATATATATCCCATACAAGTAGTATTTATATATTAAGGTTGGGAAAAAAGATTCCTCGCATTTTTAAGATAATTCAAAACATTTTTTAATATAGTTTATTTAAATTTAACTAAAGTATGTATGTACCATTTTGTTCGATAACCTTTTGCCATCTTGTAGGTAGGGACATGATCCCATTGCTATAAACATTTTGGGACTTCTCATCAAAATACCGCGACAAGTGGATTTGGCAGTCCTCTCGTGACGATAACCTACCTAACATTGCATAAAGAATTCTGAAGAGACCGAAACAGATGGAAATCTAAAGGTGCAAGGTCAGGACTATACGGCAGATGCATTAACACCTCCCAGCCAAACTCTCTTAATTTTTGCTGAGTGGCTATAGATGTGTGAGGTCTAGCGTTATCATGATGAAACACCACATCCCTTCTGTTGATCAATTCCGGCCGCTTTCTCTCAATTTCTTGCTTTAATCTCATCAGTTGTTCGCAGTAGAGTTCAGAATCGACAGTCCTGCCTGGTGGTAATAGCTCATAATGAATAATGCCCTTCCAATCCCACCACACACACAACATCACCTTAATGCGAGTTGACCCGGGTTTCGCCACAGTCTGTGAAGCCTGACCGGCCTTTGACCACGACTTTTTCGCACGTTCTTGTCGTACGTGATCCACTTTTCATCACCAGTTATCAGCTTCTTCAAAAATGATTCGGTTTCATTACGTCGTAATAAAGACTCACAAATGAGTACACGGTTCATTAGGTTTCTTTCAGAGAGCTCGTGAGGTACCCAAATATCGAGCTTTTTTTTGTACCCAGCTTTTTTCAAATGCGCCTAAACTGTTTTGTGATCAATTCTCAGTTCTTCAGCTACGTCGTAACTACTGATATGTCGATCTTGCTCCACTTTTTCAAAAATGGCATCCATTTTATCCGTAATAGGGCGACCAGAGCGAGGTGCATCTTGGACATCAAAATTTCCGGATTGAAAACGCTTAAACCAAATTTGTGCTACTCTCACAAACACTGCACTAAGTCCATAAACATCGCAAATTTTTTTCGATTTACCTTTTTTGTAGTAAAATTTTAAAATGTATCGAATTTCTTCATTACATTCACTCATCTTGACAGTACGAAAAACAAATGAAAGTCACACATTTGCCTTATTTGAATTTGGAATTATGTTCTTTAAAATTTTAACTTTCAATGATACCAAAAGCAGCCAGATACTACAGCCAAAGAGTATATGTAACACTACTATTATAATACCATTGTATTGCGGCGTCCGTACAAACCCACACATACGTCTGAGCAGTAAAATTTATTTCGCAACAGCAAAGTACATTTGCGAAGAAAAGCCCATACCTCGCATGTGACTGGCATTTCCTATGGTATGCATGTGCATATCTCTGAGCGTCCAGTCGCGTCGGATGCACTCGACTGTACACGCAATGTGAGACAGCAATTCGTTACGAATGTTGCATCAGCATACTCAAAATTCTTGGTTTATTTTATATCTCTGTATTATTAATGTTGGCTCGTAGCTACAGGGTGATGTTTTAATTTGTATCTTTAACGTTAATATTACGTTACGTTGGAATTTTTTCCTGGGTATCATATCTGGACTAAAACACTCACTGAGTGTTTTTTCTTGTTTCGAATGTTTCCCAGTTTCACGTTTAAGTGGTCATCTGTTTGCAGCTAATATAAGAAACTATTTCTACTTGAACGATGTATATAAAATAGGTTTATTTAAAAGGTGAAATAAAAACTCAAAAAAACAATTTTGAAGAGGGGGTAAGTAGTAAAAAAATCTGTTAATATGATATGATGATGTTTTTTTTTCTTTCGTACCCACTTTGAGGGATGTCATTTTTTTTATGTTATGGAAGTGGTAAACAAGCATGCAGTTCACATTGATGTTAAGTGATGACTGCAGCCTAGGGGCCGTTCAAGTATTACGTAAGCATATTTATTATAATTCTTTACCCCCCCATCCCCCTTGTCAGCAAAAGTAAGCAAAGCTCTTAACCCCTCCCCCCATGATTACGTAAACATTTTTGAATTAATAAATTGTTTTTTTTTAATATTATAATTATAATGTTATAATCATAATTCTAAAAATAAGAAAATAGGTTTAGGATAGAGATTAGATTTTACTGATGTAATTAGTAAATAACTACCGATGACGTAATCATCATCTAGACTCCCCTACCCCCCATGTCATCCAAAATAAGCAGAGCAAAGACCCCCCCACCCCTCCATAGTACTTACGTAATACTTGAACGGCCCCCTAGAGACAACCACACAAAGACTAAGGTCAAAATGCAGATGCGTTACCACTCCTGAGGCCTAAGGTCTTATGCATCTGTGCCGGAAATTACAGGCCCGTACATTACCACCTGACCGGAACATGATAGTGTTGAACACTACCATTTAAGGGCAAGTATGGTAATGCGGTAGTGCCTACGCCCGCGAGCTCCGTTACTGGAGCTCTACCACCAGTAAAGTTGCGTAGGTCTTTAAAAATATTGGTGTGAACAAAACACGTAAGTACAGCAATGGAATTATTTTAGAAACAATATTTGTTGCTTCCAAAATACATGTATCACGACGGTACGAAGTTTCGTAGAAATCAATAAACCCTAAATTGAAAACTCGGGGGCATGTGTCAATTCCTCATCACTCATTGGCTCCCTTCGGGCGTGTGAGGTTTTGCAGCATCAATAACAAAGAGACAGGTTTCGAAGGTTCGCATTAAAGTTAAACATAATAAGTCATCGTATTTTGTGATGAGATAAAATCTGTGGAATGACTGTTATGTGATTTTTTTGGATCCCATAGCCTATAAAAAACCTTTATAGTTTTACCATATCCGTCCTTTTGTCCGCATCCGCAGTTTGGCTCAGAGGCTATTTATACTAAATCACTGTAATACGGTTGATACAGTACTAATTCATATAAAAAAAAAAAAAAAATTGGATTCCTGATTGGACTGGTTTGACCGCAATTGTTCGCTTTTTAATAATGTCCTTGATAAGATATTACAGTCATCATCATAATTTCAGCACTTCCACTGCTGAACAAAGGCATTCCCCAAAGAATGCCACAACAAACGGTCCTGGGCCGCCTTGGCCCAGCGATTTCCCGCGACCTTCACCAGATCGTCGGTCCACCTCGATATTACAGTGCTCATCAAGAAATAATGCACGTCGAGCCTATGAAAGTGACAATCGGCTAGTTTCGACTTTATAGAGCGTTATCTCTGCTACACACTGCCTACGTAAGCATCCGTAGGCCGGTAGTGGTCAAAACTTGATCAAAACTGCCTCGGTAGCCTAGTGGTAGCAGGCCACTAGTCATCACTTAACATCAATGTGAACTGCATGCTTGCTTGCTACTTTCATTACATAAAAAAACCGTTATCTCTGATTTACCGTTATTCCCTGACCCGGGAATCGAATCCAGAACTCCAGCGTAATAGAAGTGGCCTGGTGACTTCTGAGGCAGTAGTCGAGAGGTAGAAATGAAGGTGGATCGATGAATAAAGACCATCTCTTTATGAATCAACACAAAGAAAGTATGGGTATTTGATTTAAAAGTTCTCAATTTCGTATAAATAATCAAATGAAAATGATTGGAAAACGAGCGAAGGTTGGTCTTCCAAATATTTTAAAATTTACCTCCATTAATACCATCGTATAATCACCTGTATGGTGAGAGGAATGTTGAAATACATTTGCTCATACACTACGGGATTAAACTTATTTATCCCTTATTTACTGAAAGTAGGTCATGTTTGAAAGATAATTTTACCAAATGCACCACCGCATTACCTAATACACTTGCCGCTAAATGGTAGTGCTCAGCACTATCGTCTTCCGGTCAGGTGTTAATGTACGACCCTGTAATATCTGGCACAGAAGCTGTTATGCCTCTGTGCCGGAAGGCCTCAGGAGTGGTAACGCATCTGCATTTTGACCTTTGTCTAAGTGTGTGTGTCTATAGGCTGCAGTCATCACTTACCATCAATGTGAACTGCATGATTGTTTGCAACTTTATTACATAAAAAAAGATAGATATTTGTTTCGGGTCTGGGTGTTTATGTGTGTTGTGTGTGAACAACGGTACCTATGACACAGGCTTACCTAGTGTGTGGCTGTGAGTGTGAGCGTATGTTTTTTTTCTTTATTAATTAATTTTTAGAAAAAAATCTTTTCCCATTATACGGCCTCGAAAGGAACGTTTGATATTCACTGAATATTTATCGTTAATGTTACAAGACGTACGCGTTGTCGTGTGACTAAAGTGAAAATATATATTATTACATCTATAACGCCCTACCAAAACATACTCGTATTTTTGATATCGAATAGACGAATCAATTACATTTGATCTTTCCTCAATAAATAACGACATTGAACCAAAGACATTCCTTTTGGCGCGCTCCCACGTAGCTATGACGGATTATGACGAATTTATTATACTTAGTGTTTGCTATCGATGTTGATTGATGGTCCTGGATAAATACTAAAAGGTTCAAATATCAATATATTAAAGATTGATCTTTGGACTGAGAGAACTAAGAGAAAATGTATATTTTTTCCTTTTTAACGAAAAGCTGAAGCGCGCATGGCCCAGCGGCTAGTGTAGATCGGAAGCGATCTACACCAGCCGTCGATCTAAGCGATACGAGCGCGGTCGGGTGTGTGATGGGTGACCGCTAGTGGCAAATTAAAATGCGCGTTTTCATGCTTCGGAGGGCACGGTAAGCCCAGTCCCGGTTGCTATCGATAGATAACAGTTGTCAAACCTTGTCGGAGGCCTTATGGGCGGTTTGAAAACATCCTACAGCAAGTTGGCTACTAACCCTTATCTCCACCAACCCACATTGGAGCAGCGTGGCGGAGTAAGCTCCAGGCCTCCTTCCAAGAAGGGGAGAAACTCATGCCCAGCATTGGGACGTATCAAGGGTTGCCATTATTATTATTATTATTAACGAAAAGCTTCGGTTATGTAGAGATTTACTACACATTATTAATATACAACGTATACTGGGATATTTTGGCCACATTGCTCGCAGGGATGATTAATGTCTTGGAACGCCTGATAGTTACTGGCAAAGTGGAGGGAACGAGACTCTCGACTAGATTATGCTACTTCTGTATGGAATCCATGCTATGATAAATACAGCGAACAGTTAGAGACCGTTCAACGTAAGTTTTTACGATCCCTGAATTATCGCTGTTTTGCTTCTAAGTCCCCTTATGAAACACTTTTATCAAAATTTTCTTTATCAACACTCAAAATGAGAAGATTTCTTTTAGATCAAATGTTACTATACAACATATGTCACTACAAATTTGACTGCAATAGACTTAATAATCAAGTTTATATTAGTATTCCATGTCGTTCTACGACACGAAATACCCGTAAGAACAACCTATTTGCACCCCCTAATTGTAAAACTAATGCAGGTGAGCGAGCACCTATAAATAGACTCATGAAACAATATAACAAATATTTCACTAAGGTAGAATTTTTTGAAACGTCACCTAACGCATTTAAGCGAAATGTTCTAAATGTAATGCAGAACATTAATAATAACATAATGTAAGATTAATATTGTTTACTTTGTGTTAACATCTGTGGTGTATTCTTTTTGTTATTTTTTTTTTTGTTCAAAAAAATGATTTTGTATTTTCACACCGCTACCCTAAAATGTCCTAATAGTTAATTTGTGGACAACGGGGTTGATTACGCTCCTTGTAAAATTATGTACCGAGTAATTGTCCTTGTTACCTTATGAGTGTAATTGTTTGTTGTCCTAAATAAATAAAAAAAAAAAAAAAAAAAAAAAAAAAACGAGACCCAGAGGCCGCAGTCCCAAAAGGTGGTACACTTAAGTATCGCAGGAACTGGAGATACCATTTGGTGCTGCAATACACCAAGCGACGGCAACCGATGGAGATAGCTGGTTGACAAAGTCAGAAGGAGCCACGATCCTCAGCAGTGAGGGATACGACAAGAGTGAGAGAGGTTAATATACTTTAGAACAAGACTTTAATTAATGATAGCTTTGAACACATTTTCATAGGCAATCATATAGCAACACTAGAGGGGAGTAGCCATATGCAGGCTTTCCCCTCTGTCAAAGTACAAGCCCAAATGAGCCTATACCTGTCGCCTAGATGTTTAAATGTGTGCGTGAAATTGTCTCTGTATTTTGTTAAAGTCAGGTGTGAGTTTCGTAGTAATAGACGATTTTTGTAGTGTGCGTGTGTGTCGCATGCATTTCCCCCCGCAAAAAATGTTTGCATCGGTAATAAACGCTATGGCTACTCCCCTCCAGTCCGCCGCGGCCGGTGGCCCGTTTTGCTCTATGTAGGCATTACATGCAAGACGTTTGTGTATGAAAATAAAAATAATGTTCATTCGATAAACTGATGAGTGAAGGTGGACCTAGGTTCGGCTCCCTTACCATAATCACAGTGTAGTAACTTTAATAAGAATATTCTGCAAAACTAGAATTCTAACGATAAACAATGTTTCGCAACTGTATAAATGTACCAGATGATTCGAGAAATTGAATTCCATTGCTTACAATTTTTCTAGTCATCTTAAATTTAAAAAGTTACAGTAACTTCAGTGTGAGGCCACCTTAATGCTCCTTAGTTATGAAATATTTATGAGTCGAAACGTTTTCATTTCAAAACATAGCCGCTTTCACACGAATTTCAAGGTAACGTTTTGAAGGAGATAAATGGTTTAAGATAATTATATTTTCAGACGGCGAAACGTCGTGCGAGTTTGTTCAGTACTGAATAATATTGTTGGTTGATTGTTTTGTATTACTGAGTTTATTATTTATTATATTGGATTTTTTTTGTATAATTTATCAATGAAATATACAGGGCGGATAGTCTGTTGACTTAGAGATGTGCTTTGCTTTATCTATTAAGATTCATCATTGACAAACTCAACCAAAAGACGTCTGTTGCTTGAAAGTGTTCCCAAACAATGTTTACAATAGGGTTGTCAGATATTTTAGGGAGAATATACTACAATCGCCGTGCTTGACATGCGTGTAAAGTAATAACATGGGATGGGCAGCAGCGTCTTTTTTACTGGTGGTAGAGCTCCTGTGACGGAGCTCGAGGGCGTAGGCACCACCGCATTACCTAATATAATAATAATATAATAATTATAATAATATTAAGGGGGCAGAGCAGCTTGTGGCGAGCTGTTGGTGAGTAGCGACACCACCCCCTACCATCATCTCGAGTTCTTCCGAGAGAACTGGGCTCCGCCTCGTCCGCCACACAGAGGTACGGCCGGACAGAGCATCAGGTCTCTCACCTCTAGCTTGCCTTTATTGGCCGGTCAGAGTAGGGCGCTAGAGGTATGGCATTTGCAGAAATTTAGACAATAGGCTATTGTCTAAATTTCTGCAAGAGCCATACACTCAGAGGTGGAAGTGTCTAAAGGCATAATAGCGGGGAAGCCCGCTCCGAGCTCGAGATTACTCGCTCGTGATGGTGAAACCGGGGCCACACCTCTCGACACCCCCAGCCTCTCTCAACAGTGTTGCCCTCCGTCGACCATCGGGTTGGCTGTTTGGGGGGCCCACCAAGGAGAGGCGAGTCACCACCTGCCTAAAGTAGGATTCGATAATGTGAGATGTTGAATATAGGCAGGTGCCAGATCTCACTCCATAGGCCCAGCCAGCTAGTCCCCCCAGTTTACCCACATAGCAAAGTTTGTCAAGTCATTTTTCATTACAATAGTCCCATTATATTCTGCGGGGTCTGTCTGTGTCTGTATTAACTATTGACGCAGTCAGAGAGAGGTCCCGCCGAATATAACCCATTACAAAGTAGATCAAAATTCTCGAAAGGGCCTCTACGTGTTGGACCCCCCATGTCCCCGCGCAAGCCTGACAAAGGTCCGGGGTTCAAATTGGACCCCGTGCTGACGAGAGACATAATAATAAAAAAGCTTTATTTAATTCCACACAAAATTAATTATCAATAACATCCATACATTAGTCATTACAAATTATTGTAATTTAATAATTTGTAATGTATCTATGTCAAATATTTGAGAAAAAAATAAATTAATAAAAGTACTTTTTTTTTTGACATTCACATAGCATATATTTTAAATTTTTTGTCAATCCTACAAGTACAGTTATTTTGCATGGACCCCTCTACGGGTAAAAGCCTCCTCCAAGGACTTTATTATGTTAGGTTTAAAATTATTATCTATGATTCAATATATGATGTTATGTAAAGTGGCTAAATTAGATGTATATCAATACTAGATTTATAAAAAACATTTTTTTTTTAATTATTGCAGTCCTGTTGATTCAAGTACCTACTTATATTCAATATTTATTTATTATTTTTCCAATGACTCACTGCGAGTAAAAACATTCTCTAATGACTTCCATTTGCCTCTGTCGAGAGCTGTTGTTAGCCAGTTTTGACCTGCTATTGCTTTAATTTCATCTGACCATCTGGCACAGGGTCGGTCTTGTGCTCTAGATCCTAGTGGTCCGGGCCACTGCACTGATTTGATTGTCCACCTGTTATCATTGTACCGCGCCACATGACCTGCCCATGTCCATTTTCTTCGCAATGCGAAGGTTAGTGCATCAGTCACTTTGGTTTTCTTGCGAATATTTGTGTTCTTTACTCTGTCTTTTAGTTTTATACCTAGGCAACTTCTTCCCATTTTCCTCTGGGTGGTTTGTAATATAATATGTGTTTATAATAACGAAATTGTCGTATAACATGTTCACTTAGTGGTTACTCTATACCATCGAAAAATTAAGATCAATTCAAAGTCTATCATCATCAATCCATTTTTACTGGTGGTAGAACTCCAGTGAGGGAGCTCGCGGGCGTAGGCTCCACCACATTACCTAATATACTTGCCGCTGAATGGTAGTGTTCAGCACTATAGTGTTCCGGTCAGGTGGTAATGCACGGTCCTGTCATTTCTGGCATAGAAGCTGTTATGCCTCTGTGCTGGAAGGCCTCAGGAGTGGTAACGCATCTGTATTTGGACCTTTGTCTAAGTGTAAGTGTTTATAGGCTGCAGTCATCACTTAACATCAATGTGAAGTGCATGCTTGTTTGTCACTTCCATTACATAAAAAAAAGAGTCTCACGATAAAACTACAGCCACTATTATCATCAATCCGCAGGCTGGTGATTAGGGCATATTCTCTACTAATTACGGACAACACAACATTTTTGTAAGCGTGTTTGGGGAAGACTTTTCCCAGCAGTGGATGTCTTAAGGTTGGAGTGATGACGATGATATTTTCCTTTATTCATACCATTTGATTAACACACCTATTTCTTGCAGTGTAGCAACTTTATTCCATTATATTATTTAAAACTAGTGTTCCTACCATAAACAATGTTTCAGAACAGTTAGTATAAATTCTTCAAGGACTGCGAGAAATGTAACTCCATTGTCCAAAATTTTTGTAGTGCCGTCTCAGATTTAAAAAAGTTAAGCTAGTTGCAGTATGACGAAACTTTAAGCCTGCTTAGTTATGAAATATTTATGAGTCCAAATATTTTCGCTTCAAAACATACTTACTGACGTTCACGCGAATTTAAAGGTAACATTTTGCAGGAGATATATGGTAGGTTCAAGATTATTTTGTACTAGCTGTGCTCGCGACTCCGTCCGCGTGAGAATTTATGATTGTTCAATATCTACCCGGACGAAGTCGAGGAAGCAGCTTGTACTAAGTTACTCCTTATTACATCAGCTATCTGGCAGTGAAAGTCCCGTCAAAATCTTTTCAGCCGTTCCCAATTAGCCGGAACAAACAGACAGACAGACAAAATTGAATAAAATGTTGATTTGGTATATGTACCGTGTCTAGACACGTATTCATTAAGCAAAAAGCGGTTATTTCAATATTGCAAACAGACACTCCGATCTTATTTATTTGTATAGATTTATATATA
This sequence comes from Macrosoma leucophasiata, assembly GCA_036365455.1. NCBI lineage: Eukaryota > Metazoa > Arthropoda > Insecta > Lepidoptera > Hedylidae > Macrosoma > Macrosoma leucophasiata. The sequence continues at coordinate 5,490,816 of JAWQUS010000014.1, read as the reverse complement.
AATCTATGTAACTTTAATGGACAAAAAAAGGACTGTATGTAAGACTTAATGCAACTAAATGTAATGAATGCTTAAGAATGTTTGTGTGGTACATACGGCTTAATCACCGTACCGATTTGGTAGAAATCGGAATTAAAATGAAATACAAATTACATATGAAATAAAAATTTTTTTTTCAGAAATTAACCCCTATTGGATAAATGGCGGAAGAAGCATTTTTAAAAAAGAAGCTAATTTAAACGAACTTTGGTACAGATATAATTAAGAAATCAGTGTTAAACGAATTCTATTTCTTAGTTGAGCCGGTTGTAATGCTATTTTATACGAAGAAAAAAAATATATAATAGCAATAGCATAAATTAAAATAGCACACGTACAAAGTTGCGGGAACAGGCTAGTATAGTAAACAAAACCTAAAGTAATAAGGTTTGAAAAAACTTATTATATAAAATATTTTGTAACACCTTGTGACCTTGGCACCTTGTAAAGAATTCCTTGAATTGCCCCCTTGCATGTCAAGGGTCCTATAAAATGGTGCATTTAATTACTATCGAGGACAATAGGCACTTATACTTTTTCAAGTCCGATGCCCTTAAAATTATAAATTATGTTAATTACATCACGAAAGTGTAGGTATATTTTAATTAAAACATCAAGAGGAGAGCATAAACTGTATGATTTATTTAAAATTGTTATGAGTTTGAAAAATATTTTGTTTTTAGGGCTCCGTACCCAAAGGGTAAGAAATATTAGGTAATTGTACGCAATAACACATGCGAGTGAACTTTAAGAAGAAATTAAAGAAAAAACGGAAAGAAAAATTTGCCTTTGGGCAGGAAACGAACCTGCAACCTCAGGATAACCAGTCCAGCCCGAAGGCAAATTTTTCTTTCCGTTTTTTCTTTAATTTCTAAAAATTAGGTACTAAGACTGCGCTGACCATCTTTCTATCCGTCTATCTGGTTTGTCTCTAATCAGGCTGTATCTCATGAACCGCGATAGAAATTTTCATATTTTATTCATTTTTGTTGCCGCTCTAACAACAAATACAGATTTAAACGTATTTTTTTATCTTTTTATAGAAGATAAAAATACGGAAGCCTTCGTCACATCCGACTCGCACTTGATACGTTTTATATTTTTATTGCTTAATCCGGCGAAGGTGGAAGTTTAATTGTGCTACACGGGTAAACGTCTATTTTAATTTTCTCCCATACATGTTATAACTTAAGGCTTTAATTTTTGTAACATATCAGGTTGGATCTCATGTGTGATTCTACCTTATAAGTTGTATACGCATAGCGAGAACAACTAAATTACAATATGTATACATGTATGTGCGTTCACTTTCAATAATTATTTGTTTTTATTTTGTTCGGGTTTTTCTTTACTAAATAATATCAATTATTGAAAAACTGAAGCGCGCATGGCCCAGCGGCTGGTGTAGATCGTAAGCGATCTTCTCGGTTAAGCACTACGGGCGCGGTCGGGTAGTGTGATGGGTGACCGCTAGTGGCAAATTAAATGCGCGTTTCCGTGCTTCGGAAGGCACGTTAAGCTGTCGGTCCCGGTTGCTATCGATGGATAGCAGTCGTTAAACCTTGTCGGAGGCCTTATGGGCGGTTTGAAAACATCCGACAGTGGGTTGGCCACTAACCCACCCACCTCCATCAATCCGCGTTGGAGCAGCGTGGTGGAGTAAGCTCCAGGCCTCCCCCCAAAAAAGGGGAGTGACTCGTGCCCAGCAGTGGGACGTATAATGGGTTGCCATTGTTATATTATATTGAAAAACTATTTACAAAAAATTATCCACTGAATAAAATACATGCTCAAATGTGGATCCAACCGGTTTTTGTGAATTCGTTTATTTCTTCAACTACCGACAGAATAAACTAGATCTGTTATTTTTTTGTGGATATTCTCAATATGTATTGTACTTTGGCCTCCTTTGGTAACGGTTGTAAAACATCAATCTTTGGTAAGGATACGCTATCGCCAAACTTCGTATTAAAACCAGCGATGCTAAATTTGTGTCTCTTCAAAGATCAATTTTCGTCAGCTCAACGAAGGCTTCCAAGAAATGTTCATTAAACTTCGACAATGTGTACATTGTTCGTGTTTGTGTTTCGATTCTCAATATTGAACTTATACGAGTAACAAATGATATTGCACTTTGAAGTCCGCAGTCAAATTAAAATTGGCATTTGATTTGAATGTTAATGTAGTAAATCTTACTACATAGATATTTTTTACTGATGGTAGAGCTCCAGTGACGGAGCTCGCGGACGTAGGCCGGTGGTAGTATTCAGCACTTTCGTGTTTGGTCTTTGTGTGGGTGTCTATAGGCTGCAGTCATTACTTAACATCAATGTAAACTGCATGCCACTTCCATAAAATTAAAAAAAACGGTCAAGTGCATGTCGGGCCACGCGCAGTGTAGGGTAACTATGGAGTTTTTAAGTTTGAACAATGTAATGAAAAAAAAAATGATTATAGTAATTTTTTTTTTTTTTTTTTATGTAATGGAAGTGGTAAACAAGCATGCAGTTCACATTGATGTTAAGTGATGACTGCAGCCTATAGACACCCACACAAAGACCAAGGTCAAAATGCAGATGCGTTACCACTCCTGAGGCCTAAGGTCTTATGCCTCTGTGCCGGAAATTACAGGGCCGTACATTACCACCTGACCGGAACACGATAGTGTTGAACACTACCATTTAGCGGCAAGTATATTAGGTAATGCGGTGGTGCCTACGCCCGCGAGCTCCGTCACTGGAGCTCTACCACAAGATACATTTGCTCGACTATTACTCGCAAACTTGTAAAGCCAACTTAAGTGTGATAGTTTTCCTTTTAATTTCGTTAAAATTATAAGGCTGCTATTGCCGTAACGTTTGAATTTCTAACAACAACCGTTTAGTTGGTACAGGGGGGGATACTTGACTCTTAACGAAAATTGGCTCTTTAAAGCTTAATAAGTCATGAACAGTTAACTTAATTGAAAAATGATATTAGCACATTCATAACATTTTTGAAACACCTGTCCAACAATGTCCCACACTATATAAAAAACCAAAAATAAAAAAATATTCACATGTTACATGTAGGTGAGGTACCTACCCTAAATATATAATACATATTTTTAAATTTATTAATTCTACCACTTTTACGGCGTGATTAAGGTGTACACTTGTGGCAAAATTCAAGTCTCTAGTACCAATAGTTTTTGCGGTAAATCGCGGACGGACAGATATACAGACAGACAGACGGACATGTCGAAACTATAAGGGTTCCTTATTTACTACGGAACCGTTAAAAAAACATAAAATCAAAAACACTCAGTACGTCTGTGGTAAATTAAAAAAAAGGCATTCGCCGGTCCGGCAGGCCTCTCTCTCGTTCGGTGACTCGTCGTTACGTTACCGGGCGTTACACTTTTTCATGAGTGACTCCGAGCCGCAACCTAATTTAAGACGTTGTCACGTCAAAAATGTTTCTTTTAACATTTTGCTTCATAATAATAAAAATATATAAAGCACACAAAGAATAGGTATGATGCATTGAATTATCCATCAATTAACTCACGTTTTATTAAACCTGGATTGCACCACGATATTTGCTAATGTTATAGTTCTTGTTACATTTCACATCCTGCTCTAACTTACACAGATTTCTATAAGTTAGAGAAGGATGGGTAATGTGACAATTACTTGAACTTCAACAAATATCGTGGTGCAACCCAGGTTAAAAGTTTTGATCTAAAGCCTTACTGGTCGGCTGGGACTATAAGCGCCCAAAATCAGCAGAACTCTGGGGACTGGCTCTAACTCTAACTCTAGCGGAATAACAATATAATGTGTGTATCTTCATGCCCGGTCCCTAACGGGGTAGGCAGAGAGTGTAGAGCGCCAGATATCCCGGTCCTGATATATCTCTCGTGCCTCGTCTACCTTCATCATTCTCTTCATACATGCACGCCGATTCCTAAGACTTTTGACCCCACCATCAGACAGAACTCGACCTATTTGGTCATGGTAGATCAGTCGTGGTCTTCCTGGGCCTCTGCAACTATCCACATTCGCACTGTATATCTGTTTAGTCATTCGCTCATTCGACATTCTTTCTATATGCCCGAACCATCGGAGCATGCCTCTTTTCATTTTTACACCGATACTATCATTCACACAAAGCCTCTTTCTTACATCTTCGTTACGAACGCTATCGGTGAGTGATACACCGCAGATCTTGCACAAAGATCTCAACTCGGCCGCGTTTAACTTACTTTCATGCTCTTTCCTGCATACCCAGCTCAACAATATAATGATGATCAAATATACAACTTGATCGTGGGATGTACAATCTCATAACCGACAACGGTGGGGGATGCATCCGTTATGCCTTCAGCAGAGTGCGGACTCTCCTGTCAACGGCATCCAGGTCGGCCTGAGTCCAATTATGTATGCCGGAGGAGTACATCAAGACCGCCTACCTATTTCCACCTGATAAGAAACATTTCAGTGCTTTTCTCAGTCGGCCAAATAAATCGCTATATATAAGTACTATACGCTACCAAATACACTTAAATTTTTTTGTCCAATAGATTTAATCCTGGTCGGTCCATGACACACCATATTATTACGCTTCAAATGAATACAGAAGTACTCGTAGTACTAACTTAAAAAAAATACAAGCAAGACGGAAGCTATAATTTGTTACTTCAAGAGCGTCACTCACTAAATGTTAATATCCATTATACCCAGAAAAATACTAATAATTGTTATTTACATTTAATTTTCTATAATAATTACACTCAAAGCTTTAACTTTAGTATAATCCGTGTTTATAAGATAACACAAATACAATTCCGTTCTTGCCATTCTGAAAGGAGTGCTTGAAATATTACAAATTGTTATATTCTCAGAATTATTATTTTGGTAAGAAAGTAACTTATGACGATATTTTTCACCTGTATTCCACGAAGGTTTAGGCACACATTTAATCATTTGAGAAAACACTCACGATTAGCCAGTTAGGCGTTTTGTACCCTGAAATAGGTGCCGAGGCTTCTTACGTCTCCGGAAACATATCACCGATATTCGGTCGCACTGGAGAATGTTCGAAGTTAAATAAATATAATTATAGCTTTACTGTAATATTTTTACTGATGGTAGAACTCTAGTGACGGAGCTCACGGGCGTAGGCACCACCGCATTACCTCATATACTTGCCGCTAAATGGTCGTGTTCAGCACTATCGTGTACCGGTCAGGTGGTAATGTACGGCTCTGTAATTTCCAGCACAGAGGCATAACACCTAATGCCTCAGGAGTGGCAGCGCATCTGCATTTTGACCTCTGGTCATTGTGTAAGTGTCTATAGGCTGCAGTCATCACTTTATATCAATGTGAACTGTACGCTTATTTGCCACTTTAATTACATAAAAAAGCACTTACCCGCTCTGGGTCGATCCCGGGCCCCAGAATAACTGTAGTGGCGTACCACTGGACTAAAATAAAATCTTCTAGACTAATGAAATGGAAACACGTTACCTACCAAATTGTATCTATTCGTAGCAATAACGTTCTGACTTTATGTTCATTTTCAGACAAATGCAAAGGAAATGCGATTTCTAGCATGCCATTTTAAATCTAGAAGTAAATCTACATCGAGAACGTATCATGTTTCAGTATTGCTAACGTAAATAGCATTTACATTTCGTCTGCTGCTATGGACAATACACAACTATGTTAATAATGCGTCTTTTCAAAATATTAAATAGAAAAAAATACATGAACATACCTACACGCCTAAGAGTATGGTATACTTACTATTTTTTCTGCATTCAACAATACTCCAACTTTCTAATGCTAATTTATTTACAAAAAATATGCAAATAGGTATGATTTCCATGGGTCAGCTAGTACAAAATAAATGGCAATCAGGCCAAACTGCGCATTTCCACTCAGGAACACCACGAGTACTCGGCACGGCGAGTGTTTTAGCGAAATACATTTTTCTTATCGTCTTAACTATTAAACAATTAGTCCAAATTACTTACTGTAGCAGACAGATTTTGTGTACTTCAAATTTCAGAGACAATAGAACTGTTTATTTTGATGAGAATTAACTATTTTCAATACCATTTTTCCCATCTACCGCGCCAGCTAGCAAAGACACATCTGAGCGCGATGTTCGGAAATGACGTGTCTGACTCGCAGTAATACCTACTCTTAACGTCTGCATAAAAATGAAACCGCTTTTATTCGCATAGGTGTGTTCACATTAGTATCGTTTCGTTCAGTGGTTCGACCAAACGCGTCACAGCTTGAGTTTGAACTTAAGCGAAGCTCAGCTTTTATTGTTTCACTTGCAATAATGTAAGTTGTCGTTGCTTTGCAATATTTATACAGACACTGCAGATGTTTTATATTGTTATTATAACGATTTGTTTGATCCAAGACGTTAAGTATCCTTAAAGCGTTCTACGTAGTTATCTTCACTTGCAAGTCATATATATTACTAGCTGTGCCCGCGACTTCGTTCGCGTGAGAATTTATGATTGTTTAGTATCTACCCGGACAAAGTCGAGGGCGCAGCTAGTATAAAAGTAGCCTAAGTTACTCCTTATTACATCAGCTATCTGCCAGTGAAAGTCCCGACAAAATCGGTCAAACCGTTCCCAAGATTAGCCCCGCCAAACAGACAGACAGACAGACGGGCAGACAGGCAGACAAAAATTGTAAAAAAAATGTTTTGGTACATGTACCATGTATACATACATATTATGCATTTAGTAAAAAGTGGTTATTTTAGAATTACAAACAGACACTCCAATTTTATTTATTTGTATAGATGAGCTTAAAGCATAAAGATCTCAGATTTAAAATATGTGAGTCCAGATAACATCAATGATGTAGGTATGCTAATTTGCAGCTTATAGTAGTAACACACGACCGGCCGACTAAAGACGCGAGAGCGGACTCCATCGGACTTGATTAATACGAGTAACAATTATGTCCGCCGAACTCCTCTACACACGACCTGATTTGGTTCGGAGCGTACCGAATCCGCTATCCACTCCGTGCCAAATTTGGACGTGTGTCCAGTCCAAATTTGGCACGGAGTCTATATTTATTATTAATAGTAGTATTAATAATAAATAAGTAAAGTAGTATTATAGTAATGATTATAAAAGCATATTTTTATTCATAAACTCTTAGACCCATATTCTAAGTCGTAACCTCGACCTTAATTAACTCAACCTTACTCAAGGGAATTGGTATACTTAGTTGTAACTAATAACGTCAACTCGATATTCTGCCTCCGTTTGAGGTAAGGAAGCAATAGTCAAACTTGAGGAGTATTTACATTTACGCCATATTCTTGCGCTCAATAAGTTTTTCGTTTCGGAACTGTCTAGAAATATAATTATGTATATTATTCTTTAAAAATGGATTTTGAAAACTTTGGTTAATTATCTATATGATAATCCGTACACATGAGTTACTGTCAAAATAAAACTAAGAATATGGATTTCGAGGCGTCCTCATAAAGTGTCCTCAGCTGAGTGTGAGTCAAGGAATGTTTCGAGTAAAGTCTTAGAACATGGGTGTTAGACTGTCCGTAGATTCAACATATTCAAAAAATAACTTTGATGTTCACATCTGTAATACACAATTCATGTGTTTTTACGGTCTTCGCAAACTTAACTCATTGACACATTTTAGTTTAATATACGCGAGAAATACACCTAGAAATATAATAATAGATTTATCTATATACCTAATAGCCAGTTCGAACAAAAAATATCGGTTGCTCTAACCAACTTAAAGAATTATTTAACGACCCATATACTCATCTCAACCGTATCCTCAGAACTTGTTAAAGTACCCATTACATAATCAAAGAGGCAAAGCAATTAGGCATAACCAAAAAGCAGTCTATAGTCACAGACCTATTTGCCTGCCATTTTAGGTTTAAGGAGAAAATTGCCACCTAGCATTCAGAACATTATTTCGACGTGGCTAGAATTTCCCAGTGAAAATGTTCATTTTCCGATCACATAACCTCCGGGTAAAACTTGTTTTGCTCCAGTCTATTACTTAAATGGGTTTTTCAAATTAATGTTGTATTGTTCAGCAAAACTTATAGATAGACGACATTATTATCTCTAAATTGCTTTTAAGTACATTGCCTAGTATTCCTTGAAATGTTTCAACAAGTAATTACAGGTCTGTATTTTGGAAGATACTTGTACCGGAATTATTGCTTCATTTCATCCGAAAAAGGTCGATAGGTGAAAAAAAAAACCTTCCACAAAGACGCCCAAAAGTATTGTGTGTCAGTAGGGGAGAATTTACCATAATCTAATCTATCTTTACTACCCAATGGTTGACTGGGAGAGAATGCGATGAGGCACTTAGTCTGCCATGTGTACATTTGCTAAATGTGCACCAAGGATAAAATAAATAAATAAATAATTGGCACGCTTGGCATGAGAAACAAAGTAACCGACATAACCCACCGAATAGCGAAACTCAAGTGGCAGTGGGCAGGGCACATAGCTTGCAGAACTGACGGCCGTTAGGCAGAAGCGTTCTGGAGTGGCGACCGCGTAAAGGAAGACGAAGCGTAGGCAGGCCCCCCACGAGCTGGACCGACAACCTGGTAAAGGTCGCGGGCAATCGCTGGAGAAGGGCGGCCCAGGACCGTTCGTTGTGGCATTCTTTGGGGGAGGCCTTTGTTCAGCAGTGGACGTCTTTTGGCTGAAATTATGATGATGATGATGGTGACGCTTGGCATACGAGTTGGTGATTGCAGTGGCAGTAGTTTTACGCAGGACGGTGCTGCCCACTTTGCGTTATTGGTTCCACTACCGCTCAATTAGGATGGTTTGCCTGTCATTGTAGAGTGACTGCGCTAGCCGAATAATTCACCTCCATTTGTGGGCGGTGGGGTCGTCAAGTCCCGGCAAAACTATTCCTGGTACAAATCTATTCCTGAGAAGACACTTATCGTGTTATGGGGATAATTGCTTAATGGCGATGACTGCTAGGTTTAATCTAAACCGTTTTGGTGGTTTTCAAAATAGATAGAAAGCCAGCACTAACAGATCGGCACTTCAATGGTAGTGTTCAGCACTATCGTGTTCCGGTCAGGTGGTAATGTACGGCCCTGTTATTTCCGACACAGAGCATCTGCATTTTGACTTTGGTCTTAGTGTAAGCACAGAACAGAATTTCTGTTCTGTGGTGTGGGTGTCTATAGGCTGCAGTCATCGCTTAACATCAATGTGAACAACATGCTTGTTTGCCACTTCGATTACAAAAAAACACGTCATAATGACAAGTGACTTAGACTTTAAAGACACTCGGAGAAGAATGTGGAGGTTACACATCATAATTTCTAAGTGTGTGCCATTTGTCCACAGCTACGATGGTCGAGTGAACGGTCCGAACGCGCACTGGTCGGACGCCTCGCTAGGTGGTCGAGCACGGTGGCACGCCACACCACACTCTGCACTCCGCATCAGAGACGTGATACCAACTGACAGAGCGCTGTACCGCTGCCGGGTTGACTTCAAAATATCACCCACGAAGAACTACAAGTTTGTGCTGCACGTAATCGGTTAGTAAACATTTTAACAAATGTAACTTTACATCTGTACTTCTTGAAGGGCTAGGTAGACGTTGATATAAATATACAAACACCACAATTTTCTTAATAGGTTTTATCTCAAAACCTTCACGACACGAGCCTGTAGACATGTCCATGCATATTACGAGTATCAAAGCCTGAGGCATTTGGAAATTGGTCGAAAATGTAAGGTTTAGTTATTGTCAAATGCCGCCTATTTTGTACCCTGTAAGTACGCATAATACGGCATTTTAAATACTTTGGAAGGCGTACAAAAATACTTTTGAACATTTTGGTATGTCACGTCATGACACAGTTTTCAATACTTTAGAAAAGAAACTTTTCATGCTACTATAGTATCAATCAATATCAATCAATATCAACCATCATAATTAATATCATGAACTATTGAAATGAATTAATGACAGTGTAAACGTATTTATTTATTTATATGTTACGCGTCCATGTCTGGCTCCTGTTTTACATCATTTTTACCCAATTTTCCTCTGAATTAGCTGGTTTCAAAGCAAGTTACTTATTAGTAGTATTGCAAGAAAGTAGTTAAAAATAGATGGACAGACAGACTGTTTTTAAGATACGGAACTTTGAAAGGATAAAAGTACAAGTGCCTTAAATAGTCGCGAATCCTGAAGTGGCCCCGATTAGTTCTTAATTTTTTTTATTGAAATAGTTCGGATCTTCAATACAGATTTCATTTCTTTCGGTGCGGAAAGTTAAAAATTGTTATGAATTTAAGGGGGATTATAAGGTTGTAATTGGAAAAGTTGGACTGACGTTCCGGATTCCTCCGTAGAGCTCAATGGTTGTTCGTAAAAATATTTAACTGTATTTTCATTATCTAAAAACGAATCTATATAAATACAGTATTGAGGTTAAGAGTCTTAGGAATCGGCGTGCTTGCATGAAGAGAATGATGAATGTGGAAGAAGCACGTGAGCTGTTATGACCGGAATAGCTAGCCCTCTACACTTTCTACCTACCCCTTGAGGGACTTGACAAGAAGATATATACATACCTATATCTTTATCATAAACGTAACATCACGCCTGCAATCCCCGAAGGGGTAAGCAGAGGTAAGTGCATGCATTCAAGAATATATTCAAACACACACGATTTGCCGGTTAGGTTTAGGCCCATGTAATAGATGGCGAGCTTGTTGACATCTCCGGGCACATTACCAAACTTCGAGGTACTGGGGAATTTCAGAAAATTGAAAAATCTCAATGGAACCAGAGATAAAGGACTTTACACCGTTATCTCTGATAACCAGGGAATCGAACCCAGGACCTCAGCGTAGTAGAAGTGGCCTGACCAAACGAACGGTCCTAGGCCGCCCTCCTCTAGCGATTGTCCGCGACCTTCACCAGGTCGTCAGTCCATCTTGTGGGGAGCCTGCCTACGCTGTGTTCACATACATTAAAATAAAACTGAAATCTATACAAATAATAAAACTGTAACAGGACTATGTCTGTACATAGAAGATTAAAGAAAGGAATTAAAAGGGGTCTTTATTTTCCTAGAAGATACAAAACATATTTTTTGCTTGAGTTATGTCTGTATGTTTGTTTGCGCATTAATGGCAATAGGTCAATTTCAAAGTGTATTCTTTTAAACGACACAAAATCTTTCAAAATCGGTTCACAATTGACTGTGTAATCACATACAGAAACGCGTTATTGAACAAAGAACCTCTTCCTTTTATACTTCATAAAATTCAAATGATAAAAATTATTTCATAATAACGTCCTTCATAATATCCACTATAATTTTGGGCTCATATTTTCGCTTATCAAACAGACTTCGAAGTAGGTTAATGGTCTACAGTCAGAATTATTCAAGCTATAAAGCATGTGACCTGGCACACCTATGTTGCAATTAAGCGATAAATGGGACGATTCGTTCCAAGGTACAAAAACATCCAACTGAGATACAATTGACACATAGAACTAGGTTTGTGTGTAGATAATGCATGCTTTTCCTCGGGTTTTATTGGGATTTATTAATTTTCTGGAAGTTCCCTAGCGAGGTACTAGGATTTTCGTTATGTGCCCGGAGATGACGTCAACAGGTTCGCCACGTGTTACATGGGCCAAAAATGTAATCGGCGAATCGAGCGAATAAAAACATTTTACTTCTTTTAGCATTTAGCATTTGCCTTCGGGGATTACAGGCGTGAAGTTACGTTATGTAAGAATGCAAGATTTTCTATTGTGTAAAAGAATCTCAATAAAATTGTGATATTTAAACAAAAACATTATTTTCACGTATATCCGTAACAAATATATTTTTGTATATCATTATTTTCTAGCTTTTATTTTCCTAACTATATATTATATATCGTATTTGATTATGAATATATTTTCGAAAATTTTCCTTCACTTATAAACTGATTGTTAGAAACATGTCATCTTAACAATTCTAAAATCAGATATATAAAATATATCTAGTATAAATAATCATATTCCAAATTGCTATGTATCAACATAATCTTTCTCTTTTTAGCTGAACTGAGCATAAATGAGCGCCAATAATATAAGTAAAGAACTGCATTTTTACGAAACGTGTATGGTATTTTCACCATGGTAGTAATTGCATAGGCATACATACATATAAATACATCGAATTGGTAGTCTATAAAATATTATTTTTATATTTCCAAAAAAAAAAGACATAACCATCTTTTTTTTTTGGAATTAAGTGAGTTTGAAGTGATTTTGATTTCACAAGCTCGATCGGATTATCGAAGATTACAATACGACTATCGTGGTGTGGCTACGCACTACGCATCTGCCTACAGGGGGACCTAGCGGTATTTTTGTGAGACGATTACGACGAACGACGATGTACGAAGGAAAATCCGCGAGGACCGCCGATAAGGAGGAAACGACGACCACGGCGAATTTGTTGATGTTCGCAGAAGATTCCGTGCCTAAGTTCAGCGGCACCGACAAAACATATACTACCAGATGGGCACAGGATTTAGACGACAACGCCGAGATCTTCGGGTGGACGCCTACGCAAAAGTTGGTGATTGCTAGGCGATCCCTAGTAGCTACGGCAGCTTTATGGTTAAGGTCGGAGAAACCATTCAAGACGTACGTGGAGTTGAAGTCTGCACTAATCAGCGAATTTCCAGATAGGCTGAATTCAAAAGAAGTGCACGAAATTATGAGTACTAGAAGAAAGAAACGAGATGAAACGTGTTAATAAGTATATGCTAGCGATGAAAGAACTGGCCAAAAGAGGAAAGTTAGCAGACTATGTTGCTATACAATACTTAGTGGAAGGCATAGGTGATCAGCATTTAAACAAAATTATGCTGTATGGAGTCACGACGTATCCTGATTTGAAAGAGAAACTTAAGATCTATGAAAGTGTAAAGAAAGGTACAAGTAAAACAGGGACAGTGAGGCGCGTTACGCAGGCAAGTATCGTAAGTCAGTGGCGAAACAAGCAAATTAATAAAATAAGGTGCCTTTATTGTGGCGAGTTGGAGCATACGTCGAAAATGTGTCCGCAAAAAGATAAAGGTACCAAATGTTTCAGATGTGATTCGTTCGGCCATATTGGTATTAATTGCCCGACCAAGGCCGACAGTTCTAGAAAATTTACGAACATTGCCGACGACATTTTGCGAACAGCAAGACGCTAGCAACTTCAGGGAGCTGTCAACGTCAACTGCAAGCTGAAGCGTCAGTGACAAGCTGTCAGTGTAAATGTCAGAGTGACAGTGTTTTGTGATATGTTCTTAGGTTTTCGCGAGCTACACTCATTGAAATAAAACTATTTTTACGGATTTATCTCGCGTATATTAAACTAAAATGATTTTTAAAATCAACCCGACGTTTCGGTCGCTTTTCAGCTTCCGTGGTCCCGGGCAGACTGAGGTGACATTTGTCTGACAGAAGTTTGAAAAAATTATATGTAGCTACCTCCATCGATTTCGTAAACGCCTTGCGTAGCGTTCAGGATTAACACAATAATTACTTATGGTATCTTGAGGTCTTGCAGACTGCTGCGGCTGGGATTTAATCTTGCTAAGTATGGGATCCCATGATGTTGATAATCGCCATCCATCTTCTCTATTGAAATTTAAGTGTTTTTTAATTTCAATAGCCTCGCGTACCATTCGTGGAATGGGTTTGTGTTCTCTAGCGAGTATTTGAATTTTATCAAACCGGATGTAATGGTTCGGCTTATCCGCTATGTGTTCACAGACTGCAGACCTCCCTGTTCTTCGGTTTTTGACATCAGCAATGTGCTCTTTAACGCGGGTGGATACAGCTCTCTTCGTTTGACCAATATATGAGAGTCCACAATCACAATCTAATTTGTAAATGCCAGAATTTTGTAATGGAATATTACTTTTAATGGGTCTTAAATACTGATGAATCTTTTTATATGGTTTGAAAACTGTTTTAATTGAATTCTTTTTTAAAATGTTGCTGATTTTATCTGTGACACCCTTAACGTAAGGTAGTATAGCTGGTTGTCGTTCTACTGTAGGTGGTTTCACGCGGCCTCTGTGACGGACGGGTGGTACATGGAGCTTGTTGTTATGTAGCACCTGGAGATGGTGGTCGTCACAGATGCCTCGTGCTCTCTGAAATAGAGATGAGCCAACGGCAGATAAATGTGCCGGGTGATGGTGTGATTCACCATTAAGGTACCTATCAGTATGGGTAGACTTCCTAAACACAGTGTGACTGAGTGTGTTATTGGTTTTTCTAATTAATAAAGTATCTAAGAAGGCTAATTTATTGTCCTGTTCCAATTCCATAGTGAATTTGATTTTATGGTGTATGGAATTGAGATGTGAAAGAAAAACAGAAACATTATTGCTATCCAATATGGTGAATGTGTCATCTACATATCGTTTATAAATGCGAGGTGTTATGGTTGTAGTGCTCAGGGCTCTCTCCTCAAAGTCCTCTATGAATATATCGGCGACTATGGGAGAAACTGGGGAGCCCATGGCAACTCCGTCTATTTGTAGGTAGAATTCCCCATTCCACATTAGATAGCCAGATGTCAGGCACCATTCAAGTAGTTCTGCATATTGACGGGGCATATTGTGAGCAATTAGCTTTCTTTTAACAATCTCGACACAATCCTTAACTGGTAAACATGTAAATAAGGATTCAACATCGAAGCTGACCATTGTTTCATTTGCTGTTAGTTGTAGATGTTTGACTTCAGCAATGAAACTGTACGAGTCTTTGACATACGCTCTAGTGTGTCCCCGCAGTGGTGAAAGTATCTGTGCCATATGTTTTGCCAATTTGTAAGTTGGAGTGTCAATTTGACTAACTATGGGACGAAGGGGAGCGCCAGTCTTATGTATTGTCTTATTGATCGGGTTGATTTTAAAAATCATTTTAGTTTAATATACGCGAGATAAATCCGTAAAAATAGTTTTATTTCGACAGTGTTTTGTGTTTGGATGATAATAACCTAACTTTGTGTAAACCTATTAAGTGCGTAGTAATTAATAACATTTCGGTTAATTGTTTAATAGATTCGGGTAGTGACGTCAATTAAATTAGTCAAAATTGTTTTAATAAGCTCCAAATAAACGATGTAAACAAATGTAAGTTATTGTTTTCGGGTTTGGGATCTAGTAAAGTGTTTTCGGAATTATATTTTGCAACAATAATTAGTATCGATGGATTTAAATATGACAATGTTAAGTTTTATATAGTTTGCAATGATGTAATGCCATATCAAGTTATCATAGGACAGCAATTTTTACAAAGATGCCAAGTATTAATTGATCAAAACAGTGTTCAAGTTGTACCTGCTGGTATGGAGTGGTTGCAAAGTTTGTCATGTACTACGACTAATGATACTTTTGTCTTAGGTCACAGTGTGTCACAATCAAGTAGATATGAAGTGAAGAAGATGGTTTATTCATATGTTCCTAAGAAGGTGAAGGAGGCTCCAATACAATTGCGTATTGTGTTGAAAGATGACATTCCAGTTGCTCAGCGACCACGACGTTTGGCTTTAAAGGAGAAATTAGTATGTAGTCCAGTACTAAATATCTTTAATTCCAGGTTGCCAACAGAATTGCATACAGATGCCTCGAGTCTGGTATTATCAGCAATATTAATGCAACTTGACAGTGATGACGGAGAACTACATCCAATATACTATATGAGCAAGAAGACTAGTGATGCGGAAAGTCGATATACAAGTTATGAGCTCGAAGCATTAGTCATTGTGGAGGGAGTAAGAAAATTCAGACATTATCTTTTCGGAATTAATTTCAAAATTGTTACTGATTGTAAATCTTTTCAAATGACGCTCAGTAAAAAGCAGTTATCCATGTCTGCTAGAATCTCTAAGTGGATTCTGTATCTAGAGGAGTTCAAATTTTCTGTGCAGCACCGCGAAGGAAATCGAATGAGGCACACGGATGCATTAAGTCGTATTCTTTATGTTGCAGCTGTTACTGTTCATGACTCGATTAAACAAGCTCAACAAGGTGATGAGAAGTTAAGAGCTCTTTCTAAACTATTGCGAGAGAAACAATATGAAGACTATAGCTTTGAAAATGGAATAATTTACAAGGGGTTGGAAAAGAGGTTAGTCATTCCATCTGGAATGGAGAATAGTATGCATGAGCGAGCACACAGTAATGGACATTTTGCTAAGAAGAAAACTATTGAATTAATAAGTAAAGATTACTACATTGAAGGACTCGATAAGAAGGTGGAAAATTATGTAGTGGCATGTATACCACGTTTACTTGCTACTAGGAAGGGTGGAAAGCAAGAAGGAGTCTTGCATCCTATTCAAAAAGTAGACTCTCCTCTTCACACCATACATTTAGATCACATTGGTCCCATGACCGAGACAAGTAAACAATATAATTATATTTTAACAGTAGTCGACGCTTTTACTAAGTTTGTGTGGCTTTTTCCAACCAAAGGCACAACAAGGAAAGAGACGATAGAGAGGCTTAAGGTTTTAAGGTTCACCAGCAAACTTTTGGAAATCCAGTTCGCTTGATTACAGATCGAGGAACTGCCTATACCAGTAACGAGTTCAAGGAGTACTGTGAGACTGAAGGTATCCAGCATGTCACAATAACCACAGGAGTGCCAAGAGGAAATGGACAGATGGAGCGAGTCCATAGAACACTTATTTCAGTGC
Organism: Macrosoma leucophasiata; assembly: GCA_036365455.1. Taxonomy (NCBI): domain Eukaryota; kingdom Metazoa; phylum Arthropoda; class Insecta; order Lepidoptera; family Hedylidae; genus Macrosoma; species Macrosoma leucophasiata. Next base: position 5,473,999 of record JAWQUS010000014.1, on the reverse strand, counting down.
TCACAAAGCTGTGCATAGAAACACCATCACTATGGTATCGACATGTAAGCAGGGTGCAAAGGGCTTTAAATAGCACAAACCATCGAAGCATCAGTACAACTCCTTACCAATTACTAATTGGTTGTAAGATGAAAATGAAAGGAGGAAGCGATATTCTTAAGTTGTTACAGGAGGAAGACATTGAGAATTTCATGGATGAAAGGGAAAATTTAAAAATTAAAGCAAAAGAGTCAATATTTAAAATTCAAGAAGAAAATGAGAGAAATTATAATAAACATCGGAGAACTAGTACTTATCACAAAGAAGGTGATATTGTAGCTATCAAAAGAACATAATATGGAACAGGTTTGAAACTTAAACCTAAGTACTTTGGTGCCTTTAAGATTGTGAGGTCCAAAGGCATGGATAGATATGATGTTGAAAAGATAGACTTAAGTTCTGAAGGGCCAAGACAGACTAGTACTGCTGCCGACTTCATGAAGAAGTGGCCAAGTGAAGATGTTCTGCAGGCAACCGTATAGCCGAGGGGATGAACTTGTCAATATCATGTATTTTTCATTATGTATCTGTGATGACCTCTCAGAGAAACAGGTGAGTATTAACTTATTCAAACACACTGTATCACAGGTTATCGACTTTGACACTGTGAGGTCTATACTTGAGCAATTTAGGGTGTATTTTTGTCTGGTTTTGTAACATTTTGTTGGCATGACATTACACATACAATGTAAGACTAATTAATAAGTAAACTTCTTTTTGATACTTTGTCTTAAATGTTTTGTACATTAGGAGGCTAAAAGATGTTTCTTTGTTACATTGTAAGACGTTACTCAATATGTAATAATGTTAGAGACGATGTGTAGATTTAAGGTATAAAATGTAACATTAAGATATAGGACGTACTGCATTGTGTTGTTGGAAGTAAAATAGGAGTGTCCGAGGACGGACTGCAAGCAGGAAGGCCGAGTGTGGGATGGATGGCTGAATGACTTTGTTAAGTTTGTGTTAGTCTATGTATTGTTTAATCTGTATAGTGCGAAAGACAGGAAGGTATGAGGAAAGTATAAGGAGTGAGTGAGAGAACGAATGAAAGGACGGGACAGGGGTTCGGTGAAAAAAGAAAAAGAGTGACACGTAAAGATGGAGCCAAGTATTTTTGTAAAGCGAAATTAAATAAAGAATAAGATTTCCCCTAGAAAAGTGATTTTGATTTCACAAGCCCGGACCTACAAATATTTTCGAAAATATTACAGATTTAAAATGCAGGGACGTAGCGGTTACGGTGGTACCGGCAGGGCGGGTTATATTATTAAGAATTTTCGATTTAATTTGAATACTCAATCTTCTTATAGGTTTTCCAGTAATCTAAATAGGAAAATAATTATTTTCCACGTTTTTTTCAAAATTTTAAGTTCAGTAGTTTCGGAGTTAGGGGGGAGGGGGATGGTTAATTTTCGTCGTTTTTCTTAAATAACTTCAAATTTGTTTATGCAAAAATTATAAAAAAAATATAGCTGAGATGCTGACAACAACTTTTTTCATTTAATATGTCACACGACACAGTTTACGATTTTTTTTTTTAATTTTCTATTTTAACCCCCGAAAGTGGCCCCCTGTTTAAAATGTACTATTTCACTTGACGTGTTCATCTTTGGGTCACCAATTTACATATATTCATCAAATTTCAACTCAATCGGTCGAGTAGTTTCGGAGCAAATTGGCTGTGACAGACGGACAGACAGACAGACAGACGCACGAGTGATCCTATAAGGGTTCCTTTTTTCCTTTTAAGGTACGGAACCCTAAAAACGAGAAAAATTTAATGAACATTTAGACGTAAAAAAATTTACACAATCTAAGGAACTCTAAAAGCTTTAAAGAGAATAAAAGAACCTACATCTCGTTATAATTCCTATCGAAGAAAGATCCCGCCACCGATGTAAGGATCTTGATAAATAACCTTTTAGTTAAAAACTAATCAATCACGGAGCGGTGCTGACGACGGTGGGATTTTTCCCAGAGCTCTAAATGTTCTTATTACATTAAGCTCTTTAACGCAAGATCTTGTGTTTTATAAGGTTTACCTGTGTAGTTCATTTTAGGGTTCCGTGCAAGAAACGGATTCCCTACAATATCACTTGTTCGTCTGTCTGTCTGTCCGTAACAGAAAAGGTTCTGTTTTTTATGAATTGGAAGTGGAAAACTAGCATGCAGTTCACATTGATGTTAAATGATGACTGCAGCCTATAGACACACAAAGACGAAGTTCAAAATGCAGATGCGTTACCACTCCTGAGGCCTAAATAAATGTGCCTCTGTGCCGGAAATTACAGGGCCGTACATTTCCACCTGACCGGAACACGATAGTACTGAACACTACCATTTAGCGGCAAGTATATTAGGTAATGCGGTGGTGACTACGCCCGCGAGCTCCGTCACTGGAGCTCTAAAACACCAGTTTCGCCGAAAGTACTGGACCGGTGAAGTTGAAATTTGGTCACACATGTAAATCAATGATCCAATCCATGAACATGTAAGAAAAATAAGTGATTTTTAAACATGGGGTTACTTTTGGGGACCGTTCAGGAATTTAAGAGGTTTATCAAACAATATTTAGTAATATATCGCGAGACAAGCCTTATTTATTTATTTATACTTTTACGCACAAAATTGTAACATGAGGCGGACTTAATGTTTAGTAGCAATATATTCAATCTGAATAATAATATGTCTGCCAGTCAACCTTTGGGTTGTATAGAAAATACAAAATTGAACAAAGCACATATTTATATTTTATTATAGACATCTGTGCTAAAAAATATTGCACTATACACTGACTACCATCCCAATATCATCACCTAATTAATAATAATATATACGAAATTACGATGCCACTTATAAGTGCTACTTAGCGTTAGGTAATGTGGTGGTGCTTAGGCCTTCATTCGTTTGAAGCTCTACTAAAAGTATATAGCTAAATAAATTTTCATATTAGAGATCTGACTTGACTTACTTGACTTAAGGTCCTATGTCCTCTAGCTGGGGCAGAGGCCGTCCACAGTGCGTCGCTATCCCTTTCGGTCTAGGTCCTGCCTATGCTTCCCGCCTCTGCGATGATAGCCAGGTCTGTTTGGGACGGCCACGCTTGCGCTTTCCTTGGGGATTCCAGTCCAGGGCTTGCCTAGATTAGAGATGTAGTTATTCTTTAATAACGGATACAACTTGAAAGTTCCGTGTTAGAATCCCAAAATGTGTAATAAGTTTCAAAGATATTTAAAGTTTAACACACGTGATGTACGGCCCTGTAATTTCGGGCACAGAGGCATAACACCTTAGGCCTCAGGAGTGGTAACGCATTTGCATTTTGACCTTGGTCTTTGTGTGGGTGTCTATAGGCTGCAGTCATCACTTAACATCAATGTGAATCTTGTTTGCCACTTCAATTACATAAAAAAAAAAAAAAAAAAAAGTGAAAATAATCAAAAACCTCTTTTTCATATACCGCCTTATATTTTTGTATTATCGTACCTTAAGTTGTATACCTACCTATTTATTTGTGCAAATGTCTCGGAACTGCCATTAAAGTTAATGTTATCGTATCCCCCACAGAGAAAAAAGGCAATTTGATGGAGTCATAAAAAATTGAATTTAGGACCGTTGCCTGTTCTACTCTGGACAGTCTCTGTCCTTGTTCGATATTGATAGACCGATTATAATTTAATTTTAAGATATACTCAAACAAAAACATTTTATTTTGAATTGGTTTACAAGAACAATTTTGAATTGTCAGATTCCAAGCTACTATAGCGACTGACTTACAATAATAATTATTATTCAATAGTTATTAATATAATAAATACCTAGTTTGGGGCTGTGAGTGCAAAGCGTATTTTTTAGCGTATTCTATAATGTAACTTTGTATATCAATACCTAAATATGTTTCCATACAAAGAACAGTAGTATAAAAAATGTAACGTTCAAAAAGCGGTTAATTACATGTTACCTGCGTGTAGTTCTGCCTCGGTTTTTCCATAGAATTTTCTGAACGCTCGGGGTTTTCAAACGAAACGTACGTGGTATAGTCGTTTAATTTGCATGAAACTTTTATGTAATTGTTGGATCTAATCTCACTTGGAGTTTCTTCCGTCATTGCATAACGCTGTTCAAGGACTGAATATATTCAATCTGAATAATAATATGTTCATATAGAATTAGGATCTTACCGCAGCTTTCCATGGGTAGCAGAGAGTATCGTTTTCTGGCGTAGTGCTTGACTTCTATCAGAATGTAATTAAAATACCGGCTTTATTTAAAAGTTATGTATAATAAATAAATAATAATGGCAACTCATTATACCACTGCTGGGCACGAGTCTCTCCCCTTTTTGGGGGGAGGCCTGGAGCTTACTCCACCACGCTGCTCCAATGCGGATTGGTGGAGACACGGGTTAGTGGCCAACTCGCTGTTGGATGTTTTCATACCGCCCATAAGGCCTCCGACAAGGTTTAACGACTGCTATCTAGCCATAGCAACCGGGACAGACGGCTTAACGTGGCCTTCGAAGCACGGAAACGCGCATTTAGTTTGTCACTAGCGGTCACCCATCACACACCAGACCTCGCCCGTAATGCTTAACCGAGTAGATCGCTTACGATCACACTTCATATGCTTATGTATAATGTTAGTATTATCTGGTAACCTGACTAGCTGGTGTCGGGACGTGACGATCCCACCGCCCATTAGAAAAGTAATGTTCTTCTTTTTTCTTCCACTAGAAGAGAATTCTTCCACTAGTGCAGGCAGTCAACATATGGCTTATAAAACATCAAAATATATTTATTTATTTATTTATTTATTTATTCTTTAAGCACATAAGAAATGTACATAAGGCGGACTTAATACCTAGTGGTATTCTCTACCAGCCAACCTTAGGGCCAAATAGAGCTGTCGAAGGTGCATTATATAGAGAAATTTTGAATATAATGAAAACAATTGTTACTTAAAAATAAATTTATTACATAAATATTTTTGTAATATGGTAAATAAAAATACAAAAGACATAAAATAGATACTATACTACAGAATACATATATAGACTAATATAGACATACAAACATAAGTTTATAGATACATATAAAAAATTATATATACATTCATATTTATTAACAGTAGCAAAATAAAACAATGATGATAGTGCAATTTCATTATTAACATTCATTAGAGGAAGATAAGTAGTATTTTTTAAGCCTGTGATTTAACGATACTTTACTCGGAGCCTTCTTGATATCTAGGGGAAGCGCGTTCCAGAGCTTGATTGCTGTAACAGTAAAAGAATTTGAGTAAAAACCAGAATTGTGAGAAGGAATTTCATATATGAGATTGCCGGCAGAACGAAGATTGAGGTCATGAGAATCACCAAGGATTTGAAAATTTGATTTTAAATAAATAGGAGCACAAGGATCATTAACGATGCTAAAAAACATACGGAGTATCCGAATGGACCTCCTTTCGCGGATTGGTAGCCATTTAAGCTGAGAACGATAGCTGGAGATATGGTCATATTTACGCAGTCCGAAGATGTATCTAATACAATTGTTGAGCATCCGATCCATTTTATTAAGCTGGTCTTGTGTTAGGTCAGAGCAGCAAACATCTGCATAGTCAACAATGGGCAATACCAACGACTGAACCAAAAGCGTTTTTGTTCGAATAGGCAAGAAATTTTTAAAACGATACAAGGAGCGCATTGTTACTGTTACTCGTCGATTTATATCGGTGATATAATTTTTCCAACTTAATTCTCTATCAATAATTAAGCCTAGATCTTTGACATGAGTTGATATTGGGATAGTACTGTTATTATAAAGAATAGGAGTAATCCTGTCGTAGTCTATAGCATTAATAAAATATGAACTCCCTAAAATAATCGATTGAGATTTCATAACATTAACTGTAACACCAAAACATTGGGACCACATATAAATAGCTTGAAGGTCTAGATTTAAAGTACATATAGCGTTATTTAAATTGTTAAGATCGGCTTGAACATAGAGCTGTAAGTCATCGGCATACAAATGATAAGAGCACTTGAGGTTATGCAAGATAGTATTTATGAAAAGTGAGAATAAAAGAGGAGAGGGTATACCGCCTTGTGGTACGCCAGAGGTCAAGTAGCACCAGTCAGAGAAATTGTTATCAGCTTTGACAGCCTGCTGACGACCACGAAGATACGATGAGAACCAACTCTGTTCTACTGAAGAGACGCCAGCTCGCGAGAGGATGGCACAAAGAATATCATGGCCGACAGTGGTAAACGCATTAGAAAAATCAAGTAAAACTAACACTGTCAACTTTGAATTCTCCATGCCCATCCGCACATCTTCCGTGATTTTAAGAAGGGCATTTGATGTACTGTGACCCTGTCTGAAACAAAATATAACAATGGGGCGGTAGGTAGTAAGTGCAATAACGCAAAATGGGTAGCAGCATTCTGCGATAAAATATTGTCATTGCGATCGGTAATACGCATGCCAAGCCTGGCGATTATAGCATATGCCCTTTTTTCGGAAGGCTTTGGTCCAGCAGTGGACTTTGTTCGGTTGAAATGATGATGATGTATGTATCTTCACGCCAGGTCCCTAACGGGGTAGGCAGAGAGTGTAGAGCGCCAGACATCCCGGTTCTGACAAACCTCTCGTGCCTCGTCTACCTTCATCATTCTCTTCATACATGCACGCCGATTCCTAAGACTTTTGACCCCACCATCAGACAGAACTCGACCTATTTGGTCATGGTAGGTCAGCCTTGGTCTTCCTGGGCCTCTGCAACCATCCACATTCGCATTGTATATCTGTTTAGTCATTCGCTCATTCGACATTCTTTCTTTATGCCCGAACCATCGGAGCATGCCTTTTTTCATTTTTACACCGATACTATCATTCACACAAAGTCTCTTTCTTACATCTTCATTACGAACGCGATCGGTGAGTGATACACCGCAGATATTGCGCAAAGATCTCATCTCGACCGCGTTCAACTTACTTTCATGCTCTTTCCTGCATACCCAGCTCTCGCTTCCATATAAAAGCGTTGGAGTAAGTACAGCATTATGTACGGCTAGTCGAGCCCGCTGGCTGAGATGTTTAGATTCTAGCAGCTTACCCAACGCTCCATTCACGCAATTCCCAGCAAGCACTCTTCTTTCTATGTCAGTGGTGTACCTACCATCCTTGCTAAAAGCACATCCAAGATATACAATTTCATCAACCTGATCTAACACTGCATCATCTACTACTACCCTTGCATTTGTTCTCTGTTCATCTCTTTCAAATACTAATACTTTCGTTTTATCCACATTCAATTGTAAGCCTTTCTCCATACAATCCTCTTTCATGACTGTGACTAGTGCTTGTAGCCCAGATGGTGTAGAGCTAACAATTACCGCATCATCTGCGTAAAGCAGACAGTTCACCACTAAGTCACCCATACGCACTCCCACATCCATCAACTTCACCCTCTGGAGGCATTTGACCAGATATATAATAAACAGCCTAGACGAAAGCACGCAACCCTGTTTGACACCGATGTTAACATCAAACCAGGGTGACATGTTACCATCTACCCGCACACATGCTTGACAGCCCACATACGTGGACTGTATTGCACGGAGCAGACTGCCATCAATACCATACTCTGGCAAAATGTCCCACAGCTCCTTTCGTAATACCTTATCAAACGCCTTCTCCAAATCCACAAAACCGCAGAAAACCTTCTGGCTCACAGCAAGATGCTTCTCTACGATGTTGCGGAGGGAGAAAACTTGATCCATACATCCTCTTCCAGTTCTGAAACCACCCTGTGCATCCCACAACAATCATGATGATGATGATCATGATTATATGATGATGATGATAACTAATGGACGGTGACGTCATCACGTCCCGATGCAGGGTGCTACCACCAATACGGCTAATAAACAAATGCAAATCAATATAAAAATATTACCTCTCCCGGCGAACTTCATGTATTATGGCCCTAGCAGTTAAAATGCACTTTACAACTTATTCTCAAATGAAATATTAAAAAAAAAAGATCTGTCTAACAGTTCTTTGGAGCAGTGCGACAAACAACTTTACATGTAATTTTCCTAGCTGTGTTAAAATACTTGGTAACTTTACCTACTAACTCAAACACAGCAGCGCCTCAAAATTGAATTAGACGTCGAACGAAATACAAAGTGCTAACCAATATTTAAACAACTCGTATTTTCAAGTAAACTTAAGAAGAAAGGCAATAATACTGAATTATTGACACCCCAGGAATATTTACTTCAGTGTATTTTTCAACCCGCCTCGTAACTCTTGCGTTATTGGGTCCACACGCACGCGTGGTACATTACCCTTCTAACATGGCGCTATGTATCAACTGACTACTGTGTTTCTTTGTTCCAGTTGCTTAAAGTTTATTAAAATACATTATGAAATGGCTTTTATAGTTGAAAACTGAAAAATAGAGAAATAAGAGAGAAATAAATTCTTCTAAGTTTATCTTGCTAGATATCTCAGCACTCATTCACCAGTTGTGTTTTTTATATAACAAAGGTAAAACAAGCATGTTCTTGTGAATATTATATAATCTATCTTCCGAATTTGGAAAAATCTCAAATATCATACTATTTTTATATAGAAATTTGCTGTAAAGAATCAAACTTCGACTATCATTATTAAAATTGCAAACAAATAATTAGGCTCCCACTGCAGAATCATTTCGTTCATCCAGATATGCTGCAAACCTATTTTTTACGCATATTTATAATCTAGAGAATATATATTCACTAGGTTGCCTATCAAAAAATTGCCGCCAGTATTTTTTTCAGATGTTTTTTTTTTCAATAAAATATCATCTACTTCACGGCAATATGTATAAAAACACTGAAAAATCACGGCTGCCCTTGCGCAGTTGCCCGCCCTTACATATTTTCGTTCCGCCCCGATAACTTTTTACGTACATGTAGGTATTATAATATTTATATATCAAATCAAAGCTATGTTTTTTTTCATTAATATGATATACGGAAGCCAAATCAAATCAGCCGCATATAATAGTTGCTTACTGTCAAAAATAAAAAAATATAATTAAAAATACTTGCGGCCAAATTAGAATAGGCAACCTAGTACTATTAAATTATATATCCTCTAGATTATAAATATGCGTAAAAATAAGGTTTGCAGCATATCTGGATGAACAAAATGATTCTGCAGTGGGATATTAACATTATAAACCTATAAGTTCATGTCTATCATTATACTCTAAGCAGAATGTACCTAAATTTCTTGTATAGTGCATTTTAAGCCAAATTTACTGCTAGAATTCTGAGTTAACAAGCAACGTCCTTTACTTAGTAAATAACATTGTGAGATCCGAGTTCCCAAGTATCTACACTAATCTGCAGCGGACGTTACAACAAAAACTAGTGCACATTTCAGCTTAGTGTCTTACGTAAGGCAATGAATTGTCTCAGAGGTAACTGCTTCCTTAAGAGGGTATAAGGACATGGCCACATTACCTAATATACTTGCCGCTAAATGGTAGTGTTCAGCGCTATCGTGTTCCGGTCAGGTGGTAATGTACGGCCCTGTAATTTCCGGCACAGAGGCATAACACCTTAGGCCTCAGGAGTAGTAACGCATCTGCATTTTTACCTCTGGTCATTGTGTGGGTGTCTATAGGCTGCAGTCATCACTTAACATCAATATGTGAACTGTATGCTTGTTTGCTACGTTTAAAACATAAAACCAAAAAAAAAAAAATGCAAGCGTATCTCGGTGGAGTTGTGGAATTAAACTCAAGCGGACTGTATTATTTTGTAATCAGAACTATATCACAATTTAATCGTAACTACGTACAAAACAAGAATTAAAAGTAAGAAATATGCGCGAGCGCGGCCGTGCGCTAAGACGATGCGTGGCCGACAAGTGGCGGGAACAGTCGACAGCCAATGACAGCTCCAGTATCCCCGCGCCTCTCAGTCCACCCCCGGCAGTCTGGTTGAGTGTTTTTTTTTTATGTAATAAAAGTGGCAAACAAGCATGCAGTTCACATTCATGTTAAGTGAAGACTGCAGCCTATAGACACCCACACAATGACCAGAGGTTAAAATGCAGATGAGCTGCCACTCCTGAGGCATTAGGTGTTATGCCTCTGTGCCGGAAATTACAGGGCCGTATATTACCACCTGACCGGAACACGATAGTGCTGAACACTACCATTTAGCGGCAAGTATATTAGGTAATGCGGTGGTGCCTACGCCCGCGAGCTCCGTCACTGGAGCTCTACCACCAGTAAAAAACAACAGTGTACAATTCAACAGCCACTTTATCTGAAATAACAACAAAGTAAGTAGGTACAGGTGCATTTACGTTTTCCATTTTCATCGGTGTTGGTGGAAAATTTTGATTTGCGTTACTTTTATTATTTAGTTATTTTTATTGCCGTTTATATTGCCATTGTAACTATCAGAGATCAAATTATCCACATGTAAAAAAAAATACACTGAACTCAGTGAATTAGTTATGAAAACGTAACAGACAGAATAATTAATACTTTCATATTTTATTTTTTTTATTTTTATGTGATGGAAGAGGCAAACAAGCTTGCAGCTCACATTGATGTTAAGTGATGACTGCAGCTTATAGACACCCACACAAAGACCAAGGTCAAAATGCAGATGCGTTACCACGCCTGAAGCCTAACGTGTTATGCCTCTGTGCCGACAATTACAGGGCCGTACATTACCACTTGACCGGAACACGATAGTGCTGAACACTTCCATTTAATAGTGCGGTGTAATTAGGTAATGCGTTGGTGCCTACGCCCGCGAGCTCCGTCACTGGAGCTCTACCACCAGTAAAAATATTTAATATTTATAATAATAGTAGGTAAGTACCTAATAGTGTGGACGTAGGTATGTAGAACTTAGATTAAACGAGTTTTTATTTTATTTTAATAATGGAACTACAAAATTGCAAATAAAATCGTGAAAATCTGTTAACTCGTTCTTGACTAATAAAAATAAATGGTGTAACTTATACTACTTTGTATTATACCTATATATATAGGATTTCACAAATTTGAGTTAATCTTTGAAAAACGTTAAAAAAATTTTCTATTTTATTTTCGGTCATAAATAGCAAGCTTTCTTCGTCTATCAATAACATGATATGTGACTACTATAAAACCCTGCTTGAAAATTTCATTTTGAAACGTAGCAAGCTACATAAAAGCCTTGATAATAGGCACGTGAAGGAAAGTAAAATATATAAAGAAATATTTACTGATGCAATCGTATTACCATTGATTAACATAGTATATAAATAAAGTTATACACTAGACTGTAACAAAACATATTATAGAAGAACATTCCTGGAATTATTGGTTTACTAGCGGCCCGCCCCAGCTTCGCGCGTTTGCAATGTTACCTACCCTCTCCTATTCATCTTAACGTGATGTTATATAGCCTAAAGCCTTCCTCGATAAGTGGGCTATCTAACACTGAAATATTTTTTCAAATCGGACCAGTGTTCCTGAGATTAGCGCGTTCAAGCAAACAAATACACAAACAAAGTCTTCAGCTTTATTAAGGTTGGGGAAAAAGTTTCTTCGCATTTTTTAAGATAATTCAAAACATTTTTTAATATAGTTTATTTAAATTTAACTAAAGTAGGTATGTACCATTTTGATCGATAACTTTTTGCCATCTTGTAGGTAGGGACATGATCCCATTGCTATAAAAATTTTGGGACTTCTCATCAAAATACCGCGACAAGTGGATTTGACAGTCCTCTCGTGATGTTAACCTAACATTGCATAAAGAATTCTGAAGAGACCGAAACAGGTGGAAATCTGAAGGTGCAAGATCAGGACTATACGGCGGATGCATTAACACCTCCCAGCCAAACTCTCTTAATTTTTGCTGAGTGGCTATAGACGTGTGAGGTCTAGCGTTATCATGATGAAACACCACACCCCTTTTGTTGATCAATTCCGGCCGCTTTCTCTCAACTTCTTGCTTTAATCGGTTCGGTTTCGTTACGTCGTAATAAAGAATCACAAATGAGTACACGGTTCATTAGGTTTCTTTCAATGAGCTCGTGAGGTACCCAAATATCAAGCTTTTTTTGTACCCAGCTTTTATCAAATGCGCCAAAACTGTTTTGTGATCAATTCTCAGTTCTTCAGCTACGTCGTAACTACTGATATGTCGATCTTGCTCCACTTTTTCAAAAATGGCATCCATTTTATCCGTAATAGGGCGACCAGAGCGAGGTGCATCTTTGACATCAAAATTTCCGGATTGAAAACGCTTAAACCAAATTTGTGCTACTCTCACAGACACTGCACTAGGTCCATAAAAATCGCAATTTTTTTTCGCGGCTTGCGTTGCATTTTTAACTTTTTTGTAGTAAAATTTTAAAATGTATCGAATTTCTTCATTAGATTCACTCATCTGGACAGTACGAAAAACAAATGAAAATCACACATTCGCCTACTTTGAATTTGGAATTATGTTCTTTAAAATTTTAATTTTCAATGATACCAAAACCAGCCAGATACAAATACTACAGCCAAAGAGATTTTATTACAAGTTCATACATACTATAATGCGAAAAGACTTTTTCGCCAACCTATTATTAAGTATAGACTATTTTGCTGCAACACGCAATTAGAATTAACAATGTTCGTTACGTTGCAGTACTTCCAGTACGTAAATTTAGAGAGGTTCATTGTCTATGGAAACACAATGACGTAGAGAATTGTCTAATTAAATTTGAAGTAAGTATGTAGAATACGTATGGGCTCTCACCAGATATTTATGTAATTATAATAATAATGGCAACCCATTATACGTCCCACTGTTGGGCACGAGTCTCTCCCCTTTTTTGGGGGGAGGCTTGGAGCTTACTCCACCACGCTGCTCCAATGCGGATTGGTGGAGGAGGTGGGTTGGGTTAGACGCTGTCGGATGTTTTTAAACCGCCCCATAAGGCCTCCGACAAGGTTTAACGACTGCTATCCATCGATAGCAACCGGGACCGACGGTTTAACGTGCCCTCCGAAGCAGGGAAACGCGCATTTAATTTGCCACGAGCGGTCACCCATCACACTACCCGACTGCGCCCGTAGTTCTTAACCAAGTAGATCGCCTAAGATCTACACCAGCCGCTGGGCCATGCGCGCTTCAAGATACTAAGATATATATACCAAGATATATAACCAGATATTTGCTAATATATAAAATTCTCGTGTCACAGTGTTTATAAGTGTTTGTGTGTTTGTGTTTATAACAATACTCCACCGAAACGGCTGTACCGATCATTATGAAATTGTGTGTGTATATTTGGTGTGTATGTGAAGCGCGCATGGCCCTGCGGCTGGTGTGTTGGGCGATACGGGCGCTATCGGGTGTGCGGTGATCGCTAGTGGCAAATTAAAATGCGCGTTTACGTGCTTCGGAGGGCACGTTAAGCCGTCGGTCCCGGTTGCTATCGATAGATAGCAGTCCTTAATCCTTGTCGGAGGCCTTATTTGTAGGGCGGTTTGTAAAATATCCGACAGCGGGTTGGCCACTAAACCGCGTTGGAGCAGTGCGTTAGAGTAAGCTCCAGGCTTCCCCCAAAAGCGTAATAGTTTCCTGCCCAGCAGTGGGACGTATTGAGTGTTCCCATTATCACGAGAATCAATTAATGTCCATTTTTTAAATTATCAATTAAAGTTATTTCATTCGATATAACATTTTAAAAGCACACTACAAAACATTAAATAGCAGTTCATATCAATTACCTTTGTGAATTTGCGAGAGGTCTATAAAAAAATTATTTTCATCAAATGCAGTGTCACCTTCATACGTAAACATGAAACTTTTGTTCATGTATTTATACAAATTATTTTACTACCGTCAATGTTCGTAATATAAAGTGTCATACATAAAACAGATATGAAAGTTTCATTTGTAAAATGAATGCTACATGAAATATGTAGCCATTCGTATTTAAGTGAAATATATCGGGGAGATTAACGATAGTAAAAATGATAGCTTACAACGTGTCACATTTTTTATTCGAAAAAGTGATATAAATCGTATAGGTATTGCATCGATGTAGGTATTCAATACTTACCTAGTCATATATACTACAAAGCACTGCCTGTAAGTCTACGCGTAAGAATGTAAAGAAAGGGGGGGGGGGGACATTAAGCCAAAAAAAAATCCACGGTAATAGACACACCGTGGGCGGGTCATAAAAACGACACACCGCAGCGGATAAGGGTATTGCACGTTTCCTTATTGACCTTGTCGCGGCCAATCGAAGTCAAGAAATTTTGTAAGTACACCTAATAGTATCCTCCGAAGAATTGAAAAAATCACTAACACCCATATTCTAAGACTTTCTACTACCGCTATTGGAATGGTTTAACCTCCATTGTTTGGATGACTGACTGCACTATCGGAAGAAATCTCCCCCACTGGAGGGTGATGAAGTCGCCACGTCCCGGTGCGTTCTACTATACAGTTCCACTACTGGTGGTAGAGCTCCAGTGACGGAGCTCGCGGGCGTAGGCACCACCGCATTACCTAATATACTTGCCCCTAAATGGTAGTGTTCGGGTCAGGTGGTAATGTATGGCCTTGTAAATTCCGGGACAGAGACATAACACCTTAGGCCTCAGGAGTGGCAACGCAACGGAGTGGCAGTGACAACTATAGGCTGCTGTCATCACTGACCATCAATGTGAACTGCATGCTTGTTTGCCACTTTTATTAAAAACTAAGAGTAGATATGTGAGTGTTAGCGTATTTTATGATCGGAATCTTACGGAAACAACATGAATGTGCATAAAAATTCTAAAAAAAAGATATTAAATAAATACTTATTTATATCTCTTAAGTGTTTGCCATGTTTGAAATTCATATAACCTATCATTTGCGGAACAGCATCTCTCTCATCTCTGACGTACAAAACACTCGAGTTGTTTCCCGCACTTCAAGGAAGGAAATATAAAAACCAAGTACAATAAACAATGCGGAACCCTAAACGCTATTAATCAACCTTCATCACGGACATGATAACAAGGGCTCTGCTTTTTATTCCGCATCCAGTTTTATTGCTGATGGCATATAAACACTTGAAATCTTTACTCGTACGATTTATGAGGTGAATGCTTTTTCCCTCTGCATTCATTCCCTCTTCAGATCGTAAAACAGTTGGTGAGAGGCATAGAGCAACACGGGCCACCGGCCGCGGCGGACCGGATGGGAGTTTCCAGTGTTTATTATCAATGCAAAACCGTGTAATTTTGGGGGGGGGGGGAAACGTGTGACATACACACACACACACACTCTACAAAAATCGTCTATTACTACGAAACTCACACCTTGACCTTAACAAAATACATAAACAATTTCACGCACACATTTAAACATCTACCCCCTTATTCTTAAACGTACATTAGATACGTTTTAACTATAGAATGCTTTGTCTTTGCCAGTTGCATTGTCAAATGTGTAGGATAGAAAAAGACAATGGAGAGATTAGCAACACTTTAGCTGAAATACGTTTATGAATAAAGGGGGTTGTCGACAGGCATAGGAACACTTGTGCTTTGACAGAGGAGAAAGCCTGCATATAGCTACTCTCTTGCGGTCTGCCACGGCTGGTGGCCCGTGTTGCTCTATGGTGAGAGGTACAGCGAGCCTTGTTAGAATTTATAGCGTAAAAATACGGCACTCCAAAGCACTCTTATGATTTGAATGAATACAATTACACCTCCGCTGAATTGTATGATACCTTAGTTATATAAATGGTATATCATACTGGGCAGAGAACAAATGCAAGGGTTGTAGTAGATGATGCAGTGTTAGAACAGGTGGATGAAATTGTATATCTTGGATATGCTTTTAGCAAGGATGGTAGGTACACCACTGACATATAAAGAAGAGTGCTTGCTGGGAATTGCGTGAATGGAGCGTTGGGTAAGCTGCTAGAATCTAAACATCTCAGCCAGCGGGCGCGACTAGCCGTACATAATGCTGTACTTACTCCAACGCTTTTATATGGAAGCGAGAGCTGGGTATGCAGGAAAGAGCATGAAAGTAAGTTAAACGCGGTCGAGCTGAGATGATTGCGCAAGATCTGCGGTGTATCACTCACCGATCGCGTTCGTAATGAAGATGTAAGAAAGAGGCTTTGTGTGAATGATAGTGTCGGTGTAAAAATGAAAAAAGGCATGCTCTGATGGTTCGGGCATATAGAAAGAATGTCGAATGAGCGAATGACTAAACAGCATACAACATATACAATGCGAATGTGGATGGTTGCAGAGGCCCAGGAAGACCAAGACTGACCTACCATGACCAAATAGGTCGAGTTCTGTCTGATGGTGGGGTCAAAAGTCTTAGGAATTGGCGTGCATGTATGAAGAGAATGATGAAAGTAGACGAGGCACGAGAGGTTTGTCAGAACCGGGATATCTTGCGCTCTACACTCTCTGCCTACCCCGTTAGGGACCTGGCGTGAAGATACAACATACAACATCATACTGGTTGCGTTAACATTTTTTTGTCAAGAAGTGGTTATTAAGTAGGTATACAGTTTACATTTATAGTTATACTGTAGCCTATAAACATCTTCATGAAGCCAGGGATTTCAATGCAGATGCGTTGTCACTCCTAAAGCCTAAGGTGTTATGCCTCTGTGCCGAAAATTACATGGCCGTAAATTACCACTTGAGCGGAATACGATAATGCTGAACACGATAGTGTATTGGCAAGTAAATAATAATGCGGTGCTACCTTCGCCGCGAGCTTTGCCACTGGAGCTCTACTGCCAGTGAATATATACAATATACATATACAATAGCCTTTCAACCGATTTCAAAAAGGAAAAGGGTACATCAATTCATGAAAAGAAAATAGCTCATCCACTGCGATTAAGATCTTCGTTACCGCGCGAAAACTGTATGGAGCTATTGCTTTTTTTTGCGATTTTGACATTGGTTTCAAAGTAAAACTGAAAAAAATCGCAATAGAACCACCGCAAAAAAAAAGATTTACACCTTTATCGCCTTTAGCCCTCCACCCGGGTATTGAACCCTTGAGCATAGCATGGTCTCGCTAGCACTAGACGACTGAGGCATGAAGTACCTATTTACTAAAGCTTTATTCTAGTTCTAGCTCGAAAGAACCCGGATTCAAATGTAAAAAAATACGACACATCTGATTACTTCTTCGCCGCCATTTTGATACGCCTATCAAATGAAAGGGACAGAGTGGAAGACGATAATATATAAGCTACGTGACGTGATTTTAAACCCAATACGGTGGATGTCCATATCCCTAAGCTAGCTCAAGTTCGTTATAATATTATCTATACAAATAAATAAAATTGGAGTGTCTGTTTGTAATATAAAAATAACCGCTTTTTACTTAATGCAAATGTATGTATACATGGTACATATACCAAAACTATATTTTTTACAATTTTTGTCTGTCTGTCTGTTTGTTTCGGCTAATCTTGAGAACGGCTGGACTGATTTTGACGGGACTTTCACTGGCAGATAGCTCATGTAATGAGGCGTAACTTAGGCTACTTTTATACTAGCTGCGCCCATGACTTCATCCGGGTAGGTACTGAACAATCATAAATTCTCACGGGGACGAAGTCGCGGGCACAGCTAGTTTGAAATAAAACTAGGTAAAGATAACGAAGTTTGGTGGTCCGGCGTCGGGACGTGACGACCCACTCTCGGAAGAATTCATTTCCAATGGAAACGAATTCCTTCGCTAGTGACAGTTAACCGAACAATGGCGGTCCAACCATTCCAATGGGGCGGTAGTAACTGCAATGTCGCGAAATGGGCAGTAGCGTTCTGCGATAAAACTACCTCTATTGTGATCGCCAATTCGCATGCCAAGCGTGGCGATTATGGCATATCCCCCTAGACCCCCCAATGGACGTCTTTAAGCTGATTCGATGATCATGATGTCCTTGATTGAGTACCAGTAGGTAGCTCTACTAAAGTACTTATTTCTTTGTCTGAGATCAGTAGCAGAGAATATGTAATAATACTACGTATAGAATGGACACTTCAACGTCCCGCCTGATTTCCCCTCCTCACCCATGATCCCCCCTCGAGAGCCAGTTGGATAAACTGAACAGTGAGGTTGCGAGCGGTCTGTTTTTAGTTAATTTGGTCACGTAGTTACTACGACGACTTATTTCATTGTTTTAGGTTCCTAACCCTACGTGCTATATTTCTGTGTGCGCGTGTAAAAACACGTCACTGATTGATGTCTGTATAATGGGTAACCAGAATAAGTATTTGTATGGAATTTTAGTCGAGTGTCCGGGATGTGTCGATATGTTGTAAATGTAATGAAAATATCATCTGGTCAATATTGACATGAATTTACCGTTTCCGTAATTTACCAAAAATAAACTTTGTCACAAAAAAACATTTTGAAACAATGTTGATACCAATGCAGATGTTTTATAAATGGGAGGGTCACTAAAATAAATACAACGCTGCACCAACTTCCCTGAATTGATCCTCGAAAAATATTATCCATGAAAATAGAGCAGTATCGCCGGCCGTTTCGATAAATTATTAATATTTCATGATTGCTCCCAATCACGTGAGAACATTAAACTTGCCTTTTATTTAATGCTTTTCATATTTTTTGGAAGCTGAAATTATGAGCACAAATTTTCATATACATAAAAGCTATTGCTTATGATAAAACGTTAGTGAAAATGGGATTTAAGTTAAAAACGTGTGACCATTTAGGTTCTTTTGTAACCAAGCAATCATGCAATTCACATTGATGTTAAGTGATGACTGCAGCTTATATACACCCACAAAATTGCAGATGCATCGCCACCCCTGAGACCATAGTTAATCAACTATCATAAGGTACGGGTAATGTAAGGTAAGGGCTTTTATCATAGAGACATATCTGTCTCTATGATAAAAGCCTAAAATATGTACCATCGAAGAAGTTTGCGGTGTTCCAAAGACATTTAAAACTAAACTTTATCTTCATACAGTTAAGGAACCGACGTGACCGCCCGACCGGATATTTATCTGTGCCCAAAATTAAGGGCTTAATTATATAACAACATTATATGAATATGATAGCTCTGAAAATTACCATTGAGTGATATGCCTTTGAGCACCAGAACTAGAGCTCTAACACAAGTAATTTTTTTGGGATTTGTCAAAATATATTATATATAATAGAAATTTTGGGACATAATGATATTTGTAGGCTAAAGTAAATAGGTGAACATCAAAACATTTCGATATCACGTTAAACTAATTCGATATTTATTATTTATGCGAACCACAACTCCGCGATCCGAGATGTAAGAAAGAGACTTTGTGTGAATGATAGTATCGGTGTAAAAATGAAAAAAGGCATGCTCCGATGGTTCGGGCATATAGAAAGAATGTCGAATGAGCGAATGACTAAACAGATATACAATGCGAATGTGGATGGTTGCAGAGGCCCAGGAAGACCAAGGCTGACCTACCATGACCAAATAGGTCGAGTTCTGTCTGATGGTGGTGTCAAAAGTCTTAGGAATCGGCGTGCATGTATGAAGAGAATGATGAAGGTAGACGAGGCACGAGAGGTTTGTCAGAACCGGGATGTCTGGCGCTCTACACTCTCTGCCTACCCCGTTAGGGACCTGGCGTGAAGATACATACAACTCCGCGACTTGGAAAAGAAGATGATTACCAAATGTATCCGAGTACTTAAAAGTACCTACTTACTTCCAGGTCTAATTTATTTCACTAGAAGTGAAATACTGCTTTTCAACATAAACATACTTCTGAACCTAGTCAAGACCGGAGATAAAATAAACAAAAACTCCAAACTTCGAACATCCATAAAACAGTTTTAATTTACGATACAAGCCAAGTCACATTGGGATCTACCCAAATACGGCCGGCGAGTCGGCTTATTGCAAATTTTGTCCGGCACCGGTCGCTTGCAAATGGGGTACGCATAAACCAATTTTGACGTTTAGTATTAGCTGGTTTGCCAATGTACAAGTCACCTGGGCCAGATGTTGGTTACAAATTTATGTTGGGGGTCGGAACGAAGCCAAATAGAGGTCGTTTATAGAGTATCTTGCCAAAGCATGAAATAATGTACACGTGGTCATTTTACATGGTGCAACGTGTGCACCCAAGTTTCGTGCTTCTAAAGTCCTTGCCGCGTACTTTGAGGCTTGTCATTGGCAAAACGGATTATAGTTAACATTTTCCCGATGGTTCTTTGTTGAAATTGATCTTTTGTGTGAAGATAAAACAACCCGTAAGTTTGGGATGAGCATTATAATTGTACCAAGTTTTTGTCATTATGCCAGGTACTGTGAAAAGATGATTTTAAAGAGATTACGGAAAAAAAGAAACATTTCTCCGAAAGCGTCCCTGAATCAGATGATATGTGATATTTGGATTTAACAATTTCCATTGCATGGTTTTGCCTTTGCCTAGCCCTATACGGGTGTTTCGTGTTTAAATGAATGTAACCGAATACTGAAAATAATAAAAAAAACAACATAGATCTTTGAGGACTAACTTATGTCACACGATGTAAGACTCCTTTCGATGAAATAATGTACAGGATGTCGTTTTACATGGTGCGCCGTGTGCACCAAAGTTTTGTGCTTCCAAAGTCCTTGCCGCGTATTTTGAGGCTTGTAGTTGGCAAAGCGGATTGTAGTTAACATTTTCCAGATTGTTCTTTGTTGAAATTGATCTCCCGTATGAACTCTTTTGTGAAGATAAAGCATCCCGTATAGAGCTAGTTGAGATGAAAATTGAATTTGAAGTTTAGAAATTAACACGTTATTGTGAAGAAGGTGGTAATATTGAAGCGATTAGGAAAATACAAAATAAAAGGAAAATAAATACTGTGTAGAATCTAAAACTAACTTGGTGATATGATATTATCACAGTCAATTTTAATTTACTTTTTAGGGTTCTGTACCTAAAAGGTAAAAACAGAACCCTAATACTAAGCCTCTGCTATCTGTCTGTCTGTCCGTCCGTCCGTTGTTGCCGCTATAACAACAGATACAAAAAAAAATGAAAATATTAAAGGGACCTACACTAAAAGTATTTTATTTCGTATTTTTACTCAATATTAATAGCGTTAGTAGGTAGACGCTTAAAATTTTAATAGAATATTAAGTTATATATTAGGTACCTTTCATAATAAATAACTAAATGAAAATAAAGTAAATATTAAAGGAGGGCAGGATGCAACAAACGCAATTTTTAAGCATTTGTTTAACCATTCGAGTGCGAATTCGACTCGTACTTGTCCGGTTTCTATGACCTTTGAGTTTAGCCTTTTTTTATGTTTTAAAAGTGGCAAACAAGCATACTGTTCACATTGATGTTAAGTGATGACTGCAGCCTACACACACAATGACCAGAGGTAAAAATGCAGATGCGTTACCACTCCTGAGGCCCAAGGTGTTATGCCTCTGTGCCGGAAATTACAGGGCCGTACATTACCACCTGACCAAGCTGTAGAACCAAGCCTCTGTAATATTCGGTTCTATAACTCCATACATTACCATTTAACCGAAACCAATGATGTTAATTTATAAGCTCATTGACCGAAACACGAAGATTCTAATAACTATATTAGATAGATTAGGAAATGCGGTGGTGTGTCCACACACTCGAGCTCTGACAGTGGGATACTACCATTTTCATACATAAATTAGATTGGGTAGTAGTAAAACATTTCTCCTGGAGGTAGAGGCGTAGGCACCATCGCATTACCTAATGTATCTGGCGCTAAATGGTAGTTTTCAGCACTATCGTGTTCTGGTTAGATGGTAATGTAAGGCCCCGTAATAACTATCACAGTGACTAAAGTCTTAGGGTAGGCAACGCATCGGCATTTTGACTCTGGTCTTTGTGTGGGTAATGTACGGCCCTGTAATTTCCGGTGCAGAGGCATCACACCTAAGACCTCAGGAGTGGCAACTCACCTACATTGACACCTCCAGTATTATGTAAATGTTTATAGGCTACAGTATTACTTATTTTTATTTTTAAAGAAAAATGGAAAGAAAAATTTGACTTCAGGCGAGACTCCAACTCGCGGCCTACTGGGAATCTAGTCCAGCCGCTCTTCCAATTGAGCTACTGAAGTCCTGCCCGATTTGTCAAATCTTTCCTTCACATCTATTGCATTGCTTTATCTCGCCTGAAGTCAAATTTTTCTTTCCATTTTTCTTTAAAAATAAAAATATATTTTCACAAGCATGTGTTAATGCGAAATAATATAAAAAACAATTATTAAGGGTAAAAGCGACTTCTTTACGATATTCAATAAACTGAAAAGTCTATTATATCGGTTGCCTAACTAGCATAGTTGGTAATAGATGGCGTTGCTGCTACCATAAAGCAATGCAATAGATGTGAAGGATGTCTCGCCTGACGTCAAATTTTTCTTTCCATTTTTCTTTAAAAATAAAAATATATTTTCACAAGCATGTGTTAATGCGAAATAATATAAAAAACAATTATTAAGGGTAAAGCGACTTCTTTACGATATTCAATAAACTGAAAAGTCTATTATATCGGTTGCCTAACTAGCATAGTTGGTAATAGATGGCGCTGCTGCTACCATAAAGCAATGCAATAGATGTGAAGGAGTCTCGCCTGAAGTCAAATTTTTCTTTCCATTTTTCTTTAAAAATAAAAATATATTTTCACATGCATGTGTTAATGCGAAATAATATAAAAAAAAATTACAGTATTACTTACCATCAATGTAAACTGTATGCTTGTCTGCCATTTCATAACATACAAAAACCCTTAGATAATGCAGCAAAATGTTAATACACCAAATACCGGGACCTTTCAAAAGAATCACAATAACGGTGATGAGATTGCTCGAGCATAATTTGTAACCGGGTGGACTAGAAGCCTTTTATTTTAGCAATATACGAACGAGCCGGCGAAAAAGTTTAATGTTGGGTAACTCAATTATTTAGTCCCCACCTTGTGTTCCCGGAATTTATCATTGGGCCCCGTCCCTAACGGTTCAAAGTGCCCCATATGAATATATATTTTAGAGGAAATGCAGATTAGGGTAAGTTGCGGTGATTTTGCGAGTAAAAAGTTGTCGCCGTCAAAATAGTTTGGGATTGTTGAATAAATTTACGAAAAAGGTTCACAGTGAATGACAAATTAAAATACTCTTAACCAGAAGGGTCAATTTGACGACGGGATTTAAATGACTTGTACTTTCACAGTTGCTATATCCAGTTACGTTTTATCTGTGCTTCAGAAATCACATTTAGTAATCACTTATTGATTACTAACATTTACTACGAGGTTGAGGTAATGGTATTAAGATGTTTTTGACGTGACAACGTCTTAAATTAGGTTGCGGCTCGGAGTCACTCATGAAAAAGTGTAACGCCCGGTAACGTAACGATGAGTCACCGAACGAGAGAGAATCCTGCCGGACCGGCGAATGCCTTTCTACCGAGAAAAAGACGTTGTCACGTAAAATCTTCGCCCGTAAAACCGACTTTACAGGCAACCAGTTTTATTTAACACGATACAGTTTTCGTATTCGTCATATTCAAATTTTCATTATTTTTATTCGAAAAAAAAAGTTTGACTTAAGAGTTATTGTCATTGCACAGATACAATACTTTTTTTTATGTTTTTTAGTGGTTGTGTCGATGATTTTAGTGGTTGACCATGTTAGAGACCACATATTTTTTTATGTAATGAAGGTGGCAAACAAGCATGCACTCCACATTGATGTTAAGTGATGACTGCAGATTACCACCTGACCGGAACACGATAGTGCTGAACACTAACCCCCTTATTCATAAACGTACATTAGAGACGTTTTAGCTATAGAATGCTTTGTCTTTGTCAGTTGCATTGTCAATTGTGCAGGATAGAAAAAGACAAAAGAGAGATTAGCAACACTTTAGCTAAAATACGTTTATGAATAAGGGGATAACCATTTAGCGGCAACTGTCTCAGTAGACCAGTGGTAGCAGGCCACTGCTACTAGGCTGTGGGTTCGATTCCCGGGTCGGGGGCTATCAGAGATAACGGTTTAAAATCCTTTATCTCAGGTTATATTGGGATTTTTCCATTTTCTGGAGGTTTACCTATACCTCGGAGATTGATAATGTGCCCGGAGATGGCAATAGGCTCGCCACCTAACATGGGCCAAAACGTAACCGGCAAATCGTGGGTGTTTGCATGTATGCTTGAATGCATGCATTTACCTCTCCCTACCCCTTCGGGGATTACAGGCGTGAAGTTACGTTACGTAAATAAGATAATGCGGTAGTGCCTACGCCCGCGAGCTCCGTCACTGGAGCTCTACCACCAGTAAAATATTGTAGGCTATTATTTTGCGTTATACTTTATCCACTGGGATTTCTACAAAAAAGATGTATCAACAAAACATTGTTATATTTTTACTTCATCCTCCGCTATTATTCTTCATGAGTGAGTGAAACACGTGTCATCAAGATGAATGCGATCATTGTGTGTGCAAGGAAAAGGCATTTGATGTCATTTTTCTTTGGTAAAAAGATTATGCGTCATGATGTGTATGCCTAGTTTACCGTATCTCAAGGTTTATATACCGTCGTTTATGATTTGGTTTATCTTCTAATGTCTGTGATTATTTTGATAAATCTTTATTTAGTTACTATTTTATTGCTAACGATATTCAAGTCCGTAATAAAAGTTCACTTAAGTGATTAATTAGTGAACATTTTAGGAAATGAATACAACTTGTCAAAAAATTACCATGACAAATGCGCCCGTGAACTTCGTCACTAAAACTTTAATAGGCTTGGAACTCCACTGCAGAATCATTTCGTTCATCCAGATATGCTGCAAACCTAACTTTTATGCATATTTTTAATTTAGAGAATATAAGAATAATATATCCACTTGATTGCCTATCAAAAAATGACCGCTAGTATTTTTTTTATATTTTTTGGAAATAATCTTCTTTTACTTGTTTTTTCAATAATATATCGCCCACTTTACGGCAATATGTATAAAGACTGAAAAATCACGGCTGCCGTTGCGCACTTGGCCGCTCCTACATATTATCGTTCCACCCCAATAACTTTATACGTCCATAACGTACATGTAGGTATTATTTATATATCAAATTAAAACCATTTTCCTTCTCATTATTATGATATAAAACGGCCGCATATAAAAGATGGTGGCTGTTAAAAATAAAATAATTTAATTAAAAATACTTGCGGTCAAATTTTGATAGACAACCTAGTGGATGTATGTTCTCTAGATTATAAATATATGTATAAATTGGGTTTGCAGCAAATCTGGATAAACGAAGTGATTCAGCAGTGGGATCCTAACCCATAAGACATTCATTTTTACTTGATATGTACACATATTTTCATTAGTTACGTGACATGAATAATCTTAGACTTGAGCATATCTCCCGTTTAACCTATTTTCTTACATCCAGCTAGTTAGCATACAGAATGAGATAAGGACTAAGCGTAGCGTTTGTATAATTTTTATGGTGTCCAAGGATATATGTTTATAACAACCATGTTCTATTTAGGTATCGTCGCTAAGTTTAATGGCTTCCGTTAATGGTTTCCGATTCCATAACTCTTATTTCGGTCGATTGTCTTTAATATAAAATTTTTTTGCTTCGCTTTAAGTGACGTGAATAAACTCAAAAGAGTGTTTACGCAGATGACCTTGTTTTGGATCCCGCCGGGCTCCTGCCACTTGATAAGGAGTAATTTTTATATCTAATGAAAGTGGCAAACAAGCATGCAGCTCACATGGATGTTAAGTGATGACTGCAGCATACAGACATCTACATATAAACCAGAGATCGAAATGCAGATGCGTTGCCACCCCTGAGACCTAAGGTGTGTAATGTAATGGAAGTGGCGAGCATGCATGCAGTTTACATTGATGATGATAACAGCCTATAGACACCGACACAAGGATCAAGGTCAAAATGCAGATGCGTTACCACTCATGAGGCCTAAGGTGTTATGCCTCTGTGCCGGAAATTACAGGGCCACACATCGCCACATGACCGGAACACGATAGTGCTGAACACTACCATTTAGCGGCAAGTATATTAGGTAATGCGGTGGTGCCTACGCCTGTCAGTGAGCTCCGTCACTGGAGCTCTACCATCAAGTAGAAATATCCCACCAATAACATTTTCATGAAAAATATTACCAAGACGAGACCATCACATGGCTGTAAAGTCAATACTTCGAGCACAATCGTTTTGTTGTAGTGCCACGTTAACACATATTACAAGAACATTTCAGCTCATTGCCCCATTAACAATTATTGAATATATTACTAACATTAAAGAGTCCATTTGAACCTTTTCTGTACATAACCCTAAAACAGTTGATACGCTATTCCAAGGAATCGCGCATCAATTGGATTGGTTTCATTGGAAATAGTATTCGAAGGTTGCGTGTTCATTCCTATAATCATTTTTGTCCAATCACATTAACGTAGATCGGTACATTTGCAATACTGTCTTAATGTTTATCGTCGAGTTGACGCAACATTTTAATAGTCGTGTTTTCTTGTTTAATATTATAGTTACTTTGTTTCGTATTATATTATTTTTATATTATTATTGAAGCGCGCATGGCCTCGCGGCTGGTGTAGATCATAGGCGATCTACTCGACCAAGCAGTATGGGCGCGGTCGGGTGTGTGATGGGTGACCGCTAGTGGCAAATTAAAATGCGCGTTTCCGTGCTTCGGAGCGTGTGAATGTGATAGATCAATACATATAATTTGAGATGCAATAATTATTTTCTTCAAAATGTTTGAAATTATCCGCATTGAGATTATTTGGTGAATTCACTACTCCTACTGAGTAGTAAGGAAGAAGTAAGATAACTGAAGTTGATTCATCAAATACTTGTACATTAAGGATACGCAAGAAACCTATTAAGATGATACTACTTATATCAAATTAATTGGAAATCAGAAATTAAACCGGCTTATAGAATTCAACGTAATTTCTTTTGAATCCCACATTAAAATGTATACAGTTTTGTGCAAAATACCAGATTATTACCAGCCTAAAATAATTTGCAATTTTTCCAAGGAAAATGGTTTCCGGCGGCCACTAATTGAAAGGAGAGGAAGTAATCACGCCATTTATTTCCCAGAATTACCTGAGAAGCCGAAGATATTCGACGAAATGGATAAAGAAGTGGTCGGTGTCGCTGGGCCCTACATCGAAGATACAAGTCTAAAGCTTACTTGTGTTGTCAGTGGAGGTAAGGAAATATAATTTTACTTGTGATAGAGTTCCAGGGTACGAGCTCGAAGGCGTAGGCACCAAGGGATTACGTCATTTAACTGCCGCTAAATGGTAGTGTTCAGCACTATCGTGTTCCAGTAAGATGGTAATGTATGGGCCCGTAATAACTATCACAGAGACATGTCAACTTAAATCTCAGGGGTGGCAAGGCATCTGCATTTTGACCTCTGGTTTTTATGTAGATGTCTATAGGCTGCAGTCATCACTTAACATCAATGTGAGCTGCATGCTTGTTTGCTACCTTCGTGACATAAAAAAAAATAAGGCATAGTAAAAAATATTAAAACCCTTTGCTTTAGGCTTTATTTTGCGTTCCTTTCCGTTTTCGACGCTGTATGATTTATTCTTGTTTTAAGAATGTTATAAAATGAAAGAAACTTTTTAGTGAATCGTTGTGCGTATTTATTTAAAAAAGGAAAGAATGCTGTATGTTTTCATTTCTTATTAATCCAGAATTCAGAACTCGTTTGCAATTATTCAATTAATTTTAAATGGAAAAGTCCGTATAAAGTCTTGACTTCTTTTGTGGTGAAAGAACTTACTGCTAAGTGTTAGTGAACGGAAAAGATGGTAGAGTTACCAGCCCCCCTGCCTATTAGTATTACAGCTTTAGGCAACGTTAGCTATGAATCTCATCGAAACAACTGCATTGCCGTATTACAGTGGTGGTAGAGCTCCAGTGACGGAGCTCGCGGGCGTAGGCACCACCGCATTACCTAATATACTTGCCGCTAAATGGTGGTATTCAGCAATATCGTGTTCCGATCAGGTGGTAATATACGGCCCTGTAATTTCCGGCACAGAGGCATAACACCTTAGGCCTCAGGAGTGGTAACGCATCTGTATATTGGTCTTTGTGTAGGTGTCTATAGACTGCAGTCATCACTTAACATCAATGTGAACTGCATGCTTGTTTACCACTGCAATTACATTAAAAAATATATAGCCGGCATCCATAGCACACATCCTTCCATATAAAAAACATAATAATATCTTAGCCGAATCCGTTTTCCCCAGTGCTAAGCTATGTGCACCCATGAATATGATTACCTAGCATAGCACATATCTGGTGGAAAAGCACCCTAAACCTTAATTTTGTCCTAGGAAAACCAATGCCAAGACTTCGCTGGTGGAAGGACGATAAGGTGATCACTAAACTGGAGCCAGTGGATGACGGGTCAAGGCTCAGTCTACTGGAGTTGAGGATACCGAAGCTGAAAAGGGAATACTTTGAAGCAGTGTACACTTGTACTGCTGATAACACTGGGCTGGTGCCACCGCTGCGAGTGAATGTTCAGATACAGATATACTGTGAGTAGATGCTTATTTTAACTTATAGTTTGATTTAAAAAAATATTTAGTATCAATCTATATATTTACATAAAAAACAATTGCTGTTCGTTAGTCTGGCTAAAACTCGAGAATTGCTCGAACGATTTGGTTAACTTTAGTTTTGAATTATTTCTAGAAGTCCAGGGAAGGTTTTTAAAAAATATGAAGAAATTGAAGGGAAATAGTAAAAAACTCAATATTATTCTCCTATACAAATAGTCCGTATCTATCAAACCTTTGACACATTATTTAATTCTCAGGCAATACGAAGTTTTACGAGTCAGTTAGTCTAATTCTCGTATATAAAATTCTCGTGCCGAAGTGTTTGACAAAACTCCTCCAAATCGGCTTAACCGATTATCATGAAATTTTGTGTGTGTATTTGTTAGGTATGAGAATCGGTTGTAGAATATTTTTTTCCTCAAACTTTTAGGCTGGATCACTACATTTTTTTAAATCTTTGGGACATTTTTTCCTTTCTTTCTTAACTTTTTATTTTTTGAGGTTATAACATTAAGAAATAAGATTTACCCTTTTTAATCCTAAGTTTCCCTAAGAAATCCCTAAGATTTTACCTCTTAATTTTCACATTTCTGTAATAAATTAAAACGGTCTCAGACTATTGCGCTGCTTATCACGAATTCAAAATATCGTTTTACTTGACACTGGTAATATGCGCAATAGCTATGCCATTATATTAAAAAAAAAAAACAATCAGTTTCAGGACAAGTGTAACAAGTTTAAAGGAATATAACAAAGTACAAACAGACGGTGAAATTGAAAGATTTGTCTAATGAGAGGGCGCGTCTAATTTACGGCTTAATAATTCATGAGACAGCTCGTTGACTTTATGTTATTAGGGTGGAAGGTTAGGTCGTCATGCAGTGGGGAATAGGGTTGACATTTAACTGTATTCGCAAGAGCGGATCATCTTACATTACAGACTTAGGATCTTTCTACTCACACTTCTAGTTTTTGCGTTGTTTTTGTTTAAGTATCAACATTTTTGTTGCTGTCATGGTTTTTTGGGGACAATAAACTATTATGGATTGAAATTATTGTCCTTATGAGGTTAAATATTATAGACTAGGTATTATTTTAAAAAAATATTTAAAGAATTTTGTAAAATATATGTAACCTTTGACAAGTAAAATTTTACTGTGTGAAACAGAATTGTGAAAAATTGCAGGATACTTTATACTCTCCCGTATCGTTCATTTAAGCCTTGTCAGTGGGGAAGGAAAGTGTTTATGAGCGATCTGGAAAGCTATATTGCGAGCTAAATTTCGAGATTTTCATAAAATTATATTTTTTATACAAAATAATAGTTAGTTATCACTGTCTGAACATTACAATTGCAAATACTTTATTTAATACCTAGTCTAGGAATTGTAAAAAACAAACAGATGGCGAAATTGAATGACTCAACTAATGACAAATTAGTTTCTGAACATTACAATATTATGTAAATACTTAAAACGATAGTTAAATAACTACTCCTTTTTTCATAAACGCGCACTAGATAGGTACGTTTTAGCTATTATATGTGTTGTCTTTTTCAGTCGCATTGTAATTAACCTATGATATAAAGAGACAAAAGAGAGATAATATTAGCCTCACTTTAGCTAAAATACGAATATGAATTTGAGGTTATATTCATTGTAGGATATATCTACTTAAACGTATAGTAATTGCAGCTTTCATGTCTGTACTATAATACATTTTTGATAATAGAGCTTAGTCCCTATTATAAATTTCCGTTGTAGACATCGATTTTTTTTTAAAACGAAATATTATAAGGCAAATTTATACAAATGTATTGTTTCTTTAGTAAAATATGTTATATGAATAAATTAAAAAAAAACGTAACAGTACCTAACGGAAACAGATGTAATTTTTTTAAATTTTATTTATCAAACCAGCTGACCCAGCTAACTTCGTATTGCCTCACAATGAAATAATGTGTCTAGGGTTTGATAGATTATTATAGGTTTGACGGACTATTTGTATGGGAAAATGAAATTGTGGTTTCTACTATTTCCTTTCAATTTATTCATATTTTCTTACCTTTTAAAACTTCCCTGGACTCCATAAATCAGTCAAAACCAAAATTAGCCAAATCCGTTCTCGAGTTTTAGCGAGACTAACGAACAGCAATTGATTTATATATATAGATATAGCGAATACAATTGGCGAATAAAAACAGTGCATCCAAAACATCACAGAGGTTTGTAACGATATCTACTAAAAATATCTCTGTTTAGCGGAAAATACGGCATTCAACACCTTTTAGTGGTTTAAGGCTGTTGTGTCAAGTGGTGTCAGGTTCTCCACTTGAGTTGTACCATAAGGTAAAAGGCTCCATAGTTACTTTCATCAACTCGGTAGAATACCTTAAGTTTTTAAAGATTGCGTAGACAACTTAGTTATGAAGACGTTGGCCTTAATTAAAATAAACGGCATGTTTAAATGACATAAAAATCAAGATAATCTTCATTAAAGCCTTCACAGACAGTTTTATAAAAAATTTCATTAGCAAATTATTAAACGTAATTTTTACCTAGCATCAAAAGTTAAATTAACAAAAGTTGGATGTGAAACAGCCCTAACTTCGTAACAATGTGTCCGTTAAGATAAAATTTGAGTGTGAACGAGAGATTGTGCGATGAGATTTAGTATGCGAATGGTAAATTTCTAAAGCCAATCTTGCTGTTAGAAACTTCCATGCCTTTGAAAGAAGCTTATTTAGCATAATTGTTCAATGGGTCTGTCATTTGTAGAAGCTGTTTAAACTTCAGAACTTCGCAACTGTGTTTTGAAAGCCTAGATTGGGGTTATATGTAAGTATATAGATACTTACAATTGTAAATAATTGGGCACGTTAGTGCTCCCGCTAAGACTAATCGCAAACGCATTTCTCGAAAGCTTTTTTTTTCGTGATTTTGAACCAACATAAAATGGGTTTTAGTTAGATCACGTAAACAAATCCTCAGGATATTAATATTAGATTCATAAAATATATAAAGTTTTTGTTGCAACGCTAATTGTTTGATTAATATCTAAAAAACTCGATTTCGACACTCACTCACTCATGACCATATCAATTTTTAAAGTACTTTCTGATCTCCTAAAAAGTTGAAATTTGTTATGTACGCTAGTAATTAATATCGCAACAACAACAGCAAAAGTACACATTACATTTCAGCACAGGTGTTAAATAAGGAATAAAGATAACACATCTTTATTCTTTTTATTGACCATTCCGGCGACCTAATGATTGTATACCACTTTCCCTAATCCTTCCTTGATCCTCGGGTTAGCTATTTAAAGTTCAGTTTTTCGTAATTGACAAGATTTTCAGTGACACTCTAATCGATCCTTTTTTTTCCACATTTGTAGGTCTAGTCTACTTTACTGGGCAATTGGCAAGCGCAAAGGTCCAAACCTAATCCAATCAATCTGGCAACCAAAATAAAACGAGCAATTACTACGTGAATGTGCATAAAAAAATATCAAATAAATATTCTGATGTACATAATTTACGAACGTAAATGTGCACAAAGGGATGCAAACACACCTTAAACTAAATTCAACACCTTTGTTTAATAACGAAGGCGTTGAGTTACATTGTAATACTAGAACATTAATTTCCTGTACAGCGAACGCTATGAAAACCGACATTCGTGCGCAGACTTATCTAGGAGCGCACTATAACAACGTCACACGAAGTGATCTGTCATCTTTCATAATCTCCCGTGTGGTTAAGTAGACAAATGTCCAATATTAGACAACGGGCGTGCAGCCAAGTGGTATCCGGGTAGTAAGAAATTATACGTCATTTCGCAAAGTCGGAAGTTAGTTGAAAATATATAATAACGAATGGTGTAATTGTGTTATTTGAAAAACGAAAAGATTTACGTCGTAAAAATGGATAAAAATGAAATAAAATTTAACCCATCGATTGCCAAAAGATATGCCGGAGACAGAAGGACCCAGTCAATCCTTTATAGAAAAATGTTGAAGTCAAAATTATATTAATCCCTATTATTCTCCGGTGCTGCTTAGGAAGCTATCGTCAATTTTTCCATCCTCTAAAAATGTAACTTTATGACCAAAATATTGTCCTTATGTATATATCTTCACGCCAGGTCCATTACGGAGTAGGCAGAGAGTGTGGATCACCAGAAAGCCCGGTCCTGACATACCTAGTAAATATAGTAATAATTACTATCTAAAACTTATTTCGATGTCGTTAAATCTGAGCCACCATTTAAGATAAAACACAAATTCACAATTCATATTCACAAACTTTCTCATCAGACCTTCATTCCACAAAATCTAATGATAATGAGAATCCAGTAAATATTCAACAAAAAAATATTTTTTAAATAGAAAAAAAAACATAGCACACTTTTACTGGTGGTAGAGCTCCAGTGACGGAGCTCGCGGGCGTAGGCACCACCGCATTACCTAATATACTTGTCGCTGAATGGTAGTGTTCAGCACTATCGTGTTCCGGTCAGGTGGTAATGTATGGCCCTGTAATGTCCGGCACAGAGGCATAACACATTAGGCCTCAGGAGTAGTAACGCATCTGCATTTTGACCTTTGTCTTTCTGTGGGTGTCTATAGGCCGCAGTCATCACTTAACATCAATGTTGAACTGCTAGCTTGTTTGCCACTTCCATTGCATAAAAAAAAAAATTAAAAAACAGCATTATTAAACGAGAGAGCCAAGCAAAAGTAAACATTGCTGTAATTTCAAAAATTGCGACTCTTTCCAGCTCACCCGACTACAGTTCTTATTTTGTGTTATTGCAAAACGTATTCTCGCAAATATGGGCGATTAACCTAGACCTGTTTGGGATTATCCCTGTTATTATGGCTTCCAGGTTTCTATTGTGTCGGTGTCATTAGTTTTCATCCACCGTTGTTTCTTTTAGGTTGGAGTATTAATCTTCGTATATATCTCTAATTTATATATTTTATGCAATTGAACGGCTGCAGCAAAAGATTACTAAGTCGATGGAAGTAATTTTACAAGAAAGTTTATTAAATCTGCAGTTTTTACTTAAAGGATTTGTCAGTGTTATTATACGTATATATGCTATATATGACTTTCAGAAGTTTGACTGTTCTTAAATGAACGTAATTGGGCTTAAATATAACCTGATAATATTGATAAAATTGGGTTAATTTTCTTTTATATATACAAATGATTAAGCTCTAAATATTCATACAATAGATATTATAAGACCCATAAACGTTTTATTTGTACTTACTCCTTCATTTCGCAAATTCTAATCTCACACTTGCTAAAGCTTTACTGGATGTAAACCTTTAACAAGATAACATTTTAGGCATAGAAAAAAAAACAACATAGCTTTATAAAACGACACAGCGATGTAAAGGTAGACATTGCTGCAATTTCTGAAAATTGCGACTCTTGTTGGCTCACCTGACTTTATAATAGCTCTCATTCTGTGTTATTTATTGCAAAGCGTATTCACGCAAATCTTGGCGATTAACCTATATCAAACGACCTGTCTGCAATTATCTCTGTGATATGACTCTCAGATTTCTTTCGTGCCGGTTTCATTAGTTCCTGATCCCTATTTGTTAGTTTTTAATTTGGGATATTAGACTTCGTGTATGATTTCAATGTAGTTTTATTTTTTGTGGTATTACGATGAGCGTATTTTGCTAAAACGTGTTTATTTTAAAAAAAGTGTGAAATAAAGTTTAGTTGATAGAATAACTTATTCTAGAACTCAGAACACCTTAGGCCTCAGGAGTGGTAGCGCATCTGCATTTTGACCTCGGTCTTTGTGTGGTTGTCTAAAGGCTGCAGTCATCACTTAACATCAATGTGAACTGCATGCTTGTTTGCCATATCTGTAACATAAAAAAAAAAGAAAAGTCAGATATTACTTGGTGAAATTTGCGTAAATTGCGACTCTTCCCTGTCCCCAAGTCACCTGACTATAGTTCTCTTTCTGTGTTATTGCACAACGTGTTCACGCAAAGCTGGAAGATCAAACGATCTGTTTGGGATTATCTCTGTTACGATAGCTCCCAAATATCTTTTGCGTTGGTGTCATTAGTTTTTATCCCCTATTATTTTTATTCCCCATTTTTTTGTGTGTCGTTCCATAGTTAACCGAAGTGTTCTTTCTAAATATTTAAACGTAAATAAACGTGGAATACGATTTTTTATTTACTTACTAACTTTTCTAAAAAAAAAAACCTGGTTATTTTAGGAAAGTGTGGAAACCAAAATTTAGCTGATATTAAAAATTCAGAAGTATTTCATTAGTTTCTTTCGTTCCATAAACTTCACGCAATGTCGAGGCAGATATGATATTGCAACTCTACCCAGCTCATCCGACTACAGTTCTCATTCTGTGTTATTGCAAAGCATCTTCACGCAAATCTGGGTCCTGAACCTGAACCTGTCTTGCATTATCTCTGTTATTATGGCTGTCAGATTTCTTTTATGCTGGTTTCATAAGTTTTTATCCATTATTTTGTTTCACTTGGAGTTTAAGCGCCCTAACGCACTAGCGGTTAGCCGCGGGAGTGGGTAGCTGATTTTTCAGTTTAATATGTAACCGCATGTGATTGTACGCACTATACATAACATGTGGTTGCATATTAAACTGTAAAAGCGGCTAGCCGCGAGGTTACCCGCTCCCGCGGCTAACCGCTATTGCATTTGGACGCTAAATGTTTGTGTATAATATATATATTTCATGCAGTTGGATGGTTGCAACAAAAGAATGTTGAGATGTTAGAAGTCATATTAGAAGAAAGTTTATCAAAATCTGCTGTCATTTTACTTGAAGGATTAGTCGGTTTTAAAATTACCTGCATATATTATGTCATAAATTTAAGAAATCTGACCTTTATAAAATTTCCTAGATTATTGATTATTTAATTAGGAAAACTATCAAATCAGTACATTTTTTAAAAATTTCAAATCAAACGAAATCTTTAATAATCTTAGAATAGATAATGTTTAATTTAATTTTATTATTATTTATTATATAACGAACCATTTTAAGAGGACTCCTTCATTCCACAAACTCTATTCTCACTATCCAATACACCTACAACAGGATAACATTTTCCAAATAGAAAGAAAAACTTAGTATTATTAAACAAGACAGCAGCGTAGAGGCAGACATTGCAGCAAAATTGGGACCCTTCCCACCTGACTACAGCTATCATTTTGTATTATAGTAAAATGTATACACGCAAATCTGGGCAATTTACCTAGATCAAACGATCTGTCGAAGATTATTTCTGTTTATCGTCTT
The DNA here is from genome assembly GCA_036365455.1 of Macrosoma leucophasiata. Classification (NCBI taxonomy): domain Eukaryota; kingdom Metazoa; phylum Arthropoda; class Insecta; order Lepidoptera; family Hedylidae; genus Macrosoma; species Macrosoma leucophasiata. Next base: position 5,437,913 of record JAWQUS010000014.1, on the reverse strand, counting down.
CCCTATGTCTTTTGTGGTAGGTGTCATTAGTTTTAATTCATCACTGCTCCTTTTTCATTTGGAAGATTAGTCTTCGTGTGTATGACTTCTAAATTTCTTTGGGTGATTGTGATTATAGATTGAGTGAAAGTTAACGAGCGTTCAAAACCGTAAAAAAATCAATTTAGTTCCATAGTTTTTTTTTTTTTTTTTTTTATGTAAAGGAAGTGGCAAACAAGCATGCAGTTCACATTGATGTTAAGTGATGACTGCAGCCTATAGTCAAAGTGCAGATGCGTTACCACTCCTGAGGCCTAAGGTGTTATGCCTCTGTGCCGGAAATTACAGGGCCGTACATTACCACCTGACCGGAACACGATAGTGCTAAACACTACCATTTAGCGACAAGTATATTAGGTAATGCGGTGGTGCCTACGCCCGCAAGCTCCGTCACTGGAGCTCTACCACCAGTATGTTTTTGCTAAAACTGTGCTTTTAAGCTATTGTATAGCTTCTATCGAGGGCCTTGAGCGCGGGGACCGAATTCAGAAATTCCGTAACGAAAAAACCTCACGCTCCCCACTCCGACGGGCACGGAGGTGTGGCTTGAAGCCGTACATTGTCTAACGTCGTTTCTTTTCGGCAGTCATCGACACGGTGTTTGTGTGCGTGCAACTAGACGTATTATACGACTCTACGAAGCTCGCACGAATCGAGACGACCTGCTCCGAAATCGGACGAATACATAAGCAGCTGTTTATATGTATTGTAAAATAATAAAAATATTTCAAACAATATTAACTTTTTGATTGAATAAAAGAAAAAAAAATGTTTTCTTATCGGTCACCACGCTCAAAAAGTGTAACTTGAATTAATATCAAATAAAAAAAGAAATTCTGCTTAAATAAAATAAATAAATAATTATAATTGCATAAGTTGATACAAAATGCTATGCAATAGCTTTACCGCGGCAGTCCCCGAGTGCCACACGTCGATTTTTTTATTAACATTTGTGATAACTAGAATTTAGCCGATAGAATAAATAAGGCTAGAATCCACAAATATTTAAAGGGATTTATTCGTTTAACTCTAATCTTACTATTTACTTTACTATAAATCCTCATGTTACAAGATAACATTTCCAAAATAGAAAAAAATAGCATTATTAAACGAGGCAGCAATGTAAAGGTGCTATTTCAGAAAATTGCGACTCTTCCCAGCTCACCTGACTACAGATCTCGTTCTGTGTTATTGCAAAGCGTATTCACGCAAATCTCAGCGATTAACCTAGATCAAACGACCTGTCTGGGATTATCTCTCCTATTACTTCCAGACTTCTTTTATGCTGGTATCATTAGTTTTAATACCTCGTTTTTCTTTTTTTTACTTTAATAATTAAAGCTAGTGTATGTAATTTATGTTTTTACTAGTCTTGTGTGCGTAGAGTGTATAATTTATGTATGTATGTATCTTCACGCCAGGTCTCTAACGGGGTAGGCAGGAGAGTGTAGAGCGCCACATATATTATGTATTTCAATATTATTATAAAATTAATATTTTTTATGTGAAATGTGATTGAGTGGTTGCGATGCAAGATTCCAATTGAAAAAGTGTTTTGGGTAAAGCCAGTCACCTAATTATCCAAAGGTTGTGGGTTTGATCCCCACTCGCAGTAAATTTTTCGTTGGATCCTTAGCGAATGTGAATTTCTAAGATACTTCCTATTGTTTGAAACTATTATTAAATTTTATTTATTGCCTTTTGTTTGCAGGGGCGTAATTGTTTTAAGAAAAAAACAACTTAGCTGGTTGAACAAATAATGCTATAATCCAGAAATATATCACTAGTTTCTTTCATTCCACAATCTTCAATCTCACTATTCAGCAAACTCTCATATTACAATACAACATTCCCAAAATAGAAAAAAAAAAACAGTAGCATTATTAAACGAGATAGAAATGTAAAGATAGATGTTGCAATTTCAGAAAATTGCGACTCTTCCCAGCTCACCTGACTACAGCTCTCATTCTATGTTATTGCAAAACGTATTCACGCAAATCTGGGCGATTAACCTAGATCAAGCGACCTGTCTGATTTTTTTGTTATGACGGCTTCCAGGTTTCTTTTGTGTTTGTATCATTACTTCTTGTCCCTTATTGTTCTTTTTTTATTTCGGGTGTTTAATCTTCGTATGAAATTAATGTCTTTCATGTGAATACGTCGAAAGATTGGAGCGTTCACAAAAATGAATTGAGAAGAGATTTTGTCAAGTACTACTTGTGATTCCTTTAGAAAAATAGTAGCTGATATAATAGCCTAAGAGTAGCCTGATAGTAGCCTTTAGGGTGTTTTTTCACTAGAGATGTGCTATGTTACGTCGCTATAGATGCGTTTGATATCAAACAGTAATATTCATTGGTGCACATAGTTTAGCAATGGTGGAAACGGATTCAGCTAAGATATGTTCTTTATATGGATGGATGTGTGCTATGGATGCGTGCTATGAATGCGAGCTATGGATGCGTTTTATAGCGGATCTTGCTGGTACAGCTATATAGCATAGCATCGATGGAAATGGCCACATATTTTGTAGCAAAGATTGCACATCTTCGCAGAATAGTTGCATTGCACATCTCTGGTGGAAAAGCACCCTTATTACGTGTCTTGCATGTTTAAATTTTACTAAATTTGCTTGGAAAATGCGAACATGTTATATATTCCTATATAATTATTACAACATCGAAAATACGTACCAATTTATATTCCAGCAACAAAAGTACTCTAGTACCTACATGAATTGTCCATGTCGATTGATGTCTATTACTAACTGCTTTAATTTACTGAATTTACAAAGCAAGCCCAATATACAGTGAAATAAAAAAATATGCTTCAGTTTATACGTCCACATTGGTACGAGTAATATAAACGAAATATAACTATTTTATACTGTTAGCGTCAAAGTCTTTACTGAAAGGGTCGCCGTAAATATTTCTCATTTGTGGAGCACGTAATTAAATTTCATTAAATTATCTAGCCTTTCAACTAGCTTAAAGTTTAAGAACTATAATTTTGCAACTAAAATTGAATGTAATACCAATTTCTTCTGTGCTTTAGTATAATGTTTTTAACGGTAACCTTCTACTGAATTACTTAAAAAATAATATCTTACAACAAAAGATACTTCACCTTGGTGAAAGTTTTAAGTATCGATGAGCATTTTATTACACTTTCCTATATCAGTCACTGATTAACACATGCGTACCAAATTTCAACTCAATAAGTATGATACTTTTGAAGAAAATTGGCTATGACCGACTGACAGACTGACAGACAGACAGACACACGAGTCTTACAAGGTTTCCGTTTCGTTTTGCTTTTATTCCTTAACACTCAACTTGATTTTTAATTTTATAGTACGACCACTTCTTGTGGAGATATTGGCGCGAGAGCAACCACTGTCCGTGGGGCAGGAGGCAGTTCTGGCCTGCAGAGCTGTTGGCGCCAGACCACCAGCCGTCATCACCTGGTGGTTGAACGAAAAGTTGCTGGTTGCTGATGCACAGAAGGTCTGTATCAAATATCTGTATTTGATTTTCTTTTCACTAGATTAAACGCTCTCTTTTATAATTGAAGTGGGAGTCCCTTATTTCACATAAAATTGTTAGTCCGAGAAAATACTTGTTTCAGAAATATATGATGCCTGTGCCTTGTACATCTATACAAATAAAAGAAATTGGAGTGTCCGTTTGTAATATAAAAATAACCGCTTTTTACTAAATGCATATGTTTTTGTCTGTCTGTCTGTTTGTTCTCGCTAATCTCGGGAACGGCTGGATCGATTTTGACGGGACTTTCACTGGCAGATAGCTTATGTAATACCTTATTACATAAAGAAACTTAGGCTACTTTTATACTACTGCTACTACTACTGCTACTACTACGCACTGACTTCATTACACTTTTACTTGCGGTAGAGCTCCAGGGATGGAGCTCGCGGGTATAGGCATATTTGCATTATCTAATGTACTTGCCGCTAAAAGGTAGTGTTCAGCACTGTCGTGGTTCGATCAGGTGGTAATCCATGGCATTGTAATTTCCATCACAGAGACATAATAAGAGCCTCAGGGGTCGCAACGCATCAGCATATAATTTCTAGTTGAATGTAGATGTTTATAGGCTATAGTATTCATTATCATTACCATCAATTTTTTTCATTGTTCAATCATTTTACTGTTGATAGAGTTTGTTGGTTCTAGTGCAACAGCTCGAGTGCGTAGGCATCACCGCATTACCAAAATTTATCTTCCGCCAAATGGTAGTGTTCAGCACTATCGTGTTCCGGTTAGATGGTAATGGCCCCGTAATTACCATCACAGAGACGTAACAACATAGGTCTCAGGGGTGGCAACGCATCTGCATTTTGACCTCTGGTTTTTATGTAGATGTAGGCTGCAGTTATGATTTAACATCAATGTGAGCTACATGCTTGTTTGCCGGGACCCGTTCATTTTACCGACAAACTTTTTAAAATTCTTCATTATAAAACCAACGTTTCGCAACGATTTTGTTTCAAATCTCAACTTTCTACAACTACATCACTACATAAATAATTCAATTGGCAAACAGATTATTTCAAAACTATTAATTTCATAGCAGAACTCACCTCTTCATAAATTATTTAGATGAAAAAATATTTTTAAATTTTACGACATAGTCAAGTAGGTCGAAGGCTATCAGTATTAATTATTATTTTATACATTTACTTAATCAAATGTTTGCGAAATAATTAGTATACGAATCGTTGAGTTGCGAAATGAAACATTTGCGGAGTTATGTATTTGTGGAAGTAATAGTGTACAAAACATTGGTTTTGAAATGAAGATTTGCGTAACATTTGTCGGTGAAACATGAGTGAAGATTGTTTGCCACCTTCCTTAATTAAAAAAAAGAACTGTATGCTTGCCACTTAACGACATAAAAAATACACCTACCTTTCCTTTACAGCAACCCTGGTTGCGGAGACAGTTTTCGGAATTTAAAGTGTTTCTCGTTTAATATTTTGAAAATGAAATGTATTTTCGACACTTTAATTTTAGTTGTCTGTTAGACACGCTGTTTATGAAATTAAAAAACTTTCGAGATCCTTTTCAATCTTCGTTTCCAAACGTGTTTAATTTATATGAAACTCGCAGTTGTTAGAAATGTTATGATGTTTGTCACATTATTTCTTATGTGAGAGCAATTAATACTGTTTATGTTGAAACTGTTAGGAATTATGTTCGGATTAAAACAGGATTTGACTTTAATGAAGAACAGAAATTATATTTTGATCTGTTGCCGTTTCAACGAGAACAGAAATCCAGCAACAACCGAATTAAATAAAAGTAACCTCACGCCTGTAATCCCTAAAGGGGTAGGCAGAGGTAAATTCATGCATTTAAACATACATGCATGGGAAAAAAGGCCTATTACTATCGGGGTTGAGATAAGATTTCATCTCTGAAGGATTTACCACCGCTTGGTATCAGTCGAAAGATGTCCACTGCTGGACATAGCTTCTCCATAAGGGGGTTATGCCATAATCGCCACGCTTGGCGAGCGGATTTGGGTTATTTCACTTACTACCGCCATTGTTCGGTTGACTGATTGCACTAATAGAAGAATTCTAATTCTAATTTTCAGTAGAAAAAAAATCCGCTTGTTGGGCGGTGGGGTCGTCACGTCCCAATGTCAACCCTGCTTAGTTACTATACATGATAACAAAAAGCTTACAAATTAAAACAAATACTGCGATCAAAAGCAAGGAGCAAGTTTACCCGATGAATGTTACAAATTTTGGCAAATTTCATGAGACTCCAAAAATACAAAATGGCGAAGGTGTTTGAAATACTGACTTGAATCTACGTCCAAACATTTTCCCAGCACCAAACAAGCTGTGATTCTTTCAGAATAATCATAAACGAACTAGAACGTAAAAACCCTGGCACAACATCTAAATCTGGGCTTTGAAACGTGAAAAAATGTTTTGCGCTTGTTTTCTATAGGCGGAAAAAAACTTTGAACGACTTTGTCCGGAAGGCATTGCTACAAAGCGTTTGTTTAGAAACAAAGACCCCTTTGAACCTGACCTTCGTGTCTCGCTCGCGACACGAAATCAAAGGGTCTGTGTAGATGCAGTTTCTTGAGGAAAATAAGTCTTTGGTACCGAAATAGGTGATAATATTACGTTATATTTTATGATTTCTTTATATCGTGAAGAGGCAAACAAGCATAGAGTTCACATTGATGCCACTACTACAACGCTGAGGTCCTGGGTTCGATTCGTAGGGGGTTATCAGAGATACTGGCGTAAAGTCCTTTATCCCTGGTTCTATTGGGACTTTTCCATTTTCTGGAAATTTCCCAGTACCTCGAAGTCTGGTAATGTGCCCGGATATGTCAATAGGCTCGCCACCTGTTACATGGGCGAAAACGTAACCGGCGTAGTTTGTGTGTTCCTATGTGCCGGGCTTAACAGGGCCGTACATTGCTACCTGACCGGAATACGATAGCGCTGAATCCTACCATTTAGCGGGAAATACATTACCAAATACGGTGGCGCCTGCGACCATATTATATGACGTGAATAGGTATAGATAAAATAGAATCTCAGTGATTTTTTTCTTGCAATCCGGGACGACCGGGTTAGTCCAGCGGTGCGAGAGGACCATTTGATCCGAAGGGTCGCGGGTTAGATCCTCGTACCGAGACACATACTTTTTTTTTAAATAAATAAAATACGCTTACAATCAGAGCCACACTTTAGGTATTAATAAACCTGCGTCATGGTAATATTTGTCCCGGTGCGCAAGTGCGATGATCGCGGTGCGAACCCGCGACCCTTCGAATCAATCGGTGGTTTCACACTGCTGGACTAACCGGGTCGTCACTTTTATGGCCTACAGATATTTGTTTCGGGTCTCGGTGTTTGTGTATACATTGTATGTGTACAACGGCATCCACGTCACAGGTTTAGACCTAGGGTGGGACTGTGAGTATAAGAGTATTATAAAAAAAAAATCACGAACACGGCGGGCCCTTGGTTGTGGTTAGACGTGACAATGCCTTTATGTACGACTAGCTGTGCCCGCGACTCCGTCCGCGTGAGTATTTATGATTGTTCATTATCTACCCAGACAAAGTCGTGGGCGCAGCTAGTATAAAAGTACCCTGAGCTACTCCTTATTATATAAGCCAGTGAAAGACCCGTCAAAATCGGTCCAGCCGTTCCAGAGATTAGCCGGAACAAATAGACAGACAGACAGACAAAAATTGTAAATAATGTTATTTTTGGTATATGTACTTGTATACACACATAAAAAGCGGTTATTTTTATATCACAAACAGACATTCCAATTTTATTAATTTGTATGTATGTATGTGTAGTATGTATATGAATATCTCAGTGTGCCACGTGCCATGTGATGTGTTACTTACAATCACTTACACACCAAGGTTTTGGTGTGTAAGTGATAGGTTTTGGTTGTAAAAAACACGGGTCCGTGTTTTATACAACCAATAGTCTAGCACGTATGTGCTGCTGCTCCTGGGGGTTATCTGGCTTCGCTTTAAGTTAAAATTCAGTTTTTTTTTTAATTTTATTTAAGTGACAAACTACATATATTATTCACCTTGATTGGATAGTGAATACCTACTGTAGTTTATAAACATTTACGTATTTTAGCTAAAGTGTTGCTTATCTCTCCATTGTCTTTTTCTATCCAGCACATTTAACAATGCAACTGACAAAGACAAAGCATTCTATACCTAAAACGTATCTAATGTACGTTTATAATAAAATATCCTGTTTTTAAATTAATGTTAATGAATTTCAATTATGGTATTAATTATATACACAGTACATTCTTAGGTTTTCACGAGCAAGACGCGAAGGTCAGGTTCAGAGGCGTTTTATTCCTAAACAAATGCTTTGTATTATTGCGTCCCGGATAAAGTCGGTCAAAGCTTTTTTCCGCTATACAGACAGTCGCAAAATATGTTTCATGTTTCAAAGGCTAGCCTCAGGTCAGGAATGACATACCCACTAAAGTTTGCGTTTTAAAATATCTATTTAATTCTTGAAATAAAACTTGTTAACTAAAATAATTATTTAAAATCGAACCCGACGTTTCGGTCGCTTTTCAGCTTGCGTGGTCTCGGGCAGACTGAGAAGACAATTGTCTGTCAGCAGTGTTTGTTTGTTTGTGTTTAACATTTTTTACCCATCACAGAAATTTCATGAAGACCGTCTGTCACTCTTGCTTTGTCAGTTATAGTTTTGTCTTATTTTAGCCCCGATGTGTAACAAAAAGTTGTTATTGTTATTCATCAAGCTTATTACTAAACTTCAAAGTCTAGGTAACGCTAACGTTGTATGTTTTCCGAAGAGAAACTGTTTATATTAGTAACTGATTATCTTTCTGCTTAGGATTCAGAGGATCGGAACGAGACTGTCTCTTTTTTGAGATGGACGCCGAAAATGGAACATGATGGGCATTCGCTAACGTGTCGTGCAACTCATCCCAAGCTGGAACATTCTACAATAGAGACCACTATGTCTCTAAATTTACATTGTAAGTGATTTTTTAATTCTGGTCATGTGTTCTATATGCTCATATAACCAATCCATACATAAATTTGCTGTCCGTTTTTCGGACGCGGACAGCAGATCGATCAGTCGTGTAATAAGGCCATTACTTATGTGAAGTAAATGAAGAAATACATTTTATAAGGTCAGTGATAGAATTAACAATACACACTAACCCCCTTATTTATAAACGTATTTTAGCTAAATGGTTGCTGTTGCTGTTCCTTTGTCTTTTTCTAGTCTGCGAATTTGACAATGCAACTGACAAAGACAAAGCATTCTATAGCTAAAACGTATCTAATGTAAATTTATGAATAAGGGGGTAGGACTTTATTGTTTATTCTATCAAAGTAAAGCTAGTAATTTTAATATTTTAATGGGTATGTTGATCCGTTGGTGTTAATGAGCGCTTAGTTACGAATATTAAGCCATGTCATGCTTGGGGAGACTTTGCGAACTCTGACATGAGTAGGCCATTAACCTGCATCTTCATTAATATCTTCATCACTTAAATTTGAGCTAGTTTAAATTGGGCTATGGAACAATTCCGTAATACAAGAGATTTGTCATACATGATACTTTTATGTGTAGATGGTGGCAAACAAGAATCATATATACTGACGACTTGACGACCCAGTTAGTCCAGCGGTGTTAGATGACCGTTTGATTCGAAGGGTCGCTTTGATTCCCGCACAAGTACGAATATTTGTATGCCCTACAGACATTTGTTTCGGGTCTGGGTGTTTGTGTATGTGTTGTATGTGTACAACGGCACCCACGGCACAGTTTTATACCTACAGTGGGGCTGTGAGTGTAAGCGTATTTACTTACTTACTTACTGTTTTTTTTTTTGTATTTGAGATGCGGGGTTCCGTATCTGAAGAGGAAGGAAAAACAGAATGCTTATAAGATCACTCGTCCGTCTGTCCGTCTGTTAGTCTGTCTGTCTGTTACAGTCGATTTTTTCCAAAAGTTGAGTCTTGGGAAATATATAAAAATAAGGACTTCGGTAGTTCAGTAAAAGCGGCTTGATTGGTTATCCTGAGGACGCAGGTTCAATTCCCGCCTGAAATAAAATTTTTCTTTCCATTTTTTTTTTATTTCCAATTTCACTAGCATGTATTATTGCGAAAACAAAAATATTACGTAACGTGACTTCACGCCTGTAATCCCCGAAGGGGTAGGCAGTGGTAAATGCATGCATTCAAGCATACATGCAAACATCCACGACTCGCCGGTTACGTTTTTGGCCCATATAACAGGTGGCGAACCTGTTGCCATGCCCGGGCACATTACCAAACTCCGAGGTACTGGGAAACTTCCAGAAAATGGAATAATCCCAATAGAACCAGAGATAAAGGATTTTAAACTATTATCTCTGATAGCCCCCGACCCGGGAATCGAACCCAGGAACCGGAAGTGTTAAAAAATATTACAACGTATAAAAAAGGTTTTTAAAAGCAATTTTCTTTTACAGATGTGCCAATTGTGGTCCTTCAATTGGGCTCAAAGCTGAATCCAAACGACATTGAAGAAGGCGACGACGTCTACTTCGAATGTATTGTGACGGCGAATCCACCGGCTTATAAAGTTGTATGGGAGCATAATGTGAGTAGCTTAAACAGTTTCATGTGAATGAACACCCTTTAAGTGGACCACTTAAGGGTTATATCGTTTTTTTTATGTAATGGAAGTGGCAAGCATGTATGCAGTTCACATTGATGTTAAGTGATGACTGCAGCCTATAGACACCCAGACAAAGACCGAGGTCAAGATGCAGATGCGTTACCACTCTTGAGACCTAAGGTGTTATGCCTCTGTGCCGGAAATTACAGGGCCGTACATTACCACCTGACCGGAACACGATAGTGCTGAACACTACCATTTAGCGGCAAGTACATTAGGTAATGCTCCGTCACTGGAGCTCTACCACCAGTAAAACAGTTGTACTTTTGGGAAATATTTCTTTTTTTGATGAACTTGTTTGCCATTCAATCCAAATACAAGTTTTATTTATAATGTTACTAAATAGGAAAACAGACCAAAGCTCACACGAACGAAAAATGTACTGCAAACGTTTACACAAAACTAGAGGACTTAGGTAGGTATGTGTTGCTACTTCGTATCATGAAATATAAGTACGTAGAAGTTGTCGAAGTATATCACCGTCTAGGCATAATATGAGCACGTGTCCAGATATATAAAGTTAGATAGATAAAGTTGTTTATTTGGTAGTGCGCAAATACCACAATTCCGCTTTTAAGCATTAAGATTCTACTGGGCATAACTTTTAAAACACTCGCATTTAACACTCATTTCAGTAATTTTACGAACCTGGTCATGACACGATATAGATATTGGGTTAAATTATTTTACAGGGTAATTTAAAAATATCACAACTTAACTAGGTATCATAATTATTAGACATAAATACCTACAAATGATGAGGAACTTCTTCGTCACTTATCCATCCTTGATGAAATTGCAACAAAGTATTAATTGAAGTTGCAAAATGGTTATAAAACTTGGGCAATATAAAAAAAATTGCAATGCATGCAATTTTCTTATTCATAACAAAACACAGTTCACAAGCATAGAACACACAGGTAGTAAAAAATAACTTTGTTTTAAATTATCTCACAACTAAATATAAGTATACTCCCTTATAGCACATATAAACACTAGGAACAGTTATTACATTACGTTTTATATTTCTATTATTTATTCCAAATGACAAGGGAAATCCAGGAAAGTAATGAAAATGTACCGCCCTGCAGCATTCATGAGATGTAGGCCCAAGTAAATGTTTGAGAAGATATTCATTTCAGGTTTATAAAATTTCAATTCTAGAAAGATTCTGGATTAGAAAACCGTTTGAACGGTTGAAGAAAGGAGAAAAATTTATGATTAATTAACAAATAAAATTTCCTCATTGTTATACATGGAGATATTATAATAAACGCGAATGAAAAAAAAAAATTATGTGTATTGAAAGTAGTTCACGAATAACAGCGAAAGAAAAGAATAAATTTACAAGCTTTGCCTCATCATTAAACTAGTCTATATCAATTTTTTACAGATTCAAATTAATTTTAAAGTACATATAAAGAATCTTACAAGATTTGCCTTTTCATCAAACCAGTCCATGTCAAATTAAAATTGTTACCGAATCAAAGTAAAGCACATTTTAAAGTAGTTAAACAAAAACCTATACTTTGCAAGTCTTGTTACTGAATGAATTGTTCGTATTTATATTTTCAATTGTCTTAAGATTGTGATGACTTTCTTTTGATAGACCGTAATACAACGGGTATTGCGTGATCGTAATTAACATAATACAAACGGTACGTACCAATTTTAATTTATCAATTATTTACTAAGCTATTGCATAGCTTCTATCGCGGGCCTTGAGCGCGGGGACCGAATGCAGAAATTCCGTAACGTAAAAACCTCACGCTCCCCACTCCAACGGGCACGGAGGTGTGGCTTGAAGGCCGTGCATTGTCTAACGTCGTTTCTTTTCGGCAGTCTTCGACACGGTGTTTGTGTGCGTGCAACTAGACGTATTGTACGGCTCTACGAAGCTCGCACGAATCGAGACGAGCTGCTCCGAAATCGGACGAATACATAAGCAGCTGTTTATATGTATTAAAAAAGAATAAAAATATTTCAAACAATATTAACTTTTTTATTTAATAAAAGAAAAAAAAATCTTATCGGTCACCACGCTCAAAAAGTGTAACTTGAATTAATATCGAAGAAAAAAGAAATACTGCATAAATAAAATAAATAAATAATTATAATTGCATAAGTTGATACAAAATGCTATGCAATAGCTTTACCGCGGCAGTCCCCGAGAGCCACACGTCGATTTTTTTAACAAAATTTCATCATATGTGAAAGCATATCGTAAAAATATAATAAAAGTCAACCAAACACATATCCCGCTACATTGTGAAAAAAAAAAAAACATATCTAGGTTACTACCGCTCCTAATAGTTTTTTTTTTACACAAACATTTATTTCTACCATAAACAGAACCTATGATAAACAAGAATTTGCATTTCAAGATAAGGTTGTATGAAGGAACTTTTTTGTGGGTACCATTAAAAATAATCTCCGGTTTGCAGGGTCAGATAATGACACACAATCAGCGTGCTGGCATCATCGCTGGTTCAGCGCATTTGGCTTTACAAAGTTCCCTAAGTCTTAACGAATTAAGTTGTGCTGGGTGATTTTTGAGGCGTTTGAACTACATTCGAAATTTAAAGGAGTTATTTTTGTTCATCATTAAGAACAATTTATCTTTTACTTACAACTCTCGATGAATAAAATGAACACCAAAAAATTTTGAAAGTGACTCATAATCTCTTTGTGTAATAGATTAATTAGTCATCAATGGATATCGTTTACCAATACTAGAAATAGTTAAATAAAAGGAGAAGAATGAAATTGACGCGTGGATGTGGTACTTGGCAAATAAGTAAGCTGTTTTTTAGAGTCGCAGTTTCGAATCACATCAGTTTGGAAGAAAAATTTTCGTACCTATGTAATTTTACTTGTGGAAGTGCTCCAGTGACGGAGCTCGCGGGCGTAGGCACCACCGCATTACCTAATATACTTGCCGCTAAATGGTAGTGTTCAGCACTATCGTGTTCCGGTCAGGTGGTAATATACGGTCCTGTAATTTCTGGCATAGGCATAACACCTTAGTCCTCAGGAGTGGTAACGCATCTGCATGTTGACCTTGGTCTTTGTGTGGGTGTCTATAGGCTGCAGTCATCACTGAACATCAATGTGAACTGCATGCTTGTTTACCACTTCCATTACATAATAAAAAAACTTCGAATTTTGAAACTGTACGAGTATAATGTCGGTGCCCTTAAAATAATCTGTGGTTTGCAGGGTCAGATAATGACACACAATCAGCGTGCTGGCGTCATTGCTGGCTCCGCGCATTTGGCGTTACAAGGTGTGTCTAGGGAGCAAGCAGGGAGGTACGTCTGCACTGCCTCCAACGTCGAGGGAGACGGAAAATCCCCGCCGGTCAACCTTCAGGTTATCTGTGAGTGACAGTTTGTTTGCATTATAACTTTGAAGTATTTTACGTTCTCTGTTCTTGTTTATTTGGTCAACAATACCAGTTTCAAGTAAGAAACTGTCTTTTTTACATTATTTTTTGATTCGTTTGCGTGGTGTGATTTTAAATAATAAGTGAATGGTAAAAAAAATAAAACTATTGACGGTTTTATATTTGGAGACAATCTGAGAAAGCAAAGAACTACTAGGCTTAAAAAAATTACAAATAGGAAAAAAAGGTCTTTTACTGTTACAGGGAAACCTATAAGAAACGAACAGAATTAAAGATTACGTATAAATCTCTAAATTGAATGGTATCCTGCCTCATATAATGACGTATTATTGCAATTTAAATTACGCAATCCAAAAATTTGCTTCACGTAACTTATAATAAATAAGTATATTTTAACGCGCACATGAAGGAATGAGACAGACCTATTAGGTTTGTCTCATTTCTACGCAATTTAGTTTAGGTTGAAGATCTGAGGAATTTAATTAATAAATGTTTAGTACAACAATGGCATATCGTCAAATTTCTATTTGCTTTCAAAGTTGTACGGGGGACGCAAATATGTTCGGGTTATTGTTGTGTACTACAAGTTGAGAATTGTTCGATGTGAACTATGTCTGGCGCGGTTTCGATCGATTTCATGGAAAGTATTCTCAAGTGCTGTTTAGTTTATAGTGACAGTAGATAGTGGGGATATCCTGCTTTTTGGACGGAACAAATGATAAAAAAGTATGAGTTGCCTATTCTTTACCTGACATAGTTTACTATGTGTACCTCTGAATGTTGGTGGAATACAGCATTCTGATTAGATGGTAATGTGATGACTTGATGAACCTTCATTTTCTGGAGAAGGAGAGAAAAGAAGTTCCCTGTCCCATGAATCACACGTAAAACTATATCGGGAAACATTATTCAATGACAATTATTGCATCGTATGTTCTTAGGTTTTCGCGCGTTACACTGCTACTAGTTTTCGACTTTATCTCGCGATATTTAACTAAAATGATTATTTAAATTCGAATCCGACGTTTTGATTGCTTTTCAGCTGTAAATAATCATTTGAGTTCAATATACGCGAGATAAAGCCGAAAACTAGTTTTATTTCAATGAAACATAACATCACGAGATTGATTCCCATTCAAAGCATGGATTAAATATTATTAATGAAAACTAGTTTATTTCAACCTGTGTAATTAGTACCAACTTATTTTACTCTGCGTTTAATAAAGAGTCTAGGCTATTCATTGAACGCTTAATCAAACTTGTTGGCTACGATAACATGCCCGACGTTAATTACATTCATGACTATGATTTACATTTTCTTGAAAAAAAATCATTTAAAATAATCACTTTAATACAACAATGGCGTATCGTCGAATTTCTATTTGCTCCCAAAGTAGTGCGGAGGACATGAATTATGTTCGGGTTATTGTTATGTACTACAAGTTGAGCATTGTTCAATGTGAACTATGTCTGGCGCAGTTCTACTCAACTCGATGGAAAGTGTTCTCAAGTACTTACTCTTTAGTTTATAGCGACAATAGATACTGGGAATATCGATAGAACTTTTGTTATTTGAATGGAATAATTGTAAAAAAAATATGTCTGAGAACATTATTCATCAGCCTAAAATTTGTAGTGGTTTCCGCAAATCAGTTCAATCAGAAAACGGCAAGAAAATTTCGACGCTCGTATGTGGAGCTTCGGTAGCTTAGTTGTGAAACGGCTGGACTAGTTATCCTGAGGTCGCAGGTTCGGTCCCTGCCCGAAATAAAATGTTTCTTTCTAATTTTCTATTTCATTACTTAGTTCACTTATTATTGCGAAAAATAAAAAAACGTAACTTCACGTCTGTCTGTAAATGCATGCATTCAAGCATACATGCAAACACCCACGATTCGCCGGTTACGTTTTGGTCCATGTAACAGGTGGCGAGCTTGTTGCCATCTCCGGGCACATTACCAAACTCCGAGGTATAGCTAAACTTCCAGAAAATGGAAAAATCCCAATAGAACCAGAGATAAAGGATTTTAAACCGAATCTCTGATAACCCTCGACCCGGGAGTCGAACCCAGAACCTTTAGCATAGTAGAAGTGGCCTGCTACCACTAGGCTACTGAGGCAGTTAGAAAAATAAAAATATGACAATTATACGTCTTGCCACTCATTCACTCATCTTACCGACCCTTTTGGGATAAAATTATGAAGTAACGTATTGCACTATGAGACCATAATAAAATTGTTATCTATATTGTATTATATACACCGCATCAGCGATAGATAGAACCATAGTAACATAGCCTTTATTACAACCGCATATAATGCCCACGTGCATAGTTGAACTAGTCGCTGAATATTACCAACAGCTTTCAAAATATGCAGCATACTCGAACAATGTATGGATGCATTAGTATGGCATGGTTTGGTTATGTTTAACATTTTAGAAACAAAATTAATATCTTTTAGTTTGAGGTAGGTAAAGTTAGAAGAAGGCAAATATTTTTTTTGTGTATTGGAAGTGGCAAACAAGCATGTAGTTCACATTGATGTAAAGTGAGAACTGCTATAGACACTTACACAAAAACCAAGGTCAAAATGCAGATGCGTTACCACTCCTGAGGCTGAAGGTGATATGCGTCTGTGCCGGAAATTACACGGCCGAACATTACCATCTGATCGGAACACGATAGTGCTGAACACTATATAGCGGCAAGTATATTCCGTAAAGCGGTGGTGCTACACCCACGAGCTCCATCACTGGAGGAAAATTTTACTTCGGGCAGAAATCGAACCTGGGCTCTCAGAATAACTAGTTCAGCCGCCTTAAACTCAAACCCAAACTCAAAAATTATTTAATCACTTGGAAATAATAGAATTTGCTTGTTATAGGTCAAATTACAAAATTAACAATTAAAGCGAATAACCACTGATACGTTGGTTAATATGTCAAAGTAGACAAAAATAAAATAAATAATAATAACTGGTGGTAGAGCTCCAGTGACGGAGCTCGCGGGCGTAGGCACCACCGCATTACCTAATATACTTGCCGCTAAATGGTAATGTTCAACACTATCGTGTTCCGGTCAGGTGGTAATGTACGGCCCTGTAATTTCCGGCACAGAGGCATAAGACCTTAGGCCTCAGGAGTGGTAACGCATCTGCATTTTGACCTTGGTCTTTGTGTGGGTGTCTATAGGCTGCAGTCATCACTTAACATCAATGTGAACTGCATGCTTGTTTACCACTTACATTACATAAAAAAAAAAAAAAATGGTCCCAAAATACCTAATAATTAAAAAAAGGTACTAACAGAATGTTCCATACTCTCTTTTAGAAACGGCAAGATAAGACCAAATAAAAAATATGGGACATTCTTTGTTATTTACTGGCAGAGTTCCAAAGCCCACACAGCTTTACCACTAAGCTACCGATACCCATATCCGAGCGACGAGTTTCTCTTTCTTTTTTAGATTGCTTGGATTAATGTTCATTTTCATTAATATCTTTTCAAATCAAAGGCCAAGAAAACCTTGACTACATACATAAAAATACTTCGGCCATCCAAAATTTTTATTAAAAATTATATCACGTAGGTTATTGTATTTACCCATAGATCCCTTTCATTTTAGGCCCATGTCCCCGGGCTGCGAATATAATCCACTGTCATGGAGCGGTCGCCATATTGAATTTAGAATCTTCACCGGTTCATGGCACATTTTATTTTTGACATATATACTCGTATTATATTCTGCGCGATCCCCGTGGGATAGCTGTAAACGTGCATGTTCTCTTGATTGGATATTCGTTTATAGAATTTTGTGTTAGATACAGTAAATATCGAAAGATTGTTTTGACGACCCTGTTAGTCCAGCGGTTTGAGATGACCGTTTGATTCGAAAGGTCGCGGGTTCGATCTCCGCACCAGGACAAATATTTGTATGGCCTACAGATATTTGTTTCGGGTCTGGGTGTTTGTGCATGTGTTGTATGTGTACAAGGGCATACGCGACACATGTTTATAAAATACCTATTGTGGGGATGTGAGTGTAAGCGTATTTTATTTTATTTATTTTATTGTTTTTTGGAGCCGTTTTATATTTTATACATTACAATTAGAAGTTTTATGAGTTTCTAAAATGGCCATAGTAATTCAACGGAAACATTTTTTTTTTTTTTTTTTAATGTACCTAAGATGGCAAGTATGTTTGCAGTTCACATGGATGTTAAGTGATGACTGCAGCCTATAGACATCTACACAAAACCAGAGGTCTAAACCGAGATGTGTTGCCACCCCTGAGACCTTAGTTGTTATGTCCCTGTGATAGTCATTATGGGACCATACATATGGGATTAGTTCCAATTAGAAATTGAGATACTTTTCGAAAAATATCGATATTAAATTCGATTCGAATCGAATAGAAGTGTGAAAAGAACCATGATGAAATCATGAAATCGATTCGCGATTAATTGTTTGTATTTGATTTTTATTAATTTATACTGCAAATAATCATGGCCAAAAGCTTTATTTTATGTATGTTAAAATAGTACCAAGCACAAGAACTGAAAATTTGACTTCGGGCGGAAATCAGAATAACTTATTCAGCCGCTTTAAACTTAAACTCAAACATTTATTTAATCACTTGGAAATAATAGAATTTGCTTGTGATAGGTCAAATTACAAAATAACACAATAAACACGAGAATTTCACTAGAATTTATATAATTTAATTCAATATAAACAAAAATACTATTTAAACAGGAATGTACCTACTTCCGCAGAAGTTGTGTTTTGCTGTAGTTACTAGAATAATCCACTATTAAACTCGTAAACAATTTCGATATCGGTTAATACAAGTTTGGTAGACCGATCTGAACTCAAATACGTATTTCAGAATTTTGAAGTTCCAGATTCCTCTTGGAACTGCATAGAATGTTTTTCTATTGTAAGTAAATTATTTTACGCAAGAATGCTATTATACATATTAATTTAAATGCCAAAACAAAGCTCACTTGTTTTAAGACTATTTATGTTGTGAGCTATAAAGAAATTATGATCATTATCTATCTATATATAAATAATCAATTGCTGTTCGTTAGTCTCGCTAAAACTCGAGAACCGCTTACTACGAAACTCACATTTTGTGAGTTTCGTAGTAATAGACGATTTTTGTAGTGTGTGTGTGTATCATACGTATTTTCCCCCGCAAACAATGACAGACTGTTTTGCATCTGTAATAAACGCTATGGCTACTGCCCTCCGGTCCGCCGCGGTGGCCGGTTGCCCGTGTTGCTCTACGATAATTGCAAATCTGATTTTTGTATTATGATTTTTTACTGAAATTCTGAAAATTATGTTTTTTTAACTTATCGACAAGGATATGCCCAACAAAATATTTAAACATTTATAAAAGTTCGGTGGAATCAGATAATTCTAAAATTCCATTCCAGTGGTCAATTAAGTTACAATAGACGGATATATAACACGCGATAGACGAAAATAAATGGCTAGCATAAGTTCAGTCTGTAGATAGTCTTTGGGTGAAGTTAAATTACCTACGTTAAGTCTTAAGGCGGACTAAACTTTCTTTGCTTCGCTATTTTTGTTGTTTCACTACCTTAACTTGTTCGATCCAGTTCAATGGGGCATTCGATAGTAGTGAAGTCTACTAACATTAGGTATTAGGAGAGGAAAAGTTTTTTCAATAGAAATAAATGGAGAGCTTTGGATATGGAGTCTGTTTGGATGAAGAGATTTTAGAGATTTTTATTTGTTATTTTTAAATGAATGTAAGAAAAATAGGAGAATTCTTTTGTTTCGTTGAATATATTTACGTGGGCTTATTTAATTAATTAATATTGATAACTATAATACAAAAAGATAATTTTTTGGTGGTACAGCTTCAGTGACGAATCTCGCGGGCGTAGGCACCACCGGATTACCTAATATACTTGACACTAAATGGTAGTGTTCATCACTTAACAGCAAGTAGATTAGGTAATGCGATAGTGCCTACGCCCACGAGCTCTGACATCAGAGTTCTATCAGCAGTAAGTATTTGGCAGTCAAAAACTTTTTAGAGAATTTGGTCCTCAAAATATTTGGAGTTTCATAACAATCAGTATGGTCAGTATCAGTACACTCATATTAATATAGTTCACGATTTTCTACTCTCTGCCTACCCCGTTAGGGACCTGGCGTGAAGATACATACATACGATTTTACTATAAATTACTGGACCGTCGCAGTAACCTCAATGCAGGTGTGTTTTTCTAATAGATAGATAGTCTAGATTTCTAGATAATATTATCTTATTTATGGGGCAATTCACACCAACTTGGTCCACATGTGATAAGAGGTAGGGTTATAAATAACGATAATATACCGATATCGGAGATGAAGATTTAGATAAAACTGCGTCGAACAAAATGTGTAGTACCCAGTGGGAGTTACGTCACGAACGGCTATACGTCAGTATACGTACGCATATTTTCTTAGTATAAAATTACATAGACGCTATAATCCTTTAATTATCTCTGTGTCGTGTGCACCCCTTGACTGGGTGCAGCTGTGTGAGTGTTTGTACATATAGGCGCGTTCGAGATAGTGCGATCTCGCTCAATTATTGTGTTATCAGTGGTTTGATTTTATTAGCAAGTGGGTATATCGTCTTTCTTCTTTTAGTAATACCTTCGGAGTATTGCACTATTTTCTATCATATATATTTGAATCGCGCCATCTAACGATAGATCACTGTACTAGCTCCACATTATTCGATTGAAACTATCATGGCTCCCAATAGCTGCACAGCTTGTAAAAAGTTCCTGTCACCGTCAGGTGCCGCCACATGTACAATATGTGCGCGCTTATATCATAAGGGGTGCGTAGCATTTACGGATGGTACAACGGTTCCCAAAGATTGGTTATGTCCTGAGTGCAAAAAAAAACAGCGTAAAGGGGATAACAGTAACACCCCGGTGAAAAACGTTTGTGAAGCCACTGCAACTTCACCTTATTACACCACACCACAATCTGAAGACACCGAAATCACCAGTATGCGCCATGAGCTCGCTCTTTTCATGACTGAACTTCGTAAATTTCGCGAGCAATTTCGGTCTTCAATTGAGAGCATACAACAGCGTATGGATAGAATCGAACAACGGCTTGATGTGGTCGAACAGAGGGAAGCCGCACCTCACGCATCAATTTCTGATCTACAACAGACGGTCACTCATCTTAAACAGGAGTTGAATGATCGGGACCAGGAGGCACTGTCATCAGACTTAGATATTGGCCACCTACCTGAAGAAAAAGGAGAAAATATTGTCCATTCTGTTACCTTGCTTGCAGCGAAGCTAGGTGTTTCTCTCGAAAGCAGGGATATCGTCTTCGCTGAACGCATTGGATCCACCAGTATAGGAGAAGACGACAGTACCAGTGGAGGAGCTCGGCAACGTGAGCGTCGCGTTGTAGTGCGGCTAGCGCGCCGCCAACTACGAGACGACCTGCTGCGCGCCGCACGCGTACGCCGCTCTGTCACTATTGCTACTGATATCGACCGGCAGGGGGCTCCGCATCGAATATATCTAAATGAGCGGCTCACCAAACACAACCGACAGCTATTCCACCGTGTACGGGGTGAATGTCGCCTGAAACAATGGAGATATTCCTGGACCAGGAGAGGCCGTGTTTTCGTGCGTCAGACCGACGGGTCTCAGGTTTATTGTATACGTACAGATGGAGATTTAACCCGTGTTTTTGGTACTACTGTTGTTTGAATTTTTTAGTTTTTGTTTTTCAAATTTTTTAGAAATTTATTTTATTATTCTAGTTTTTTATAAGTATGAGTCAATGTATGAGCACAAAATATTTGCCAATAATTATTTTTTTTATAAAACTACACATTTCTTCTTATCAAATTTGTTTTTTCACACAAGTCACAAAAATGCGGTAAAAGTTATTATAATTTTATGTACGTTACTAGAATTCATTATATTTATTTTCGATGTTATCAGCAAAATTATGATTCACTCTCTTTGTTTTATATTTATATATGATTACCATGCATAAAAAGTATATTAAATTAGGATTGTATAATGCAGGATCCCTTGGCACAAACCATGATAACTTCACTACCTCTATCAGTCGTCATGATCTCGATATACTGGCAATTAATGAAACTTGGCTGAGGACAGGAGAGGATGGTCGTGCCCTTGTGTTACATGGATACAATCTTCGTCACATACCTCGACCACCAGGTGGACGCTCACGCGGCGGCGGTGTTGGTTTTTATGTCAAGCGAGATATAATTTTGCGCACTTGGCGACACCCAGTAGACCCACTTCATAGTTCCGTGGAGCAAATGTGGCTTATCATGACTCTCGGTGGTAAAAAGTTAGCAATCGGCACAGCGTATCGCCCACCCTGGATGGATGTTGATTTATTTTTCGATGCTCTTACCGACTCAATAAATTCACTTCACAACTATGACAATTTAATTTTATTGGGTGATTTTAATATAAATTTATTTTATAAAACGGACATTAAATCTATTAAATTTTATACGTTTATTAATTGTGTTGGACTCACTCAATTGGTCACTGAGCCTACACATTTCACGGAATCTAGTCAAACTCTCATTGACGTGATTTGTACTGATATGGGTACTACAAATATTGTCTGTGAGCATGTAGGATCACTTTTGGGGCACTGTTTGGTTATAGCTGAGATTAATATTAAACGTGAAAAACCTAAACCATACACCATAGCATACAGGCCCAAAAATAATATCTGTCATGAGAGTTTCAACAGTGATTTAGAATCAGTTAGATGGGACCTTGTGTCGTCGATAGAAAATATAAATGATATGGTTAACGTTTTTAACCAATGTGTAATAACATTGTTCGACATCCATGCACCATTGAAAACGATTGTTATCAAGGAGAGGTCTTCACCTTGGATAACGGACACAATAAAAATTATGATGAAGTTGCGTGACGAGGCTTCTAAGAGGTATCATATAAATAAATTATCTAGTACGAAACAATATTACAAGGACTTAAAATCAACCGTTAATCAGGCATTATTTTATGAGAAGACGGCATATTTCACACATAACGTTAATAATAAATTAAATCAACCCAAACAACTGTGGAAAAACATTAAGGATACATTATTGACTTCAAGTAATACCTGTCTCTCTGGGAACTTTAATGATCCTAACTTGATAAATAAATATTTTTTAAATATAGTAAGTGGCAGTAATTTACTAATTTCTCAACAGCAGTTTTTTGAGTGTAATAAGTATAGTGATGCTGTTTTCCACTTACAACTTATTAACTTCAACAGTTTGACCAAAATAATTCAAGGTTTAAAGTCTAATGCTGAAGGTCATGATGGTATTAGCCTTGACATGCTGATAATGACACTGCCCTTCACCTTGAATACAATACACAACGTAGTTAATACTTCTATCCGGACATCAACTTTCCCCGATGTCTGGAAAATTGCATGTGTACGGCCATTACCTAAATGTTCCAGCCCTTCAGGTTTAAATGATCTTAGGCCAATAAGTGTTTTACCATGTTTATCAAAAATTGTGGAAAAGGTGATTTGTAATCAGCTTGTAGATTACATTGAAAAAAATAATATACTACCTGATGTACAGTCAGGATTTAGAAAAGGGCGTAGTACGGTAACAGCCTTACTTGATGTTACAGATAATATTCTCAGTGCGCAAGATAAAGGTATGTGTACTATATTGGTACTTTTAGACTTCTCTAGGGCATTTGACTCCATAAATTTGAAACTATTATTATCTAAGCTGAGTTATTATGGGTTTGATACCGCAGCCATTAAGTGGTTTGATAGCTACCTCAGTAACCGTTACCAATATGTCAAACTTATAAAAAGCGACGGTTCTGTGGCTAAATCTGACATGTTGACATGTGACAGGGGCGTGCCTCAAGGCTCAAATTTGGGCCCAATATTATATAATTTGTATTCTGCTGACATTAAAAATTGTATCAAACACTGTAAGTACCATATATATGCTGATGACACGCAATTATATCTGTCTTTCAAACCTACTGAAATCGATGACGCAATATCAAAAATCAATGATGATCTTTATAGGATAGGGGAATGGTCTATTAATAATAACTTAATACTTAATCCTTCTAAAACAAAGTACATGGTCTTTGGAACTCAACATCGACTTGCAAGTCTAAAACCATCGATAAATGTGGTACTTAATAATCAACCTGTTGATAGAGTTACCGAAGCTCGTAATTTAGGATTGTATATGGACTGTAACTTGCGTTATGAAAAACATATAGCTAATTGTGTGCGCACCTGTTTTTACAGGTTAAAATTACTTTACAAGATGAGACCATATTTGAAGGAAAATCTTCGTATACAATTAGTTGAAGCTATCGTTCTTTCAAAACTGAATTACATGGATCCAGTATATGGCCCACGCTTGTTAACCAGAACGCAAAAACTTATCCAACGTGTACAGAACGCATGTGCCCGATTCTGCTTTGATATTCCACCGAGGGCTCATGTCAGTCCATTTTTAAACCAACACAGTCTTCTTAAACTTAGACATCGTCGTAAACTACATTTAGCAACTTTGCTTTTTGGCGTAATAAAACACAAGATGCCATCTTATCTTTTTGAAAAAATATCATGGGCTTCTAGCTATAAATCCTCTGAATCCCGTAGATGTGCCACTCAGCTATCAACCTTTGCACATAGTTCTGCCGCATTTCGTGGTAGTTTTCGTTATGCTGCTACGCGATGCTGGAATAACATTCCTCCACCAATAAGGGATCTAAAAGGTATTGAGAACTTTAAACACAAGCTGAAACAATTTATAATTAGGATACAAAAAGAACAGGAATCTTTAAAACATGAAACAAGTGCTATCTAGGTAGTCTAATTTTATATTTACAGATACATTTTTGAAACCGCATAATAGCTTTAATTATAGAAAAATTGATTTAAGTAAAAGTACTTATTAGCAAACAAATATTCTTAGTGTTACAATAATAACTGGAATTAATTCATGTCTGTATAATTTCTATTTGTCTTCCTGTTTTGTATTTGTACTCCTTTATAATGCATTTTATTTACTTTGTTATTACATTTTATTTACTTTGGAGTACATACTACCTTAACTTTTATTTGAATTTTTTAATTTATGTCTATATTGTTATGTAATTAAGGTTTACCAGCTGTCTACTGGCTGTATCTTTTTTTTTTTTTATATTTTTATTTTCTTTTTTTTCTATTTTTAATCTCCTTTTTTTCCGCGTTATTTATGGCGTCGTAATTTATTTTAGTTCTTGCTGTTTACTAGATGTATAGCTGTTAATAGCTGTTATAAGACGTAAACAAATAAAATGGCTCTAGCGGAAGACCAGCGCTGCTTGTTTTTACAATCAGTAAAATGCTGAGCTAGGACCAATTTATACCAATGTCCTCAAATATAATTGTTTGTAGTAAATATGTTTGATGTTGTAGGTACATTGTTATAAATAAATAAAATATTCTATTCTATTCTATTCTTCTATTCCATCAAGAAATATTGCTTACTGGTGGTAGAGCTCCAGTGACGGAGCTCGCGGGCGTAGGCACCCCCGCATTACCTTAAATACTTGCCGCTAAATGGTAGTGTTTAGCACTATCGTGTTCCGGTCAGGTGGTAATGTAGAATGGTGGCCCTGTAATTGCCGGCACAAAAGCATAACACCTTGGGCCTCAGGAGTGGTAATTCATCTGCATTTAGACCTTGGTCTTTGTGTGGGTGTCTATAGGCTGCAGTCGTTACTTAACATCAATGTGAACTTCATGATTTCATTGATTGCCACTTTCATTACATAAAAAAAGCACAATGACATCGTGCTTAAGAAAGAGACAATCGGCTAGTTTCGAGTTAATAGAGCGTTATCTCTGCTCCACACTGCCACGCCCCGAACTCTCGGATAAAATTCCATACAAACGCTTAGGCTACTTTCATTCTGCACCGTGTCGCCGGTCGCGTACGCGCGCGACCTGTGCAATTTGCATGAAGCTCCATAGTGGCTTTCATTGTGCCGCGTGCTTGCCGATAGTGTTTTTGTAGTGCATGTCGCCGGCCGCGTGTGGCGAGACCGGCGACACGCTGCAGAATGAAAGGAGCCTTATTCTGGTTACCTATTACACAGACATCAATCAGTGACGTGTTTTTACACGTGCATACATAAATGTAGAACGTAGGGTTATGATCTAAAATAATTGTGAAATAAGTCGTCGCACTGACTACGTGACCAAATTAACAAAAATAGACCGCTCGCTCGCCCGTTCGCAATATCACTGTTGAAGTTTATCCAATTGGCTCTCAAGGGGGGGTTATGGGTGAGGAGGGGAAATCGGGCGGAATGTTGAAGTGTCCTGTTCTATATTTAGTATTAATACATTGTTTTTTTAAGTGATGGAAGTGGCAAACAAGCATGCAGTTCACATTGATGTTAAGTGATGACTGCAGCCTGTAGACACTTACACAAAGACCAAGGTCAAAATGCAGATGCGTTACCACTCCTGAGGCCTAAGATGTTATGTCTCTGTTACAGGGCCTGTACGTATGTGCTACGTACATATTCTCTGACACTGCTTTCGGCAGCAGTAGTAGTCCGGTATTGGTCAAAATTTGATTTAAATGGTCGACAAAAGTCACATAGGTTGTATGCGAAAGAGATAATGCTCTACAGAACCGAAATTATCCGAAGTCTCTCTTCTGAGGTCGATGTGCAATATATCTTGCTACGTACTGTAATCAGGTTACAAAGTCAAGTGAATTTAAAGTATGTTTAGATCCATTTTATTTTCGGGTCAAGCTAGTAGGTAGTGTCCTCTGAACTCAGTGTGCATAATTAAAAAGATATGAATTCAAGGACGCCTATTATGAGGATTATATTGGTTGCATTACAGATTTAAGCTCCGTGCCTTTTTTGTAGGCTTTTCATGATATATATCTAACTAACTGCCTCAGAAGCCTAGTGGTAGGAGGCCACTACTACTACTACTACTACCAGGGTTCGATTCCCGGGTCGGAGGATATTAGAGATTAAAAAAACGTAACTTCACGCCTGTAATTCCCGAAGGGTAGATAACGGTGTTAAATCCTTTATCTCTGGTTCTATTGGGCTTTTTCCAATTTCTGAAAGTTTTCCAGTACTTCGAAGTTTGTTAATGTGCCCGAAGATGAAGAAGAAAACGTAACCGGTAAATCGTGGGTGTTTGCATGTATGTTTGAATGCATGCATTTACCTTTGCCTAACCCTTCGGGGATTACAGGCGTGAAGCTACGTTTTTATTAAGATTCAATGTCAAATCATTAAGTAGATTTGTCTATACTAACAAACCTGATCTAACTTTGTTAAGTTCTGTTCAATATTTAACGGTATTGTTTATATTGTGTATTTTATTTGTTTGTTAGTGGTATAATTGGGTGACACGCAGCGTTATTGGAACCCTTATCAAGTTATTCTATTGGCTCATAACAGACCCTATTCCTATGATGCGACAAAAATAAATAACGCCAACTGAGAATATTTTTTTCGTAACACTTTTTGTATTGTTGTGTTACTTTGATGAAAACGTAATTTATAAGTAATACCTGTTTTCCCCGAACGGGCAGGCAGAAGCAATTTCTTGCATTCATACATAGATTGGAGGTGGATCGACGGCCTGGTGAAGGTTGCCGTCATTCCCTGGATGAGGGCGGCTCAGTACAAAGGAAGAATTAAAAAAAAAAAGTAGCGTCACATTATTCAGTGTTATAATATAAACATCCGGGCGCCGCAAGCTTAGCGATGGCGCGTGACGCGTCAGTTGTCCCTACACCTTAGTGCCGCGCATACGCACCTCAACCCGCCTAAAATAACCGTAAAATGTAACTGTGTAAAATTCCGCATTATATGGTGATCACAAACATGGACCTATCATTTCAATCCATCCTCAACAAATGATGCCTGTACATTTGTTAATTTGACCTTCAACATTAGTCACCACACACGACCACCAAACGCGACATCAACCTCGAAACTGATAAATTTAATTTAATTTTATTCTCATTAAAAAGTTATGGAATATCTTAAGGTCAAACTGGATGGAAACAGTCGGCAGCGGCGATAGTTAAGTAGCGGTTTGAGCAGTATCAAACGCCCTAATGTAATAATGCTTGATTGCTACCGTCGAAAATTCGTTGTTTTAAGTGGTTCCGTTGCTCACATCGTCAAAATATTCACAAACGGTGACCTTACATTTTTTAATTACGAGTATAAGCGACATCTTAATAAAAATACAAATTATCTTTTCCTGTTACCCAAAAGTGTCCCCAGTATCACTACCACATCTCATCACACTGATTGTTTAGTTGGATCGAGTCGCAATAGAAGTATTCGTTACAACACACGTTTTATCTATAATCTGAGGTTACTTAGGCTCTACAGCAGTAGTTGCTGCTGTAGTGCATTTTGTAGCGAAAACCTCATAAATATGAGGGAGCGCTCACGCCAAAACGGTGGCAAACGCTATAAAGCAAAAATTCTTGATTGCTAACTTAAAAAAACGGTTTCACTGCCCACGCCACTATCCATAGTTATCCAATATTTTCTTTCACGTTCAAAAACATTGTCCAGAATATTTGCATGCTAAGTGTACTCATGAAGTTTTCGCTTGCAGATAAGCCGGTGTGTAAAAACACGGTAACTGCGATAGTGGGCGCGGCTATCAACGAAGCCGCCAGGGTGGCTTGTGAAGTCGACGCGTTTCCCATACCGAAAAACTTTCAGTGGACCCTGAACAATACTTTGGGGACTGTGGAACTGGATTCGGTAAGTTTGTTTGTTTACTTGAACGCGCTAATCTCAGGAATTGCTGGTCCGATTCGAATAATTCTTTCAGTATTAGATGGTCTATTTAATTTTATCGAAGAATATATAACATCACGCTAAAATCAATAAAAATAGTGAATCACTAGGGGTAGAGCCCTAGTATCGCAGACTTAGGTCGTCGCCAGTACGGCATTACCTAATATATCTGTTGCAGAATGGCATTGTTCATAACTACATGTAGCGGTTGGATGGTAATGTATGGCCCAGTGATCTTTTCTCATTTTATGTAATGGAAGTGGTAAACAAGCATGCAGTTTACGTTGATATTAAGTGATGACTGCAGCCTATAGACACCCCCTCATAAAGACTAAGGTCAAAATGAAGATGCGTTACCACTCCTGAGGCCTAAGGTGTTACGCCTCTGTGCCGGAAATTACAGAGCCGTACATTACCACCTGACCGGAACACGATAGTGCTGAACACTACCATTTAGCTTTATCACAAAGACCAAGAACCTAAACAACTGAATTTTTAAGTATGGTTTTTGTGTAGAAGTATGTAGGCTGTCGTCACTGAATATTCATGTGAACTACATCTTTGTTCCCAGGGTAAATACACTGTAGACAGCGCTGGTCGTTCGATACTGTCATATACCCCAACATCAGAAGTGGATTACGGCTCGCTAGCTTGCCGCGCCACCAATCTAGCTGGACAGCAAGTGGAGCCTTGCAGATATACGTTACTGCCAGCAGTAAGACCCGACCCGCCGTCAAACTGTTCGGCCTTGAACCTGACCGACGATTCGGCGGAGCTAAGATGTTTTGCAGGTGAGAGGTTTTTTAAATGATAATCGGATAAGATGTGTGTTGAATGATTGTGAAAATCGGTAATATTGGCGGCTGCTTTTGGGTTTTTCATTGTACATTTTTAATATTTAAGTTTCTGTGATTAGAGTGCATGCATTTTGGGACCAATTGAAAACTGCACCAGCTAAGTCATTTTGAGACCAATTGAAAACTGCATCTCCTTAAGGTGGCATGAAGATTGTAGTACTCGGATGGGATATCCCAAAATACCTACGAGGAACCCCATTGCAGTAGAAACTTTTGCGAACATAGTCGGTAAAAGCTAGTATTAAACTTGCTAAATTATTCCACCACTGCATTTTCCTGCAAGTAATCACAGAACAGCGTCTTTCAGGCTACGACGGCGGTCTTCAAACGACATACTTTGTGGAAGCGTGGGAATTGGACACGCTATTAGCCAACGTATCAACCATCACACCGGTCTGGAAGCTCCAGGGCTTGGGATCCGGAAAGGCTTTGAAGTTGGTCTTCTATGCGAACAATGCCAGAGGTAGATCAGAGACAACAATTTTGAGGGTCCACACATTGTCGAGGCTTGCGTTACATACTGGTAAGATTGCTTTTGAAAACTTGGTCTGCTTGTCCATAACATGAATTTTGTTTTACAATAATACACGTGCTGTATATTGATGGTTAGAGAACACTGCCTGTAAACATCTATTTGAACACAACGGTTTGAATGCAACTCTTGGGACTTAAAGTATTTTTTCCTGTGCAAAAACTAAGGGGCCATGCATTACTGCCTTACCAGAACACGCGTACCATTTGACAGTACTAGTAACTGTTCCATCACTGGGACTCTAGCACCAGTTTAGAACGGCAAATATATTTAAGCTGTTGCATAAATTACTGGACGAAAACCCTTCCCCAAAGTTCCTTAACAGGATAATGCGTCACTAGATGAGAATATGTATGGGTAATGATACTTACCATCAATAATAATAATGATTGTTTGTTACTGTCATAGTATTAATAAATTCACGAATTGAAACTTATGCTACCTGTTTATATACATTTTTTTGTATTAATGGTGGACACAAGCATGCAGTTCACATGAACGCGATGTGCTGACCACTTACATTTGGTGGCAGATAGATTAGCTCATGCGGTGGTGTCTACGCTCGTAAACTCCGACACTGGAATATTCCAGACAGAAAGAAAGACGTCCAGCTGGATAAAGCCTTCCCAAAGACGCCCACAACAGTGCTGTGCATAATTTGGGGAAAATATGCGAGAATATGAACGCCCTAAAAAATTACCACCAATTAAATTAAATCGAGTTCTGTGTGATGTTGGGGTCATAAGTCTTAGGAATTGGTGTGCGTGTATGAAGAGAATGATGAAGATAGATGAGGCACGGGAGGTTTGTCATGACCGGAATATCTGGCGCTCCACACTCTCTGCCCACCTCGTTATGGACCTGGCGTGAAGATATACATACATACATACATTAATTAAAAATATATTTGCACTTTCTTATAGTTTCTATGACCACATTTTCTTTTCAGAAGCAAAGATATTAAACGGTAGTAACATAGACACAGGCTGGGCGCTGGGTATCGTTGCCGGGGCTATCGGCACATTAGCAGCTGTTGCTTTCATCGCCTTGTTGGCCAAAAAACGGGGACACCATCGTCCCATGCAGTATGAAGGTAAATATTTCTACTAACCTCCTTTACTTAACTTGCGAAAGAAAATATGCGGTATGTCACTCGATATTTTTTTTTGTATAAAACTGGCAAACTAGCGTGCAGGTCACATTGATGTTAAGTGATGACTGCAGCGTATAGACCGGCACACACAGTGATGACACAAAATGCAGATGCGCTGCTACTCCTGAGGCATTAGGTGTTATGCCTCTGTGCTGGAAATTATAGAGTCGTAAAATCATGATAAAAGTTTGTATTTCGAATGGCAAAATATTGTTTAAAGATTCAGTTTTTTTACATACCTGTGCATTACAAGCACTTTTTCTTAGTACTCATTGAAGAAACCAAATATTACCTGAATTAGCTATGGAACCCCAAATTGGCACAATTCCTGTATGTCGTCAAAAAAGTTAAATCTCAATACTATTATAAATGTGAAAGTATGAGATGTTTGTTTGTTTGTTTATTGCTGAATTACAAATGGATTTCGATAAAATTTTGTACACAGGTAGAATATATTATGTGCATGATTGTAACACATGGGATACTTTTAATAGCCTTCAGAAGTTTCATGGCTAATTTTTAAATAGATTTTCACACTGATAAAGAAGTTGCCGATTACAATTGCTGTTTCCTGTTGCCAAACATAGACTCATATTAACAATTTGACAACAGAAGGACTTACCCGAAAAATACCCGAAAATTACTATTGCATATTAACCCTTCACGTTTATATATACTGACATTTATGTTTGTGAATATGCTCGTGAACTGTACACCCATTTGTTGTTCACACACAAATATACATTATACAAATCACGACATACTCGTATAATTTAATTGAATAATTAAGCCTGGGTTGCAACAAGAATTTTGTTAAAGTAAAAGTTATTGTAACATTTTACATCCTGCTCTAACTTTGACAGATTCCTTTAAGTTAGATAAGGATGTGCAATGTTACAATAACTTTAACTTTAACAAATGATGTGGTGCGACCCAGGCTAAGTACCAACGCTGGAGAGCGTGCACCGCTCCACGCACTCATGCACCTTTACAATAAATTCTTCGTAGACATTGATCTATTTGCACTGTCTAAACTTGTATTTAAAAGATCAGTAGTACTTGCTATCACACAAACATCAAATAAATTAGCTTTGTCGATTACCTCTCACACATTTTAAGACACAATAACTTACCTGTGGTTGACATAGTTGGTTGCATATTTATTATAACAAATATGATATTGATACTCATTATGTAACACACAATATGTAACTGTTTGTTGTTCCCAAAAAAATGAAATAAAAATAAAATAAAAAATAAAATAAGTACGATAAAAATCCGTTAGCAAGATTTCGATTCTTAGACTAGGTTTTAGGAACGAACAAGCCATATTGCATAGCGTGAGTAGAGTAGTAAGTTTATTTATAAATGAGCTTAGTTCGAATTACACCGGCACCATTATCGTCACCCTTAGTGACAAAGCAATTTGAATGGAAATGATGCCCGTGCTATATTAATTACTAAATTGCAGTTTGCGAAGTTCGAACGACTTCGCTGCAAGTAAATAATACTGGCGTGTTCATTTTGTGCGGAATTGAATTAAAGTGGAAGAGTGGCTTAATGTTTCGACATTAGAAATAATTTTGTAGGGTTTTGGCGGGCACCTTGAAAGGTGCTTGGTACGTATACTGACAAAACTTCATACTTCGCATTCACCATACCCTATCTATCCACACAAAGTCCCGCATTCTATTTTCAGTAAGTTGGCCGCCTTACGAAAGTTGAGG
Organism: Macrosoma leucophasiata; assembly: GCA_036365455.1. NCBI lineage: Eukaryota > Metazoa > Arthropoda > Insecta > Lepidoptera > Hedylidae > Macrosoma > Macrosoma leucophasiata. The sequence goes on along the minus strand of JAWQUS010000014.1, from coordinate 5,405,037 downwards.
CGTTACGCGCACACGCCGTTAACACATTTCACTCGGCCGCTCGTATCGGCAGATCGTACTAGCGATCTCCTTACCCTCACCGAGTAAACTCCCGGCGTGCGTCGGTGCCATAGAGCAACACCGGAGGGGAGTAGCCATATGCAGGCTATCCCCTCTGTCAAAGTACAAGCCCAAATGGGCCTATACCCGACGCCTAGATGTTTAAATGTGTGCGTGAAATTGTTTCTGTATTTTGTTAATCTCTCCAGACACGAGAAAAATATGACAATTGAAATTCAATTGTGTCTCGCCGCCGGTGAAGTGAAGTGAATCCTTGAAGGATTAAAGTTAAGGTGTGAGTTTCGTAGTAATAGACGATTTTTGTAGTGTGCGTGTGTGTCGCACGCGTTTCCCCCCGCAAAAAATTACAGACTGTTTTGCATCGGTAATAAATGCTATGGCTACTCCCCTCCAGTCGGCGGTGGCCCGTGTTGCTCTATGGTCGCAGCTGTCCCATACACTTTTTTTATATTTCGTTTTCTCCGCCTTTGCCGTTTTTAAACCTACATAATTTTTTTAATTAAATGTAAATTGAACTTGCGCTAAATGACATAGCTCTTTAACTTATAACTCCAAAAGTTCGCAATAAAAATAAGCTTGAAAATATCAAAAACAAATTGCGAACATACAGTTTCAAATTTTTCAAATTACTTTGACTATGAGAGCAGCGCGTTGCAATTTTACTCTCATATTTCATTCCTGTCATAAGAAATAGAAAAAAAAATAAGGGCTAAGTAGAACATTTGCTGAATAAGGAAAGTATTTCTATTTTAAGTGTTTGGTAGTCCTTAGATGTTTTAAATCCATAAATATGTATGGTAGGTACATACTCGTATTCAAATGTTATGGTACACTCAGTCATTATATAATAACATATAATAATTATGAATTGATGTGGAGAAGGCGTATTTCGATTTTTGTCGAATACGTGCGTGGAGTGAGTGCGTGGTGCACATTAAACAAAGGCGAAGGTGTTGGGCGAATAGTGCAGCAAGCGCTAAATAAAGTGGATACCTACTTAAGTAATAATAATATAAGAATTTATTGCTGTGTCTGAAAAAGAAGTTCTTTGACCAGTGAGTGTTGCCTGTGATGACATACGGATCTGAGACGTGGTCGCTCAACATGGGCCTCATAAGAAGGCTCAAGTTCACGAAGAGAGAAATGGAGAGAGCTATGCTTGGAGTTTCCCTGCAAATTATAGTGTAAATGGAATAAATTATTACAGTCTTGTAATTTTTGCTCAGGTCTACAGGCTGCATAATTTGGTTAGCTACCATGAGATTCAGTTAGAACTTTTACTGGTGGTAGAACTCCAGTAACGGAGCTCACGAACGTAGGCACCACCGCATTACCTAATATACTTGCCGCTAAATGGTAGTGTTCAGCACTATCGTGTTCCGGTCAGGTGGTAATAAAAATATGTGTAAAGATTCATTAGAATATTAATTCACTAAATAGAGCTTATTTAGTGAATTAATATTCCAATGAATTTTTACACATATTTTTTTTCATATATTATGCTATTATTTAATAGTCTTGTATCTCATCAAACGTAATGACGAACATAGATTTCATTAGTAACAAAAGAATAATAAAACAAGACAACTGCGTACCCAGCGTATAGCGACCCCGCAAAATAAATCGGAATTGCCCCGGCCGCAGTTTATTGAAGAATAGAGGCAGATTCCTTCGCGTGTCTAGAATTTTCAAACGCCACTGGATTTCACTGCATTTCAAACGTGATTTACGTCCTGCAGCGTAGAAATTGCAGATGTTTCGTCACTTGGATACCGACATTTTATTAAGTTTTCTCTACGCCCGCGAAACCGCAAAAAGGAATATCATGTTTTGAATTGGATATTCAAGTGCTGTATTAAATTTCTGCGTTATAAGTTCTGTGTTAGCTCACACTTTCTTGTGGAAATTTTCTAAGTGGAAAGCTAAGCGTGAAATATTTTTCAATAGTTAAACTTGGGTTGTATAGACAAATTGTTTTGCAAATGCAATATACCTATTTAATATTAAACTTCTTGCAAAATAGAAGAAACAGTCATAAAAAATGTAATATCTTATTCATTTAAATATATAAAATAAACTGCCTCGGTAGCTTAGTGGTAGCAGGCCACTACTACTACGCTAAGGTCCTGGGTTCGATTCTCGGCTCGGATGGCGTAGTGAATAGCACAGATTATATAATAATAATAATAATACACTTTATTGCACACCAAAGAAGTTAACAATTACATAAAATTACAGACAAAGCAAATGGCGGCCTTATTGCTACACAGCAATTTCTTCCAGGCAACCAGAATTACTACTTATTATCCCGCCAAAAATGTACGGTTCCCCTGGTAGAGGTATTTTCATTGGTATTATAGAGCAACGGTTTGCATGATTATTTAGTATCAATCAGAAATTAAATTAGGATTTCACCCTGAAAATCGGCGCTTATTTCGTATTGAGTAAGTAACAGACATAATTTCTACGTCACCAGCGTTTTTTGCATAGACCAAGACATAAATTGTTGATTCGGTTGGTTTATTGTATTCTAAGAAATCATTTAAATCTTAAAAAATAACCGAAATTATTTTTCCGCTAATGTTTTAGCAATTTTCCAAAGATCAGTTAATCATAAGCTTTTTAATATTGACCACTGCTTACATGCTTCACCTTTAACGACGTACAAAACAATAAGGCTCAATCTCGCCACAAGCGCTTCAATTTATATTTAATTTGTATCAATTTTAGTATACAACATTGCCGAACGGATTTATTGACGTACCAATATTTGAGGCAATACGGTTTTTCAATTATATCGGTATTACCTAGGCAAGGGAGTTATGGGCTTTGGTATCCGTAGTGAAAATTTGACAGCGTTATCTGTACCAGGCAGGTGCCAGGTGAATTTTAGGACCTAAGTGGAGAATGGCGTGCCCTTCTGCAATTTCTGGTGATATCAATACTGATGCTACCATTCTGTCATTTGCTGGAATGATTGCTTGCTATTGGCACTATAGTTTACCTTTAGGCGCATGGTTTGGGTTTAGACAATAAACTGCTTTTATTTAACTTTGCTCACAATTTAGGTCGTACACTCGTTGAGTAGTTAAAGATTTGTATACCTACATAAGTATGGGTAGGTTTGTTTTGTTGCTGGTTTCTTTACAAAAATGATGGTGATTGCTTATTCTATGAGAACCTTTATAATAACTATGTGATTGAAAAGACACTGTATAGTGCTGGAATTTGTTGATAGGAAGAGGTGTTATTAGTCAAACATATTGTCTCCATTTTTATTCAAATTAAATTAATCGCTGTTTCCACTGGTTTAGTGGTGCCATTTTTAAACCATACGTTATTTTATATTATTTCGCATTAACACATGCTTGTGAAATATATTTTATTTTTAAAGAAAAATGGAAAGAAAAATTTGACTTCAGGCGAGACTCGAACTCGCGGCCTACCGGGAATCTAGTCCAGCCGCTCTTCCAATGGAGCTACTGAAGTCCTGCCCGATATGTCAAATCTTTCCTTCACATCTATTGCATTTCTTTATGGTAGCAGCAGCGCCATCTATTACCAACTATGCTAGTTAGGCAACCGATATAATAGACTTTTCAGTTTATTGAATATCGTAAAGAAGACGCTTTTACCCTTAATAATTGTTTTATATTATTTCGCATTAACACATGCTTGTGAAATGCTTTTTCTTTCCATTTTTCTTTAAAACTAAAATAAACCATACGTTGTAAGAAAGACACATTTATATGCAACTCGCTGTTGTTCGTGGCTCCGCCCGCGGGTCGTTCGCTTTTCGCGTAATCTGTGAAAACTCATCAAATCATCCCATGGCATCGGGATGAAAACTATCCTGTGTATTACCCAAGTAACTGTATAAGTAACCCTCCATGTGTAGGCCAAATTTCGTAGGTTTTCATGAGATCAGCAGTTTTAGCGCGGAGTAACAAATAAACAAACATAAAAACTTTCTTATTTATAATATTTTTTATACGATATACGATACGATACGATTATTTATTTACCTGAGTCTTGTGCGACCGGACCACAACTAGTACGCTAGTGTATTAAGTTTGACGGTGCGATTTCGATTGCGGTGGGGCCTACTCTCTTGAGCGCCTACACTTGGAACTCTACCACCAGTAAAGAAGTTACGTTTTATTTATCCATATATACAATTTAATGCTTTTGTTATAACAACAATAAAAAGCTCAACCAACATATAAAAAAGGCATGCTCCGATGGTTCGGACATAAAGAAAGAATGTCGAATGAGCGTATGACTAAACAGATATACAATGCGAATGTGGATGGTTGCAGAGGCCCAGAAAGACCAAGACTGACCATAACCAAATAGGTCGAGTTCTGTCTGATGGTGGGGTCAAAAGTCTTAGGAATCGGCGTGCATCTATGAAGAGAATGATGAAGGTAGACGAGGCAAGAGTGTGTCAGGACCAGGATATCTGGCGCTCTACACTTTCTGCCTACCCCGTTAGGGACCTGGCGTGAAGATACATACATATTAACATATCTTCCTTTCACTCCCATAAAAAGCATCTCACACACTTGTCCTTTGTTATATTCATTCAAAGATCGTTTTGAACATTCAAAGGAGATTACACTTGACCCAAAAATTGAATGAGTGCTTGTTGAGTAATGGTTTCAATTTCTACCTACACTTATGATATTTATAGATTTGATACTTATTGTAAGCTGATGTATTTGTACTATTTATTTTTCACAATAACACATGCGAGTGAACTTTAGAAATTATAGAAAAAACAAAAAGAAACATTTTAAATTTGGGTCTTCGGTAGCTTACTGGTAAGGCGGCTGGACTGGTTATCCTGAGGTCGCAGGTTCGATTCCTGCCCGAAGTCAAATTTTTCTTTAATTTCTGATGTATTTGGTTTTACGTTTCTAGAATTTCATTTTTTTTAATGTAACGCCTAAATAGCGTAGTTGTAAAAGGTTACTACTACTACGCTGGGGGTCCTGGGTTCGATTCCCGGGTCGAGGACTATCAAGGATAACGGTTTAAAATCCTTCATATCTGGTCCTATTGGGATTTTACATTTTCTGGAAGTTTCCCAGTACCCCGGAGTTTGGTAATGTGCCCGGAGATGGCAACAGGTTCGCCACCTGTTACATGGGCCAAAAACGTAACCGACGAGTCGTGGGTGTTTGCATGTATGCTTGAATGCATGCATTTACCTCTGCCTACCCCTTCGGGAATTACAGGCGTGAAGTTACGTTAATGTTACGATGGTGGCAAACAAGCATGAATTTCACATAGATAGATCACTTAACATCAATGTGAGCTGCATGCTTGTTTGTAACTTCCATCACACAAAAAAAAACATATATAAATTCGTTGTTAGTTCGGTATATCAAATGAAAAATATTTTATAATATCGATCTTAATGTATAATTGACTTTGAATAGAAAAACGCCAATCTTAGACTATGTAGTCATTTCGCGAATCAGTCATTCCTAGACTGAACCAAAATAATGTGTGTTTAACCTAAAAAACGGAGAAAAATAATTCAAGACGTTCGTATTTCAAATCGATTCCTTTTCCAGCTCCTGTGCAAGCAGTGAAGGCGTACAAAGGCACGTTGCAGAGTGCGAACCATTCTCCCGTACAACCTGACGACAAAAATCCTGACGTTGTGCCTCTTGGGAAAGGTAAATTTCATTTTCTAATAGCAAATACATGTTACAGACGCAAATTCAGTTTGCATTCAGTAGGTAGTGGTACATTTTTAAGAATTGATTTTTGTTAGATGCTCTGTATGGATAATTATAGCGAATATGGGTTCAAAGATTTATTTACTAATACTCATAAAAAGAAAATACAGTCCACTTGCAAATGAGTACCTTAGTTACTAAAATAATTACCTACGTTAAATAGTATTTTATATAGTCGTTCAAGAAACGGTCGAAACAGTCTAGTCATAAATATTATCTAATACATATTGTTTTAATTTACCTTTGTACATATTTAAAGATTCACATTCTTTTATTTCACTAGGAAGTCTGATAAATAACTGTGCACCATCAAACATTATATTATTTTTGCCATATTGCTTTGTCCTATGTTTCCTGAGTGTTATTTTGTTCGTGTTTCTTAGATTATGCGAAAAAGTTCGTTTAGCATATTTAATTTCTGTAAGGATTTCATTTGTTAGTATTTTTTTAACGAGTATGCAAGTAGTGTATGCATATAATTGTTTTAGGTTAAAAATATTAGTTTTTTTGTATAGGGTAAGGGTAGGAGTCATTTTGTGGTACTTAAATAAGGATTTTATAATTTTATTTTGTGTTCTTTGTAATTGTTTAAGATTGGTTGGTGCAGTAGAGCCCCATATCTCTATTATATATAAAATAGGTTAAGGTAAACATACCATTGCTCTACTTTTTGCGCAGTAGGCATATTACCTTTTTTGATGAATTTACTTGCTTCTGTTCAGATTATAACTTTAACTAGGTGTTTAAGCGCAGTAATACTACGGCCTCGAAAATTTGTATTACTTTGAAATATATTATATTTTTCAGTGACAGTTTTTATCGTTGTTTTTTATTATCAAAATTTTGTTATTTTACGTTTTCAATTTCTCAAATTCGCCAGAAACTAACAAACAATCAACACTATTTGAACATTATGTGACAAGAGTGTATCTGGGATTGACACAGTAAATACATAAATATAAAAGTAATACAAAACAAATCATACAACATGATTAACCCAGGTTTAAGTTTTTTTATTTAATTTTCTTAAAATAAAATTAATTCCCAAATTTCACTTATTTTAGTTTGTTATAATTTGTTTTTGAAATGTAAGTCTCTTCAAACAAAGTAATTTCATGAAGATGAAATCCTTTATCTTTAGTAAACTTTTCAGAAATGTATAAATATATATAACTTGGCTCTTTCCAACATAAATTTTAAGCAATAATTAACATGCGTTCAGATAAAATTAATGGGAGCCGTTGAGGAAATTCTGAATGTTCCTGTCACAATAAAGTTGGAATTGGAAAGTTGAGTTCTGTTGTTTGATACCATTAATTTTTAATATTGTTTATCCTACGGAGTAATTATTATGATTTTGATGGAATGAGATATCTGTTTATTCAAATGTAATTGTTTTTCTTCAAGTCAAATGGATTTTTAGTTTATTCAATAAGGTCAAGATACAATAATTTCATCTGTTTTTTGCTTTTATTTGTGTTATTTTAGTAATACTCGTAGCACTACATATACAGTTTTTCGAATTATGTGAAGTGCTATTGCGCATTTGTGTTGTGTACTTATCGAATAGAATAAGCCATATATTTTAGTCCACTACCCATGACCGTTTTCGAAATGATTCTACTTTAAAAATATGAATCAATCAACGTCTATTTCTATTTGACTCCTGTATAGAAAAACGACTGAACTAAAACCGGGGTCGTAGTTGATTAAACATGGATTGGACGTTTTCGTTTAGATTTTAACTGCACGCGAGACTCGGAGCGGCCGCCGGAGCCGCCTCCATACGGGGCCGTCCTGTCACCCCCGGTCGGAACGTCGAAGAGCGCTCACAGTTTGCACGAGGGACGATCAAATACGCCCCATACTCCAAACACGCCGGCTGCCGATGCTCAGGTATAGTCCAATTGAATTCTGATGGAACTAATGTCATGTTATTGGATGATTTAGGTGGACACTGTAACTTTTGTGACACCATCTGATTGTTATAATTCCTGATGTATATTAGTGTTACACATATTATGCAAGCTGTCAATGGAAGGTGTGTCACCATGAAAAATCCAATGCTGCTAAACCTTGAGGAGAGCTGCGTATAATGTCGATGTGACACCGCATCGCAGAAACTTGCGATGCGAATTGCTGCGATGCGATTCAGTTGACCAGACTTTCGATATGTCAGACGAAATCGCATCGCAACAATTCGCATCGCAACTTTCTGCGATGCGGCGTCGCATTGCATCGCGTCAGTTTTGTGTTGACGCCCTAAAAGACTGTCGCAAAGTTTACACACGCAACATTACTAAGTGGCATTTAAGTTTTGCGCGTGCGTTTCATTGGGGTTTTGGCGGGAACCTTGAAAGAGGCGTGTGGTGCTCGTATTTTATTTCATTTTCTTGGTGTATTTTTGAGTTATATTAAATAAAGTTGATAGGACATAATTTTTGTTTGATATAGGATTATAGTGCCCGTGTATAGTGAAATAGAATAACAGTGCGAAAACACGGATTATCAGGTTTCCTCCAAAACTTAATTGTAAATGTTTTTGTAAAGTAACCTGGTAAATTACTGACTGTGACTCTGACTGACTGACCGATAATTGACCGACTCACCGACTGACTGACTTTTACGCTGCATGACGAATACGAAATATCGTTTTACTTGACATTGGCAATATGCGTAACAGAAATGCCAATATATTTAAAAAAAGTACTTAATTTTAATGATATAACCTATATATTTTTTATGTAGTGGCAGTGGCAAACAAGCATGCAGTTCACATTGATGTTAAGTGATGACTGCAGCCTATATACACCCACACAAAGACCAAGGTCAAAATGCAGATGCGTTACCACTCCTGGGGCCTAATGTGTTATGCCTCTGTGCCGGAAATAACAGGGCCGTAAATTACATATTCTTTATCTGGCAATTTCTCAACAGAGCATCGGAACACTGATGGACGACCGACGCAGCGTGACCAGCGGTACGTTGTCGCGGCGACGGGAGGTGGTCACCACGAGAACACCGCTGCTAGCGAACGCTAGGGAGAGTTGCGTCTAATGTAGATAATACTAGCTAATTTATGCTTATCCATCATCGTTCGACTGTTTGTTCGACTATTTATATGAGTTTCTACAGCTTAACTGCCTCAGTAGCCTTGTGGTAGCAGGCCATTACTATTACGCTGGAGGTCCTGGGTTCGATTCTCGGGTCGGAGACTATCAGAGATAACGGTTTAAAATCCCTTATCTCTGGTTCTATTGGGAATATTTCAATTTTCTGGAAGTTTCCCAGCACCTCGAAGTTTGGTAATGTGCCCGGAGATGGTAACAGTCTCGCCACCTGTTACATTGGCCAAAACGTAACCGGCGAGTCGTGGGTGTTTGCATGTATGATTGAATGCATGCATTTACCTCTGCCTACCCCTTCGGGGATTACAGGCGTGAAGTTACGTTTTTTCTACAGCATGATGTCTCCGAAAAGGTACATACCTAGATGTTAATAAATTATAACTCCAATTCTCTAGAAAATGTTATGAGTTGGTGGGTACGGTGGAAAGGTTGGCGAATCTAGTGAGATGTTTATTGATGCCAAACTCCTAGGGCGTTGTTATTGCCATACCGATATATGATTTCTTTAAGAATTATGATAATAAATCTGTAATTTTGAAAATTTTACATTTGGAACCTAAGGTCAGTACTTATATTTCAGTATATTGTCCAGCTCTACCTATTTGCCAATATACAACGCACGCCACAGGGTTGTGGGCACATTTGGTTAATATGAAATGTATGGATTTGTAATTGCAGACATAAAGGCCCAAAAATATTATACCTATTGTTTTTTAGATAATTTATTAATTTGAAACTCCCGAAAGTTTGTATTTACCGAGTTTAAAACGATTTTATCACGTATAAAGTGAAGAACCTTGTGAAGGAATCCAGTTTAATACACATTTGCTTTACAAATGTATCTACATCTGAATTAAGTATATAGTTCATACATCGGACAGTGATGGATAAGTTGTGCTTTAGATTTTATGTTGAACTGAAACAGTTCATGATATTTATTTCGACTCGGAACTGTCAATTTATTATTGTATTTACTGGTTGACCTACCAACGAGTATTTTGGCTCCTGATATATTTAATTGGATAATTATTTAATTTCATAATGTTTAAGAATCATGGCAAGTTTTATACAATGATATATGTACAAAAATTATGTTAATAAGATTCTACGTCAAACAGCAGTGGAATATTACTATCTGGAGAACATTAAATTAAACTAGAATTAAACTATATTGTTTATTTTTCGCAATCGCAATTTTAACCAGTCCTGCCCGAAGTCAAATTTTTCTTCCGTTTTTTCTTTCATAAATAAAGTTTACTCGCATGTCATCATCATCATCATATCAGTCATAAGACGTCCACTGCTGAACATAGGCCTCCCCCAAGGACCTCCATGCCGACCGATCGGAAGCGACGTGCATCCAGCGGGTACCTGCAGCCTTGATCAGGTCGTTGGTCCATCATGCAGGTGGACGTCCTACGCTGCGTTTGCCGATACGTGGTCTCCACTCGAGAACCTTTCTGCCCCAGCGGCTATCGGTTCTCCGAGCTATGTGCCCTGTCCATTGCCACTTCAGCTTGGAAATCTGCTTGGCTATGTCAGCGACTTTCGTTCTCCTCATTTCTGATTCGATCCAGTAGGGAAACGCCGAGCATAGCCCTTTCCATTGACCGCTGAGTGACTTGGAGCTTTCGTACGAGACCCATAGTGAGAGACCACGTCTCGGCACCGTAGATCATCACCGGTAAAACGCACTGGTTAAAGACTTCCGACTCGCATGTGTTATTGTGAAAATAAATAGTACAATTATTAAGGTAACAGCGACATCTTAACGATAGTGTATAAACTGCAAAGTCTATCATATCGGTTGTATAGCCATTAATTAGTTATCAATGGATGTCGTTCACCGACCCTGAAATCTGTTAAAAATCAAAAAGGTGAAGCAAAATTTGACGCATCGGTGTGGGATTTCGGTAGCTTATTAAATTAAACATTGCCCGGTATATAAAATATTTTGAACATCAACGGAATCAACAGAAGCCTTCTATATTCAAGTTTTTTATTCCGGTATGTCAACGTTATTTTAAACTAGCGACCCGCCACGGCTTGGCACTGGTAGTTTTTATTAGGTATATTGTGGGGACACGCCTGACTTCTTTGACAAAAAACGGTAAATATAAGTACGATATTGATATAATATACACCTATATACAATATATAGATATAAACGTTCCTCAGAAAACCCTGTTTCCATCATTTTAAACAGGAACAAAATCCGTTCACAACTTTCTGAGAATAGCGCATATATATATATATATATATATATATATTTTATGGAAGTGGCAAACAAGCATGTAGTTCACATTGATGTTAAGTGATGACTGCAGCCCACCCACACAAAGACCAAGGTCAAAATGCAGATGGTTACCACTCCTGAGGCTTAAGGTGTTATGCCTCTGTGCCAGAAATCACAGGGCCGTACATTACCACCTGACCGGAACACGATAGTGCTGAACACTACCATTTAGCGGCAAGTATTAGTAGTATGAGGTAATGCGGTGGTGCCAACACCCGCGAGCTCCGTCACTGGAACGCTACCAACAGTAAAAGATAAAAGTAATGATAATAGTATACAGATAAAACAAAATACTTTATTTTATAATGTGTAATACTAGCTGTACTCTGGTCGCCATCTGTCCATCTGTCAAAATTGTAAACGCCCATTTTTTAATGGGCTCTTATCAACAACTTTGCTAAAGATCATCACTTGATTTAATGCGAAGTTTACGATTCTATAAACCAATTTTTGCAACCAATTATTCTTGGGTTTTCTTTGACAATTTTTTGTTAAAATCTTGCCATGATCCTTCCCATTTTGTAGTCTATGACATTATGCAATCTTCTGTTAAAAAACTACAACTACGAGTCAAACTCGCCGTAACGATTCTGTATAATCTGTATCAAGTTTTAAATGGCGGATGGCACAGTGACAAGTAACAGAGAAAAATGGCTCGCTAATGTTTCACTGACAAACGTTACGCAAATCTTCATTTCAAATCCAACGTTTTGTACACTATTAATTCCACAAATGTAAAATTTCACAACTCAACGATTCGTATGCTAATTATTTCGCAAAACATTTGATTACGTAAATGTATAACATCACAACATTTTACTTCGCATATGATTAATTCCACAAATAAGATTGAATACATTAAACTTGAAGCGCGCATAGCTGTTGTAGATCATAAGCGATCTACTCTCTAACTCGATCTATCTCGGATACTACTAAGGGCGCGGTCGGATAGTGCGATGGGTGACCGCTAGTGGCAAATTAAATGTTTGTTTCCGTGCTTCGGACGGCACGGTAAGCCGTCGGTCCCGGTTGCTATCGATTGATAGCAGTCGTTAAACCTTGTCGGAGGCCATAGGGGCGGTTTGAAAACATCTGACAGCGGGTTGGCCACTAACCCACCCATCTCCACCAATCCGCATTGGAGCAGCGTGATGGAGTTAGCTCCAGGCCTCCGCCCAAAAAGGGGAGAGACTCGTGCCCAGCAGTGGGACGTGTAATTTGCCATTATTATTTTTATTTTATTACATTAAACTAGTAAAATAACAGTAGTTCTTTGGGTGGGTCGCAGTTCTAACCTAATATAATCGACAGTGTTGTTTGTGGTGGTGATGTTTTTTTGTATAAGCACTACATTAGTAAAAACGATTCGATTCTGGAATCGAAATTGAAATAATATTAAATATACTACCTACTACCTAACTGTTACTTTTGCGTAATGAGTACTATGCGATATGAATTATTTATGTAGTGATGTACCTAGTTGTGGAAAGTTGAGATGTAAAACGAAATCATTGCGAAACGTTGGTTTAGTAATGAAGAGTTTTGAAACGTTGGTCGGTAAAATGAACGGATACCGTGAAAATAGATTTATTTTAGTTTCATGACCTGTAGTCCGCGATAGTTATAAAGTCGTTTTTGCTGCTTCAATTATTATAACTTCGCTTAAACTCAGATGTTTGTGTTTAATAATGATAACATTATACGATGACCAACGTGTATGTCAACACAGATAGGGATTAAGCTACTGCTGCCAAACTGTCTCGTGAAAGTCTAAAAACCAGCCGAATTCGAGTTAGACTCACACGTGATACACGTACCTATATATGAGAGTTTATAGGAACAACTGCTTCAAGCAAGACAAACCTTTCGATTTTAGAAGCGCATTGGCTATGATAGTCGGACAGACACACAAAGTTAAGTAACCTTGAAAAGATTTTATTCTTTCCTTTTTTGATACGGACCCTTAGAAAACGCATAAAGTACTCACATCACTTATAATATGATCTCAATACGAAAAAATCAATCTCCACCAGCATACATCATATTTATAAATTCAGTTACAATTTCTCTCCAACCGTACAAAATGAGACCTTTTTTTGCGGACAGACTATTTTGCGGTAAAAAAAGTAGCGAAACAGTTGCTCAAAGCAATTGCTGTAATTCTTTGAGCAATAAAGAAAAAGCGCGCTCACAAAGTGACAACGGAATATTAAAAGCGCAACTCAACGCCGACGAAACGGAATTTTAAAAACACGCATACGCTGTGTTTCCATTTCGATGTGTCCAAATTTCAAAGGGTTCGCAAAATAAGCCCTGTGATGTTTGACTTTACCAAACCGATTCAGGTGCTTTTTATTCTGAAGTCAGACCTAAATTAACTGTATTGTTGTAGTGACTCATTGTTTTATTGTTATCATTCACCTTGTCTGCATATATTTGCATTTTTATAAAGAGAGAAACAGATATCACGTTCCACCAGTTAGATTGGGGTTTTCTTGTCATTCAGAGTTGTTCAATATCATATTTTCTAACTACTATTATGACTCTGGAACACAGTAACACATTGTCGAATTAGGAAATGCTCTTTTCAAATCTTATATGTCTCCATTTCTGTAACAGCAAGAAGAAATCGGGTAATTGCCTGGAGATTCTTATTGTTCTTAGCCTGGTAACATTTAAAAACAATAGATTTGGTATGAAGCTTTTTCGTAAGCGGACTGTGTGAATAAAATAAATTAATAATTATTTAAACACCTCTATTTATAAAAGGTTCTTATCAATTTTTTACGTGCAATAAAATTAAAAACGTTTTTCAGTCGCTTTATTCAAATTAAGGAATTGGTTAACCAAAACGCAAACGATTGAAATATTCATTCTATTACCATGATCTATTTATGCTATGCAAAAACATTTTCAGTTCGACTTTCGTATTAAATCGTGTCAAGTGCAATAGTCTGTGTGGCATATAACGCATGTCAAGCGATGCATATCGTGAATAAAACATGACAGGGACGCGCGGACGCGCTTTCTAACGGAGCGCGACTGCCTTTGATAGCCACGGCCCTTGATCAGCGATGACAGATTTTCAGATTTCATATTTGAATCTATCTTTTTGTTCATCGAGAACTTTTATCAAAGAGTTGAAAATAACGGGATGGTTGTTACAAAAGTAGAAACTACAAGCTAGGTACTAGAATTAATTTACATTCTGATCTCGAGTGGGTCTTGTTCTTTGACAAACGAGTCTTCCATTGCTGTCCTGTACTATTTCTTGGTCATGCTCTATTTGTAGTTCTTGCAAACATTTAATTTTGTTTTTAAATCAGCAGTAGAACACGTTTCTGAAACATCAATAAAAAGTTTACAGTGAATAAAATAAGCACTCTACTAAATTACTTTCTTCGCTAACAACGTGGTTTTTAGCATCAAATACGAGAGTTTTCAATCACAGGTATATCATTAAGGTGCTATTTCTATTTCTTTTGATTAAAAAATAGATTTTGTCTATCCACATTTTATTGAGTGAAAATTTACCTATTTGCAACATAATTCTGAACTTAGAATCTAGCTATTCTATGCCTAAAGGCATGAAAATTACATTAACATGCACCATCACTTTGTTCACTAAATGTGTCAGAGAGGTTGGTAAATGGAATTTGAACTTGTTCAAAAAGTTTTGACCCATTGCTTTATATCATAGCGGATTTTTTAGACACCCATTGTTCGTTGATCTATGCTTCAGTTCTGTCGGTATGATTTGTGACCGACTTGATGTTGATTAATTTGCATGTTTATATTATTAATAGCTATTGCCCGCGACTTCATCCACGTGTACTTTAGCTATCGGGATCATTTAATCACTTGGAAATAATTTAAAAAATTATATGATTAATTTTGTCACATCTTGAGTTATATCATTTTATTTTTATTAGCGTTCCTATTTTGTTTTTAAATATTATATAGCCTATGTCACTGATTGAAGATGCAGCTATCTAATGATAAAATAATTATTATTATTGAAATTGGTCCAGTATTTTTGTGTGAAAACGTTACAAACATACACAAAAACACAAATGTTTATTTTGCAAGTGACATTCTAAGAAAAAAAAGTAACCGCTACTGTAATTCGTCATCTCCCTCATTATTCATTAACTATAATATTTTTCGGTTTTAATTTTTAATGTATTTTACACTTACACATTTTTTAAATTCCAAAAGCATCACAATCATATCCTATTTTTGTCCCACGTTTTGCATTAATACTAAATAAGCTTTTTATGCCTACAATGCATTAATTTACTCTTAAAGTAATATGAACAATAATAGCATCATCCCACTCTTACATTATTAAAGCGAACATTTTGTAAGTTTGAATGTCTTTGTTTTTTTTTTAATAATAATAAACTTTATTTTCAAAAGTATAAGGTGCATTACATGATAGTGACTTGGTGCCTCCATTTGTTTCATAACTAATTCACGTTTGTATTTCCCCTAAGAGTTGCAGAGGTATACATGCATTAAGGCATTCATGCATACCTAATACACTCACACCTCCCCAGTTTTTTATGACATGTATAATGTGGAGTGAGCCTATTGACGCTCGTTGGGTACATTGTCATTTTTATGGTTCCGTATTTTAAAAGGATAAAAAATCGATCCCTTATAATCGTGCATGTGTTTGTCCGTCTGTCACAGCCGATTTTTTAAACCGATTTGTGGTACACATTTTTCACCAGCATTATGTTAAATATTTAATGTGTTTTTAACCGACTTCAAAAAGGAGGAGGTATTCATTTCGCCTGTATGTTTTTTTTTGTGTGTATGTGACGCGATTTCACCGGCGTTTGTGGTTGTTGGCGATTTGCAAATTTTTTTTTATCAAATATTTCGCGTACACAGCAGTTTGACTCGTACTTGCCTTTCAGTTGATCGTCGCGCGCGCGAAGCGCGCGGCGCGGATGTAGCACCGGGGCTGGCCCCCTCTGCTGCGGCTTCTTCTGGCCTGCCATGCAGGTCGGCGTTGGGTGCCCTGGGATTCAAGGGCTTCGGTGGAGGAGGCACGCATCGTCAGTCGAGAGACGGGTGGGGGTTATATTTTTTTTTATATAATTTTTTTTTTTTATATATATTTTTTTTATTTTTTTTTTATAATTTTTTTTTTTTTTGGTAATTTTTAATTTTTTTTTTTTTTTCCTCCTTTTTTTTATTTTTTATTTTTATTTTTATTTTTTTTTTTAATGTCAATTTTTTTTTTTTTTGCCCCTCCTTGTACTCCCTTCTGGCGTGCATACCTGCCTCTGCTGCCGTCGCTGTGGCTCGGTGACGTCGTGACGTCTCGCAAGTTGCGGTCGTCTCGACAGCAGCGGCCTCCAGTGACCACGGTGGCGTCGCGGGCAAGTGTCGACCATTCATCGACCGGCCCTGCGACGCAACTTCTTCTTCTCCTTCTCTTCTTGGTGTTGCATCGGTGCAGCAGTTTCACCTGGCACTCGACCGCAACAACAAGGGGTAGTGAGCGCTCCCACCAAGATGACAGCGCCTACAGTTAAACGACGCAGCCGTGCCACTGGCTCTAGCTGGGCTTACGGCCGCATCCCAGGGGAGGAATCTCCTTCGACCGGGGTTCGAACCCGGACTTTGGGGATTTGGTCCCGCTTATAGCAGGTCAGGCCGAGTCAAACTCGCTAGCGCTGCGGGTCACGAAGCGCGGGATCGGGGCGGACCTAGCCTCTTCATCGTCGTCCCGGGGTGCTCCAATTATTACCGGAGAGGAGAGGATTTCGCGTGGGAGTGGTCTCCCATCAGGAGGCCTACAGTGCAGTGGGGCAAACCCGTGGAGGTGTTCGTGCGGCCCGTTCTCAGCGCGGTCGTAAATACCGCGCGCAAGACGTGCCACAAACTCCCTCACGGATTCCACACGCAGGTCCCGTGCTATGACGTCGTTTCGAACGTACCTCCCCGCGTTGGTAATTAGACGGAGACACACGTTCTGCTGGGTCTGAAGGCGTTTTTGCTGCGACGCGGAGCATAATGCGTACCACGCAGGCGCCGCGTACGTCAGCCTTGACCTGATGTACGTTTTGTACAGGCGTAGCTTGGTGCGCAGCGGCAGTCTTGAGTTCAACACCGGACGCAACATCGATCGCGCTGCAGCCGCCTGACACACCACGTGATCCACAGTGGGTGTCATGCGCAGCGCCCGATCGATGATGCACCCGAGGTATTTAGCCTTTGTCTGCCACTGCACCTCCTCTCCACGAAGCCTGAGCGGTGGCAGCTTGCAGCGGATTACTCTTGTTGGGAGTGCGGCCGTCTTACCCACATTGACGGCCATCCGCCACCTGTCAAACCACTCAGGCAGTACATCTAGCAGACGTTGCATACGCTCGCGAGCGATATGCAGCCGGGGCGACGACGTTAGGAATGCGCTATCGTCGGCAAACAGGGCTAGCATGACATCCGGTGTGGTTGGGATGTCGTCTGTGTACGCCGCATACAACGACGGCGACAGACAGCTGCCCTGTGGTACTCCTGCACAGATCGGGTGTTCGGCTGAGTCAGCTCCCTCCACCGTTACGTAAAACCGCCGGCCCTCGAGGAAGCTCGCTACCACCCTATGCAGGCCCGATGGAATCTCTATCTTCGCCAACAGTCCAACATGCCAAACCCGATCGAAGGCCTTCTCGATATCGAGAAAGACTCCAATCGAATACCGGCCTTTGTTGTACTCGTCGGCGAGATAGTGGAGCACCCTCGCCAGCTGGAGCGTGGTCGAGTGCCCCGCGCGGAAGCCGAATTGCTCCTCCCTGCACGGGAGATGCGGTTTCAGCCTCCGCAGCAGGAGTCGCTCAAACAGCTTGGCGAGGTGTGATAGCAGTGTTATAGGGCGGTAGCTAGAAGCGTGGCGGCGGTCCTTACCCGGCTTTGGGATAACTATTATTTTCCCGAGCTTCCAGGGCTCGGGAAAGCGACCCGTGCGAAGGATGCCGTTGAATAGCCTGGTTAGGGATACCAAGCTACTCCACGGCAGATGCTGTAACGCGGCGGTTGGGATACCGTCAGGCCCTGGCGCTTTCCTTGGATGTAGCCAGCTGACTGCCCTCCTCAGCTCAGACGGGGAGATAAAATCGCCTCCCCGGAGCGGAACGGGCGAGGCCGACAGTAAGTCCCTAACGCGGCGCTCGCAGTCATCGTAATGCTCGACGATAGCGGGGTCCTGCGAAGGGGGATGGGGGGTGAAAACGCCCTCCAGGTAGTTAGCCAGTATTTCTGCCCGGTCTTTGGCCCCGTAACACCGCTTCCCGGCATTGTCGAGAAGTGGATATACGGGGATCGCCTCCTTGGTGAGTGTGCGGGTGAGGGCGTACAGGCTTGTTTCATTGACGGCTGCCCGGTCTATTACCTTTTCCCAGCCGTCTCCGCGAAACGCATTCACCGCAACACTTATCGCCTCGTCGAGGCGATTCAGGTCACGCTTCACTGTTGGACATCGCGTGCGCGCCCATAGACGGCGCAGGCACAGTACTTGCCTAGATTGTGTTAAATTGAATGACGCCTTTATGTGAACCAAACCAACCAATGAGAGTTGAATCCAGTGGCGTTGCGTGCCTTAGCGGTATAAAAATAACTTGGGGGCCCTTTTTAAGGGAGTAGATTCTCTCGTGCAAGCAATAAAAAAATATTTTGGCCGTACGTGGATCTTCCATCCATGGATGGACCAAATACAAGTTCAGAAGGACGCGTGAGCATTAAAAAAAGGATATTTTCCTCCATTGCCTCTTTATGGCTTGACTCGTACCTGGGGCCCCGAGGGCCCCGTATAATTACGACAGATACGACGGTAGCTACGCCCCTGGCTCAATCCGGTCTTAATTTTTGTCTTGGTTTGCTACCAATATTACACAGGTTTATGATATAAAAACAAAAACATTAAGCCTGGGTTGCACCACAATATTTTTTAAGGTTATTGTAACATTTTACATCCTTCTCTAACTTAAGGAAATATGTTAAAGTTAGGGAAGGATGTGAAATGTTATATTAACTTTAACAAATAAATGTCGTGGTGCAACTCAGGCGAATTGTTTATTATATGCCATATTAAATTAGGTTTATTTTATTTTATACATTTAACAGTTTCTGAGAAAACCTTCCCTGAACCTTTATTAAGTAAATATAGCAAGTTTTCATACTTCAAAGAAATTTTTTGGAATAGAATAATTGAATAAATATAATCAGATTGTGTATTTACGAAGACTGTCTCTATAGTTTCCTTTGATGTATATAAAGCTAGTTGTAGGTTGTAAAAAATATGTATTTAATATAAAATATTACTGTGTATTTCTAAAGAAATATTTGTAATATTAACGAAATGAAAGATATTTATTATAGGTACTACGATACTATTTCAATAACGTGAGATGGACAAAAATAGCTCTTGTTCATTTAAAACAACAAATTTCTATGACTGCAATTAAACAAATTAATAATTGTGAAATTAAGCTACAGTGCTCATCAAGAAATAATGCACATCGAGTCTATGAAAGAGACAATCGGCTAGTTTCGGCTTTAAAGAGCGTTATCTCTGCTGCACACTGCCTACGTAAGCATCGGTAGTCCGGTATTGGTCAAAACTTGATCAAAATGGTCGACAAACGCTCCGACGCTACAGATCCGAAATAGTCTAACAACTAATAACATCAAAGTTAAACTCGTAGCAAATTTTCTATTATACATATAAAAATATTTACCGGGCTATTTATTTATTTATTGCCTCATCAAAATAGCTCATTGCTAAAATAATTCATTTTGATAGTAACAATATTTTAAATATATTTACCGAACTAGATACATATCTACCTAACTCTTAAACTCTATATTGTTTGTTTTGTTTCCTTCGTAGGTCCTATCTTATGTGTATAGATTCGTTGCAACAAAATTATTACATTGAAGTTTTACTGGTGGTAGAGCTCTAGTGACGGAGCTCGCAGGCGTAGGCACCACCGCATTACCTAATTTACTTGCCGCATCGATGTGCATTATTTCTTCTTGGATACTATATCTGCCCTTGAGTTCATGACATAGTACTTAAGCCGAAAAAATCCCTGTACACGATCATGATACTCGTATGTGTTATACATATCTTATTTTTTTTCCATGAAATATACTATTGCTCAGCTATAAAACTAATGCTACAGCACTACTATCGCGATGTGTGTTAGGCTTTACTAAAGCGACAATGTCGTCAGAAATGGAGACGTTCCATAATGTATGGAGCTTCTGCCCACACCATGTACACTATATTGAGAGATGAAACATAAAATACTAAACAAGTTTTAGCTATTCAAATCGTTTATTAAATCTTCGATTGATATTTCGAAAACAAGCATGTCATAGTAGGGATATGGCGACATATTGCTATCATTGAAATAAAACTATTTTCACGGATTTATCTCGCGTATATTAAACTAAAATGATTTTTAAAATCAACCCGACGTTTCGGTCGCTTTTCAGCTTCCGTGGTCCCGGGCAGACTGAGGTGACATTTGTCTGACAGAAGTTTGAAAAAATTGTATGTAGCTACCTCCATCGATTTCGTAAACGCCTTGCGTAGCGTTCAGAATTAACACAATAATTACTTATGGTATCTTGAGGTCTTACAGACTGCTGCGGCTGGGATTTAATCTTGCTAAGTATGGGATCCCATGATGTTGATAATCGCCATCCATCTTTTCTATTGAAATTTGGGTGTTTTTTTAATTTCAATAGCCTTGCGTACCATTCGTGGAATGGGTTTGTGTTCTCTAGCGAGTATTTGAATTTTATCAAACCGGATGTAATGGTTCGGCTTATCCGCTATGTGTTCACAGACTGCAGACCTCCCTGTTCTTCGGTTTTTGACATCAGCAATGTGCTCTTTAACGCGGGTGGATACAGCTCTCTTCGTTTGACCAATATATGAGAGTCCACACATCCGCGAGATAAATCCGTAAAAATAGTTTTATTTCAATGAGTGTAGCTCGCAAAAACCTAAGAACATATCATATTGCTATCATACAAAAATTACGTAAATAAATGTTTCCCACAAAAAAAATATCGATACAAATTATTTTTTGAGTATTTTTCCATGATTCTACGCATTTGTCTCTATCTTTTGATATAGTGTACAAGGTGCGGGCTCAACGTGGAATTTCTCCATTGCACTTTTAATGAATCCTTTAAAGTTGAGTAAAAAGATAGACAAAGGATTATCGACACAAATTACAGAAAAAAACATGCAACTGTTACATTTTACTAGCATCAGATTGAACACAGAACAACATTCGTTTTTAATAAACACTCTATTGTTTTTAGTGTGGTCAATAAAACATTATACATCAACTTAACACACAAATTGATTGTGAAATAGAAAGTCATCTAATATCGGATTTAACCATGTTTTAGACTACCAGTTTCTTGTACCTATATGCAACCAATCGTGATATAGCATATTATTTGAATATGTAATTGAACTGTCAGTTCAAAACTATGTTTTATAATAGGTCAGTAGAGTTCGTGCCTACAAGATATTCATGAAAAAGAGTGTTTATGTTCTTCAACCTATATTAGAAAACCACATAACAATAAACAATAATTTAAATGAAAAATCGTACATTTAATCATAGTTTATAATTTTTAGTGTGCTATTGAACAGGATGCAAAATAAGTACGCATTCCAAATGAAATGTATATTTACGGTGTTGATAAAATATAATAGGTGTGTAATTTTACGA
This sequence comes from Macrosoma leucophasiata, assembly GCA_036365455.1. Classification (NCBI taxonomy): domain Eukaryota; kingdom Metazoa; phylum Arthropoda; class Insecta; order Lepidoptera; family Hedylidae; genus Macrosoma; species Macrosoma leucophasiata. Next base: position 5,383,034 of record JAWQUS010000014.1, on the reverse strand, counting down.
ACGAAATAAATTTAAATAAAAGAATCACTGTGATGTTACGAAATTTATTACATATAATGTTAATATAATATTGTAATTTATAATAATCTTAATGACATATTGTATATAAAATTTAATTAATGTTGTCAACTTTAAGATAAAATATTATTGACGCTAGAAAAAATATTAAAAAAGTGTTTTTATTGTAAAAGAGAATGTACATACGTAGTTATTGTAATTAAATAAAACTAATAAATACGTTACTAATTAAATGTAAATCAAAAATAATATATAAAGTACGACTGTATTATCTTTTTACAACTCTTATATTTTGTTAAACATTGTTTTTTTTTGTTTTTCACTGTGTATAATTGTTTAAATATCGTTTGTAAAGTGTAAGTTGATTTATATGATTATGTCAAAATAAAAATATTATTTGATTTTGTAATTTTTCAAAGACTTCTTGACATATCGTAAATTAAGTGGACATTGTGTAAATCTTCTTAAAACAATAAATTTGCTTATTAGAAAATGAATGATTTGTTTTTATTTATTTAATTTTAGATATATCTAGTTTTAACTATAGATTAAATCCAAAAAGGTCCTGCTAAATTACACACGGTACATAGTCGACCGTATTTGGTTTGAAATTTTGAATGAACATTTATTGAAAGAATTTTGAAGGTGCAGGAATTCCGACATTGGATACCATCGATGGATAGATATTTGCAAATTTTGTAACTCATGTGATGAGGCAATATGTGAATCATTACCATCTACCGACATGAATATAGACGTGACCAGAGGGCCGACCGCCTGACTGAAATGCTTTCGTTTAGGACGTTATCCAGTCCATTTCGTACCGCCTAATAAAACATTTTGCTCTTAAGTATATACCTGCGGACGTAGAGCAACACGGGCCACCGGCTGTGGCGGACTGGAGGCAGAGAATATGTAATAATACTACGTATAGAATGGACACTTCGACGTCCCGCCCGATTTGCACACATACACAACCCCTTCCTCTCTTATGGGCGACGGTTGGTATTTTGTACGTGCTACGCACACAGGTGCGCGTGTAAATACACGTCACTGATGGATAGAAACCAAATTAAGCGTTTGTATGGAATTTTGGCGGAGTGTCCGGGGGGTGCTGGAGAGGAGTAGCCATAGCGTTTATTACCGATGCAAAACAGTCTATCATTTTTTGCGGGGGGAAATGCGTGCGACACACTCGCATACTACAAAAATCGTCTATTAACAAAATACAGAAACAATTTCACGCACATATTGAAACATCTTCCGTGCTTCGGAGGGCACGTTAAGCCGTTGGTCCCGGTTGCTATCGATAGATAGCAGTCGTTAAACCTTGTCGGAGGCCTTTTGGGGGGTTTGAAAACATCCGACAGCGGGTTGGCCACTATTCCAACCCACCTCCACCAATCCGCATTGGAGCAGCGTAGTGGATTAAGCTCCAGGCCTTCCCCCAAAAAAGGGGAGAGACTCGTGCCCAGCAGTGGGACGTATAATGGGTTGCCATTATTATTTAAAAAGCTAAAGCTAAAGGAAAACATTAGAGTTAGGTGGTCGGCCCCCGGTTCTGTAAAGCTAGGTAATTTTAGCTAATTATTAATGTCTTTTTCTCTGTACTTCATGAAAGAGTGTTATTTTTTCTTGAAAATATAGTTCAATAAGTTCTACCATTAATCTTACAAGGGTAATATTGTACCTATCACATACAGTTTTCAAAATAATGTCAATATACCTTCTACGTCAATACTGCTATAAATTGAACGTACTTTCGCATCATCTAGGTATTATTATATATATCATTATATTATTATCATTATAGGTGTTTCTACGGCAATGTCGGAGAATGAGGTTTTAAAGTGTATTTTCGAACAAAATGTGGCCGACAAAATGCCATCTATGTCGCGGGAAACATTTATGACCTCGGTAAAACTAAGCCACAAGTCTGAAAAAAGGAATATGGAGTCCTGTAATTACATAATCGAAGTTCCAGCCGTCGTACGTAAGGCGATCATAAATCAAGACAGGATTTTTATAAATTGGACATCATGTCCTGTAAAAGACTTTACGTTGGTAACAAGATGTTACAAATGTCATCAATATGGCCATGCAGCCAAATCCTGCAAAGCCGTGGCTTGTACGTGTGGACATTGCGGTGAAGAGGGTCATTCGATCCAAGAATGCCAGAAGAAAGCGGAGGCGCCAAAATGTGCAACGTGCTTGCGTTTTAAAAAACCAAGCAATCACAAGACCGGAGACCTAGAATGTCCTGCTAAAAAAGCAGCCGAGTACAGGTATACACATAAACTCTGTAAATTATGAAGGTGCCTAAGAGCGCCACATACTAGTTTGTATTTTAGATCTAATTATTATTAAATTAACCTTATTTAGTTTTAAAAATGGATATCAGTTTAATTGCTGACATAGACGATTCATTTCTACCAGAAGCAAGGTCATGTGAGGTTGATGAGTGCAGGCAATATCTTTCAATTTACAAAAAATCATTATCTGTACTAACCCAAAACATCCGCAGTATTTATAAAAATATAGATAGCTTCAGCGTCTTTCTTCATAGACTAAATTATAATTGCGATATAATGATACTAACGGAATGTTGGTTACCTAATCGTCATGATAATCTACCAGTAATTCCAGGGTACAATATATTTTATAGTTCACAAAATCACAATCAAAATGATGGAGTCGTAGTCTATGTCAAGGAGAGCTTTAACGTATCCGTCGAAAATTCAAATTTACAGGACTGTAACTGTTTAGTTATAAAAATGAACACAGACATAGCCGTAGTCGCCGTATATAGGTCCTCTTCCGTTAGAAACTTAGGTACTTTTCATTCTTCCCTAAACCAAACATTTCAAACACTATCCGCTTTTAAAAATATCATACTTACAGGAGACATAAATATAAATCTTAATGCCGAACTTGGCGATGCATCTACCCAAGACGACCTAAACCTTTGCTCCTACCACGGACTCCTTCCCGCACATACCTTGCCCACACATCAAAGCGGTTCATGTCTCGATCACATGATGATTAAATCCACTCTACAATACAATACTCTAGTAGCAAATTCATCTATTACCGACCATCATGCCGTCTTAGTAACGATAAATTTAATGCTGCCTGAGCGAAATCGCCCACTAACAAAAACAAAGCTAAATTTAAACAAACTTGAATATGATTTACGCAATATTGATTTCAGTGCAGTTTACAATATCGCTGACGCCAATGTGTCTTTATCGTATGTAATAAAAAATGTCCAACAAGCAATATTACGCAACACTGAAACTATAGCAGTGAATAAAAAACATTTTAATATTAAGCCATGGATTACTCCTGGACTTATTCGTTGTATTAGACATAAAGACAAATTACATCAGAGAGCTAAATATTCTGACCATCTTATAATTCAAACGACGTATAAGAGATACAGGAATCATTGCAATAACCTCTTAAAGAATTTGAAACATAATTACGATAAAAACGAACTGAACAAAGCCGGCAAAAATAGTAAACAGCTCTGGAATCATATTAAGAATATTTCTTATACAACAAATCGACGTGAATCAAATTCGAATATGTCGCATATTAATTCTTCGCCACTTTTATCAGTCAATGATGTAAATAACTATATGTAAATGTTTTATATATAGTTATTTACATCATTTATAAAATAGTTATATAACTATTTTATAAATATGGGTAAAAATTTAGCCGAACAGATTAAAATCAAACCTACAAGCTGTGGGGGCTCTCCTACAAGCCGCCAGAAGTTCAACATAAATTGCAGTTTAAAATACTTTTTTATGTTAGACACTGATGAGTATGAAATAACCAGGATAATCTCAGGACATAAGGATAATTGTGCAGTTGGATGGGATAATATAAGCAACAAGATTCTTTAACGATACAAACACATTCTTGTACCTCCACTAACCCATAATTTTCGATTATGCCTTTCTACAGGGACTTTTCCCGTATATAAATCTGGTAATAAAGTTCAAGTTATTAATTACAGACTTATTTCGATACTGCCTTCAATATCAAAAATATTAGAAAAAGTCATTAATAGTAGATTAATTAAATATCTCGAAACGAATAATTATATTTCACCGATGCAATTCGGTTTTAGATCAAAATTATCCACAGCCGATGCGGTACATAATCTGACCGAATATGTGACACAAGAACTTGGGAAAGGGCACCAGACCTTAGGTTTTTTCGTTGATTTATCTAAAGCCTTTGAAACAATATCTGTTAGTTTACTTTTAAACAAACTGGAGGCTCTAGGTATAAGAGGCACATAGCTTAATCTGTTTTGCTGACTACCTACATGATCGATGTCAATGTGTTAAAATAGATAATATCACTAACAATGATAAAAAAAAACACATGTTTCGGTTTTCCACAAGGTTCCATATTGGGTATGGTATTAACGACCTCTGCAATTTAACTTTAAAACAGGGCAAAATTATATCGTATGCCGATGACACTGTATTAATATTTACGGCCAAAATGAGCAACGAATTATTTGAAATTGCCCAATCAGGTATAAATACAGTGACCCATTGGCTTCAAGAAAATTTGCTTACACTAAATGCGGACAAAACTAAATATATCCACTTCTCCATGCGCAAGCTTTCACCTAATACTGATAACCATCGTCTTTACGCTCACCAATGTGATAACCCTCTCAGTAGTACTTGCAATTGTCCTGTTATCGCACAAACGTGCGAAATTAAATATCTGGGAATTATAATTGATGACACACTCTCCTTCAAATTGCATATCGAGAGCTTGGTAAAAAGGTTGCGTAAATTAATCTATGTTTTTAAGAAATTACGAACGATTGCAGATTCTACATTACTAACCCAAATTTATCTAGCCTTAGGACAATCCATTATTCAATACTGCATTACTTCATGGGGAGGTGCTTTGAAAACCATTATACTACCTCTAGAACGAGCGCAAAGATCAATTCTAAAAGTCGCTCATTATTACCCTTTTTTCTTTCCTACTACTTTATTGTATAAATCCTGTAACGTATTAACAGTTCGACAGATTTGATAATGCACACCATTTTGAAACAGCACACCATGCTTACGTACAACGAGGACATTACTAACAAGCGACGGAACGATATCGTCTGCATTACAAATTCAACTTCAAAACATGCCTTTACAAAAAGATTATTTTCATTTCTTGGCCCTTTTTTGTACAATAGATTAAATAGAAACCTTTTATTTTATAAATTAGAATATTTTAGCTGTAAAAAAGTTTTATATAATTACTTACAAATATTCATTATGAATATACTGAAGAATTACTTGCTATATGTAAATAATATTCTTAAAAATAATCACTCACTGTTATAGTTTACTTTAATGAATTTACCTAATATGGTTTTACTCCAATGTTAATTAATCTCACAATATAGTGAAGTACTCTACCGCCTGAAACACAGGTTCAACCTAGTTCAGGTACGAATACAAACCATCCCTTATTTTATATAGTTAAGAAATTTCATCTATATCTTCTTTGTGATCTATTTTATAAATAAACAATTTTTATTTTATTTTTTTATTTTTATATCTCTCTATGTATGCAATATAATGTTCAATATCAACATCCTCTGATACTGAAAATGAAAAAGTACAACGTCGGTACAGCAAATATCAATAAAAACATAAATATTTCACGCTTTAAAAATTACAGTTTAAAAGAGATATTTTTATGCATAACATGGATAAAAATATGGAAGTCCATGGACTGGTGTTACTCAATAGATGTCGCTCAAACGAATTGAAATTTCGTTATATACATTTTCGTTGAAACAGGTTTTGACTTATATTGAACTTAACTATCTGAAAACTATGAAAAGGCCTACTAGGACTAGTCACCGGTTATGAGGTTATGACTTTTAGGCCTCGGACCGACAATATAGAAATAAAATAATACTATGTATTTATATTTCTTTCTATTCTTTGACCCGGTTTACACTATGCACCACGTCAACCACGAGAAAAATAGTACAATTGATTTCTAATTGGCGGCAAATGGGCGGGACGTCGAAGTGTCCATTCAATACGTAGTATTATTACTTATTCTCTGCCATTGTTTCGTGTTAATCTGCAGTCTATTCAAATCAATGATTCTAATTTTATAAATAGTTACAACTGAGCGCCACTATTTCTATTGGAGTTTTTTTTTTTTATTATGAGCTCTTGCAAAGATTTTAACCTGAGTATTTGACAAAATTAATCATTATCATCATCCATTCAGCTGAAAGGCTTACGCCAAAGAAGCCCTCAACAACAGGTCGCTCGCTACTTAAAAAAATAAACTGAACGAACGACAAAAATAAAATAGCGAAAATATTGTAGATATGTTTCAAATTAGCACTATACGAAAAAAAAAAGATCGTTTAAAAACTTTAACATAACACGATAAAATAAGAATGATAAAGATTTGTTATTTCATTAATTAAAAGGGGATTTTGATTAGCCCACAAATTATGGTCGACGAAAACTTTGATGAATTGATGAATGAATAATTAAGCGAAATCGGCATTTAATTTTTGGGTACTTAACGTAAACGTGAAATAGATAAAAAGGGAAACGAATAGCAATGTTTTTTAAACAACACTTTTGGTGTATTTATAATATTAGTATGTTCATGCCAAATAATTTGTAGGTAGACTGCAAAGAGCGTCAAAAAACCAAATACTTATATTAAAAATTAGCCTACGATAAACCCAAGTAAAGATGTTTTAGGTGTGACTACTGTTTCTTATTAAAGAAATCATATCATTATTATTGTTCAGAATTGTTGAGCAGAACGGTTAACAAAAATTAACATAAAACGAAATTTTATCGACTAAAATACGGCTTCAGATTATTGTTTTACATGCTTAAGTACGATTAGGTAGTCTGAATTTTATACTAATTTTATTTTAGTTTACTTATTTAATTTAAATATGACCGATATTGCTGTGGAGCCCTGACAGATGTTTTGCGGAGCACCTGGGCTTCCCGCAACATACTTTTAGTATAGCTGATCGATATTGGTCGATATTGAAGTCTCGTAATAATTTTCACACGATTCTCAATATTTTCGTCAAGGTAAGTCAATCTTAATGTTTATTTCTCGCAACTAGTGTTATATCGTATTACTTCACTTTGTACGTGAACAACCGAAAAATCATGAGTATTAAAGAACTCTCTTCTTCTTCTTGTAGTGCCTCTCCAACTAGTGAATGTTGGCCGTCAGTTCGGAAATTTTGTGTCTGTCTTTTGCGAGACGAAATAGTTCAGCGGCGCTGTTGATGCCGGTCCACTCGCGAATATTGCGCAGCCACGACTTTTTTCTTCGGACAACTGATCTTTTTCCAGTCATTTTGCCCATTACAATAAGTTGCAGCAGTTGGTAACTGTAATGTCGCATAATATGACCTAAATAACCATTAAAGAACTGTTGGCTGAGATTCAGAGTGGAAGCACAAGCTACACCACTGTATTATTACATTATCAACAAAAATATTTGCCGGTAAATTGTAATGCTGCGCCGGTTGGACGATAATGGAAGACCCCGTTTAATTTTATGGAGCCATTTAGTAGAGAAATTGTCATTATAACACAAAATATCGTATGTCCTGCCAGTAGAGATACAGGCAGTTGTAAATTACCTCCAGTCAATCAACAGTATCTTTTGAGTTGGCTTATTTTTATTCATTCTCATTAGCTAAGATAGTCATTAGTGCTAACTTGTTTGCTTTTGTGGCTACATTAAAGGTGTAATATAACGTTAACAGTCATATACAAAAAAAATTCCATTCAAATTATAATAGCTCATAAAACAGCCATATAACGTTAATATAAGCCGCAAATTTGCAAAATACAATAAAGCATACATGACCGTGCACACGTTGCCCAAAATATTACACATTATGACCAATAATGGAGCCTTAAAAATACATAATTAATTTTCCAAAAGCCAAATCATCTTGTTAAATCTAAATTGCCGTTTTTATTTTCGCATTAAGGCCGGGAATCCCGACTGATTTATAGTATTATTAATCAAGCTGAAATATCAGCCGGTCCCAATTATCTCTTGTTGAATTTAACTGCTTTTATTTTTGGCTTGTACATACAATTTTGTCAGGATGCCGTTTTACATCATGAAAACAATACGAAAATTTCCATAAAATTTTAATCCTTTTATCGGTATTTACATTTTTTACAAAATTATATGTTTATCCTCACACAATCATATTTTACGCCACTTTACTACCGTTTTTAGATGCTTTATATTTTTAACAAATCGTATTATTCTAATACAAATGGTTTTAGAAGCCCATGAAGACCAAGATTAACCTATCTTGACCACATAGACCGAGAACTATCTTAGGGGCTTGAAATTCAATTCAATTCAATTCTTTATTTGCCAACTAAGTTTATACAAAGATCTTAAATAATATAATTACAGTACTTATTTACCTTTTCTTATATAACTTAATTATTATTATATTACATTCAAATTTATTTAATTTTTCATTGCTTGTATGAAGAGTATTATATGATAATAAAAGAAGCGCTGAAGATTAGGTGGCTTATACGAGATTACATAAAATTACTTAGACTTAAAATTGGATGTGGATTATCCTCCTACTAATCCTTTTTCAATCACTGTCGTCATTGATGGCAGTTCACGAATGAAAGAGTTCCACAGTAAGAGAGTCTATAACGAAGCCATCACGACATCTAATCTATCTGTCACAAATAGTAGTGTTCGGCTTCGTATTATCACAGAGGCAAAGCAAATCCTCAGGAGCAGCACGAATTTGTTTTCAAACTATTGGTTTTTGTGTAGATGTCTAGAGGCTGCAGTATTTATTTACCATTCATGTGTACTACACGCTTGTTTGCCATCTTCATTTATTAAAAAAGGAATTCCCTATTTTATAGTTTAGAGGGTGCTTAAGTCCTAACTATAAAATGAAGACTAGCAACTCGCGTCTTACAAAAAGGTAATTGACTGTGAAAGCAATAGGTAATATCACTGACATACAAAGTGAAACATGATATGTTTTATGTAAAACGTTACAAACACCTGGTTGCGAATAAAACAGTAAAATTTATAAACTCTGGCATTTGCATGCAAAAACATATTAACCGCCCAAGATAAATGTTTATACATCAGCAAACAAACTACTTGAGAACGAATGAATCCAAGTGTAAAATCAGAATGCTTAGAACATGACGGACTAAGCCCTGACGGTGCACGCACTGCGGTTGACGTGCCTATTTGTTTCTTCTTTCACCTAAATTTTATACCATACGACACGATTACTTACAATTATTTTACAGTCCTGACTAGTTTAGTCGTAGCAGGCTACAACAGAGCAGCATAATATGCTGGGATCTGGAGTTTGACTATTATCCTCAAATGCTATAGGGATTCTTCTTTTTCCGAAAGTTTCAAAGTACCTTCAGAGTTGGTGATGAGCCCAGAAATATTATTTATTTATTTATTCTTTAAGCACATAAGAATTGTACATAAGGCGGACTTAATACCTAGTGGTATTCTCTACCAGCCAACCTTAGGGCCAAATAGAGCTGTCGAAGGTGCATTATATAAAGAAATTTTGAATATAATGAAAACAATTGTTACTTAAAAATAAATTTATTACATAAATATTTTTATAATATGGTAAATAAAAATACAAAAGACATAAAATAGATACTATACTACAGAATACATATATAGACTAATATAGACATACAAACATAAGTTTATAGATACATATAAAAAATTATATATACATTCATATTTATTAACAGTAGCAAAATAAAACAATGATGATAGTGCAATTACATTATTAACATTCATTAGAGGAAGATAAGTAGTATTTTTATTATTTACATTGATGGGAATTGTGAACGTTTGAATGTATGCTTGAGGGTATGGTAATTCTATTGTTACAATTTCCTACTCGAAAGACATGTTTTAAAAATAACTTACAGTACTCAACAAATAATATTGCACAACGAGCCTGCGAAAGATACAATCTGCTCACTTCGTAGAGCGTTATCTCTGTTGCACACTGCCTACGTAAACAAAAACAGTCCGGTGTTGGTCAAAACTTGATCAAAATGGTCGATAAACGTCAAATAGGTACGGTGCGAAAGAGATAACGCTCTACAGACCCGAAATAAGCCAAAGTCTCCTTCCTATACTCGATGTGCAATATTTATTGTTGAGCACTGTATTTAAATAGCACAATATTTTAAAAATTCAAAATATCCAACATTGTAAATATCTTTTGTTGTACGCTTCCGAAATTGTATTACGTTTAGGTTGGAAATCACAATTTTTCCTTGTTCCTAACAAAGGTGGGTTCATGTTTGAGTACAACAGGGATTTACCTTGATAGTGACAGATTAAAGGGCGTTGCCCGTAAATTGAGGTTTTGTTACTTTCTGTATTAAGTATGTACTTGAACATGAACATTTTGTATGCTTATTTATTTCCGTCATGATAGGAATTATAAATGTTGAATAGTTATTTATATGCCTAGAGTCAGTGCATAGTTCCATTCAATTAAGTATAGACTCAAATAGGTTACACAATTAATTAATGTTTTTTTTTTTTCGTCCCCTTCGGTTCCTAGTGCGTTCCCGAAGAGGCCTTTTTTTTGGTTATACACAACAAAGTTCTCGCGAGTGTATACGGGCAACTTTATTGTTATTTTTTTGATCTGGTGGATTCGCTTTTTTTTTTCATTTTTATGTTTGATTAAACTGTTTGAGTGTACTAATAATGAATTTGGTGAAGTTGTTGAACGATGTGCATGTGCTTTCTTTTGTGGCTATTTCATTAAGGTCGAATGGGCTTATGTTTACCATGGTGCAGATTGTGAAATGATCGTTGCGTTCCTTACTGTATCTTATACAATTAATGTGTTAGTACTTATACGCCCAAGTTCACACCCTGGATAGATAATTTTGGTTTCGGTTGACTTCAAAAGATAGTACGACTACAGGTCTACATTATTATGTATAATATGTAGGTACATTCCTTAATAGTCTGGTATTATGCCACTTTTGTTACTCGAACTAAGTTATCGACAATGTCAAATATTTTAAGAAATATCTACCTTGGGTATGTCTCAGAATTGAATCGTTCCTATGTTCCTTCTACAAAACCCAGTTTCTCTAAATTCGTACTTTGCATATGTATATATCTTCAAGCCAGGTCCCTAACGGGGTAGGCAGAGAGTGTAGAGCGCCAGATAGCCCGGTATAATCGTACTTTGTAAGTAGAAAATTTGCTAATTTTCATTAAAAATTAAAATCAATTTCTAATTATGGTAATTCCTACGGTAAAACTCTACGCAAATAATCTCGCTAAAATCTTGAATCAAAACATTTGCGAATGGCTCAAATACAACTTGTCACCCAAATTTGTTATCTAAGTTCCACTGTTCAAAGTGTATTTATTCAACAACAATTAACCGAGTTTGGTGGTTACCAATTATTGCTGTTGAATTTCGCGTTGTTTGCCATCCGGCTTTACGTTTCGTTAATCCGGTACGTGGTTTGTGTTTCAAACGTGTTTTTCTCTTGTGTATTAGATAATTTACATTCTGTACATGTGTTGCTTGTATCACGTTTTGGTGAACCATTAATCATGGATGTTATTGTATTGATTTGATTTCTGAATTTTCATAGACTTGTCTTTGTCTCTGACCTCGTAAGGGTATCCCGTTCCTGTGGGGATTCAGGGAAATTTTATTTTTCAATCATGAAACTGGTGGTAGAGCTCCAATGACGGAGCTCGCGAGCGTAGGCACAACCGTATTACCTAATATACTTGCCGCTAATATACATGGTAGTGTTCAGCTTTATCGTGTTCCGGTAATGTACGGCCCTGTAATTTCCGGCACAGGGGCATAACACCTTAGGCCTCAGGAGTGGTAACGCATCTGCATTTTGACCTTGGTCTTTGTGGTCTAGGCAAAGAGTGTAGAGCGCCAGATATCCCGGTTCTGACAAACCTCTCGTGCCTCGTTTACTTTTATCATTCTCTTCATACATGCACTCCGATTCCTAAGACTTTTGATCCCACCATCAGACAGAACTTGACCTATTTGGTCATGGTAGGTCAGTCTTGGTCTTCCTGGGCCTGTGCAATCATCCACATTCGCATTGTATATGTTGTATGCTGTTCAGTCATTCGCTCATTTGACATTCTTTCTATATGCCCAAACCATCGGAGCATGCCTTTTTTCATTTTTACACCGACATTGTCATTCACACAAAGCCTCTTTCTTACATCTTCATTACGAACGCGATCGGTGAGTGATACACCGCAGATCTTGCGCAATGATCTCATCTCGACCGCGTTCAACTTACTTTCATGCTCTTTCCTGCATACCCAGCTCTCGCTTCCATATAAAAGCGTTGGAGTAAGTACAGCATTATGTACGGCTAGTCGCGGCCGCTGGCTGATATGTTTAGATTCTAGCAGCTTACCCAACGCTCCATTCACGCAATTCCCAGCAAGCACTCTTCTTTCTATGTCAGTGGTGTACCTACCATCCTTGCTAAAAGCACATCCAAGATATACAATTTCATCCACCTGTTCTAACACTGCATCATCTACTACTACCCTTGCATTTGTTCTCTGCTCATCTCTTTCAAATACTAATACTTTAGTTTTATCCACATTCAATTGTAAGCCTTTCTCCATACAATCTTCTTTATTTTTAGATGGAAAAAAATAATAAGTTAAAGCATGAATTACTATGAATTAATATTTTGCTTTCTAATGCACGCATGATCCATGCAAGCGCTTAAGAAACATAGTAAGGCGTGTGGCATTTTTATGCTATCTAGATCCATCAAGGTATTATAATATGTTTGCTGAAAAGAAGGCATGCTTGCAATGAGCTGTTTGTAGTATAAACCATTCTTTACTTTTTTTTGCTGGTAGAATATATATTTTAATTAAGTGTCGAAATGTGTGTTCCAAATTCATATCATAATATTATTATTTTATTAAAAGTAAATTTAATTTTATGCCTAGATTTGTAACTAGATTACTTGATGCACTTTAATATTTTAGTGGGATGTACTCCTTTTTTTAACTTCGCTCATTATTTCGAATCAGGATTCTTGTCAAGGTATCAAACGTCAACTCCCACCAACCGAAAGCATTTATAAACAAGTGTTTCATTACAAATCGCATACAAATGAGCTAGACTCTCTTGATCACGGTTTCCACCTTCTTGAATATTCACGTTGCAATTACGGTAATGGGCTCGAAGCAACCAGCGCATTTCATTTTGCGCAAGATTTCCGAAGACAGGTATTATCATAGATTAAACGGGATAGAGGTGACACTACGCCCATCAAAAGAGATATTTTAGATTGTATTCCTATTTTGCAGTATCTACTTAACATTTTATTACTACTGGGCTCGTAAAGTAAACAATTTAGAATACCCACTAAAATTCCAAACTCTATTTTTCAAGTGAAACCTTAAATTTCAAGAATCTGTAAACCAAAAATCGTAAATACGAGTAATTGTATTTATAGCAGACTACGCAATATTTATATCAAAAAACTTCAAACAGTTTTAATTTTTGGCTAAGTAATCTGCATATTTTTTCATATAAAATCTAATAATACAATTTACCAAGATATACATTTACATATCCTAATAATAGTTCCTATCCCCCCTGGAACTAGTAAAAATAAAAAGAATTAAAACTGTCTCACGTGCCGCATGTGGTACACCCGATTAGAACGAAGTTCCTCTTCAACTTCTAATGAAACACTTTTACAATCCATTGTTTATTTTAAAAAATAACTAAAACTACATACACACGAACACGACAAAACAATGTTCGCATACACAACAGACAGCGAGAAGGAGAGAGAACGAATAAGTCGAATCGTATATTTTATTTTTATTTATTTTTATGTAACCGAAGTGGCAAACAAGCATGCAGATCACATTGATGTTAAGTGATAACTGCAGCCTATAGACACCCACACAAAGACCAAGGTCAAAATGCAGATGCGTTACCACTCCTGAGGCCTAAGGTATTACGCCTCTGTGCCGTAAATTACAGGGCCGTACATTACCACCTGACCGGAACACGACAGTGCTAAACACTACCATTTAGCGGCAAGTATATTAGGTAATGCGGTGGTGCCTACGCCCGCGAGCTCCGTCACTAGAGCTCTACCACCAGTAAAAAATACTCGGCCTGTCCCCTCCGAGCGCTACGCACTATAGCAAAACTGTCGTGAGGATTCGTGACGCTCGCATAGCCCCTTTAGCCAGCGTACCGCGCGATAAGGAACTTCGTTACAATAATATTTTTCTTTTGTAATAACTTACGTTACCTACTTTTATGAAGAAGATGCACAATTTATCAAAATAATACCTGCAGCTTTATTTAGGCGGTTGATGGGTTAATAAATATCATTATGTTAGCGATCCCAGTCTAAAAATATGTAATCCTTATAATCGGCTACCAACCGGGTTTATTCTGCTACCATACGAGCGCTTCTTTAATAAATAAGTGTTCTGCAAATCATCTACATATGAGCTAGATTGCCGTGTCCTCCCGTCTGAATATTCACGTTGCAATTACGGTAATCGGCTCGATCCAACCGGCTCATTTCATTTCGTGCAGGATTACCGAATACAGGTATTATCATAGATTAAACGACTTACGGCCAAATACTCAAACGTCACTTAAATCTAAGTGGGACTTAAGAGTCTTCTGTCTTTATAAACCACGTTCAAACGATAGAGATAGCGCACATTTGAGGGCTGCTTAAAATTGAGTGACGTTTGAGTATTCGGCCATTAGACATAACACTGAGTATGAAAAAGGATCTGAAGAAATCTGTTTTCTACATTTTTATAAAGTTGTACCAAAGAAAATTTAACCATTAGAGTAAGCGCGCATGGCCCCGCTGCTGGTGTAGATCACAAGCGATCTACTCGGTTAAGCATTATGGGCGCGGTCGGGTGCGTGATGGGTGACCGCTTGTGGCAAATTAAAATGCGCATTTCCGTGCTTCGGAGGGCACGTTAAGCTGTCGGTCCCGGTTGCTATCGACAGATAACAGTCGTTAAACCTTGTCGGAGGCCTTATGGGCGGTTTGAAAACATCCAACAGCGGGTTGGCCACTAACCCGTATCTCCACCAATTCGCATTGGAGCAGCGTGGTGGAGTAAGCTCCAGGCCTTCCCCCAAAAAAGGGGAGTTACTCGTGAGCTGCAGTGAGACGTATAATGGGTTACCATTATTTATGTCAATGATCCTGACAGTTGAAATTTAAAGAATTACATTTCTAGAAAATCTATTTCGTACATTACTTTAATAAAATTGTATTCAAGAAAATTGAACCAAGCAATAGTTAAATATCTTTTCAGCATCAGACTATCGATCAACCTCTATAATCTTCTATTAACAAAAACAATCCTGACTTGTCACCGCTTCGGGTTGAATTGGCATGGCAAAATCAATACATTTCACTCACAAATCAGGACAATTGAATACGCAATACGCATGTTTCGATTTACGGAAATTAATCCCTGTACGTTAAACCGTAGCTCCGTGTATATCGACGTGTTCATATCCTGACAGTTGAAATTGACATTGACATAGGGATATTTCAATTGAGTCGAATCGTACACAATCATTACATCTGTTGCCTATCCTGAAAGGAATTGAGAGTTTTATTGACGAACTTATTCAAAGTTTTTTAAGTAAGTAACTTAACAAATATAAACAAATCACATTTAAATAACAAGACTTTTGAAAAAGGTGGAGTGATTGTATGCGTGTTGTCAATAATAATTATATTGTTTTTAGTCTCAAGGTAAGCGATTTTACTTAGATTTACTGTCCTATCGCAACTCTTATTTCAATGCATTGTTCAATGAAGTATTGTTTTATTTCGTTGGATTTTTTGCAATAACACATGTATGTATGTATGTATCTTCACGCCAGGTCTTTAACGGGGTAGGCAGAGAGCGTAGAGCGGCAGATATTCCGGTCCTGACAAACCTCCCGTGCCTCATCTACCTTCATCATTCTCTTCATACACGCACGCCGATTCCTAAAACTTTTGACCCCACCATCAGACAGAACTCGACCTATTTGGTCATGGTGGGTCAGTCTTGGTCTTCCTGGGCCTCTACAATTATCCAAATGCGCATTTTATATCTGTTTAGTCTATTGCTCGTTCGACATTCTTTCTATATGCCCGAACCATCGGAGCATGCCTTTTTTCATTTTAACATATGCAAGTGAAATATTTAATGATTGCAGATTTTTGTAAAATAGCGCAATTAGTCTTTAATTGTAATTACTAAGCCAAGTCGAGCACTAATGCGTTGTACCTAATTGAGGAATCCTGTTAAAACTATATTGTTCTGAGAAATATCTTCAAAACTGAAATCGGAGACCCGTGGATAAGTAACAGTACACACCTGTAGTTAAAAAATTAAGTAAATAAAATACGCTTACAGTGCAGCCCCACACCAGGAATAAACTTGTGTAGTGGGTGCTGTCATACACACACAACACATACACCCAAACCATATACAAATATCCGTAGGCCATATAAATGTTTGATTCGGTAAGGGTATCAAACCCTTGGTTAAAACGGTCGTCATTCACCGCTAGACCAAATGGTTCGTCATTGGCAGTTAGAACTGCAAGCACAGGTCATTAAATCATCATCGCCGTAAGACATTTACATCTCTTCGCTTGTTTTTCGTTACGTAATGTCTTAATGCAATTCAATTAAATAATAATAATGGCAACCCTTGACACGTCCCACTGCTGGGCACGAATCTCTCCCCTTCTTGGGAGGAGGCCTGGAGCTTACTCCACCACGCTGCTCCAATGTGGGTTGGTTTCAATTAAAGAACTGTCAAAATTTTGTTTCGTTTATTTTTTCATTTGAAATTAAACAAAGCCCTAGCGATTCAGTTTAGATTTACAATAAAAGGTCATGGGTACGCCCCCACTTCTGTTAAAGTTAGATGGATAGATGGAAAGATAAGGAAAGATATATTTTTATTTTATAAAAATAGAAACGTTTGCACACCAGTTCATGGAAGTTTTAGCGTAGCATGCCTTTAATTTTACATATAATTTTATTATGTTATGCTTCTATTGAAGTAGGATTAGCCAGTGTCCATATAAAAATACGTACATCTAACTTTTTAATTTCAAAAGCCTGTAATTTTATATTTCTCCGAGATTGATTCTTGATACACTTCATTCAGATATTATTATATTATGTTGCACTTATTCTACTTTTTTTACATTTTGGACAACTTACTTTTATCCTTAAAATTCAGAAGTTCAGAACGAGACAATACTTATTAATGACAGTTGCATAGTTAGTGTTCGATAGTGGCTAAGTCGCCAAGCTACGCTACGGAACACTAAATATAAATTCAACAAATATATTTATCTGTACCTTTATTGAAACAATTATTGATATCCTCTTAGTATCATAAATAGATAACTTCCTGCGTGGCACGTACGCTTAATTTCCGGTGTTTGTATGGCTTACGATAGCCTAGTATGAGTTTGTAACTCGAAATTGAATCCCAAACGAATACAGACTTTGAGTGCCTTTCTCCGAACATTTACAAGTAATGTCTCAAGTCCCTAGTGGCAGGTGGACGAACTGGAATTGTCTGGTACTTTTGACGTAGCTATCGATTTTGAGTTAGGACATTTCCTCCTTTCACGAGTTTGTAAGGTCTCACAACCAATATCATTGGCTAGACTGATGATGATGACTGTACATATACCATCGAGCCTTGCCACGTATTTTTTACTGGTGGTAGAGCTCCAGTGACGGAGCTCGCGGGAGTAGGCACCAACGCATTACCTAATTTAATTGCCGCTAAATGGTAGTGTTCAGCACTATCTTGTTCCGGTCAGGTGGTAATGTACGGTCCTGTAATTTCCGGCACAGAGGCATAACATCTTAGGCCTCAGGAGTGGTAATGCACCTGCATTTTGACCTTGGTCTTCGTGTAAGTGTCTATAGGCTGTAGTCATCACTTAACATCAATGTGAATTGCATGCTTGTTTGCCTGTCCATTACCTAAAAAAAAAGAATGTCTGTAGTCTGTACCAATAAAAAAATATTGTATGCACAAAAGTTCACACAATCGAAGTGTAATTTAGAATTTAACACCAGAATCCAAACCAATGGTGCACTATACGCCGCATTAGAAAATTCTGGAAGTTTTCCAATTGTATATCCAGGGGGCCATTTTGTAAAATTGGATTTCGTTTGTTCACATCTTGGCGCGGCAGAGCTCTATGATTGATGGGACGCTTGTTTGCCAAGTAATTCGTGATTTATTATGGGGCTCGGGGATGTTAATATGTAATGTTTTGCGTTGATGCTTTCTGTCAACACTGGATTGAATATTTAAACACTAGCTGACCCGGCAAACTTCGTATTGCCTCACAATTAAATAATGAATGAAAAAAATAATAATAAAAAAAAATAAATATTAAAAAATAAAAAAAAAGGAGGAAAAAAATCATAATAAAAAAAAACAAAACGGGAAAAAAAAGGAGGGAAAAAATATTAAAAATAACAAAAAAAAAAAAAATTATAAAAAATAAAATATTATAAAAAACAAATAAAAATATTATAAAAAAAAAAAAATAAAGCCCCCACCCGTCTCTCGACTGACGACTTGGATTCAAGGGCACCCAACGCCGACCTGCATGGCAGGCCAGAAGAAGCCGCAGCAGAGGGGGCCAGCCCCGGTGCTACATCCGCGCCGCGCGCTTCGCGCGCGCGACGATCAACTGACTGACTGAATTAAATAATGTGTCAAAGGTTTAATATACAACATGTAACGGGAATAATGCACACTATTTAATACCTCAATTAGAAAATCGAGTTATATCGTATGTTAATGTATTTAATATTTTTATTTAAGAAATAAGTTGTCCTCAATTTGTACGAACAGTATCCACACCCTATGCATACTTACCCTACCTCTACCTACTGCCACACATAAAACACGAACCGAAAAAAAGTGATGAGCGTAACTTGCGTACCCTTATTTAACACTCGCTAGTAATAAAAATATTTTTTATTTTCCACAATTTTTTTTTGTTATTATTTATAATAAAAAGCAGGTCTCAACGAGTTCTAATAAACTTGTTGAGACTAGCAATTTATTTTGGATAGACGTTAGTCTCATTTTCGTTTGTATTGATTGTTCACCAAATGGGTGACCATAATTAAGCAACCGGGACCGACGGCTTAACGTGCCCTCCGAAGCACGGAACCGCATATTTTAATTTGCCGCTAGCGGTCACCCATCACACACCCAACCGTGCCCGTAATGCTTAACCGAGTAGATCGCTTACGATCTACACCAGCCGCGGGACCATGCATGGATGCCATGTTTATACGTTGATCGTTTAAAATTCATATTTGTGCCCTTATACGACAATTTTTTTTTGAAACGAGTCGCTACTATACATATAAAGTAATTATATATAGAATAATCTAAATCTCAGAGATATACATATTCAAACTGACATGTAAAGGGAGCAACAGCTTTGATACTGTTGACGCGTTCAAATAAAACGATGCTTGTTCAACACGATGGTAGCTGACGTCCAATTGCGCTCAATCACGGCGATACACTGATTGAACCGTCAGCGTATACGTTGTGTACACACCTTGTACATTTGCTTAATTATTGAACTGTTGCTTATTTTGACTATTAGGTACATTCTGGCGTATCGAGCATAATTAAAGCATCCATAAATTTTATCTATCCTGAAATACCCTTGCTGTTTGTAATTCAAGTATAATATTTGAAACTACGGTGGTGTCAAAAGAAAATACCCTTAAAGTTTTATATTCCGATCCGAGGAATGTATTAATATTAAGTTATTTGCTCACCAAGTAAAGATGGACCCAGGACTTTAAGCTTAACAGTAAAAGCCAACTAGTGCTAAGCTATTATACAGTGATTTCAGTATTTTTTCCCTGTTAAAGAGTGGCATACAGGATAAACAATATCATTCATATCCTGTATTTTTAGGGTTCCGTACCTTAAAAGGAAAAAAGGAACCCTTATAGGATCACTCGTGCGTCTGTCTGTCTGTCTGTCACAGCCAATTTGCTCCGAAACTACTCTACCGCTTGAGTTGAAATTTGATGAAAATATGTAAATTGGTGACCCAAAGATGATCACGTCAAGTAAAATAATAAATTTTAAACAGGGAGGCCACTTTCGGGGGGTAAATCAGAAAATTTTAAAAAAGAGGTTGTTGTCAGCATCTCAGATATATTTTATTTATAATTTTTGCATAAACAAATTTGAAGTTATTTAAGAAAAACGACGAAAATTGACCATTCCCCCCTCTATCTCCGAAACTACTGAACTTAAAATTTTGGAAAAACGTGCAAAATTGTTCTTTGCCTATAGATTACTGGAAAACTTATAGGAAGTTTGAGTATTCAAATTAAATCGAAAATTCTTAACACGTTGCTAAGATGCTAAGAATTTTCGATTTAATTTGATGCCATGCATAAAAAATACTTTTCCGTTCGAGCCTTGGGGGACAATGTTGAGCGACATTAAAGCTTTCCATTCAAGCATTCCATCTGACAATGCTGACCGCGCGTCAGGTCTGTGTTCAAAACTCTCTATTGCGCCAACAGACAACAGTATCGATATAATTCACTTACACAGTGACCCGCGCGGCCCTCTAGTTCAACTTACATAGCTTGGTTTTTCTAAAGGGGGGTTTGACTTAGAAAAAATCGCACTTGAAAAATGTGAATTGAACTGATTGAGTCTTTTGGGTTTATAATAAAGTAAACACACGATTTCTTGATAAATACAACTGTATTAAAATAATAAAAAAGACATAATTATACCCGTATCAGTAGAACTTCTTAAATAAATTTAAAATAACTTATAAAAAAAAATTCAAACGTTACAGTAATGGACTTTAGTGAAACATTCAACACATAGATGGGGTTCATCAGAACAAGTAGCACAAAAAGTATTAACTTTTTTAGTCCTGTTTTTAGCTATTAAACGGCCTTGGGAAGTCACCATATCCATATAGCATTTTTTTTTAATCTTTTGGAAGTGGCAAACAAGCATGCAGTTCACATTGGTGTTAAGTGATGACTGCAGCCTATGGACACCCACACAAAGACCAAGGTCAAAATGCAGATGCGTTACCACTCCTGATGCCTAAGTTGTGTTCACACCTTGTACACTTGCTTAGTTATTGAACTGTTGCTTATTTTGACTATTAGGTTACGCTCTGGCGTATCAAGCATAATTAAAGCATCCATAAATTTTATCTATCTAGAAATAACCACGGTGTTTGAAATTCAGGCATAATATTTGAAAACTAAGATGTAGTCCGTTGAAAATGTCTTTAAGTTTTTATTTCCCGACCCGGACTCAGAAGGTAATAGTCATTCTGAGTCCGGGTCGGGAAATAAAGCTACATACCTATTTTCTCACCAAGTCAATGAATCCGGGACCTCAAAAAGGCAACTACCAGCTGACGTCTAATAACGCTCAATCATGGCAATACACTCATTGAACCGTCAGCGTATACGTTGTGTATATGTGTATACAGTGGCGGATTTACAAATTTGCCGCCTGTAGGCTATCCAATTTTTGCCGCCCTTAAATTTTGATATCGAAGTCCACAATCATATCAATTACAGAACAATTATGAGAAAAGAGTGTATGTATCTTCACGCCAGGTCCCTAACGGTGTAGGCAGAGAGTGTAGAGCGCCAGATATCCCGGTCCTGACATACCTCTCGTGCGTCGTCCACTTTCATCATTCTCTTCATACATGCACGCCGATTCCTAAGACTTTTGACCCCACCATCAGACAGAACTCGACCTATTTGGTCATGGTAGGTCAGTCATGGTCTTCCTGGGCCTCTGCAACCATCCACATTCGCATTGTATATCTGTTTAGTCATTCGCTCATTCGACATTCTTTCTATATGCCCGAACCATAAGAGCATGCCTTTTTTAATTTTTACACCGATACTATCATTCACACAAAGCCTCTTTCTTACATCTTCGTTACGAACGCGATCGGTGAGTGATACACTGCAGATCTTGCGCAAAGATCTCATCTCGACCGCGTTTAACTTACTTTCATGCTGTTTCCTGCATACCCAGCTCTCGCTTCCATATAAAAGCGTTGGAGTAAGTACAGCATTATGTACGGCTAGTCGAGTCCGCTGGCTGCGATGTTTCGATTCTAGCAGTTTACCCAACGCTCCATTCACGCAATTCCCTGCAAGCACTCTTCTTTCCATGTCAGTGGTGTACCTACCATTCTTGCTGAATGCACATCCAAGATATACAATTTCATCCACCTGTTCTAACACTGCATCATCTACCACTACCCTTGCATTTGTTCTCTGTTCATCTCTTTCAAATACTAATACTTTAGTTTTGTTCACATTCAATTGTAAGCCTTTCTCCATACAATCCTCTTTCATGACTGTAACTAGTGCTTGTAGCCCAGATGGTGTAGAGCTAACAATTATCGCATCATCTGCGTAAAGCAGACAGTTCACCACTAAGTCACCTATACGCACTCCCACATCCATCAACTTCACCCTCTGGAGGCATATGATAAATAGCCTAGACGAAAGCACGCAATCCTGTCTGACACCAATGTTAACATCAAACCAAGGTGTCATGTTATCATCTACCCGCACACATGCTTGACAGTCCACATACGTGGACTGTATTGCACGAAGCAGACTGCCATCAATACCATACTCTGGAAAAATGTCCCACAGCTCCTTTCGTAATAGAAGAAGAAGAAGCATTTATTCAGAAACAACAGCACATTGAGACATTTACAAAAAAAAATATTATATAAAAAAAGATCATTAAACACAAGACAAAAAAAAATGATAAATAAACAACAGTCACAATTAACACAGGCGGTAGGCAGTATTTCTCACGGCTGGTCTGAATGGGTTCCCAGATCAGCTTCATGTCAAGCAGATATGTTCTACTTGACGCTGGTTTTCATCTGGGACCCTGTGCTCCACGGATGTGACTCAGGTAAAGGTGTGCCTGATACTACCTTATCATTAAACATTAATAACAAAAAAAATATAAATAAAATATGTGCAATTATCATTAAGATATATCTACATTATTACTATTACTTAAACTTAAAATTAAACCGCTTAAAGTTTATTGACAATAAATAAATAAGAAATAAAGTGTAGTTTTTTTTTTTTTTTTGGAAGGTTTACTATCCGTGAAACGTACAGGACAGTACATTTTTCATATCATATATACATTTCATCTTAATATATATAAATCTCGTGTCACAATGTTTGTCCTCAATGGACTCCTAAACCACTTAACCGATTATAATAAAATTCGCACACCATGTGCAGTTCGATCCAACTTGAGAGATAGAATAGTTTAAATCTCAAATTATAGTCGCAATTTTAATTTATTGCTAATTATTTGTCTGTTATTATTTGACAGTCACAATTATCTGTTAACTCCAAATGATTCTAACAGATGTCGATACTTTTCGACTGGGTTGAGTAAGTAATCAATAGATGGCGCTGCTATGGTAAATCTACAAACGTGTCATATAAGCTACATTTTAACAGCTTAATTACCACGTGTTGTTGACGCTATAAAATTAATTTAATTTATTTTGTAGTGAACGAAATACCGTATAATTCAATTATTTCCACTTTTTAAATTTTTGGTGTTAGCATAGCCGGCCACGTCTACAAATATAAAAATGCAACCCGTTTTCCTTGGTCACGGCATCACGCGTGAATAGCTTCACCGATTTGGCTAATTTTGGTTTTGAATGATTTTTGGAAGTCTAGGGAAGGTTTAAAAGGTAAAAAAATATGAAGAAATTGAAGGGAAACAGTAAATACCAAAATTTTATTTTTCCATACAAATAGTCCGTATCTATCAAACCTTTGACACCTTATTTCATTCTGAGGCAATACGAAGTTTGCCGGGTCAGCTAGTATCATATATACATATCCTTCAAAGAATAGACAGATTAATATCCCATACATAATACCCTATCAAACGCTTTCTCCAAATCCACAAAACCGCAGAAAACATTCTGGCTCACAGCCAGATGCTTCTCTACGATGTTGCGGAGAAAACTTGATCCATACATCCTCTTTCAGTTCTGAAACCACCCTGTGCATCCCACAACAACCCGTCGGACTTCTCTTTCATTCTTCTTTGAAGACTTTCCTATACACTTTAGCTGCCAAACTGATCAAACTGATCGCTCGATAGCTGGTGCAGTCCATACGTGAACCTTTGCCTGTATACAAAGGCACGATGACCGCACACCGCCAATCCTTTGGGATTCTGCCGGATCTCCAGCAAATGTTGCACAACACCCGGAAAGAATCTCAAAGGGCAGCACCACCATATTTGATCATTTTGGCAGAAACCTGATCAATACCCGCAGCCTTACCACATTTCAAACTTCGTATCGCCCATACAATCTCATCTATTGCTATATCCTCATCACAAGCCGGCACCGTCAAGTCAGCAACTCCGGCATCAGTGTTGTGAGCATAATCATACATTTTCCCATAATACTCGCTCCGTCGTTTTAACACATCTTGTGTGTTCTCAAGAATATCACCCAACTTATATTTTATTCTATTCATTCCAGAAACTGGAGAAGAGCTGCTAGACTTTTTCACCTCCCTCCAATATAGTGATATTAGTCCCAAAGCTCTTCGCCAGTCTCTCATCAGCTTCCACTTTATCTCTCTCACGCTTTTCATTCACTAAAATATTGGTGTCATTCTTGAGGCAACGGTAAATTTCTCTCTTCCCATCTCTCATACCATTATTCATTTGCAAAGATGCTACATAATACAGCCATGCTTTCTTCTTTTTTTCAACGAAGTTGTGCACCTCCTTGTCCCACCACGCATCCCCTTTCAAGGATTTGCGTATCTTTGCATAACCACATAATTCTTTCGCAACTTCCACCATGCTATCTTTCATAACTTGCCAACATTCATCCACGTCCAAGTCCGTAAGACAAACCTTGTCTAACTTTTCACGGACTTGACATTCATACACTCTCCTTGCACTAATGTCTTGTAACTTTTCACTCTTTATTCTTTCAAGTCGCTCGAAAGGCACACGAATACGCCAATGTCGCCACTTCTTGAACAGACCCCTAAATCGGCTTATTACCAAGTAGTGATCTGTATCAAGAGTGGAACCTCTGTAGGCTCTAGTGTCCATCAGGCTCTGCCGAAGACGACTATCAACCATTATCAAATCAACTATACTTTTTTGTTCATTCCTCCCCCATGTATACGTGTGATTGTCCTTATGACGGAATTCTGTGTTAAACACAAGGAGACTTCGTTCCAAGCATAAGTCAAGTATCAGCTTACCAGCATCATTTATTTTTCTATCACCATATGGGCCTAGAACGGTCCTGGCCTCGTATCCTGACCGCCTGGTCCCAACCCATCCATTTGGCTACCAAAAACACCCTAGTGACGCCCAATTTAATTCGGACCCATATTAGTCTCGGGTTCATCAAACCATAATTTCACTCCAGAGAGAAGAAAATATGTAAATATAACTAAATTTCGTCAATAATATAGAATCGTCATGATATTTGAACTTTTTAGCAATTATTTATTTAAAGATATTGAAATATTTAGCATTTTATACATATTCAATAGGACTATAATTCGATTTTTGTTAAATATTTAAATTTTCTTCCAATTTTCGAAATACTTATTTTGTGTGTGTATATTTTTTTTTTAATTTGTAAATCGAATTAGAAATAAAATATGTACTAAATCTGCCGCCCCTTAAAATTTGCCGCCCTAGGCTCCAGCTTACTCAGCCTACTGGTAAATCCGCCACTCTGTGTATACCTATAACTTGAACCGTTCACTTGCATAATTTTTTTTTTTGCTTATTTCGACTTTAAGGTTGTGTTATAGTATACATAAATTGTATCTATCGAGCAGTAGCCTCAGAGCTTGTAAATCAGGTATAATATTTGAAACTATGATGGATTCCATAGAAAAAAATGAGTTGAGTTCTGGAATCATTGTGAGATCTTCATTGATATCGTTGTGAGTGTGATTACAGAATATTTGGGAAAATATTTCTTGTGACAGGTTCATGTCCATCCAAGAGTGATAATTTACATAACAATTCAATAAAAGAGGATCATACATCATTAATGATAGACGTGATAAATCCATTTTCTATAACACGTTTCCCATTTTAATCAGTGATAACATTAATTGAATACAGTATAAAACATTGATGGAACTATTTTAATTCTATACCCACAGGCGAATACCCGATCGAGTCAGTCAATACTCATTTGACTGAATGATCATTCAACGCCATTGCAATTACAGCCAGCCCAATTACGGCTGTATCCCATCTGGCCCGGTGACCTGGCCCGCCACCGGGCCACATGGGAAAAAAAAGTTCTAACTGGCCCGGTGAACGGATAGCATTTATTTAAATCGTTCTTAGTAAGGATGCGGATATGTTCTAATTCCTGAATAATTCTGCGTGAAATCGTCGCCATTTTATTTTTACGTTTATCTGTTCTTATTTATTGTTTGTTTTAATAAGATGTCATCAAATTAATATTTTATTGAGGCGTAGGGGCGTGGTGATTCTACCAGTGCCCTGGTGCAATCATTAAATCGAACAATAGTTTTTAAACCATTCCAATAGAGTGGTAGTAAATACAGTAACGCAGGTTGGACGTCAGTGTCCAAAACAATGCAGTGTACTCACGTCCGTATTTTGTACGGCGGACCAAATCCGCTGACCGAATCCGCTCTCGCTACACACGACCGGATTCGGTACGGCGGCGAGAATCGGCCCACCAAATATGCGCGAGCGTACCGTATTGGACTAGATTAATAATTATTATGTCCGCCGGACTCCTCTACACACGGCCAGATTTGGTTCGAAACGTACCGAATCCACTGTCTGCTCTGCACCAAATCCGGACGTGTGTTATTACTATAACGTCACCGCGATTGACATCTTGCATACCAAGCGTGTCGACCAGCGGGTACTGGGTCCCCACGCCACGACAAGGCGGAAGCCCACGGGGGGGTGGGGGGGTTTCACCACACATTGGGGAAAGACTCTCCAGCAGTGGATGCCTTTTATGTACTCTCGCATCAAGTTACTTATTTTGTTTCAATTACTCTTGATCATTTCGACATAACCACCTTACATACCATAAACTGAAAAGGTTTTTCGATTTTCACTGTATGCATTAAATTTGTATGTAATAATAATTTCACGGCAAGTTCTTCACGGGGTGAGCAGGGAGCGTCCGGCGCCTAATATCTCGATCCTCACACATCTCATATACTTTTCTGACGAGTACATTAATCGCTTGTGACGTTTCTGTTCAAACATAAATTTCTGCATTGAAACTGCATTGTACTCTTGCATTTATTAATTTTTCGAAAAATTAAGCCTCTTCATATATTTAGGCAACAAAATATACTTCAAATTAAAATACCATCAGTGTACCAAATATTTTATGACACGACCCCAAAAACCTTCAATTTGACTCGACATTTTCAGCAAACAACAACGGTCGAACGTCAATGTGTATCTGCCCGCAATTTTCTTCTGATAACGAGTACAGGGCAAACGGTCCATCGTTAAAGTGACGGGGCGTACGTATCAATTACCCAAATGGATCTCCCGGGCTTTAGTTCCATCTGGATCGAACCAGAATTGGAAACCGAATGCAGCCGGAATAAGTTTTGAGTTGAAGGCAATAAAGGTTCAAATTACGTTTCTTAATTCTTCTTACGTACGAGTTTTGGGTTACTTGGTTTAGGATGACTTTAATGTAATGTGATTATGTACTCTTGTCATCTTTCAACAAAATAAAGGCTAAATAATTAAATAAACAAAATTGTTTTGCTTTCATGAACCTAACAAGAGTCAAAGTGTTTGAAGCCATATATTATCTATGTAGGTATGAATATTTTTTTTGTCGTGAACAACAAACGTGGCAAAAAGTTCAATAAGTTCACACTGATGGTAAGTAATAGTAGTAGTAAGTAGTTCAAAATGTATGTATGTATCTTCAAGCCAGATCCTGTAAGTTATACTTGCCTTTTAATATCTATATCGAACCAAATATTTGAATATAAATGCGTTACCACTCCT
This sequence comes from Macrosoma leucophasiata, assembly GCA_036365455.1. Lineage (NCBI taxonomy): Eukaryota > Metazoa > Arthropoda > Insecta > Lepidoptera > Hedylidae > Macrosoma > Macrosoma leucophasiata. The sequence continues at coordinate 5,354,690 of JAWQUS010000014.1, read as the reverse complement.
GAGGCCGAAACTGTTATGTTTCTTTGCAGGAAATTACTGGGCCGTATAATTATTACCACCTGACCCGAATACGATAGCGCTGAATACTACCTCGCAAAATATTCTTTCAAGAATCTATAGAAAAAAAAAAACAACAGGATGCACTCCGGGAGTGCCGGCTGCAATGAAAACTTGAATATTATCGTTGTGCAGTTTTGACCACCACCGCCACCACCACGATCTGATATATCCCTTGGAAATGTTCCAATGTACCCAACCAGGGCTTCGCACCTGATAACTTAGGCCTCCTCAACCGATACCCCGGTTTCTATTGGATTACTTAAACCTTTATTTTACTTTATAGAGGCAAAAGAGCTTTGGGGGATTGGCAACATATCCACGTTAATATTTCTTACTTTACTGTATTACTCACCCACCATCAATGTCAAATATATACTTGTTGACCACTTCATGACATAAAAAACATGTACTTCATTAATCCTTTACCCTCTGATTGATAAAAACCTAAAAACAACATCAAGAAAAACCCTTTCTATGTATGTATGTATCTTCACGCCAGGTCAGAGAGTGTAGAGCGCCAGATATCCCGGACCTAACAAACCTCTCGTGCCTCGTCTACCTTCATCATTCTCTTCATACATGCACGTCGATTCCTAAGACTTTTGACCCCACCATCAGACAGAACTCGACTTATTTGGTCATATTAGGTCAGTCTTTTGGAAAAAAAAACCCTTTCTATTTGCGGATATACAACTGCTATCAAGTCCTATTACCCAATACATCAGCGTACTTAACATCGAAACGACAAACAAAATAAAAATACTAATGCACTTTTTACGTCGATTAAAAGCGGTATAGCATGATAAAATGCGCTCCATGTTTTCGTGCGGCGTTAAATTGAAGGGAAGGCCACATCAATTACATATGCACACAGCCCCAGAGGTGGAGGCACGCAACGTTGCTATTCCGACCGTAAGCTAATTCGAGCAAAACTGGTTCAAGCGAGATATTACAGGCTGGAATCCGATCGTGCCAGTTATTACAAGATCCGGACCGGTCGAGCTCCGATATTCGAATTTTCGAAACGTTTTTGCGCTCGAATACCGCTCGTTTGAAGCTGTTCGCTTACTGATATCCCATTAATCCCATTGCTGATTCGCCAATGAGGGATTATTAATTTTGAAATGGTTGCTTGTTAAAGTTTTGGGTGATTGAAGTTTTGTGGAGAATAACGCTTGTGCTTATTCATTTACTGTAATACTGGTACTGTTTAATGTAATACTCACTATTTGCTTTCTTGGTTCTTGTATTTTTAGCTAAATACGAACGAAATAATACATTTTTCTATTTTAAGTGACGAATAAGTCTTATGTGCCCTGTGTGGTTTTAATGTGTTTTGTAGCAACATAAAGACTTTTATGTGCCATTTAAAATAAAGGAACGTTTCTGTGTTTGACCATTCGACAAATAAACAATCTTAGCCAAAGAAATGTTTTCGAAGGATTTTTTTTTATTCTATAACAAAAATTCGGTATCAGTCTGTTCAACTTCTGAATAGGTATGCCTAATGTGTGATTATTGTAAAGAAAATGAAAAATATATAACATAAATACTACATCAGTAATTAAGCATTACTGTTTCTTCACTGGAGGCTCTGAAATGAGACAGAGTTTAAATAGACCTATAATTGTACTAACTGCATATAAGTGATAGCAACTAAACGAGTAAGAGTCAATATAAAATGTTTGACGACCCGGTTAGTCCAGCGGTGTAAGACAACCGTTTGATTCGACGGGTTCGATCCTCGCACCGGGACAAACATTTGTATGGCTACAGATATTTGTTTCGGGTCTGGGTGTTTGTGTATGTGTTGTGTGTGTACAATGCACCCACGACACAAGTTTATACCTAGTGTGGGGCTAGGAGTGTAAGCTTATTTATTTAATGTATTTGTAAAATCGGAATCCAACAATTCGCGTGGAACAACACACTTCCCCGGTTTTTATATAGATACACATATATAAAAATCAATTCCTGTTCGTTAGGCTCGCTAAAACTCGAGAACGGCTAGACCGAATTGGATCATTTTAGTTTTGACAGATTTTTGGAAGTCCAGGGAAGGTTTGAAAGGTAAGAAAATATAAAGAAATTGAAGGGAAACAGTAAAAACTACAATTTCATTTACCCATACAAATAGTCCGTATCTATCAAACCTTTGACACATTATTCCATTCAAAGGCAATACGAAGTTTGCCGGGTCAGTTAGTTACCAATAAATATTGTTGTATAATGAATACGACTGACTATAAAAAACTCGACATACTTTACCAGTTCAACGAAATTACAATCTGTTTTCCAGCAACAAACACTCGATTCATTAGAGTTGAACGTTTGTAATGAATTAGGACCGATCCGATCAGTAAGTTTTGGAATTAAAATTAATTGCTGAAACTGTCTGTTGTCCGTTTTTGCGATACGTGCGTAAATTACGGTCAAAGTTGGAGTTTCGATTGCTTTTGCTGGCCTCAGATAATACAAGCTGTTGTTGCATATTTGGGAATTAATATGGTAAGTTGGTGAGGACAAAAAAGACAGTTGAAGATGACAAGGGAATATAGCTCTTATAGGCAATATAACTCTTGTTTTTTTTTGTTTTTCAACTATATATTGTTTGTTCTTAGGATTTCGCTACACTCATTGAAATAAAACGTTTCGGTTGCTTTTCAGCTTCCGTGGTCTCGGGCAGACTGAGGTGATATTTGTCTGACAGCAGTTTGAAAAAATATTATGTTTTTTTTATTGTTATTTTTTTTATTATTTATTTAAGAAAATTTGTACATCAAAGCAAACCAAAAGTCACCAAGACTTGTCCGGTATGCTTATGCGAATCTATGTAGGTACGACAACAGTAAAATCACAGTCATTACATAAAAGAAATAATAATATACAATTTAACGAAGGTAGTAACAAAATTTCATATACATCTAAATATTTCTATTACTTTTTCGCGCTGTGACGAAATACAAAATACACTAAGTGTGAACAAGACAACATTTTTTTGGTAGAAGTGATCCAGTTACTGGTTTTATACTTAAGTAAAAAATTAAATGTAATATGCATGTGACGTAAATTTTTAACTTATAGGCATGTGCAGCTACGTCTTGCGTAACGTTCAGGATTTACACAAAAAATATCATTTTATTTTAATACACGCGAAATAAATCCGAAAACTAGTTTAATTTCAATATGTATTGTTTTCTGAAAGTTTCCCAGTACCGAAGTTTGGTGATGTGCCCGGAGATGTCAATAGGCTCACCACCTGTTACCGGCGTATGTGTACGTTTTTGTGTGGGTCCGGCGTCGTAACCGGCGAATCGTGGGTGCTTACATGTATGCTTGAATGTTTGCAATTACCTCTGCCTACCATGTCGGGGATTACAGGCGTGAAGTTACTTATGTACGTACGTATTATATTATAAGAACGAAAAATACATAAAGCACGATAAGGGATGTATCATCGTGTTTGTCTTTATGTATTTTTTGCCTGGTCGTACTAGAAAACACATTTTGAGTTTTTTATTTCTCATCTCCAGATATCTGGTGGTAGAGTTAAAGTGCAAGAGCTCGAGGGCATGGGCACCACCGCATTCCCAAATCTATTTGCCGCCTAATGGAAGCGTTCAGCCTATCGTGTTCCTGGTAGTCTCAGATTCAGACTAAGATCTCAGGGGTGCCAACGCATTTGCCTATTGCCCTGTGGTCTTTGTGTAAATGTCTTTACGCTTCAATCATCACCTAATATCAATGTGAACTGCATACTTATTTGCCACCTTTATTACATAAAAAAGAATCAATCCTTCGGGTTGGAAAATAGGGGATCATAGTTTGCATGTAACGATTTCCAAGCGAACGAAGTAGCAGGCAAAATCTATTTAGTAAAACTATATAGTCATGGGTCCCATTAGTTTTTGTGTATCTCGCAACACAACTGCACCCTCTCCAATCACCATACGTGTGGATTTTCCTATAGTTTTGATTAATGTTGTGTTTTGTTCCTCATTGCACGTTTTCATTATGAGTTTGCTTTTCAGTTATATGAGTATGCATTGTTATATTATAGTTTACTGCTTCAATTTAAAGTAGTAGGCATGACTGTATTGTTTCTCACGCGAAATATCTATGTGCCGCTGCTGTGTTTTGTGTGTTATTATTTATAGCTTATAGACGTGTAATCAGAGATTGTACTCATCGATATCTCTTCATATATTTTAATTACATAAAATCCATCCGATACTTTCACACGTCTAAGGCACCAGAATCTTTGTCATGACCAGAATCATGTGCAGCTCTTTAAAAACTTAACATACATGCTATTTTTTCAAAAATTGATTGATTGATTAAATAATGAATAATTTGTTTTTTATCTTAGTAATAGGAAGAGCTCTGTCACTAGAGCTCTACCACCAGTTAAAATCACTGCAATTTTTCAATTGACGTTTACTTTACATATAGTCCTTCAGTATAGTAATACGAAGAATGCTAATTTTAATGTTCGTTACGATTCATTTTTCTAGCATGAAAAATAATGATCAATAACATTTAAATCACAGCTCAGCATCATCTTGAACATCTCACAATTAAATAAATAAAGCAACCAATAAAAGTCGATCTTATATCCAAAAGGCCAGTGTGGAGCCATCGAGTGAAAACCTCCCCACAAATCCGGGAGCCATTAGCCATCAATAAGTAATGCTGGCGTCTTTATCCCGGCCGGCTCTCCTGCGTCCCGTAACCCTTACATTAAGAGCCAATACTTATCTTTTTTCTGTGAAACCGTGACGTCAGTGTAATCGAAATCGGTACGTGTGCTTGTGAATGGTTCGCAAGGGAGTTACGCGGAGATAGAGCGCGCTGGAGTGACTTTCGGTGTTGTTACTTTTATGGGTGTTTTAAAATTTTATGCGAAAATACAGTGTTATTATTTATTGTTTTAATTTTAAGTTCGTTACTAGGGTACTCTAGTACGAAAACTAAATAGGTAGTATGAAAAGTAACTTCTTTGTTTAACTTCACATTTTTTCGCAAATATTAGGATTATAACGTAGCCGAAGCAATTTTTATTTTATGTTCATTACTAGTTTGAGCTGGTATAATAACTCAGTAATCACAAGTATCAATAATTATGCTTTCAATCTTAGATTCGAATATTGGAAATCTCAGAAAAAATATTAACATACCTAATTATTAGTATTATTTAATAGAGACTGACAAAAAAATAAATAACAAAACAGACCTGCTCGCTAGACTAAAAATGATTAAGAACCATATTTATTAACATTTCTTTTGCAGTTTATATTCTAATCGTTCAATATAAGAAAATGCTAACGTTGATTAAAAGTTATTTCTATATTAATATATGTATCTTCACGCCAGGTCCCTAACGGGGTAGGCAGAGAGTGTAGAGCGCCAGACATCCCGGTTCTGACAAACCTCTCGTGCCTCGTCTACCTTCATCATTCTCCTTATACATGCACGCCGATTCCTAAGACTTTTGACCCCACCATCAGACAGAACTCGACCTATTTGGTCATGGTAGGTCAGCCTTGGTCTTCCTGGGCCTCTGCAACCATCCACATTCACATTGTATATCTGTTTAGTCATTCGGTCATTCGACATTCATATTTCTATATTAATATTATATATATTTGTAATTCAAAAATATAGTATCATCATAATTCTGAATATTTTTTCGCTATGACACTTGCTATTGAATGTTAAGATAAATACTAAAAAAAACGTTGGGACTGAATCTGCGACTTCTGGATCACTAACCTAAACGAAGGCCCTTCCATCCCGAAGTCACCGGTTCGATACCCGCCCGAAGTCAAATTTTTCTTTCCATTTTTCGATATATCAAAAGACTCACAACATTTGATTATGATTCACATAACCACAAACACAAATATTCTTATATCTTGCGTACTTTAATTCCCGGTCATATTTGTCTCGGTGCGTCGGTGCCCGAAGTAAAAAAATTGCCTTGTCTCGGTGCGTCGGTGCCCGAAGTAAAAAAATTGCCACTTCCAAATTTATTCTCGGCGCGGCTTTTCACGATAAATTTCACAAAATCCGGTGCGTGCTCGATCCATAACTTAACGCACCAATATGTCGTCGGCTTAGACCGGTTGCGATTAACACATTGCCCCATGGACTTGAAAGATTTCTATACGGATTTATTGTATAGTCTATTTATGGGTCTCTGAGCGGCATTGAGCGTGAATTTGAAAGGAATAAAGTCTCGCAATGAGTCAGAACGACGTGGCAATATATAAAATGAAGTCTCAACTCCCGAGGCTACTCTCCGATGCTTTGATTTCTTCAGGTGTTTACGACGGCTGTTTTAAAAGGGAATCACCGACATGTCATGTTTGTTTAATACGAGTATGTATGTATTGTTAAGGTAGGACATAAGTATGAAAAACTGGTCAAGTGCATGTCGGGCCACGCGCAGTGTAGGGTAACGTATTTTTTAGGTTTGATTAAATATTTTCTATAGAGTTGTTCAAAAATTTCGAGTATTACATTTGGTCGACTATTACTCGCAAACTTGTAAAGCCAACTTAGATGTGATAGCTTTCCTTTTGATTGAAATTGAATTTTTAACAACAACCGTTTAGTTTAACTACACCTTAGTACACCTCGACCCCCGAATCCCCCCCTCCCGTCTGTGGCGCTTCTCGCGTGGAGGGAGGGATGATGTTTAGTTAGTACCACCCGTATTTTATTGACACACAATATAGGATGTATACACACAGAAAACTGAATGAAACTCACTCTATCATTCTTCAATCACGTAGTATATTAAAATAGAACCAGAAATAAACAATATCAAGTTAATAACCGAACCCTTAATTTTCCTCAACTCCAAGGTATGTAACGGTAAACTACGAAACTTAACAATAAATACAACAACGGAATCAATACAAAACTTGTACACAACTCCGCAGTTTACAATAACAATCAATTTCAGACTTTCGTTAAGCAATTAAAGTAAATATTTATTCCTCTAACTGACTTCTCTAACCGAAATTTGTTATTCAAATCGGGGTTCATGATTCGATTTAAGCCTGTATTTGGATCTTTGATGTAGTGACGGCTATTATCTTATTTAGGTGTGTCTCTGTTAAGTTAATCTCGATGTAAGTTTTTTTTAATATAATGGATGTGATAAACAAGTACTTAATAACAATTTAATTAATAGGAAATATGTAGAGCTTCGTTACCTCTTAAAATTAAATATTTGGTGATTATTTTTCGTTAATTAAGTGCAACCTATCGTTTGAAAATAAGATAATTAAGGTAAGTGCGACGATAGGCATTTCGAAGTAGAAGTTCGAGTTGAAGAAAATTCTTTCGCCAGTGGGCAGTGGGTCGTCACGTCCCGACGCCAGTGATCGGAGAAGTTTTGATATTTATTTCACAGTTTCCTTATTTGCATAGATGCCAAGAAACTGGCAAAGGGTGAAGTCTTTAAATCTTCTGAAATTCGCATATCTCTGAAACCCACGCACTTTACTAAGAAAACCAGATATATTTTTCTGTACCGACAAAAATAATCTACTCTACCGTTACTCTTATACCCATTTACTATGCTATGTACTCGTAGATAGGTTGACGACCCGGTTAGTCCAGCGGTGCGAAACCACCGTTTGATTCGAAGGGTCGCGGGTTCGATCCCCGCACCGGGACAAATATTTGTATGATCTACAGATATTTGTTTCGGGTCTGGGTGTTTGTGTATGTGTTGTGTGTTTATAACGGCACCCACGATACAGGTTTATACCTAGTGTGGGGCTGTGAGTGTAAGCGTATTTATTTATTTATTTATTTATTTATTTATAGGTAGGTACTATTACTTTTTGAGTACCATCGGTCGTTGATGTAATAATAATACAATAATTGCAACCCATTATACGTCCTACTGCTGGGCACGAGTCTCTCCCCTTTTTGAGGGGAGGCCTGGAGCTTACTCCACCACGCTGCTCCAATACGGATTGGTGGAGATACGGGTTAGTGGCCACCCGGCTATCGGATGTTTTCAAACCGCCCATAAGGCCTCCGACAAGGTATAACTACTACTATCTATCGATAGGAACCGGCTTGACGTGCCCTCCGAAGCACGGCAACGCGCATTTCAATTGCCACTAGCGGTCACCCATCACACAACCGACCTCGCCCGTAATGCTTAATCGAGTAGAGCGCTTACGATCTACACCAGCCACTGGGCCATGCGCGCTTCGTTCTTCGTTGATGTAAGTATGTAACTTAATTGCTCCGTCCAACAATAATAATTGAGGAAAAATGTGATACACCTACTTTTTTTTTAATCTGGGTCGTGACCCGTATTGATTGTGTTATGGGTGTCGTTATAAGATTTGATTCCGCTTGTTAAGTACTGCATTACCTGCCTTCCCTGTTTCCTCTGACCCCACCGAATATAAGTGACAAATTTATGATAATCGTTTATTTAGTTTGTTGCGTATTTTTCTGATCCTTTGATTATATCATCATCATCATCATAACCCCCAAGGGGTAGGCAGAGGTAAATGCATGCATTCAATCACACTTTTTTATGTAATGGAAGTAGCGAACAAGTAAGTATGCAGTTCACATTGATGTTAAAGTGATGACTGCAGCCTATAGACACCCACACAAAGACCAAGGTCAAAATGCAAATGCGTTACCACTCCTGAGGCCTAAGATGTTATGCCTCTGTGCCGGAAATTACAGGGCCGTACATTACCACCTGACCGGAACACGATAGTGCTGAACACTACCATTTAGCGGCAAGTATATTAATTTGGTTATGCGGTGGTGCCTACGCCCGCGAGTTGTTGTTTTAGTCAATGCCATCTAATCCAATGATTGGAAGGGTCGCGGGTTCGATTCCCGCACCGGGACAAATATTTGCATGGCTAACAGATATTTGTTTTGGGTCTGGGTGTACAACGGCATCCACGACACAGGTTTATATAATACCTAATGTGGGGCTGTGAGTGTAAGCGTATTTAAAAAGTACCTAAAGCTAAACACCATAATTTAGTGCCACTTGCGCCAGCGCGAGTGATATTTTTCATGAGATTTATTTCACGGGGTGTTACAAAGAACATAATTTACAAAACTTACTTATAGAAGCCACAGAATTAATCCAGCACATATGGGTGTTCCACTTCTTTGTTAAACTGCAACGAAGTTAGGAATGGCCATAAAGCATGAACTAATTTGTCAAAGTTCTCGGTTGCAACGGCGAGCGGTAAGAACTCTCGGTATATCAGGTGCATTCGACTTATATTATATTAATGAGAACTAGACATGATATTACTGCGTTCTGTTACTCAATTTAGCATGTAGAAAATATGAAATATCATCCACAGACTACGGCTATGAAATTTAGTAAGCTTCATTGTTGAATTTTGCCAGACCTCTGCCACACTGCGGACACTCCGCCAAAATTCCATACAAACGCTTAATTTGGTCTCTATTACACAGACATAAATCAGTGACGTGTATTTACACGTGCACCTGTGTACGTAGCACGTAGAAAATACCAACCGTCGCCCATAAGAGGGGAGGAGGTTGTGTGATGCGGGGAAATCGGGTGGGACGTCGAAGTGTCCATTCTATACGTAGTATTATTACATATTCTCTGCCTTTACTACTCTCTTAGTGCCAGATATAATTTCACGGGTTACTGATGTTGGAATTTTCTTTAGAAAAAGACAATAGTGGTAGATACACCTAGAGTTTGTTAATGTATAGATGTAAGTGTGATTAAGAACGCAAAAGAATAAAACTAAAAACACTTTGAACATGATACTGCTGAAAACTACCAATTGGCAGCAGATAGTTTAGTAAGCGGTTATATCTATCTACACCCTTGAGCTTCTACGCTTGAATTCTACCATCATTAAAACAATACAAAAGAATCATTAAACGACACAATACTAGAGCAAATTACCTCACATTACAGCGAACACCAGTCGGTCTTCGCGCGATAGTGCGAAACAGCAAATTGTACAAACTTGCGCAATTGAAACTCCAATATTATAATCTCAGTTGTGCCGGTGGCTGTTTTTGCCGCAGTCCGCCTACTAGACATTTATATCTCAACGCCGCAGTCGGTAGTACGTTATAACATTGATTATGTGTCATAATTTTCAGCATAATTCCAAGCTTCTAGTCGTTTTGTGAATTGTTGACATTAATTTCAACTTTACAGACAAAACGCATTTAGAGTTGAACGTTAACTTACATAAGTCCAGTGAGAGGTTGATATTTTTCCTGCCTTCACGCTTGTGTTGCCGGAAGGAGCTAAGCTAATATGCACTCAGGCAAACATGCAGATTGCAGACACTCACGATTCAGAAATTCATTTATTCACTAGGTGACGAGCATCTCATAAAAAACGTCATAAAATAGTAATATAAAATAAGGTGAATAACAATAGATACATATGTCCATTTCATTATCAATAATGTCATTTAGAATAAAATATACTTATGTGCATCAATACAATATTTTATTTACAATTTCGAAGCGGAGATGAACTAGAAATTAAAAAAAAATTGGAAAGAAAAAGCTGATTACGGACAGGAATCGAACTCGCGACCTCAGTCCAGCGGCTTTTCCACTGATCTAAACAAATTCACATACAAGCGTCGAAATTGCCATAAAAATCGTTCGATATTAATCGATACGACATTTTTAGTAATTCATAAAAAAAAATATTCTGCCTTAAACAAATAGTTTTTGCGCTTAACCGCGGACGGACAGACGGACAGACAGACGGACATGGTGAAACTATAAGAGTTCCTTGTTTACTATGGAACCTTAAAAAGTAAAAAGTAGTATTAAACAAGTAAATAATTCTATGAAATAATAATATATAAAGATCTTAGCCACAAAAAATAATTCTAAAGCAAAACATTGATTATAATTTTATCCTCCTAATCATTTATTCACTTTTAGGCCAGCAGATTAAGAACATCGGTGAATACGAATACCGAACGTCTATAAACAGCATGTAGCCATCCAATGTGGAATGAACTTATAAGGAAGTCGTCAAGCTTGATAGTTTATTTTTTCTCGGGTTCTGCAATATGGAGAAAAAATGGTTTAGTAAGCTTGCAAATATCATCATTTCAGCCAAAAGACGTCCACTGCTGAACAAAGGCCTCCCCCAAAGAATGCCACAAAGAACGGTCCCGGGCCGCCCTCATCCAGCGATTTCCCTCGACCTTCACCAGGTCGTCGGTCCACCTCGTGGGGGACCTGCCTACGCTTCGTTTTCCGGTACGTGGTCGCCACTCTAGAACTCTTCTGCCACGGCCGTCAGTCCTGCGAGCTATGTGCCCTGCCCACTGGCACTTCAGTTTCGCTATTCGGTGGGCTATGTCAGTTACTTTGGTTCTCATGCGGATCTCCTCTTTTCTGATTCGATCTCGCAGAGAAACTCCAAGCATAGCCCTCTCCATTGCTCACTAAGTGACCTTGAGCCTTCTTATGAGGCCCATAGTAAGCGACCACGTTTTGGTTCCGTATGTCATCACTGGCAACACACACTGGTCAAAGACCTTCTTCTTCAGACACTGCGATAAATTGGACGAGAAGATATAACGCAGCTTCCCGAACGCTGCCCATCCGAGTTGGATTCGGCGATTGACCTCTTTCTCGAAGTTGGACCTACCTAACTGGACCGTTTGTCCCAAGTATACATAATCGTCAACAACTTCGAGTGTAGTACCCTCGACCATAACAGGAGTGGGCGTAACAAGGACATTCGACATAATCTTCGTCTTGTCCATGTTCATTTTAAGGCCCACTCGTTGGGAGGTCCTACTGAGGCCATTGAGCACTGAGGCCATTGAGGCCATTGAGCTTGCAAATATAGCACTACAAAAATATGTAGCAGTGAGTGATTTAAAGAAAAATGTATTTTCCCTTTTTTTGTAGATTTCGATATTATGAGTATAACATTTAAGAGTAACGCATCAAAGACGATACCTCCTTCCCTTCAAAAAAGGTTCGATTCTTGATTATTTTTTAAATTTATAATTTAATGATGTTCTAATTTCTTGAAATACGACTATTTTTACAGTTTTATTTCGCGTATATGAATAAATTTAAGAATATTGGAAAGAAAGGTGAAAGTGGTAAGGAGGTTGAAAATTTTTACAATTTTTTTTTCATAATTTTGTACTTTATGAATTCATAATTTCCAAAATCTTAATGACAACCGCTTATATAAATTTAGCAAGCAGAACGACAAAACTAGGATCAGAAATATGCAGAAATAAATAAAATAATACTAAGTCTTACTATAGTACAAGCCATAAATTGATGCTGTTTGATGAGCAAATCTAGAAAACTTAACGACCAAACCTAAAAAAAAACTCCTGAAGAGGTTCCGTTCAGTACCCAAACAGGAGTGAACCCTAAAAAAACACATAAGAAAGAATAGACCAATATTGCGGCACCGCAATCGGAAGGCGGTACACACGACGATCGTAAAAAATGTGAATGGCATATTGAAATATTCCTTTCGACCCTTTCCCTAACAATTTTGTTTGGGTATGGTAACGGTATAAATCTGGTCGCCATTATTGTTTCGGCTCGTGTTTATGGTGTTATGAGTGGTGGATTTATTGGTTAATAATTGTGTTCTTGAACTACTTTTATTTATAAGTTTTTATATTAACTGGATTATATTGAGAAATGTAGGAAGCACGTCTTGCTGTATATGTTGTTAACGATTAATTAAATAGATAAATAATAATTATTATTATGGCAACCTTTGATACGTCCCACTGCTGGGCACGAGTCTCTCCCCTTCTTGGGAGGAGGCCTGGAGCTTACTCCACCACGCTTCTCCAATGCGGGTTTGTGGAGATAAGGGTTAGTGGCCAACCTGCTGTCGGATGTTTTCATACCGCCCATAAGGCCTGCGACAAGGTTTAACGACTGCTATCTATCAATAGCAACCGAGACCGACGGCTTAACGTGCCCTCCGAAGTACGGAAACGCGAATTTTAATTTTCACCCATCGGACACACCCGAGCGCGCCCGTATCGCTTAACCGAGTAGATCGCTTCCGATCTACACCAGCCACGGGACCATGCGCGCTTCATTATTTAAGTAATTTCAATATTTAAGTAAATATTTTATGTGCAATTATTGGAGCTAATTGACTACTAAAAACCCGTGTTTTACACAAAACCAGAGGTCAAGGTTTCTCTCAAACTTCTTTACGTAGTGGTGCTCATCTCTATAAATAAATATGAACAAATTTGGTTTATTTTATCATTTAAATATTCGTAGAAGAAGTTAGAAGGGAATGTGAGAAAACATGAGAAAATATGAAGAAATTATAAGAAAAATCATCAAAACAAAGATTTTTTAGTGAAAGAATTATCTTTCAGTGGAAGACAAGGCTTCGAATAGAAAATTCTTCCATAGAATTATTTTCCAGTGGATCCAGTGGCAGCAAATTTTTTCTCTAGTGAGCGGTCAGTAATAGTAATATTATACTAGACATGCATTTTGGGAGTCGGTATCAGATCACGTTCCAGGCTGATACCTACTTGTGGTCAAGGTACTAATACAAAAATATTAACAAAACTCCTTCTTTTGCAATTTTGTAAAATCCAATAATATAAATAATACTAACAGCTCCTTGATGTCTTTATTAAAACCGGATAAGGCAAACGCGTGCCAACTTTTTATGTTACGACAAGGAAAATACGATAGTATAAAATGAAATCATTATATTTTTTTATTAATTGGTGGAACACTGTTTCAATTTGAGCACAGCGTTAATGATGCCTCCAATTATTTTTAAAACGCTATTTATATTTATTTTGTTTCTTAATTGAATTGATAAGTGTTTTTCTGTCAGGTTTTCGAATTTACGTAACAATTTGGAGAAAACTAAGATGATAGATGAGACTATGAAAAAATGTGTACTATTGTGTATCTAATTTTATTGTAGTGTTTAAGGACAGTTATGAGACCTAGTATCTATTCGATTCCTTTCTTCGTCGTCACAATCGCTCAATTAATAATAAAATTCTACTGCTGGTAGAGATTTAGTGATGCGAAGCAGCTCGAAGGTTTAGGCACAATCGTAATAAAATTTACCTAATCTGTAATCTATCTGCCATATTTTTTTTATGTGTCAAGAAGTGGCAAACAAACATACAGTTCACATCGATGGTAAGTAATACTGTAGCCTATAAACATCTACATGAAACCAGAGATTTCAATGTAGATACGTTGCCACTTTAACACACAAATAACGCATTTATTAATTTTAAGATAGTTTGTTTAAGGTTTTTATCAAAAATATTTTTGCTTTATTAATAAAATGAAATGTAAATTAAAAAAAAACGCATGGTTAAAACTTTCATAGCAGATCTCAATAATGGACATATTCATCCATCAACATCCAGTGATCCAGTCAACATATCAATGATGGTAGATGGTACATTTTAGAGTAGATGATTTTACTGGTGGTAGAGCTCCAGTGACGGAGCTCGCGGGCGTAGGCACCACCGCATTACCTAATATACTTGCCGCTAAATGGTAGTGTTCAGCACTATCGTGTTCCGGTCAGGTGGTAATGTATGGCCCTGTAATTTCCGGCACAGAGGCATAGCACCTTAGGTCTCACGAGTGGTAACGCATCTGCATTTTGATCTTGGTCTTTGTGTGGGTGTCTATAGGCTGCAGTCATCACTTAACATCAATGTGAACTGCATGCTTGTTTGCCACTACCATTACATAAAAAAAATGATATGTCAACATATCAGTGATATGTTGACTGGATCTTTCCTGCTTAACAGGGTCCAATTGTTAGGTGTGACCAAGCCCATTTCTATAATTACGCAGCTCATGTCAAATTTATGAATGGTGGTTAAGTGCCGCCTTTATTACGTGAAATTCTAAAATTAAAATGCAATTTCTGGTTGGGGCGGGGGCGTTAGTCCATTAGAATTTATGAAACATGTCCCCTGCATGTTGGGGCTAGTAGGCTGTAATTAAGAGTTTGACGAGGAATATGACCCACCGAATTACGAAGAGTATATTCTGTCGTGACACCAGTACAAACGAATAACCTGTTTCATGCACTAAGTGTCTATTAGGCTAGCAGTTTTAGTGTAAACAATGGAGATGCTACACGGAAAATATGAATAATGTCGGATCATAATGTAACAAAGCGCGAATGGCCGCGCGGCCATGCGCGCCAAGATAAGTCATTTATTTGCGTGGTAGAGTAGGCTCCAGGCCTCCTCCCAAAAAGGGGAGAGACTCGTGCCCAGCAGTGAGACGTATAATGGGTTGCCATTATTATTATAATGTAACAATGAAGGAGGACCAATACTGACCTACCAAGACCAAATAGGTCGAGTACTGTCTGAGGGTGGGATCAAAAGTTTTAGGGATCGGCGTGCATGTATAATGAGAACGATGAAATACAGAGATGATGATGATGTAAGCAAAGAGAAATGCAGGCATTCAAACATATCTACATGCAAACATCCACACGCTACGTTTTGGCCCACGTAGCTTATTGATATCTCGAGGCATATTTCCAAACTCCGAGGAATAGGAAACATCAAGAACATAGATTTATCACCTTTATTTCCGGTGACCCCCAACCCAGGAATCGAACCTAGGATAGCGTAGCGGTAGTTGTGGCACCGTTTGATTCGAAGGTTCGCGGGTTCGATCCCCGCACCGGGATAAATATTTGTGCAGATATTTGTTCCGGGTCTGGGTGTTTGTCTAAGTGTACAACGGCATCCACGATACAGGTTTATATAATACCTAATGTGGGGCTATGGGTGTAAGCGTATTTTTTTAATTGTAAATGTTAAGACCCAAAACTGCACTGCGCCTAAAAAACTGGGCAAAATAGTAAAGGAAATTAAATATAAGAAAAAGAAGACGTTGCTTCTAGAGTATATTAATAACTTACTCAATACTTGATACAACTCAAATGTCGATTTTTGGCGGGAAGCTTGAAAGATGCGGGTGTTTTCTTGGTGTATTAACAGTGCGAAAACACGTTCTTTCGGGTTGCCTTCAAAATTTCATTGTAAATGTTCTGGTAAAGTAGCCATCGCTACACTTGAATTACTGTGACTCTGACTGACGGAGTGATAAATTGTTTGACTAACTCTGACTTTTACGTCGCTTATTACGAAAACGAAATATCGTTTTACTTGACACTAGCAAAATGCATAACAAGCAATGCCATTAAATAACAAAAAAAAATCAAATGTCAAAATTGTGTCACATTTTTGACAGTTCAATGTGACATTAGTAACTATAAAATTATGAAAAATACGACACAGAAAACACTCTGTACGAACAGCAAAGCATCGCGACTACGAAATAAGCTTGCGTTTTAATACCATAACTTGGTAACATTTCGGTGTGTTATATTCCTCTGCGGGCTCTTTTAATTACAGCCTGTTCCACCATGTATCATAAATTCTAATGGACTAACGCCCCGCCGCCCGCACCCCTGCCGCAGACACCATTTTGGAATTTCGTGTGAATAAAGGTACTAACGTACAGAAAATATACGTGTGTTTTGATCGTAACTTATAAACATATTGGTGATTGATGAAACTAAATACAATCAAGTTTTTTAGAAACAGGTAGGTGCTTAGTTAAAAAATATATAACTTTACGCTTTTTTAAAAATTATGTACCCATATGGTAATGTTTCTAAGTTCACCTCAGTCTGCCCGGGACCATGGAAACTAAAAAGCGACCAAAATGTCGGGTTAATTTTACGTAACTTCACGCCTGTAATCCCCGAAGCATGCATTCAAACAAACATGTAAACTTTAACCCACGATTCGCCGGTTACGTTTTTGACCCAGGTAACTGGTGGCGAGCCTGTTGACATCTCCGGGTACATTACCAAACTTAGAGGTACTGGGAAATTTCCAGAAAATGGAAAAATCCCAATAGAACCAGAGATAAAGGACTTTACACCATTATCTCTGATAACCCCCTACCCGGGAATCGAACCCAGGACCTCAGCGTAGTAGTAGTGGCCTGCTTCCACTAGGCTACCGAGGCAGTTAATTTTGATTAATTTTAAATGATCATTTTAGTTATACGCGAGATGAATCCGAAAACTAATTTTATTTCAATTTGTGTAGCTCGCGAAAGTCTAAGAATATACCTACAATGTTTCTAATGTTGTTTGAACTGGTGGTAGAGTTTTAGTGCAAGAGCTCGAAGACGTAGGCACCACCACAGATTGGGGGTAGGGAGGACCCTTTAGTGAGGCCTTCGAGCATTCTGCCAAGGTCTTCCAGACTCTCAGCCTAAGATATCATCCGCAAATCAGACACACATGATTATCCTGTAAACTGTCCCTCATATGCAAAATATTATTGAATTGAGTTTTAAACGTTCGTCCCTAAATTACTTTTTGATTCAATCCAGGAAAAATAATAGGTCAAAACAGAACTTCAAAACAAAAGAAATAACTCGCAAAGCACTCAGTTCTAAAAATTTCAGCTACTTAACTAAATTGGGCCTCTAAATAGTCGAACCCAATTATTACTGCTACACAACATGTAATAAAAGACGAGCGATGGTCGTACTAACCCTCCCATATTTCGCTACTAACTGTTACTGGTATCGAGAGAACTCTTCTATTGGACAAAACAGTCGAATTACACGTTATCATCATGGGATTCGATGCGTGGACCGCTATAAATACAGATTTAATTCAGCTGAACCGATACCCTTAGGGCTACCACGTAACAAATATATATAATTTAATATACATATCGGCGGACATCTAGGTAGTGTTTTCTGCGTGTCTTTCCATAAGCCGACATGTTAATCGTGTTTGTGGGCATCTGTAGGTGGGTACTCGAGAGGATGATGAAATAAAGCACATGGTTTTGCAGAAGATAGTCGTAGATCATCGATTCGCCCATTCGAGTTCGCCGATTTATGTTCCTCCAACGTAAAGGGAGGATCCTCCGACCAGGCAAGGTGATAGCGCATGGCGGGCCGCGGCTCACGATTGACGTAGGGAAGTTGTATATGACGTAATTTGACTGACACGCCATCTACCGTACTAGACAAGTACTGTGAGGTTTCATCTGTATTCCACTATGTAGGCGCCTTAATGTAGTGGATGCTACAAGGGTATGCGACACAGTGCATATGAAGCATGTTCTTGATGCATGCGTTATGGAAGTTGAAAGCGTAGCGCGCTATGATGCTGGTCTTGTTCCTTCAGATGGAGTTCTGTGCAACAACAAGAAACTGGACAAAGAAAAAGTATTTGTTTTATTTTTATTTCTCGCAATAACACATGCGAGTGAAGTTTTTGTATGTCTTCGGGCAGGAATTGAATCTGAAACATCGGGATAACCAGTCCAGCCGCTTTACCACTAAACTATATAATATACTCTAGTCTACATCTACGAAGAATTCCGGAAGAGGAAGAAACAATGTTCTAGTAAGTATATGTCTTAATTTTGTTAACATTTCTACGCCAGGCATTACACGTAATGTGTATTTTTCAATATTTTTGAAAAAAAAACCTAAGAAAAGTTAAACAATAACACGTTCATATTGAAATCAGTAATGCTTTCATACCTGTCAATAAAGACTATGTCGATATCTTTCCACATAACGCTTGTGTGAGCTGTAGGTATCATGCACTGATGAAACCCATAGTTATACGCCATTTACCCCCGTAAGCGAACCGCGTTTAAATCTTTATAATTTTTTTCCAAGCATTATTCTTCTACACAGATGAATTAGTTTTGAGCTATCTTACCACTATTATAATTTTGGCAGTGTGAATGTTTGTTTGTATGTTTGTAGCTCAATCACACTAAAGCGTCTAGATCAGCGTTTCTCAAAGTGTGCTCCGCGGAGCTCTGGGGCTCCGCAAAGCCTTTTATGAGGGTTCCACGAGAATACTAGATATGTTGAGAAAAATTAGTACCTTTATACTTACATAATAACATGATTACTAATTATTAATCTTTAATAATAATAATTAAAGAATGTACGTAACTTTTTCTTTTATTTCCGCTTTTAAGTTTCGGTTTTCAAAAGGGTTCCGCCCCGAAAAAAGTTTCAAAAACGCTGGTCTAGATGGGTTTCGATGAAATTTTGGTGAAGTATACAGGGTTAATTGAAATTAATGCATTACCTCTTGCAGGTAGTGTGAAAAATATTTTTCATGTGTCTTTTTTTTTTTCAATGTACAAACATTTTTATTGGCAGTTTTTGTTATAAAGCCGTTATTGATTAGCATTTAAGACGAATGGAAGTACCTTGACAAACCTATTCATGGTTTTATGGTGCTTTTTGTTTTACACTGTATGTACTCTTTATATTGAAATAAATAAATACAAAATACAAAGGTAGCCTCTATGCATCAATTCCAACAACATTTATTCTACGACTCTTAAGCTACACGGAATACTTTTATTACTAATGTGGTTAGTACCTAGCCTCTTGATGACCCTGCGTAACGTGAATGAAGTCCGCTTATGTAATGAAATAATTCAAAGGATTTTTAAATCTTTACTTAATATTATAAAGCTGAAGAGTTTGTTTATTTGAACGCACTAATCTCAGGAACTACTGGTCCGATTTGAAAAAAACAGTGTTATATAGCCCATTTATCGAGGAAGGCTTAAGGCTATATTATAACATCACGATAAGACAAATAGGAGAGGGTAGATAATATTACACCTTTTCAGACTTTCATTTAAAAAATCTTTTCTCGCCAAGAATCGATCCTATGACCACAGAGATGCCGAAAATGCGTTTAAGGGTTTTTACGATGGGCTGCAGGTTAATGTGGGGTACAACGGGAAATACTCCTGTCCGTTATTCGAGTTGAGAGGATGGTTATTGGGGTGTTTTTGTCAGTAGGAGTGTCACTCTACCTGTCGTTGCTTTCAAGATTTCGGGCGTTTTTTTTAATGTACGGGGTAGGCAGAGAGTGAAGAGCGCCAGATATCCCGGCCCTGACATACCTCTCGTGCCTCGTCTATCTTCATCATTCTCTTCATACTTGCACGCCGATTCCTAAGACTTTTGACCCCACCATCAGACAGAACTTGACCTATTTGGTCATGGTAGGTCAGTCTTGGTCTTCCTGGGCCTCTGCAACTGGATATTTTTTTTTGGAACTAAGGTGAAACAGCATGCAATTCATATGGATGTTAAGTGATGACTACAGCCTGTAGAGATCTACACAAAATCCTGAGGTTAACCTTAGTTGTCACGTCTCGGTGGTAGTTATTGCGGGGCCATACATTGGATGGAGTGCATGAACATTTCCACTTCGAAAAAACTAAATATTCATAAAAAACTGTTTGTGTAACAATCGTATCATGATCATAAATTTTATTAATTCAACTAGATGTGCCCGCGACTTCGTCCGTGTGAGAATTTATGATTGTTAATTATCTACCCGAACAAAATCGTGGGCGTAGCCTAAGTTACTCCTTATTACATAAGCTATATGCCAGTGAAAGTCCGGTCAAAATCGGTTCAGCCGTTCCCAAGATTAGCCCCGCCAAACAGACAGACAGACAGACAAAAATTGTAAAAAATTGTTTTGGCACATGTACCGTTTATAAATACACATGCAGTTAGTAAGAAGCGGTTATTTTTATATTACAAACAGACACTCCAATTTTATTTATTTGTATAGATATAGGTATTGTTAAGAGCTGAACTAGCACTAGCAGCACTTTATTCCACGGAGACGACCACAATTCAACTGACTCCCTCTTATTTTTTTTTTTTTTTTTTTTTTTTTTTTTTTTTTTTTTTTTTTTTTTTAGGTCGGGCTTTGTGTAGGCGGCCTGTCTCGAGACGGCACTAGTCTACTTCACCGGGCAATCGGCGAGCGCAGAGGGCGCTCCAGCCTAAAATTTTAGCGCAACTGCCTAAGGGTGACCCATGCGGGTCCGTGCCTCGGCTTAGGACGTTGCGGAGAGACATATGAGACATATGCGATTATGGGCGTTGCAACTTTCGCTCTACTCCATTCGGTTGGCGATAACCGGAATGTCATCGGCCTCGCGGGGCCGGAGATAGGGTCGGGATCAGGGGCGGGCGCGGCGCGAAACGCGTCGGCGCGTTGTATTATTAGCGGTTTGTGCAGTGTGATTCTGTAATCGATTGTTCATTGCGGCGATGGCCAACGTGGTCTCATCGTCCGGATCTTTTAAGACGTGCCTTGGACGTCTCCTTTTGGCGCGATCAAAAGGAGTGTATATCGCGGCCGCTCTGACCAGCGGATTCGGGTGGTGACTCGCCCGATCGAAATAGCGAGCTGAAGCTCGCTTCATAAACTGCTGGATGGTAGGCAGATTTGCGTCAATATGCAAGTTTTTATTACGTACGTACCAAGGCGCGCCTACGGCTCTACGTAAGAATCGGTTCTGCAAGGTTTGGAGTTTGCGAAGTATTGTCTTTTTCGCGTGGGCGAATACCGGGGACGCGTAACATAAAGTGGGCCTTATGCAGGACGTATAGGCACGGAGTTTGTTCCGGGCCGATAGCTTGCTCTTTTTGTTTAAGAGACAATGTAGTTGGGACAACACGAATGCAGCCTTTGCGCGCGCTGCTTTTACATGTGCAGCGAAGGACAGATGCCGATCAAGCGTCACTCCTAAGTATTTGATTTTGTCCGTCCATGGGATGGGCTCGTCAAACATAAGGACTGGGGCTACGTTGGGTCTGGGAGCGCGGTCCCTTATGAAGAGTATGGCAGCGCTCTTGCTAGGATTTACCTCTATACGCCAGCGGCGGAACCAAGACTCAAGGTCTTTGGCCGCCGCTTGCAGGGCTTTCCTTATGATCTCTGGCTTTCTGCCAGAGACGTAAATAGCGGTGTCGTCAGCGTACATTGCCACCTGAACGCCGTGGCGGACAGGGATATCGCTAGTGTATAGCGTGAACAAGAGGGGGGAGAGTACGGATCCTTGGGGAACACCGGCTGTTATGGTGTGACGGTTCGAGAGGGTACCCTCGACTCGATATCGAAAGCCTCTGTCCGACAGAAAGTCTCGAATGATGTGCACGATTTGGGTGGGCACTCCGAGAGTGTACAGCTTATATAATAAGCCGTTGTGCCACACGCGGTCGAACGCTTTAGCGATATCGAAGAAGAGGGCTCCCGTCATAATCTTTCTATCGAATTTACTGAGTATATGCTCAGTGATTCGATGTACTTGATGGACACAGGAGTGACGAGCACGGAACCCGAACTGTTCGTCCGGGATCAAGTGCCGCACTCGGGTGAAATCTAAGAGTCGAGCGTACACGACGCGCTCGTAAATTTTACTTAGAGAACTGAGCAGACTTATCGGCCTGTATGACGAGGCCTGGTTGCTCGGCTTACCGGGCTTTTTGAACCCGATAATTGTGGCCTCTTTCCACGCGGGTGGAAACATACTATTTTTAAACGCTGCGTTGAGTATCGCAGCCAAAAGGGCAATGAGCAAAGGGGGGAAGTTTCTAACTGTGCGATTGGAAATGCCGTCCGCACCCGGCGCTTTCCGCACTTTTAGACGCTTGATCAGGTCTGTCACCTCTGCGACTGTCACAGGTCTGAGAGGATCATCATTATTTTCGCTATTACCGTTAGCGGTTTCATCGACTGGCGTGTCGGGAATGGGACCGGTTTCGCGCGGGGGGGTTGGCGGTCTCGCGTTCCTACTTTCGACTTCTAAGTTGATCTTGTCTAAATGATCGGCAGCTATCGGCATCGTACTTGGAGAGCATTGAATCTCGAGTTCGTTCGCCAGGCATTCGGACTTTTCGAAGTCATCGAAGGCTGGCGGTTGGTTAGGGCGAATGAGGGGAGGCATGGATGCCTCCATAGGGGATTTGAAGCATTTGAAAAGCCTCCAGTACTCTGTATGAGAGGGATCAAGGTCAATGAGCTTTTGCTCCCAGCGGTCGTTATAGACTTCCACCTTGCATTTCTTGGCCTGACGTTGCCAGTATCGCATGGTGGATTTTCTATCGGCCGTTGGGGCAGAGTAGTAAGCTCTGGTAGTTGCATTCCTTTCCCTCACTATCTCCCGTACGTGCTCAGGGATAACGGCGTGACTGGGTACAGTCGCGGGTTTTTCCTCTGAGCATCCGTCTACGACAGATTGTACGTGATTAGTGAGAGCAAGGATCGCACTATTGACTTCGTCAGTGGTCTCTATCAGGGAGGGGATCGTATCTAAGTCTGCGGATGTGGTGGCGGCCAACTTGGATCTCACTTGAGACCAGTCGGTCACCACTCTCATCGGGATGTCGCTACGACCTGTATCAGTGGGACCGCTATGGGGGATAAATTCTATGATAACAGGTCTATGGTCAGAGTCTAACTCGTGTAGCACTCGTATAGAGTGCAAACGCAGGTTTACATTCTTTACGAGCGCTAGATCGAGTATGTCGGGTCGTCCCATGTTGTCGTCATAACAATAGTGGGTGGGTTCGAGTGGCACTAAAATGTCTATAGGTGCTCTGTCAAGATAACGTTCAAGAACTGTCCCTCGTGCATTAGACGAGTTACAGCTCCACATTATGTGTTTGGCGTTGAGATCTCCTGCCACTATGACGGAGTCGCCAAGCTTAAATAGACGATCTAGGTCGCCTACTAAGAGATCGCGTTGGGGAGATAGATACGCCGACACTATAGTGATCGGCTGATGACCGGTCATCGCTAATAGGCAAACTGAGACTTCAATGTTCTCCAGGTCGTCGGGGGGGGATAGAGGCGTGCAATGCAGCGTCCTCTTGTAATATATAAGGGTGCCTCCGAAGGCACCGTCTGTACGATCGTTTCGTACTAACCTATAATTGGCCAAGCTTGGGTTACGGCGGGCGGGTTTTAAAAATGTCTCCTGGATGAGGAAGACATCAATATTTTTATCGCGGAGAAATTCTCCCAGCTCATCGCGGAGGCCTGACATGCCATTGGCGTTAAAAAACCCTATTCTAAGTGAATAGGGTTTTATCCTGCTAGATAAATTAGTTAAGGGCCGTATGTTCATTTTGGGTTTACCGGGGGGTGTTGTTTATCAGCCGGTTGACGTCGGCTGCGGCCAGGACCATTTCTACCCTGGCGTTGGGAAGGTGGGGATTTGCTTTAAAGTAGCAGTATCTGTCCAGCAGGGGCTGGAGTATGCTCATGTCAAACATGAGCGAAAAAGAGAGTACCTCGCTGATGAGGTCGAGTGGCGCCTGAGGGGGGCCGGGGGCGGGAGCCTGAAGGGCCATGGGTTGAGCCTGAGGGGCCTGGGTGGGTTTGTGGCGTGGTGTGGCCGTAGCGGCCAGCGGGGGCCTGATGGGAGTTGGCACGGGGGCCGGAGCGGGGGCCGGAGCCGGGGCCGGGGCGGGAGCCGGGGCCGGGGCTGGGGCTGGGACCGATTTTGGAGCGGCCTGAGGGGCCTACGCGGGTGCCCGAGCGACCGGGGTGGTCGTGGGCGGCGGGATCACTCCTTTAAGAAGGGGGAAGTGGGTGGTGCTCATGAGGGAGGGCGGCGGACCGGTCCTCCATGCGGGGGCTAAGATGGGGTTGGGGGTCCTCTCGAATTGAGGGGCCGCTCTGGGTGGGATTGGGCGACGACCCCTGATGGGGATTCGTGCCGCTTTGGGAGCCTCTTTGCATCCCCTATAATTGGCGGGGTGGCCTGCCTGCCCGCAGAGTATACAGCTCGGGGGCTCCGAGCATGCAGCTCTGTCCTTGGGGCGTGTGCAATCGGCCGTGCCGTGGTCTTCCAGGCACTTTACGCACCTGGGGCGCATTTTGCACCGACCTGAGGCATGTCCGTATCGTTGGCAGTTATGACACTGCCCTATGTTTCCCCTTTTGTTAGGGGGCTCGACACGGATGCCACCGAGTCCCGCAACATCTTTGATGTTGAAGATTGCGGTGGCTTCCTTGGTGTTGTCTAGAATGACTAGCACCATTTCAAGGTGCCCGTTTTGGCCCCTGTGCCCGCGGTGCATCCTATGCACTTGCTGCACGGGGAGGGCTTTGACCTCTTTGAGGTCGGTCATAATCTCCTCGGGTGTGAGGAAAATGGGGAGGTTGCGTATGACAACGCGACGCCGTTTCTCCTCTGGGAGAGCGTAAGTAAAATACTGTAAGCCTCTCTCGTCAAAGAGCGAGGTGGCTGTACGGTGGTGGGAGGAGGACTCCAGTTGGATGGTGTAACAACCATCCTTGGGATTCCACCTGGTATGGAGGGGGACGACCCCTTTGACCTTCAGCGATGCTGAGAGGTCGGTCCAAGTGAATTTGTCGGACCCTAGGAGTTTGAGTGGGGGGGGACGTTTGGATTTAGGCGCTCCTGGGGCGCTAGCCTGCGATCTCGCTGAGGGCGAGCTGGCTTGGGATTGGTGCGCGGGAGATGCGCTACCTCGAGAGGTTATCTTGGGGGTGGGGGGGAGGCTGTGATTCTCACAGCTTTGGCGGGAACGGAGGGCTCCTCGGCCTGGGTTTTGCGGGTTTTCCGCTTTCGCTTGCCTCCTTTGACGAGCGTGAAGTCGTCTGTGTCGGAGGCGGACTCCTCATTGGACGCCTGTCCTACGGACATTGCGTCTGAGTCCGTAGAGCGTTCCTGGCCAGGAGTGGGGGAGGGGGTGGCGGACTCTGCTTGGTCCAAGAGTGGGGGGGCTGCGGACTGGGATGTGTCCGGAGAACAAACGGACTCTGAATGGTCCGAGACAGAGCGGCTCTTAGTGGGCGATTGAGAGCGCGGGGAGCATGAGCGGGGCTTTGAAAGTCTTGCACCCTCACAAATGGATTCCAAGAATCCGTCGGGCAGGGGGTCCGGTAACTC
Organism: Macrosoma leucophasiata; assembly: GCA_036365455.1. Lineage (NCBI taxonomy): Eukaryota > Metazoa > Arthropoda > Insecta > Lepidoptera > Hedylidae > Macrosoma > Macrosoma leucophasiata. The sequence goes on along the minus strand of JAWQUS010000014.1, from coordinate 5,328,765 downwards.
CTGCATAATGCGGGCGAATTTGGAACTGATTTTACTGCTTTTCAGCAGGATGGCAAAAGCTGCCTCATGCTTCCTTTTCTCCTCAGACATGTTGTCTGGGGAGAAAAGGATTTCAGCGAAAGGGGGAAATGGACGTTTGCGGACTTGGTGGTTTTTATCCCTATCTCGACCTAAAAACGCACGAAACAGGAGGGTTCGGTTATCGAACACGTTCCCCGGGAAGAACCCACAACAAACCCGGGGCAATCGTGTGTTTAAACGCGCCTATAAATTAAACGCGGGGTATTTATCCCTACCTCCCGGGTGGGACAACCCGGGAGTGTGTGAGGTGTAATTACCTCCTCGCCGGGATAGGCGAGGAGGGTGTGTCCTACTGGTGAGCCCTAAGCTTGTATCGCCCTCGGCCAATCTTAATGTGCCGAGGGGCCCTAAGGTAACGTCTGTCTGTCAGTACTTGTACGGCAGAGACTATGGGGTCACTCCAAATGCCTCTGTTCTAACCGTACACTTCCGATTTCGCTTTAGCCTGAAGGGCGCAGCAACGTCACGGGTCTTCGTTTAGTCGGTTTCGTTGGCACTGTTAAGTTTCAGCCGACTTGCCCTGAGGGGGCCAACTTGATTTGATTGCACGTCGGTATAGACCGAAACAGGATAAACCCCAATTCCTCGAAACACGGCGGTCGGTCAAAAGACTGACTGCCGCTATCGGTAATTAGGACTTAAACCCAATTCCACGAAACAACGATTAGTCAAGGACTAATCGTCGTTATCGGTAATTAGGGCTTAAACCCCAATTCCTCGAAACGGGCGGTCGGTCAAGGACTAACCGTCGTTATCGCAGATTAGGGCGGCGATAAGCCGAAACTCGCGAACAATACACTCGCGATAGCGCTCTACCAGAAGGGAGAGCGAGAACAATGGGAGCGTGCGTTCAGGACGAGCGCACGAACCGGAATGACTCCCTCTTACCATTGACAAGCCCATTTATACCATTGACAAGTTCATTTCTACCCCCCAATTACTCAACTTCGTAAACAGCATTCGAGTCGATATCTTTACAATAGCCAGCAGGTGTGATTAAAAATGAAAACAACCTAATTCCAATAACACCACCTGCTTTTGGACAAACACCACGTGATGCCTACTATATTTTAGACACTAACAGTATATTATATTCATACACGTAAATTGCAAAAATATTACTGAATAGTACAAAATAACTCAGCATGTGTAAAAATATATTTAACTACCCGAAATAGTTTATATTACTAATTTTGCAGGTGGCCTTTTGATGACCCTGCGTAACGTGAATGAAGTCCGCCTTTATTACTTGCCTGGGAGTAATAAACCCGAGTTTGTTTTTCCATAAAAGTTGCATCGACCAAATAATTCAAAGGATTTAGATAAACTTTTGTAATGTGAACTTACTTTTTGCCGACAACCCTTGAAGACTTACATATAAGCTGGTGGTAGAGCTCTAGTGACTGAGCTCGCGGGCGTAGGCACCACCGCATTACCTAATATACTGGCCGCTAAATAGTGTTCAGCACTATCGTGTTCCGGTCAGGTAGTAATTTACGGCCCTGTAATTTCCGGCACAGAAGCATAACACCTTAGGCCTCAGGAGTGGTAACGCATCCGCATTTTGACCTCTGGTAATTGTGTGGGTGTCTATAGGCTGCAGTCATCACTTAACATCAATGTGAACTGTATGCTTGATGGCCACTTCAGTTACATAAAAAAAGTAGTTCTTATTACTAATTTTGCAGGTGGCCTTTTGATGACCCTGCGTAACGTGAATGAAGTCCGCCTTTATTACTTGCCTGGGAGTAATAAACCCGAGTTTGTTTTTCCATAAAATTTGCATCGACCAAATAATTCAAAGGATTTAGATAAACTTTTGTAATGTGAACTTACTTCTTGCCGACAACCCTTGAAGACTTACATATAAGCTGGTGGTAGAGCTCTAGTGACGGAGCTCGCGGGCTTAGGCACCATCGCATTACCTAATATACTGGCCGCTAAATAGTAGTGTTCAGCACTATCGTGTTCCGGTCAGGTGGTAATGTACGGCCCTGTAATTTACGGCACAGAAGCATAACACTTTAGGCCTCAGGAGTGGTAACGCATCCGCATTTTGACCTCTGGTCATTGTGTGGGTGTCTATAGGCTGCAGTCATCACTTAACATAAATGTGAACTGTATGCTTGATGGCCACTTCAGTTACATAAAAAAAGTAGTTCTTATTAATAATTTTGCAGGTGGCCTTTTGATGACCCTGCGTAACGTGAATGAAGTCCGCCTTTATTACTTGCCTGGGAGTAATAAACCCGAGTTTGTTTTACCATAAAAGTTGCATCGACCAAATAATTCAAAGGATTTAGATAAACTTTTGTAATGTGAACTTACTTTTTGCTGTCGGCCCTTGTTGACCTACATATAAATATTGAGTTATATTAAAAACTTGATTCACAAATAGGACCGCTCTGTCCTAAGACCGCAAATTTAATGTAGGGATTGGTGGCAAATGAGTATGCAGTTCATATGGACGTTAAGTGTTCACTTCATCACGAAACACTAACAGCCCGGTTTATGAGTAGCTAGATAGCACAAGGTTATTTTTTAAGACACTGAACACCATAAATTATTTTATACACCAGTCTTACTTCTATGCACGTTGTTTTTAATTTATTTTGTTGAACCGTTGTTGTTAGAAATTTAAACGTCACGGCAATAGTAGCAATATATAACGACATTATAAGGAAAACTATCACACTTAACAAGTTGGCTTTACAAGTTTGCGAGTAGGTAATAGTCGACCGAATGCAAAACTCGAAAATTTTGAACAACTCAGTATAAAATATTTAAGCATATTTTTTATTACATTAATCAAACCTAAAAACTACGGAACCCTACACTGCGCGTGGCCCGACATGCACCTGACCGGTTCTTTCATAGTAACAAATGTTTTTTTTTTTATTTCTAATACTCAAAATAAAACACTTTTTATGTTTGTAATTATGTTATCTTAGCTAATAAAGATTCATCTTATTTTATAAAAATGTAATTCTAATTAAAGTAGGTAGGTACGTATCATAAAATTCTAAATCAAAAGTGTCTCAATCGTTCAGTCAGTAATGAAAATAGAAAGGATTCATGATTAAGTACAGTATAGTAACCACAGGAAGATAAACAGTAATTTCAATAATAGTAACCATGGCCCGTGTTCTGCCTCTCTCCGATCTGAACAGTGAAAATCGAATGTAAGCATCCACATTCAAAACTGTGCATGTCAACGTAAATCTATCGTTTTGTTTTGAATCAGTCGATATTCGGATGTCGAATCGGTTTTAATTCTAATTAAATTAGGTAGGTACGTATCATAAAATTCTAAATCAAAAGTGTCTCATTCGTTCAGTCAGTAATTAAAATAGAAAGGATTCATGATTAAGTACAGTATAGTAACCACAGGAAGATAAACAGTAATTTCAATAATAGTAACCATGGCCCGTGTTCTGCCTCTCTCCGATCTGAACAGTGAAAATCGAATGTAAGCATCCACATTCAAAACTGTGCATGTCAACGTAAATCTATCGTTTTGTTTTAAATCAGCCGATATTCGGATGTCGAATCGGTTTCAATCAGCTGAATTTATGACGCATATGCGTTAAACAAAACTGGGTACCGATTGTGCGACACCGCAAACATGCCCCCGGCTGTGTTGTAATAGCTGCACCTGCTTTTTATTGACCAAATATTGAAAGCTATTCGTTCTGAATGCGGGATGTTGGATTATGAAAAAAAAATATTATAGCTTGTAAACATGTGAGGTGTTTTTATATATGTAATTAAGGTGGCAAACAAGCATGTAGTGCACGTTGATGTTAAGTGAAGACTGCAGCCTATAGACTCTTACACAAAGACCAGAAGTCAAAATGCAGATGTTTTGCCACTCATGAGACCTTAGTTGTTATGTCTCTGTGATAGTTATTACGGGGCTATACATTACCATCTAACCGGACTACGATAGTGCTGAACATTACCATTTGGTTGCAGATAAGTCAGGCAATGTGGTTTTGCCCACGCCCTCGAGCTCCTGAAAATACTGTTGGTGTAAGTCTTATTGTTAAAAATCGATTTAAATAGCTGAATTATCAGCTGGCTGTATTGCCGTAATCAAAAAAGATTAAAATGCTGAAGAGCGGAAAAAATTCAATTGCATTTAAATAGTATCACTTTGATTTAGATAAATATTAAAAAATAGTTTTAAGTTAATTTTATCTGCTTCTTTAAATATGTTTACTGTATCCACTAAATAGTTAAAACTCTTACCCTTATTCATAAACGTACATTAGATACGTTTTAGCTATAGAATGCTTTGTCTTTGTCAGTTGCATTGTCAAATGTGCAGGATAGAAAAATACAAAATAGAGATTAGCAACACTAGATAAAATACGTTTATGATTGTGGGTGTTAAAATTTATCACAAATCTATAGGAAAATTTGCTACATCATTCCCTAATCCTTGAGGCGCTGTCTCGTACATGTTAGATGTAGACGTGTTTGTGATGCACACAACATTTACATATTATAGCTCCATTGTTTACCCTACTGGTTTGTGTTCTATTCCGTGTCACGAAGCATATTCTCGAAACATCTAATACTATCGACCTGGCTTCATTGAGTGAGAAACGTTAGGTACGTATAATATGTAAAACATTGTCACTCTATAGTTACAGTTTTCACAAGAAAATAAAAATGATGCTCACAACTACTCTTGGCATATGTAGAGTTAAAAGAAGAACACACAACTCACACATATGCACATCATACAAGATGTTATATTTGTCATTTTCTGGGAATCGAAGCCCCGTCCTTCGGATCAAGCAGTCGTCACAAACCACTGAACCAACTGGGTTGTCAATTTTGTCTACACGCTTCTTTTCATTTCTAAATAATAAGAACATATAAATTTAATCATCATAATAGAGATAGTACGTAGTAATACAGGGTAGGCAACCGGTCGAATGCGAATCGTCAATCCGAATGTCAAGCGTGGCGATTATGGTATATCCCCTAGATGTTGTACCTACAACTGTAAGCATCTTTGGAGAGCCTTCTGTCCAACAGTGGACATCGTCAGCTGAAATGACCGATTGATTCATAAACATAATTTCATCATTGTTTTATATTATTTCGCATTAACACATGCTTGTGAAATATATTTTATTTTTAAAGAAAAATGGAAAGAAAAATTTGACTTCAGGCGAGGCTCGAACTCGCGACCTACTGGGAATCTAGTCCAGCCGCTCTTCCAATTGAGCTACTGAAGCCCTGCCCGATTTGTCAAATCTTTCCTTCACATCTATTGCATTGCTTTATGGTAGCAGCAGCGCCATCTATTACCAACTATGCTAGTTAGGCAACCGATATAATAGACTTTTCAGTTTATTGAATATCGTAAAGAAGTCGCTTTTACCCTTAATAATTGCCCAATTATAGAAGAAGAATTATATGAAGAGCTGGACTAGATTCCCAGTAGGTCGCGAGTTCGAGCCTCGCCTGAAGTCAAATTTTTCTTTCCATTTTTCTTTAAAAATAATTTCATCAACCTACAAACTGCTTAATTCCAATTTCCACCTTCGCATTTAGATATAACATCCACTTTTCCCATAGAGCTGTCTTTCAATTTAAAACCTATCCCCCTTATTCATAAACGTATATTACCCAAAATGTTGCTAATCCCTCCTTTGTCTTTTTCTATCTTGCACATTTAGCAATACAACTGACAAAAACAAAGATTTCTATAGCTAAAGTGTATCTAATGTACGTTTATGAATAAAGGGGTATTTCTCAGGGCTACCATTCTATCGTATATCAGAATCAGAATCAGAAACTCATTTATTCATTTAGGGTCACAGGCTCCTCTTATGACACGTCAAAAACAAACAAAATAAATTAAAGTGAATAACAATTGATATACATGTCTAACAAGATAAAAAATATATGTTAAGTAGTTATAATAAATAAATATTTATGTGACATTATCATTTGTTGTACAATTTTTAGAATAGGTACATATTTCAGAACAAATTGACATATAGGTGCACAATAGTTATAGTATGGGTATTGTACCATTCTTCTTGCTAGGCTATTTATTACAATAGTCTGTGTTAAGAAGAAGAGTACCGCCCCCCGGGTGGGTATAGCATGCAATTAAATTAGATGAGGCATTTACTTAATTATAGTAATTGCTAATGCGTAGGTAGGTAGGTACTACATTCACATGACAAATTAGAATTATATTAGGTTGGGGAAAAAGTTTCTTCGCATTTTTCAAGATAATTCAAAACATTTTTTAATATAGTTTATTTAAATTTAACTAAAGTATGTATGTACCATTTTGTTCGATAACCTTTTGCCATTTTGTACGTAGGGACATGATCCCATTGCTATAAAAATTTTGAGACTTCTCATCAAAATACCGCGACAAGCGGATTTGGCAGTCCTCTCGTGATGTTAACCTAACATTGCATAAAGAATTCTGAAGAGACCGAAACACGTGAAAATTGAAGGTGCAAGGTCAGGACTATACGGCGGATGCATTAACACCTCCCAGCCAAACTCTCTTAATTTTTTCTGAGTGGCTATAGATGTGTGAGGTCTAGCGTTATCATGATGAAACACCACACCCCTTCTGTTGACCAATTCCGGCCGCTTTCTCTCAACTTCTTGCTTTAATCTCATCAGTTGTTCGCAGTAGAGTTCAGAATCGATAGTCCTGCCTGGTGGTAATAGCTCATAATGAATAATGCCCTTCCAATCCCACCATACACACAACATCACCTTATTGCGAGTTAACTCGGGTTTCGCCACAGTCTGTGAAGCCTGACCGGCCTTTGACCACGACCTTTTTCGCACGTTCTTGTCGTACGTGATCCACTTTTCATCACCAGCTTCTTCAAAAATGATTCGGTTTCATTACGTCGTAATAAAGAATCACAAATGAGTACACGGTTCATTAGGTTTCTTTCAGTGAGCTCGTGAGGTACCCAAATATCGAGCTTTTTTTGTACCCAGCTTTTTTCAAATGCGCCAAAACTGTTTTGTGATCATTTCTTAGTTCTTCAGCTACGTCGTAACTACTGATATGTCGATCTTGCTCCACATTTTCAAAAATGGCATCCATTTTATCCGTAATAGGGCGACCAGAGCGAGGTGCATCTTTGACATCAAAATTTCCGGATTGAAAACGCTTAAACCAAATTTGTGCTACTCTCACAGACACTGCACTAGGTCCATAAACATCACAATTTTTTTTCGCGGCTTGCGTTGCATTTTTACCTTTTTTGTAGTAAAATTTAAAAATGTATCGAATTTCTTCATTAGATTCACTCATCTTGACAGTACGAAAAACAAATGAAAATCACACATTTGCCTAATTTGAATTTATGTTCTTTAAAATTTTAACTTTCAATGATACCAAAACCAGCCAGTTACAAATACTTCCGCCAAAGAGATTTTATTACAAGTTCATACATACTATAATGCGAAAAGACTTTTCCCCAACCTATTATTATGGACATTTGATTAAATAACTAATTATTTTAATTATTACAAACATGTATAAAATGCTCACACACGCACATATACTTAGGTACTAAATTAACCTAAGTATATGTGCGTGTGTGAGTGTGTTTGTGAGTGAGTGAGTGTGAGAGAGTGAGTTTTGTGTGCGTGCGCAAGTGTGTGTGTGTGTGTGTGTGTGTGTGTGTGTGTGTGTGTGTGTGTGTGTGTGTGTGTGTGTGTGTCATTATGTAAAATGTAATGTAAGTATGATGCATGTGTTGGTTTGAGTAAATTATTTTTTCGTGTAAAATAACTTATGACAACGTTAATAAGTATTGTTCTGTTTCTTCATAAATAAGATTGAGAAGGAAGTTACGAACTGCTTTTCGACACTAGTATAAAGACAGTTTATATATTGGTACTGATTTATTTATTTTGTTATATAAGAAGTATGCAAAACGTTTGACTAAAGTATAGTTTACTTTTGGGACATTACATATTAAATCTTTAAACCGTTTAGAGGTCTCAACGTATGGGGTCTTGCGATGTTGTAACATAATTGTGTTCAGTATAAAATGTTGTCGCACATTGAGAACATTCCAGTCTTTATTTATTTATTTATTTATTTATTCTTTCTTTCTTGCACAATTACGTACATGCGGCGGACTTAATGCTAAAAAGCATTCTCTCCCAGTCAACCTTTGGGTAGTGATAAATATTTTATGTAGTGCAATGAGAAGGGGAAAATAAAAATAAGCATATAATGTAAAACGGTGAAATAAGATACATATACATATATATGGATCGGTATAAACTACTTATATATCTATGTATATATTACACATACTTACATAAATACTCATATAAATATATATATAAATAAAAAAAAAAATATAATAGAATGACGAACCAAAGAAAAAGAAAAAGTCTCAAAGCAACCTCAAAAAGTGTTCCCGGAGTTTCGCTTAAAAGCGAACTTACTAGAGGACTTCCTAATATCAGCAGGGAGAGCATTCCAGAGTCTAATTGCAGAAACTGTGAAAGAATTGGACATAAAGCCCGAACGATGAGAAGGTGTGGCAAGATGTAAGTTTTCAGATGAGCGAAGGTTGAAGTTATGAGAATCGCCCAGAATATTAAAATTAATTTTAAGGTAGTTGGGGGAATTTGGATCGTTTAAAATAGAGAAAAGGACACAAAGTAGTCTGACAAACCGTCGCTGTCGGATGGGGAGCCATCTCAGACGCGACCTATGAAGAGAAATATGGTCGTATTTGCGTAAACCGTAAATGAAGCGAATGCAGTTATTAAGTAAACGATCCAGTTTATTGAGAAGTTCCTGAGATAAATCCGGATAGCAAACATCTGCATAGTCTATAATAGGTAATACCAGAGATTGTACCAACAGCAGTTTAGTATTAACGGGTAAAAAGTTTTTGAACCTGTAGAGAGATCGCAGCGAAGTTGTGACACTTTGACTAAGTGATGTAACCTGTTTATGCCAATTTAAAGAAGAGTCAATATGTAGACCTAAATTTTTGACAGAATGAGAAAAAGGAATGACCGTATTGCTAAGTACAATAGGTGACAGATGATTTGTGTTAATAGTGTTAATAAAAAATGAGCTACCTAAAATTATCGCCTGGCATTTATTTGCATTCACAGATATACCAAAATGATGTGACCATTGATCTATAATGTCAAGGTTTACGTTAAGTTTCAAGATGGCTTCTTCCAGATGAGCCGGATCAGCCTGCGTATATAACTGTAGATCATCAGCATAAAGATGGTAAGAGCACCGAAGGTCATTGGTTAAGGAATTAATAAAAATAGAAAATAGCAAAGGAGAAATTATACCGCCTTGCGGCACACCAGCGACCAGGTCGCACCAATCCGATTGATCATGATCGGTGCGAACAGCCTGCTGGTGACCGCGAAGATACGATGAAAACCATTCCAGTACCAGTGATGAAGCGCCGATCTGCTTGAGGATAGCTAACAGTAAGTCGTAGTCTACGTTATTAAAAGCATTTGAGAAGTCAATCAGAACCAGTACCGTCAACTGTGACTTATCCATGCCTGCTCTGACATCTTCAGTGATTTTTAATAGTGCCGTAGTGGTGCTGTGACTTTGTCGGAAACCAGACTGAAACTGCGAAAGAAGATTGTTAGAAAAGATGTGGCTGGCCAGTTGCTTATGAACAACAGCTTCAACAACTTTAGACAGAAAAGGGAGAATGGAAATCGGCCGAAAGTGATTTTCTGAACAGGGATTATTGACTTTGGGAAGGGGAATGATGTTCGCTTTACGCCATAATAAGGGGAAAGTCCCTGTATCTAAAGAAAAGTTAATAATGTGAGTAAAAGGCTGTAGTATTATATTTAAAATGAGAAAAATCATCGTTCTACTAACTTGGTCACAGCCCACTGCTTTAGATTTAATTGAGCAAAGCAACTTATTAACCTCATCGCTGGTAACAGGAGAAAAAGTAAAAGAATGAAAAATTGGCTTGGAAGTTAGTTGTTTAAGAGAGTGAAGTTTAGCATAAGGATCAATCGTTGAAGATGATGCGAAAAATTTATTAAGATTATTTGTAGAAATATGAATATTTGTTAAATTGACTCGAGACTTAGATAAACCTAAAGATTTCAAAAACTTCCAAATATCAGCCGGAGAACAATCCGTAACACTTTCATGAACGTAGCGGCGTTTGGCTGCTCTTACCATTTGATTACAGCGGTTACGAGCCAGTTTATATAAATTCCATAGAATTTCGCTGCGCTCTCGTCTAAATCTACGAAAAGCCCTATCACGACGCGACATAGCTATTCGGACTCCTCTTGTCATCCACGGAGCGGGTGTACGTTTTACACGGACCGCACGAAGAGGAGCGTGAGCGTCAAATAATCCAATAATGTTACGGTTGAAAATAGAAACTTTAAGATCTACAGTAGGAGCCTGCTCGACCTCCGTCCAATTAAGAGCTCTGGCATCCTCATTCAGCTGATCGATATCAATAGCACTAAAGTTCCTGATAATAATAGTTGCCGGTTGAATTTTGGGGGGTTTAATTTTATACGTTAAATAAAGCAAATCATGCCTAGATATACCAGGGACAGCAAACTGCCCAAAATTAGCCACTAAATCGGAAGAGGAAGTCACCATAAGGTCAATCCAAGAGTCATCTGTATCGAAATTATGATGCGTAGCATTCAATGGAAGTAAAGAAAGGTTTGATGACTCAAGGATTGAACGTAAGCGTCGTGATCTAGAGTTATCTATAAGCATATTAGTGTTAAAGTCGCCCATGACCACCAGATGCCTGCAATCCGAAGACACTGAATCTAAGACAGATTCAAAAGTAGAAAAATATTCTATAGCGGGCGGACAATAAACGACTCCAAGAACTGCTTTAACCCCACGGATAGAAATTTCGACAAATAAGTATTCAGGACTACCATTGTACGGCGATGGAGAGTATGCAATAATATTATAGGGGATGTTGCAACGGAGATAAATGGCAACACCCCCGGCTCTTTTTCCCAAGCGATCATTGCGAATTAGAACAAAGTTTGGTAAACTATACGAAGTAGATGAGAGTTCGGGTTTGAGCCAGCTTTCAGAGACTAACACAGCGTGTACACAAGTGCTAGGAAATATGTTCAAAAGCTCCGAGTGGTGTTGAGGGATGCTTTGAGCATTAACATGACATACGTGAAAGAAATTATTAAACTGTAGTAGTTCTTCACTTAGCCTAGCGTTTAAGGGCAGGGTATCATCTAAAGATGTAAAGGATGCAGAGGAACTACATGCTGAGAAATAGACTTCGTCATCGGACATTTACAGAAAATAAAAAAAATATATATACAATAATAAAATATAAATAAATATAGGTAAAACAAAACTAATAAATATATAAAAAAGCGCAAGCACGAAGAAAAAAAATATACAAAATATCTATATATATACAATACTTACTACAAATTGCAAAACCTGCCGGTTGACCTTAAGTGGTAAGAGAAGAAATAGTAAACTAAACATAAATAATTTGATAACTAAGATAAAAGACGAAACCCGCATACAAAACAAAATAAAATGTAAAATAACAATAACAAACAAAACAACAAGGATTTTTTAAACAAACTTAGGAATACTTAGGCTTATTACCACAAAAAAAAAAAAAAACAAGAGCACCATAAAGTTGACATTTGACGTGCATGTCACTACTGTCATGTCATGTCAAGCATGACAATCGAGTTGATGTGATATTGTAAACAAATCACTTTTTATTGTTATAACAAGGTATTTTAATAATGTACAGTTACAAAGTGAATAGACCAGAAGGTATTTGGAAATTATAAAAGTTACATACTAACTAAAAGACAAGTAAGGTAAATATCAATACTGCGTAATTTGAAAAGGAACTTAGTACATACTTACAAGCGACATGGAAAAAGCATGCGGGCTCGTACAGTGCGAAAAATACACAAAATGTCTAAAACAAAACGGGCTATTTGTTTTTAGCAAGCTTCTTGGGCCTGGTAGAAGGTCCGGCACTCGCTTTGGACTGAGGACCAGTGGATTTCATCGTACTGATCAAAGGCTCCGATGATTTCTCCAGTGTGGAAGCCACTGATGCGAGATCTTCAAAACTCACCAATCGACGACGCGAATTGTCTGGTAGTCTTGAGTATATATTACCATCTAACGTCCATACATTTCTCATGCCAAGGAGTTTGCGAGCTTGAGCATAAAGAGATTGTCGATGGCGGGTTAGATATTCGAAAATCGCAAAATTGGAACCCTTTAATTTGGTCTTTTTACTCCAGACAATATCTTTGACAGCGGCATCAGAGAAGCGAATGAGTATGTGCCTGGGACGTCCCTCGGTGCTCCTTCCTAGACGGTGACACACAGTAATGGAATTGTGGTCCAGTTCAGGCAATCCAAGCTTGCTACTCAGGATTGAAACTACAACATCACCCGCTTTCTCTTCAGGGTCCTCCGGAACTCCACCCAACAAAATGAATTTTCTTCGGTGCCTCATTTCAATGTGGTCTATACTCCTGCTTACATCTGATATTTGTTGCTGTAAGGCACACAGAACACTCCATACATGTTGTTTAAAAGCAGAAAATTCTTTGTGGATAGAGCTGACGTCATTCCCTGGTGTACAAGCCTTGAGACTGGTTTCAAATTCAGCCATGCGTTGATGAAGTGATTGCATGGCTGTCTTCTGCAGGTCAGCTATATCTGAGATGGTCGTCATTCTAGTGATATCCAGTGGTAATAATATCCAGTGTGTGGTGTAGAATTTTGAAAGTGACAGGTCACCGGCAAGTAAGTGCAATTTGTTGCCTTAAGTCATTAAATATTCAACTGACTGTATGATATGTGCTTGCTTAGTCAATAGTAATATGCTTTTAAAGTAAATTAGTACTTAAAAACAGAATAATTATTATATTTAAATTAAAAACAATCTAAGCACATGTTATAAGTTATTTGCTCCTACCTTTATATAGCTGAGTGGTAGGATAAAGGTGTTTCTTAAACGTAGATACCTTTAAAATGGTTCTGTGTGCTGTTTCTAATGGTTTTAGTATAGTTTTAGCAGCACCTCCCCAGCAGGGGATGCAGTATGTTAAAATAGATAAGCATAATGCATGATAGACGTTTCGGATTATGGTGGAGTTAGCTGCGTGTCTTAAGGTTTTAAAAACATACTAGCTGTTGCCCGCGGCTTCGCCCGCGTGGATGTCGTTTGATAAATATTTTTTTCTGAATTCTTTGCTATAAACCTCACGGAGCCCGAGACCTTTCCAACGAATGTAAAACCGTGGAAATCGGTTAATGCGTTCTGGAGTTATAGCGTCAGGAAGGAAAACCCGACTTATTTTTATATTATAGATATTTGCTTACGTATTCGATTTGTCAAAGCTTCAATGTGGGCCTTGAAGTTCAAAGAATTATCGAGAATAATTCCAAGATATTTTATGCATTCAACCGAAGAAATAAGTGGACATTGACAGGATTTCTCTTTTTGGTGACAAGAGTGTGCTTTCAAAGTTAAAAGAGAATGAGGATGTCGAAGCAATTTATTTGAGAATGTTAAAAACTTAGTTTTATCTACATTAACTGTAAGTTTATGAGATAGGAGCCAGTCAAATGTGGAATTTAAACCTTGTTGGGCAGTACTTTGTAATTCTGTCCAAGAATTAGCAAAAAATGTAATGGCAGTATCATCTGCATACGATACTATTCTTGAATCTGCGAGTTCAAGGTTGCAGAGGTCGTTTATAAAAATAAGGAACAGCGTCGGTCCAAGAATGTCAAGAATATCACTAAGATAAAACTAATGTAATAAACTAATATAAAAAGTATATTAGTGGAATGTCTCATTTCCCCTTTACAATATATATACAAACATAATACGTCTCAAATATATTCTTTTTATAGTTTTTTAAATTAAACTACCACAAAGATATTACAATATAGATAAATATAAATGAAATAAAGAAAATGCACAGCTTCCATCAATAAAGGAGGAAACTAGTGGATTTAAGAAAGAAATTCACAATTTTAATGTAAATGACATTGAGGATAATTCCCAGTGAAGCACTCTTTGTCGCGGTGTCGGGAAAAAAAAGGAAAGCAACCGGCATCTGCAAATAAGGAAATTATGAAACCGCGACGAAAGCTGGCATTCCAAGCTTTGTTTTCCATAGCCTTTGTTTTAACCTCTCAGGTTTTAATTGAAAAATCAAATGGGTTAGGTTAGATGACGTTTTTTAATATTTGCTTTTGTATTTTGCATTTTAATGTTGGATGAATGGTGTTCGTTAACGGGGTTTGTTGATAAAATAGATATGGAATTCGGTTCGTGCTCTATTTGTGTTTAACGCAGTATTTTCGTCATATAGTGATGCAAGGCTGAAATGAATTGTTTGATTAGGTCAAACATATTTTGATACGATTGGTTTCTTTCGTTATTTCAGTTATACCTGTTTATTTGCAGTTGGGAGGACAAACATCTTTTTAGGATTTATGTCATTAGGATGACAGACAAGCAGACGGGCCACCTGATGAACAGAAGTCACCGTCGCCTATGAACATTTGTAACATCAGGAGATTTTTCGACTTGCTGCAAGTCCTGAAAGACTCTTTCAACGCCATTTTTGATGAACCTCATATGTTCGTTCCACATTTGCATGTTCTGGGTAGAAACTGCCAGGCATTCAGTCAGTGTGTGTGGAACTTCTTTCTTCGGCTGATAATACGGTGTAGAAAATGAGATGGTGGCACTATATCGAACAGTTTGGCACCGCACTCACCATTGTACAGGCAGTATATGATGCATACATTTTTAGAGTCACATCTTAAGATGATTATCCGGATTTAACTAAAGAAACAAGAAAAAAAGTGAACATCAAAATAGATCAGGTAAGTGCGATGATGCTCCTGACCTATTATACCAAGCAACTAACTAGTGGAATTAAACTTAAGGTTTTACTACAGTTTGTACTTATAGGGCAAAATTGAGTAGGGGTAACTTGAAACTTCCAAACGTGAAAAATCCCGATAGCCCTCAAACTGAAGATTAAACCCAGTAGGTACTAACCGTATAAAAAGGCGCCTGCTACAACTGGACCTGGAGGTAGCAGAGGTAATTTAAGATAATTTTGATAATCACCTCTTGTTTAAATGAATCAGCCATTGTATAACAGATCTTTTAAAAGGCATTATGATCATGATTTTTATTATTTGCAACGGTATCAAGTCTACAATTGTGATCTCAAAGGAAAATTCATGAGCGGATTCTTAGCTCGTAAAGAATTATTATCTCTAAGTGTCATATTTATTAAGTGTTATTCTGTCTATTAATGAATTCATTTGTATTATGCCAGACATGAAATCCTCATAATACCAAATTGTATAATCGTGGATCTATCTTGGATGCAACTGAACTGCAACGAGTAACGCATGGAACTAGGCACTGTAATTGTATTAGTTGCAAATATACAGAGGTTTCAGTATGTTGATTCGCTGTTATAATTTACAACCGAATTGGTTGCTTATATAAATTACTCCACTGAGTGTTATGTTACGCGGTACTGATTAAGTCGTTGAAAAGACATCGTTGCTGCGTCCATACATTCTTCCAGTGTTTGCTTTCACTCTTAAATTCCCATAAAATATTTAAAATCCTCGTGGAACTCAAACTCAAACTCAAAAATTCATTTAATCACTTGGAAATAATAGAATTTTCTTGTGATAGGTCAAATTACAAATATAAAATTAAAGCGAATAACAACTGATACGTTGATTAATATGTCAAAGTAAATAAATTAATAATAGTCCAAAAATACTTAATAATAAAAATAGGTATCAACAGAATGTTCCATACTCTCTTTTACAAACGGCAAGATAAGACTAAACAAAAAAAATATGGGATATTCTTTGTCATTCACTGGCAGAGTTCCAAAGCCCACATTACTGAGAAAAAACCTGCCAAAACAAAACTCAGTAGGGTCTTTTCAAAATATGTTCCTTAAAACTATTTTTACAATATGACACTTATAACTATGTTTTACAATATCAAGTACAGTGCACATTCATTTCACAAAATTATTGTTTAGTCTTGTGGAGCTAGACCAGCATTTGTCCAGGCATCTCTATCCTTTAGATAGTCATCGAGTCTATAGTACGCATTTTTACATAGTGTGCGTTTAATACATGACTTGAATTTATTATCTGTAAGTTCAAGAATGTTGGACGGAATTTTGTTATAAAACTGTATACAACATGTTAAGAAACATTTACGTGTTTTCGATAGGCGAAAACTTGGAAATACTAATTTATTTTTATTTCTGGTGTTATAAGTATGTATATCATTAATTTTCTTAAATAAGTGCAAGTTTTTCCTAGCATACAATATATTTTCATAAATATATTGGCAAGGGACCGTCATTATATTTATTTGCTTGAATAATTCTTTCAAGGAGTCACGACTATTTAAGTTATATATCGCTCTAATAGCTCTCTTTTGTAATATAAATATTGAATCAATTTCAGCTGCCCGACTCCACAACAAAATACCGTAGGACATGACACTGTGAAAGTAGCTGAAATAAACGAGTCTCGCAGTGTCGAACAGTAAGTAAATATTCTGTAGGTACACCAGTAGTACTAAATACGTATAACAAAATTAAAATAATAATTAAGTACGGTGGAAGGAGAAATGCGAAGACACAACGGCTGGGTGAACATCAAAGTAAGGACATTATACATAGGTATATGACATATGTACATATAAGAAAAATACAAAAACTCAATAATATGCAAATCAGAATGATAATGGTATCGAAAGTAATAATCGTATAGTGGTTTTTTAATGACTCAAGAATCTGTGCTTGTCGTATGTATAATAGGGGTGAGGTATTCCACAGCTGTTTGGCAATTAAAGGAATGAGCAACGAAGAAGAGTGAGGAGGAATTTGAAGAAGTACATTTCATTCGTTGCTCATCGCGTTAACTTCGCTCTAAAACATTTTGCAGCTGGTCAACTTGACACGTCCAGACGCCTTCGACAATGAAATCGTAAGAGCCCACGCAGACAGTTCCACGGAGTTCTGCGTTCTTAAGAATGTCTGTCTATATGAGTCTATACAACAACGTGAACAACAGACCGCGGCGGTCAAAGCGGAACATCAAGTTCTAAGAGTTCTTGGCAACACGGAAAAATAATTGAATTGGTTAGGGAAAGGAGTTTATTATGATTTAAGTGATGTAGATTATAAAAATCGTAAAAAAATACGTTATTGCTGAAAAATACTATTAAATTCACCTTGTTCTCCTCGCGTTGTGTTAATTGCATGCACCAAATACTTTCTTTTTTTTTTAATAGCTCCTACGCTCTACAAGATTAATAATTTTCCATCGGAAGAACTTTCTAGGGACATGTTGCATGTACAAAGACACAAAAGTTCAAAATTTAGAACGCGAGAATTTCAGCGCCACTTGTGTGCATCGGAACTCTTTAGCGGTTAACGGTCACAAGAACGAAGAACTCTGACCGCTCTCTGTCTGCGTAAGCTCTTAGAAACAAAAATGGTTATAATAGTATAGGTTAGGGGAAAAAGTCTTTTCGCATTATAGTATGTATGAACTTGTAATAAAATCTCTTTGGCTGTAGTATTTGTATCTGGCTGGTTTTGGTATCATTGAAAGTTAAAATTTTAAAGAACATAATTCCAAATTCAAATTAGGCAAATGTGTGATTTTCATTTGTTTTTCGTACTGTCAAGATGAGTGAATCTAATGAAGAAATTCGATACATTTTAAAATTTGACTACAAAAAAGGTGAAAATGCAACGCAAGCCGCGAAAAAAATTTGCGATGTTTATGGACCTAGTGCAGTGTCTGTGAGAGTAGCACAAATTTGGTTTAAGCGTTTTCAATCCGGAAATTTTGATGTCAAAGATGCACCCCGCTCTGGTCGCCCTATTACGGATAAAATGGATGCCATTTTTGAAAAAGTGGAGCAAAATCGACATATCAGTAGTTACGACGTAGTTGAAGAACTGAGAAATGATCACAAAACAGTTTTGGCGCATTTGAAAAAACCTGGGTACAAAAAAAAGCTCGATATTTGGGTACCTCACGAGCTCACTGAAAGAAACCTAATGAACCATGTACTCATTTGTGATTCTTTATTACGACGTAATGAAACCGAATCATTTTTGAAGAAGCTGATGGTGAAACTGGTGATGAAAAGTGAGTATTACCACCAGGCAGGACTATCAATTCTGAACTCTAATGCGAACAACTGATGAGATTAAAGCAAGAAGTTGAGAGAAAGCGGCCGGAATTGATCAACAGAAGGGGTGTAATCATCATGTGTGAGGTCTAGCGTCATCATGATAACGCTAGACCTCACACATCTATAGCCACTCAGCAAAAATTAAGAGAGTTTGACTGGGAAGTGTTAATGCATCCGCCGTATAGTCCTGACCTTGCACCTTCAGATTTCCACCTGTTTCGGTCTCTTCGGAATTCTTTATGCAACGTTAGGTTAACATCACGAGAGGACTGCCAAATCCACTTGTCGCGGTATTTTGATCCCAGAAGTCCCAAAAATTTTATAGCAACGGGATTATGTCCCTACCTTCAAGATGGCAAAAGGTTATCGAACAAAATGGTACATACATACTTTAGTTAATATGATACCTAGATTGACGATGAGTGAAAATAATAAATCGCTATTCTTTAGGATCATGCCAAGTACCAGGCTTAAAATATGAAGTCACAAAAGACTGACCTCGATAAGCGTGACAGAAAGGAAATGAAGGAATCGTCAAACAACCGTGGACGTTTCTCTAAAAATAAGCAATGTAATTTCCTTTTGGATCATCTACTAAATGGTTTCAATATATTTCTTTTATTCTGTGCATTCAATCGAAATGAATGAGCACAGCCGTTGTATGTTTCATAAATGTGTTTGAGAGTTTTATGTTTTTTAATGATAAATTTAATTTAATGGAAACTGCAAAAGAGTGAAAAGAGTGAATTCAGTGAAGCACACAGCTTCTATTCTTCTTATAAAAAGTGATTGAGGGACATCGTACGCTGTCGCATTGGGATATTTTTTTTTATAATTGGGAAAATTTTTGTGTTACAGACATTATATGTCCATCCTTAGGGTCGCCGCACACGAGCCACCGGCCACAGCCATAAAAACGCTGCCACTAGCATATTTCCTATAATTTTCATACATTTTATATGGACTTGCCGCACACGGTTGACGCCGGTGGCCGCCTAATGCTACAAATCATCGTTGCTCGCTTCTTATGGCCCGCACCGACCTATGTTCACACACGTACCATGTTATCTGTTTGTTGTTAATTGAAATAAATATTGATATATAGAAGTATATATATCAGCGCCTTAATCCAAAAAAAAAAACAGCAGCCATCAGATACAAGTGGCTGTCGCGCGCGTCAGATACCTTTGTAGACGCTTTGAGCTTCTCGTGGCGGCGTTCGTGGCTGTCGCGTGTGGCCCGTTTGCGGATATTTATATGTATAGATATGTATATGTGTTGTTTCGTAATTTTTCTTTGTTTTCTGTTTATTTTATGTGTATATTATTATGTCTCCGTGCTGTCTGTCTAAATCAAATGTTTCTTTCTTTCTTTTTAATCGGTACTCAACATTAGAGACTTATTTTTCTAGTACTGTCCGCCTACCACTTTTGATGACACGGCCCGATAATTTCTCACCGTCAAAATCCTGAATTGACGGTCCAAATTGTAGGCCAATGAGTGCCAATTCAGCGAAAAATAAACGTTAATATCAGAACATGGGCCATTCAAAATTCCATCGTAGGCCGCAGTGTGAGTGCAACGGGGCAAATATTCACTAGGCGGATCAACAACAATGCTCGTAGTTACTGAAGAAAGGAGTACTCTGGTACTATTGTAAGTCGAAGCATTTTGACTGGTGACTCTTGAAACTTGGCTCTTCACCTCAGTTCTTGTAATACATTACTCGAATTGTTATAATCAAGTTATATGAAGCTTGTTTCTTTGTCTCAATTACCTTATTTTTTATCGTGATTTGCTTTTTATCGAAGCCAAGGTCTAAGATCACTTTATTTGGATACCCAAATAAATGTTTTAGATTTTAAATTAAAGCAAAGGTTATTATTTTTTGGAATTTTCAGTATTTTTTTAGCAATAACGCGAGTAAATGTGAATGAAATAATATAATTTGAAAGTTTTAAAAGAAAAATATGTCATTCCCTTTGTAGCTAAAGTGGACTAGTAATTCAGAGGTTGCAGGTTTGATTCCTGCCCAAGACAAAACTATTATCTACTGTCCATGTTCCCTTATTTTTTTTTTAGTGTAAATATATTTTCTAAATATTGTTATGAATCACTTAATCTTGGCTTTGTTCCATCCAATATTATTTCATCCTTTTGATTATTAATTGGACGTGCATAAAATAAATAGTTATAGTTTAGGCTTACGGTTTACGGATAGTTACTGGAACACAATGTAAATTATTTTGAATACTGATGAGAGCTACTCATCTGAATATTTTTGTTTTTAGATTAATCTATAGGCTCCAGTATTCGCTACCCACCAATGTGAAATCACAGTACGAAATTAATGTTAATATTTCAATTACATAATTCCATAAATATCTCAACATGACTTTCGTGAAACCATAGTAGAGATATCCAACATGGCTGTCGTGGCCGACTCTCCACAAATCCGCAGAAATTAAGTTCCCGGTATTTGCCGGCAGCTTTGACTTTCAAATGTGCTGTTTCATACAGACATAATGATGCATCATGGTTTCAGTATACAGTTATTGCTGTTATGAAACACTGAAATGCGTGTATTTTGTAAATTCTCAACACGGCTTATAGTACTGGTGGTAGAACTCCAGTGACGGAGCTCGCGGGCGTAGGCACCACCGCATTACCTAATATACTTGCCGCTAAATGGTAGTGTTCAGCACTATCGTGTTCCGGTCAGGTGGTAATGTACGGCCCTGTAATTTCCGGCATAGAGGCATAACACCTAATGCCTCAGGAGTGGCAGCGCATCTGCATTTTGACCTCTGGTCATTGTGTGGGTGTCTATGGGCTGCAGTCATTACTTAACATCAATGTGAACTGCATGCTTGTTTGCCACTTTTATTACATAAAAAAAGTATGTACCAGGCCCGAGGCCAGGTTGATTTGAGCTTGTTGAATTTAGATTGACACTGGCGTAGGGACGGGATGACAAGCGGAAGAATTTTCTTCTACTGGAAGAGATTACTTCTACTAGTGAAGTTAGTCATCCGAACAATGGCAGTCAAACCATTGCAATAGTTAGTGCAATAACACAAGATGGATAACATCATACTGGTGGTAGAGCTCCAGTGACGGAGCTCATGGATCATCATGGAGAATCATTCTTCGATAAAGGGATTGGTTTGTGTAATAATGGTAGCAATCTCAGAATAGTTTAAATATCTATCTTAAAATACCCTATCTCACATTATGGGATGCTCGACATAAGAAATATTATCAAGAACTTAACTTTGCCGTTTATATAACATAACCGTTTACTTTACCATCTTAATACTGACCCAACTTAAAACGCTAACCCAGAAAATTGGAATGCAAACGTTTATACAGACTACACGAAAACTGTTACCAAATTGAAGTCGTCTCACCTTGTTGGTGTTGCGAAATGAATAAATATTTGTTGTGCGGAAATATTTGGATTCTTGTTTGAGTTTGGAAGATTAGATACAATTCACTCGAACTGAGAACAACATTAACATGGAACACATCCTTGTAGCTATGTCGATTTGTTTAAACTGTTCTATATTATAATATTGTAAATCATTTTGAGGTGATACAATGGTGATATCAATATACATATAATAAGACAGTAAAAATCTAATGTACATTGAATATTTTTCCAAAAAACTGATAGGTGGAACCTTCTCGGAGGCCTTATGGGCGGTTCTAAAACAGACAGCGGGTTGGCCACTAACCCGTATCTCCACCAACTCGCATTGGAGCAGCGTGGTGGAGTAAGCTCCAAGCCTCCTCCTAAGTAGGGAAGAGACTCGTGCCCAGCAGTGAGACGTATCAAGGGTTGCCATTATTATTTCACTCATTTATTCATAATCTCATTTCATATTTTTTTCATATACATGTATATAAAGGAAAAAAAAAACAACGTATATATAAAAAAATACAAAATGGTTGCCGCCGGTAGCGGGAGCAGGGTCCAAGCTGTCGGCGGTTAGGGGCTCAGAGAGAGGAACCTCCTCACAATACGTGCCGTGTCGAGAAGAACCGCTTTCTGCACCAAGCCTTTGATCCAACTTCCCAGCGAGAGCCTCTTAAGGTGGTGGTCGAGGCTCTTCGCCATGAGTCCGTTTACCATGACGACTATCGGTACAATTACAGCCGAGTCCACATCCCACATGGCGACAATCTCGTGAGACAAGTCGAGATACTTAATTTGTTTGTCTTTTTCCGCTTTCACGAGATTCTCATCATGAGGGATGGTGACATCGACTATAATTGCGCGGCGTTCCAAGCGATCTATCACCACTATATCAGGCTTATTGGCGACAATAGTCCTGTCAGTGATGATAGATCGATCCCAATACATCGTGACATGGTCATTTTCGAGTACTGGGTCGGGTGCATACCTGTAGTACGGCACCTCCGTGGCTACAAGGTTGTATTTCAGGGCAAGTTGCTGGTGAATTATCCTGGCTACTTGGTTGTGCCTGTGCAAGTATTCGCCGTTGGCAAGGCTCGAAAAGCCGGACACAATATGCCTGAGGGATTCCCCCGGTCGGTGGCATGCCCGACATATGTCGACCGTGCCATCCTTCAGGATAAACTTCCGGTAGTTATTGGTCATTACCACTTCGTCCACCATTATTATTTATTATTATTATATTCTACTTCAAAACCATGTATTATTATAATTAATTCACTGAAAAATACTACCGTGTAGGTACACAATCAATCATGCACAAAGTTGACGTTCAACGAACGGTATGTTGAATCGGAAACAAGGCAATTTGCCATTGTTAATTACTCTTCACACAAATCCTGCCATATAACATTGATAACAATAGCATATTATGAGAAGCCAGTGTGGGAACGTGTAAACATTTGGTTTTCATTGTTAATTATATTAGCACGGGATCTGTTCAATCACATTAAATTATATATATTTGAATTCGCCTACGAGTACTGTTGCGTATTTTAAACGCATGCGTCAAGTTACGTTTGTTTCATTTTAAACACTGCTCATAATGCAATTACAATTTGAACTTTTGATTGTAAGTTGCTACTGCAATTACTGGTAGTATAGCTCCAGAGACGGAGCTCGCGGGCGTAGGCACCACCGCATTACCAATATACTTGCCGCTAAATGGTAGTGTTCAGCACTATCGTGTTCCGGTCAGGTGGTAATGTACGGCCCTGTAATTTCCAGCACAGAGGCATAACACCTTAGGCCTCAGAAGGGGTAACGCATCTGCATTTTGACCTTGGTATTAGTGTGGGTGTCTATAGGCTGCAGTCATCACTTAACGTCAATGTGAACCGCATGCTTGTTTGCCACTTCCATTACATAAAAAAAACTTAAATTTAACTTCATGTCAGCAGTACGTGAAGGCATAAGCACAGGTAAAGGCACACAATACAGACACCTACGGTACGTTGTATTATTACATATTCTCTGCCTACGGTTCGTCTAGTCCAGAGGTTCCCAAACTATTTTTCTTGTAGACCCTTTAAATTTTTTCTGGTTTCGGTGGACCCCCTTGCTAACATTTATATATATATATGTATATGTATCTTCACGCCAGGTCCCTAACGAGGTAGGCAGAGAGTGTAGAGCGCCAGATATCCCGGTTCAGACAAACCTCTCGTGCCTCGTCTACCTTCATCATTCTCTTCATACATGCACGCCGATTCCTAAGACTTTTGACCCCACCATCAGACAGAACTCAACCTATTTGGTCATGGTAAGTCAGCCTTTTATTAACATTTATATCACTTTCCTATATATCCCATTTTTATTTACGCATATACGTAGACCCCATCTAGTCTCCCATAGACCCCAGGGGGTCTATATGGACCACTTTGAGAATCACTGGTCCCACGTTATACGCCAATAGCCCATTGACAGCTCGGAGCTGCGGCTCCAAATGAAACTGATGTAGGTGACTCTGCGGCTGCATGGTTGATTATCACCTTCCTAACATAAAAAAACTTCATTTTGATTTCTGTTATAATTCTATAAAAATAAATATAATTAGAGTGTCTGTTTGTAATATAAACATAACCGCTTTTTACTAAATACATAACAAATTGGATGTATACACGGTACATATACCAAAACAACATTTTTTTCAATTTTTGTCTGTATGTCTGTTTATTTTGACGGAACTTTCACTGGCCGATAGCTTATGTATTAATTGGCGCAGCTAGTATAAAAGCAGCCCAAGTTACTCCGGGCTACTTTTATGCTAGCTGTGCCAACGACTTCGTCCGGGTAGATACTGAACAATCATACATTTTCAGGCGGGCACAGCTAAATATAATGAGAGTGTCTGTTTGTAATATAAAAATAACCGCTTTTTAAATATATAACAAATTGTATGTATATAAGACTGTTTTACTATATGAAAGAAATAAACCTTGTGTTGCTGTAAAGAAGATTTATTGTTAGTTTTTTTTATACAGAGACTATTTTATTTAGGTAATATAAAACAATATGAACTCAAACCTGTAAAGAAGAAACGACAATGAAAGTTTATTCTTTCACTTTTAAAACATAAAATAATATAATATTAAAATTTTCATTGATTATCCAATTGTCAATCAACTCGTATTTAAATCTGTCATCTGACATTCTGAATTCGTTTCTTCTTTAAAATCAGACAATTAAAAAGTTAAAAACTATAACCAAACTTCATGGTAAGTAAACACACAGAGTGCGAAGAAAGAAATAGTATTTCTTTACATCTCCCCCCATGGGGAAGAAAATTCACCCGTGAATTTTCACTCCAGTTCTCCATTTGATACTTGCACATTCTCATCCTCTGTTATCTGTACTGGAATTAGTTTTGTGATATGAAAAAGATTTGACTCTGTTTTTCTATTTCCTGTATCTATCTCGTAAATTGTATTAGATTTCTTTTTAATTATTTTATATGGTCCAATTCTCAATTCATCTAGCTTTTTCCTATTTAGTTTATTCCCATTTTCTATATATACTAGATCTCCCACACTGAATTCTCTTTGTTTTCTATTCCTATCATACCTCATTTTGTTATAGTAATGTGATTTCAAGGTATTGTTAAGCGCTGTTTTCTTATCTTCGATCCAGTCACTATTTATACCTCCTTGTTGTAGTTCTTTTGGTAAAACCTTAACATCTGTTCCGTATAGCAAATAACATGGTGCATAGCCAGTTACTGAGTGGTTAGTCTGATTGTATTTTTCTACACATTCATGTGCTATTGTAGTCCACGCTCTGTTTTCTCCATCTTCATTGATTTTGCATCTAATTTTGTTAACTATCGTTTGATTCAACCTTTCATTTAGGCCATTAGAAAACGGTGCATTCACTGCTGTAAAAATTATTGTTATTTGTTTGTCAGTAAGGAATTTCTTGAATTCTTTAGAGTTTATTCCAGGATACTGGTCGGTAAGGAGCATCCCAATCTCTTCGGTTTCAGCGACCTTATTTATTAGCTTTATAAAGTCATGTGCACCCTGGGTTTTTGATGTTATAATAAATGCATATCTAGTGAAGTGGTCCACTAAAAGATGTATGTATTTCTTGGTTGATCCAGAACCACCAAAACCTCCAATTGTGTCTATTGATACTATTTCAAAGGGTCTTGTCGCTGGGCCTAAATATGACATTAATCCGTATTTGTGTTGTCCTCTTGTTTTGTTTTTTATGCAAATTTCACAATTCCTACAAACATTTTTAATATTTTTCGTTAAATTTTTTGTTGCGTACAGTGAACTAATAGTCGTTAGCATTTGTCCCACTCCAATGTGACATAGATCTTCATGTATTCGCTTTATAAATTTAATACTGAATTCTTCTGTTATTATTATTTTCTCTTTGTTCCTAATTCTTTTGAAGTATAAATTGTGTTTTTTGATTATTTTATTATTGTTTCTCTGTATTTCTTTATTTTGATTCTGATCTATTACAATATCTTCTAATGTAATTAAGTTCACAACTTTCAGTTGTTCTTCTACATTATCCTCTGGTTCTAATACAGGATTCCGACTTAAACAGTCCGCTTCTAAATTATCTTTTCCAGGGGAATATTTGATTTTAAAATCATATTGTGAAAGGTAATAAGTCAAATCACCTAGTTCTTCGTCTGTTCTAGCTTTTAAGTTCATGTTTTCTAATGGTTTATGGTCTGTGTAGACTGTAAACGATTTACCTATCAGCCAGTACTGCCAATATCTTAGTGCTTCTTTAATAGCTAAGCATTCTAAATATATTGCCTTTTTCTTCTTTTGCGCTCCATTCAGTTTTTTTGAAAAATAGGCTACTGGTTTTTCTTTACCATCTAGTTGTACTTGTTTTAAAATTGCTCCAACACCCAGCAGAGAACCATCAGTATAAATATTTATTGGTAGATTTTGATCATAAATTTCTAGTATTGGCTGTGAACACAAGAGACTCTTTATTTTTTCAAACGCATTTTGACATTCTTCAGACCAAACAAACTTTTGATTTTTTCTTAGCAAATTATGTAATGGGTCAAGAATTATTGCGCTCCTTGGTATATATTTATGGTAAAAGTTTACTTTTCCCAAAAATTGTCGAATATTCTTCTGGGTTTTTGGTACTGGAAATTCTTTTATCGAAATGAGATTGTCCTTCAGTGGTTGGATAGAATTATATTGAATGATATGTCCCAGGTATTTTACCGAATCTGATGCAAATGTACATTTTATAAATTTTAGTCGAAATCCTTCCGTTTGAATTGCTTCTAGTAACTGTTTCAAGTGACTTATGTGTTCATCAAATGAGTTTGAAAATATCAGGATGTCATCTATATAATTGACAGCAAAATCGGTTAGTTTATATTTTCTAAGTATGTTACACAATATTCTTTGAAATATTGCTGGAGCAGTCTTCAAACCAAATGGTAGGCAAGTCCATTGAAAGTGTCCCTCTTGAGTTACAAACCCTGTCTTCTTCCTGTCCTCTACTCGTAGAGGTATCGACCAAAAAGCTGAATTAACGTCTAAGCTTGTAAAAAATTTGCAATTTCTTGTTTTTGTCATTAAATCGTCAATGAATGGGAAGGGTTGAGCCTGAGGAACTACAATTTTATTTAAATCCCTGAAGTCTATACAGAGCCTTGATTTTTTATTTTCTTCCTTTTTAAATGTCAAAGTTACTGGTGCTGCGAATGGACTATAAGATTCTTCTATAAGCGCATTATCCAATAATTCGGCTATTTGTTCTGCTATCTCTTTTTTGTCTTCTATAGTGCATCTGTATGGCCTCTTGCTGCAGTATTTATCCATTAATAAATCTATTCTTGCTTCATATCCTTTAACCATTCCCACGTCATACTTGTTTTTGGCAAAAACTGATTGATATTGTTGTATAAGCTTATTTATTTCTTCCCTTTTATCATCATCTAAATGACCAACCTTTATTTCAAATTCCTCTTCTTTGATATGTTCATTAAAATTAATTTTGTTTTCGTTTTCATATTTATTACCTTCATTTTCACCTTCGTCTATCTTTTTCTCCATTTTTTTACTATTCTTTTCATGTAAGTATTGTTTCTGAGTTATTTTTAACTCCTCATTTTGTACTAGCTTGTATTTCTTTATCATATCTAATCCTATTAAGAAATCATATCTGAATTTGTGTTCGTCAATGATGTACACATCCACATTTTCTTCTATTTCAAAAATTTTTATTTTTAAATTTGTCAAACCACTTGTTTTTTGGACACCATTAATTGTTACTATATTTTCTTCATTCGAGTTATGTCCTTTTGTATTTAGTTTTAGTAATTTTGAATTAATTAGAGATACATTTGAACCTGAATCGTATACTCCATAAATTTCTAATTTATTATTTAACAGTAGTTTGATCTTAATTAATGGTGTCACTACTAGTTTTTTTGTTCTGTTTCATTTAACTCTGCTTCAATCACTGAATTATTTACATGTTTAATATATCTTTTATTTAATTTATCATCTTCTCTAACTCTAAACCAGCATGCAGCTTCGGAATGATAGCGAACCCCTTTATTTAATTTTACGCATATTTTGCATGGATAACGTCCTTCATTTGTAATATTTATCCTTTGATTTTCATACTTTCTGTACGTTCCATTTCTATTTTTATTTACCAAATGTTCATACTTTCTCACCTCATTGAATAAACATACTATATCGTTCATTGCTTCTCTATTTATCTTCTCTAATACAAAACCTGGCAAACCTACCGCTATCAGATCCACCAGTGTACCTGTATCAATTGAATTTCTCATGTCCAATAAAAGTTTTTCCTTTTTAATGGCATAGTCCACTAATGAACCATCCTTATATTTAAATAACAATGCATAGGTCACTTGGTTCCAGTTTTGGTTTGCAAATGACTCACACAACTTTTCTTTCCAAACTATCCACTCTGAGTTGAGTGTTAATTTTATAATCATTGAGCTGTACCAATCAACACAACTTTTATCCATAAATAGTCGGAGAATCTCAATTTTTTGTTCATCTTTCATAATACCGAAGCGAGAACATTCTCTCTCAAAAATGTCAATCCATTGCCTTGCATTCGAGTTTTTGCTCGTAAATTTCTCAATCACAAACTTCTCTGCGACATATTTCAGATTCTGTTTTTTTAAATCATGTGTATTTTCTATTAACTTTGTAAACATTTCTTCCAATGAATTTCTAATTTGTTCTTCAGATGCTCGGTTATGTTCAATTTCCTCCAGATATTGTTCTCCAAATTGTAAGTTACCATCAGCATCTATGTAAATATCTCGTAATTTATCTGTCATAGTTATCCAAACTCTTCGTGTCTGATGTCTTTTCTTTAAACTATTTTTTACTTTGTTGTACACGGCTGTCTCAATTAATTCTTCGTGAAATCCAACAGACTGTAATTCCTCTGGTATAGCAAATTTTTTTTCATCTTTAGTTGTGATTGAGGTTACACAACAAATATTAGATTTTCCATCATTCGCCGGTAAAATCGTGAATTCAAAACGTAACTGCTCCATTTGCATCTTTTTATAAACAAAATTGTCGTTTTATAAGACTGTTTTACTATATGAAAGAAATAAACCTTGTGTTGCTGTAAAGAAGATTTATTGTTAGTTTTTTTTATACAGAGACTATTTTATTTAGGTAATATAAAACAATATGAACTCAAACCTGTAAAGAAGAAACGACAATGAAAGTTTATTCTTTCACTTTTAAAACATAAAATAATATAATATTAAAATTTTCATTGATTATCCAATTGTCAATCAACTCGTATTTAAATCTGTCATCTGACATTCTGAATTCGTTTCTTCTTTAAAATCAGACAATTAAAAAGTTAAAAACTATAACCAAACTTCATGGTAAGTAAACACACAGAGTGCGAAGAAAGAAATAGTATTTCTTTACATGTATATACGGTACATATACCAAAACAACATTTTTTACAATTTTTGTCTGTATGTCTGTTTATTTTGACGGAACTTTCACTGGCCGATAGCTTATGTATTAATTAGCGCAGCTAGTATAAAAGCAGCCCAAGTTACTCCGGGCTACTTTTATGCTAGCTGCGCCAACGACTTCGTCCGGGTAGATACTGAACAATCATACATTTTCAGGCGGGCACAGCAAGTTTATAAATATCTTTAAGCTACAGTATTCACTTACCAGTTATAAAATTCAAATCATTTATTTCAAATTGGTCTACAAGGACACTTTTGCACTGTCGGGTTTCTATGCTACCTAAAGAGAATGACTTATAATAATAATCCAATAGGTATTAATAAATACCAATTTAATAATAATATTTCGCCGATACGTGAATCATCAAATTTTTCAATTCCTTCATAGAAGAAAAAGAAAAATCTGTTCGTCATAATCATAGTCATTCACTTAGCAGATAAATCACTTATATAAACTGCGTGCTTGTTTCAATAATGTTTGTTTTTATCGCCAACAAAATAACAAAAATAGTGTATTTATAAAAAGGATCTGTAGGCGTGGCCTAAGCTGTCTGTTTAAACAGTGAGCATACGTGAGACTTCCTAAGTTTTACAGAAGCTGAGTAAGTGTTTGTAAAGAGACCGAGAATGCTGACTGCAACCAAACCTCCTTGTTTGTGGTACAAGTTACGGGAAAGTGCGAAATTGTAATATATTTTATGTGTTAAAAGAAATTGTGTCTGTTTATAACATAACATAACATTTATCATGTTATCTTAAGAAATCATTTCAAACAAACAAATTCCTTGCGGTTTATAAAAAAAATATTCCACCAAAGACGAATAGATTCATCAAAAACGATTTGATGATTGCGAATGCTTTATATCGTTGAGAGCTATTGATTCATCAAAATAAAACCAAAGAAAAATCATAATGCGCCGAACCAGAAATATACATTATTTAAGAACCAGTACAGTGAATTATTTACAACATACCGAAAATATTGTGTTTCTTCAAAAAAAATACTATGCTTATGGTAAATAACGTTATTCGTAAATAGTATTGCCACAAGTTGAAACACAAAGATAAAATAACTTTGTAATACTCATTTATCCTAACTAAAAATGAATTACTGAAATGTATGTACGTACATATCTTTGCGATTATGGCATTTGCTTTCCTAATAACGCTCAACACTGTTGTGGGCATCTTTGGGAAAGGCTTTGTCCAGCTGTGGACGTCTTTAGGCTGAGGTGATGAAGGTAAGTAACCAGGCAGACGTAGCGACGTTGTAATAACCTTACAATAGATACCGGCTATTGCAACATTCAAATTCGCTAGACGCTTATAACTTGTGTCGCATTTTAAAGTTGCGTGGGCAAACATAGACCATGTTTACTTTGGCGAAGAGGACATCTTAATATTAGCTTGGCAACAGTAGCGGCATATGACTGGTGTGAATTATTATGTATGACGACAACAATTTGGTGGCTAGTGTAGATGTTATGATTAATATACAGGGTTACAGGTTAAGTCGACCTATTCCCTATTATATATTTAAGGGCGTGTAGTTTACATTATTTCTGACTGATTTGTCTATGAAATATCCTATCCCAAATCTAACCGTTTTCGAGATATTTAAATTTAATTGTTTTTAATAAAAAATGCTCTGCAAATGCTAAAAAATCTCCTTTAGTTATTTTTAAATTTATAAGTCTTATTATTACTGTTAGTCTATTTTTGCTTGTGATACGGAACTGTAAAAGATGACGACCTACAGGAATGAGGAATATGCTGACATGCCGAAGCCGAAAATCGGGCATTTTTTATTAAAAACAATTAAATTTAAATATCTCGGAAACGGTTAGATTTGGGACAGGGTGTTTCATAGACAAATCAGTCAGAAACAATGTAAACTACACGCCCTTAACGGGAATAGGTCGACTTAACCTGTAACCCTGTATACTAATAATATAAAGCTGAAGAGTGTGTTTGTTTGTTTGTTTGCTTGAACGCAATAATCTCAGGCACTACTGGTGCGATTTTAAAAATTATTTCAGTTATAGATAGCCCATTTATCGCGGAAGACTTTAGGCTATAAATGATAAGTTTCAATATTTCAATATCTAACTGTTTGTTTTTCAAGTTTTTGATGGTTTTTTAATGTCGTCGAGTCGTGTTACATAATACGCTGCCTTATTTCAAAACATATTATAGGATATTTTCTAGGAATAGCAACGCAACTGCACTGAAACCTTTGTTTCTACGTTCTACGTACATGTATATTTTATTTAAGAAAATTATAAATAAATATTAAATGTTTGTTAAACACCTAGGATTGCGAGCCCTTCAATCAACTTTGCTGCAACACACTCTTAGGGGTGGAACTTTGCGAAATCCCGTCTTAAATTTTTTTTATAATGTAATGGAAGTGGCAAACAAGCATGCAGTTCACATTGATGTTAAGTGATGACTGCAGCCTATAGAAACCTACACTAAGACCAAGGTCAATATGCAGAATGCAGCGTTACCACTCCTGAGGCCTAAGGTGTTATGCCTCTGTGCTGGAAATAACCGAAACACGATAGTGCTGAACACAACCATTTAGCGGCAAGTATATTAGGTAATGCGGTGGTGCCTACGCCCGCGAGCTCCGTCACTGGAGCTTTACTACCAGCAAAAAGTACCTTATAATGCCTAATATTAAGTACGTATTGTAAAGAATCCCTGTACAAAATTTGTCACTCCTAGCAAAAAAAAATGTAGTATAAGTAATGATAATAAGTCAGTGAGTGACCTTTCACTTTTAGAGGTTACAAAACACACCAATTTCCACATTTCTATAATATTATATTACATTATTATAGTAATTCTAAAGAATTCATCTCTCGTCTCATCATTTGAAGTACAATTGGTTGAAGGTCCCAGCGACTTATCGATCCGATCTCTGGGATTATGAATAATATTATTATTATCGGTGTAGGCTTAAAAAGCCATCGAGGCAGAGTGCTCTCAACGGGTCCGCGGTTGAATGAGTCTTGAGACGCACTCCATGCCGGCCCACGAGAATGGGGTTCATTGTGTAATTATTGATTTTATCTGAAAAATAATGCGGCAGTTGTGAATAACGTGACACTTGATAAAGTAAGAAAAATTTTATGCTATGATTTTGTGTCAGTGTATTGTGAAATAAGGTATTTTCAGGTTGTACGTGCTCATTTTTTTGGCTAGATTGAATTTATAATGTTAATTATACGTCTATTAGATTAGAAAAACAACAAGTTGTACTCCGGGAATTCCGGCAGAAGTGAAAACTTGAATACTACGTTGTGAATTTTTGACCACCAACATCGCCACCGCCACCACGACCACCACAACGACAGCTGTCATTCGGTCTCCATAAAGTAAACGGACGCAATTCCGGTCATATATATTCGTCTTACGCATTTTCCATCAGGGTCACGTGTCCTGACGCAAGTTTAACCTTTTTTACCCATTACATAAGAGCGAGGCTTCTCTGAAAAAGTTTTCACTTCAAAAAGACGTAAATATAGCATATTTTTAACACATATTACATTGTTTTTTTTTTGTTATATGCCAATATTGTTGTTGTGTATGTGTTATTGCGGAAAAAACTATTATTATATACTAATAGTGATGAGTAAGTATGATATTGCATCATGAAGAATAAATATTGTTTCATAGTTAAATTTTGTGACCAGTAATTTGATTAAAAATTTAATATAAAATACTAACTTACCCGGCAAACTTCGTATTGCCTCAGAATAATGTGTCAAAAGTTTGTTAGATATGGACTATTTGTATGGGCAAATAAAATTTGGCTTTTACTATTTTCCTTCAATTTTTTTTTACCTTTTAAACCTTTCCTGGACTTCCAAAAATCATTCAAAACCAAAATTAGCCAAATCGGTCCAACCTTTCTCGAGTTTTAGGGAGACTTACGAACAGTTGATTTTTATATATGTAGATTGTTCTTTTTAACAGACATATTAATATCATTCCGTCATTATCAATTTCTTTTTTAGGAAGAACGCAACAATTCGCAAACGTTCACACTTTCTAAAAACGTCCGTATATATTCATCATGGTCGCTAAAGCGCCATAATTTTTGATTCATTAGTCGTAAACCAAAGTTGAAGCGGTGTGTCTTGCTTAAGCAAAATGCCTTCAGAAGTGAAAGTTTTGGCTAAACTTTTCGCGTTAACAATCACTTAGCATATTATTTAATGTAATAAAACTAAAAATGAAAAAAAGACATGTTCTGATGGTTCAGGCATATAGAAAGAATGTCGAATAAGCGAATGACTAAACCGATATACAAGTGGTTTTCAAACTTTTTAAATGACGGAACCCTTTTGGGAATCAAAATACTTGATGGAACCCTACAATAAAACAATTGTTTTTATAAGTGTATTTTCTATTAATCAGCATAATAAAAGTACAATGTAACAGTTACTAATTATTATTTACTTCACCACTTGGCAAGGACAATAATAGAAAACATTAAAAAATAAAAAATCTAACTAGTGGGAGGTATGAAACTGTTTTTTATTTTTCATCAATTGGTTGATATCAGGTTTGATGGAAGAAAGTTGGAGTCTCATATCAGCTTCGGCGTCCAGTCTATTGCGATATTTTGTTTTCGTGGCTGCGTAGGTAGAGAATCCTGTTTCGCACAAATATGTAGTTGGGAACGGAAGAAGAATATTCAGAGCCATTTGGCCAAGCATCGCATATTCATCTTGGATTCTGCACCAAAAATCATTGAGAGGCGTCGTTTTGAACAGTGACTCCTTACTTGTGTCTGATGACATTTCTAAAAGATTCATATATCTCGTTTGACATGTTTTCAGGCTTTCCAAGATAGGGTAAAAAAGGATTATGAATCCATGAATTCTTTTTTATTTTTGTAATGTGTTCTTCGGGAAAATACTTTTCAAAAGATGCGTGCATCGAACTGAGACATTCGACCAATTCTTCAAACACATCATCTTCAAACATTTCTGAGTCGTTTTCGCTAACAAACTCACTGAGTAACATAAAGCTTTCTATTTTTTTCTTACCAATGCCATTTGCATTGGTAAGAAAAAAATAGAAAGCTTTATGTCCATCCAAAAATCTAATTTTCTTTTAAAAGCAGTTATTTTATTATAGGCCTGAAACACTGTTGTCTTTTGTTTTTTAAAGATATCCGCCATAAAAGACAATCGGAACAACCAAGTTTTATCATACAAACGGTCCTTCAAAGTAAAAGAAGTATCTGCTGAAAGAAACTTTTGTAACTCGGCTCTAAGTTCAAATACAAGTATAAAATTGTTGATACCAAACTTATGAGATATTGTACCAGCTATTGTAATACACGTTTCTACAAATACAAATAAAAAAAAACGTGTGGCACTCGGGGACTGCCGCGGTAAAGCTATTGCATTTACTTAGTTATCTAAAATTATGCAAAACAAAATAAAATGCATATAAAAGAAAAAAAAAATAGAAAAATGAAACAATAATTTTCTATGAATATTTACCACTTTTTAAATATTTAATGGTAAAACAAACAAAAAAAAAGAACAAAAACAATCTTGGGAGCGGTGGGATTCGAACCCACGCCTTCGAAGAGACTGGACCAAATAGGTCGAGTTTTGTCTGATGGCGGGGTAAAAAGTCTTAGGAATCGGCGTGCGTGTATGAAGAGAATGATGAAGGTAGATGAGGCACGGGAGGTGTGTCAGGACCGGGATATCTGGCGCTGTGTGAAGCGCCAGATATCCCGATATCTCTGCCTATCCCGTTAGGGACCTGGCGTGAAGATATACACTCACAAAACAACTTTTTTTTCGTATCTTACAGTACACATTCGTAAGGAACCATTATTATATAAATACCACATCATGACTTTTATCGCATTTTATTTCTACCATCAAAAAGTTAGCATATTGAATAAACATTAATATATAATCTAACATACAATAAAAAATGTTTGTGGTTGTGTTCCCGCAGAAGAACGATTAGACTTCAAGAATATTATCGAAATATGAAATTTTTAACTACTATTAAAAAAAGGATTTCGTAAATTTTATCTGCAATTGTAAATGGGGCTTCATATTCAAATGCGTGAAGAATAGTTAAGTGAATTCCTAATAACGTAGTTTAAAAATGATAAATATCTCGAAAGCGTGAAATGTGATAGTAGTTCTTTAAACGTAACGCATGTACTACTTGAACTAGTGCACTACAAAAGCAAAACAACGTGCGCTGTCCATTAAAGAAAAATGGTGAAAATTCATATTATTTTAGGACAAAATAGGCTAGCTTTCCTTGTGACACGGTTTTGACATAAATAAAATACACTCTTTGGCTACACATACACCTTCTATAATATAAAGTTGATAGATAGTGACTCCAGTTTCATATTGGCCTTTGGAACTTTGCCGGTGAATGACAAAGAATGACTCTTTTTCTTTTCTTTTTACTCTTTGTTATCAGTTTGTAAGGGGGAAAAGAGACATTCTACTGATATACTTTTACATTAGTTTATTACATTTAGTTTTATCTTAGTGCTATTCTTGACTTTACATATATTTTTTATCTTGTTTGACATGTATATCAATTGTTATTCGCTTTAATTTATTTTGTTTGTTTTTGACGTGTCATAAGAGGTGCCTGTCACCCTAAATGAATAAATGAGTTTCTGATTCTGATTCTGATTCTGATTTGAATTTGAACCATACTTGACTGCGAAAAAAAAATATCCTAAAAAAACTTTCCCTAACATTTTAACTGTTATACGTATACTGTGTCACACCAACACCGCATCCACGTTGATCAATATTCCGTCCCAGGAGAGTTAATTAATCATTTCATAATGATGTTTGAGTTAGCTAGCTGCCAGATAATTTAAATATCAGGTAGGTATATTATATTCATAAGAAGTCAAGTTTTCAATTACAATCGCGTGATGAAACATTTTTGGGTGTTTTACCTGAACTTATTTTAAGGGTCCTGTAGTCAATATATATATAAGAGAACCCTTATCGTTTCGCTATGTACGTCCATCTGTCTGTACGCAGGCATGCTTGGAGACTCTTTGTAATAAAAAACTATGCTGTAAGTTGGTATGATTATACACATTAGTCACCCCGAAAGTCTGGTTCAGTAAAGTGTTAAAAGAAAATTTAACCCAACAATGGCGGTCAAATCATTCCAATGGGGCGATAGTAAATGCAATAAGGCAAGATGTGATCGCCAATCCATATGCCAAGTTTGGCAATTATATGTTGGGATCCCACTGTAGAATAATTTCGTTCATCCAGATATGCTGCAAGCCTAATTTTTATGCATATTAAAGAGAACATATATATCCACTAGGCCAATCAAAATTTGACCGCAAGTATTTCTTAATATTTTTTTTGGGAAATATTTTTTTTTACTTGTTTTTTCAATAAAATATAGTTCACATCCCGGCAATATCTAATAAAGACTGCCATTGCGCACTTGGCCGCCTCTACCTATTTTCGTTCCGCTCCGATAACTTTTTACGTCCATAACGTACATGTATTATTTATATATCAAATTAAAGCATTTTTTTTCTCATATTACTATGACATACAGTAGCTAAATTAAAACGGCCGCAAATAAGAGTTGCTGGCTGTTAAAGATAAAAAAATAATAATTATAAATACTTGCGGGCAAATTTTGATTGGCAACCTAGTGGATATTATTCTCTAGATTATAAATATGCATAAAAATTAGATTTGCAGCATATCAAGATGAACGAAATGATTCTGCAGTGGGATCCTAACCTATCATAGCATGCGGATTGGCAGGCATACCTTATGGGCTTTGGTCCAGTGCAACGGTGAACGTCTTTCGTCTGATATGATGATGTTGAGATATTTTAAGTACTGTAACGTATTATCACGATGCGTATTTTTTTAAAGTTATGGCATCGCTGTTACACATATTGCCAGTGTCAAGTAAAACGATATTTCATATTCGTAATAAGCAGCGTAAAAGTCAGAGTCAGTCAGTCAGGTTCACAGTCAGTAATTCGAGTAAAACGATGGCTTCTTTACCAGAATATTTACAATGAAGTTTCTGCGACAATCCGAAAGGCTGTGTTTTCGCACTGTTATTTTATTTCACTATACACGGGCACTGTAATAAACCCATATCAAACAAAATGCCACCAACTTTATTTTATATGACTCTAAAATACACCAAGAAAATGAAATAAAATAAGAGAACCCTACGCCTCTTTCAAAGTGCCCTCCAAAACTTCCAACTGGAAACTGGAAATTCAACTGGATAATGATAATCAGTACGTAATAATCAGTACGTTTTACTACTCTCGTTATATTTTGATTGCAACAAAAAACATAAAGTATTTTAATTAAGAACAAAGCCCGAACGTACCGAAATAAAAATTCAACACTTGTGTCAATACAGAATACGATCGGACGGACAGGTCGTAAAATTGTACATCTAAAACATATTGGAGAAGCAACTTTATTGGTCGTATCATGATCGCTGATCCGTCGTAAAAATATGTATGTATTGTAAGGAAGGACCCGCCAGTTTAACGCACACGCACGAACTAACGGCAGGTCCTTGTGGGTTGATTTGCTGATTCGGGGACATTTTCGGATATTCTGTTTTTTTTTGTTTCACAGTTACGTTGTTTTCTTAAAAATACTGTCTGGGTACAAGCTGGTGAATTTTAATAAGAATCCGTGCAGGTTTACCTAAATAAAATGTTGAATACAAATTGGAATTATTTTGCTTCTAGCTTGCAACTTCGTCTATGTAGAATTTGTACCAAAAATTACGGACTTTCATACAAAATCTATACACATTTTTCCACCATTTCAAAACTTCAGGGGTTGCATTTTGAAAAACAAAGATTAAAAATTTTATTTGACTCTGGGTTTTTAACTATTTTAATTTTAAACTAGCTGACCCGGCAAACTTCGTTTTCCTCAGAATGAAATAATGTGTCAAAGGTTTGATTGATACGGACTATTTGTATGGGAAAATTAAATTGTGGATTTTACTATTTCCTTTCAATTTCTTCATATTTTCTTACCTTTTAAACCTTCCCTGGACTATCAAATATCATTCCAAACCAAAATTAGCCAAATCGGTCCAGCCGTTCTCGAATTTTAGCGAGACTAACGAACAGCAATTGATTTTTATATTATTTTAAATTGATAAGTGTGGGTTAGCCGTGAAAGTGCTTCAAAAAGATAGATTTATAGACCGTGGACAGACTGACAGACTTATAATATTAATAGCATATATCATATAATTGATAGCAAGCTGCCTACGATTGGATTCCTGAATCGTTTGTTCATTATCAGGAAGTCGTCGTTGCTATTTTCTAGAAGTGTCTTATTTCGAACCATTTAAAAGATGGGGAGCCTCTTAAAATTCTCGTACAAATTACCCAACTCCTAGAGCTACATTGAAATTTCCAGAAAATGGGGAAAAACCCAATAGTATACCCCACTTATCTCCGATCCGTTGAACAAACTCAGGATCCGAGCTTACCATTTACCATTTGACTAAGGTAGATAATAAACACAAGTTTGAATTATTTTGCAGTGAAAAATTAAATTAACACATACCTGTTAACGCCGGCAGATTCAACTTCGTCTGTGTGGTTTGCATAAAAAATTCAGACGAAATGAGGCACTACTGTCCTGAGGGTAGTGATATAGCGTCATACAATTCCAATTAAGTGGTACACGGTGGCGAGGAACCCTATAAGCGGTGTATTAATTAAGTTCTGTGGTATCTTGCACAAATTTTATTAATTAGAGGAATGCAACAAGTAATTAGATCATTTAAAAGGGCATTTTTTTAACTGATACCTGATCAAGGTATCCCTGAGGGTAATAAGTACGTACAATACAACCACACGCCTGTTATCCGTAAAGGGGTAGGTTAAGATGTGCATGAATTAAAACAAACTGAGGAATAGTGAAATTGCTGTTACATATTGAAATCTTCAAGCATGCCACCAAACTAGGGTACTACACGGTGACGAGTGACCCTATAAACGGTGTATTAATCCATTTGACGACCCGGTTAATCCAGCGGTGTGAGATGACGGTTTGATTCGAAGGGTCGCGGGTTCGATCCCCGCACTGGAACAAATATTTGTATGGCCTACTGATATTTGTTTCGGGTCTGGGTGTTTGTGTATGTGTTGTGTGTGTACAACGGCACCCACGACACAGGTTTATACCTAGTGTGGGTCTGTGAGTGTAAGCGTATTTTTTTTATTTCCCATGGTATCTTGTTCAAAATTAAATATGAAGGCATCAAGAAATTTGAGATGTATTCATAACTATTACCTTTTCGTCTTCAAGTTCGTTCTACCTAAACAAAGAACCCTTATAGTTTCGCCATGTCCGTCTGTCTATCTGTCTGTCCGTGCGCGGTTCAGCGCAAAAACGATTGGAACTAGAGACTTGAAATTTGGCACGAGTATCCACCTTAATCACACCGACAAAGTGGTAGAATAAAACCGTGTAAAATAAAATTATTTAGGGTACCTCGCCCACATGTAACGCGTGGAAATGTT
This sequence comes from Macrosoma leucophasiata, assembly GCA_036365455.1. Classification (NCBI taxonomy): domain Eukaryota; kingdom Metazoa; phylum Arthropoda; class Insecta; order Lepidoptera; family Hedylidae; genus Macrosoma; species Macrosoma leucophasiata. The sequence continues at coordinate 5,288,329 of JAWQUS010000014.1, read as the reverse complement.
GGAAGCGTGCAAACATAATTTTTCGATTATGTTAACCGTTCGTGACTTATAAAGTTTGTAAGTGTTGATTTTCGTTAGAGTCAAGTCTACCAACTAAACGGTTGTCGTTAGAAATTGAAACGATACGGCAATAGTAGCTACTTAAAACGAAATGAAAAAGAAAACTGTCACACTTAACTTGAATTTGGACCAAATGTAATACTCAAAATTTTTGTACAACTCCATAATATTTTATTTTTTTCATTAATCAAATTTTAAAAACTACGAATCCCCACGCTGCTCCTGACACGCACTTGACCGGGTTTTACTGCTACGGTATTAGAGTAGCTAGTGCTACAGCTCGACTGCAACAAGTTGATTCTCCGACAGCGTGTAACCCCGTAGCCAATTTGTAACGTATTTCTTCTGGTTTTAAAAATGGTCACAACGCCATCTAGTTAATCACCGCCGTACTAGGTCAACATTATCAATAGTATCACGTATTCCATACGACGCATAGTTTGATTACATAATTTATCTAATACTTTTAATTTGTCTAAAAATACAATTTCGATTATTCCAAATTAAATATTAAATATAACGACAAGGACATAATTAAAATATTATTCGGTGAATTTCATTAGCATTGTTGCTGAAAGTCTGAAAAAGACCCGAATCCAGGGCCGGTAAAGGGGAAGGTCTGAGAGGTTATTAGACGTCATCGGTCATTTGATTTTTCTCTGTGCAACTAGATAGTGGTGACGCACTCGAAATTATGAAAAGGCAGGAAGCCTTGAACATTTTAGCCATCATGGCCTAAATGCTTATTAAATAGGCTTTTTATCATGAATTGAGGTAAGATCTTCAAGAATCTTTCGATATTTTCTCGTTCACATGTCGATTTGAGAAATGGCGTGATGACTTCATGTTGGGTTGTTTGTTGCAGCCAGTTTCCCTAATGTCGGGAGGAGTTAGGATGCAGAGGCTTTATTCGGTTATGAGATATTAGCGAAAAGGCCTCGTAAGTAATTATTTCCACTTCCACAAGTTTTGTATGGGGAGGCTGTTTGATTCATGTTGAGTTTGGTACTAGATTCTTCATGAACCAAACGGAGATAATGCAGATTGTAACCAGTGTGATTTTGTTTCAGATTCGGGTTTTTATTTCTTTAAATATTTCCTACATTTTTTATTCCTTTTGGTTAGGTTTCATAATTTAGCATAGGGTACATTTAACATGGGGAATTCTCACCTTACATTTTAGCAGGTACGGATCATTATTGGAATATTTTTTCCTTCCCCAATTATGGTGTTAGATACCGTAGCTTTTAGGCATGCTTAAATTAGGAGGATTTTGACTGACCTCTGGGTGCGGGGTGTGACCGGTTACCCTGAAGCCTAGTGGAGTAGATAATACTGGACCCCTCCGTAAGCTGTCTACTAAGGTACCATCTTAAGGATTTGTAGAAAGGATTAGGGTTACCGGCATTACCATGCCCGGGGACAGGTAATTAAGTAAAGTATAAATTAAATTAAAAAAAGGAGCAGTAATCGTCACCACTCGAACCCATTTGATATTCACGACCCTGTTTTCTTGACAGTTTGGTACTGGATCACATTGGTAAAAAACATGTTATAATAATTTGTAAGTTATAACTTAAGAACGTATAGATTAAATAACAATAATAAATAAATATCAGTGTACCAAACAAACAGCTTTTTATTCATTCTTCAATAACAAAACTGGGTTCAAGTAATTCATAAATATTCTGCGAGCCCGGTTACCAGCCGGCTTTCAAATTGCTCGTAGTCCGTAGAAGCGAAACTCTAACGTCGTCGGTGCGGGTCTGGAGGTGGCTCTCTTTACCCGAGCCTGTCTGCCCCCGTAACAACAGGAGCGTGGTGTTATTGGTAGGTTGTGTAGACACGACTGCATTACCTTATCTTCTTGCTGCTAAATGGTAGTCGTAACTTCAATCGCATAAATTCTTATACTGGTGGCGAACTCCAGTGACGGAGCTCGCTTTGTGTCGGTGTCTATAGGATGCAGTCAACACTTAACATCTATGTGAACTGTATGCTCGTTTAACAATTCCATTACATAAAAAAACATCTGCTCACTTTATCAACGTGAACTGTATGGAATTAATGTTAATATGAAGGGCACATTCGATCATATTGAAATATTGATGTCAAACTTTTATACACATACAACATACAAGTTATTGAATTTCATCTTTATCATATTTGCTTTACACACATTTCATGTTGTCATGATGGTTAATGAAATAAAACTATTTTTACGGATTTATTATATATAAAACTAAAATGATTTTTTACTTTAATATACGCGAGATAAATCTGTAAAAATAGTTTTATTTCAATGAGTGTAGCTCGCGAAAACCTAAGAGCATGTCATGATGGTTAATATTATTATGTTCATGGGGCTTCTTTACCTACACTCAAAAATTGGTATAACATATAAATATAACGTAATTTCTTCACGCCTGTAATCCCCAAAGGGGTAAGCAGAGGTAAATGCATGCATTCAAGCATACATGCAAACACCCACGATTCGCCGGTTACGTTTTGGCCCATGTAACAGGCGGCGAGCCTGTTGATATCTCCGGACACATTACCAAACTTCAAGGTACTGGGAAATTTCCAGAAAATGGGAAAATCCCAATAGAACCAATGATAAAAGACTTTACACCATTATCTCTGATTACCCATGACCCGGGAATCGAACCCAGGACCTCAGCGTAGTAGTAGTGGCCTACTACCACTAGGCTGCCGAGGCAGTTATAAATATAAATATAAGCACAGCTTATACGTTTGATTAATGCTGTTATATTGCACAGAGTAAAAAATTTAACTGATTTGTCGTTGAGAATAAAATAAGTGGCTTTTTTCTGGAACAGAGTTTATGCTTATCAGATTTATTTAAGGTCGAGGTTGTAATGGAAATATGATATTATATTAAATTCAATACCTACTATTATTATGAAGAGTCAATAACCTCATAATCATATGAAAATCACAATACATTTGAATCCATTGCCATATTTGATGAATTATTAATTAACTCTCAATCAACCGAGCTTAAAACAACAGTAAACGTTAATCTAAACTTCAAATACCTACGTAACCCTGCATACGTGGGCCTCCAAAACGTGGCCTTCAACTTCCAACATCACTTAAACATTTAATATGAATCCTTATGAATTATTGAACGTGGCCGTCCGTAACAGGCCGCTTGAATATTATAACCCATAAAAGTATCGTAAAAATCTATTCATATCGCTCAAATCACGCTATTATCAAACTGACATGAACATATATACTCTGTAAATGAACATGAAATTGGTGAATCGGAAACGAGTATTGTAAATAATTCAACCATTTTGAATTCAGTTCACACTGAAAAGTGTTTATACGTTTAAATTTTGCGTCTATATCTGCCGCGGTTGTAGTGTTTTAAGGACACAGTTGAAAAGCCTTACTTAGCTGTGATAGTTGTTCTTGTAAATTTGTTGTTGGTACAGGGTGAATTTAAATAAGCGCATGACCTCTTGTAGGCAGCCTGTCTACGTCATTGATGTTTGACCAAAAACTGTTGTTTGGAATTGTCCAACAACATTTGTTCTACGGCTTTTTAAAAATCTTGATTGAACACAAAAAAATGTTTATTCAAAAGTTCGAAAAGTCTGCATTATGCAACGGACAGACAAATTGATTGACGGACTGAAGCTACGAGTATAATAAGGGTTCCTTGCAGGCCACCTACTGAAAAACGCAGCGTGAACGCCTTATCCGTGTATACACTCATGACGGGAACGTCCGGCGAAGCATCGGGTAAATATTTGAGCGATCCACGTTTCACAATTTACACCCATCTGGGGAATGGAACGTTGCTTGACGTTCTATCAAATACGATGGAATTCCTTAATTAGAAACGTTTTTGCTATCGCTCACGGAATAGGCGAGATTGTTTTGTTAATGAGTTAAAAAGTTGTGTGTACTGGCGTTGACGTCGATTAACGGAGATGGTTTTACGGTTATTTTAACGGGTTGTTGAATAAAATGTAGATAAATTAACGTTATTTTAGTTTAATGCATTTTTTAATGTAATTATTATTGTGTATTTAAGCTGAGAAAAATGGTGAAATTATAGAGTGTACTTGGGCATGTTGACCCTTGAAAACATACCTAATATTATCAATTTATAAGAAATCAACAAAATGTTATTTGTCACTCTTTTTCAACTTTTTTTTCCTTAACAAAAGCCAGCCTGGAACCGGTCGTGCGTGTTGAATGTCAGTTACTTGATTCAATTGTTTAACTGCCCTATTCGCGCGTTCATTCCTGCCCAGAACGTGCAAACTGTGGAACGAACTGCCCTCTGAGGTGTTCCCCCGGTGCTGCAATATGGGGTTGTTCAAAACAGGCGTCAAAAGAGTCGTTCAGGGCTGGCAGCGCGTTGACAACTCTCCTGATGTTGCAAATATTCATGGGCGACGGTAACCACTTCGGCGGACGGTCATCACGGTGGCCCGTTTGCTTGCCTGTCAATAAAAAAAGCCTTTGACATAAGAAAAAATTACCAAAAAAAATTTATTGTAGCTATGGTTAGTGAAGAATATTTTTTTACTGATTTGACGTCTAAAGTTTAATCTATGGTTCCTAAAACACAGCCTAAACGTTACATATACGCTACTAGTTGACCCGGCAAACTTCGTATTGCCTCAGAATGAAATAACGTGTCAAAACTTTGGTAGATACGGACTATTTGTATGGGAAAATGAAATTCTGGTTTTTACTTTTTTCCTTCAATTTCTTCATATTTTCTTACCTTTTAACCCTTCCCTGGACTTCCAAAAGTAATTAAAAACCAAAATTAGCCAAATCGGCATAACCTCGAGAGAGTTTTAGCGAGACTAACGAACAGCAATTGATTTTAATATTTATAGATAAGATAGATAAGATAAACATATTGGTAACGCAAAATAGTGTTAGCTTATCTAAAATAACGATCAGGTAGGAAACATAGCAGTAAGTACATTTAAAAGAAAATATTTCTGTATCAATAGAATTAGTAACCTGTATAAAATTTTACATGACTAATTATTTTTATACTAGTTATGTATTGCAAATAATACTAATCGAACCGCTTTAATTCAATTAAACGCGTAGAAAGTTTAACGTGTTTCGTAAATTAGTAATGGACCAGACATAATACATTCTGTCGGCTAGATTTATAACATGCTGGTTATAAATCTTTATTAGAAGTTGTATTTGATAATCCAACACCCATGTGAAAGAAGGGTTACGTAAAATAATGTTTATTATAAAAATAATGGTCAGTAAGGAACGCTAACTTAAAATCGTTACTAAATAAACATAATTATATAGACTTAATAAAAAATATGCTGATTATTTTTATACCAGTATATAAAATACGTATCACAAATGATGCTAATTGAACCGCTTTAACTCAATTAATCGCTTACAAAGTTTAACGTGCTCCGTAAATTAGTAATGGACCAGACATAATACATCCTGTCGGCTAGATTTATAACCTGGTTATACTCGTAAATCTTAATTAGAAGTTGTGTTTTGGCTTAATGATTCTGACTGGAGAAATTTCGTGTGCTAGAATAATTTGTTAATAAAATTAATAGCTGATTGTGAGTTTGATTATTTTTGGTTTTGTCTTGTGTAAAATAAAGTTGAAAGACGTATGGATTTCTATGGGTAGGTATACTGTTGCGGCATTGCCGTGCTAGTACAAAATTGACGTGGCATTTGATCATCAGATTCAACGAACAGAATGAGTTACTTAAAATTTCACAATTTTAATTATTTTTATACTAGTATACATACGTATCGCAAATGATGCTAATTGAACCGCTTTAATTCAATTAAGCGCGTGCAAAGTTTAACTTGTTACGTAAATTAGTAATGGACTAGACATAATACATTATGTCAGCTAGATTTATAACCTGCTGGTTATAAATTTCTATTAGGAATTGTGTATTAGCTTAATGATTCTGACTGCGGGAATTCGTGTACTACAATAATTTGTGTATGAAATTAATTATTTAATGTGAGATAAGATTTTTCGATTTTAGTCCTGCAGGATCGAGTTCAGTGGTATACTTCATCAATAAGAATATGAAAATAATATCGATACGAAATTATATAAAAACACATTATTTTACTCATCCTGCTCTCAACCCATTCAAATTAAGTAAAGTGTGCTAAGTCAAACATCACAAACGCCTTTGTATCGTACTAGAATAAATCCACTTCGCCCATATCTCTCACAGACTATCTGCCAATACCAAAATGGACCGGGCAAATACGACAACGGACGAAATTGAATTTGTTCTGAGGTAGGAGCAACTCCGAAGATCCCTTGAGAGCCTTCGGCACTTCCGAGTTCTCCCGACACTAAATTCAAACCGTTTAACTGAATGTCGTACTGGTTTGATTCCTTAATTTGGATGGGAAATAAACGTTGTCAGTTTTCATTGGTAAACCAATTGGCAAACTGACCAACTGGTCTCTGAAGCGCGCATGGCCTCGCGGCTGGTGTAGATCGTAAGCGATCTACTCTGTTAAGCAGTACGGGCGCGGTCGGGTGTGTGATGGGTGACCGCTAGTGGCAAATTAAAATGCGCTTTTTTTGTGATGTTTCCGTGCTTCGCAGGGCACGTTAAGCCGTCGGTCCCGGTTGCTATCGATAGATAGTAGTCGTCAAACCTTGTCGGAGGCCTTATGGGCGGTTTGAAAACATCCGACAACGGGTTGGCCACTAACCCGTATCAGCAACAATCGGCATTGGAGCAGCGTGGTGGAGTAAGCTCCAGGCCTCCCCCCAAACATGAGAGAGACTCGTGGCTAGCTGTGGGACGTATAATGGATTGCCATTAATATAATTACTAGCTGTGCCCGCGACTTCGTCCGCGTGAGAATTTATGATTTTTCAGAACCTACCCACCCGGACGAAGTCGTGGGCGCAGTTAGTGCAAAAGTAGCTTAAGTTACTTCTTAATACATAAGTTATCTGCCAGTGAAAGTCCTGTCAAAAACGGTCCAGCTGTTCTCGAGATTAGCCGGAACAAACAGACAGACAGACAGATAGACAGACGGACAGACAAAATTGTAAAAAATGTTGTTTTGGTATATGTACCGTGTATTAGTAAAAAGCGGTACATTTGTATTTAATAAAAAGCGGTTATTTTTATATTAAAAAGAGACACTCCAATTTTATTTATATGTATATAGATGTAAAGATTACATTAATCAAGCTTAAAAACTACGAAACACTACACTGCGCGTGGCCCGACACGCACTTGACCGGTTTTTTTCTCATTTATCGATACTATCACACTAATATTATAAATGTGAAGTTTCTTTGTTTGGATGTGTGTCCGTCAATCACGCCGAAACTACTGAACGAATTTTGATAACATTTGTTACACAGATATGATATTAGCTGATTTAGATTAAAGGATACTTTTTATCCAGAAATATATGTTCCTGTGGGATGCCATGATATGATTTGACGAGTTCCCACAGATTACGCGAAAAGCGACCTATATGCGGGCGGAGCCGCAGGCAACAGCTTGTTGATAATAATTTGACATATTACTAGACACTAAAGCCGACTATCAAAAACATCGTCATTGATATACACAGGAACAACACATTTTAATCTATTGTTTAAATGAAATCTGCTTCACGTTCAAATAGTTTTATATAATTTTGCAATTTAAAAATATGTACCAGTAATTTAATTACTCGCCAACCATATTGCCATACCCAAGAGTGTTCATGATGCACTTAGAAAATTATAATTACCACCTGTACTAAATATCTCATGATTTAGACAATAAATGAATTGAAATTGAAATTTATCATTTATTTACACAACAAAATTATTCAACAAAAATTAATAGTCGTAACACACGTCTGGATTTTGGTACGGAAAGACCACCGGATTCGGTACGCTCCGAACCAAATCTGGACGTGTGTAGAGGAGTCCGGCGGACATCATTATTATTAAATCATGTCCGATGCGGTCCGCTCGCGGGGGTATTACCATTTCAAACATACATGGTGCAACATCTTTACCTATTGGGAAGCTTGAAACAAAGTAGGATACATAAATTAATATTGAAATGCTTTTTTTATGTCAAAGGATTGACAGACAAGCAGACGGGCCACCTGATGGAAAGTAGTCACCGTCGCCTATGAACATTTCCAACACCAGGGGCGTCGCCAACGCGCTGCCAGCCCTGAAGGACTCTTTTGACGCCATTTTTGAAGAACCCTATGTTGTAGCACCGAGGGAACACCTCAGAGGGAAGCTCGTTCCACAATTTACACGTTCTGGGCAAAAACGAACGTGAGAACCGCACCGTTGAACATTGCCAGGTGTCCAGTCGGTGAGGGTGGATCTTCTCTCTTCCGCGGGTAGTACGGTGTAGGAAAAGAGACGGTGGCACCATGTCGAACAGTTCAACAGAGCACTCGCCATTGTAGAGACGGTATAAAAGGCAAAGATTCCCAATGTCTCGGCGCAGGCGCAGATGTTCGAGCCCGTCAGTAAGTCCTGGGTCGTTAACAATACGAATGGCGCGTCTTTGTAGGGAGTCAAGTGGACCAAGTTGGTATTTGGGGGCTCCCGCCCACAAATGAGAGCAGTATTCCAGATGGGGCCGCACTTGGGCCTTATAAAGCTGTAATAGCTGCCCCGATGTGAAATACTGCCTCGCTTTGTTAAGAAGTTGTTATGCCAACTTGGTCTTACACTCAATGTGACTCCCAAATTGCACTTCGTTTGATATGTCAACGCCCAGGATACCGATACTCTTACCGACGCGAACGGCGAGCGGAGTGCCCTAAATGCTTAGGTATACATGTCATTTTTTGATCTTTTTTTCGATCAAAGTAAACATAAACTAATTATTTTGATAACCTGATGACATCTTAAACGCAGAGAGGCTATCTTACATAAATAACGTCATGAATTTAAAACATCAAATTAATTTTCCAACTTCAAATATTCAGCCACGTAATAAATAATATTATTTTTAGATTTAACCACCCGATTCCTCATAACAACCGCAGACCAGTCCGGTAAACTTATTAAAATCTTAGACACACCTGACTCCCGAAACTCGAACTACACTAAATCAAAACTTTCCTTCATGACGACAGTAATAACATCATTCGACCGGGATTATAGTGATTTATTCGAGGTGTCAATGCGATTAGCATCGAAGAGACCCGGCGCGGGCCGCTTGGCGCATTTCAATTACCGCGTCAGAGTGGTAGCCGCTGAATAATGCATTGGGGGACTTTGATTGAAACGTTCCGTACCGGTGTTGGTCTTAATTTTTGCTTGTTTGATTGCTTATGCCAAGGTTAGGGTTGTATTGATTCGTTAAACTGATTGTATTTTGATAAACAAAGATAAGCTGATGCTTAAATATGTCTTGTTTTGTCGTAGATGAGCATGCTACCCTACGTGCTACCTTGATGCTACCCTGGAGCATTGATGCTACCTTAAAACTCTTTTAAAATGAGATTAGCATCATTATTTTAGCCGAAAGATGTCCACTACTTAGTAGTGGCAGTGTCCACTACTTGGCAGTAGTATCACTGGTGGTAGAGTTCCAGTGACGGAGCTTCCGGGCGTAGGCACCACCGCATTACCTAATTTGGTTGCCGCTAAAATGTAGTGTTCAGCACTATCGTGTTCCGGTCAGGTGTTAATGTACGGCCCTGTAATTTCCTGCACAGAGGCATAACACCTTAGGCCTCAGGAGCGGTAATGCATCTGCATATTGACCTTGGTCTTCGTGTGGGTGTGTATAGTCTGGTAATATGGTTGTGTTCTGGTTAGAATGTAATGTATAGCCTTGCAATAACTATCACAGAGATATAACAACTAATGTCTGTTTGATATTATTTCGCATTAACACATGCTTGTGAAATATATTTTATTTTTAAAGAAAAATGGAAAGAAAAATTTGTTTTATTTTTAAAGAAAAATGGAAAGAAAAATTTGACTTCAGGCGAGGCTCGAACTCGCGACCTACTGGGAATCTAGTCCAGCCGCTCTTCCAATTGAGCTACTGAAGCCCTGCCCGATTTGTCAAATCTTTCCTTCACATCTATTGCATTGCTTTATGGTAGCAGTAGCGCCATCTATTACCAACTATGCTAGTTAGGCAACCGATATAATAGACTTTTCAGTTTATTGAATATCGTAAAGAAGTCGCTTTTACCCTTAATAATTGTTTTTATATTATTTCGCATTAACACATGCTTGTGAAATATATTTTATTTTTAAAGATAAATGGAAAGAAAAATTTGACTTCAGGCGAGGCTCGAACTCGCGACCTACTGGGAATCTAGTCCAGCCGCTCTTCCAATTGAGCTACTGAAGCCCTGCCCGATTTGTCAAATCTTTCCTTCACATCTATTGCATTGCTTTATGGTAGCAGTAGCGCCATCTATTACCAACTATGCTAGTTAGGCAACCGATATAATAGACTTTTCAGTTTATTGAATATCGTAAAGAAGTCGCTTTTACCCTTAATAATTGTTTTTATATTATTTCGCATTAACACATGCTTGTGAAATATATTTTATTTTTAAAGAAAAATGGAAAGAAAAATTTGACTTCAGGCGAGGCTCGAACTCGCGACCTACTGGGAATCTAGTCCAGCCGCTCTTCCAATTGAGCTACTGAAGCCCTGCCCGATTTGTCAAATCTTTCCTTCACATCTATTGCATTGCTTTATGGTAGCAGTAGCGCCATCTATTACCAACTATGCTAGTTAGGCAACCGATATAATAGACTTTTCAGTTTATTGAATATCGTAAAGAAGTCGCTTTTACCCTTAATAATTGTTTTTATATTATTTCGCATTAACACATGCTTGTGAAATATATTTTATTTTTAAAGAAAAATGGAAAGAAAAATTTGACTTCAGGCGAGGCTCGAACTCGCGACCTACTGGGAATCTAGTCCAGCCGCTCTTCCAATTGAGCTACTGAAGCCCTGCCCGATTTGTCAAATCTTTCCTTCACATCTATTGCATTGCTTTTATGGTAGCAGTAGCGCCATCTATTACCAACTATGCTAGTTAGGCAACCGATATAATAGACTTTTTCAGTTTATGTTCAACTATGTTCAACTAATGTCTGCCTATAGCCTGCCCGTATGAACTCACCATAACGGCAAGCCGTATATTATTTAAAAAAAAACCGTATGCAAACAGAGAACGAATTATCTACTATTTTTTTTAGTTTTTTTTGGGCAGGTTTTTCTCAGATCATATTGGCCTTTGGAACTCTGCCGGTGAATGACAAAAAATGACTCTTTTTCTTTTCTTTTAACTCTTTGTTATCAGTTTGTAAAGGGGAAATTAGACATTCTACTGATATACTTTTACATTAGTTTTATCAATTTAGGTTTATCTAAATTAATTTTAGTGACTATACATATATTTTTTATCTTGTTTGACATGTACATCAATTGTTATTCACTTTAATTTTATTTATTTTGTTTGTTTTTGACATGTCGTAAGAGGTGCCTGTCACCCTAAACGAATAAATGAGTTTCTGATTCTGATTCTGATTCCACATATTTCTGTCAGTATACAAAAAGTTTACGAGCAGTAGCTTAAAATAATTAAACTGGTTAGTAAGGTTATAAAACTGATAAACAAAACCCAACTGATTTCCAAATTACAATTCGATGATAACATCCAAACTGAAACACGCCCCGATGACGAATAAATCACAAGCCACGGAATTTATTAGTGCCGGGTGGCGTTAGCTAATACTCACAAAATTAGCGCACCTGATAGTGGAAATTGACTGTATCCTGCGGATTTCATTTTAATTTGTATCCGGCATTTATAATATTACGTTTAACTGTTAATGAGAGTTTATGTACGGAGTTTAATTTAATTTTCACGGATACTGTTGATTGCGTTATATATGAAGCTATTTTGTACCTATGCTAATAATAAATAATAATAAGAGAAATCAATCACCAGGGGTATTTTCCAGGGCGATAGTCTGAGCCCCTTATGGTTTTGCCTGGCCTTGAATCCTCTAAGCGCTTTGCTAGAGGCTTCGGGCCTAGGCTATCGGCTACGCAGAGACGGTCGGATGATATCTCATCTGTTGTACATGGATGACCTGAAATTATTCGGTTCCAGCAATTTGCAACTGACAGAGCTACTGAAGGTCACTGAAAACTTTAGTAACTCTATTAGGATGGAATTTGGAATCGAAAAATGTGCGGTTATGCATGTACTACAAGGGCAGATAATAGAATCCGAGGGAACGAATCCCCCGGGTTCCATTCCGTTCCGAACCCTCTCTGCTGCTGAGAACTATAAGTAATTGGGTATGTCGGAGGCCTTAGGCATAAACGAGAGCGACATGAGACAGTCGTTGAAGGAACGTTTCTTTGGTCGCCTGACAAAAGTACTGAAAAGTCTTTTGTCGGGTGGTAATAAGGTGCGTGCCTTCAACGGTTGGGTCATGCCGGTCTTAATGTACTCCTTCGGCATTCTCAAGTGGACTCAGACCGACCTGGAATCCCTTGACAGACGAGTCCGCTCTTTGCTGACGGCATACCGAATGCATCACCCACGGTTGTCGGTCATGAGACTGTACATCCCGCGGACGTGTGGAGGTCGAGGCTTTCTTAATGCCAAGACTTTACACAACCGTGAGGTGTGCAGCCTCAGACAGTACTTTTTTACCGTCGACGGGGATATGCATAAGGATATGGTGGCAGTTGACAGTGGACTCACCCCTATCACTTTGGCTAAAGAGAACTGGCGCAAACCTGAGGTGCTCACGACCAGTGACCGCAGGAGTGTGTGGCAGGGCAAGGAGCTACATGGACGTTTTTACCGGGCCCTTCATGGGCCTGATGTTGACACATTAGCTTCCGTGACCTGGCTACGGTTCGGCGACCTATTTGGGGAAACCGAGGGTTTTGTCTGTGCAATTATGGACGAAGTGGTAATGACCAATAACTACCGGAGATTTATCCTGAAAGATGGAACGGTCGACATATGTCGGGCATGCCACCGACCGGGTGAATCTATCAGGCATATTGTGTCCGGCTGTTCAAGTCTTGCCAACGGCGAATATTCGCACAGACACAACCAAGTAGCCAGGATTATCCACCAGCAACTTGCCTTGCGATACGGTCTTGTGGCCATGGAGGTGCCATACTACAGGTATGTGCTCGACCCAGTTCTCGAGAACGTATGCCACAATGTATTGGGACCGGTCTATTATCACTGAGAGAACTATTGTAGCCAATAAGACTGATATAGTGGTAATAGACCGCTCGGAGCGCCGCGCAATGATCATCGATATCACCGTCCCTCATGATGGGAATCTCGTGAAGGCCGAAAATGACAAGGAAATCAGATATCTTGATCTGGCTCACGAGATTGTCGCCATGTGGGATGTGGATTCGGCCATCATTGTGCCGATAGTCGTCACGGTCAACGGATTGATAGCAAAGAGCCTCGACCAACATCTCAAGAGGCTCAAGTTAGGAAGTTAGATCAAGGGTCTGATACAGAAGGCGGCACTTCTCGGCACGGCACGTATAGTGAGGAGGTTCCTGTCTCTGTGACCCTAACCACCGACAGCTTGGACCCTGTTCCCGCTGCCGGCGGCGCACTATTTTTTATTTTTTTATATATGTTTTTTTTTTTTTCAACTTATGTAAGTAAAAAAATACTAAATAAGATGAAGAATAAATGAGAGAAAAAATAATAATAATGGCAACCCATTATACGTCCCACTGCTGGGCACGAGTCTCTCCCCTTTTTAGGGGGAGGCCTGGAGCTTACTCCACCACGCTGCTCCAATGCGGATTGGTGGAGGTGGGTGGTACCTATGCTAAATGTGAAAGAAAATATTTCGATATTTTTGTCAAGCGCCTTTTTTTAAAAGTTAAATTTTTAGACTCACCTTTTTTAAAACAAAACCTATGAGAACATTTTGTTGTCTGTCTGTTCTTGTTTTATAATAGTAGCTATTTGCTGCGTAAGCACGTAATATTTTTCATTTTACTACCTCTACAACAATAGTGTAATTTATGTATGTATGTATGTATCTTCCCGCCAGGTCCCTAACGGGGTAGGCAGAGAGTGTAGAGCGCCAGATATCCCGGTTCTGACAAACCTCTCGTGCCTCGTCTACTTTCATCATTCTCTTCATACATGCACGCCGATAATTTATATTTAGTGAAAACACTAGCCAAGGCCATTAAGATATAACTGGATGTCTAAATGCGGATGCATTGCCAATAGCTGGGGAGCCGAATCTAGGTCGACCTTCACCTATCTGTTTACCGAATGAAACATTGATTTTATCAAATTTCATACATAAACAAACACGTCTTGCATGTATTGCCTATCAAAATATGTTCAATCACACAATCGGCTAATTTTGATTTCGTAGAGCGTTATCTCTGTTGCACGCTGCCTATGTAAGTACAGTTCTCAACAATTTATATTGCACATCGAGTCTATCGAAAGAGACGATCGGCTCGTTTCGACTTCGTAGAGCGTTATCTCTGCTACACACTGCCTACGTAAGCACTGACAATCCAGTATTGTCAAAACTTGATCGAAATGGTCGACAAATGTCAAATTGGTACGGTGCGAAAGAGATAACGCTTATACAGACCCGAAATAAGCCGAAGTCTCCTTCCTTGGCTCGATGTGCAATATTTATTGTTGCGCCCTGTACTATTAGTGCAGTATTGGTCAAAATTTGATAAAATGGACGACAAACATGTGTGTGTGCGAAAGAGATAATGTTCTATAGAACCGAAATCTCTTTCCTAAAGTCGATGTGCAATATTTCCTGGTGGAGACTGTACCTAGTCTTTGCTCAAGTCAATGTGTCATGAGCCAAAAGCGTCAATCTTATTTCGAAATGCACCGGACATAAACTTTCTTGTAACAAAGGGCACTTATAGATTTTACGGCAACACTCGAGACAAACCTTAAACATGGATTGTACAGAATTACACAATTGAAGCGTTTACAGATAATGCGATGAAGCTTCATTGGAAAGACTTGAAAAACATATTCTAACGGTATCATTATGCAAAATGACTACTTTTATGTGTTATATATATATTTTTTTTTTTCTATTATCATAGTAAAAAAAAAACTTCAAAAATGTTTTTGTGAATAAATAAATCTTAGAAATGAACAGATGCGATTTCAGACCCGCTGTGTTGTCAGTGACAACAAATTAATCCAAAACAGTGTAACTTACAGGTCTCACAAGAAGGCTCAAGGTCGTGCAGATAATCTGATCTATGGAGATCCGTAGGAGAACTGTGGTAGTCAATTTTGTACATCGGCCAAGCTCAAGTGATACTAAGCAGGGCACACAGCTCTATAAACCAATTAATATTGAGACAAAAGTTGTAGAGTTTCTTACTCACAGGAACACGAAAAGTAAGCCGGTTCTGACGAGGTGAACCGAGGAAAATCAAAAGCAATCGATAAATAAGGGAAGGCAAGGTTTTTGGCCGGTACCTTTAGGGCTAGTCTGACCTATTTGTCCATTAGGAAAAAACTGACGTTTGGTAATCACAGTCGCCGAAGAGCGTAAGGAGCAAGTTAAAAAAAGTTTTTTTTGAAATCCTTGCATGTACGGGCAACACAAGATTTTACGTCTTGCAATCGAAACCATGGAAGATAAAGACATGACTTCTTTAAGAACAAAAAGTATGTATGTATGCCCAGGTCTCTTACGGGATAGGCAGAGAGAGAGAGCAGAGAGCGTAGAGCGCCAAATTTTTTTTTTTTTTTAATGTAATAAAAGTGGCAAACAAGAATGCAGTTCACATTGATGTTAAGTGATGACTGCAGCCTATAGACACCCACACAATGACCAGAGGTAAAAATGCAGATGCGCTGCCACTTCTGAGGCATTAGGTGATATGCCTCTGTGCCTGAAATTACAGGGCCGTACATTACCACCTGACCGGAACACGATAGTGCTGAACACTACCATTTAGCGGCAAGTATATTAGGTAATGCGGTGGTGCCTACGCCCGCGAGCTCCGTCACTGGAACTCTACCACCAGTAAAAAAATAAAAAATGAAATAATTCGGTTTTTAAATACCTCTGATGCCTTTAAATTCATGCATGCTTTTGACTCCACCTTCAAATAGTACACAACTAGGCCAGCCTTCCTGCACCTCTGCAACCTTCGTCATTCGCATTGTATATTGATTTTGTCATACGACATAATTTCTGTAAGCCCGAGCCATCGGAGCATGTCTTTTTTCATTTTCATACCAAAACCATAGTTCACAAAAACCCTGTTTCTTATATCTGTATTAATAGTCATCCTTAGTAAGTACTACTTCCAAAAATACCAACAGATACGACATTTTTTTCCAGAAAAAATTACAAAAAATAAAGTTTCTTAATATCTTCTCTCTTCTATCTTCTTAGTTTCTTTACTGGTGGTAGAGCTCCAGTGACGGAGCTCGCGGGCGTAGGCACCACCGCATTACCTAATATACTTGCCGCTAAATGGTAGTGTTCATCACTATCGTGTTCCGGTCAGATGGTAATGTACGGCCCTGTAATTTCCGGCACAGAGGCATAACACCTAATGTCTCAAGAGTGGCAGCGCATCTGCATTTTGACCTCTGGTCATTGTGTGGTTGTCTATAGGCTGCAGTCATCACTTAACATCAATGTGAACTGCATGCTTGCTTGCCACTTTTATTACATAAAAAAAAAAAAAAAAAAATCGAATCCTCTTTGACAAGCTAATATTAAAAGAAGGAGTTGCTAGTCATTAGATCACTCTTATATTATTCTTGTGTTGCAATTTCCGTGTATAAGCATTAACGCATTCCATAAATTATTCTTCAGTTAATCACCAGCTCTGATTCGGATACACATAATATATTATTCTGTTAAGTGTTTAGTCATAACCCCTTAGAACTCACCCTTGCGCTATCATTGATCATGGTAGAGTGCTATGATTAATTTTTATCGTGGTAGATATTTAAGCTTTATCAATGAGATGTAATGTAGGTTCATTAGTTTGTTTGAATTTATTATTCTTTGATTAAAATATATCAATTATCTAAATGAAAAAAGGCATGCTCCGATGGTTCGGGCATATAGAAAGAATGTCGAATGAGCGAATGACTAAACAGATATACAATGCGAATGTGGATGGTTGCAGAGGCCCAGGAAGACCAAGGCTGACCTACCATGACCAAATAGGTCGAGTTCTGTCTGATGGTGGGGTCAAAAGTCTTAAGAATCGGCGTGCATGTATGAAGAGAATGATGAAGGTAGACGAGGCACGAGAGGTTTGTCAGAACCGGGATGTCTGGCGCTCTACACTCTCTGCCTACCCCGTTAGGGACCTGGCGTGAAGATACATACATACATACAATTATCTACTGGAAGACAAAGTGTAGGAAGGCCCACTACGAGGCGGACCAACGACCATCTAAAGCACAAAATACTATTTATAAATTAAAATGATATCCGAGGGATATAGTTAATTTTCACTAACATCAGGTAAACAAATTTTGTGAGTATTAGCTAACGCCACCCGTCGCTAATAAATACAGTGGCCTATGATTTATTTGGCATATTCCGGTTCAGCTGTTATCATTTGTATCACTTTATATTATTTACTGGATTGCGTCCCTGACTTATTTTTGCATGGCAGAGCATTTTATCAGATTATAAGTGTCTTGATATAACATATTTTTTGCTAGTTATGTTTAGTTGTTCGTAAAAATGTATAAATATTGTTGCGAAAAAAAGATTTGGTTCTTTAGGATCGGTAGTTTTTGCGAATTAATTAAGGCGACTGGATCTTTTCATAAATAATATAATTTGTTCTGAACGAGCTTTGTATTTTTTTAATGTAATGTAAGTGACAAACAAGCATGCAGTTCACACTGATGTTATGACTGCAGTCTATAAACACCTATACAAAGACCAAGGTCAAAATGCAGATGCGTTACCACTCCTGAGGCCTAAGTTGTTATGCCCCTGTGCCGGAAATAACAGGGCCGTACATTACCACCTGACCGGAACACGATAAAGCGGAACACTACCATTTAGCGGCAAGTATAATAGGTAATGCGGTGGTGCCTACGCCCACGAGCTCCGTCACTGGAGCTCTACCACATATTCCACTCCATTACATAAAAAAAAATCTTCCATCGAATTACTCTTTTCTCAGTAAAACTGTTTTGAGAAAACTTCTGCACTACAAACAAGGGGTGTCGATCAGACATTTGTGTCCTTTTCTCTATGCAACAGGTGACGTCTCTTTTAACACCAGAAGAAGCAGTTCCATCCAGATGGAAGAGCTCATTAAGTAGACTATGTAGTTATGAACAGAGAAAACTGTTTGAGTTAATTTCGAACTCGTGTTTTTATTCGGATTAAAAAATCCGACAAGAAATATTATAAATCGACCTAAGGAAGCAAGCTTCGGCTTATTTCGGTTCTGTAGAGTGTTACCTCTTTCGCACCTTACTTGTGTAACATTTTTATCATTTTTTTATAAAAACCGGACTATCAGTGCTTACGTAGGCAGTGTGCAGCAGAGATAACGCTCTACAAAGTCGAAACTAGCCGATTATCTCTTTCGTAGGCTCGATGCGCAATACGACTTTTTGATAACAGTAGAATCAATCTATAATATAAAAATAAGTCGGGTTTTCCTTCCTGACGCTATAACTCCAGAACGCACGAACCGATTTCCACAGTTTTGCATTCGTTGGAAAGATTTCGGGCTCCGTAGGGTTATAGCAAAAGAAAATTCTGGTAAAATTATTTATAAAACGACATCCACGCGGACGAAGCCGCGGGCAACAGCTAGTTTCAAATAAAATAGCACGTCAACTAGCTCCCATGGTTTATATTAAAAAATACGCATTGCTTTTAACAGGCTTTTATTGAAATATGAACGTGATTAAAGCAAAGCGTATTGAAAGCATGAGGTAAAAATTATAATCTGCTGCATATACTGGTGGTAGAGCTCCAGTGACGGAGCTCGCGGGCTTAGGCACCACCGCATTACCTAATATACTTGCCGCTAAATGGTAGTGTTCAGCACTATCGTGTTCCGGTTAGGTGATAATGTACGGCCCTGTAATTTCCGGCACAGGGGCATAACACCTTAGGCCTCAGGAGTGGCAACGCATCTGCATTTTGACCTTGGTCTTTGTGTGGGTGTCTATAGGCTGCAGTCATCACTTAACATCAATGTGAACTGCATGCTTGTTAGCCACTTCGATAACATAAAAAAAAAAAAAATAGTTAATTTGCATTATCAGTTAGTTGCGCTTATGTGGTGCGTATTAGGTAACTCCACCCGCTACTAATAAATACCGTGGTTCCTGATTTATTTGTCGTCGGGGTGTATTTCGGTTCCGATGTTATCATTCGAACTGTAATTTAGAAACCAGTTTGTAGGTGTTTAATTGTACCACTTATCATTATTTATTGGCTGTATCAGTGCTTTCATTTTGCGTATTTTTATTTGCTTCAATGTATAGACAAGACACCAATACCAGTTTCCAATTAAAGTATCAATTTCTGAATTATGTTGCGTGTCCCGTAATGAACTTGGCCGGTGCGAAACCACCGTTTGATTCAAAGGGTCGCGTGTTCGACCCCCGCACCGGAACAAATATATGTATGGCCTACAAATATTCAATGCCAATGACAATTCAATTCAATTTCTTTTTATGTTATGGAAGTGGCAAACAAGCATGCAGTTCACATTGATGTTAAGTGATGACTGCAGCCTATAGACACTTACAAAAAGACCAAGATCGAAATGCAGATGCATTACCACTCCTGAGGCCTAAGGTGTCATACCTCTGTGCCGGAAATTACAGAGCCGTACAATAAAGCCTGTACACGATATGAAACACCGACGGATTGCTAAAAATCTGAGAAAACTACACGCACGCCTATGCACATGGTACATATGAAGGTAAATTATAAAAAATAATCGTTTTCCTGCTAATCTGCTAATCCTGGTAAAACGTTAAAGGCAGTACGGTTGTTCATGAGATACTTTCGAAGCAGAATAAAGTAAATGTGCTTATATCAAAACTTTCAAACACACCAAAACTACCAGTAAATTGGAATTCCTGTGAAACAAAGCACGGACGCCGGGCGGTTAACTAACCAACCATATTCTGCCTAACCAGCGAAGCGGGCTCGTAGAATAAAACTGTTTATTTTGCAATAATTCGAAAAAAAATGTTTTATTCGGTATTTCTAAACTGACCTGACCCTCAAATCGTTATTTACAATGCTTATTATAAATTTTTGAAAACCTTTTAACCAAAATCATAGAAAATGTATGAAAGAAACACCGGCACAGTGGTGGTACTGTGCCGGTGTGTGAATCAGCCTTAAATAATATGTAATTGCAGATGCAGTTGACTCTAAATGTAATAAGTATGTAAGTAAATATATATGTAACTCATTATTGAACACAAAACCGCAAATAGTAAGAATAACTATCTAGTTAATTATTTATATACCACAGATACTCAATTATACTTTCAAAAAATTCAAAATATAATACCATCACAGTCTAAAGAAAACGAACATGTTAATTACCTTATACTGTGATACTATCTATTATATAAAAATAAGTCGGGTTTTCCTTCCTGACGCTATAACTCCAGAACGCACGAACCGATTTCCACGGTTTTGCATTCGTTGGAAAGGTCTCGGGCTCCGTGAGGTTTATAGAAAAGAAAATACTTTTTTTTTTTATAAAACAACATCCACGCAGGCTAAGCTGCGGGAAACAGCTAGTGTTGTATAATTATTAAATATCTTACATATAAATAACGTCGATTAATAGCTACTTCTAAGACATAAAAATATGATCAGGATCAGTATTCAAATTGGAAACCATAACCTCATTTGTGTAACATAACTCTAACAAACCGAATTTAATTAAAAAAATAAGAAACTTGATAAACTACATTTCAAACTAAAATCACTATGAATTTACATTCATAAACAGCAAACAACGCTATCTCTGAGAAGATCCTGAAATTACTTGAACTACATACTTGAATTTTATTATCCCATTGGCTGTATCAAGTAGGAACGCTTTCTTAAATTTTACAACAGCGACAAAGTTTAGTAAAATAATAGGAATATGCCGCTTTATAGACAACTTAAGTTTTATCGTTATAAAACGTTACTATATTTAACAAATTAAGTACGTATTCTTATAATAATATGAATATAATTTAAAGTAAATAATAGAAAACGTAACACGATATACTAAACAACGCCATCTCTGTATTTGTCTGTGAACTAAATGAAACGCAATGCGTTTGGATTGTCCTAGCTGTGCAGTGGTAGTGGAGCAAGTTATGTCTTAGTTAAAGATTCGTACGGATAGATGTATTTACCTACCTCAAATAATTGTGTTTATTTAGATGATTAATGATGAAATTGCGTTAAATTTTATAGTGTTTTTAAATAAACAACTTTGCCAAGCGAAAATTAGGTCAAGTGCGAGTGTTCTTATATTTTTTTTTTATATTTTATGTCAAAAGCAAAATATACATTGACGACCTGGTTAGTCCAGCGGTGTGAGATGACCGTTTGATTTGAAGGGTCGAGGATTCAATCCCCGCACCGGGATAAATATTGGTATGGCCTACAGATATTTGTTTCGGGTCTGGGTGTTTGTGTGTGTTGTATGTGTAAAACGGAACCCACGACACGGGTTTATACCTACTGTGGGACTGTGAGTGTAAGCCTATTTATTTGTATTTGTATTTATACATACACAAAGATGAAATATAGCAACCCCTATATGTGGGAAGTGTCTGCTGTAGCCTACAGAATAATATGTCATTTTCGATTGAGAGAGGTATATTGTATTTACTAGCGAGATACCTTCATAACTTTCCAACATTTCCATGTAATAGGTTGCATTACGCCTACTAATTAAAACCTCTTTAGGTTTAATCATACGTTGCCTTAGTTTATATGAAATTCACTTAAATTTTGCAGGTATTTCAAAAAGAGGCAGAATATAAAATGAAACTATTCCTTTTACTTTAAAATGAAATGAAATTAAATCGAATTTCCAAATGAAAAGTTTCGTTCAATTTTTGAGCCATTCTGGTTTTTAGGTGAGGCTATGAACTATGAATACTTCTACGTCAGTAGCTACGTATGATGTACTACGTCGCTACGAATACTGCTACGTGGTCTCTACGAATACGTTTCGTCTACAAATACAATTATTTTGATTAACTTTTTGTAGAATTATCGTAAAGCTTGTCTTGTTGTGTTCATTAAACTCAAATTAATAATAAAATAAATAAATAATAATAAAGCCTTTATTTGTTCCTTAATGGACAAGTTACATGTATGTGTTTTACATTTTATTGTAATACATTTGTATAGAAAAAAATGTGTAAATCTAGGTTAGTACATAGTTTTGACATTTCGAGTTTATCTTTACATTAGATGTAAAGATTAACTCGAAATGTATTACTTATTTAAAACAACATC
The DNA here is from genome assembly GCA_036365455.1 of Macrosoma leucophasiata. Taxonomy (NCBI): domain Eukaryota; kingdom Metazoa; phylum Arthropoda; class Insecta; order Lepidoptera; family Hedylidae; genus Macrosoma; species Macrosoma leucophasiata. Next base: position 5,265,700 of record JAWQUS010000014.1, on the reverse strand, counting down.
ACAACTAACATTCACTTGACAGTACACATAGGTAGGTATATAAATTTCACAATATTATAATAAAATTAATCAAATGCAAAAATAAATTAAATTAAATATGCGGTAAAAAATCAATCAGTTTGTAAGTATTTTAAAATTATTTAGTATACAAAATAAAATTAACAATGGCTTAAATTGTTTAGCCTCTCTTAAATTACGAGTACATATTGAAATAAAATTGGGATGTGGATTCAAAATTCAATTTCATATGCTTAATAATGGCAACCCATTATACGTCCCACTGCTGGGCACGAGTCTCTCCCCTTTTTGGGGAGAGGCCTGGAGCTTACTCCACCACGCTGCTCCAATGCGGATTGGTGGAGGTGGGTGGGTTAGTGGCCAGCCCGCTGTCGGATGTTTTCAAACCGCCCATAAGGCCTCCGACAAGGTTTAACGACTGCTATCTATCGATAGCAACCGGGACCGACGGCTTGACGTGCCCTCCGAAGCACGGAAACGCGCATTTAATTTGTCACTAGCGGTCACCCATCACACTACCCGACCGCGCCCGTAGTGCTTAACCGAGCAGATCGCTTACAATCTACACCAGCCGCTGGGCCATGCGCGCTTCAATTTTTTCAACGCGCGTTAATTTCATATGCTTATTTTTATTTATTTATTTATACTTAAATGCACATGAGAGGTACATATGGCGGACTAAATGACTTATTATACGTACGGCAATATTATTTTATTACGGATTGCAAATGGAACACAAACTTTAACAATTAAGTTTTCAAATTTTAATGACGTAAGCTTACCAATCAAAGTTTTAATATCTTCTTGAATATCATGACATTTCCGTTCATAATTAAATTAATTTTTAATTAATTTCCCATACAAGAGAAAACATATGAATACTTACTATTGTAGATACCCCTTCCACTAACACATAGCTCAAATTCCGATCGGCTAACCAAATACAACTTCAATTCCAATCGGCCAAATATTTATACTAAGAGCACAAGCAGCATCACGCAGTGTGAGTAGGGTTGGCAAAGAAAAGATTTAAAAATAATTTTACATGTTAAAATCAGTCATAAATGTAGTATGTTCTTAGGTTTTCGTGAGCTACACTCATTGAAATAAAACTAGTTTTCGGATTTATCTCGCGTATATTGAACTAAAGCTACTACGCAAGACGTTTCCGAAATAGATGGAGGTAGCTGCACATAAGATTTTTTCGAACCGCTGTCAGACAAATGCCACCTCAGTCTGCCCAAGACCACGGAAGCAGAAAAGCGCCCGAAACGTCGCGTTAGATTTTAAATAATCATTTTAGTTCACGCGAGATAAATATGAGAACTAGTCTTATTTCAAATCAGTCAAAAATGGTAAATATTTTACGAAAAAAACTGTCAATAGCTAAAATTTTACCGTGAGTTCAGTTGTTAATTTTGTTTGCTTTTTTTAAAGGTACCTATCACGATTGGTCGAAACTAATAGGTCATAATGGTACTACGGTTTTTCATACTGAAGAAATCGTTAACACGGTAGTAGACCCGGCACCCCAGGCATAGCGGTAATTAATTACTACCACAATGTTACCGAGCTAGTTGAATAGTTTTGTTAATCTTATTATCTAACATTGAAGTACTACACCCTTCATGAACTTTTGCTTTTGATAGCTTACAATGCTGGTTAATCTGGTTATGTTATGAATAATTACATACATTATAATATTACACCAATAATCTTGCTTCAAATGTTTGTATATTAGTCAATAATAAGTGTTTTTTTATCTGAATATTCTTCTTACGTTAGTAAAATTAAGTACGCAATTTCTGTTGATTACCTCTTTTATTCAGTAGCGAAAATTCTACTACCATTTTTTTCCCAGCTTGATAAAGCGTCGACCCTAATAGTTGGTAACTAGTTTTATGCGATTGCCTCCGCTGCCACGAGAATCGATTTAGCCGCTTGAACGCTAGATGATTACGGTTGCATGATATGAGGTGTGTGATTTTTAGACCTATCATTTTTCAGAGTTAATCGATCTTCAGCTTATTAAAACTTGTTTAAAAATGTGAACAGTATGGTAATAGGTTTTAAATGTCTACAATGGAGAAATCATAATATTACTTATTCGCCGTCACTTGCAACCACAACATTAGATACTACGGAAATTTAATAATCAGCCATAAAACCTAGTCAATCATTTGGATATGCTTGGTTTTTAATCGGTTAATTTAGCATGTTTGATATGTTCTTAGGGTTTCACGAGCTACACTCATTGTAATAAATTTTTAATAAGTTATGAAATTAACTGTTCTAATTCTATTGATTACCACATCTATTCAGAGTCGAAAATTCGTCAAAAAAAAAAGCAGCGATCCCAATAGGTGGTATAACATTGTTACTAATTGTTAATATTGTGTTTTCCCTACGAGAATCGACTCAACCGCTTGAAAGCTGAATAATTACAGCTGGATAATATTTAGTTAGATTTTTAAGACGTCGTCCGAAGTTAAGTGATTCTACTGGTAAAAACTTGTTAAATATTATATAAGACGTGGACATTACTGATATAGCTTTTCAATCTTCGTAATGGAGAAATTCTAGTACTTATTACTCACTCGTAGACACTTGCTACCACAATGTTACCAAGGAAATTTAATAATCAGCCTAATGATCTAGATAACAATTTGGATGTGCGGAGTTTTGATTGGTTAACTTAGTTTGCTTAATACTTCTTTAAAAAAAAATATTAGTTTTATCGAAATATATTTATACACAGGTTTATTATTTTAAGAAAATTTAGTACATAAATTTAAATAATTAAATATTTTTCTGAATAGATTTTAAAATAGAATAATTTGAAAAGGCAGTATAAATATTTAACAATCCGGTTAGTCCAGCGGTGTGAGATGACCGTTTGATTCGAAGGGTCGCGGGTTCGATTCCCGCATCGAGACAAATATTTGTATGGCCTACAGGTATTTGTTTCGGGTTTGGGTGTTTGTGTTTGTGTTGTATGTGTACAACGGCACGGCACAGGTTTATACCAACTGTGGGGCTGTGAGTGTAAGCGTATTTCATTTTATTTCATTTAAAAATAAAGTTTTTTCAGTTCTTGCATTAATGTTCGTAAATGATAACAGAACAAGTGGGACGTAGCTACGTTACTGGTTATAGGTAACCAAGTAAACAGCTGTGGACCGACGCAACGTGCAGGGAGATATATGACGAGCGCAATTATATTTTACGGTCTACAGCCGTCACGCCTGAAACGCGTTGTTTAATTAATAACAATATAACATTTTTGTTAATTAAAGTATCCATCTTTCTGTGTTTACCTAATATGGTATAAGCCTTTTTATAATTTAATTACTAAAATGTACTAAATCCTAACTGGAATTATTTGTCAATCAAAATGTTTATTTATGTACCGACGACCCGGTTTGTTCAGTGCTGTAAGACGATCGTTTGATACAAAGGGTCACGGGTTCGATCCCCGCACCGGGACAAATATTTGTATGGCCTACAGATATTTACGGACAATGGCACCCACGACACAGGTTTAAAGCTAGTGTGGGGCTGTGAGTGTCGTACTTTTTTTAATAGTTTAATTCACTCCATACTAAATTGTATTTCGATTTTTCATTTTTTATTCGGATATTATACTATTGTACTATTGGTTGGTAGAGAATGCCTTATGGAAGGTAATATAACGTATCTAATACATTCAAGTTGAACTAAATCCGTAGCCTATTAATTATAATAAGACAATTACTTTAATATGGGCTACGTACCTACCTACTCATAGGTTTGAAGTCGGTGCCAAGCCAATAGTGCGGCCCGCGCGTTAGGGTTAGGACTAAGGTTGTGTTGTGGCAGTACCTAATACGTTAAGTTACCAAATGCGGCTATTTGAAACGCAGTGAAATAGGCTCTAAAGGAGATGTTGCAAAAATGTATGGACCTCCGGCCATGTATTGTACACAATATCATTAAACAGGCAAGATCAATATAAAAACGTTTTTTACTGCATATTTTCACTTATTTAGCTTTGTTTGCAGTTACAAAACATAATTTGCAGTTAGAATTGCAACTCGAAACTAACATGGCGAATATGCCGGCCGATGTCATTTTGACATTTTCATTTTTTAAATTGTATTTTGATTATAGAACTTGGAGAAAAAGTAATATTTTCTAAATACTATAAAATCGATTGATCCCAAGTGTCGTCTGTATCGCTGCCATGTTTAACATAGTTGAAAATGATAAAATCGTTATAATTAAATGTGGTTGTAACTCTAAAATATATTCTTGAATAAATTAATTGTATTTTTTTTGGATTCTTCTTTAATTTATCCATTTTTTGAGGACATGTACGAACCAGAGCCGAGCGCGCAACATCTCCTTTTGTCAGGTTACAGGTAGTAGTAGGTACTGCAACACCACAACATTAGTCCTAACGCGGGGGCCGCACTATTGGCTTGGCATCGACTTCAAACCTATGAGTAGGTAGGTACGTAGCTCATATTAAAGTAATTGTCTTATTATAATTAAAAGGTTACGGGTTTATTCCCTTAAAAATTAAATTATGTAATTGAGTTTATTTTTTGCTTTTTAGTGTTTTTTGTCTATTTTTTACAGTTTAGATTTTTTTTGAAGGCGTTTTTTTTTATTTAAAAATAATTTATTTTTGCTTTTTAGTGGTGTAACTATTATTAGTATTAAGTATTACAGTAATAGTAGGTAGGTATTTCAACTACGAAGGTACTATCTATAGTCTCTTTATCATCAGTTATAGAGGTGTATAATAGCGGCTTTTCTGGAACGGCAACGAAACGAAAACTAGCTATTGAACTTAATAGCTGTTACGAAAACTATCTAGGTATTCCAGTATCTTTTTAGGCAGTTTTTTAGGCAGTCAAGCAAAAGGCTAATTCAAAGTCTAGTGATAAAATCCGCTATTAAGATAGATAGTTTTGTAATGTTTAAAAAACTCGGTAACCGCTACTGTAGTGATAGATTGTTTCAATAGGAACTATGGCTCTTCCTTTATGACGCACAACACTGTTGTGGACATCTTCTGGGAAGGCTTTGTCCAGCTGTGGACATCTTTCGGCTGGAGTGATGTTGATGATGGTGGTGGTGGTGATGATGTTGATAGAGGTGGTGATGAAGATGGAAATGATGATGGGGTTGATGATAGACATGGTGATGATGGTGATGTTGATGGAGGTGATAATGAAAGTTGATGATGATGATGATCATGACACGCATAATAATATGAACATCTCCTTTATCATCACTTTCATCATCATCACCTCAATAAACGTCATCTCCATCATCATCTTTATTATCATCATCATATCCATCATCATCACATCTATCATCATCACATCCATCATCACCACATCCATCATCATCCCCTCCATCATCATCACTTCCATCATCATCACTTCCATCATCATCATAACTTCATTCATCACCACATCTATCATCATCATCATCTTCATCATCATCGTCACCTCCATCTTCATCACCTCCATCATCATCATCACCTCTGTCATCATCACGTTCATCATCATATTCACCTCCATCATCATCACCTTCACCTCCATCAACATCACTTCTATCGTCATAACCTCCAACATCATCACCTCCGTTATTACCACAACCATCATCATCACCTCCATCATCATCACCTTCATCATCATCACGATCATCACCTCCTATAAAAAATGTCGAAATACTTTCAAGTGTGCTATGAAATTTGAGTAGTTACCTCAATTTCTCCAGGATCCCATCATCACATCTTGACATGGTGACAATGGGACCGCCTGTGAGGTATATGGACACATGGCACGGAACATTATTACAAATATATCTGAATCATTTCAAGTGTACTATGAAATTTGAGTAGTTCCCTCGATTTCTCCAGGATCCCATCATCACATCTTGACATGGTGACAATGGGACCACCTGTGAGGTATACGGACACATGACAGGGAATATTATTACAAAAAATATCTAAATCCTTTCAAGTGTGCTATGAAATTGGAGTAGTTTCCTCGATTTCTCCAGGATCTCATCATCACATCTTGACATGGTAATAATGGGACCACCTGTGAGGTATACCCCTTCAAACAAACAAAAAATGTCCAAATTAGTACAGGTACAGTTTATAATTACAATATTTAAACAAACGTGCAACTATTACTACAGTAAAAGTAGGCATTTCAATTACGAATATACCATATATGGTCTTCATCATAAGTTCCACTTCCACTTCATCAAATTGTGCTTTCCCAAAGCAAACACACGTAACGTTTTCTTCTATTATTAGAAATATAGAAAACGTTTTAAGTATGGTGTGAAATTTGAAGAGTTCCCTCGATTTCTCCAGGATCCCATCATCACATCTTGATATGGTGACAATGGGACTACATGTCAGGTATACGGCCACAAGGCACGGAAGGTTATTATTATAAAAAATATCGAAAATCTTTCAAGTGTGCTATTAAACTTTGAAGAGTTCCCTCGATTTCTCCAGGATCCCATCATCACATATTGTCATGGTTACAATGGGATTAACTGTGCAATATACCCTTTCAAACAAAAAAAAATCATCCAAATCGGTGCAGGCGTTTTCAAATTATCGGTGAACATACATAAAAAAAAAAGATGCGGACGAATTGAGAACCTCCTCCTTTTTTCGAAGTCGGTTAAAAATGGATGACAACGGAACAAGTGGAGTAAAGCGACGTGACCAACTTACTCTACCTGACAAAGTAAAGAGCTCTTTACGTAGGTGTAAAGTTTTTATACGAATGAACGTAACGTTCGGTCGGAAACGTGACGAAACGCAGTTGTAAGGTGCACAGACGTCACGCCTCATGCTTGACTTACACTTTCTCACCAAATAAGCCACTATTAGCTGAATAGATTGGATAGATCTTCAACTGACCCCTGTGATGTCCAATCCTTTCTTCTAACCGTTTTTAATCACGTGTTTAAAATTTTATGACTGATTCATTATAAATTTCCTAATACATTTTTTTCCGTTTTTTTAATTTTATTGTATTCTGATAACTAACTCTGTCAAGCGCGATGCTCGTTAAAATGACTCCAACAATAGAAATAATATAGTATACGGTGGTTAAATAAAAAAAGGAACAGAAATACTTCGTACATGTCTTGAACGTGCAACATGAACGGATATAAATTCGATATCTTGTGAGACTTTTTATGTAATGGAAGTGGCAAACAAGCATCCAGTTAACATCGATGTTAAGTGATGACTGCAGCCTATAGACACCTACACAAAGACCAAGGTCAAAATGCAGATGCGTTACCACTCCTGAGGCCTGAGATGTTATGCCTTTTGCCGGAAATTACAGGGCCGTACATTACCACCTGACCGGAACACGGTAGTGCTGAACACTACCATTTAGCGGTAAGTATATTAGATAATACGGTGGTGCCTACGCCCGCGAGCTCCGTCACTGGAGCTCTACCACCAGTAATACTGGTACCAGTAATAAGACTATAATAATATCATTACATTGCTTCCATCACTGGTCTTCGCGCGCACTATTCGCGCGACGCGGATGCAGCACCGGGGCATCCCCCTCTGCTGCAGCTTCTTCTGCCCTGCGGCTGCAGGACGGCGTTTGGCACCCCCTTGGGGGCTGTGGTGGAGGAGGTTGGCACCATGGACTCATGCCACCATGGTATTGGCGTCCAGGTCCTGCTGTGCTCTCATCCTCTTCTCTTTTCTTGGTGCGATCTCGAGCGGGCTTAATCCTTCGGCACTCGGCTGCAACAACAAAGGGTGGCGGGCGTCCCCACCAAGATGACGACGCCCACAGTTATACGGCGCAACCATCGCCCTGGCTCTAGCTGGGCTTGTGGCCGCGCCCCAGGAGGGAACCTTCTTCACCCGGGACTCGAACCCAGGTCGGGTGATTTCAATCCTACCTATCAGCAGGTCAGGTCGAGTCAATTACACAAATTACATTGCTTGCCAAACCTAGATTATTTAACCAATCAGATGGATTGACGGACAGACAGACATGACATATAATATGTTTGTCCATTTACCTGAAATTTATCTCTTTTTAGTATATTTATGACATAATTACGACTGCGTTACAAGTTTTCAATCGCAAATATCGTTATGTAAAAGCAAAAGATTGTAAGAAGCGTGCCATTACAACCTGAGATGAACCTTAATTCTCTATAATATAGCGTAGAGAAGTTCAATGATCGGAGGAACGGGAAGAGATACTTGGAATTAGTTTTCGGATTTGATCGGTAGTCGCCAAACTCGCCAACATGCTACCGAAGTAGCAGAATATTATGACAACAAAGACAATGAACTTCACGTTTGTCTTTAAATTAAATTAAAAATTCTATACATATACTAGCAGACTCGGCAAACTTCGTATTGCCTCAGAATGAAATAATGTGTCAAATGTTTCATAGATACGGACTATTTGTATTGGAAAATAAAATTGTGGTTTTTGCTTTTGAACCTTCTCTGGACTTCCAAAAATCATTCAAAACCAAAGTTAGCCAAATCGCTCCAGCCGTTCTCGAGTGTTAGCGAGACTCACGAACAGCAATAATAATTGATTTTTATATATATAAGAAAGCTAGATAGATAGATAGATGTATATATGTATATATATATATATATATATATATATATATATTACCCTAATATGTAGGTATAACGTACCAATAAGTCCCTAATTACTATGTTTTTTTTTTATATTAATGTTCTTTGTTGTCCTAATTTCTGTTTCTGTATCGTTTTTTATATGCAACCCCTACAATTATTGGTTCCACAACCACAAGGCCGACTGGTAGAAAATGCCTTATGGAATCCACATACTGTACCTAGTGCATTAAAATCTTAAATAAATTTAAAAAAAAAGGGAAATATATACATTGACTGTTATATCAAATATAACCTAACGCAGGCTTATAGGCCTTATAGCCTAGCAGTTTCGTTATCTACAGAAATGTTCTTATAGTCATTATATACAATATTTTATTTTTCGCGATTACACAATGAAAGTGAGTTTTATAGAAATAGGAGATAATGACTTCGGTCAGTAATTGAACCCACGGCCTCAGAATAACCAGTCCAGCCGCTTTACCACTAAGCTACCGAAACCCAACATCGGAGCGTCAAATTTCTCGTTCCCTTTTTGATTCAACCGATTCTGGATCTTTGAAAAGTCTATCATATCGGTTGTATATGCTGCTAATCATCAATGAAATTCGTTAATTTTGTCACAGTAATATTGTAAGTACCTCAATTCCGTGTAATGGATGGCGAACCGTAAGAATGTAAATAACAGAAGGAATTGTATATATTGCCAAAATCTACTGGAACGATAAGTCGCCGCTTTGTTTTTTTTTATTTCTACACAAGAGTAAAACATGCGATGATATTATATCATATATATTATATATTATAATGATATATATTATATCAAAATTTTTAACTACTTAGGTAGTAGGTATTAGTAAGTAGGTATTCTATGACTCATAATAAAACTTCACAAATGCATTAAGACAATTTGGTAACAAAAAAATACAAAAAAAATGAAGTCCACAGTTATCGTAGTGATCATCAAGTAGCGTGTACCAATTTCACGGGAGTTCTCCCAATAGCAGCTTGCGAAAGCAGTAATTATGTTCGCAAACACCAACTTGGGCTATTGCTTAGAAACTTACAAGTTCACCAATATAATGATCTAATAGACTGGTTATACTCATGTGCGTAGTCGTTGCTTTTATAGCCAACTTGTTAGCGGAAGAAACTTTATTTCTTTGAACTGTGTTTGACTTTTGCAGTTTTATGTTTTTATTTACTGAGCTTGATTATGCTTTAAGAAATAGAAAATGATTACAAGGTTTAAGAGCGAAAACCTAATATTTTAAACAAATATAGTAATACACATGGGACAGAAATGTGGTCGCTCACTATGGGCCTTATAAGAAGGCTCAAGGTCACTCAGAGAGCAATGGAGAGGGCTATGCTCGGAGTTTTTCTGCGAGATCGAATCAGAAATGAGGAGATCCGCAAGAGAACCAAAATTACCGACATAGCTCACCGAATAGCGAGACCCAAGTGGCAGTGGGCAAGGGACTTAGCTCGAAGAACTGACGGCCGTTGGAGCAGAGCAGTTCTATAGTAGTGACCGCGTACCGGAAAACGAAGCGTAGGCAGGCCTCCCATAAGATGCACTGACGAACTGGTGAAGGTCGCGGGCAATCGCTGAATGAGGGCGGCCCAGGACCGTTCGTTGTCGCAATATTTGGGGGAGGCCTTTGTTCAGCAGTGGACGTCTTTTAGTGATGAGTTGGACGTCTTTTGGCTGAAATGATGAGTAATACGCAGGAAATTAATACACTTTTGAAAATACTTTCAAATCTTTATAACCATTGCTGAAAACACTAACATAAATATAACTTATACAATATCTTAGACTATTTTTCTCATCGTTTAATCAAAGTCATAGTTGACGCAAAGCGCAGACAGATTTCGTAACGCTGGTGCATCTCTTGCCTTATTTCTTACGCTCTTTACTTTGCATATAAATTTTATGCTGGAACAAATCTCCAGTTTTCATTGCAACAAAGATTGTATTATGATACGGGTGATGCGCGCTATAATAGCCATGTAAACGCCTTGGAGATACTTGGGTAGAAAAGAGTTAGAATCACAGTTAAATTTACCGTTGGAGTTCAGCATTGCCTTAAAAGGATTTTTGGTTGGAATATTATAAAAGAGATGTTGCGAGCTTGGCTCTGGTTCATACGCGTCCTCAAAAAATGGGTGAATTAAAGAAGAGTCCGAAAAAAAATACAATTAATTTATTCAAGAATACGTTTTAGAGTTACCACCACATTTAATTCAAATGATTTTATCATTTTCCACCATGTTCAACATGGCGGCGATACAGCCGACGCTTGGGACCTATGTAGATAAAACAAAACGAATGCTATCTGTAACTTACTAGTGCATCACATATTATAAAAAAAACTGTGTATCGTATCGATCAATTAAAAAAAATTCCGATGATTTTTTGAAAATTGGAGATCAATAAGTATAATATTAACACATGAAATCGATTTCGATAGTATTTAAAAAATATTACTTTTTTCTCCAAATACTACTCTAATAATCAAAAAAAAATTAAAAAATTAAAATTGTCAAAATGGAATCTCCCGCCATATCCGCCATGTTGGCTTTGAGTTGCAATTCTAACTGTAATAATGTTTTGTAACTGCAAGCAAAGCTAAATAAGTGAAATTATGCAGTAAACACGTTTTTATATTGATTTTGACTGTTAATGATAAATTGTGTTCAATACATGGCCGGAGGTCCATACATTTTTGCAAAATCTCCTTTGTGGATGAAAATGAAAATCTACACTTTAAATATTTATTTAGTCCCCACAATCTTGTTCTATGTCAACTAGTGATCGCCCATAGGGCGTTATTTGATAGCAATAATAATACTAGTCAGAATTTTATAACGAACCTCTATTATAATTTTATTAAAATTTACTTGGCTAAATAATAAAAAATATTATTATTATTACCCTTGATACATCCTACTGCTGTTCCAATGCGGGTTGGTGGAGATAAAGGTTAGTGGCCAACCCGTTGTCGGATGTTTTCAAACCTATAAGGCCTCCGACAAAGTTTAACGACTGCTATCCATCGATAGCAACTGGGACTGACGGCTTAACGTGCCCTCCGAAGCACGGAAACGCGCATTTTAATTTACCACGAGCGGTCACCCATTACGCACCCGACCGCGCCCGTATTGATTAACCGAGTAGATCGCTTCCGATCTACACCAGCCGCTGGGCCATGCGCGCTTTCGCAAACAGTAATTAAAAAAATACATGAAAAATAACGCAATTTTCCCCTAGGTGTACGTACGTTAAAATAACAATAACTCTCATTATCAACAACTTTGAAAATGTAACCAGGAAGAAAAATAATTCTTATTCGGGAGAGTTTTTTTTGTGTTTTGAAGGTGGCACACAAGCTTACAGTTCACATTGATGTTAAGTGACTGCAGACTATATATAGTCACCCAGACAAAGACCAGAAGTGAAAATACAGATGCGTTGCGACCCCTGACACTTTAGTTGTTATGTCTCTTACCATCAAACCGGAACACGATAGGGATGAACACTATCATTTGACGGCAATTAGATTAGGTAACGGGGTAGTACCTACGCCCTCGAGCTTCTTTACTAGAAATCTACCACCAGTAAAAAAAAAGAGAGAGAGAGAGAGAGAGAGAGAATGATGTATTCATTACAAAATTTAATAATGTTATCTCAAGATTTCGTAGAAAATCTTGCACATCCATCGTCTCATCGGCAGCGTACCAAAGCAGGGTTGCCAACTATACTTTTCAAAACAGTATTATAATGTTTTTGACTAAATTATACTTTTTACTGTTGAACAAAAATAAAGTAAGTAGGTATACGAAAGCACTGTTTTCATCATCGATATGCTTAACTCTACCTATAACTTAGACTTAAGTTAATAAATAAGTTGTGCCAGAAGATCTAAAAATATGTATTTAACAGATTAAATATAAATAAAACAGGTAGGTACTATTCATTTTTCTAAAATACTTTTTAACATTTTTCGCAGACCAAAATATACAAGTATATACATATATACAGTATATACAAGTATTTCTTGTAAATAAAGTTGGCAACCCTAGCAGCGTATGAAGATTTAATCACGAGAACGTAACAGCATTCCAGTCGCATGGTATCCGAATTGCGTGCCGATGCATGATATCTTGTTATATCTTGGCTTACCCGTCTTCATCCTACTAGGTTGAAATTACGTACGTCGTAACGTACGTACTACTGCATTACCTAATTTATTATTTCGAAAATAATGTGTTCAGTAATACTTACCGAGTTAATTTCAGGAGTGGAATAAAATCTACATTTTTCTTTTTATGTAAAGAAAGTGGCAAACTAATTCTGGTTTTGAATGATTTTTGGGAGTCCAGGGAAGGCTTAAAATGTAAGAAGTGAAGAAATTGAAGGGAAATAATAAAAATCACAATTTTATTTTCCTATACAAATAGTCGGTATCTTATCAAACCTTTGACACATTATTTCATTCTGAGGCAATACGAAGTTCGCCGGGTCAGCTAGTATATGAATATATATATCCAATTTGGTGGAGGTTTTTGGTAGTTATGCGCTTACAAACATTTCGTTTCATTTCTATGATGATGATGATTATTGGCTAGAAAAAGGAAAGTTTTATAATATATTTTATAGGATACGCAATACAATTGCTGGTATATTTATCTTTTTAAGCCATATACCTACCTATTATTACGCAGCAGATTGTGGTCCTGGTGCACTGTTTCTAAAAAAAATATAAACGTATTGGTACTGGCAAAAGAAAATCGTGGTACAAACTCTCGTTCATAAAATATGTTCGTTAATTTGCAATAAAATTACACCGCTGTAAACTGAATGAAATTACGTACATTTCTTAGAATCGGAAGGTGAAAATGTTTACTGACTAATGGCACGAAAGTTGTTGCTTATACACCGGGGTGAAGTTGCGTTTGAGTTGGAAATTTCCGCCCACGGATGAATTGTAATTTCTAAATTTGTTTTCTAAGGATGTGTACACTGAGAACGAGTGTAACTGCTTTTTGAATATATTTATGTATCCTCCACGTATGGAAATACGTTAGGCATGCATGAAAACAAAATTAATATTCACGTGCCACGATGTTTGTCTGAGACAAACTTTTTTATGTAATGATGGGGGCAATGGTGGTTTGTCAGGACCGGAATACCTGGCGCTCCACACTCTCTGCCTACCCCGTTAGGGACCTGGCGTGAAGATACATACATATGGTGGCAAACAAACATGCTGTTCAAGTTGATGGTGAGTAATTGAATAAGAACAGTCTATCTATTTAGACATTTCTACAGAACCGAACGTCAAAATGTAGATACGTCGCTACACATGACCTAAGTTGTTATACCTGTATAATAATGGCAACAACCCTTTTTACGTCCCACAGCTGGGCAGAAGTCTCTCCCCTTTTTTGGGGAAGCCCTGAGGTTACTCCACCACGCTGCTCAAATACGGTCTGGGTTAGTGTCCAACCCGCTGTTGGTTGTTGTCAAACCGCCCATAAGGCCTCCGACAAGGTTTAACGACTGCTATCTATCGATAGCAACCGAGACCGATGGATTTATGTTTCCTCCGAAGCACGGCAACACGCATTTAAATTTTCCCACCATTTAATTCATCCACCACACACCTGACCGCGCTCGTTGCGTACAACCGAGAAGATAGATCGCTTGCGATCTACATTATCCGCAGGGCCATGCGCGCTTTATGCTGTAGGTATAATATACGAAGTCAATTAATTGAACATGCTAACCAAAAACACTTTGCACCAGGAACATAGTTATTATTACTTCTTCGATTAATTTAATATCGAACCAGTTGTAAATTTAAGTTCTCATTATAAATTTAAATAGGTTTAATAATATCTTAATATCCAACCTTATGGATTTCAAAACATGATTGCGGTCGCTCGAAAATACATGGAATCGGGTCACGTCAAAAATCTGAAATTGCGTAAATTTTAAAAATTTATTGAAAAACTCTTATAATTTTATTTTCGAAAAATATACCTAAGAGTCGACGAATCTTTCAACAGTTACAAATTAATGGATAATAGAGTTATCAATAATTAATGAAAATTAAGTAGAGCAGGACCTGAGAACGTGGGGCGTAAGGAATTGGAGAGAAAGAGCCAAAAATAGATCGGACTGGAAGAAAATTTTTAACCAGGTCAAGGCCCACCCTGGACTTGGATCATCTTTTCAAGAGTCTCTTTTTGTATTAGGCTAGTTGCCACTATGTAAAATAGTAAACAGTTTTTGTTTATCGTGGTTGAATAATATTTTAACATTACGTTAATCATAATAAATGGTTAAAATATATAAGAATAAATATTTTAATATTATCATGCAATAAATACACATAAATGCAAAAGTTGATCACGTGACACCAAACACAAATCAGAACGCGTGACGTCACTATTTCATGAGCATTGTATTGAGTGGTATTGATGATTTTATTTTGTTTTACACTCGACTTCACATTTCGTAGCTATTTGTTTCGGAAGAGGCGGAAATTAAAACGAGTAACCTTTATAGTCAAAGTAATAAATAAGTAAAATAAAAAGTAATTATAATATTATTAATCTTTTGCATTCTGTAAGAATAGTAATATTTAATAATTATCTGGACTTTTTGAAAGCCATAAAAGCAGTTTTCGTAAAACTGTTAACTAGCCTATTATAAGATTAAATATTGATCAGAGCATAAGATGCAGTAATGGATATTTTATTACGAGTACAAGGCTAACCCAAGAATTATGAAACTTCATATATTAATTTGTATTTCTTGTTAGATGACATGTGCAGAAAATATTTCCTCAAGTAAAGTCTAATTACAATTGTAAAGACGAAGTTACCTAGTAATTTACCAACAAGTGGGCTATTACTGTGTTAAAACAGGTTGTTAAATTAGCAGAGTCAACTGAAGACCTGACTTGCATTTGATTTTGTATTGTATTATCATTGTAATGTTATGCTTTTTATTTTTTTTTTTTAATGGATGTGGTAAACAAGCATGCAGTTCACATTGATGTTAAGTGATGACTGCAGCCTATAGACACCCACACAAAGACCAAGGTCAAAATGCAGATGCGTTACCACTCCTGAGGCCTAAGGTCTTATGCCTCTGTGCCGGATATTACAGGGCCGTACATTACCACCTGACCGGAACACGATAGTGTTGAACACTACCATTTAGCGGCAAGTATATAAGGTAATGCGGTGATGCCTACGCCCGCGAGCTCCGTCACTGGAGCTCTACCACCAGTAACTTATACTAAATTCACACCCTAAGATCGGATTAAAGAGTTACCCCTTATTGATAAAGTTAAACGTGTTCTGGTTAAAGTATTGCATAACTTTATTTAGTGTTTTTCTATCCAATAAAATTGACAAAGCAACTAATAAAGACAAAGTCTATGAGTAAAATGTATGTAATGTACTTTTTTACTGGTGGTAGAGCTCCAATGACGGAGCTCGCGGGAGTAGGCACCACCGCATTACCTAATATACTTGCCGCTAAATGATAGTGTTCAGCACTATCGTGTTCCGGTCAGGTATTAATGTACGGCCCTGTATTTTCCGGCACAGAGGCATAACACCTTCAGTCTCAGGCGTGGTAACGCATCTGCATTTTGGCCTTGGTCTTTGTGTGGGTGTCTATAGGCTGCAGTCATCACTTAACATCAATGTGAACTGCATGCTTGTTAGCCACTTCGATTACATAAAAAATATATATGAATGAAGGGGTATATTTTTTATACTATACTAGCGGCTCGCCCCAGCTTTGCACGGGTAAAATGTAGGAACTGAAATGGTATCATTAGGTAGTCATCTAAATATTACTGGTAGTATTCGAATATCGGCACGGCGGTGATTGCTTCAAGCGTTTATTTCCAAGCGCGTGAGGTAACATACGTATTTGAGATAATAATGGATTTACGTCTGTTTTTTTATTTACGTTTACCTTTTTGGGGCACACAGAAACAGTGTACATAGATATGTATATCCAAATATGTTTTTTTTTTCTTTTTTTATGTAATGTAAGTGGCAAACAAGCATGCAGTTCACATTGATGTTAAGTGATGGCACTCATTCTTCAATGCTATAGATAGCTGATTTATCTTTACATATATGTAGGTCCATTAATTAAACCCCTTCTCAATTTACGAATGTTCAAAAGTTTGATTTTTAACTATACTAAAAACTCAGTGTACGTTTCAAGTCAGGCTATTCAAAACATAATTGAGTTGTCAGTCTCTCTAAAATCAATTTACTGACTGACGACGTGGCGTGCGAAAAATAACGTTCAGTTAGCTATTCGAATTTCAAATTTCCTGGCACCGCAACTGTCTTGTTTGAATGAAGATAATAATGCTGAACTTTGCGTGAGTTTTTATTAGACATCACTCAAAAGGAATACAATCACTGTTTGATAAGTTAGTATTATACTGGTGGTGGAGCTCCAATGACGGTGCTCGCGGGCGTAGGTACTACTGCATTACCTAATATACTTGCCGCTAATGGTAGTGTTCAGCACTATCGTGTTCCGGTTAGGTGGTAATGTACGGCGGTACAGAGGCATATCAACTTAGGTCTCAGGAGCAACGCATCTGCATTTTGAAATTGGTCTTTGTGTGGGTGTCTATAGACTGCAGTCATCACTTAACAACAATGTGAGCTGCATGCTTGTTTGCCACTTCCATTACATAAAAAAAACGATAGTCAACCAGTCGCCAAACATCGCTAGAATAACCGGATCATTAACAAGTTTAAAGAATTTTTTAAGTCAGTTATGTTATCCATATCCTGATCCATATAACATTTTGTTCCATTGAAAAAAAATATTATAAGTCTGACTCAATCTAACCAAGATTATCGCAAACCAGAAACTTCCCAATAAAATTACAAGACGGACGATAATCCACTATCAATTTCAAAACTTGGTAACGCGTTCACGAAGTGTGAACAAACTTCTCTAATATGGGCGGACAGTAAGCGGTTTTCCAATAGTGACACAGTGGAGATGACGCAATGTGTCTAATGATCTAATCTCGTGAAACCGCCATAAGACATATTACACCAATTTAGCGCGGTTCAAGGAAGATTGAAATGCGCCATGCCAAGAATTCCAGCCACTGAATATTTCCGTGTGATCACGTAATCGATTTTGTTTCCATTTGCAAAGGGAATTAAATTTATGTCCTTTCTTACATCTTAAACGCAAAATATGTAGCTTCGTTAGTTTATTCACTACTAATAATATAATAATATTGTTTTTTTACATGGACTTGACTTTTTATGATTAGATTTATTGAAGAAAACCATTCAGATTAGCCCTTTACAACAATTTCATTTTCCCATATATACGACTTGATATGTTCGTGACTTACTTGACTTAAGGTCCTATGTCCCCTAGCTGGGGCGGAGGGCGTCCACAGTGCGTCGCCATCCCTGTCGGTCTTGAGCTTCGGGTTTCATTTCCTCTGTGATGATAGATCTCCGCCAGGTCTGTTTGGGACGGCCACGCTTGCGCTTTCCTTGGCGATTCCAGTCTAGAGCTTGCCTCGGTATGTGTTCAGGGTCCCTTCGGAGCGTGTGGCCAATCCAGTTCCATTTTCAGCGTTTGATCTGCTGGGCGATTGGGTCTTCATTACAGCGCTCCCAAAGGTTTTCATTTGTGATTTTCTCGGGCCAGTAAACACCGAGAATATGTCGAAGGCAGCGGTTTGCAAAGACCTGAAGTCGGCGCGAGATGTCCTTTGTGACCTTCCACGTCTCGCATCCGTACAGCAACACAGTTTTCACGTTGGATCGAAACATCTTGAGCTTAACTCTCCGAGTCAGTTTACGCGATTGCCATACAGGACGCAGCTGTGCAGAGGTCGCTCTCGCCTTGGCGATTCTTGACGCGATGTCCTCTTCAGTCCCACCAGCTTCCGACACAACACGCCCGAGGTAAGTGAATTTGTGGACACATTCCACAACCTCTGTGCCTATGAGTAACGGCAAAGAACTCGTCACACCGCACCTCATTTCCTGGGTCTTTCTGGTGTTTATCTTGAGTTCCGTCTTGATAGCCTCTAGCCGTAGGTCATTCAGTTTGGCTTGCATGTCTGCACGTGTGGGGCTCAGCAAGCATAGGTCATCGGCATAGTCTAAGTCTTCCAGGACATTAGACAGTCCCCACTCTATGCCGCGTCGCTTGTCGTTCGTGGTATTATGCATAATGCCATCTAGGACGACAAGGAAGAGGAGAGGCAACAGGAGGCACCCCTGGCGTACACTTGCTTGCACCGGTATATCCTCCGAGACAAGTCCATTGTGTGTTACTTTACAAGAATAGTTCTTGTAGATGGCTATAATAAGATGTACAATTTTCTCGGGGACACCTATCTCACGTAGCCGGTCCCCAGATGCATGTCCATTTCAGCGTATCGAAGGCCTTCTCGAAGTCTACAAATGTCAAATACATTTCCCTCTGCCATTCGGCTGCCTGTTCCAAAATGATGCGGAGTGTGTTCACCTGGTCCGTGCATGATCGATTAGGTCTAAAACCGGCCTGCTCCCTGCGTATAAGAGGATCGACGGATCTCGACATTCTATCAAAAATGATCCGACAGAGCATCTTTGATGGAATCGAGAGCAAAATTAGGCCTCTCCAGTTTCCACACTCGACAAGGTCTCCTTTCTTTGGCACAGTAATAAGTAGGCCTTTGTTCCAGTCGTCCGGTTACTCTTCGGCTTCCCAGATGCGTTGCAGAAGCGGCGTCAACACATACGCGGCGGTGGTCTGTTTTTAGCATTTCAGCTGTGATAAGGTCTGCTCCTGGGGCCTTACCGCTTTTGAGGGAATGGATTGCTTTTATTACCTCTTCACCTGTTGGAAGAGAAACGTCTATTTGCAGATTCTGTAAGGGCAAGTTGACCGCAGGTGTAGTGATGTCAGCGGGGTCTTCGGGGACGCGGAATAACTCTTCTAAGTGCCAGCGCTTGAGTTGTCCCTCCGATGTCACGATCATTTGGCCCTCCTTGCTTTTTATCGGTTTCCTCCTAAAACTCTGATTACCGGCTAAGATCTTCGTGGCTTTGTACATCTCCCTCAGATTTCCCGAATCAACTGCGCGGTGGGCGCAGTCAGTAATACTGTCTGCCTACAGCCGTCGGTCGCGACGGGCACTTCGGTAGATGGACTTGCGGGTACGGCGATATTGACTTTTTAAATCTTCCAATTCTGTTGCGTCGGCGGTCATCAGACTTTTAAGATGAAGATCACGTCTTTCTTCAATGAGTTTCCAAGTTTTCAGTGACATCCAGTCCTCATGTGAGCGAGTTTTAAGTTCTAGAACAGCGGAGCTGGTCTCTGTGTAGGCCATTTTAATGTGGTTCCACTCCGTGTCGACTGTAGAGGCGTCCGCTTCGAGCACAGAGAAACGATTTCGCAGCTCCAGCGTGAAGGCGTCGCGCGTCTCTGGGTCTTGTAGCTTACTCACTTCAAATTGTCGCCCCAGCGTTGTGGTTCCGCCAGTAGCGCGTGCTACCGCTACTTTAAGCCGCAGCTCGGGGACCAGTAGGTGGTGATCACTGTCAATGTCTGCACCGCGACGGTTACGGACATCGAGCAGCGACGACCTCCATTTAGAGCTGATGGCAACATGGTCGATTTGGTTCTTGGTGGTTAAATCGGGTGAAATCCATGTGTACTTATGGTGATCCGGGTGAATAAATAAAATCCCTCCGATGGTAAGATCATTATCCTGACAAAAATCCAGGAAACGTTCTCCGTTCTCGTTGCGAACTCCTAGCCCGTTCGTGTTCATGTGTCTATGGCATCCATCATTGTCCGTACCCACCCTGGCGTTCAGATCACCCATGACGATGACTATGTCTTTCTTGCGGATACTCTTCATGGTCGAGTTAAGCGCGCTATAGAAGTCGTCCTTGTCTTCTTCTGATGCCATGTTAGTGGGCGAGTAGCACTGAACAATGGATATTTTTCGGGCTCTGCTGTTAAAGCGGGCGGTAATGATTCGGCCCGAGATAGGTTTCCAGTCCAAGAGGCTCTTCTTCACTTTGTCGGTGAGAAGGAATCCTACGCTGTTCTCACGGGTATCATCTTCATCCTCCTTCCCAGAGTAAAGCAGTGTAAGGCCCCTTGGCGTTCGTTGTTTTCAAAGTGTTTTCACATTTTGTAGTCAATGCTGTTCCCGCTAACAGTATTCCCACCGAGACCATACCCGGGCTTCCCCCCCCCCAAATGATATGATCGTGAGACTTGATTTTTGGATCGAAACTGGTGAATGTAGAGTTTTTGTCTAATTTATTTGTAGATGATAATTAAAGATTTTGTTTTATACGATGATGACCATGTAATTACTATCACTGAGGCAAAACGACTTAGCCCTCAGGGATGGCAACGCGGCTGCTTTCGTCTGCGTAGTTGAATACCACCATTATAACAAATTATTATAAAACATTCTATAATTATAAATTCAATTCAAAAGGGATTTTAAAGGAAGAAATTATTTCTTACTCAGAAAAAATAACTTCCTTAAAATCACTTTAAATTTCCTATAGACATCAAATTATTAAATTTATAGTATATTAATACTGAGTTTTATAAAACTGACTCAAAATTTCAAGAGAACATCGCGAAGAGAAAATCTGATAGAAGGTGATTTTTAATAAACACATCCCTTGTGAAATATTATTGTTTGTTGTTGAACTACAATTTCATTTTCCCATACAAATAGTCCGTATATATCAAAACCTTTGACACATTATTTCACTGTGGGGCAATACGAAGTTTGCCGGGACAGCTAGTTAGAAATAAAAAATATTGAACATTACTTATTACTGATTTCCAGTTACTATTTAACCATTTTTACTGGTGGTAGAGTTCCAGTGTAGTACGAGTAGTCAACCTATCTACCGCCGAGTGGTAGTGTTAAGCACTATCGTGTTCCGGTGAAATGATAATATATGGCCCCGTAATAACTTACCTCAGAGACATAACAACTAAGCTCTCAGGGGTGGCAACGCATCTGCATTTTGACCTGTGGTTTTTGTAAAGATGTCTATAGGCTGCAGTATTCACTAAACATCAATGTGAACTGCATGTTTGTTTCCCACCTTCAATTAAATAAAAAAAAATACTGTACATAATCTATTACCGGTTTCCACTTACTTATTAACCATATATCATCGACACGCAATAACAAATTCATCTATTCAACACCTAATAACAGTCCAAGAACCATTACACGACGGTCATTATCAAGCGGGAACTATTGCAAAGGCCATTTACCATTCGATGTGGAGCCAAGATTGATGGCAGCGGCTTTCACTAGGGTTTCATTCACTCCAAGATACAAATGGGAAGCGTGCTCTACAAAACGGATGGACTTAGAGTGCTTGCGGTTTTATAGGCTCCTTTAAGTTCTGTTAATAAACTTGTAAGGAATTGGTGGGTTTTGTACAGAAATAAGGTTCGTTACTAACGGTCTAGTTAACTTTAGTGGTGACATCAGTTATCACTAAATTGTTTCATTTGTATTGTTTCGGTGAAGAAATAGGTAACGTTTTATAGTATTGAGTCTTAACAATCGTCGGACATTGTACGAGTATCTAAACATACCAAAGAGAATATAATCTCTATACATAAAAATCAATTGCTGATCGTAAGTCTCGCTAAAACTCGAGAACGGCTCGACCAATTTGGCTAATTTTGGTTTTTAATGATTTTTGGAAGTCCAGAGAAGGTTCAAAAGGTAAGAAAATATGAAGAAATTGAAGCGAAAAAGTAACACAATTTCATTTTCCCATACAAATAGTCCGTATCTATCAAACCATTGACACATTATTTCATTCTGAGACAATACGAAGTTTGCCGGGTCACCTATAATTAATGAAAATATGGCTGAGAATGAGATTCATCATCACTTAGCCAAAAGACGTCCGCTGCTGGACAAAAGCCTGGGAAGCCTGCCTACGCTTCGTCTCCTGGTACACGGTCGTCATTCGAGAACTCTTCTGCCCAACGGCTTCTGGCCATCGGTTCTTCGAGCTATATACCCTGCCCACTGCCACTTGATTTTCGCTATTTTTTTTTTTTTTTTTTTTTTTTTTTTTTATTTGGTCCACAAAACAAATTACAATTATTCACAAGTAAACTTCAGAAGTTGTTAAATTATTAGCATGTATACATAATTGTAACCTTCTAGATGCAGACACAACATTCTAAATAATTAACTTATCGGTTAATAATTTTTAAACATTCTCATTTGCTACATTGTACATACTTAAAACTAAGGTACATTATTTCTTCTTAGGTAATGACACTTGATAGCGTTTTTGAAAGAGGCAAGAGAACCATGAAATAAATCTGCTGTATTACGAATATCATTAGAGAACAAGGACATACGATAAATTGGAGAGTGTTGGACTAAATTACTTTTCGAATTAGGTAGATTAAATATTTTTCTATTATGTAATCGACTTCCAGGGCGCGGTATTGAAAATTTAAATTTTTGAAGAATGTCAGGTGAATCTATTGTCCCAGTAACCAATTTATAAACAAATATTAAATCAGATATTTTTCTACGAGTTTGTAAGGATTCCATTTTATAAAAGGTTAGACGTTGTGCGTAGGACTGTAGATGCCTACATTGACCATCAGAGAAGGAGAGAAAGTAAAGAAATTTCTTTTGAACTCTTTCTAACCTGTTAATGTGTACTTGGTAACTAGGGTTCCATACAGTGGTGCAGTATTCCAAGACACTGCGCACCAGCGCATTATAAATTAGGACAGTTACACTTGGCTGCTTAAAAATATTCATCACTCTGGTGATATATCCAGTCAGTCTCGATGTTTTCTTCACAATGTGGTCAATGTGGGGTCTAAAGCTTAAATGATTATCTAATATAACTCCCAAATCTCTAACCGTGGTGACTTCGGTAATGGCGGTATTATTGATTTTGTAAATTGCTGGAAGTGATTTTTTCTTCTTGGTAAACTTTATAAAGAAACATTTATTTATATTAATATGCATTGCGTTATTTAAACACCACCCATGAATTGAATTCAAATCAGACTGTAGAATACCAATATCGACATAACCGGATATAGAACGGTATAGTTTTAAGTCATCTGCATATAATTTATATTTAGATTTTATATTATTACTAATGTCATTTATGAAAACAAGGAAAAATAGTGGCCCTAGAATTGAGCCTTGT
Organism: Macrosoma leucophasiata; assembly: GCA_036365455.1. Taxonomy (NCBI): domain Eukaryota; kingdom Metazoa; phylum Arthropoda; class Insecta; order Lepidoptera; family Hedylidae; genus Macrosoma; species Macrosoma leucophasiata. The sequence continues at coordinate 5,241,747 of JAWQUS010000014.1, read as the reverse complement.
GGAACGCCAGATGGCATCTCTTGAGCAATTGACTTAAATCCATGTATAGCAACCAATTGTGATCTATTTCTCAAATATGACTCGCACCATCGAAGTAGCGACCCATGAATACCGGACGTTGAGAGTTTCAAAAGTAAAAGATCATGACTCACTAAATCAAAAGCCTTTTTAAAATCCGTATATACTGCGTGTACTTCATTTTTATTATCTAAAGCTTCTGCGATGTCACTTACATAGCCAATTAAGTTCGTGTTAGTACTCCTGTAAGATATGAATCCGTGTTGGTTAGTATTTAATATTGTTCTAAAGTGTGCTCGGAGTTTAGTATTGATAATTGTTTCCATGATTTTACTACACGCGGACAATAAAGATATTGGGCGATAATTTGTGACATCGTTTAAGCTACCAGATTTATAAATGGGAGTTATATGTGCTAATTTCCATTTTGTAGGGAATACACCTGTTTCAAGAGAAGCATTAAATATCATAGTCAAAGGTAGGCACAAATTTTCAGCACATTTTTTAAATAAAATTGGAGGTACTATATCTGGTCCTGGACCTTTGTTAATATCCAACGATCTTAATTGTTTCAACACTTCCATTCTAGTTATTATACAATGACTAAAACAGATACTATTGTTGGAATGTTCTGGGTTTTGAGAGCTGAGACCAGGTACACGTGAACTGTATATACTTTGAAAGTAATTCATGAATAAATCTACAATGGCTTGACCTCCTCGTACTGTTAATTTATCTAAAGTCATTTCATTTGGTATAGAATATTTGTTAGAGTTTCTATCTTTTATACACTTCCACAAATATCTAGGTCGCCTTTTTAGGTTTTCTGGAGCCTGTTGTTTAAACAGTTCATATGATTCGTGAATCAATAATTGACATCGATCTTTCAGTATCGTGTATTGTAGTTTATCTTGCAAGTTACCATATTTTTTAAACCTCGTATGATATTTGGCCTTTTCTTTGAGAGATTTGATAACCGGCCGAGTGAACCACATAGGGTAAGATTCATCTTTAGGCCATGTTAAGGGAATATGATCTTTAATAATGTTATGCAAATTGTCATAAAACGTGTCAACCATTTGATTCACACAAGAAGCTTTATCAAATAGTTTTTTCCAGTCTAAGCCTCCAATTATATCGTTGATAATATCATAATCGCCTTTTCTAAAGTCACGATATGAACAGTGTTTACGCTTAATGCCACGAGTTGTGCTATGTCGAATATCAATCTTTAAGGGGGGGTGATGCGAGTCAATTGGTATTAACGCTTCATCCGCTTCTAATACTGAAATACACAAGGGATCACTACCAAATATCAAATCAAGAAGGCGATCATTATTGTTACAAATGTGGTTACATTGATATAAATCGCAAAACGCCATAGAATCTAAAAGAAGATTGTGAATGAGACTAGATGTCGGTAAAGGCGTCAAATATGACGTCACTCCTTCTCTAACCCATTTGATGTCGCCTACATTAAAATCACCCAATACTAAGGACAAACTATTATATGAATTGCATGAATTCATAACGCGCGTTACATTGTTAGCAAATAAGTCAATATATTCATATGTAATAGGCGGTGGAATATAAATGGTGCACAAATTAATAGTAAATTTTCCGATTTGTACAGCAAGCCAGATGTCTTCGCACGGGGATTCCCATTCAATTTTACGTATTACATTATAAGTTCTGAGAACAGCCACAACAACTCCTCCACCATCCTTTTTATATTTATGGGAGCAAGTACTTGATCTATCGCGACGAAATATATTATAACGGTTATCAAAAAGTTCATGATCAAAGATAGTATCGTTAAGCCAAGACTCTGTCAAAACAATTATGTCGTAGTCATTTTGCAATATATTAAGATAAAATTCTTCTACTTTGGTTCTTAAGCCTCGTACATTCTGGTAATATACGTTAAGATTGAATTTATTAACAATAACATAGAGAGCCTGTTATTAATAATACACCAAAATATCACATATTAGAAATAGCATCAAAATTTTTAATTAATTTTGGCTCCGAGGTAGCATTTTTACGAACAAAAATATTGACCATTGTGGACATTGACAATATGGACCATTCTTGATCCACACATAAGCGTAAGCTTTCTCTTTAGCGGCAATTCGCGTAGCAGCGTGAAGCTTTTTATTATCTGGGGAGAGATGTTCCGATAAAAAGATAGGAAGCTTGTCTCCAGAGATGTTCAAGTGAGTAGTAGAGATCTTATTATTAGGGTTATTTCTATTGTACAATTTTACTGATGCCAATAAGTTGTCGCGTAAGCGAGAGCTGCTTAGTTTTACAATGATGCTACGAGGGCGTTGAGAATTGGTATTTAATTTAGGCACTCTGTGAAATCCCTCAATATCAGTGTCTTTTAGATCGTATGACACCGTAGTGCTGATGTTATTTATAAATTTAAGCAAATTCTCATTTTTACGTTCAGGGACACCATGAATTTCGATATTAGAATCTCTTGCTTGTTGTTCCATTTTAGCCAATTTCAAAGTGAGTTCAGAGAAGTCTGAACGCAGGTTACAATTTTCATCGACCAGCTTAGATATGTTCGTAGTAATGCCTTCACTGGCCTTTGTATAGTTATCATATGAATCGGAGATAAATTTAACAGAACTTATAACGCCGTCCAATTCTTCACGCATGGTAGAAAACTTAGAGCCAAGAATTCTGACATCTTTCTGCATTTGACTTAAAGTGGAATTAAAATTATTCATAGTCGTTTGCTGTTCATCCAACTTATTCATCATGACTTCGCGGAGTGAACGGATTTCAGCTAGTACCTGATCATTATCAGCAGCAGATGATTTCTCAATTTTCGATAATGGTGACGTCGAAACCGCTTCTTTAGAGCTTTTCCCGTGTACGGGAGTGTTAGTGTTGTCACCTTGTTTCGGGCGAGAAGCCAGACAAAGCGGACATATCCATTTCGACCGCGACGAAGAAGAATCATTGTATTTAACGCAATCTTGGTGGTAACAATGCTGACAAGTACCATTTGTGCACTTAATTCGTTTTTGTGTGACTAAAATATTCGAATTGCAGGCTGAACACTGAACCATTCTGACCAACTTAGATAATGTAAGATGTGAGACGATCGTCTAAGTTGAACACTAACAAAGGCACCCGACACGACGTTCGTCTCAATTGCACGTTGAGAAAGGCCCTTTAGAAGTCGATCCGGAAATGTGCAGAAAAAAGTGGGTATTTGCACAAAATGGCGGCTGTTAGTTAGAATCTATATTCACTTCTGCAAACTCGTAATCCAACCAAACAACACTGATTTTGTGATATTATACTGTACCAACCGTCCTTGGGTTACATTTAACCTTTTTATGCACTTTTATACGTTACACTTGCACTTAGAAAAGAAATATAGATTAATTTGTGCGGAGCAAATGAGAACACAATTCATTGAACGAATGACTTCCATGTATGTGAAATAATTTGGTGGGCTATGTCAGTTATTTTGGTTCTCATGCAGATCTCCTTATGTCTGATTCGATTTCGCAGATAAACCCCAAGCATAGCTCTCTACATTACTCTCTGCGTGACTATGAGCCTTCTTATGAGGTCCATAGTGAGTGAATGGGCTCACTATGATCTTCAAATGAGATTATCGGTATAAAAATGAGAACAGGCATGCTCCAATGGTTCAAGCCTGTAGAAAGAATAACAAAACAGATATGCTATACGAATGTTGATGATTACAGAGGTCCAGGAAGACTCACTTACCTTGACTGCATACGTAGAGTACTTTTGGTCAAGAGTATTTAAAATCGACGAGCTTGTATGAAGAGAGTGATGAATGTAAAAGAGGTACGGGAGGTACATTTCTTCTGGCTTACTTATTCGTAGACGAAACCCCACATGGTACACTAAGTGCGGGTACGGGTGGTGTGCAAGAACTGGACTCAATGCTCTCTGCTTATCTGGTTAGGGTGATGCCGTGAAGATACTAAAACATATATACTGTGAAAATGAAAGAAGATTAAATGACACTTACCTACAACATTTAGCAGATGTTTTGTAAAGATATTATTGCTAAAATTTTCGCTAAACTTTTGCAGGTCTTACAAACGTACCATATAAAATATTTATGTAATAATACAACTAAAAATGCATAAGCAAATTTTGTTATCAACGTGTGTTAATTTAGCCCTCTCATGAATTTTCCTCAGCCACAACGCAAATTCAACGGACGTTTATATTGAAAACGTTTAAGCCTGCCCTGACGAGCGCGTTGAAGACGCATCAATTGCTTTCCAACAGATGTTTGCGTGGGATCCTTATTGGATCCCCAAATATCAAATGCGGAATTCATTTTCGCATTGTTCAACATGTGACGCCACGACGTTGCGGCTTTTATTTAGCAATGAACGCCAATCGCAGAGTTTAAGGGATTAATAAAATTGGCATTTTACGTCACAGAATAGATCTATTCCGTGTTTTACTTTATTAAATTAATACTGTTGATTATAGGTGAATATAGTGTTATTTGAGTTGTCAGTTGAAGTTCATAGACAATGTAATGGGCAATTTTTTTATTACAATTTAACGAATCTTAGTAGTCTACTTAAAAGTTACATTTAATTTTAGAGTTGCTCATAAAACGCTATTTGTAATTGTGTAATTTTTTGAATGATGCTTGTTTACTACATCGCGAAAACCCTTTGCACTCAAGATGACGGCCGGAGACCAAGGGTCGCGACTACACAAACTTGAATAAGCATGTACCCCAAGGAATAAAATTGCGTCCTCTTAAAAACGCACACTAATGCCTTAAAATGTAACATATCAATGGACTAAAAACATTTTTTACTGGTGGTAGAGCTCCAGTGACGGAGCTCGCGGGCGTAGGCACCACCGCATTACCTAATATACTTGCCGCTAAATGGTACTGTTCAGCACTATCGTGTTCCGGTAATGTACGGCCCTGTAATTTCCGGCACAGAGGCCTCAGGAGTGGTAACGCATCTGCATTTTGACCTTAGTCTTTGTGTGGGTAAACACCCATAGGCTGCAATCATCACTTAACATCAATGTGAACTGCATGCTTGTTTGCCACTTCCATTACAGTAAAAAAAAACTAATATAAACATTTTGTAAACACTTTTAATGGCTGACTACAATTTTCTTCCCGCTAACTTATTCGTAGACGAATATGGTACGCTAAGTACCTATTGTCCTCGATTCCTCTCGCCTTTATACCAGTATATACAGCAAGTCTAGTCGCAAGAAGAGAACGAAAAAAAATAACGCGCAACCAAATATTTAAGATTTATTCGCTCGGTGCGCGCTGGTATAATTTTATTAGCTGCAGACTGTTTTGCGAGGCAATTACATTGACAAATGTGTTGGGGCAAGGCGCTAATCTCAGTAACTCAAGATCAGGCTTAAGTTGCATTAAAAAGTGGAATTTGAATGGTCTTAAATGAAACATTTCGTTTATCTTTCTTAATGTACATAATTCTGCTGTATTCTGTAATCTATTTGGTACTCTTACCGTGTTAAACTCTTAAAATGTTTGCTGAACCTAATTAACCTGATTGAATGTCATGCCGTGTACTGCTGCTAAATTTAATGATAAGCCGAGTGATTTTATACAAGGAACGAACATTATTTATATATTTACTGACTATAAAAAATATTATGCTTAATCATCGATACTAATGACAACTTCTGTGTTCTGTATTATATTTACGATAAATGTAAAAAATATATTGTACTGACTTTGTTCTGTAGCGGAGTTCTTCTATGTAGTGATTGAACTTGAAACTGCAAGTTAATAATTAGGATTATGACGATAAGGTTTCCCTTTTCTTCAAATACAGATTTTAGAAGGATAGTATTAATAAAATGAAAAATATATTAGCATATATTTTTTTGATTTGATTTTGATGTTTCATTATATTAAATTTTTATATGATGGTGGCAAACAAGCTGCAGTATTCATTTGCAGCCAATATATTTTTTTATGAAAACCGATTCTCAAAATGAGAGATGCGTCGTCACCCTTGTGGTCTAAGATATTTTTTTCTCTGTAACAGTTTTATTAGAGTTATCAGTATCATCAATCCACAATGCATCCGAACACGATAGCACTGAACACTATCATTTAGTGTCAGATAGATTAGCTAGATGCGGTAGTTCCTATGTACTTGAACTTTGCTACTGCAATCCTAGCATCAGTGAAGAAATTAAACGCCAAGTAAACATATTCATGCAAACTGCTTATCTCTTAGGAATGAATTAATAAATAATTAAAACCAATGCAGAAAGGGGTAAGAGAATATTATATTATTTACTATTATCTAATATTATATTATATACTTTACTTTAATTTACTATTTTTTGTAGTTGACTCTTTTGTATCCTTTTAAAATATTTTCCTTCTTTCCAAGTATATATCAAAATAAAATAAAATACGTTTACACTCACAGCTCCACATTAGTTATTAATAAACCTGTGTCGTGGATACCGTTGTACACGTACAACACATACACAGACACCCAGACCCGGAACAAATATCTGTAGGCTATACAAACATTTGTACCGTTGCGGGGATCGAACCCGCGACCCTTCGAATCAAGCGGTGGTTTCACACCGCTGGACTATTTGCGTCGTCAAGACAAATTTTTGCTCTTTCACAATCAACTAACTAACTTTACACTTGATTCTACCAGTTTTAATCCAAAAATGTATTTTTTATTTCATATAGGTACTTAAATTTTATGCGCAATCGCCTCCGCTCAATCAAACACTCGAATTATAAATAAATATGTTCTTATCTTATCTATCTTATATATTTTTACTCTGAAGTGTGTCTTTTATTTGAAGTATTAGTTGTTTACGTATAAAACAGATAAATACATCATTACATAACATTGGGCAAGTTGCCTGTCTTAATTGCGCCAATAACCAGACCTGTGTGACGCAACATTGTATTTCTTTATTTGGACCGTCTCATTGATAATCACAGTGTGGACGCAGTACTACCAACCCCCGCACAGCAACTGGTCGCGCGTGATACAAATTATCATCTGCAAGTTGTCGCGTCTCTACCATGTGATATCAAGACGATAATATTATCCGGAATCGTTATTGCGTGTAATTGAATAAATGTCAATGGTTATATTTATTAAAGTGAACGACCAATTCCGATAGATATTGTGAAGTAAACTTTGGTATTTTATCGGTCAAACAACAAATCGTATTGAATAAGGTCACGAAGATTATATAAATAAAAAACCGTTATTATCGTAATAACAGAGTTGTCCGAGTATCAATTAATTCTTTATAAACCGATATTGATAACAGCCGCATAAAAGCAAACAGTGTTTTTGTTAATTTGATATTCAAAATGTCTGTTTTTGAATTCGAAGGTGATATAGAGACATTACACAAAACACAAATTGATTATATAAGTGAGATATTTAAAAAAAATGGTTGTGAAGGCAAACTAGTGGTGGAAAAAGTTGGTAAAGTAGGTGATAATTATGCATGTGATGTGAAAAGAATTAAAGGCACTAATAATGGTAAAACTTTCAACTTGATAGCAAAGATTGCACCAACAAGTGAAATGATCAGACAGCAAATGAGTGTAGGGATGCTTTTCATAAATGAAATATATATGTATACAAAAGTGCTGCCAAAATTGATTACATTGCAAGTTGCAGCAGGCGTACCGATTGAAAAACAATACAAATACGCAAAATGTTATGGTATTCTATCTGAGCAACCAAATGAACTCATATTATTAGAAGATTTATGTGTGTATGATTACGTGATGCTAGACAAACTGCAGCCTTTAAGTAACGAAAATATTAGACTGGTACTTCAAAAACTGGCTCTTTTTCATTCGCTATCATATGCTTTAAGCTACAAAGAACCGGAAATATTGCAAGAATTCTACTCATATCTACAAAACATGTTTACACAATTAGCTCAGCAGGAATATGCGAAACCGGTTTTCACTCGTATTGAAGAGGATATTGCTCAGATGTTTGATGGAAAATATAAGGACGCAATAAAAGGATCGCTAAGCGAGGTACTAGATTTGAACATACAGTTATCTGAATCTGATGTTGATTCAGAATACTGCGTTATCCAACATGGTGATTCGTGGACCAATAACATTCTTTTCAAGTATCAGGTAAGTGATTTAAAAAATAATTTAAGTGTGACATCGAATTGTAATGACTTTAGTTGTAAATAAAAAGCAGAGTTCTCACAAACTGACTGACATATACAACATGTAACGGGAATAATGCACACTCTTAAACACCTCGATTAGAAAATCGAGTTATATTCATAATACATGAACTGAAATTGCATGTTTAAGTATTTAATATTTTTTATTTAAGAAACATGTTGTCTTCACTTTGTACGAACAGTATGCACACCCTAAGCATACTTACCCTACCTCTTCTTACGACCGCACATAAAACACAAAACAACTCACACACGTACACTGTCGCAATGTGATGTAGCGTAACCTGCGCACCCCTATTTAACACTCGCTAGTAATAAGATTCATTTTCACTAATTTATTTCTTAAATAATTATTAATTTTAAAATGCACGTCTCAACGAGTTCTAATAAACTTATTGGGACTAGCATTTCATTTTGGATAGACGTTAGTCTCATTTTCGTTTGTATTGACTGTTCGCCAAACGGGTGACCATAATTTGCTTAATTGTAATTAGTTTTGGGACAAAATGTTATGGTATGTTGTAAATGTTGTGCTATATTTATGAAACATGCCTAAAATCGATTCCGTTATCGATTCGGAACAAACTAGTTTCGGGTTGTACATTCAATCCTGTTACACGTTGTATAATGTTGGTATCTGAGATAGTGATGGTCAACCCAGCCTAAACCCTTGCACCAAGAACGGCTAGTCACGGCTCTTGGTAGCTTCTTGGTCTTTTTATGATGAAAATAAAATAATAAATAATAATAATATATAATATATATAATTCTTTTAGTTTTTGTTACAAAAAGAATACTGAACTGCTTGGTATGTTGTTTCTTGATTCAATATACAGTTTCAAACGAAATACTGAAAAAATGTCACAGCTGTGTAAAATTTCTTAATGCGTGTGCGCAATTGTCGCACTTCATTATCATATGTGTGTATAAGTAAACTGATTTTGTTTCTCATGGGGTGACAAACAAAAGCGTACAGTTTAGATTGATGGTAAGTAATAATGTAGCCTATAAACACCTACATGACACCAGAGATGTAGTTGCATGGCTATTCCTGAGGCCTAAGGTATTATGCATCTGTGCCGGAAATAACATGGTCGTATATTACCACCCAACCGGCTTACGATAGCGCTGAACACTATAATTAAGCGGCAAGTAAATTAGGTAATGTTAAGTTTATATGTTATGAGACTGTTGACAGATTGTGCAATTATTTTATAGTCATCCCAAATCATGAGAGTTATTCATACAATAATACAGGTTTTTTTTTAAATTCCAGGAAGGACTCCCGACTGAATGTATATTAATAGACTACCAGATAAGCAGAAGAAGTAAACCTGTGTCTGATATTCACTACTTCGTCTTCAACTGTACGGACTACAATACTAGAAATCAGCACTATTTTGAATGGTTGGATCTTTATCGCTCAGAACTAGAAAGAAATTTATTGGTTTTTGGATTAAAAATCAATTCTGTGTATCCAAGAGATCAATTCGACGCTGATTTAAAGAAATATGCTAAGCTCTATTTCAGTTTTTGTATAATGACACTATCGATGTTCTTACGAAAATCAGAAGAGACAGCTGATATGAAAACAATGGAAAAAATTAAAATGGAAAATCTGGACGAAATAACGGAAACTTTTAAAATTGAAAAATTAAACGACAATACCATTCATGAAATTGAAGAAAGAATAAAGGGTGTCATTGATACTTGTATTGAATATGGATATTTTTCATGATGATTATTTAATTTTTATTTTTGAAATAGCATGAAAACAATGGAAATTATGAAAATGGAAAATTTGGACACTATAACGGAAACTTTCAACATTGCAAAATTAAACGACAATCATGAAATCATTAATTCTTTCTTCAATATCATTCATTAAATTGAAGAAAGAATAACGGGTGGTATTGATAGTTGCAATTTTGCAATTTGGAAAGTTTCCGTTATATCGTCCAGATTTTCCTTTTTCATATTTTCCATTGTTTTCATTTACTGTTATTGAATATGGATATTTTTCATGATGATTATTTAATTTTTGTTTTTTTAATAGCTTAACGTATCTACGGTTTTGTTACCCTACTATGGCAAAGCCAAAAGGAAGGGGTGTGATTATAGCAATATATATTATTACAGATATTAATGTACTCTGTACTGTGTATCTTTTTTTAACGTGTAAATTAAAACCACTTTTTAGACATACATTTATATGTTTTGTAGTTTATTCCAAATAAGCATTTGTTACCAGTTCACTTTAATTTCTGACTTTACACCTTTGATAAGAATGATACATACGTATCTTCTCAAAGACTGTCACCGTCATTTCTAAATATTATTATTAACTAGCTGACCCGGCAAACTTCGTATTGCCTCAGAATGAAATAATGTATCAAAGGTTTGATAGATATGGACTACTTGTATGGGAAAATGAAATTGTGGTTTTTACTATTTCCCTTCAATTTTTTCATATTTCCTTACCTTTCAAACCTTCCCTGAACTTTCAAAAATCATTCAAAACCAAAATTAGCCAAATCAGTCCAGCCGTTCTCGAGTTTTAGCGAGACTAACGAACAGCAATTGATTTTAATATACATAGATACACTGCCTTAGAAAATATTATTTTTAGATTCCTCATCCTAAAAAGTTAGTTGTCATATTATTATTTAATATGCGTACCTAATAAAAAAAATATATACATAAAAAAAATGATAGAAGAAAAATGAATGCAATTTCATTAAGTTTATCCATTTTGCTAGCAAAGTAGCACGTGTTGGACTTAAACAAAACGGTGGTAAAGTGCAAGTTCGATTTACGTGGCGACTAAGTCGGCACCAGGTTTATATGCACTATAAAGGCGTGACTCTAGAAAACGCTTTATTTAAATATTCTTTCTTATAATATGGAATATGTGCACCAAGCAATTTTTCTGGTGATAGAGTTCCAGCGTAGGAGCTCGAGGGCGTAGGTTCCACTGCGTTACATAATTTATCCGCCGCCAAATGGTAGTGTTCAGCACTATCGTGTCCCGGTTAGATGGTAATGTATGACCCCGTAATAACTATCACAGAGACATAATAACTAAGGTCTCAAGGGTGGCAAAGCAACAGCATTTTAACCTCTGATCTTTGTGTGCATGCCTATAAGCTTCAGTCATGAGTGTCATCAAGGTGAACTGCGTACCTTTTTTGCCACTTTCATCGCATAAAAAAGCGTTTAATTCCAGTAAACCTTTGGGTAGTAAATAAATGTATTCTAAAATTACAAATACAAGGTAGAAGGTACGAGGTACAAATAACACTGCGCAATGAAATTCTATAAATGAAAGACTGTGAATTTTCGATACAGTTTAAACCTCTTTAATGACTATAGCAGAGACAACAACTAAGGTCTCAGGGGTGGCAACGCATTTGCATTTTGACCTCTAGTTTTTCTGGTTTTGTAGATGTCTATAAGCTACAATCATCACATTCCTTACATAAAGAAATCTAGAAGTTTTTCGTTACCTCCAAGCTTGGTAATGTACCCGGAATGCATAAGAGATACCAAGCAATTATCTCTGCCTACTTCTAGGATCGGATGAGACGAATGTAGTCACGTTATGTAGTCACGTTATGTAGTAAATATTATTCTGTTGCTTGAAATTTTATGCTTGTCCATCTGCGTTGCGCAATATTTCTAGCAAATAATAAAAACAAAACAACGGAGATCACGGTCAAGGCTTTATTATACAACACAGCATCCTATAGAAATAGAAATAGAAATAGAAAATATTTTTATTTCGAATAGATCTTTACAGATACTTTCAAAACGTCAATAAATCATAAACTACCTAGAGCGAATAACCATTACATATAGTAAAAGCAAAATCATATATTAATAGTAAATTAAGAATTAAAATTTAAACTATTTGGTTAAAACATAATAATCATAAAATTTTTCAATTCCTTCAATGATAATAAATGAAGAAAAAGAAAAACTTATTCGTCAAGATCAATGTTATTCACTTAGCAGAGTTCCAAGTGCAGTCGCTACTGAGAAGAACTCCGCTACCCAACAAACTCAGTAAGAGCTCTTTTAAATGAGAGCTTAAATCTAGTACAGATAGATTATCGTGAAAAATCAAATAATGTCAACGTCCATAGCATAGATGCAAATAAACTGCTATCTACTAAATGTGATGTAGCCCCTGCAAACCAGAACAGACCAGTCCCCACCAACAGCACCCGTTCACGAGTATGACGCATGTGACAGCCATTGCCCTCCTCGACCATTTTAGAGGGAAGTGAGCAACCCGCCACACGACGCCGCCAAAGGCAAAGACATTTAAGCGTGCATGACTGTTCTGGATATGCATACGGCAAAATAAAAGATGGAATTAAAGTAAAAATAGTATAATAGTAGGCAAAATAAAAAAATCCTCATAAGTAACTCAGCTGAGCAATTGCGTGATACAAACTCGTTGAAATAACACAAAATCGGGTAAATACGAGTCGGAATAGCGCACGAAGGGTTCCGTACCACTACCTTACTGGTGGTAGAGTTCCAGTGTATGGTTCGAGGACGTATGCACCCAATTACCCAATTTATCTGCCGCTAAATTATAGTGTTCAGCACTATCATGTTCCGGTTAGATGGAAATGTGTGGTCATCACGTTTTATAAGATACAGCCTAGTGATAGATGGACATACAGAAGGACGGACGGACTGATGGAGTAATGGACTAACGGACTGACGTACTGATAGGCTGACGGACTGGCGGACTGACGGACGCACGGTCGGACGCGGGCAGGGTGTCGTTTTAGCCTTTGGATACGAAACCCTAAAAATGACTGTACATTATTTCTTATAAACCGGTATTGTGGTGACCTTAGCTACAAATAATACCTAACACTGACGGCCTCACATTAAAGACGTGTCAGAATGTAAGTATGAGATAATATCTTATGATGGTTTAGTCTAGGAAATATCTAAGTACGTATGAGATCGCGAGTCCAACGCACCCCATGACGGTTTCAACTTAATCATAACATTTTTAGGTCGCAATTTTGTTTAGAAATAGAAATAGAAAATATTTTTATTTCGAATAGATCTTTACAGATACTTTCAAAACGACAACTAATCAAAAAATACCTAGAGTAAATAACCATTACATATAGTAAAAGCAAAATCATATATTAATAGTAAATTAAAAATAAACTACTTTAAACTACTTAGTAAAAACATAATAATCACAAAATTTTGCAAATCCTTCAATGATGATAAATGAAGAAAAAGAAAAACTAATTCGTCAAGATCAAAGTTATTCACTTAGCAGAGTTCCAAGTGCAGTCACTACTGAGAAGAACTCCGCTACCCAACAAACTCAGTAAGAGCTCTTTTAAATGAGAGCTTAAATCTAGTACAGATTATCGTGAAAAATCAAATAATGTGAACGTCCATAGCATAGATGCAAATAAACTGCTATCTACTTAATGTGATGTAGCTCCTGCAAACCAGAACAGACCAGTCCCCACCAACAGCACCCGTTCACGAGTATGACGCATGAGACAGCCATTGCCCTCCTTGACCATTTTAGAGGGAAGTGAGCAACCCGCCACACGATGCCGCCAAAGGCAAAGACATTTTAGCGTGCATAACTGTTCCGGATATGCATACGGCAAAATAAAAGAAGTGTTTGTAAATGTTTTCAATTCAGTACAATAAAAAAAATCCACGTTGTATATTGCAAAGTCTTTAAAAAGTACAACGTATCGCGCGAAAGTGTTGAAACAGAAGGTATAAATTAAAAAGACCAACAATATCGAAGCCTTACAATACTTTGACGTCAAAGTGACAATAAATGGGGACAGGGAAGCCAGCGTTTTTTAATTAAAAGTTAGACAATACAAAAAATTCATATTTATTTGAACCAGTTCTGTGACGCTTATTAATGCTGATTATGTTTCTTATTTATTACAAACAAACTATTTTATTGTTATGACACATTTTATCCGTGTTCCTGGCCTCTTTCTTTTCAATGTCTCTCACAAAAATTGCACGGTTTAATACAAAAAAAAAAAAAAAAAAATGAAAATTTTATTTGGCGCTGAGCCAGGACACAATATGTATCTTTTTATTATCCGATTTTCTGACGGCCCGGTTAGTAAATCGATATGAGCCGACCATTTGATTCGAAGGGTAGCGGGTGTGATCCCCGCGCCGGGACAAATACTTTTATGGCCTATAGATATTTGTTTCGGGTCTGGGTGTGTATGTATGTGTTGTGTGTGTACAACGCCAATCACGACAAAGGTTTATTAAGGCGTATTTTTTTGTTTTATTTTATTGTATTTTTATATAATCCTAGCTGTGCCCGCGACTTCGTCTGCGTAGAATTTAATTCTAAAATAAAATAGAGGGAGTAAGTCACCCCTTAAACCGACCGTGATGTGCTAGTTTTATAGATAAAATTAACCCTAATATTTAAGTAATATGATATGATCAAAAGTACTGATTTCTTACGTTATCAACCGCCATTGCCGAAAGAAAATATTTTTCTTTCTACTTCATCGTATCATTGAACAGAAATCAGTCAGGTATTAAAAAAAATAAAAACACAAAAAAATATTAAAAAAGGTAAAAAAAACAAAATTAAAAAGATTAAAAAAAAAATTAAATTTAAAAAAGGAACAAAATATGTAGTATGGAAAAAAGAATTAATGTATTATAAATAAAGCTCCCACCCTCTCTCGACTGCTGCCTCCTCCACCGAAGCCCTTAAATCCTAGGGCACCCAACGCCGACCTGCGCGGCAGGCCAGGAAAAGCCGCAGCTGAGGGCTAGCCCCGGTGCTGCTTCCGAGCCGATTCGTGCGCGTGTGACGGTCAACTGAATAAAAAAGGTATTTTAAAATCACCATGCTGTAACGGATAAAAATATATATAAAAAGTATGAATACAGTTTTCTGAGGAACCACAACATAAATCAAGAATAGTAAGATAATCAATCATGACAATGGTTGCATTTAATACACTTTCGGGATAAAAGCGAAAAACTCCAAATTTACATAAAGAAATCTCGTATCGGCCGGTATTATGTAAATAAGGTCACGTAGCCCCTAAGATATGGTAACCGAAAGATGGTAACGCAGATTTCTGTCTATCCAGTAAAATATCGTTGCTGTTAACACGCGGTTATGGAAATTGGCAGATAGCTCCAAGCTTGTAAGGAGAAAACAAAAACCCTTACTTATAATTAACACTTTATTAGTATGGTAAGCAACCAGAAAAATATGTTTGTAGAAAAAATACTTAGAGGATTAGGAAACTCAAGTCCTAATTATCTTCAGTTTTAAATGAATACTACGTAAACGTAACTTCACGCCTGTAATCCATGAAGGGGTAGGCAGATGTAAATGCATGCCAAGTATACATGCAAAGACCCACAATTCACCGGTTATGTTTTTGGCCCAAGTAACAGATGGCGAGCCTATTGGCATCTCTGGGCACATTACCAAACTCCGAGGTACTGGGAAACTTCCAGAAAATTTAAAAATCCCAATAGAACCAGAGACAAAGGATTTTAACCGTTATCTCTGATAGCCCCCGACCCGGGAATCGTACCCAGGACCGCCAGCGTAGTAGTAGTAGCCTACTACCACTAGGCTACTATTTACAAAAATATTATCTTTTTTTGTTCAGCATGAACATAGCAACTTTTTACTCAGACTTATTATTTAGCCTCATATTTTTCAGTTCCAAGTATTCTCTACCCGTCTCTACATTGAAAGTTTCCTAACCGTATCACGTGTTTGGAATATGTAAACACGTTCATATTACTGAGTGAACAAGCTGCATAATTAACTCCGGGCACTCGCAGGATACGTTCCGGAAACTTAGCGTGTTTTTACAAGCACTAGATATACACGGGCCGTTGTGGTACAATGGGAATAGAGTTTATATTGTATCCTGGAACAGCTGCATGTAGTAATACCGTTGGCGTTGACGTCTAGGATGACTTAAAGAGCTTTGTCAGTTGTTGTTGTGGTTTCAAACCAGCAACAGGCGATATATTTCTGAAACTATGTTGCTTTGTTTTTTCTTAGGTATTGCGAACTACACTTAACTATCAAAATGAAACTATTTTTACGGATAATAGAAGGGGAATCTGCACATAACATTTTTGAAAACTGCTGTCAGGCAGTTGTGTCACTGTCACTTCAGTTTGAAGCTTAGCGACCGAAAAATGTAGGTAATTCATTTAAAATAATCATTTTTTCATACACGAGATAAATGTGTAAAAATTGTTACATAGTATAAGCACAGTATTAGTACATACACATTCGTTTTCTTTAGATTGTGGTATAAACATGTTTTTCGTAAGTTGCTGCTTCTCAAACTTACCGCCTGGATAGTAAAGTGAATGTAGTATGTTGAGTTTCTGTTGCCGAACTATCGGTAGTTCTTCTACCGAGAATTTCAATTTGTTATAATATACCGTTATATCAAAATGTGCCATAATTTCGCCATAAGATTTTGCTATCGGTATGTCATCGCTATCGATAGACGGCTATCAATCGGCAACACTACACTGGGTTTGATCCCTGGGGCAGGAAACAAATTAAATTGGTTTCTTTCATTGGAGATTTCCCATAGAAAATCAATAGATGTGTATAAACAATTAGTGGCCATATCTTTTGATGAACCGAACTCGAATCAATGTAAGGTATAAAAAAATAAACGAATAATTGAACGTGTAGTAAGAAAAACAAATTAACGAAATCGCATGCACGAAAGAATCCAGGTTAAATTAGCCTTTCCAGAACTCCCAACTAATTACACCTAATAAAATTACGTGAATTCTTTTAAATTGAACGTTTTTGAAATACGAGTTTGCTGTTTTTTGCTTATTACAACGTTCGAGTCTGCAATTTTTTTATGTTCTTACGGTTTTACCTTCAATAAGTATTTTTAGGTAAATGGTTCCTGATTTTACAACGAATGACAATTTTCTGGAAGTTTATACATTCGGTGACATAATATAGTCATGTAAAACTAGCTGCGCCCGCGACTTCGTCCGCGTGTAAATTTATAATTGTTCAGTATCTACTTAGACGAAGTCGTGGGCGCAACTAGTATAAAAGTAGCTCAAGTTACTCCTTATTACATAAGCTATCTGCCAGTGAAAGTCCCGTCAAAATCGGTAAAGCCGTTCCCGACATTAGCGGGAACAAACAGACAAAAATTGTAAAAAATGTTGTTTTGGTATATGTACCGTGTATACGTACATATGCATTTAGTAAAAAGGGGTTATTTTTATATTACAAACAGACACTCCAATTTCATATATTGGTATAGATACGACGTCTGAACGCTACGCAAGACGTTTGCGAAACAGATGAAGGTAGCTGCACATAATAATTTTACAAACTGCTGTCAGACTAATGCACGACAATTGCCACCTCAGTCTGCCCGAGACCATAGACTAATATATAATATAATGAGTCCCAAGACAACGGAAGCTGAAAAGTGACCGAAACGTCGGGTTCGATATTAAATAATAATTTTAGTTTAACATACGCGAGATAAATCCGAAAGCTAGTTTTATTTCAACTTTTAAAAAGTTAACCCTGGGGTTATTCACAGTACTCACTACAACATTGAGTAAATTTCAATACGTTACTTACTATAATTTTAGAAATTAAAGAATAATAGGATTTCGATCCCACAATACATGAGACAAAGTAAAATCTTAGTCAATGAATCTCACCCTTAATAAAAAAGCTGTGTCATGTATATTAACGCTTTATTATTGTGACTAAGGATACGAATATTCATGCATTTAGAACGACGATATTATCGCGTGAATTTGGCTGACTGCACGTTACGACAGTCTTAAGACAAACTAGTCTCACACAGACAAGTTTATCTTAAGACTGTTTTATCTTCGATACACCACACACCTAAAACAAAATTGTTTCGTCGTCTACAACGACGTACGGCTAGAGATGAACAACGCCATTTTTATGACTGTGAAATTTCTGCAAGCTGCTTGAATATTAAATAATCATTCATTGTTTCATACAGTCTAACAGGCAGTCAGTCTACAGTGCCTTAGACCCTCAATTACTCACGTTGTATGCAACGGATGAATATATATTCATTATTTCCTCCCAATAAAATTACTTAGAACTTTAAAAACACCGATAGGTCAGAATTATAACCATGTTTCTTAACTTGAATGTCTCTTATTCTTCGTTTTAAAACTGCTAAATCTTACTCTTTGCACGTATGCGTTAAAGCGTAAAAATAACTTTGGTAGCAAGTCCGTCGGTTCGCTAAATGTATGCTTCGTCACAGCATTAACGTTTGAATATTCATAAAATCCAGGGCGCTCTGTGTTTACAGCCAACACCCGCGGTATTCACGTTTCTGCGAGCTGCTTGAATGCGAAATATTGGATGGTATCGATATTGGATACTTTAGCGTGTATCGTAAGGATATTAATTTATTTATTCTTTTATGTGCACAAGAAAATTGTTACATGAGGCGGACTTAATGCTATATAGCATTCTCTGCCAGTCAACCTTTGGGTTGTAAAGACTCTGAAACATAAATGGTGCAGAGCATTCAATAAAAAAGAACAAAACAAAAAAATTAAAAGGTATATTATTAAAATATAATATACAGGTACATAAATATATAGTCATATACTACTATAATATTCGAATACATAATATAAGTTATATTATATACAACTACATATAAATAATACATAGTATATAAGGTACTGCAGAAGATAGCCGTTAGGAAAGTATTAATAACTCAAAGCATCCTCAGGTAATGATCACGAAGCTTTCTTTTAAAAATTATTTTATTACAAGTTTTCCTAATGTCCACGGGGAGTGCGTATATAGAGTAAACACCATTGAAAATATTTTGTATATCCTGTTTCTGTGTTATTTTTGAATTCGCAACGGGGTAGGGCGCGAAAAATTACAATAAAGTAATATACGATGTTTCATTTCTACCGGCGTAGATCGTCGTCAGCAGTAGAAACCACAAAAAGTTTTCTTCAGCGGGCAGTGTCGATGGTATTTTGTCTGTCAGTTACTCATACAGTCACTGACTCATATAGTCTAATAGGCACACAGTTACTCAGGCACTCAGTTACTCAGGCACTCAGTCACTGAGTCCCTTAGGGCCAAATACTCAAACGTCACTCAAACCTAACGATAGAGATAGCGCTCATTTGAGGGTTGCTTAAAATTGAGTGACGTTTGAGTATTCGACCATTAATCCCTCAATCACTCACTGAGTATGTTAGAATATAACGGAAGAATAATATAGTAATTTAATTTTTCCCATCATATTTGAGTATACGACTTCAAATTTAGTCATCATACCACTAACACAGACTGTTTAATTCACCAAATAACGGCCTTGAATATAATATTCCACTCGATAAAATAAACCAAACCACATATTGATTCATCAGCGTTATCTATTCACCCATAATTAACAACATGTGAAACTGATAGCCTCGCTATTGCCAAAGCTGATTGAACAACAATAGTCCCGCTGCATGCCAGTGTAACCGCGAAGTGATAACTTCTAATCCATGTTACGTGGTATGTAAATTGTTAATGTGACACACAGATAACATAATCTCTGCTCACTCTGCTCAATTTTTTTATGTAATGTAAGTGGCAAACAAGTATGCAGTTCACATTGATGTTAAGCGATGACTGCAGCCTATAGACACCCACACTAAGACCAAGGTCAAAATGCAGATGCGTTATCACTCCTGAGGCTGAAGGTGTTATGCCTCTGTGCCGGAAATTACAGGTTCGTACATTACCACCTGACCGGTACACGATAGTGCTGAACACTACCATTTAGCGGCAAGCGCGAGCTTCATCACTGGAGCTCTACCACCAGTAAAATTACCTTTAACTTCGTCACTAGACTAGTGGTTGCAAGCCACTACTGCTACGTTTGGCTTGGGATCGGTCCCTAGGTCGTGGCTTATCAGAGTTAAAAGTATTTTCCCTGGTGCTTTTGTGTATTTTCCGATTTCTAGAAGTTCCCTCGAGCCACCCTCCAAGTTTGATAATGTGACAGGCACCACACCCTCATAGGGGTCTTGGTGTGGTTACCTATACATACATACAGTAACTAATTACTTCATAAGATAGTATCTACATAATGATTTGCCACCTTCATGGCAATCAAAATAAAATCAAAAACTGGGGATATACTAAAGAAAATCTAAAACTAAAGGTACCCTATAAGGTACCCCCCGGTGGTAATGTACAACCCTGTAATTTCCAGCACAGTGGCATTAACACCTTAGGCTTCAGGAGTGGCAACGCTTCTGCATTTTGCACCTCTGGTCAATGTGTAAATGTCTATAGGCTGCAGTTATCACTTCACATCAATGTGAACTGCATGCTTGTTTGTCACCTTTATTACATAAAAAAAACGTACGCCCTCTAGTTTCGTTACTAGAACTCTTTCACTAGTAGGTTGAATGTTGTATCACATTTATTGCTACCCTTAATGTTGATCATTTATTACATTGGGCAGTGTTCATACGTTCATTCTACAAGTTTAGATTCCCGATATTTGTGAGTAAAAGGTTGCTAAAAAAGCGTAATAAAAAAACATACTGGTGGATTGAGAATCTCCTTCTTTTTGAAGTCGGTTAAAAAATGAAAGCGTATGTACCGTGGAAGCTACGAAATTCAATGGCAGAAAATGCATTTTTTTAACGTTGCACGATTAATGCCGTTGGGTACTTTCATTTTTCCCTAATCAAATGGATGTGGCTTATAAAAGTATTCAAGTAGGTAAAGGTAATTTGGAACACAAATAATATTACTAGTAGATTGAAATAATTGCAGTAGTTGAGCAAATAAGCAGCCCTTCTTCGTAGGCTCAAAAGAAGACAGGAGTTAGTAAAGGGAAAAAAATATAAAGTGGTGAAATCGTTTGGAGAAACTTTTATTTTTGGATGACAGCTTTTGTTGTTTTGTTTTCGAACACATTTATTGCATAGTCGGCATAGAATAACAGGGCCTTCTGTTTTCATCACCAATTTAATGAACAATTTACATTTCACCGTATTCTGTTTTATATTTCCAGGCTACCACTGTCCATAACGTATACAACGCAACGAAAATTGAAAATGAATTCTCTCTATACAAATACAGAAAAATCACATCCAATTTTCGTATATCCTTTCACTGGATATCGCTGCGCCGGTGCTGCGGAGAAATGCGAAATGAGTTGCAAGTGACAGCACAACCAGAGCTGCTGTAACTGGAAAGATTGTTGGTTGCAAATTTCTCGCAATATTCTGTTTTATACGAAACGTCGTCTTGTTGTTCTAATTTCTATTTGGATGGGATTAAATGTGTTTTTGTGTTTGATGAACGAGTATATTTTAATTAATTCCATTACTGAAATAATCAAATGTGAATGATAAATATAAAAATTCTAAAAGTACTGCATTATGTTAGAAGTAAATTTTGTTTTCGTATTTATTTCTGTAATACAATAATTATGTCTGTCTTGAAGACGCATAAATATTGATAAAACGATTTCCCAGTAAAAAATATAATTTCTGAAATAATAATACGTGAATGAGTAATACTCTGATTTAAAAAATACTCTACTATGATAAACATGAATTGTGTTTTGTAGTCAATTTCTTTCATTTATTTGTGTACGTTTTCCTTAACTTCTTTTTGACATAAAAAGGTGGAGAAATGGCAATGAATGTAATAATAAAAATCATCACTAAATGTTTCAATCTATTGGAAGAATTTATCACCTAAACCTTACAGTGTGTGAAAGTCCCATATATTCTTATAGTAACGTTTTTTTTCTCAGGCGTATTTTTTTGAGTTACTTTTATTGGGTACAAAACACAATACTAACAAATATATTATTATTATTTTTTTTTTTTATGTAATGGAAGTGGTAAACAAGCATGCAGTTCACATTGATGTTAAGTGATGACTGCAGCCTATAGACACCCACACAAAGACCAAGGTCAAAATGCAGATGCGTTACCACTCCTGAGGCCTAAAGTCTTATGCCTCTGTGCCGGAAATTACAGGGCCGTACATTACCACCTGACCGGAACACGATAGTGTTGAACACTACCATTTAGCGGCAAGTATATTAGGTAATGCGGTGGTGCCTACGCCCGCGAGCTCCGTCACTGGAGCTCTACCACCAGTAAAAAAATCTCTATCATCATAACAAAGAATAGAAACAATTTTCATATAACCGGTCACTCTCCACCCCTGCAACCAGTGTAGCGGAGAAGTGGAGAATGTTTTGCAAGTGACAGCGCAACGAGTGGTTCTAGTAAGATGGTTGGTAACGGAGAATTCGCTTACTCGTATAGCAAGCAATATTCTATTAAAGAAAAATTTGACTACGGGCATGAATCGAACCCGCGACCTCAAGATAATCAGTCCAGCCGCTTTACCACTGAGCTACCGAAGTCCCAAAGCTGGAAACTGGAAACAGGACTTCGGTAGCTTATGAGATAATGATGTAAAGTCCTTTATTTCTGGTTTATTTGAGATTTTTCCATTTTCTAAAAATTTCCTAGTACCTCGAAGTTTGATAATGTGTCCGGTTTTGTTTGATAATGTAACAGGCTCGCCATCTGTCACATGGGTCAAAAACGTAACCGGCCAATCGTGGGTGTTTGCATGTATGCTTGAATGCATGCATTTACCTCTGCCTACCCCTACGGGGATTACAGGCGTGAAGTTACTTTTTTATATTTAAATGTGAGCTCTATCCTATTGGATAAAATGAAGAAAACAACAATTTTATTTTACGGTGTATAGTTTTATAACAAACATTGTTCGAACTTCCTATGAGTAGTTACCCAAAAAATGTAGAATGTTGTAACAGAAAAATATAAAACCTCCTCGACGACCCACTTGGAAGCACTTCGTCACCGGTACGTGACGTCACGTGTTGTGTCTCGTGCCGTATGCAAATTACGTGAATACTCCATAAATAGAACAGATTTGAAGAAGCGAAGATTTGCTTACCATGGATATTTGAAATATTTTTCCTACTTGAGGTCTTTAGGTGCGTGCTCTACTGTGACTAGTCTCAATAATATTTTTTAAACAAAAATTAAAAAACTTAATTATCAAGTAAGTAAGTAAGTAACTCTTTATTGTACACCAAATAAACATAAATAACAGAAACAACTGACACATAAGGACACAGTACAATGAGGCGGTCTTATTGTTTAAAGCACTTTCTTCCAGACAACCTAGCCTTTTAAGAGATAGTCGAAAAAAAAAAAACAAAAAAAACTATATATCAACTATCTATCGAAAAACTTCTTAGACGTATTTTTCACTTTTAACGCTAGTGGTAGAAAACGATTTATTTAGTTCCAGCACCTTCAAAACAAAAGATTAATAAGCTTTTGTTCTAAGTAAAAAATTAGTCGTATTGGAAAATAAAATCATTTCAGGTAAGGACAGGGGCGGATAATTATCAATTAGTTATTAATGGATGACATTCAGAAGCCCCTGAGACCTCAAATTGAATGACATAACAAAAAAAATCATGAATTGTCAAAGAAGCATATAGTTCACATCGATGATAAATGTAGCTTATAGGCTACAGTTATCACTCATATTGATGTTAAGTGATGACTGCAGCCTATAAATATAGGCTACATAAAAACCAGAGGTCAAAATACAGATGCGTTGCCACCCCTGAGACCTAATGTGTCATGTCTCTGTGATAGTTATTACGAGGGCATACATTACCCTCTAACCGGAACACGATAGTGCCGAACACTGCCGCTTAGCGGCAGATAGGTTAGGTAATGACGGTGATGCCTATGCCCTCGAGCTTCCTACAAACTACTAAAATATAAGTATATAATAATGGCAACCCGTTATACGTCCCACTGTTGGGCATGTCTCCCCCTTGTCGGGGGAAGGCTTGGAGCTTACTACACCACGCTCCTCCAATGCGGAGTTGAGGTGGGTGGGTTAGTGGCCAACCCGCTGTCAAATGTTTTCAAACCACTCATAAGGCCTCCGACAAGGTTTTTGATGACCTATTCCATTTGGTTTATGATGGCCTATTCCATACAACGTTCAAAATTTTCTCTATATGTAAAAATAACAAAATTTTTACAAACATGTTTACATCTTAGGGATCAGCACTTCTATTTTTCATCAAAATATTCGTTTGGGGAAATATCGAAAGAGCTTTACTCGATGTGTCCTACTTAAATAAATATAGAGATGCATGTTGCTTTAACCCATAATTCATGCACATCACTCGATAGGGCGCTGTGGAACGAGGTTCACGTCTCCCAAGAGATACACATGATGGTTTGCTAATGAATTGGATCCGAAATTGAAGCGTATTAACTTTAAAATTTAGCTGTAATACACACTGCAGTGGCTAAAAGTTTTGTATATGTTATCGCTAACTTTATTGAAAATATGTCTTGCATTATTTTGAAAACATGTCTGAAAGGATAATATGGTAGCATTTTTTTTAAACTTCCAGACGGCTTCATATTTTTCCGACATTTTTAACATATTTAAACCAATATTCACAAAACCTTGACAAATTATATATCTCCAAACCTTTCTCATAAATCAATCCTGTTGGTGAAAAACGGCACATTTATATTTTTTTAAAAATTGTGCAGTATTTTAATTAATAGTGAACAGACAGACATAATATATACATTATTTTATACTTATAACACCAGCTGCCAACGAATTACAATCAACCCAATATTGTTAGTATAAGACTTAATTGTTTTCAGAACATATACGTTTTACATGCACTCTCGGTGCATACTATGGAGAAGATTTGAGCTTATGAATTGAACAAAGGCTGTTACTGTACAGACGTGAGCTGAAAGCTGCAAGGTATTATCTGTTTGCACTGAATACTACGTTCAAAACGCGCGCAATATATGAATAGAACATGTAAACTAACATATGTATACGAACCATATCAAACAGTTCAGCATAGCACTCACCGTTGAGTTTAAACGAATAAAAAAAAGGCACAGACTCCTGGGTCCATACCATGACGTCTTATTGCGATACATTTTAGGCACTGCTAAAATCTTGTTTCATTTATCTTATGTAACAGTGCGTGTGAAGAAACGAGACAAAGCTAATGGCGTTCCAGATTAAGTTAGCAATAAAAGGTCATGTTAGGGCCGCTGAGTTCAGATGTTGGAGATTGCTAGTGAGTTCAGGATCGTTCACAACAGAGAACCCACGTTCTCACATCGTGTTACGGTTAGATGATAATTCATAGTACCGTAGCATCATAAGAAACAAATTACATTCTCTCATTTTGATATTTACTTGCATGCTATT
This sequence comes from Macrosoma leucophasiata, assembly GCA_036365455.1. Lineage (NCBI taxonomy): Eukaryota > Metazoa > Arthropoda > Insecta > Lepidoptera > Hedylidae > Macrosoma > Macrosoma leucophasiata. The sequence goes on along the minus strand of JAWQUS010000014.1, from coordinate 5,216,099 downwards.
TGTATCTAATGTCTTTAATGACAAGTTAATATAATGGCTATTAGGCACCATCTTAATTCTAGCTTCGTGTGGACATTTGAATATGGGGAGACCTGGTGACCTGTTTCTCAGGTTCTTTTGACACCTAGTATAGGCGCCAGTTCTTCACAATCTAGTATTGTACCTAATTAATATTATAATTTTACCCCTTACGTAAGCTTAATGTTTGTGAAAAATAAAAGTTTGTTCTATTTTTTTTATCTTATTAAACGAGAATGGCTTTTTTCGTGAGGAATAGCGTGATGATTATATACATATTCCCCTTACGGGGAGGCTTAGGTTCAGCAGTAGACATCATTCGGCTGATATGTGGATGATTTCAATTTCTGTATCTTCCGAAATGATTTTTCAATCAACCAAACATGTCGGTCGCTTTTTAGTAACGTTTACGCAATATCGTAAAAATAGCTTTATTTCAATTACGAAAACATGAACAGGAATGATTCTATAACAAGCCGTTCTAGGTTTCGTAAATATTTGAAATGCACGTCATAAAACCAATAAAGCTTACATTTTAATAACCTAGCAAATTTATATCGTTTTAATCGGGCCTGCACCATCTATCGCTAAAAACATTCTGTTTTCATATGAGACCTCGCATCCAGGTTAAGCCTAATGCATCATTAATCTTTTACATAGCTTAATAACAAAGTTTGTTGTACATACTTTTAGCTATCCCGACAAACTTCGTACTGATCGCCAGTGATATAAAAAATAGTTAATATTTACAAAAAAATTATAGAAACCGCTCAAGACGTTTCGAAGAAGGTTAGATACAAGCACCATATTCATGGCACTCACTTACCTGTATTTTACGTGAGAAATTGCACGCACCAAACCTTCGTCTTCTCCTCAGGTAAGTGAACCCGATAAGCCGGACTGGAGCGTCAGGTCTACCTATATTTAACTAACCTATATTTCACGTAAGTGGGAGTGTCTCCACCGCCCTAAAGAAAAAATCGCCCTATTGAATCATATAGGAGAACATGCCAAAATCCAGACCCGTGACATGCGACTTGGCTATCACAGGGGTGTGGTTTTTGCCCGGGACCCTGTTACCCGCTTTGCATTGTTGCACTTACAACCGCCTATTGAAATGGTTTGATCATTGCTCGGATGACTTACTGCACTGGCCTTGGCGGAAAAATTCACCTCTACTAGTGGGCGGCGGCAGAGATTAAGAAATAATACTACGTATAGAATGGACACTTCGACGTCCCGCCAGATTTCTCCTCTTGCAGCCCGCAACCCCCTCGGGTACGAGTCTGGCAGCCTCGTACACTGAGGTTGCGAGCGGGCAACTGAGTCTGCGCGTGTAAAAACACGTCCTAATTGATGTCTGTGTAGTAGGTAAGCAGAATAAACGTTTGTAATGGAATTTGCCGAGTGTCCACGGTGTGGCGGTGGTGTTGTCATGTCTCTACTCCAACTTACATAAAACCAATAATGTCAATACAAAATTGAGAAGTGAAATTAAAAATGTAACTTTCAAAGATCTGATAAAGTTCTCAAAGATTCTCCAAAATATTTTGTAAAATGTAATGATTCATTGTTTTATGTGCTTCTATATTTAATCTCAAACCAGGTATGATATACCTGGTTTGAGATTATTATTGGTACTCTAATGTAGATGCGCTACCAACACATATATCTAGACACTGCACTGCGTTGAATTAACTATTCATAAGCGGTGTAATTTATTTGTTAGCACCGCATTCCAATAGGGTTCATTAAACATGAAATATGATGCAATAAAATTGAATGGCTTCTAATAATTTAGTTAAGCAATATCACCATTATGTAGTAGCCGAATTTTGAAATTTGATTTTGATGCGACTTTAATTAGACTTTCATCACAAATGTATGCCTTGTGATTACTATCATGGAGACATAACAAGTAAGGTCTCAGGGATGGCAACGCATCTGCATTTTGATCTCTGGTCTTTGTCTTGGTCTTGGTCTTGTGTAAGGTTCTGTAGGCTGCAGTCATCAATGTAAACTGCATGCTTGTTTGCCACCTTTATTACACATAAAAATCACTAGTTTTGTATCATGCTTGTCGCTCAGAAGTAATCACACAGGTAGACAAGTACCTAAATCATATCTAAATAGGAACAAGATTAAGTTTCAATTCAATGAAGCTTTGCGGTTGAAGATTTATAAAAATGTCACATAAGAATGTCTGTTGCACTGATACCCTTGGTCTCTGGTAATTCTGCTGGTGGTAGAGCTCCAGTGACGTAGCTCGCGGGCGTAGGCACCGCCATATTAGTTCAGAGAAGACCTTGAAACCTCAGAAGGCAGTTCGTGCCACAATCTGCACGTTCTGGCCAGAAACGAACCCGAAAACCACGCGTATCTCTTTCTCTAACGGTAGAGTTGTGAAATAAAGGTGACGTTGCCTTGAACTTATTGGGCAGGACTCTCAATAATCTTCTTTGACTTCTCAATAATCTTTCATGTCTGAGATTCCCAATCATCGCTCATGGAAGTGTAACTTAGAACTTGATGAATATAAGTAGGTCATCCTTTGTGGTTGGATTAAAAATATTACGGGCAAATCGTAGGTGAAATATTATGTATGTACATTTATGTTGATACCTATGACGCTATTATCTTGAGAGGACTTTAGACACAAATTTATTTTATGTTGCATGATTTTGAAATACATAGGAAATATTTTGAATAATAAGTTAATAAATTGTGATCCATGGAGATCTTAAAAAGGAGGATATTATTCGAAATTGCTTTCTCAAAAATATCAACCATTGCTGCTTTTGTACATTACTCATTTTAATCACCTTACGCCGTCTGTGGGAATAAAATTACTTCTCAGTAAATACTTTGAACATTAAATTTGAAAGCGAAACGGGATGTAACTTAATGAGTAATGTTTTCAAATTGCCTTTTATTGATATTTTGGTATAATTTATGAAAACATTTTTTTTATATTTGAACAAGTACAGTAGTACTAGCGGATATGGGTACAGCTTTTTTTTAAACTCGACTACTAGACTGCTGCTGGACTACTAGACCCAAACTTAGAAATCGTATTGGGTGAAAAACTGAATATCGAATTCGTAGTTGCATAAGTTGAACCAACAAAAATTTAAGGTCGTTACTCGAAGTGTCCCTACCTATATGTTTTTAAACCCTCATTGTTTCGGTGTGGTTGGTCTTAATAGTCGTAATAATTAGGATGTGGTTCTTTAGAGGACTAATAAATGTTGTACGTTAGCTAGAATTAATACACAAACAACAAGAAAAAAATTGAACGTTTGATTTCCTGAAAACTACAGGCATAAAATACACACGTTGGTCGCACTTCATTATTATATTTTATAGCGTATAGCGTATTAAATGAAGGCCAGTAATTGCGATCAAAAGACAGCTTCAAACAAAGGCGTGGCTGTAATGTATTTTACGTTGACCTGAAGTAAAATTTTTCTTTACATTTCTCTTTAAAAAAAATATATTTCGCAAGCACGTGTTAATGCGAAATAATATAAAACAATTTTAAGGGTAAAAACGACTTCTTTACGATATTTAATAAACTACAAAGTTTATTATATCGGTTGCCTAACTAGCATAGTGTGGCAATAAATGGCACTACTGCCACCATAAGGCAATGCAATAAATGTGAAGGAAAGATTAAGATAAATCGGGCAGGACTTCGTTAGCTCAGTTGGAAGAGCGGCTGGACTAGATTCCCAGTGGCCGCGAGTTCGAGTCTCGCCGGAAGTCAAATTTTTCGTTTCATTTAAAAAAAAAAAATATATATTTCACAAGCATGTGTTAATGCGAAATAATAAAAAACATAACTTTTAAAACACTCGCGTTTAACACTAATTTCACAAATTTTACGAACTGCTGTTACAACAGTCTGTCCGCGACCATGTGCAACCAAGTCGAAACGTCGGAATAAAGGTAAAAAGGGTTTTTACCCAATATCTATATAGCGTCACGACCCGGTTCGTAAAATTAGTGAAATAATAAAAAACTGTATTTTACGTTATTACTTCTAAGAGTAGGTTAGGGTCATCGTGTCAATAGTTATGGTACAGCTATTTTTTTTTTAATGATGGTATCAAACAAGCATGCTTTTCACATTGATGGTAAGTGAATACTGTAACCAGATGCCAATAAAACTACTCAAAAAGCGTTGGCCTAAATACAAATACATTGCCGCCCCTGAAGCATGAGAAGGTATATCTCAATTTTGATCACTATAAAATAAATCACCGGTCGATGTGATAGTTGGTTGCTCAGAGCAGATGTGCACAAGTAGAGGTGTAAAGCCACACAACTGATATTAGCAAGCGGTTAGAGCTGGTAACATGATTGTGTGTCAGTCGAGGCGCTTCCGGTTAAAATCATTTGACACGTCAATTACCCACAACGGAATAAGGCTACGTAATTACATTATGAACCAGCAGATGTCTGCACGCGTCGCGTTAGTTAGAGAAAGTTAGTATGAAGCGTGCCAGTTGATAAACAAACAGAGATATAGTTTAATTAAGACACAGAGCAAACATGCTTAAAATACAATAATATTGGCATGAAAATTAAATTATTACGGTATACCGAAAAACGAAGCGTAGGCAGGCCCTCGACAAGACGGACCGATGACCTGGTGAAAGTCGCGGGCAATAGCTGGATGAGGGCGCTCCAGGGCCGTTCATGATAATAATGATGATGATGACGATGATGATGACGGTATATCATGAGGTATGTATTATGACAACACGATGCTTCGTGTTCTTTTAATCATTTGCCTATTCATGTTTTGGGTATGTAAGGATTGGGGCGGCAGCGGATGGTCGTGGCGGCGTGGTGGAGTGTTAGCGTGGTAGCGTGTCGTCGCGGCGGTGGCGGTACGGCGTGCCGGCGGCATGCGCATCTATGGAATAATGCTTGACAAATAGTGTTGAAATTAGTAGTGGCTTAGCCGCACGGTGGCATGTTGGCGTGCTGTGGCGGTGTCGTGAAGTAGTAGAGTGGTGGCAACAAGGACATCTATGACTTGACCACTGGCGTCGTACCTAATGGCACAAAAAAGTCCTCAAGTTTAAGGGACTCTCGATTAACTATCCGTGTTCATCTTAACTTCTCATCCAACCGAATCTCATCTCACTTATTGACTTTGAATACTCCAGTTTTTTTTTGTTATGGAAGTGGCAATCAAGCTTGCAGTTCACATTGATGTTAAGTGATGACTGCAGCCTATAGACACCCACACAAAGACCAAGGTCAAAATGCAGATTCGTTACCACTCCTGAGGCCTAAGGTATTATGCCTCCGTGCCGGCAATTACAGGGCCGTACATTACCACCTGACCGGAACACGATAGTGCTGAACACTACCATTTAGTAATGCGGTGGTGCCTACGCCGCAAGCTCCGTCACTGGAGCTCTACCGCCAGTTAAACTCCACCACACTCCACTCCAGTAGTACTCCAGTTACTATGAAATTATTCATCCACCTTAAGTCCACCAACTAAAGTCAACAACTCAACACATTTTATTTAACATGCAAATTTTGTTCCATGGTTACTTTAACCTTAATCCAGGATCGAACCAAGATTAACGACGCTTAGCACAGTGCTGGTGAAATTAACAATTCCAATTTATACTAACGAATGCGAGGCTTGTTAAACGAAGGTGAAGCAAGGCAGGTAATTGGTTAAGTTTTCTAATTAAAATTGACTTCAAGTAAACGCTAGGATCTTTGGACGGGTGAAATTTTGTTTCCGTTTTTAAATGAAGTCGCTCTTTCGTTTTGGACACTAATAGCGTAGATGGTTGTAGTTGTAGTACAGCGCATTAGCATATCGTTTTCCAATATAAGTATTTAATTAGTATTAGGTCACGAATCGGGATACGACGACTTCACCCCCTATTAGCAAATTAAATTTTCTTCTTCTTCCACTAGTGCAGTCAGTCAATCGAACAATGGCGTTCAAACCATGGAAAGGGGCGGTAGTAAGTGCAATAACGCAAAATGGGTATTATTTTTCACGTAAGGTGGTTCATTACTAATGTATGCTGCACTTTTTGGACACACAACTTGACTACACTTCAAATGTGTAGCGAAAATGAGCATGTGGCGTGAGATGGCATTTTTTATTGTTGCCCATTTGTCCCCTCCAGTCCCACTGAAAATTTCTTCCCCATTTGTCACGGAGCTGACAAGTCAAAAAGACAATTTATCTCCTTCCATTTTGTTCTAGTGGTGAACTGGAAATGTTTACTAATTGTTACACGGGAGGTGACAAATACTGTTTTTTTTTCCAAATTCCTTTGTTTTTTTTTTGTTTTTGTCCCCACAAGTTTTTGAGCAGTGGCAGTGCTAGAGGAGACAAGTTGGCGATTTTTATTTTTTCTACTAGTCGTGAGTACAGGGAATAATGGACATTGCTAACAAATAGCTGTAATTTAATTGCTCAGCTTCTAAATGAAATCATTTTTCTTTGGGGAGTGAGACTAATCACAAAGCAAATGTTGATTTGACGCAAAAATACTAGTGGTGTGTAAGGGCTAATCACGGCAATATTTTGGGTATATATCTATATAAAACAACATTAAATATTTCAGAATGTAAACATTTAAGTACCTAATGCAGTTCTGTAAATACCTAGAAGTAAACACAACTACACTTTTTCTTTATCTCAAAGGAGGACAGACATGCAGACGGGCAACCTGATGGAAAGTGGTAACCGTCACCTATGAATATTTGCTACACTGCACATTTGCAGAATCACTATCTTATTAAACACCACTGTCCTATCTACATAAGTATGTAGATACTCAATTATTTTACGAATTATTGTCATCATGTATTTTATCAACATTTCTTAATGTAATGGAAGTGGCAAACACATTGATGTTAAGTGATGACTGCAGCCTAAAAAGAAACCCACATAAAGACGAAGGTTAAAATGCAGATGCGTTACCACTCCTGAGGCCTGAGGTGTTATGCCTCTGTGCCGGAAATTACAAGGCCATACATTACCACCTGACCGGAACACTTTAATCCCTCAAAAATACGTAATGTACATTTCATGACAATGTGATAATATATCTAAAAAGAGGGCTAAAAAACAACGGGTTGGTACAGATTTCAAATTATAGTACAAAATAAAAAATAAAACCCTTAAATCAGACTGGGTCTCTTAATGAAATAACTAATTACTCCCTGGAGGTGGCATATCAAATGGTACACTTTTTGTTCCCTACAACCTGTACTGAACAGTGCTTTGTCATGATGACGAATGTTCATCCAGTTTTCAGCTCTCTTGACGAGGGTCTGCAAGTAGTCAATTAGGTTATGTACACTTTGTTTCAATTTAAGGAACTTATTTTTGCTGCGTGCTTTTTGTGTTCTGCTTTGAGACTGCTGGTTTATGTAATTTAATATTTTCACAATCATCTCAGTCTTTTCTTCTTATTACGGTTAATCATAATTTGTCATTTTTAGGGTTCCGTAGTAAACAAGGAACCCTTATAGTTTCACCATGTCCGTCCGTCTGTCTGTCTGTCAGTCTGTCTGTCTGTCCGTCCGCGGTTTAGCACAAAAACTATTGGTACTAGAGACTTGAAATTTAGCACAAGTATACATCTTAATTACGCCGTCAAAGTGGTAGAATAAGAACGTGAAAAAAAATTTTTTTTAGGGTAAGCTCCCTTCCCCTACTAGTAACGTATTATTTTTATTAATTTTTGATTTTCATATAATGTGGGATATCGTTGGATAGGTCTTTTTAAAATATTATTGGTGTGCCAACATCATTTTTCGATTTAGTTAACTGTTCGTGACTTATTAAGCTTTAAGGTGCAAATTTTCGTTAGATTCATGTGTCCCCCCCCTACAGACTAAACGGTTGTTGTTAGAAATTCAAACGTTACGGCAATAGTAGCTACATATAACGAAATTAAAAGGAAAACTATCACACCTAAGTTGGCCCTGCAAGTTTGCGAGTAATAGTCAACCAAATGTATTTTACTAGAAAATTTCAAAGAACTCCATAGAAAATATTTATTAATTTTTTTCATTACATTTCTTACTCTGTAACTACGGAACCCTACACTGCGCGTGGCCCGACACGCACTTGACCGGTTTTTTTCCTTTTATTATTTATTTGTTGATCATCACTTATTTTAAAACACAATTATTTATTGTTTTTTTTTTTAACGAAATTGGCAAACAACTATGCATATGACCTAAATGAACAATCACTACGTTCTGTGTACCTCGAATGTTTGAAACGGCGAGAGCTTCTAATGAGACACCACACTCAGATACCCGAAGTATTTTTCATTTTATAACTTCGTATTTTCTAAGTAAAAAAAAAAGCATTTAATATTGTTGTAAATAAATATAATATATAAAACTGAAAATGAGTTTGCAAAATAAACATTATGAACAAATGTCTAAGTAGACAAACCAAAATTATTCGTCCCAATAATTTCGTGTACATTCAGAATATAGACTTTAATATGAACATACGGTGTGGCTCCTGCAGTTGACCTGTGGCTGCGAAGCAATTATTAAATCAAAGACACCACAGGTGAAAACAATCAGCACATCAAATTAAGGCATAATGATATTTAACGATAACGCTGAACAGAGTAATGCCACTAAATGGTAATTGGTAATTTAGTGGCAAGTACAGTCGGTAATGTGGTGGTACTACGTCCACGAGCTCCATCTGGGGGAGTTTACCACCAGCTGTTGCTAGACTTCAATTTTCTACTCGTGGATCCTTTCTTCCACTCTTCACTTATGACTAAATGTTTCTTTTATTTTTTTCTACGAGCTTTGTTTTTTATGTCATGTTACATGAAACGAACATTTTAATCTGTGGCTAAATATGAAATGCACTATGGTTAATACAGTACTCGTATTAATTACAACTTTATTGTCCTCCCCTAAAAGACTACTTTAGAAAAAATACTTAAAATTGTGCATACTATATAATGTTTATCGCGAGTATAATTTTTGACATAGTCTCAATTTACAATTAGCGTAGGTATATTTTCTTTATGAAATACAAAAGTACAAAATGATAACTTTAGATTTCGACCTCAAACCAGTTCGATTCAAGAATTTGGTCCTTAAAGGCGGGCTATGTAGGTATACTCATGTTTTTATTCTATGAGCGCAACAGAATTCTGCTCACTCAGCTTTGCTGTGAAACACGGATTCATTATTCACGTAAGAGTTCGTTTATACAGTAGCCCCCTTATTCGTAAACGTACATTAGATACGTTTTAGCTATAGAATGCTTTGTCTTTGTCAGTTGCATTGTCAAATGTGCAGGATAGAAAAGGACAACACATTATCAACACTTTAGCTAAAATACGTTTATGAATAAGGGGGTTAGTATTTGAAGATTAGTTTGATTCAGTTCTGATATGGTTATATAATAAAAAATTTCACTAGTTTTCACATGTTACTTTGTTCGCGATTATTTTGACTTATGTAGGTTTTTGATAAAAAAATAATAAACTAAGGATCGTGCACTATTGTGATGCGAGTAGTCGTCCCAAGTCCCAAACAGTTTTGAGGAACAAGACAGTTTGGTGAGGTAATTAAAGGAAGTGTGGAATATCGGTTAAGTTGCATCAGAATCAAGTTGGAGGCGCAAGATTATTCATGATGGCAAACCTGCGAATGCGTCTCAGTGACCTAGGACAGACAAATAAGTGAATGAATAAGAAAAGTGAATGCAATATTTTTATACCTACACACATTAATTACTGAGGGTTTTGAGTTGATAGAGCAACACCGGCCTCCGGCCGCGGCGGACTGGAGCGGAGTAGCCATAGCGTTTATTACCGATGCAAAACAGTCTGTCATTTTTTGCGGGGTGAAATGCGTGCGACACACACGAACACTACAAAAATCGTCTATTACCATGAAACTCACACCTTGACTTTAACAAAATACAGAAACAATTTCACGCACACATTTAAACATCTAGGCGACATGTATAGGACCATTTTGGCTTGTACTTTGACAGAGGGGAAAGCCTGCATATGGCCACTTCCCTCCAATGTTGCTCTATGGTTAGCGTATATAAATTTAGTAAGTTATGTTAATAATGTTTATGTATATTTATATTACATCCTTGAGTACTACACCACTTTCATAGTAAAACGTACACAAAATATTTTTTATTAATTTAACTGTGTCCCTTATGTTTTACCAATATATTTTTTTTCATTGAAGGTTTTTATGAACGAATGGTTATGACAGCACACGCCAAAATCTTTTAATTATATCTATACAAATAAATAAAATTGGAGTGTCTGTTTGTAATATAAAAATAACCGCTTTTTACTAAATGCATACCTATGTATGTATACACGGTACATATACCAAAACAATGTTTTTTACTATTTTTGTCTGTCCGTCTGTCTGTCTGACTGTCTGTCTGTCTGTCTGTTTGTTCCTGCTAATCTCGGGAACGGCTGGACCGATTTTGACGGGACTTTTACTGGCAGATAGCTTATGTAATAAGGAGTAACTTAGGCTACTTCTATACTACCTACTCCTAGGACTTCGTCTGGGTAGATACTGAACAATCAGAAATTCTCACGCGGATGAAGTCGCGGGCACAATAGTCTAGTATAGAATAAAATAACATTGAATTTGGCAGCATCCGGTATCTGATGTTTCATGGAAATAATATCCGAATATTGTAGATAGAAGATCCTTTAATAGAAAATTTATATTTATTTTGGTATATATTTCTAAAAACGTATTTAAATAACTTTCTAAATTTTCCACTGGATACTTCTAGTAGCTGATCTCAGGATGCTATTTTTGTATTCACTGAAGGTCGCTACGATCTTACTCATCTTCCGAATGGTCTGATTTTGGATACGAGCACTGTTTGGGTACATTTTACACCCTCTCAGAATATCTAACACGCTCTTGAAGAATGACGTTGATGCCGCGCCTTTTTCTAAAACATTTGATTCTTTCAAAAATGAAGGTGAAAATTACTCAGGAATGTCAGATACTCAGAGAGTATGTAAAGTGAACCCAATCAAAGCTCCCATCTAAAATTCTGACGATTTGGATGCGAGGCAAGGTCGTGGCGAAAGCCCTAAAGGTTGGAAGGCCGTGGGGGCCCTTTATGGAAATCTTAGATTTGGTGGAGGTACTCAACTGGGTGCAAGGTATATCATATATCTTAATCTAACGCGCTCGAGTAAATTCCAAAATCCCCTCTTAGGCTCCCCTACTATGACGACCCGGTTAGTCCAGCGGTGTGAGATGACCGTTTGAGTCGAAGGGTCGCGGGTTCGATCCCCGCGCCGGGACAAATATTTGTATGGCCTACAGATATTTGTTTCGGGTTAGGGTGTTTGTGTATGTGTTGTATGTATAGCTAGAATGGCTGTGAGTGTAAGTGTACTTTTTTAAATAATTATAACGCGTTCTCAAGAAAAAGAGTCACTTATGGCCGAATACTCAAACGTCACTCAATTTTAAGCAACCCTCAAATGTGCGCTATCTCTATCGTTTGAACGTGTTTTATAAAGACAAAAGACTTTTAAGTCCCACTTAGATTTAAGTGACGTTTGAGTATTGGGCCGTTAGACAGATGAAAGGGCAGAACCCGTAAAATGATAAAAATTAGTAAAATCATATCAAGTTAAACCTCGAAATAAACATGACGTGTGAGTTTAATTCAAAAGCAAACCAGTTTTACTATAAGCTGATGGACGTATTGTTGTGGATTATGTAAATGCAAATTTGATTCCGCGTGTTCAAGGATATGTTGCTGCTTTTTGTTGCTACACAATGGCGACGCTAGTGTTTCATTAACAGCGGCTTTAGTGATGCAATCTGTTGTATTAAATACCGGTGGATGTACACATCCACTGAATGCAATACCATCGCATACAATAGCACTACAGTGCTATTGTATGCGATGGTATTGCATTCAGTGGAACATAATTTAATGATGGTTTTCATTTATTAATTCATTTTTTTTTATGTTACAGATGTGGTAAACAAGCATGCAGTTCACATTGATGTTAAGTGATGACTGCAGCCTATAGACACCCACACAAAGACCGAGGTCAAAATGCAGATGCGTTACCACTCCTGAGGCCTAAGGTGTTATGTTTCTGTGCCGGAAATTACAGGGCCGTACATTACCACCTGACCGGAACACGATAGTGCTGAACACTACCATTTAGCGGCAAGTATATTAGGTAATGCGGTGATGCCTACTCCCGCGAGCTCCGTCATAGGAGCTCTACCACCCGTAAAAAATAAAACAATAACTACAATGATAGAGATATATAGTATAAAGATAATTTGAAACGTGTTTCTACAGAAGAAGTGAATGACAAAGAATGACAAAGATTTTTTTGTTTAGTCTTATCTTGCCGTTTGTAAAAGAGAGTATGGAACTGTTGATACCTATTTTTATTATTAAGTATTTTTCGACCATTATTTATTTCATTTTTGTTTACTTTGACATACTTATCAAAATATCAGTTGTTATTCGCTTTAATTTTATATTTATAATTTGACCTATCACAAGCAAATTCTATTATTTCCAAGTGATTAAATGAAATTTTGAATTTGAATTTGACGTTTTTGTAGGTGGTTTTTACAACAAATTTTCACGGTACTGTCAAACAAATTCATTTTAATTTACTCAGTATAGAATATGAAAACCGACTACAATATCTCTATTTAAGCACTAAATTCTGGCAGTATCATGGTTGAAGTCAGTAAAAGCCAGTTGTTAAAATAGAAGAAGAAGACTAAGGGTCATAGCCCACCAGAGCCACCCGGCACCCGGCCAGCGCCCCGCGCTCGACCGCCTCGAGCGGTCTGCGCTCATTACATCAACTCCGCTCTGTATCGCCTCGACCGCAAACCGTCAATGCGCGGAGGAAAGTATACCGGTGAGAGCATAGAGCAACACGGAGGGGAGTAGCCGTATGCAGGCTTTCCCCTCTGTCAAAGTAAAATCCAAATGATCCTACGCCTGTCGCCCAGATGTTTAAATGTGTGCGTGAATTTGTATATATGATAATTATAATGGCAACCCATTACACGTGCCACTGCTGGGCACGAGTCTCTCCCCTTTTTGGGGGGAGGCCTGGAGCTTACTCCACCACGCTGCTCCAATGCGGATTGGTGGAGGTGGGTGGGTTAGTGGTCAACCCGCTGTAATCTGTAATTTGTATATGTATTTTGTTAAAGTCAAGGTGTGAGATTCGTAGTCATAGAAGATTTTTGTAGTGTGTGTGTCTATCACACGTAGTTCCCCCCGCAAAAAATGACAGACTGTTTTGCATCGGTAATAAGCGCTATGGCTACTCAATAGATAATACATATATACTAGGGCTTTCCCTAGGTCCTTCCGGTCCGCCGCGGCGGCCGGTGGCCTGCGTTGCTCTATGGGTGAGAGTATGCTTAATTGAAAAACAAACAAATGTTGCTTATCCTCTGATCAGAGGTCTTGTAATAGTTACAGTGCGCTGATACCACTGAACCACTTAATTAATTAGTTTACAATTGTTTTTTTTTTCTAATAGAACGTTCAAATATATTAAATTACATACTTCAGCAAACAGTTCAACATTACATAAATCAACATGTCAACAAACGTGCAGATAGCTTTAAAAAAAAACATTATAAAATGTATCAAGCCACATTCTAACTGAATGAAATGATAGTGGAAAATGTATGCAAATGAGTTGGCAACACCGACCGTCTCCCGGGAGCGAGCAGGCCGTTGCTCACCATTATTTAACGTGCTCACATACATCTGTTAGTGATATAAGTATATAATAACCAATAAATAATTATCTCATTACCAATGACATTTTACTCTTTTGATTTATTAAATAGTCCTATTAAATCGATGTTTGTCAAAACTCTCGAGTCGCCATATTAATTTTTCAGTCGCGTACCTAAGAAGAGAGCTGACTGACATTTTAAATTCAGAAAAACCGCTGACAATCTATTAATTTGAAAAAAAAACACTTACTCGATCATCAAAGATGTGGTAGCTAATAGTTATAGATAGGTATATATCAAGTAGTTCATTGCTAGCCACTTATGCAGGTGGTATACTATTGATATTTTTTGATATCATGAAACTGACAAACAAGGTATAAGTATAATTAACACAGTTGAATATTATTTCATATACAAATCAAAATTTTAATCAAAACTGTACTGATTTTGTTTTGTTTTGATTATTTTTTAAGACTTCTATAGGCTGCAGTCATAATTTTACATCAATCAAACAAATATGCACAGCTCTATTTGTTTGCCACCTTTCTTATATGAAAATTGTATACAGCTATACATATTACAATATTTTGTATACATTTGACGTTTTTGCTCTCCGCCATATGGAATAAAACAGCTTTAATCACACGCAATATTTTTGGAATGTTTTGTGATCTTTTGGCTACTAACAGTAATCTATACTTATAATAAAACTGTAGAAGTTCAAATTCTGTACATTGAAAATATTGAAAAACTAAATACCAGGGGATGTTACTAAATCGATACCAAACACAAATATGTGATTAGAATTTTTTTTTGTTTGTCTGTCTGTCTGTCTGTTTGTGCAAGCATCACACAAAATCTACTGGTCCGATTACGATGAAACTTGGTATATTTATACTTTAATGTTCGGCGCACAACACAGGGTACTTTCTATCCCGGAAAAATGTATGTTTGTCTGTGTGTTTGTGCACGCTAATTTCAGAAATGGCTTATTCGATTTTTAGTTTTTACTAATATATTGTGGTAAGTTTAACTTAACATATACTGTTTGTTTCATGTCAATCGGTTTAGAAATAAAAAAGTTACGACAATTTAAAGAATCATATCGAATATTTTTAAACTATTCTGAATCTATCTTTTTTAGGGTTCCGTCCGTATCTAAAAGGTAAAAACAAACCCTATTACTCATCCTCCGCTGTCTGCCCGTCTGTCCGTCCATCCGTCTGTCTGTCCTCAGGCTGTATCTCATAAACAGTGATAGCTAGAAAGCTAAAATTTTCACAAATTATGTATTTCTGTTACCGCTATAGCGACAAAATTGAATACTAAAAATAAGAAAATGAAAATATTAAGGGGTCCAAGAGGGCATACAATAAATGTGTTTTTTTTCGTATATTTTTTGCTCGATATCAATAACGGTATCAAGTATACACTTAAAATTTTCACAGAATTTTTAGGTCATATGTTGTTTATTACCTTCCAACAAACGATATTTTTATGGCATTTTTTGTACGGAACCCTTCGTGCACGAGTTCAACTCGCACTTGGCCGGTTATTCCCTGTTAGTAACATTAAGCATACCGCATAGCAGCGTCCTGGCATAAAACAATCTCCGCTATGATCACCATTCAGCATGCCAAGCGTGGCAATTATGGCATCTTCGGGAAAGGCTTTGTCCAGCGGAGACGGATGGACGTCTTTCGGATGTGATTATGATGATGGCGATGGTGGTGGTGGTGGTGGCGTTAGTAGTGTTGGTGGTATTGGTGGTGTTTGTAGTGGTGGTGGTGGTGGCGTTGGTGTCGTTGGTGGCATAGGTGTTGTTGGTGACTCTGGTGGGGGTGTTGGTAGCGTTAGTGGTGCTGGCGGTGGTTTTACTGGCGGTGGAGGCATTGGTGGCGTTGGTGATGTTGGTGGTGTTGTTGGTAGTTTTGGGGGCGTTGGTGGCATTGGTTGTGGTGGTGGTGGTTTTGGTAACGTTTGTATCAGTGGTGGCATTGGTGGCGTAGGTGTTTGGTGATGGTGATGGCGTTGATGGCGTTGGTGGCGATTGTAGTACGGCGGTGGTGGTGGCATTAGTGGGTAAAAATGCACAACGCTAATATTCAATTTTTATCTTCTGCCGGCTCTTACGGAGTGGTTATATTATGCATAGATCTATCTTTTATGTTTAAAAATTGACTGAAAATTTACAAAAGATTATAATAATTTTCTATAAAAAAATGTTATGCATAGAAGTTTAAAATAGCATTTTCGACAATACGGTTCAGCATAGGATGGATGCGCGTTAAAACACATAATAAGCAATTTTTCGCAATCCTAGCAGCCTGTGTGTGTGCTTTTATCCCCGATGGTCATACGTCTAATATCGTGTACAGAGAAGCATTACTGCAAAATAGATTCTTTTAGCTACCCAAAAGTGTTTATGATCCAAAATTAACCAAAATGTATATCCAAAAGCGCTGCCTAATGTCCCAAAGCCACTATTCCACGCAAACAAAGTTGCGGGCACAGCTAGCTCGAAAATATAATGTGAAGTGGGGCGAATTCCACCAGTTTATCGAGTATGTTTTTTCCACATAACAAAATTAAATTAAGTACCATTGAGGCTGACGGTTTCATGTTGCTGTAATAAATCTACTGGTAACTCTTACTGGTGGTAGAGCTCCACAGATGGAGCTCGCGGGCGTAGGCACCACCGCACTATCGTGTTACGGTCCAGTGGTAATGTACGGCCCCGTAATTTCCGGCACAAAGGCATTACACCTTAGGCCTCAGGAGTGGTAACGCATCTGCAAATTTCACCTCGGTCCTTGTGGACACCCAGTCCATAGGCTGCAATCATCACTTAACATCAATGTGAACTGCATGCATGTTTGTCACTTCCGTAAGATAAAAAAAAATAGAGATGGCTCAGATAAAAGATACAGATGTTTAAAGAAGTATACTATGGTTATGAACTAGAAACCATTTTGCTACTTTATTCCGAACCCGCTTTAATAAAGCGAAGTTCAGAACTAATTTACATACATTGCATTCATCGTAAACTAGATGGACGAAGATCTTTCGTCTATAATTCACTTTTTACTCCCTGCCCTCGAATTTGGAAAGTTTCGCGAAACAACCGTGGAATACTTGAATTAACATTCATTTATGCAAATTATTGAGATTTCGTGCGATTGTTCCTATTTAAGTATTTTTTTATTCCGGTAATAAAATGTCGTGCTTGACATTGTCCGATTCTTTGCCTTGTTCATCTGTTCTACTAAAATGTACTCACAAACCTGCACCAAATTTCACGCCGAATAGAAATGTGTGTGTGATGGGTCACTGGTGGTAGAGCTTCAGTGACGGAGCTCGCGGGCGTAGTCACCACCGCCTTACCTCATATACTTGCCGCTAAATGGTAGTATTCAGCACTATCGTGTTCCGGTCAGGTGGTAATGTACGGCCCTGTAATTTCCGGCACAGAGGCATAACACCTTAGGCCTCAGGAGTGGTAACGCATCTGCATTTTGATCTTGGTCTCTGTGTGGATGTCTATAGGCTGCAGTCATCACTTACCATCAAGGTGAACTGCATGCTTGTTTGCCACTTCCATTACATAAAAAAAAATTAAAAAAAATAGATGTCATGAGGAGTAATAACTTTACGCTGATATTTCCCAATGGAGTAATAAAATCTGTATGTACTATAGGTATTAATGAAGAATTATAGAAGCGCGCATGTACCCCGCGGCTGGTGTAGATCGTAAGCGATTTACTTGGTTAAGCGATACGGTCGCGGTCGGGTGTGTGATGGGTGACCGCTAGTGGAAAATTGAAATGCGCGTTTCCGTGCTTCGGAGGGCACGTTAAGCCGTCGATCCCGTTTGCTATCGTTATGTAGCGGTCGTTAAACCTTTTGGAGGCCTTATAGGATGTTTGAAAACATCAACAACAACAAACATTGTTTTTTTGTTTTTGAGAACGTAATTTGGCTTTACAAGGTAGGTGATTGTCATCCGTGCGTCACCGAATGGGTTCCGATTGAAAATCAGCGCTAGGCATATTGCTAACTCGGCCACCTTTTTGGTGCTAAAAAGAGACACACATTCATCGCAGATCTATGTACCTAGTATGTATAATATTGCGCTATTTTTTTGAAGTGATTTAATGTTCTCGTTTTCTCTGTTACCCACCCGTGTTTGGTTTTTGCACCAAATATAGTTTCATTATTACTATTTCTATTCATGGTTAAATTTAATTAATTCTATGCATGATCCCATGACAGTAGGTATTGTAGATAGGTGTATTCCTGAGCATTCACGTGTATAAGCTATTAGATTTCGATCTACTGCTACTATGAATAGTATTCGAGCATTCATGTTTCACTAATGGACCAAATCACAACTAACAGACGATAGCCCGTATACGACAATGATCAATAAGGCACCGCATGCATCATGCGTTGGAATTAGATGAAGCGGGTTAGCACTGGTCAATACAATTAATGGTAATTGACGATGCCATGCATAAAGCTCTTGCTTTAGTCGGTTTAATGTAACCGTTATATTCGTGTGTGTTGTAGTGAAAAATTTGGTGGTAAATTTGATGGGCGAGTTTTCGTTCCGTGTTTGAATGATGTGTGACGTGTTTTGTGTGCCAATTTTAGGGGGTTAATTTAAGTAATCATTGTTTATTGTGTTATAAGGTACGTGGGTATATATTTTTAACCTGAAAAATATTTAAGCTTTATAAGGCCCAAGTGCGGCCCCATCTGGAATACTGCTCTCATTTGTAGGCGGGAGCCCCCAAATGACAACTTGGTCCACTTGACTCCCTACAAAGACGCGCCTTTCGTTTTGTTAACGACCCAGGACTTAGTGACAGGCTCGAACATCTGAGCCTGCGCCGAGACATTGGGAATCCTTGCATTTTATACCGTGTCTACAATGGCGAGTGCTCTGTTGAACTGTTCGACATGGTGCCACCGTCTCTTTTCCTACACCGTACTACCCGCTGAAGAGAGAAGTTCCACCCTCACCGACTGGACACCTGGCAATGTTCAACGGTGCGGTTCTCACGAGTAAATTGTGGAATGAGCTGCCCTCTGAGGTATTCCCTCGATGCTAAAACATGGGGTTCTTCAAAAATGGCGTCAAAAGAGTCCTTCACGGCTGGCAGCGCATTGGCGACGCCCCTGGTGTTGCAAATGTTCATAGGCGACGGTGACTACTTTCCATCAGGTGGCCCGTCTACTTGTCTGTGAATCCTATGACATAAAAAAAAATCCACCGAATTATTTTGGGCTGCCCCAAATTCCTAAAATGGAGTTGGAATGGATCTCACCAAGCCATCACTTTCGACTAGAAAGTCGCTGTTACTGACCTTTATTTTACAAAAGTATTTCTTAGATGCCTCCTATATGTTTTTTTTTATGTTATGAAGTTGAAAACAAGCATAGTACATGTCACATTGATGGTAAGGGAATACTATAACCTATAAACATCTAAGTACATTACAATAATAATATAGCGTTGCCACTTCTGAGGTGTACGTTGTTATGCCTCTGTGCCAGAAATTATTAAGCCGTGAGTTACTACAAGATTTGATCACGATAGCGCTGAACATTAACATGTAGTGGTAAGTAGAACGCGAGCTCCATCACTGGAGCTCTACCACTAGTAAATATGGTGAACGAGCGATATTACATATGTTTGTATTTGAATTTATAGTTCGCAGTGTTGGGCATAGATGGCACCACATGTAATTAGGCTCGCGCTAACAATGTTAACAGGTAATAATATATATATAGTCTGTTACAATTAAATAAACCAAGTCTGCGAGTTTGGAAAAGAACTTACATCCGAAATTCGTGCGTTTTATTTTTGGGAGGACCTCTAGTAGGCGGTACATGGTCCTCCCAGCCGGTTCGCGTTACTTAGCTAGGCAGGTTGCTAGAACAATATAGATAAAGTGATAAGGTTCAGTGTTGTCAAGGAAAAATTGGATTACGGTGTTGCCACTTTGGAATGGAATGCAGTGATAAGTGATAACAGTGCAATTAACTACAAATTAAAAAAAAAAAGGAAACTTAAAAACAATTTATTAATAGTGTAACAATAGATAAAAATACTGATAAATAGAAAGGAAAACAATACAATAGAAGTGTTAAATAGGTGTAAAAATAAACAGATAATAATCAGACAATTAGAAGTTTATCTCAAGTGTTAGTGACGTCATAAAAGCAGTAGACTTTAATAACAATTATTTACTCAATAAATAAAAGACAATTTTAGTACATAAATAATAATTAGAGGTGTCAATAAAAAACAATTCATTAGAGAATATTTAAAACAATATGGGACTTAGAAAAATTTTGTGATCTGAGACTTTTTATAATTCAAAGTGGTTTTTTGGACTTAGAAAAATTTTGTGTTTACTTGGACTTAACAAAATTTCAAGATGGAAAATTATATCAGTGCGCAAATGGAGATATACGAGCAAATCAAGAGAGCTCATCTGAATTTTAAGAAATCACCAAAGGAACGTTTGAATTCTGTTTACATAGATACAAAGCTGGAATTACTTGATCAAACTTGGGCTAGTTTTCATGAAAATCATCTTAAATTGCTTCGTTCATTTGAGAAACGATTATTGAATTCTACAGACTATGTTAAAGACGACATATTCTTTAACGCAGAGGAAGAGTATTCGGATGCAAAGATATGTATGAAGGAAAAATTAAAACAACTCGAAGCTACTACATCTCAGTACAATTCCACATCAAACAGTCAAAATGAAGTTAAAGGGCCAGATATTAAAATTCCAGCTATAAAAATACAAGTATTTAATGGCCAGTATACAGAATGGATTTCTTTTCGAGATCAGTTTGTATCTTTAATTCACAACAACCAAACTCTAAGAAACGTAGAAAAATTTCATTTTTTAAAAATGCATCTTAGTGGCGAAGCAGCTAACTTGTTAAAGAACATATCAGTGACACAAACCAATTATGAACATGCTTGGGATAAACTGCACAAAAGATTCAGCAATAATAGAGTTATAGCCAACGCATATTTAAATAAACTGATGTCAATCAAGAGAACAACTAACGAATCAGCTAACTCAATAAAATACATCATGGATACTACCTTAGACTGCTTGAGTGGGTTGAATAGTATTGGAATAAAGACCGATAATTGGGACATATTTATCATATTCTTAACTACGAGTAAATTAGACATAGAATCACTTAAACAGTGGGAAGACACTATAAACAAAGATGGAGACAACACATTACCAACAATAGAGAAATTGTCAGAGTTTTTGGAAGCTAGATTTCGATCGCTAGAGGGAATACAATCAACGAGATCAAATACACTACATACAAGACAACACAATGAGAAGAAAGTTTTTTATACAAACGAACTAACAACTGAGAGAAACCAAACCTGCACATTCTGTAACGGCGATCATTATATATTCAAATGCAACCAGTTCACCGCATTGAATTACGAAGAGAAGAAGATGTTTATAGAGAAACGACAGCTTTGTTATAACTGCCTTGTTCCTAACCACGGAGTACGGGCATGTAAGCATCGTGCACGCTGTCATAAATGTGGAAAACGGCACCATTCTTTGATACATCCTCCTGAAAATAACAACGTGCATTATACTACTAATGACAACGATAGTAGAACACACACAAGAAAGAGAGAGCAGACTTCCGAGAATTCAATACAGTCCACTACAGATGACAATATAGTTTCACATTTTGTCACGAGAGAGAAAGTTAAGACACAAACTCTTCTTGCTACAGCGTTAGTAAGAATTAAGTCACAAAACGGAAAGGTTGTACAATTACGAGCATTGATAGACCAAGGATCCCAGGGATCATTTGTCACAGAATCTGCAGCACAAATTCTTGGTCTGAGAAAGAGAACAATCAATGGCTCTATAAGTGGCATAGGAGATACACAACCATTAAAGAGTAAACACATGGTTTCATTCATCTTACAATCTAACACAGATAGTACATTTAGCTTGAACGTTGAGGCATACGTTCTGAGAACCTTAACACGCTTGCTGCCTTCAAATAGAGTGCACGTAACCTGGAATCATACAAAGGATTTGGCATTAGCAGATCCGACTTACGGCACTCCTGGAAAAATAGATTTACTTTTGGGAGCAGCAGTATACTGTAGAATAATACAAGAAGGCTTAGTTCACGGACCACCTGGGACACCAGTAGCACAAAAGACCAGCCTAGGGTGGATCCTTTCTGGAGAGGTGCAAACGCACAACAACCAAGACAAGAGAGTTATAAATATGCACATAACAACTACAGATGAAGATAATGATCTTTTGAGAAAATTTTGGGAAATAGAGTCAGATGAAACCTGCAACATTAAACATAGAATGACTGAGGAAGAATTACTTTGCGAGAAAATATATGAAGATACACACAGAAGAGATAAATATGGCAGATACGTAGTTACCATTCCGTTAAGAGATGAAGATTACAGTTATGGAAATACTAGAGAGATAGCAAAAAGAAGACTTCAACAATTGCTACGAAAACTTAACAAAGATGAACAGTTAAAAAATGAATACACTAAAGTTCTAATGGAATACAAAGATTTAGATCACATGGAAGAGATTTCAACGAAGACAAGTACATCAGATTTACCTACATTTTATTTGCCTCACCATCCAGTTATCCGTAGAGACAAAACGACTAGCAAGGTTAGAATAGTTTTTGATGCCTCCTGTAAGGGTCCTAATGGAAGATCATTGAATGATAACATGCTTGTTGGTCCGAGATTGCAAAGAGAATTAAGACACATAGTAATGACTTGGCGCTTGCATGAGATAGCTCTTGTTGCCGACTGTGTAAAAATGTATCGTCAAATCAAGGTTACCGATAAATGTAGTAATTTACAAAGAATTTTATGGGAAGAAAATGGTCAAATCAAAGAATATAAACTAACTAGAGTTACCTTTGGCACAGCTAGCGCTCCTTACCTGGCCACTAAAACACTGCAATATTTAGCTAATGATGAAAGCTTGAATTACCCTATAGCATCAGTACTCACGAAATCAGACTTTTATATGGATGGAGGCTTGTGTAATCTACGACCAAATGACAGATTTACTTAAAGCGGGAGGATTTGAAATGCAAAAATGGGCTAGTAATAACAAGGAATTTTTAAAATACATACAAAATAAAGAAGAGAACACAGATGATACTTACGTTATTCAAAACGATGATGTTGTAAAAACACTCGGCATAAGGTGGGACAGAAGAACTGACAAATTTCAATATACTACTAACATAGATGAGACAGTTACAGAAACTGTTACGAAGCGCACAATTCTACGAGATATTTCAAAATTATTCGATCCAATCGGCTGGATCTCTCCTGTGATTATTATAGCCAAAGTTTTAATACAAAAGTTATGGTTGAGTGGAGTTAGTTGGGATGAACAAGTATCTAAATCAATTTACGAGGAGTGGTTACATTACAAAAGTAAACTAACTGAAATTAAACATATAACAGTACCAAGATGGTTGAGAACCAATAAAAATGACATGAAGAGAGAACTACACGGATATTCGGACGCTTCTTCTGTGGCTTATGCAGCAGTAGTTTATTTACGATCAGTTAAATCAGATGGAACAATTCACGTAGAGATGATTACAGCTAAGACAAAGGTAGCGCCAACAAGAACGATATCTGTACCAAGGCTAGAGCTTTGTGGCGCTGTTTTACTTACGAAATTATTGGCCGAAGTTTCGGAGCAATTGGAAATTAATAAAGGTAATATTCACGCCTACACCGACTCTAAGGTTGTATTGGCTTGGCTTCAAAGTCACCCAAGTAAATGGAAGACATACATTGCTAATCGAACAGCTGAAATATTAACCTTTTTACCGAGTCAATATTGGCACCACGTCGTTTCGGCAAAAAACCCGGCAGATATAGCATCCCGAGGAGCATTTCCATCACAACTCATAGACAATACACTCTGGTGGAATGGGCCGAAAGAATTACAGAACGAACGTATAGAATATGAAACAATAAAAGACAACATAACGGTTTTAGAAGAAAAGAAACTGAGAGTTATGACGACAACGTTTTCTGAAGATTTTAACTTATATACAAAATATTCTAGTTTAACTAAATTACTAAGAGTTACAGCTTACATTATGAGATTTATTTCAAAAATTAAACCAAAAACCATACAATTATCAGGAGAAGAAATAATTAAAACGAGAAAGAGATGTATTTTACTGTGTCAAGAACAAGAATTTGCGAATGAAATAAATAAATTGAGGAATAGAGAAAATATCAGAAATGACAGTAAATTGAAAGGCCTCAACCCATTTCTTGATGTAGATGGAATTTTAAGAGTTGGAGGAAGACTTGTTAACTCAAATTTACCTCATGACACCAAACATCAAATAATCTTGCCAGGTGACCATCCATTCACAAAACTTGTTTTGTCGGACTGTCATGAAAGAACATTGCATGGTGGACCTATGTTAATGCTGAGTCATTTGAGAACAAGGTACTGGATTACCCATGCAAAGAGCTTAGTGCGACAAGTTATACACAAATGTATCGTGTGTGCTAGATTTCGAGCTGCAACATCCAACCAAAGAATGGGATCTTTGCCACAAGTCAGAGTAACGCCGGCTCGACCTTTCCTACACAGTGGAGTCGATTTGGCAGGTCCAATTGATCTGAGAATGTCAAAGGGCAGAGGTTGTAAAACCCTAAAGGGGTATATTGTTATTTTCATTTGTATGGTAACTAGAGCGATACATATTGAGATAGTTACCGGCCTATCGACACAAGACTTTATCGCTGCGTTTAAGAGATTTGTAGCACGCAGAGGGCATTGCAGCGATATGTGGAGTGACAATGGCACTAATCTTACATCTGGAAATAAAGAATTAATGACACTATTTGAACGAAGTATAGAGACAGTTAGAGCAGATATAGAAAATTTGCTAGCAAACGATGGCACTACATGGCATCACATTCCAGCATCAGCACCACACTTCGGCGGCCTTTGGGAGGCTGGAGTAAAATCAATAAAATTCCATTTAAAACGAGTACTTAAGAATTCAACATTTACCTACGAGGAGATGTGCACATTAACCACTCAAATAGAATCATGCTTGAACTCACGACCGATTTCACCTATGAGCGATGATCCATCTGACTTCGATCCGTTGACGCCCGGGCACTTTTTGCTAGGCGAAGCACCTATGACAGTGCCTGATGAGAGTTTGCTTGATACAAAAATCAATTACTTAAACAGATGGCAATTACTGCAGAGGTTATACCAAGATTTTTGGTCGAGATGGTCCAGAGAATACCTCACTAGATTACAATCCAGACAAAAATGGACGAAAGAACAACCTAATATAAATATTGGAGAACTAGTTATCATCAAAGACGATAAGGTTC
This sequence comes from Macrosoma leucophasiata, assembly GCA_036365455.1. NCBI lineage: Eukaryota > Metazoa > Arthropoda > Insecta > Lepidoptera > Hedylidae > Macrosoma > Macrosoma leucophasiata. The sequence continues at coordinate 5,190,820 of JAWQUS010000014.1, read as the reverse complement.
CACCAGCTAAGTGGTTAATGGCTAGAGTGTTAGAGACTTTTCCCGGAAAAGACAATTTAACTCGTGTTGTAGCTTTAAAATGTAAAAATTGTGTCATTAAGAGACCAATCACCAAGATATGTCGCCTTCCAATAGACTAACTTTCACTTACTTATTTTTCGTTTAGATTTAATCACAGCTTTCATGGTGGGTGGGTTTTTGATTATTTTTTTTCTTTATTGGAAGGATATCAGGATATCCTTGGTGGGTGGTATGAACGAGCGATATTACATATGTTTGTATTTGAATTTATAGTTCGCAGTGTTGGGCATAGATGGCACCACATGTAATTAGGCTCGCGCTAACAATGTTAACAGGTAATAATATATATATAGTCTGTTACAATTAAATAAACCAAGTCTGCGAGTTTGGAAAAGAACTTACATCCGAAATTCGTGCGTTTTATTTTTGGGAGGACCTCTAGTAGGCGGTACATATGGAATGTGAAACAGATGGTTGTTTAAAACTGTCTTGTCATTTTTAACTTTTCTGACGTCTAACGTTCCTGATTTAAATATTCGGAGGCTATCACATGTATTTATATGTATAGAAAGTTTTAGAATATGATATATTATATAAATTTTTCATAAACCTATGTTACATGTATAACGAACAAGTTACAAGGTTCTGAATTTAACCCGATCACTAGAAAACTTCATATTTCAATAGATTCCATCCTATTCGAACATTAAAAAAAACAATCCATCTTCAAGGCTGTAGGCCTGATAAATAATTAAGTATCAAGAATGTCGTGACGTTAATCACATGTAAAGCTTCAAAGTTGGTGCGTGCATAATGAATGATTTTAACAAACTTCAAATTAATCTTCAAGTAAGGCATCGGGAAAGTTCGAATTTATTTCTCCTGTGTACATTCAATAGCGAAAAGCGTGGGGACGTGGGGACGTGGGGACGTGGGGACGTGGGGACGTGGGGACGTGGGGACGTGGGGACGTGGGGACGTGGGGACGTGGGAACGTGGGGACGTAACGACCCCATCTGCCTCGAGTATAGGAGAAATTTTCCTCTTATTCAGTCAACCAAAAAATTAAGGTCAATTCAAATAAGGCCCTTTTTTATTTTTACTATCGCCTTATTATTGTAAAAATAACAAGATTAAAAAACGTTGTCTGCGTTATTTGCTGCTGTAAAAAAGACATATTTTATTATTATCTTACATATTTTAAGTTGGTGTTTGTACATTCTACGATTCTAAATTCTAACATGCTGCTGATTAACCTTTAAGTAGGTTACCGAGAAAGTTACAACTTATTTCCTCTGTGTGCACTCAATTGTCAACGTTCGATTTATAGTATGCGAGTTGGTAAGACTTTATGGGGTAGATACATAGAGCAACACGGGCCACCGGCCGCGGCGGACCGGAGGGGAGTAGCCATAGCGTTTATTACCGAAGCAAAACAGTCGGTCATTTTTTGCGGGGGGAAATGCGTGCGACACACACGCACACTACAAGAATCGTCTATTCCTACGAAACTCACACCTTGCCTTTAATAAAATACAGAAACAATTTCACGCACACTTTTAAAAACCTAGGCGACAGATAAAGGCCCATTTGGGCTTGTACTTTGACAGAGGGGAAAGCCTGCATATGACTACTCCCCTCCGGTGTTGCTCTATGGGTAGATACTCGTATAACTCTACCATACGCTACTGTGTAACAAATTTATTAAAATAATAATTTTCATTTCACGACATATAGGTACTTGCGTAACAGATTTAAGTTTGACCCCAATTTCACATATTTTTCATGGTATAGATACAGTGAAAGATTTAAAAGGTGAATAAGTCGAAAATGGTATTTTTTAAGGCAGCTTTTTATGTAAATTGTTGTTTTAAATTTTTAGGTACTTTTTATTGCGATACCAACATAGTCATTTATTCATCCTATAAATCCTGCAACTCTATTGGCTTGTGTAAGACAAAAAATGCAAGTGAACTTGTCAAAGTATTAATGCCTAGTACGGAGTTTATCTAATAGTGAATCTTCTGAATAGCTTTATAAAAACCGGAAAAATCAACGTATTGGTTAATATATGAATATATTATAGTTCGTATAAGTGTCATACACTTACTTAAAACCACATTGCAAACATTTTTCACATTAAAAAGTTGATACAGTACTCTTTTATAAGCTTGAGTTAACCTGACAATAGAAAAGTACAAAAACCACAGCCAGTTAAATCATTCAAATAGCTTCTTTTACAGACCCAATTAAACAAAACACTGAATAAAATTGTTACTTGAAATTTGTCCCGCCTAATAAATAATTAAGATGGCATTCTTGAATGTCATATTAATCGTATGTAAAGCTTTGAAGTTGGTGCGATGTGCATAATGAATGATTGTAACAAACTTCAGATGAATCTCTAAGTGGAACATCATATAAGTTTTAATATATGTCCTTGGTTTACGCACAATTTTATCGCATTCGAATATATTGTGAGTAAAAATGAATAAATGTGAACTAAAGAGTGAGGGAGAGTTTAGTGTTGATGTTGTTACAATTTTTTAATTTTTTATATATATTTGTTGTTTTTTTTTATACATATATATATGTAAAAAATTATAAAATAAGTTGAATCAATAAAAAAGTGGAATAATAATAATAATGGCAACCCATTATACGTCCCACTGCTGGGCACGAGTCCCACCCCTTTTTGGGGGGAGGCCTGGAGCTTACTCCACCACGCTGCTCCAATGCGGATTGGTGGAGGTGGGTCGGTTAGTGGCCAACCCACTGTCGGATGTTTTCAAACCGCCCATAAGGCCTCCGATAAGGTTTAACGACTGCTATCCATCAATAGCAACCGGGACCGGCGGCTTAACGTCCGAAGCACGGAAACGCGCATTTAATTTTCCACTATCGGTCACCCATCACACTACCCGACCGCGCCCGTAGTGCTTAACTGAGCAGATCGCTTACGATCTACACCGGCCGCTGGGCCATGCGCGCTTCTATTCAGCAAAATGTCATTTATCATAGCGTAAGTTACTACAAATTCGTTAGTAAATCATACATCAAAACTTTATATGATATTTTACTGCCTATCCGCTCCGCAAAAAACTGCAGAAAGTTTTGTTTTACGAAAAGTTTGGTATAATACAGATCCAACAAAATTTTCAAGCATGTTATAAAATCTTAATGAATACATGGCCTCCCATCAACATTAAAACAAGTGTGAAACAAACTTTGAACATAAATTTATAATTTTCACGCTGTCACTATCCCCATGAGAGTGAGGGTACTTTCAAATTGCATCCATCCTCAACAACTTACGCTATGATAAATGACATTTTGCTGAATATAAATAATATGTTTAAAGGCCGAACAAAACGTGGATAACGTGTGTAAAAACACATAAATCTCTTTACACACTTCAATTCGGGGGAAAACTCTTCATTTTTAACGGACTTACGTAGGCGAATCGTCTTTAGCTAGTCAACTTCACCGGGCAATCTTCACATTTATTGCATTAGCGACATCTATTGCCAACAATGACAACCGATAAAACAAACTTTCCGGCTTACCAAATGTCGTAAAGAAGTCGCTTTTGAAAAAAATGACTTCAGGTGGGACTTGCACCCGCGACCATGGGATCTCTAGTCCAGCAGCTCTTCCACCTGAGCTACCGAAGTCTACGCCTGATTGACGATTGTTTTTTTTTTAATATTTTTTTGCATTGTATATTTGTATGTATCTTCACCACAAGTCCTTATAGTTATCCCGATCTTGACACACCTCCCATGCTTCTTCTACATTTTATTCATTGCCTTTTTCTTTTATAACAATAATAGAATCAGTCATTTGTAGAGTCGGTGACTTCGAGAATCAGTTATTTATAGAATTGTACATTTCAAGAATCGGTCATTTGTACACTAAACCAGAAAAACGGTTTTCAGGGAACGCTAAAATACAGCTGTATGTACTATGTTATTAAATAAAATTATTGAACACAACTGTACTATGTTATTAAATAAAAATGAAAGAATTGATGAGCTCTTAACGTAGTTAGAACTTTTGTTAACCTACTTACCTATTATGTTGCTAAAACATAATTTTATTACTTTGAAAACTTCACTAGAAATGTATAAGAAATTATTCCATAGATCCGAATGGCAAACATCTCTTAACTTTCTTAAGAGAGATGTAATATATGCAAATGGGTTAACTTCATTCCCAACAGCCATTAGGAACACTTTGACCATTTGATAAGTAAGTAGGAAGATAACTCGTCTCACGAAGACACGATTGCGAAAGTAACCTCCAAATACTTGTCGTGCTTTTGAGAAAGAAGTTTTAGAATTTTGCTAAAATTTTGTAAATTAAAAAATAAAAAAACCTGTAATTTTTCTTATAAAACTGAACAACCTTTTTCAGGAAATCAGGTTTTATGAGTTTACAATCGATTATACTGCTTCATTATCTTTTGCGTTTTCGTAACCATTTTCCCGTAAACTGTTACTAGGCTAAAAAAAAACATTAAACAATATATGAAAGAGAAACATTATTTTTGATTTTTCTAAACGAATAATGGAAATGAAAAATTTTACTTCAGGGAGGACTTAAACCCTCGACCACTTTAGTCCAGCCGCTCCCCCAACTGAGCTTCCGAAGTCCACACCCGACTGTCGAAATTTTCCTACAGCTTTTTTGCATTTCTGTTCGGTGACGCCACTTTAAAGTCTTCGCTCCTTATACCAACTCAACGTCAAACCAATACCCTTCCAACCAGAACTGTCGATTCGGTATCAACAAGGCGATCAACGCATCGGCCACCAATAGATAACTTGATGTTAATGAGTGGGAAGTGCGAAGTCAACGAGTGGGAAGCGCGCTGTCAACTAGCTCAGCCTATTAATGTTATTCGAATTAATGGCCACGATATGGATTTGAGACATGGCACCGTAGGTCTCAGGGGTGGCAACGCATCTGCATTTTGACCTCTGGTTTTTGTAGATGTCTATAGGCTGCAGTCTTCACTTAGCATCAATGTGAACTTGTGCTTGTTGCATGCTTGTTTGCCACCTTCCTAACATAAACAAAATCATCTTGCTTGACAACGAGTTGGCATCGCTTCGCCCGCTAGCACATTATCGATTCGTGCATAGTTCACTGACAACGAGGGGCAAACGTGTCGGTGTTAGTCAATGGGTGAACAACATAGAGCAACACCGGAGGAGAGTAGCCATATGCAGGCTTTCCCTCTGTCAAAGTACAAGCCCAAATAAGCCTATACCTGTCGCCTAGATGTTTAAATGTGTGCATGAAATTGTTTCTTTATTTTGTTAAAGTCAAGGTGTGAGTTTCGTAGTAATAGACGATTTTTGTAATGTGCGTGTGTGTCGCACACATTTCCCCCCGCAAAAAATGACAGACTGTTTTGCATCGGTAATACACGCTATGGCTACTCCCCTCCGGTCCGCCGCGACCTGTGAGCCGCGTTGCTCTATGGTGAACAACACGTGGACCACGAGTCGTATACGCGTCGTAAACTTTTAAGTTATAATTTAACAAATTCACTCTTCAGTAACATAACTTAAAACTTACATTTCAATGTCTTAATGTGAGTTGATTTGGAGTTGAAACGACGTTGAGTCGGTGTAATGTGCGAAGACCTTTATTCTTCGTTTTTGTTACTCACTTATAGAATTTTATAGTAGCACAGTTTGCAGGCGGTAGCATTAGCATTTTAAATTAGGCTTAACACTTGCGGGTGATAAAGTACCATTTACAGCGCAATCTTAAAATGTATTCGGTTAGTTTTGCTTAAGGTTTTGCAAAATAACTGCAACTCTCATTCTTTCGTTGGGTTGTAATAAACATTACAACCTTGTTCTAACTTTTATGTAGCTACTCCTACAATGTGGTTACATTCTTATATTTTAATTAAAACCGCGATTTTATTTTAAGGATTCTGCCTGGATGGATGATTTTAAGGAATGCCATATAGTTTTGCCATGTCCATCCGTGTGTCCGTCTGTCCGCAGTCTGTCCGCAGCAAACCTCAGAGCCGTTTAGACTAGAAAGATAATCTAATTTAACACTCAACATAGGTCGATTTTTTTTCTTCCAAACTCTACGGTCACCGTAATAGGTCTTTGGAAAAAACGTAACTTCACGCCTGTTATCTATGAAGGGGTAGGTAGAGTTTAATGAATGCAACACCCACGATTCGCCGGTTACGTTTTGGGCCGTGTAACAGGTGGCGAGCCTGTTGACATCTTCGGGCACGTTACCAAACTTTGAGGTACTGGGAAATTTCCAGAAAATGGAAAAAGTAATCGCAATAGAACCAGAGATAAAGGGCTTTACACCGTTATCTTTGATAGCCCTCTACCCGGGAATCGAACCCAGGACCACAGCGTAGTAGGAGTGGCCTGCTACTACTAGGCTACTGAGGGAATTCCTTGGAAAACAAAATAATAAGTAAAAAATTATACAGCTCATTCAATAAAAATCTATAGAACAAATATTTGCGTAAGTTAATTCTATTTTAAGCAAAATCCAATATAACATTGGCTTACAGAAACGGGATTTTCGTTTCAATTAACCTCGTCTCCAAACGGATATTGGGTAAAATCATAAAATTCTTAAAAAGTTCTTTATAAAATTTTGACATTTGCTGGTTGATGTTTTAGCAAAATGCGATTGACAAATTGAATGAAATATTAACGAACGTGGTGAGAAAAGCTTATACAAATTTTATGTTTGCAAACTATGTCTCAATCATCGACGACACAACGCAGCTTCTCGTCTCAACATTTTTATCAGATCCCAGTAAATGGAAACAAACACCGCATTTAATGTATTTTTTTAATAATATGAACATGCAGCTTTCATAAATAAATGAATATTTCATTTCATAAGATGCTCTATTATAGTAGGGAAGCTGAACTTAGGTCGACCTTCACTGGTTACAAAATAAATTACAAAACAAATTGAACAAAATATTTAATTGATGCGCTGAACTTTTGAATATATAGCAACATATTGAAAAAACACATTGCTCGCAGAACTTTGAGAACGTTGAGGCTGAACAGTTCTGGAGTGGCGACCGTGTACCGGAAGACAAAGCGTAGGCAGGCCCCCATCGGTCCCCCTCACGAGGTGGACCGACGATCTGGTGAAGGTCGCTGGATGAGGGCGGCTACCGTTCGTTGTGGCTTTCTTTGGGGGAGGCCTTGGCTCGCAGTGGACATCTTTTGGCTGAAATGATGATGATGATGATATTGAAAAAAAAGCAATCGCTAACATAGAACTTTAGTGCAACAAAAACAGCGAACTAACAATGAACAGTACGTACGCTACGGCACACCAAAATATAGATTAATTAAACGTAATTTATCAGACATGCGGGCGTGACCGGTTATGCCCTTGGGATGGGGGTGAGTGCGGAATAAATTTATAATTTGTTCCAGTTCGATAATACGTGACATCGGTATTTTCACAGCTTTAAATAGATTGTAGGCAACATGAAACCAACATAGAACCTTTAGCAAAATTGCACATTAATAAACTCGAAAAACAGCCAATGTTGGACATAAGCCTTTCGTAAGGATGCCCGACACTATTGAGCGTCATTAGGAGAGAATTATCCACAATCGCCAAGCTTGGCATGCGGATTGGCGATCGCAGTGGCGTTAAGCTTTATCACGGGACGTTGCTGGCTCCAACTGGCGTTATTGTGTTTACCACCGCTCTTTACAAATTGTTTAACTGTTTGTTCAATTGACGGATTGCATTAGTGGAAGAATTCTGCTGCATTAGTGTCACGCCCCAGCGCCATATACTCGTATATTATCAAACTAATTATATCTAAATAATGTGTTAACTAAACAAAGTGTTACCTATTTGGCAGTTACCGGGAAATTGACCTGATTATTCCAGAAATTCTCAATTGATTTTGAAATAAAACTTGTTTTCGCATTTATTTCGCGTATATTAAACTAAAATGATTATTTAAAATCGGAACCGACGTTTCGGTCGCTTTTCAGCTTCCGTGGTCTATAGCGAGTATTCGACTTTTGTCAAACCGAATATAATGAGTTGGTTTGTCCGCTATGTGATCACAGAGACCACGGAAGCTGAAAAGCGACCAAAACGGCGGATTCGATTTTTAATAATCATTTAAGTTTATTGTACGCGAGATAAATCCCACAACTAGTTTTATTTCAACGAGTGTAGCTCGCGAAAATATAAGAACATACTAAATTGATTTTGTTGTTCAGGATTTTTGGTTTCTGAATATATTTCTTTTATGTGAAGGAGGTGGCAAACAAGCACGCGGCTCACATTTATCTTAAGCGATGACTTGACGTCTACATATGTCAGAGGTCAAAATGCAGATGCGTTGCCACCCATGAGAACAATGCTGTTATGTCGCCGTGATAGTTATTACGGGAGCATACATTACCATCTAAACGGAACACGATAGTGCTGAACATTACCATTTAGCGGCAGATAGAGGTAATGCAGAAGTAACTACGCCCGCGAGCGCCGTCACTAGTGCTCTAGCACCAGTAAACGTAAAACGTTTCAAGGCAACGTAAACAGTATATTATTTTACGTTTACTTGTGTCTCGATAGAAGTTTCTAAGCACTTGATTTTGTAAGTGTTTCGTATGAAATTGTATGGTAAACACATCAAAAGCATAACTGGAACAGTCGACGCAATCTTAATTTTGATGAGAGTATCGCGTTAACACAAGTTTTAGTTATATCAAATAATGGTTTTAATAACGACCCCATCGATCGCTTTGAATATACTACTGTAGTTTTTAAATCTCTACGTAATAATAATATTTGCTATGTTATTACTTATCTATTTTACTGGTGGCAGAGCTCCAGTGACTGAGCTCGCGGGCGTAGGCTAGGCACCACCGCATTACCTAATATACTTGCCGCTAAATGGTAGTTTTCAGCTCTATCGTGTTCCGGTCAGGTGATAATGTATGGCGCTGTAATTTCCGACACAGAGGCATAACACCTTAGGCCTCAGGAGTGGCAACGCATCTGCATTCTGACCTCTGGTCATTGTGTGGGTGTCAATAGGCTGCACTCATCACTTAACATCAATGTGAACTGCATGCTTGTTTGCAATTTTATAACATTTAAAAAAATGTATATTGTCGGCGTAAACGGAGAACTAAATATATATATTTTTTTGGTTTCTAGCAAATTGTGGTTAAAGATTTTAAATCAACGTGTCTATTACATGTGACAATATTGTAGTGCGGTGAATTAGTCTGAACGGATCAAAAAAATGGACCGTGGTCCATTCAACAATTAAAATAAACGTCTACGTTCGAAAGGACCAGTCATAAAATGACTGCAAAATAATTTAAAAGGACAAAAACATACAAACCTGATAGTCGTATTTATATCTATTAAATATATTGATTAATTTGTATTGTTTTTTATTCTGTTCTTTTGTTTCTTATGTTAAGTCTGATTAATACTAAGTGTTATTGTTCTTTTATATATAAAATATTGTTGAATTGTTGCTCTAAAATAAGTTATATAAGATTTAGTTTTAATAAATAATATATTATTATTACATTATATGCTATGGGTCTTATTTCACATTATACACAAAACCACAGACTAATCGTGTATATCGTTGAAGCACAAAACACATTAAATTAGTAATCGGAACACAATAAACGAATTAAATACATTCATACAGTCGAACAGAGAATTTCATCTTTTTTTGAAGTCGGTTAGTTATTGATTCGTTGTCGGTCGCCCAACCCCATAGAATATAATTTCATTAAGCAGCTGAAAGAGTCTCGCGGCGTCAATCAGGTAACCTTCTAATTTTCGTGATGGCATAAGCAGCGAAGTTAAGACATTTTGCTTACAATCTAATCTATCTATCTATCTAATCATCTAAATAAATACCTTTAAACGAGCAATTCTTGTATATATAGAATAAGATCTCGGAAACGGCTAGAACGATTTTCTTGAAACAGATTAGGGGTTTTTCGGGTCAAGAAATCGATTTATTTAGGTTCCAGGTCCAAAAGAGCTCGGTTCCAAGTTAATAATAAATTTTATTCATAACCGACGACTAACGCCATCTATTGATGAATAGAAGAACCATTAGTTTACTAACGTTAGTCGTATTTTTAGTAAAGAAGTGTTTGATTTGAGGTTAGACCAAAAAAATCAATTGTTTTTATTCATATTTCTTCAGTATGCAATTCATACTAAATATAATTTTCAAAAATCGCTACGTAGCGAAGCTCGGTCAACCAGGTACTTTAATATTATGCACCCCACTGTTACTTTGAGTTAAGCTTTATTTATTTCCATGAACACAGTAACACCGTGAATTTTGTTGGTGATAAAAAATTTAGAACATTGGAATATTCCCCTACTTTGCATTTTATATCAGAAGTAAGAAAACGTTTATTATACTACACATTGTGCATCGTTTGATGCAAATTTATTATGATAAACAAAATTAAGAAGTTTTTATTTCATTTCCACTTGAAATAGACTATTATTTAATTGGTTGGCTGAAAATAGATAGGGACCTTAAAGTCGAGCCCTGTCGGACACCCATTCTTACGTTTTGCATCTGCACTGCATCAACTTCTGTTTCCTGTTGTAAATCTTCTAGTTATGATTTATAAAATGACTTTAATAGGTATATAAAACACACATAAATTATAAAACACATTATTTTCTTGTTTCGTAGTGATCAATCTAGTTCAGAGGTTCCCAAACTATTTTTACTTGTAGACCCCTTTCAATTTTGTTCTGGTTTTGCTAACATTTATATCACTTTCCCATATATCTCATTTTTATTTACGCATATACGTAGACCCCAGGGGGTCTATACGGACCACTTTGGGAATCAATGATCTAGTCTATTAATTACTTTTTTATTTAGATTTCTTTTCCTTAGGCAACAAGAGCTTATATAAATAATATATTAAACACTAACATAATTATGTTTAAACTAACAACAAAAATATGTTTTAACTCTAACACTACATATATGTATATTTTTGAATTATATATCTTATGTCGTCGAATATCTTTTGGAGATCAAAAATAATCTATTACGTTTCGCCTTCTCACTAATCTTTGAAAACAAGTTTCAAACTTGAAATCGTCTATACACATGTTACGTACGCCACTAAGCCATTAGGGGTATGCTGACGAATAACGAACTTAATTGCGACATCGAGGGCACCGAATGACGATTCCACAATTCAAGGCAGCTGAGGCGGTGATTTAACAAGGACGCGCATTCATCACCTAACATCTAGAACACTAGGTAACTGCGACACCAGGGCACCGAATGAGGAAGCTGAGACAGCGGTTTTACGAGGTCGCGTAGTCGTGATGCGCTCGGTTATGATAAATGTGAACATTCTATAGCTAACATCGCTTAGGGTCACTAGTTTTAGTTTAGTTGTAGTTTAATATGTAATAATTTAATAAATTAGTTTATTTATTTATTATAAAAATGTCTTTTTATAAGTACTCCGGCAGCGACCTAAACATAATTCACATATTTATATATAAATATTATGAATGCGAAAGTTTGTATGTTTGTTTGTTACTCCTTCACGCAAAAATTGCTGAACCGATTTTCATGAAATTCACAAAAGCACACACATAGAGGGTAACTTGAATTAGCACATAAGATAGTTTTTATCCCGGAAAAATGTTCCTGTGGGATAACATGGGATGATTTGATGAGTTTCCACAGGTTACGCGAAAAGCAAACTATATGCAAGTGGAGCCACGGGCAAGAGCTAGTTAAAAATTATTTAAATATTTACTATATATTACGTGAAACATATTTAGTTGGGGTAAGATAAGGAATTGCTTATAAAATATTACAGTAATCGATTGTCACATTTTCAAACACCAGAGAATCGCTTCATTTTTATTAGGCTAATGTTTGTAAAAGTCAACTCGATGGAATAGTACATGCTCATTTATATTCGTAACTACGATATTCAAAACTTAATGGATTAAAAACAAACGTATGATTGTAGTGACCACTGGGCACGTCATATGCATTAAATATTAGGCACCTCCATTTAATAAAGTTAGTGGTGGCCTGCATGCAATTATAAGTATTGACGAAAGCGTAACGTTGATAGCGTACCATAAAAAGTGGGACAATTACGTACGTACGTAACTTCACGCCTGTAATCCCCGAAGGGGTAGGCAGAGGTAAATGCATTTAATCATACATGCAAACACATCATACATATCATACACCCACGACTCGCCGGTTACGTTTTGGCCCATGTAACAGGTAGCGAACCTGTTGCCATCTCCGGGCACATTATCAAACTCCGGGGTACTGGGACACTTCCAGAAAATGGAAAAATTCCAATAGAAGCAGAGATAAAGGCTTTTAAACCGTTATCTCTGAAAGTCCCCGACCCAGGAAGCAACAAATTGGGACAATTAAATACTTTGTAAATGGACTTTTGAAAATAGAATATTCATTATAAGACAGACATATACAGGGTTAATTATATCTAACGCATAAATCGTCAAAGGTGAGTTAGGTACGTTAACTAATTTTGTTCTATGACTTTTGCCAAAACGCAGTGCATCACATGATAAGAAATGGGACTTCTATCAATTGTTAGCGCTACGTTTCATAGGTATATTTTTACATAGGTACAGACGTCAGCTGTTTACGTTACGGCCGGAGCGGGAGGGGCGCACACGCACCGGTCACCGCTCCGCCTACCCGCCACCCGCGTGATGTGTTTACTTAGACACTCAATGTGAAGTTAAGAAGTATTCGAACTGCAAATTCTATTTAGTATTTTTGGTATGGTAAAAAATATATTGAATTAGAAAAAGTTGTTTTACAAAAGTGTTGGTCTGGTTACAAATAAACCTGTATACTTTTAAAACCTTCAGAGGGTTCAGCGTAAGTAATTGAGACAGACATTAAATATTAAAAAATCAAAGGATAGCATTGTAACAAAGTAGAGTTTGGAACGATCCATAATGTTTGAATTTCGCTGTAATTTTCAGCAATTTTGTAAATACTATGGAAAATAGTAGGAAGTTTTCGAATGAGTTATTAATTTATTATACACTTAACTCCTGAGTGTAATCATTTCAATTTTAACAAATTGGTTAAAGTACTAGTTACGTAAAAAATTAGCCACTGCACCTCAAAATTGTTTGTCAGATGATAAGGGTTGACAGTGTCAACCCTGGTAGCAGTCGTAACACACGTCCGGATTTGGTACGGAGCTCCAAACCAAATCTGGACGTCTGTAGTGGAGTCCGGTGGACATAATTATTATTAACACGCTGACCCGGCAAACTTTGTATTTCCTCAGAATGAGAAAAATGTGTCAAAGGTTTGATAGATACGGAATAGTGTATTGGAAAATGAAATTTAGGTTTTTTACTATTTCCCATCAATTTCCTCATATTTTCTTACTTTTTAAACCTTCCCTGGACTTTCAAAAATCATATAAAACCAAAATTAGCAAAATCGGTCCAGCAATTCTCGAGTTGAAGCGAGACTAACGAACAGCAATTGATTTTTATATAAATAGATATACGCTTTGTAAGTCGTGTGCGTAAGGATAGCCGGGACGTGAAAAGAATATGCCCAAAAAGTATAAAAAAACCTTATACCTAAAAAAAAACTTGTTAAAATAATTAAAAAAGAATAAAAAAACAAACAAAAAAAAAATATATTTAAATATAGATATATATATATACCACCCGGTGATTCTTAGCTCACACGACAAATAAAACCATAATGCGCTTTGCGCATATTTGCGCGATGATCATTCAGTCAGTCATTATTAATCAAGTCCGATGCGGTACGCTCGCGCGGCCTTGGTCGGCGAATTCGGTCCGCCGGATTGCATCCGGTCGTGTGTAGCGAGAGCGGATTTGATCTACCGGACTGAATCCGATCGTGTATTACTATCATAACTCTAACAATGTCAAAAACAGGCTGGAGCAACGCAAGTCTGCGATAACTGTGTTTGTTACATTTTATAATAATCGTAACTTTAACTAATATTTTCGTACAACGGAACCTTAGTCGGTATTAATTTTAAACTGCTTTTCCATCCGTTTGTATATTTTTTTTACCGTATCCACTTAGAAATGGAATAATGAAAGATCGGAATACAAAAACCGACATAAATAGACTTATTTTTCCTTAACAGCAGGAACTTTCAAAAATGCTGTTATGAATTTATGAATATTCATAAAAAGGTAATATTTTATCAACACCGGGTCAGTAAAACCACACCTTACATCGTTACAGGATTGACATCAATAGAGCAACATGGGTCAGCCATGGGCCAGCCGCCGCGGCGGACCGGAGGGGAGTAGCCATAGCGTTTATTACCGATGCAACAGTTTGTCATCTTTGGCGGGGAGAACTACGTGTGATACACACACATTACAAAAATCGTCTATTACTACGAAACTCACACCATGACTTTAACAAAATACATAAACAATTTCACGCACATATTTAAATATCTGGACGACAGGCGTAGGAACGCTTGTATTTTGACAGAGGGGAAAGCCTGCATATGGCTACTCCCCTCCGGTCCGCCGCGGGCGATGGCCCGTGTTCACAGTAAATAATCTATTTACTGTGCCGTGTTGCTCTATGTTGACATCTGACCAAATTAATTCAGTTTCACCTATCCGAAGGGAAACACTTTTAATTCAATTAGAACGCCTACATCTCTCTTTGCTGGTGTCTTATTTTGTGATATTTATTTAATAAAGAGAAAACGGTCAATTATCCGGACAACATAAACGATACGTATCTGAATGTTTTATAAAGGTCTAATTGACTTTAACCATTCATTCGTTGATTTTAAGATTGTTGGCGAGATGTTTAGGTTTCCAGTGCAGGTACCATCAAATTATGATACTGCTTTTTTATGTAACGAAAGTGGCAAGCAAGCATGCAGTTCACATTGATTTTAAGTAATGACTGCAGCTTATAGACATTTACATCAAGACCGAGGTCAAAATGCCGATGCGTTACCACTCCTGAGGCCTAAGGTGTTATGCCTCTGTATCGGAAATCACAAGGCCATACATTACCACCTGACCGGAACACGATAGTGCTGAACACTACCATTTAGCGGCAAGTATGTTAGGTATTGCGGTGGTGCCTACGCCCGCGAGTTCCATCACTGGAGCTCTACCACCAGTTAAACTTAGCTTAGTACTTTATTATTTCACTTAGGATTCTATGTAGATATCTGTCAAGGCGGTAGATTGTCGTCTAACGGTCAGATCTGCTGCGTCAGGGTACTTCTTAACATTTCACTCATTTTACGAACCGGGTCGCGATATAGATATTGGGTAAAAACACTTTTTACCTTTATTCCGACGTTTCTACTCGGTTGCACAAGCCGTGGTCGCGGACAGTCTGTCGAAACGTCGGAATAAAGGTAAAAAGTGTTTTTACCCAATATCTATATCGCGTCACGACCCGGTTCGTAAAATGAGTGAAATGAATGTTAAACGCGAGTGTTTTAAAAGTTATACTTCTTAACAGCATATATCTATGAAATACCATTCAAGATCTATGGCGTGTAAAAATCGTGGGACAGATTTCAAGGTAGAGGTTACCTTAAGTCTCAGATTTTCATAGACATAACATTACTCTATAAGTCGCTTTGGTAGTCACTAGTTTCAAATATATTATATCCCTAACTACGATTTTATGCTACTAATGGATTTATTAGAATATATATTATGTAGATAGATGGATTAACCTACTTAATATCTATACGCTGCAGCACTATATCACTGAATTATATACAATTAAATGTAACATATTTTTCTGATATTAAAATATCCTAAATTTATCTGTACACATCTGCATTGTTTAGTATACAATGTGTCCCAGCGATAAGTGACCGCCCGGTGTTTTTCGAATATTTGTATAAAATTAAGGATAATTAATTACTCTTATATATATGGGGCAAGTTATGTTTGATAATTTTAATTGATAAACTATGATTTCGGCTAGTCTATAAAAAAATGAATAAAGAAAGTTGTAAAAACTTAAGAAAATATCGTAAAAAAAACTGCAGCACGTCACGCGTATTTACTAAAAAATTTAAAAAATCATTAACAAAAACCAAACCCGGTAAGTCCCATTTATATAAAAGTAATCATCCTTAATTTTGTACAAATATTCGAAAAACGCCGGGCGGTCACTTATCCCTGGGACACATTGTATAAATGCTTACACCATTCACTCCCTTACCATTAACGTAAGCAGTATCCTTGTGTTCTACTTTCGTAAACGAATAGGAGACATTGGGTGTGTTATCATCTCAAAGTTTGTTGAGAAAACCTTACACGCTCTGGTTGTATTAACCCAGTGAATAATCTTGGTATCATTAGTATCACTAGATTAATTTCAATGACAGATGCTAGTGAATAGGTGCGTTCTACATTGTGATAAAGCTCTAATACTGGGTACGCGTTATCTTCATTACAAGCTTCTTTGTAGATATCTGTGTAATTTCTTACAACCAATGCTATTATACTGGTGTTCATACTCTACTGATAAGAAGACTGGCTTTCCGTTTCTTTTTTTTTTCAGTTGGTAGTCTATTTCTTATTTAACTTGTACAGGTTAGGTACCTGTCATAGTTTTAACTTCGATATTTAGACTACATGCTATCATATTTTTTCCATACATAACACTACTATTTAGCTGATAGGGGCTAAAGACACTGGACTGAAACAAAAAATGGCAATTCAAATCTTAATATTTTACAAACGTATCCTATGAATAAACGAAAATTAAAACAGTGGCATCATCCAAACTTATTAATAAAAGTTGGTAATTGAAAAGAACGTATTAATTATCTCCGAGAAGATGTCACGAGCTATTAATACCAATTTCTTACTTTACCAAATAAAACACTGGTCAAACTCGGGGAAGGGCAGTAAATATTTTATTAAGACGCATAATACCGAGGTGGAAAAGTTGATATATTAATTAACTTCTGAATAAGTCTGTCAGGGCAAAGAGTCACTTCAGTATACGCACGCGCACTGGGTAAATTTTACGGTTGTAGGTAGTAATGCCGCGGCTTTCGTTGGATGCGGGCGAAGTGTTAGATTATTCGAATGATTTGAACTCGATCGGTCGAATCGCGCGTGTTTGAACGATCGTGGTTGTTGTGTAGTGATGTGCTTAATGATGTACTTAGTTTTATCACGGTTCGCTGTGAGTGATTGTGCGATGGAAAAACATGTATTAGACCGTCGATGAAGTGGGGACGATTAAATATAATTGTATGTATGAAAAAATATTTTTTAGTATATTTGTATGATTTATTTGTTGTCCAGTGTACTTTTTTAGCATGAAAGTAATAGTGCGTAGTAGTTTTAGCAGGAGAAAGATTATTTTTACTATAAAAATTGTTGATGAATGGCCCTGTATTTACTATCAGAGAGGCAAATATGCCTGAAGGATGGAAACGCATTCGCATTTTGATTTGTTGTGTTTGTGTACAATATTCGCTTATCAGCATTGTTTTTTACGACAGTAAATACCTATGTACACAATATTATAGTATGCTTGCACTGATATGTATATGTATGTAAACAGTTTAGTTTATAGAACCAACAAGGAAGTAGATGCAACTTTAAGTCAATTTTCAATTAAAGATATCATTTATTACCTCATAAACATATTCTCTGCCTACCCAATTAAGGAACTAGTACAATTATAAAGCACGTACAAAAATAACTGAAACACAGTTGTGCCTACCTCAATAATAGTTATAGGATACCTTAAAAAAATATATAATTTAAAACCGAATAAATGTATTTCCTTGCAGTGGTAGGCAGATAAATATTAGGTATTTATTAATCTAATCGTAGAAATCGCGATCATTTTATTTAAAAAGTAACCTTAGACAGCTTTATGTTCTACTTCACCGGGTAAGTGGTGAGCGCAAAGGGATCTCAGCCTATAAATGATTAAGCGACTTCTTGAGACAGACTTCTGTGGGTCAGAACCTTGACTTAGGACTTTGCTGAGTAGGATGCTGTTAATAATAAAATGTCGCGTCATTTATGTCCGGATTAAATAATTATAATTAATTATTTTATTTCTTTAAAACTGCTTTAGTACCTTGCCTAGTGGTAGCAGGCCACTAGCAGTATGCAGTGAGGCCTTGGGTTCAATTTCCGGGTCGGGGGCTATCAGAGATAACGATATAAAATCCTTTATCTATGGTCCTATTAGGATATTTCCATTTTTTGAGGTTTCCCAGTACTTCGGAGTTTGGTAATGTGCCCGGTGATGTCAACAGGCCACATGTTACATGGGCAAAAACGTAACCGGCGAATCGTGGGTGTTTGCAATGTATGCTTGAATGCATGCATTGATCTCTGCCTATCCCTTCGTGGATTACAGGCGTGAAGTTACGAAGTTACGTTATTCCTTTTAAAAAACCGGTCAAGTTTGTAGGTTTGATTAATCTAATGAAATAAATTAATAAACATTTTGTATGGAGTTGTTCAAAAATTACGAGTTTTACATTTGGTCGACTATTATTCGCAAACTTGTAAGACTAACTTAAGTGTGATAGTTTTCCTTTTAATTTCGTTATATGTAGCTACTATTGCCGTAACGTTTGAATTTTTAACTACAACCGTTTAGTTGGTAGAGGGGAGGGGGGAAGGAAGTAATCTTCATATTTGTTGTAAAGCTGTTAAAAAAATGTTTTGTCACCTCATGACATAAATAAAAACCGAGTGCGAGTTCGACTCGCGTGGTTCCGGGTTCCGTAATATAAACAAATATTTTCGAAAATATTACAGATTTAAAATGCAGGGACATAGCGGTTACCGGCAGGGGGGGTTATATTATTAAGAATTTTCGATTTAATTTGAATACTCAAACTTCTTATAGGTTTTCCAGTAATCTATAGGCAAAGAACTATTTTCCACATTTATTTCAAAATTTTAAGTTCAGTAGTTTCGGAGATAGGGGAGTCAACGGTCAATTTTCGTCGTTTTTCTTAAATAACTTCAAATTTGTTTATTCAAAAATTATAAAAAATATATATCTGAGATGCTGACAACAACTTCTTTCATTTGATATGTCACACGACACAGTTTACGATTTTTTTATAATTTTCTGATTTACCCACCGAAAGTGGCCCCGCTGTTTAAAATTTATTATTTTACTTGACGTGTTCATCTTTGGGTCACCAATTTACATATATTCATCAAATTTCAACTCAATCGGTCTCGTAGTTTCGGAGCAAATTGGCTGTGACAGACGGACAGACAGACAGACAGACGCACGAGTGTTCCTATAAGGGTTCCTTTTTTCCTTTTAAGGTACGGCACCCTAAAAAAAGATTTCCTTCCTCATTATCTACATTTAGTAGCTTTTAATATTGAAAATATTACTCGTTTACGTCGATGATAAATTGAAACGACATAATTTCATACAATATTAAAGAACTTATTAAATTATTTTCACCGATTGCCATTTTATCCACAGTACACGAAACATCGAATATTAATTGTGCATTATTAAGCGATTGAACAATGGAAGTAGTTAATAAAAGGCTTTTATGGGTTGTATATAATTTAATTCAGAAAATCAGTGCGGATGTTTCTACTGAAAAATTTCAAGTACATTATTTTTTAACGAGTAAGTAAATAATGAGCATCTTTTGTCTGCCGCAAAATTAACGTTGACTCAATCTAAGTAAATAAGATCTCGGACACATGTCTGGCCTCGTAATAACTATCACAGAGACGTAACAACTTAGGTCTCAGGGGTGGCAACGCATCTGCATTTGAACTCAAGTTTTTGTATAGATGTCTATAGGCTGTAGTCATCACTTAACATCAATGTGAGCGGAATGACTTTTTTATTTATTGAAGGTGGCAAACAAGCATTCAGTTCACACTGATGTTAAGTGATGACTGCAGCCTATAGGCACCTACACAAGGGCCAATGGTCAAAAGGCAGATGCGTTGCACCCCTGATACCTTAGTTAATATGTCCCTGTGATAAGTTATTACGGGACCGAGCATTACCATCTAACCGGAAGACGATAGTGCTGAACACTACCATTTAGCGGCAGATTGATTAGGTAATGCGGTGGTGCCTACGCCCGCGAGCTCCATCACTGGAACTCTACCACCAATAAAGTAAGTTTGCCATCTTTATAACTTAGAAAAAAAACATATCCGATCCCAAAAGAAATTCACCGTAAAATTAGACCGCGTCTAGAAAAATCGTTCCTATTTCCTTTGCACCTGTCGTAGCTTGACTTTTACTGTCAGAATGCGCATCGGTCCACCTCACTGCATCACAAGCAAATCTTAGGGTGCTTGTCCACAAGAGATGTGCTATGATACGTTGCTATGGATGCGTTTGATACCTACCAATCATAATATTACACCTACACAAAGACCAAGGTCAAAATGCAGATGCGTTAACACTCCTGAGGACAAAGGTGTTATTCCTCTGTGCGGGAAATTACATGGCTGTATGTTACCACCTGACCGGAACACGATAGTGCTGAACACTACCATATAGCGGCAAGTATATTAGGTAATGCGGTGGTGCCTACGCCCGCGAGCTCCATCACTGGAATTCTACCACCTGTAAAAGTTGTGTTTTTTATATGGAAGGATGTGTGCTATAGATGCGTGCTATGGATGCGTGCTATGGTCCGTCACGAGTGTTGTAGTGGCTATGTGCAGAGCAGAATATCAATAGTAAGCCTCACACTTTGCGTCAACGCATTTTCCTCGTACAGCTACATAGCTTAGTATTGGTGAAATCGGTCACATATTTTCGTAGCGTAGATTTTACATCTTCACAGCATAGCTGCATAGTACATGGTGGAAAAGCACCCTTATAAAACGTTTCTGGATTCTTAAAAAACTGCTTTACCTCAGTTCATATTTTGTTATTTCTGAGGCGTGGAACCCCAAACATTAGAAAGTTAATGAACGAAATAAACAAGTTTTGTTGATAGATACGATAAGAGTTTCCATTCAAGGGAAATTTTCTTTGACCTTGAAAGATTGTGCCCTGAAACTTATCACCTTATTCGTCATACAATGTGCGTGTAGGCTGGCACCATAAGTTGGTCCGAAAGTTGGCGCTAACGCTACACGTCCAACGTGTGGATCTAGAAAATAGCATTGGCCCCAACGTTGAGGCGTGCGAAGCGCGTTGCTGATTGGCCGGCGCGTGTCAGCAGCCAATGTTGGGGCCAATGTGTGGATCGGGTGTTAGCGTGTTCGAACAATTTAATACGCACGCAACTTGTCTTGTAAATAGTTTAACTTTTAATAAAGAAAAATAAAAGACATTGCTGTTGCTGCGTGGAGGTGTAAACACGAATGCATCACGTGATTATTTTCCCCTAAATATTAATATTTCATTTAAGTATGTTAATTTTGTATAAAAATATTTTACGCTCTAAACCTATAAGTCCTAAGATCGCGAAGTCTGCACTTTAATCAAATGCATGAAAAAGTGGTAAGTTCTCATATAGAGCCAAGATTATTGATGCATGCACCCTTTTTTTTATTAGGGGAAAATGCGTTACCATGTCCACCCTTGGGAACGGGTGGTTATGTGGGACTCCGAGAAAAGACTTCCGTCTACCCAATAAAAACCCCTGGGTGTTCCGACTTGTCTGCCATTAGTGGCAGGGTCACGGGAACACACATCCGCGGCCCCACCGGCGGCTGCTCGTTGCCGAGACCTCCTCGGTGCCTTTCGGCTTTAACCATCACTAGTGGCGTAAGGAACACCTGCACGCCAGCCAGTTCGAGACCTCTCCATTCGGGTTCTACATTTATCATGCTCTTCATAAATCACGCCGATTCCTAAGATTCATGACCAATCCTCAGACGTGGAAATGTTCTCCCCTAATCACGCATAACTCTGTTGTAGCCATCTTTAAGGTGGCTTTTGTCCAGTAGTAGACGTCTTCTGGCTAAAATTATGACGAGAATGATGGAATGATGGAAAAAAAAAAACCTAACGGATTTACATTAGGTCTCACTACTTTTATAGTAGAAGAATCATGTTGTGAGACTTGACTATTTTACTCTGACGTTTTTGGTAGGATCAACTTTACGAACAAACCATTTGCATACAGATATGCCTATAAATACATTTTTCTTCACTGAACCCACATATTCATGCTCTATGTTGAGACAGGTCAGTAATAATAGATAGCGAGATGCGGACTATACATAGAGCACTATGGAATATTATAGAGTGGTTGAAGGCAGGATGATGCTTCGGATAATTTAGATCTTGACATTTTAGAATGTAATTCTTTTAACCAACATGGGGCAGACTGAAGTAAAATATATGAATAACATACGTTCACCAAACAAGCCGAAACGATTCTTGAACTTCACGTGATTAGAAGGCTGGTCTATTCTTTGCACAAAGAATTAACGTTCAGTCTCGTAGCCACGTTACCACAGAAGGAATGTAAATGAATAGGCTTTGAATTAAGATCTATCAAACATTTATAAATAAAAAAAAAGAAATCTTATGAATGCTTAAAGCGTGAAGCGGCAGGAGCCCGCCGGCGGGCTGATAAATTTGGCAATCTGCGTAAATACCTGCTTTGATAGTGTCAGATAAGTAAAATATATATTTTAAGACAATTTCTCAATTGTTTCAATTCCTTTTAACACATGTTTACTAATCAAGGAATCGTAGATATAAGAATATATAAATAATAGGTTGGGGAAAAAGTCTTTTCGCATTATAGTATGTATGAACTTGTAATAAAATCTCTTTGTCTGTAGTATTTGTATCTGGCTGGTTTTGGTATCATTGAAAGTTAAAATTTTAAAGAACATCATTCCAAATTCAAATTAGGCAAATGTGTGATTTTCATTTGTTTTTCGTACTGTCAAGATGAGTGAATCTAATGAAGAAATTCGATACATTTTAAAATTTTACTACAAAAAAGGTAAAAATGCAACGCAAGCAGCGAAAAAAATTTGCGATGTTTATGGACCTAGTGCAGTGTCTGTGAGAGTAGCACAAATTTGGTTTAAGCGTTTTCAATCCGGAAATTTTGATGTCAAAGATGCACCTCGCTCTGGTCGCCCTATTACGGATAAAATGGATGCCATTTTTGAAAAAGTGGAGCAAAATCGACATATCAGTAGTTACGACGTAGCTGAAGAACTGAGAATTGATCACAAAACAGTTTTGGCGCATTTGAAAAAAGCTGGGTACAAAAAAAAGCTCGATATTTGGGTACCTCACGAGCTCACTGGAAGAAACCTAATGAACCGTGTACTTATTTGTGATTCTTTATTACGACGTAATGAAACCGAATCATTTTTGAAGAAGCTGATAACTGGTGATGAAAAATCGATCACGTACGACAAGAACGTGCGAAAAAGGTCGTGGTCAAAGGCCGGTCAGGCTTCACAGTCTGTGGCGAAACCCGGGTTAACTCGCAATATGGTGATGTTGTGTGTGTGGTGGGATTGGAAGGGCATTATTCATTATGAGCTATTACCACCAGGCAAGACTATCGATTCTGAACTCTACTGCGAACAACTGATGAGATTAAAGCAAGAAGTTGAGAGAAAGCGGCCGGAATTTATCAACAGAAGGGGTGTGGTGTTTCATCATGATAACGTTAGACCTCACACATCTATAGCCACTCAGAAAAAATTAAGAGAGTTTGGCTGGGAGGTGTTAATGCATCCGCCGTATAGTCCTGACCTTGCACCTTCAGATTTCCACCTATTTCGGTCTCTTCAGAATTCTTTGTGCAATGTTAGGTTAACATCACGAGAGGACTGCCAAATCCACTTGTCGCGGTATTTTGATGAGAAGTCCCAAAATTTTTATAGCAATGGGATCATGTCCCTACCTACAAGATGGCAAAAGGTTATCGAACAAAATGGTACATACATACTTTAGTTAAATTTAAATAAACTATATTAAAACATGTTTTGAATTATCTAAAAAATGCGAAGAAACTTTTTCCCCAACCTAATATTTACACTTACCATCTCCCATAAGTATGAAAGTTGATCCCTTTTAATAATTTTGGTTTTCCGATTAACAAAAATCTGCCATTGTAAAATTTTCATTGGACTAGTGTCAATAGCTGTTCGTTTATATACCAGCTTTCAAAGGATTATTTGTGAATGTATGCAAACTCCAATAGGTATGCTAGTATCAACACCCACAGCTATATGAAACTAGAAAAATCCAATAATGCCTTCGAAGGCTATCAAATAAACAATACATGCAGACTATCTACAAAATGGAATATTGCGTGTCATAGTGCTTTTAGGCTTAGTGCCTACATTTTACATTGTACAACCACTTGGTTGTACAATGTAATGTAATAAATCTAATCTATGTAATACATCTTTTGGGTATGATTTAACGACTTGCTTCACGATTTCCCCCTGTAAATATTCGGCGTGTTCTCAAGTTCAATAAGAATTTATAGTGGTAGTAATGTTTTGTACAATTTCCAATAACCAGTAGCGGTTTTCATCGAAATGATTGTAAATAAACAATTCTACTTGAACAGTTTAGATAATAACGTTTTCGTAGGTTTTCGCGAGCTTCATACATTGTAGAAATTAACCAGTCAGCCCGTGATCACGGTAGCTGGAAAGCGACCGAAACGTCGGGTGTATGAAGAAGTTTGGGAGTGTTGTATACGCGAGAAAATCCGCAAGTTTAATTTCTACAGTTTAGATAAATGAATCATCACTTGCTAAATTCGCTTACTTTTCTTTTTTGTAAGTATGAATTTTATGTATTACTTTGTCATCATGATCTATACTACCTGTACTAATATCATAAAGCTGAACAGTTTGTTTGTTTGCTTGAACGCGCTAATCTCAGGAACTACTGGTCCGATTTGAAAAATTCTTTCAGTATTAGATAGCTTGTATTGAGGAAGGCTTTTGCTATATAACATTCCGCTAAGATGAATAGGAGAGGGTAGATAAGATTGTAACCGCGCGAAGCCGGGACAGGACGCTAGTCATAAATATGTATCAAAATAATACCTGCAGCCTATAGGCATTTTTACTAAAACCAGATGTTAAAATGCAGATGCGAAGCCTTAGTTGATTTGTCTCTGTGATAGCTCACTATAATGGACCTTATTGCTGATGGTAGAATTTCAGTGAAGGGACTCAAGTGCGTATTCACCATCGCATTATCTAATCTATCTGCATCTAAATGGGAGTTCTAGCACTATCGTTTACTGGTGGTTGAGCTCCAGTGTTGGAGCTCGGGGGCTTAGGCACCACCGCATTACCTAATATGCTTGCCGCTAAATGGTAGTATTCAGCACTATCGTGTTTCGGTCAGGTGGTAATGTACGGCCCTGTCATTTCCGGCACATGGGCATAATACCTTAGGCCTCAGGAGTGGTAACGCATCTGCATTTTGACCTTGGTCTTCACGTGGGTTTCTATAGGCTGCAGTCATCACTTACCATAAATGTTCACATTTAAACATGCAGTTCACTGCATGGTTGTTTGCGACTTCCATTTCATAAGAATCAGCACTAAGCACTATCGTGCTCCATTTAGAAGGTAACATTTGGCCTCGTAATGACTATCACAGAGACAAACTAAGGTGTCAGGGAGTGGCAACTCATTTGAATTTTGCCCTCTAGGCTGCAGTCATGTCTTAATGTGAACTGCATGCTTGCTTGTCACCTTCGTCACATTGCGGACACTCCGCCAAAATTCCATACAAACGCTTAATTTGGTCTCTATAACACAGACAGCAATCAGTGACGTGTATTTACACGTGCACCTGTGTGCGTAGCACGTAGAAAACACCAACCGTCGCCCATAAGAGGGAAGGAGGTTTTGTGATGCCGGGAAATCGGGCGGGACGTCGAAGTGTCCATTCTATACGTAGTATTATTAAATATTCTCTGCGTTCGTTAAGTAAAGAAAAAAAAAGTTAAAAAAATAATTTAAACTTGGCAGCAATTTCTTAGCTTTCTTAGTAACCAACGCCTATCTATACTCTGTACTTACATATACTTAATAATATAAAGCTGAAGGTTTTGTTTGTTTTTTTGAACGCGCTAATCTCAGGAACTATTAAACTGATTTAAAAAATGTTTTATTGTAAGATAGCCCACTTATCGAGGAAGGCTATTATGTAGGCTATATCATCATGCTTTGCGTACAAAGTCGTAGGCACTGCTAGTCTTACATAATGTTGTTGTTAAATAGTGAATAGACAATAAATAAGGCTTCTGAAACGTCAAAGTTCAATTTATAAGACAACAACAAAACATTATTTTACAAATTTTAATGGAATCTGGAACATTATTTTACAAATTTTAATGGAATCTGGAACATTATTTTACAAATTTTAATGGAATCTATCATAATATACCTATTAATAAAGAAATGTTGAACAAGCTCGAACCTATAAAGAATAAGCGATAGGTCACGAAACTTTACCCAGTCTATACTTTAGCCGGCTACAAACATAATAAACTAAGAGTATTAACTTTGTTACTACTTAGCAAAGTAGACGAGACAAGTAAAACTTATTGAGACGCTCATTTATAATAAGCTACTTTGCTGTAGCTGATAGTTTGCCATTAATCTTGATGAAAGAAAAGTGTATCCGTAAGCTGTTGTAACTAATAAAAGAAGTCATTTATAATTCAATACATTTTACTGGTGGTAGAGCTCCAGTGACGGAGCTCGCGGGCGTAGGCAAATATACTTGCCGCTAAATGGTAGTGTTCAGCACTATCGTGTTCCGGTCAGGTGGTAATGTACGGCCCTGTAATTTCTACCATTTAGCGGCAAGTATATTAGGTAAAGCTCCGTCACTGGAGTTCTACCTCCAGTAAAATTTAGCAACATAGGCTGTATGTCTTTTCGCTACATGATTTCACGTACAAAAATGAACCTTATTAACATTGTAACACTCATATTTTTTTTATGTCAAGCAATCTGTTTTCCGTGTATACCGAACCGCAACCCCAGTGCCTCGAATTTACCATTATTCTATTTAGAGAGGTCCGCAGAAGCGTCATACAGAGAAAATGTGCGCGTATCCGGGTCATTGAGTGCTCCAAAGTTTACGGGTAGCGGTGGCGTGTTCGGGCACCACTTAATGTAGCGGTTTGCGAAAGGTTCCCGTTTTATTTTTGGTAAATATCGCCTTAAGTGTTATGCGTGATATATATTGTATTGTTTGAAGTTGCTTTTTGTTGGATAAATAGTTTTATTGGTAGTCGGATTATTAGAATCGTAAAGTCAATGTAATCCACACTTTGCCTGAATTTCTCCTGAATTCTGGATTTCCATTTTTATGTAATTGAAGTAGTAAACAAGCATGCAGTTCGCATTGATGTTAAGTGATGACTGCAGCCTATAGAAACCCACAGAAATACCAAGGTCAACATGCAGTTGCGTTACCACTCCTGAGGCGTAAGGTTTTATGCCTCTGTGCCGGAAATTACAGGGCCATATATTACCACCTGACTGGAACACGATAGCGCTGAACACTACCATGTAGCGCCAAGTGTATTAATTAGGTAATACGGTGGTGCCTACGCCCGCGAGCTCCGTCACTGGAGCTCTACCACCAGTAAAATAATATAAATACAGCAATCAACCATTAAAATCAGTAATTAATAACCAAACTACGTACACTACTTGTTGTAGTGGTGGTAAATCACTAAGATATTTTAAACAAGTATATTTTTTTCGAGTGAACTTTAGAAATTAAGGAAAAAACGGAAAGAAGAATTTGACTTCGGGCAGGAATCGAACCTTATTAATTTACCTTATTATTCATTTGTTATGAATGGATGTCGTTCACCGACCCTAAATCTTAAAGGTTAAAAATAAAAAAGGGAAAGCAAAATTTAACGCATCGGTGTGGGACTTCGGTAGCTTAGTAGTAAAGCGGCTGGACTGGTTATCCTGAGGTCGCAGGTTCGATTCCTCCCCGAAGTAAAATTTTTCAAATTCCTCTTATTGCGCAAAAGTTTAAACTTTTGCTCGTGATGCTGAACAAGGCAGTTAACTGCAGCCTTAAATTGTTATTGTTTATTGTTTTATGACAACTGCACTTAATAATTGTTTTTATATTATTTCGCATTAACACATGCCTGTGAAATATATTTTATTTAAAGAAAAATGGAAAGAAAAATTTGACATCAGGCGAGACTCGAACTCGCGGCCTACTGGGAATCTAGTCCAGCCGCTCTTCCAATTGAGCTACTGAAGTCCTGCCCGATTTGTCAAATCTTTCCTTCACATTTATTGCCTTGCTTTATGGTAGCAGTAGCGCCATCTATTACCAACTATGCTAGTTAGGCAACCGATATAATAGACTTTTCAGTTTATTGAATATCGTAAGGAAGTCGCTTTTACCCTTAATAATTGTTTTTTATATTATTACGCATTAACACATGCTTGTGAAATATATTTTATTTAAAGAAGATTCGAGTCTCGCCTGAAGTCAAATTTTTTCTTTCCATTTTTCTTTAAATAAAATAACTGCACTTAAGTTACATGAGTTAATTCAGATCGTTTTACACAGTAACATTTTCGAGAGATATACATAAATAAATAAAAAATACTATCTATTTTTTAACCAACTAAATCACAACAAGAAATATATTTAGAGCTTGTCCTAACGTCGATAAATCAATGATATAGATGAACCATTTCTTTGAATCAGCATTCTGTTCTAACTTTTTGGTCAAATTTTTGTATCTTCATATAAATTGTTCATCATCACGAACTTAAGGCTTTCTCGCAATGTGAAAACTTGTATATATTTATATATATGAAGTGTATATTTATGTATGTATGTATTTAATAAGTAAGTTTATTATCGATATTTTACTATTTGCTTATTAAATCATATAATATGTCATTATGGTTAGTAAATCTTTTAGTTTATAACTTTATTCTCAAGGCACCAACATATTTTTTTCTTTCTCAACACAACCCCAAGGTTGACTGGTCGAGAATGCTTCATAGCATTAAGTCCGCCTCATGTACTTGTAAGTGCAAGAAAGTTTAAATAAATAAATAAATAATACTTGGTTTATATAAACATGTTCCATAAACTGTCACTTTCTGCAAAGTTTTCTTGAGGATATCATTTGAATATTGTTGCTTATTAAGACGAGTTGAGACTGCCATTATACCTTTAATTATACGAAGATGTTTCGAACAAGCAGCTACCCTGCGGTTGCCATGTGATAACTGAGCAGAAGTTTAACTGCAACCTAAAATTGTTCTTGTTTATTGTTTTATGAGAACTGCACTTAAGTGAAATGGGTTTAATCAAATCGTCTTACTAAGTAAAATTTTAACGTCGAGGACGACAACAAAAGCGCTGGGAGGATGAGCTTAAACTTACTGCGGGATCCAAATGGAGAAGAGTTGCTCAAGATCGCAAACAATGGAAGCTACTAGAGGAGGCCTTTGCCAACAGGCACACTGAGCTGAGAGACATTCTATAACAACTTCAACTTACTATGTTACCAACAATGTCTAAATAATCAGATCTTTCACCCAGTTCGTAGAGCTAAATAAATAAATAAATAAGTAAAATTTTCGGGAGATATTATATTAAAGGCACCACCACATTACTCGTATCATTTTAATTCGTTTCCAGACTTATGTTTCGTTTTTGTTCTTATTTCCTAACAAAAATTACAATTTTCTTTTTCTCATAACCTAATAATAGTGGTTTTTCAGCCAGTAATAAAACTGGCAGGTAGCTTTGAATGTGGTCGGGAGTTCAGAGGCGTCGTTAAATAAATATACATTACAACTTTTTGATGTTAATATAATATATTAAACTGTGTTGTTATTAAGGTTATTTTGGTGATAAATTAAAAAATAAATAAAAATAGTATTACCAAGGGTGTCACACCTCAAAATTTGGGAACTCCTGCCTTAGGGCACAGCAGTGGCCTTCCGAGGGTTAACGCCTTGTCATGACGGGGGGCTTAGTAGTCGGTAGATTGAGCCACACCGGCGAAGCTAAGAGAAGCCCAGCGAGGGAGCTTGGCCCTGCACCCTATCCCCAGCCGCCTAGCGGTGGTCCCGTTGCTTGATAGGGACGTGATGGGGCCGCGGGGGGGAGGATGAGGGAACTAGTGCTCCTTCGAAGCTCGCTCGAGGCCGAACTGTGTGTGTGCAGGGACCTTCGGGCGTCGGATCAGGGGATGTCCGTCACCCGAATGGAGAGAGAGTGGTGGTTAGAGCCGAAAGGCTCCCAGGAGGGCTCGGCAACGACCAGCCCCTGGTGGGGTCGCGGATGTGTGCTATAGCGTTCCCGTGACCCCGCCACTTATGGCGGACGAGTCGGAACCCCCAGGGGTTTTTAGTGGGTAGAGGGATGTCCTTTCCCGGAGTCCCACATAACCCACCCCTCTTCCCAAGCGTGGGTATGAGTAACGCATTTTCCCCTGGTAAAAAAGGGCACAGTAGTGGCAATGCATCTACATTGAAATCTCTGGTTTCATGTAGATGTTTATAAACTATAGTACTACTTACCATCAATGTAAACAGTATGCTTGTTTGCCTCTTCATGACATAAAAAAGTGAAAGATTCTAATGTATTTTTGGATTCAGGATTCTGATACAAGTGATCACAAGACGCTGGTATAATTGTAGATTTCACTGGTTGCCTTAGAATACACAACACAGTGTCACACTTGCGGCAAACAAACAGAGATATGAACCATTTGACAGCTGCGCGAAAGTTTTCGCCTCGTTTAACTTCAACCTAAAATGGCTCTTGTTAGTTGTTTGGACACAATTATGAGTCAAAGTAATTTAGCAACATATTTTTTGTACGAGTAATTAAGGCGATCGCTGTAAAGGCATCCATCTGCCGTATAATCATTATCATCTCATCCGAAGGACGTTCAAAACATGTTTTACTAAACTTTCCCGTAATGTGGGATTTGCTATAATCGCCACTCTTGACATGCGGGTTGGCAAGATCAGTGGCGACAGTTTTATCGCAGATTTTATTATATTTACCACACCGTCGTATTGAAATGGTTTGGGCGCCATTATTCGGTTTACTGACTGCAATAGCGGAAGAATTCTTCTGTATTAGAGGGCTGTGGGTCGTGACGTCCCCAAATTGTATGATCAATTCCAATATTTCCTCTGAATAACAACTTAAACTGCCTTAATTATTTCCTTATTTATTTATTCTCAATTCACTTTTCTGATAGAATCCGCTACAGAAGAAGTATATTCCACAAAGTTCCTAAAGTACATTGCGTTGGTGCAATACATTATTAACTCCATGATTATACGTATAGTTTAATCTATGACCTCTTAATAACTACCACAGAGACATGACAGCTTAGGTATTAGGGGTGACAACGCATTCGAATCAAAAAAATAGAATCTGCATTTCGACCTCTGGTTTTATGTAGATTTTTATAGGCTGTAGATATCACTTGACATCAATGTGAACAGCACGCATGTTTGCCACCTTCCTTACAAAAAAAAAGTTTGAATGCTGTCTGAAATAAATATACGAATACTTGTTTTAAACATATACCCCCTTATTCATAAACGTACATTAGATACGTTTTAGCTATAGAATGCTTTGTCTTTGTCAGTTGCATTGTCAAATGTTCAGGATAGAAAAAAACGAAGGAGAGATAAGCAACACTTTAGCTAAAATACGTTTATGAATAAGGGGGTTAATCTACAGCATTCTGTCCTCATACAAACGGATGGCACGCGAGTTATAATCTACGCGTGTCCAGTTCGGTGCGTACTCGTACTAGCTTGGTACATAACGCAGTCACCCAATTGCACTACAGTGACGAACGGTTCATGTGATTTGTAGACCTAGATGTTGTTATAATATTGAGCGGGCAGCCCTAGCGCGTGTTTAAGTAGGCACGCACGACGACGACAGGGCTGAGTCACTATAGTTCTACACAAAATTACCATTCTTTTGCTGTCCACAAACGTTTAGTCAGAACTCCTCACTAAACATAAACCTATTTCGTGGGAGCCGTTGTACTCATACAACTCATACACAGGCCCATAACAGATATCTGAAGGTGTCACAAAAATTTGTCCCGGTGCGAAGATCGAATCCACGACCCTCGAGTCAAGCGGTCACACCTGGACCAACTGGATCGCCAAAATATGATTTTATATTCCTCCTGGGGAACTCCACTAAGTGGTGTCGTAAGTAAGTAGCTAATCGCGGTTTAACAATAAAGGAGACCTTACAAAATGTATGGAGCTTGGGCTCGCACCTTGTATAGGTACTATATTGAGAGAAGAACTATAAAATACTAAATCATTTTCAGGTATTGAAATCGTTTATTATACCTTCAATTAATTGTCGTCGTATATTTCAAAAACAAGAATGTCATGGTAGCTATATGGTGACATAAACGTAACTTCACGCCTGTAATCCCCGAAGGGGTAGGCAGAGGTAAATGCATGCATTCAAGCATACATGCAAACACCCACGATTCGCCGGTTACGTTTTGGCCCATGTAACAGGTGGCGAGCCTGTTGACATCTCCGGGCACATTACCAAACTTTGAGGTACTGGGAAATTTCCAGAAAATGGAAAAATCCCAATTGAACCAGAGATAAAGGCTTTTTCACCATTATCTCTGATAACCCCCTACCCGGGAATCGAACCCAGGACCTCAGCGTAGTAGTGGTGACATATTGTTGTCATACAAAAATTACATAAAACAAATGTTTCCGAAAAAAAAAACAACGATTCAAATTATTTTTTGAGTATTCTTCCATGATACTACGTATTTTTCTGTATCTTTTGATATAGTGTACAAGGTGCGGGCCCAACGTGGAACTTGTTCCATATAAATATACTTTCTATTAGCTGACAGCTAGCTTGAATAAAAATTATCAAATTGTTTATATTTAAAGGATCACTCACGATAACGTATTATAAACAATTTTTATTTAATTATAAACAAGAAATTAGACCAATATTATCATAAGACAATTACTGTTATTTACCAGGAAATACATGGAAAATGGATGGAAGGAGTGGAAATGCGGTGGTCGGTGGCAATCTTAATTTAAATTCCTTCAGATTGGAACATGGGAATTTTGAATGTTTTGTTTATCTTTGGCCTCCCCAAATTCTCAGATCTTCAAGATAAAGCGGTTTCAGAGATTGAAATTTTCAAGTTGAATTTAATATAATTTATTTAAGTAAATATTGTTTCAGAATGATAGAAGACTCTTCAATCTCCGAATCCAACATCGTAAATCGATAAAATCAATACAATCAGCGATTGATAGAGTGCACAATTTGACTAACAATTAAGTACAGTATTTGAATGACACCAACGACTTCAATTGGATACATATATTTTGGTATATTGGTACATTTTGGTAGGTCACGACCATTTTTCGTAAGGTGATTGAGTAATCTTATGAAAAATATAGAAAAAGAACGAAATTACAAACGAATAATTGAAAAGGGATTTTTGTCACCTATTTTCCCCTTCCAAGAAAAATGGAAATAACAAACTTGATTCAGGCTGGCTTGGTACTTCTTCCTAAGACACTAACTTCGCTTTGCCGCTTATCTATAGCCCAGTCCATGTGTTTTTTTGCTATAAAACATATGAATGCCACCAATTAAGACTTGTTAAAATCGCAGCAAGATACGTGCGACATTTGGGATGGTATGCCGAGACAATTGATTACGTCATTGCTGTTATTGATATAATGTGGAATGACCTTATTCATTTGTTGCAAAAACAAGAAACTCAGATGCAAGTGATATTTATTGCTAAGAGAGAATTTAAGAGCTGTTTTAATCTATGTCATGGCTTTAACTATAGATTGTGGCCCCTTAATAACTATTACAGAGACATGACACCTCACGTCTTAGGGACGGCAACGCATCTGCATTTTGACCTCTGGTTTTTATGTAGATGTCTATAGGCTGTAGTTATCATTTAACATCAATGTGAGCTAACTAGCCTAACTAGCATAGTTGGTAATAGATGGCGCTGCTGCTACCATAAAGCAATGCAATAGATGTGAAGGAAAGATTGACAAATCGGGCAGGACTTCAGTAGTAGATTCCCAGTAGGCCGCGAGTTCGAGTATCGCCTGATGTCAAACTTTTCTTTCCATTTTTCTTCAAAAATAAAATATCAATGTGAGCTGCATGCATGTTTGCCACCATCGTTACATAAACTGCAGCTGCAGCTGCATAACTGCAGCCTATAGACACCCACACTAAGACCAGAGTTCAAAATATATATCTATATCTTAATATATATAAATCTCATGTCACAATGTTTGTCCTCAATGGACTCCTAAACCACTTAACCGATTATAATAAAATTCGCACACCATGTGCAGTTCGATCCAACTTGAGAGATAGGATAGCTTACATTACGGACTAATAAGGAGCAGAGCAGCGCGGGCGAAGCTGGGGCGGGCCGCTAGTATTATATAAAAAGCAATGGATGGATTTTTGCAAAATATTCTTAATCCAATACGATTTTGTGGTAAAATTACAATGGTAGACTATCAAGTTACAACAGTTCCAACTCAAACTCATTGACACATATTTCGGTAAAGGATTAAGTTATGCAAAATTATTCAAATGTACGCATACTGATTTTGATAATGAGTCTGCGTTTACGTAATTATCTATTCTATCGTTCTCAAATTAGATTTTGTGCGCTTGAAAATTGTTCACCAATCTTATAACCAATATTGGTTCAGTCTCGGAACTGCTGTGTGGAATTTTTCCACAGACTTAGATGACTCGGTAATTCGTTTTGGTGTCCCCAAACTGAATTGGCAGCTGGAACTCTTGTAACTTCCGTGTTTGCCTGTCGGGAGTAATTTGTTCCGAAATTATTTGGAATACGTGTGATTGGCTCTAGCATTTTCACATACATTGCTTACACAAAGAAGATAAATATATAGAGTGCACTTTCTATGCCGAATACACATGTCTTTCTCCTATAATCAATCCAATTTAAAATACTTCACACTTTATTTTTTACGGTATATTTCGGGACAATTATGAGTATTTTTTTTGTATTTGCTTCTGTTTGATACTGTTTGATGATAAATATCAATTTTATTATATTGGTAGGTAGGTTCCAGTAAATTATTATCGTGCAATGAGTAATTTCTTTCAAAATGATTCTAAGCAAGTAATTTGGGAGTCATATTGTATGTATGTATCTTCACGCCAGGTCCCTAACGGGGTAGGCAGAGAGTGTAGAGCGCCAGACATCCCGGTTCAGACAAACCTCTCGTGCCTCGTCTACCTTCATCATTCTCTTCATACATGCACGCCGATTCCTAAGACTTTTGACCCCACCATCAGACAGAATTCGACCTATTTGGTCATGGTAGGTCAGCCTTGGTCTTCCTGGGCCTCTGCAACCATCCACATTCGCATTGTATATCTGTTTAGTCATTCGCTCATTCGACATTCTTTCTATATGCCCGAACCATCGGAGCATGCCTTTTTTCATTTTTACACCGATACTATCATTCACACAAAGTCTCTTTCTTACATCTTCATTACGAACGCGATCGGTGAGTGATACACCGCAGATCTTGCGCAAAGATCTCATCTCGACCGCGTTCAACTTACTTTCATGCTCTTTCCTGCATACCCAGCTCTCGCTTCCATATAAAAGCGTTGGAGTAAGTACAGCATTATGTACGGCTAGTCGAGCCCGCTGGCTGAGATGTTTAGATTCTAGTAGCTTACCCAACGCTCCATTCACGCAATTCCCAGCAAGCACTCTTCTTTCTATGTCAGTGGTGTACCTACCATCCTTGCTAAAAGCACATCCAAGATATACAATTTCATCAACCTGTTCTAACACTGCATCATCTACCACTACCCTTGCATTTGTTCTCTGTTCATCTCTCTCAAATACTAATACTTTAGTTTTATCCACATTCAATTGTAAGCCTTTCTCCATACAATCCTCTTTCATGACTGTGACTAGTGCTTGTAGCCCAGATGGTGTAGAGCTAACAATGACCGCATCGTCTGCGTAAAGCAGACAGTTCACCACTAAGTCACCCATACGCACTCCCACATCCATCAACTTCACCCTCTGGAGGCATTTGTCCAGATATATAATAAACAGCCTAGACGAAAGCACGCAACCCTGTTTGACACCGATGTTAACATCAAACCAGGGTGACATGTTACCATCTACCCGCACACATGCTTGACAGCCCACATACGTGGACTGTATTGCACGGAGCAGACTGCCATCAATACCATACTCTGGCAAAATGTCCCACAGCTCCTTTCGTAATACCCTATCAAACGCCTTCTCCAAATCCACAAAACCGCAGAAAACCTTCTGGCTCACAGCCAGATGCTTCTCTACGATGTTGCGGAGGGAGAAAACTTGATCCATACATCCTCTTCCAGTTCTGAAACCACCCTGTGCATCCCACAACAACCCGTCGGACTTCTCTTTCATTCTTCTTTCTAAGACTTTCCCATACACTTTAGCTGCCAAACTGATCAAACTGATCGCTCGATAGCTGGTGCAGTCCATACGTGAACCCTTGCCTTTATACAAAGGCACGATGACCGCACACCGCCAATCCTTTGGGATTCTTCCGGACCTCCAGCAAAGGTTGCACAACACCCAGAAAGAATCCCAAAGGGCAGCACCACCATATTTGATCATTTCGGCAGAAACCTGATCAATACCCGCAGCCTTACCACATTTCAAACTTCGTATCGCCCTTACAATCTCATCTATTGTTATATCCTCACAAGCTGGCACCGTCAAGTCAGCAACTCCGGCGTCAGGGTTGTGAGCATAATCATACATTTCCCCATAATACTCGCTCCATCGTTTTAACACATCTTGCGTGTTCTCAAGAGTGTCACCCAACTTAGATTTTATTCTATTCATTCCAGAAACTGGAGAAGAGCTTC
Source organism: Macrosoma leucophasiata (assembly GCA_036365455.1). Taxonomy (NCBI): domain Eukaryota; kingdom Metazoa; phylum Arthropoda; class Insecta; order Lepidoptera; family Hedylidae; genus Macrosoma; species Macrosoma leucophasiata. The sequence goes on along the minus strand of JAWQUS010000014.1, from coordinate 5,153,745 downwards.
TAGACTTTTTCACCTCCCTCCAATAGAGTTTGATGTTAGTCTCAAAGCTCTTCGCCAGTCTCTCATCAGCTTCCACTTTATCTCTCTCACGCTTTTCATTCACTAAAATCTTGGTGTCATTCTTGAGCCGACGGTAAATTTCTCTCTTCTCATCTCTCATACCATTATTCATTTGCAAAGATGCTACATAATCCAGCCATGCTTTCTTCTTTCTTTCAACGGAGTCTTGCACCTCCTTGTCCCACCACGCATCCCCTTTCAAGGATTTGCGTATCTTTGCATAACCACATACTTCTTTCGCAACTTCCACCATACTATCTTTCATAACTTGCCAACATTCATCCACGTCCAAGTCCGTAAGACAAACCTTGTCTAACTTTTCACGGACTTGACGTTCATACACTCTCCTTACACTAATGTCTTGTAACTTTTCACTCTTTATTCTTTCAAGTCCTCCGAAAGGCACACGGACACGCCAATGTCGCCATTTCTTGAACAGACCCCTAAACCGGCTTATTACCAAGTAGTGATCTGTATCAAGAGTGGGACCTCTGTAGGCTCTAGTGTCCATCAGGCTCTTCCGAAGACGACTATCAACCATGATCAAATCAATCATACTTTTTTGTTCATTCCTCCTCCATGTATACGTGTGAATGTCCTTATGACGGAATTCTGTGTTAGACACAAGGAGACTTCGTTCCAAGCATAAGTCAAGTATCAGCTTACCAGCATCATTTACTCTTCTATCACCATATGGACCTAGAACGGCCTCGTATCCTGGCCGCCTGGTCCCGACCCATCCATTCAAATCACCACACAAAATTACCCTTTCATTAGCTTCAACCATATCGAGAACTTCCCTTGTAGATTCCCAAAACTTCTCCAGGTCTTGGGTCGTCGCTGAGCTAACCGGTGCATAAGCTGCTACCAAAAACACCCTAGTGACGCCCAATTTAATTCGGACCCAGATTAGTCTCGGGTTCACCAAACCATAATCTTTCACTCCAGTGACTAAACGAGAGGACAGAAGGACGCCCACCCCCGCGCTGGCATGATCGCTCTGTTGCACACCTGCCCACAGAGCCATCGCGCCACCCGGGAGATCTTCGACCTCGCAGCCCTTTCGTTTAGTCTCTGTTACACACAAAACATCCAGGCGTCTCACACTCATTACGTTCGTCAACTCATTCATCTTCTCACAAATTCCACCTCTCACATTCCACGTGCCTATCTGGCACTCCCCACTCCTCGATCCGCCGTATCGGGCCCGGCGTGACAGGTGGCGGTCCCCATCGCCGCTTTGGCCGCTTTTCGTACCGACGGGGACGGGTCGGTACGCGTCGCCTCGGGGGGACGCCCTAACCCGCACTGCGGTACGCCTTCGTGCCAGAATTGCAGCCCCAAAGGACTGGCAGGGATCGCGACGTGCACGCTTCTGGCATGACCCCCCTATTATATCATATTGTGTTTAAGTGTTTCCATTTTTAACCAACCTCGAAAAAAGGAGGAGGTTCTCAATTCGTCCGGATTTTTTTTTTATGTATGTTTACCGATAATTTGAAAACGCCTGTACCGATTTGGATGATTTTTTTTTGTTTGAAAGAGTTTATTGCACAGTTGGTCCGGAAAGCACTATTTGATTTATTGGAAGTGGAACTGATGATGAAGACCATATATGCTATCTTCGTAATTTAAATACCTACTTTTACTGTAATAATATTTGCACGTTTGTTTAAATATTGTAGTTATAAACTGTACCTGTACTAATTTGGACATTGTGACCTGTACTAATTTAATAATGGGACCACCTCACAGGTGGTCCCATTATTACCATGTCAAGATGTGATGATGAGATCCTGGAGAAATCGAGGGAACTACTCAAATTTCATAGCACACTTGAAAGTATTTCGACAATTTTTATAGGAGGTGATGATCGTGATGATGATGGAGGTGATGATGATGGTGAAGGTGATGATGATGGATGTGATGATGTTGGAGGTGATGATTATAAAGGAGATGTTCATATTATTATGCGTGTCAAGATCATCATCACCGTCATCATCATCATCATCATCATCTTTCATTATCACCTCCATCAACATCACTAACATCACCATGTCTATCATCAACCCCATCTTCATCACCACCTCTATCAACATCATCACCACCACCACCATCATCAACATCACTCCAGCCGAAAGATGTCCACAGCTGGACAAAGCCTTCCCAGAACATGTCCACAACAGTGTTGTGCGTCATAAAGGAAGAGCCATAGTTCCTATTGAAACAATATATCAGTAGCGGTTAGCGAGTTTTTTAAACATTACAAAACTATCTATATTAATAGCGGGTTTTATCACTACACTTTGAATTAGCCTTTTGCTTGACTGCCTAAAAACCAGATACTGGAATACTTAGATAGTTTTCGAAACCGCTATTAGCACAGTATAGATACAAACAGTATGGAAATTAAGCCCATTTTATAAAATATTTACCTACACTCCATTGAAGCAACAGGGATGTCACTTAATTTTTTAAATAATGTATGTATCTTCACGCCAGGTCCCTAACGGGGTAGGCAGAGAGTGTAGAGCGCCAGACATCCCGGTTCTGACAAACCTCTCGTGCCTCGTCTACCTTCATCATTCTCTTCATACATGCACGCCGATTCCTAAGACTTTTGACCCCACCATCAGACAGAACTCGACCTATTTGGTCATGGTAGGTCAGCCTTGGTCTTCCTGGGCCTCTGCAACCATCCACATTCGCATTGTATATCTGTTTAGTCATTCGCTCATTCGACATTCTTTCTATATGCCCGAACCATCGGAGCATGCCTTTTTTCATTTTTACACCGATACTATCATTCACACAAAGTCTCTTTCTTACATCTTCATTACGAACGCGATCGGTGAGTGATACACCGCAGATCTTGCGCAAAGATCTCATCTCCATCCATTTTTAAATAATGGTGTTATTATTTTACGATATCTATACTAATATTATAAAGCTGAAGAGTTTGTTTGTTTGCTTAAACGCGCTAATCTCGGGAACTACTGGTTCGATTTGAAAAAATCTTTCAATGTTAGATAGTCCATATATTGAGGAAGGCTTTAGGTTATATAACAGCACACTAAGATTAATAAGAGAGGGTAGGTAACATTGCAATCGCGCGAAGCCGGGGCGGGCCGCTAGTTTGATATATTATTATGTGACATTAAGTTCGAGTAAGTAATTATTCGGACAAATGATGATTAGGGCCAGAGACATTCGCAAATAAAATAAAGAACCCTTAATGTAATGCCCGGTAAGAAATCTATATTTGATCGTCTCGGTATATTAATCATGACTAAGTTTTCTTCCATAGAAATTAATATTGGGATACAAATTAAAATTGGTCAAACTTTTGTTTTGTCTAAGTTTTCTTCCATAGAAATTAATATTGGGATACAAATTAATATTGGTCAAATATTGGTCAAACATTGGTTTCCAAACGATGTTGTTTTTTTATGTTATGAAGTGGCAAACAAGCATGCAGTTCACATTGGTGTTAAGTGATGACTGCAGCCTATAGACTTACATAAAGACTAAGGTCAAAATGCAGATGCATTACCACTCCTGAAGCCTAAGGTGTTGTGCCGGAAATTACAGGGGCGAACATTACCACCTGACCGGAACACGATAGTGCTGAACACTACCATTTAGCGGCAAGTATATTAGGTAATGCGGTGGTGCCTACGCCCGCGAGCTCCGTCACTGGAGCTCTACCACCAGTGAAAAACACTATGCTTATGCAATACCAAACTCAAATGAAAATAAGTACGAAAAGTGGATACGTAGTGTTAGACTAACTTTATGTATCGTTATCAGTATTTATGAGTGTCGTAGTGACCTAGTTACCTGTCCTATATATCCTATGGGACGAATAAGCTGATAGATTAGATTTTGAGCCAACTAGAATATGGAGCGGACTGTTTGCGATGATTGATCACGTACAATAAATGTTTGCTACTGATTACGCTCGAGTTCTGTAGAAAATTATTGGCAGTTGTTTGAACATGTAGAAATGTTAGATTTTCTTTTCAGTGCTAATATTATAAAGAGGAAAACTTTGTTTGTTTGGTTGTATTGAATAGGCTCAAAAACTACTGGACTGATTTAAAAAATTCTTTTACTATTCGTAAGTTACATTATCCACGAGTAACATAGGCTATATTTTATTTTGGAAAAAGTAGGGTTCCGTAAGATATTTGGGTTTTTCGGACATAAGGTGTAAATAAATATAACTATGTTAAGAAAAACCGACTTCAAAACTGAAAAGTAAAAAATAATAAATATTTAATTGTAATGATATCCTACCTATTATTTATATGTGTTATTTAGTAATAGGTTTGAAGTCGGTGCCAAAGCCTTAAATAAATAAGTATATTTTAATCACTTAAATATGAATACGAGCAAATTAATACACTGAACAAAACGTAACCGGCGAATCGTTGGTGTTTGCATGTATGCTTGAATTCATGCATTTACCTCTGCCTGCCCTTCGGGGATTACAGGCGTGAAGTTACGTTTTAAGACAATGAAATGCCTACTTCAGTGATTCTATAAGAGATAGAACCACAAAATGTTTTAATTAATTGTAGATCTTATAAATATCTACGAAAAAGTCCGCAACACCCATTTCTTTTATTTAAAAATCTTGAACTTTTTTTTTTAAAAGAAGCAATGAAGGTTTGTCAAGATCGGGATATCTGGCGCTTCACATTCTCAGCCTACCCCGTTAGGGACTTGGCGTGAAGATACATATAACAAATTACCAGAATTCTTAAACTAGGAAATGATAAATAAAATATTCTAAAGAGTTTAAAAGACCAAACATGCAAGTTTAATAAACCTTTTTACTATTTAAGCTGAGGACTTATGGACGAACGGACGGACATCACGAAACCATAAGGGTTCCTTAACTGGCTATGGAACCTTAAAATTTGTCTGAAATATATTTTTTGTTTCAGATCTGGATGGCAAAAGCAAAACGCAAGAGAAGTAGTGTTTTTAAATTAGTTAACAGTGTAAAAAATTGGTATTTCTAATGGTAGCTAGTTAATCGAGATGCGTGTTGGGGGTAAATGTAGGATTTTCTTGGCTTTCCTCTTGATTGCTGTGCCATCACCGTCGGCTACTCAGAACGCGATGATCTCAGGTAATTGATATTTATTATCCGGCACCAAAAATGTTCCGCGTGTCACGTCTGTTAATGATTCGCGGACCAATTTTGGAAGGTCTATGTTCCAAAGTAAGTATTCGAGTCTTATTTAACCGGATTTAGTGGTTTAGTGATTTAATATTGATACGGTCTATAAACAAATATTTCACCAACCAAATCACAATTATCACTAAGTTGTTACATAAATCCATTAAAGTTTGACGAAAATATGAATTAACTGGTGCGATTTAGAAAGCAGTACTAAACCAGTTACTGGTGGTAGAGCTCCAGTGACGGAGCTCGCGGGCGTAGGCACCACCGCATTACCTAATATACTTGCCCCTAAATGGTAGTGTTCAGCACTATCGTGTTTCGGTCAGGTGGTAATGTACGGCCCTGTAATTTCCGGCACAGAGGCATAACACCTTAGGCCTCAGAAGTGGCAACGCATCTGCATTTTGACCTTGGTCTTTGTGTGAGTGTCTATAGGCTGCAGTCATCACTTAACATCAATGTGAACTGCATGCTTGTTTGCCACTTCCATAACATAAAAAAAAAAAAAAAAAAATGTAAATTAACTCACTACTTTTTACGCGGGCGTAGGCGTTGGTGCCTACACCCGCGAGCTCTGTCACTAGAACTCTAGCACCACTAATTTGCTACCATCATTACATACAAAAGTAAATATCGCAAACCATTGCAGTCGTTCAATATCCATTATAACACTAGTGGGCATTGTTGCTGCAATATGAAAGAGGTAAAATATTAAAAAATAGGTTCCCTACGTTACTGCGAAAAACGTTTCATCGAAAAATCATTGGCCGACCACTATATATCGAAGACTTCATTGAGCGATGCTTTATTTCGCCGAAAATTTATAAATTGAAGTTTCGTTTGCCCGATGCGTTTCATCGAAAATTTTATTTCGAAGCTTTTTTGATCGAGTTCTTGTTTCAGCGAAAACTATGGAATCCTCGATACTTCTTTGGTAGATGTTCTTTTTCTTTTCTTACTATAATTTGTCCAGCATGCATGCCTGTGATGTGTAGTGCTCTATACGGAATTGAAGATAACATATTCGGTAATCTTAACTTAATATTATAAAGCTGAAGAGTTTGTTTGTTTGAACACACTAATCTCAAAAACTACTGGACCCATTTTAAAACTTCCTTCTCTATTCGAAAGCTACATTATTCACGGGTAACATAGGCTATATTTTATTTCGGAAAAAATAGGGCTCCGTTAGATATTTGGGTTTTTCGGACACAAAATGTAAAAAATCAACCAGAAAAGTTACTTATTTTGCGTACGCTGCCTAAACTATAAAAGATCGAGGAAGGCTTTAGGCTATATCTATAATCATCACGCTAAGACAAATAGGAGAGGGTAGGTAACATTGCACTCACGCGAAGCCGGGGCGGGCCGCTAGTTATATAGATAATAGATAGGTATTAAGGAAATTGATTCGTACCGGCGACAGTATCTAGTCCTTTAGAATTTCTTTAAAAAAATCGCATTTTTTAAAACTAAGAAGTCGAATAAGTTATTCTTAAAACCCAAGCATACATTCGAGGAAACAAATTTGAAGTAAAAAAACCTTCGATCAAATAAGCATCGACGAAACAAGGTATCGGTGAATCGTTTTCGATCAAACGTACATCGAGCAATGAAGCTTCGGCGAAATAAAGCATCGCTCAATGAAGTCTTCGATGTATAGTTGTCGGCCAATGATTTTTCGATGAAACGTATTTCGCAGTAACGTAGGGAACCCTTAAAAAATACGTGGAGTGGCCGGTTGGAAAACTTTTACTTATAGGTATATGCATGTCATTTGTTTAGTGTTGCCCTGGAAAAATGTGTAATTTTTTGTTTCTATAGCCATGCACGAGGTTTGATGCACGAATGTTATTAATTTAATATGCCGTGTCGTCTCACCATTGCTAAAACACGTGTTTTATCTTTTCTGAATCCCTTACTATTTTTATTACGATAGGTTTATTAACTTAAACGCGAACGTAGCCGCAGGTAAAATCTACATTCTTTAAAAGTATAGAAGCGTGAAAAACGTGCGATGAAAGTTTGTATATTATTAAGAGTTTCACGCGGACAACGTCGTTGGCAAGTTATAGCTCGAATATTGGCAAGAAACGATTGCACCATTCAATTTGAATATGAATACTTACTTTTTCGACTTTTGAAGGTCCGGTTGTCTATTAGAAACTTTTATCGTATTACCACGTCGATTCATCCACCTCTCAGCAGCATAGCTCAGAGACTAATTCAGAATTAGCGGCCCATCCCGGCTTTTTTACCTACATTATTTACGAATTCCGCAATATCTCACCTACGTCCTAAAAAGAACCACCATGCAAAATTTAACACTCGAGAGTTTTTAGTTTCTGAGATTTCATGATTAGTGATTGACTTTTCACTTTTACGTAATAATATTTACTGGTGGTAGAGCTCTAGTGACGGAGCTCGCGGGCGTAGGCACCACCGCATTTTCCTATCTGCCGCCAAATGGTAGTGTTCAGCACTATCGTGTTCCGGTTAGAAGGTAATATATGACCCCGTAGTAACTAACACAGAGACATAACAACTTAGGTCTCAGGAGTGGCAACTGCATTTTGACCTCTGGTCTTTATGTAGAAGTCTATAGGCTGGAGTCATCACTTAAAATCAATGTGAATGCATGCTTATTTGCCACTTTTTTTAGCATGCAGTTCACATTGATGTTAAATGATGTCTGCAGCCTATAGACACCCACACAATGACCAGAGGTCAAAATGCAGAATCGTTGCCACTCCTGAGGCTAAAGGTGTTATGCCTCTGTGCTGGAAATTACAGGGCCGTACACTACCACCTGACCAGAACACGATAGTGCTGAACACTACCATTTAGCGGCAAGTATATTAGGTAATGCGGTGGTGCCTACCCCCGCGAGCTCCGTCACTGGAGCTCTACCACCAATGACCACCTTCCTTATATAAATATATAAAATATGTTTTGATGATGAAGCAAACGCTTTTGATTTAATCCTTTTTAATATCGCGAAGTACCCATACATTATGCAATATATCATGTCCAACACGGCAACACTCGCTGAATTCTAAATGGGACACAATATTTGGGTACAACCCAAACGCGGACCGTCGCGCAACTTTTATTGATGTGCTTGTCACTTGTTTCATGTTGGGATGGGTAAAAGTGCTCGAAATACTTTATAGGGTTTTCTTTCTTATAAGATTTTCCTTATAAAAAAAAAAACGTTTCTAATAAATACTTTTGTGGATGGTTGCAGAGGCCCAGGAAGACCAAGACTGACTTACCATGACCAAATAGGTCGAGTTCTGTCTGATGGTGCGGTTTGCCTTCCTTTTCTGAGTTTTAGGCTGCTCGAGGAAAATAGAACGTACTGCGTTCTATTTTTCTTCTACAAAAAATTGATCACCGATTATCGGACGTGGGCGAGCAACCTTAAAGCCATCCCACCAACAGTTGGTGGGAGGTCGTGTCAGCTGTAGTGTTGGAGCGCGTACGCGTAGTCATAATCTAGTCGGTAGACTTTTAAAACGGCGTGTTCCGCTGTGTTTGATTTGTATTACTTCTAATCGCAGAAAGTAATGTTGGGTCTTCTCCGATTGGATAGGTTCCATGGCACCCTCGAAATTTGGAATATCTGGATATCTTTATGCTGAATTTTGGATACTTACTTATTTTACTTACTTTTTATTACTTATTTTGGTACTTTTGAAGAACATTCTTGATATTGATATTTATTTATTTTATTTATTTATTTACCTATTTCAGGCAACAATTGTACACTTAAAGTAAATCAAAAGGCCCATACAAATATATACCTTAAAAACAAACATACATATTTATTTAAACTAATACTAATTGTCACGTGAAGACGGCCACGTGATACGCGGCTTGTCAGCAGGAAACTGTCCCCGGAATTTCCGAAATAATACCCCCTGCGGCCAGAATTCCTCCTTTGTATAAGTCGGCAGGTCATGTGTCGGGACCCTCACCAAAAGAGAATTGAAATTAAGTTTATGGCGAGACTCCAACCGCTCGACTCTCGGGGTGAAATTTGTCTTTATCCGGATGTATTCGACGACATCCTCCACCTTCGTAGACCAGTGTAGTCTGGACACATACAGTTGCGTCGACGGCACAGCTGGACGCAACAAGTGATTTTTTCCGGTCGGCGCCGTACCGCGGAGATTGCGGGTGGCGGGCTTCTTTTTCTTCCTCTTTACCACCGTGAAACCATCCTCGTCGCATTGGTTCTTACGAGGACCTGTGACTACGGGTCCACGAGGTCTCTCATTGGTCATAGGTTTGTTCCCCAGGGTAACAGGCCGTTTAGTTGTAGGGGCGACGGCAGCAGCGTAGGCACGCTGAGGAGTCGATGTGCAGGCACGTGACGGTGGGAGGAGAGGAGCGGCGGAGGTGGCGACGACGGTGGGGGTGGAGGCGGCGGGGCGCGGGTCAAAGGGCGGCATGACGACGGTCGGTGACGCATTCTTGCTGTTGCAACCGGCCAACTCAAAACTGCTGACCGACGTATTTTGCGCGCCGCGTTTCATGTTCACATTGCAGGCTTCGGCTGACCTACATACCGAACTAGCACCACGTAATGAAACTAATTCAGCACGCAAATCACTGATCGTGTTTTCCGAAGTCTGCAATCGAAATCGAACTTCTTCCAGGCTGGTCTTGAGGGTGTTGATCTCTTTCAGCAGCCTGGATACGTCAACATGGTCTAATGTGACAGGAGGCAGCTTGTGCAGCTGCTTCGCCACAAATGTGGGCACGTCATCCGGATCGGTCTCCTTAAACAGAGTGATGACATCTTGGAGACTTCGTTCCCCTTTGTCGTCCCTTCTGCGGGATGACATCTCGTCTATCTTACCCAGCGTCTGGTAGAGCAGTACCTTTGCTGAGCAGATTTCTTCCTCTCTGAAGTTAGACTATGAAAATGCTAACTTCATCCATTGTGTCGATGGCATTCTGTATGAACGCCAGCAATTCGTTAGCTATAAGTTTCTCGGAACCCATAGTGGCCGTAACGAGCGCGGCCAGAGCCGCGCAGCTCGCGAAATAAATTACGATATTTCTTGCAGTGTGACGCGTCTGTTCTCGAGCAAGCACTACACTGCACTATTCTAACGCTGTCGGTAGCGATTGCATTAGTCGTAATATGATCATTCCTCTTCTTGAACTCCTCACTCCTATAATCACTTCAATTATGAACCTTTCCATTGCTTCCAATTCCTTTCCTAGTGCTTGGAAGGATGCTTACATCAGACCTTTGCCGAAGAAAACGAATCCTGTCTCCTTTCCGTCCTATCTCTACTCTGCCACTTTTATCCAAGCTTCTAGAGCGACTTATTCACAGACAATTAAATTCCTTTCTTACTAAGCATGCAATCCTAAATCCTTTTCAATCTGGTTTCCGTCCTGGTCATAGTACGGCTACTGCCTTGGCAAAAATCACGGACGACATCCGGTGTGGGATGGACAGACAACAATTCACTATGTTAGCGTTGTTGGACTTCAGCTGTGCTATTAACTGTGTAGATTTTGATATATTGTTAGCTGGGCACCCAGCGTCCCGACGCCCAGCGTCCCGACGCCGAGCGTCCCGACGCCCAGCCTCCCGACGCTCAGCGTCCCGATGACCAGCGTCCCGACGCTCAGAGTCCCGACGCCCAGCGTCCCGACGCCCAGCGTCCCGACGTCCAGCCTCCCGACGCTCAGCGTCCCGATGACTAGCGTCCTGACGCCCAGCGTCAAGACGCCCAGCGTCCCGACGCCCAGCGACCCGACGCCCAGCGTCCCGACGCCCAGCCTCCCGACGCTCAGCGTCCCGATGACTAGCGTCCCGACGCCCAGTGTCCCGACGCCCAGCGTCCCGACACCCAGCGTCCCGACGCCCAGCGTCCCGACGCCCAGCGTCCCGACGCCCAGCGTCCCGACGCCCACCGTCTCGACTCTCAGCGTCCAGACGCCCATCGTCCCGTTGACCAGCGTCCCGACGTCGAGCATCTCGACGCCCAGCGTCCCGACATCGAGCGTCCCGACGCCCAGCGTCCGGACGCCCAGCGTCCCGGCGCCCAGCGTCCCGACGCCCAGCGTCCCGACGCCCATCGTCCCGACGCCCAGCATCCCGACGCCAAGCGTCCCGTCGCCCAGCGTCCCGACGCCCAGCGTCCCGACGCCCAGCGTCCCGACGCCCAGCGTCTCGACGCCCAGCGTCCCGACGCCCATCGTCCCGACGTCCAGCGTCCCGACGCCCAGCATCCCGACGCCCAGGGTCCCGACGCCCATCGTCCCGACGCCCAGCGTCGCGACGCCCAGCCTCCCGAAGCCCAGCGTCGCGACGCCCAGCGTCCCGACGCCCAGCGTCTCGACGCCCAGCGTCCCGACGCCCATCATCCCGACGCCCAGCGTCCCGGCACCCAGCGTCCTGACGCCCAGCGTCCCGACGCCCAGCCTCCCGACGCTCAGCGTCCCGACGCCCAGCGTCCCGACGCCCAGCGTCCCGACGCCCAGTGTCTCGACGCCCAGCGACTCGACGCCCAGCGTCCCGACGCCCATCGTCCCGACGTCCAGTGTCCCGACGCCCATCGTCCCGACGCCAAGCGCATTAATAAAATTTTTGCGACCGGTCACTCTTTACAACTCAAATATTACCTCATTTATGATTCAGAGAGTGTTGCTGTTTTCGTTTTGGTTATACTGCATAATGTATGGTTATTCGTGATACTTAAAAATGAATACATATCCTACAGAATATTTTACAAAATAAAGACGCCAATAAATCAACCTATACACTGAATATCCGTTTATTCTGGACACCAAACTAATCGTTTTTTTTTTCAAATTACGTATATAAAATCATTAACTCGATAAATTGAAGGCTGTCCAAATCAGTTTATTTTGAGGACTGGGCCAACCAATATTTCGATGCCATACATGTTACGGTTAGACAGAGTTCAGAACAGCTAAATTCACCTTTGTTATGTAAGGCCTTATACCTTATACCCTGAGAGAGAGGTGAAAGTCGCTGTATTTTCGTAAATAAGAAAGATACCAAGCTGCCTCAGTAGCGTAGTGATAGCAGGCCACTACTATTACGCTGGAGGTCCTGGGTTCGATTCCCGGGTCGGGGGATATTAGAGATAACGGTCTAAAATCCTTTATCTCTGCTTCTATTGAGATTTTTCCATTTTCTGGAAGTTTCCCAGTACCCCGGAGTTTGGTAATGTGCCCGGAGATGGCAACAGGTTCGCCACCTGTTACATGGGCCAAAACGTAACCGGCGAGTCGTGGGTGTTTGCATGTATGATTAAATGCATGCATTTACCTCTGCCTACCCCTTCGGGGATTACAGGCGTGAAGTTACGTTACGTTACGTTACCAAGCTGAAAGTTATGTACGAGATGTATTTTTGTTGCCCCCTCAGGGAAGTATATTTGTAAAAAGTGTAAGTAGACTCATAATAAGGAAAACACGAATGTACCTAATCTTACTTGATAAATAAAATTGTCTCTCACGCTTAGAGGAAAGGGGATAGGCAGATACCGTTTTCGGTTTTGAATTGGTTTTAGGTTTGGCTAGCGATATTTAATCGTGTCATAGGTGATAGAGCGTGACAGAGCCCCTAAAAAATTATGTATTTCTAATAAGTAGAAACTTTAGCAATGTATCGAATTAGCATTAAGATCGAATAAGTTTGTATAAGAAATTTTGATAGAATAAAGAAATATTGCGTATGAATTGTATCAAGGCGAAGGCAGGTCGGCAGAGATGTATGACGGTTGTGGTAATTTAGACCGTATACGCAGTCTTTTAGAGTCCTATCTCTGTTGACCCAGACCTTCGGTACTTTCCGTATTTTGGGCGTGTCACGGAATTTTGGCATGGAAGGAGACGGTTTGGAAGCATATATAAATCGGTACATTTCGGTGCTAAATTGTCCTCGTTCGATTCTCAGCAAGAAAAGTGCTTCCAGACCGTGAAGGTATTGCCAGTCAAGTGAAAGTACAGAGTAGTACCAGACCCCCTGGTTCGCTAGTTAGTTATAGTACGGAGTGATATAAGCTAGTGAATAAGTTTAGAATAGGAAGAACCATTGCAGAATTAAGAAAATACATATACAGTCCGCTATAATACGTCGATGCAGACTTGTGTTTCACTTTGGTGTAAAAACCAATTTGTCCCCCACAATATTCACTCGACGTCGGGACTCCCAGCGTCCCGACGTCGAGCGTCTCGATGCCCAGCATCTCGACGCCCATCGTCCCGACGCCCAGCATCCCGACGCCCAGCGTCCCGACGCCCAGCCTCCCGACGCTCAGAGTCCCGATGACCAGAGTCCCGAAGCCCAGCGTCCCGACGCCCAGCGTCCCGACGCCCAGCGTCTCGACGCCCAGCGACCCGACATCGAGCGTCCCGACGCCCAGCGTCTCGACGCCCAGCGTCCCGACGTCCAGCGTCCCGACGCCCAGCGTCCCGACGCCCCGCGTCCCGACGCCCATCATCCCGACGCCCAGCGTCCCGGCACCCAGCGTCCTGACGCCCAGCGTCCCGACGCCCAGCCTCCCGACGCTCAGCGTCCCGACGCCCAGCGTCCCGACGCCCAGCGTCCCGACGCCCAGTGTCTCGACGCCCAGCGACTCGACGCCCAGCGTCCCGACGCCCATCGTCCCGACGTCCAGTGTCCCGACGCCCATCGTCCCGACGCCAAGCGCATTAATAAAATTTTTGCGACCGGTCACTCTTTACAACTCAAATATTACCTCATTTATGATTCAGAGAGTGTTGCTGTTTTCGTTTTGGTTATACTGCATAATGTATGGTTATTCGTGATACTTAAAAATGAATACATATCCTACAGAATATTTTACAAAATAAAGACGCCAATAAATCAACCTATACACTGAATATCCGTTTATTCTGGACACCAAACTAATCGTTTTTTTTTTCAAATTACGTATATAAAATCATTAACTCGATAAATTGAAGGCTGTCCAAATCAGTTTATTTTGAGGACTGGGCCAACCAATATTTCGATGCCATACATGTTACGGTTAGACAGAGTTCAGAACAGCTAAATTCACCTTTGTTATGTAAGGCCTTATACCTTATACCCTGAGAGAGAGGTGAAAGTCGCTGTATTTTCGTAAATAAGAAAGATACCAAGCTGCCTCAGTAGCGTAGTGATAGCAGGCCACTACTATTACGCTGGAGGTCCTGGGTTCGATTCCCGGGTCGGGGGATATTAGAGATAACGGTCTAAAATCCTTTATCTCTGCTTCTATTGAGATTTTTCCATTTTCTGGAAGTTTCCCAGTACCCCGGAGTTTGGTAATGTGCCCGGAGATGGCAACAGGTTCGCCACCTGTTACATGGGCCAAAACGTAACCGGCGAGTCGTGGGTGTTTGCATGTATGATTAAATGCATGCATTTACCTCTGCCTACCCCTTCGGGGATTACAGGCGTGAAGTTACGTTACGTTACGTTACCAAGCTGAAAGTTATGTACGAGATGTATTTTTGTTGCCCCCTCAGGGAAGTATATTTGTAAAAAGTGTAAGTAGACTCATAATAAGGAAAACACGAATGTACCTAATCTTACTTGATAAATAAAATTGTCTCTCACGCTTAGAGGAAAGGGGATAGGCAGATACCGTTTTCGGTTTTGAATTGGTTTTAGGTTTGGCTAGCGATATTTAATCGTGTCATAGGTGATAGAGCGTGACAGAGCCCCTAAAAAATTATGTATTTCTAATAAGTAGAAACTTTAGCAATGTATCGAATTAGCATTAAGATCGAATAAGTTTGTATAAGAAATTTTGATAGAATAAAGAAATATTGCGTATGAATTGTATCAAGGCGAAGGCAGGTCGGCAGAGATGTATGACGGTTGTGGTAATTTAGACCGTATACGCAGTCTTTTAGAGTCCTATCTCTGTTGACCCAGACCTTCGGTACTTTCCGTATTTTGGGCGTGTCACGGAATTTTGGCATGGAAGGAGACGGTTTGGAAGCATATATAAATCGGTACATTTCGGTGCTAAATTGTCCTCGTTCGATTCTCAGCAAGAAAAGTGCTTCCAGACCGTGAAGGTATTGCCAGTCAAGTGAAAGTACAGAGTAGTACCAGACCCCCTGGTTCGCTAGTTAGTTATAGTACGGAGTGATATAAGCTAGTGAATAAGTTTAGAATAGGAAGAACCATTGCAGAATTAAGAAAATACATATACAGTCCGCTATAATACGTCGATGCAGACTTGTGTTTCACTTTGGTGTAAAAACCAATTTGTCCCCCACAATATTCACTCGACGTCGGGACTCCCAGCGTCCCGACGTCGAGCGTCTCGATGCCCAGCATCTCGACGCCCATCGTCCCGACGCCCAGCATCCCGACGCCCAGCGTCCCGACGCCCAGCCTCCCGACGCTCAGAGTCCCGATGACCAGAGTCCCGAAGCCCAGCGTCCCGACGCCCAGCGTCCCGACGCCCAGCGTCTCGACGCCCAGCGACCCGACATCGAGCGTCCCGACGCCCAGCGTCTCGACGCCCAGCGTCCCGACGTCCAGCGTCCCGACGCCCAGCGTCCCGACGCCCCGCGTCCCGACGCCCAGCGTCCCGACGCCCAGCGTCCCGACGCCCAGCGTCCCGACGACCAGCGTGTCGACGACCAGCGTGTCGACGCCCAGCGTCCCGACGCCCAGCGTCCCGACGCCAAGCGTCCCGACGCCAAGCGTCCCGACGCCCAGCGTCCCGGCGCCCAGCGTCCCGACACCCAGCGTCCCGACATCGAGCTTCTCGTCGCCCAGCATCTCGACGCCCAGCGTCCCGACGTCGAGCGTCTCGACGTTCAGCGTCCCGATTCCCAGCGTCCCGACGCCCAGCGTCCCGACGCCCAGCGTCCCGACGCCCAGCGTCCCGGCGCCCAGCATCCCGGCGCCCAGCATCCCGACGCCCAGCGTCCCGACGTCAGGCGTCTCGACGCCCAGCGTCCCGACGCCCAGCGTGTTGTTTTTGTATGTTCCAAAATTAACTTAAAGTTATACCAAATCATCAAATGTTGACATGTTCAGCCCTGATGTCTATCTATAAAACCTCGACATATTGCTGATTTAGGACAAGACATATTGCTTTAATAAATAAATGCAGACAGATCGAAAGTATTTCATCAGACTCATCACTGGGAGACGACAGATAAATATAACAATATGTGGAAGTGTGAAAACTTCATACAATTTCGAAACAATGGGAAAAATAGGAGGAATAACAAAAGCATTGTGCCTTTTGCTACAGCTGTATTCGTAAATTTTCATGCGCAAAATTCTTCGAAGCATTATTGTTGATTTCACTCTATAATGAAGACTGACTATGAGGTTGAGTTTCACTCACAAATGGTTGAGTTCCAGTGACATTGCTCGCGGACGTGGGGACCACTTCATTACCTACTCTATCTACTTGCCATTAAATGGTAGTAGTTCAGCTTTATCGTATAGCCACCACATAACACAACCACATTACATTAAATGCATTTTATCTGGTTAGGTTATATTGAGATTTTTCAATTTTTTTTAAATACCTCGGAGTTGAGTAATGTGCCCGGATATGTCAACAGGCTGGCCACCTGTTACATGGGCCAAACAGTTGCGTTTTGACTATGACATATGGATGAAAAAAGACAGAGACATGACAAACTTTAAAATTTTGGTATTACGGATCCCGTAAAAATGTTACTATCAGGTACTGTCCTATGAATCACATTTGAGCATTCGCATTGTTTAAACTATTGTAGATAAAATGGTCACATACAAAGATTTATTGGTTAAAATTACTCTTTTGTTACCACATTGTAACGGAACCCACTCTCTCAAAAAGGGGACTCTTCAGATAAAGGATATTTTCGAAGTTAAATCTAAATCAACAAGAATATAATATTGGCCAAGTGATGTCTAAAGGGACCCTACAAGTTGTTAAATGGTAGAAACCTTAAGTTCTTTAATAAAGGTAAGAATAAAGTTAGAAATGCGATAAGATTATTAAATATAACCCCAAAGAGTAAATTACTGAATACACAATATAATATTGGGGGGGAAAGTTAAGGAGCCCCAAACCATCGCCCCTTAGTGTGAGTACCAAACCAGGAATCTGTACTCTCCAGACGAGCTTGGAGTGGAGTATATTTGGTAGATGAGCGTATAAATAACGCTTAAATAATTACCATACAATGATGGTCACATTTATAATCAAACTGTTGTAAAACAACAGATATAAAGGCAAAGCCTCAATTTGTAGATGATGTATAAAGACAAAGTCTTAATAAGCTGACAAAGTCAGTAAGTTGTAGTAGACTGTTGTAAACAACAGATTATATGGCATAAGCCTCAAATTGCAGGTACTTTGTGTAAAGACATAGTCTTAATAAACTGACAAAGTCAGCGGATCATATTTCAATATTAATATAGGCCAATAACAGGCAGTCAGGTAAAATATACTCATTTGAGTATTCCAATGATGAAGTTGATATGTATATTATCAATCGTCACAGACACCGTTAGGCGCAGTAATTGTTGCAGTAGTAGATCATGATCATAATATGGCGTAGCCATCAAGTTGTTATACAGTAAACACAGTTTACTCATTCTGACATAGTCAGTAAATAAATATTTCAGACAATGTCCTGTAATTATGGTTTAACCATATATGAGTATTACCTCATTGTATATTGTCAGTATCTGACATCGCAAATAAATGCAATATTGTAGTTTCCATAAGGTAGGTGCATAACACACAATAAATGTAGCGGTTCCATGACCGATCATCGCAACAAGGCGGATAATGATCTGTTGATCATTTTATAATATTAAATATGTGTTGTGTTTGTTCTGAAGTAACACCTCTTCATCCAGATGGATATTATCTCCAACGTTAATGGAATCGACTTATAAGATAATGTATAAGTCAAAGCAAAACCAGACCCAAGGTACACCACAGGTGAAATTACAGCACCACAAAATAACATTTGCTAGGGCTCTGCCCATTATCGCAAGAACAGGTAGTGTGTAACTCACAGCGCACAGGTACTAGCAAGCCAGACAACGTCGATGAGGATAGGCCGACCCACAACTGCTGATACCCACAGACTAGACCAAAGGTACACTAGGCGGAGACCGCGGAGACTACAAGACTACAAAAATAATATTTGCTAGGGCTCTGCCCATTATCGCAAGAACAGGTAGTGAGTAGCTCCAGTATACAGGCCAGCTGTCAGTAAATATGTTTTAAATATTCCAAACTGAACGTCGAAAGTATATGTACAGAACATACAGAACAGTATAATGTATCAACAATACAGGTGTGATATTTATAGTGATTACCTGTATTGTGTATATATAATGTTTATGGATTTATACATAAACCATGCATTTTGCACACTGCCTTTAGGCAAAACCTTATTAGGTTTCCAGATTCAAATGAGTTTTATAGATGTCTATAAGTAGCAGATTATTATAAAATATGTTTAGTGTTGGTTGTTCTGAAGTAGGTACTACTACGTCCAGATGATAGTAAAGAAGAGTGTAGGTGTGGAATCGACCCATAGTACCCAAGTTAATGGTGTAGGCCGACCCACATAAGTTGCTAGCGCACTAGACCAAGATACACCCCAGGGAGTATACATCACCACAGTGTTTTTCAGGCTTGGCCCTACTTGTTTTTTTATGTGATAAGTAACTCCAGTGCACTGGCATAGCCGCGGGACAACGTTGAGTGTCTTTCAGTCCTGGACGTCAGAAGTGATGTATGTAGCGAAGGAACGAGTCCAACGCCCCAACAAACCAGGTGTGTAATGCGTGTATTGTGTTAATAATGATAATGGTAAGTTCATTATAATCCAGAGTCAATAATCGATAATATCGTTGTAGATATCATTATTCAATAATGACAACTAAAACGTCCATACTTATTTGCAGCCAATAATTAGTAAATATTTATAGACCAAAGTCAGTATATGATAAAACATCGGTATAAATTAACTAACAATGTCTATAGGCTAGATGAATTCTCGTTACTTACTCGCAGTAACAAAGTATGTATATAAACAAACACCAAAATGTTCAAATTGATTTAAATAATGTATGTTGAACATTGATGCGGTAATATTTCATTAAAGTATTAATTAATCTCAGCTTCATTGTCAATAAAATAATATTCATCTTATATGAATGCAATACAGCACTAACTGTGTAGTATTAATATAATCTACACGTTCCTTATTGTTATATGATCAATAACTCCAGCTATGCAACAACCACCTTGCTTTGCGATGCTATTTATCAGATTATAATAATACACATAAGGAATATGTCAATTAAGACAAACTATTTAAAATAATATAATTACTCCAAGCTTATGGGAAAATAGAAATTAAAAACCAATCGGTTAAGTATGTACCTACCTAAAATGACTAACAAACATAGCGTGGGAACACTAAAGTAATAAAGGAGAATTTTATTACTTTTCAAACTAAAGACGATGACCAGATGTTTGGACTTCCGCCTTTGTAGTGCGAAACCCATAATCGTTAAAAATAATAAGCCTAACATTACACAATGGGTTCCTATTGTTTAACTCGAAAGTTAAGGCCATTTAGTTGCGCGAAATACACCAATGGACCACGTGTTGAACTGTTCATGTTGAAGACAATAGATAATCCATTGTTTTTATTTAAAGTTATTATGTCCAGTTCTCTTTTATGGTCAACACATTTGCTAGCCATGCCTACCCCTAAACAATTGAGACAATATGCATGGGAATATTCTAGAGAGTTTCAAATATCTTTCTCACACTCGACCTCTTGAAGATTGTAAGTTAACAAATGTGTCAAGTGTAGAACCAAACCGCAATAAACTTGTCAATCTATGTACCCTAGCATAAATCACATCTAATAATGACCCATATGTGTTTTTGTATTTATGTAATATCCTAACTTTCACGTAGTAATTAACGAGAGAGAGATATGGCGCCAAATGTTATATACTAAACATATTTATCGGATTATTAAATCGCCTAACTAAACCTATTGTAATACGAAACGTAAGGTTTTACTTAATAAAATACGTATCGATCATTATTATACAAACGCCTACCTAAATACATAACGACAATAAAAATACACTACATGCACAAGTAATGAGCATTTAACGATACACATTTGAAAATGAGAGTTAGCCTAACACATACCTTGATATACATTATTTGAAGATGCTGGAAAGGAATTTGATTAGTCCCTATTTAATTACTACATTACAGGTTCCATGTACATTCAAACATATATTCTCATTGTTTAGTACTTTTGATAATTTTATTATTGGTCCAGGAAATTGAATCCCGCTTCGTCAATACCTTTACTCACAAACAACTAGGTAAACTATCCTGATGAAATAACGTCCACTGACCATTTACTTATGTACGAACATCGAAGTTCGTTTAGCTGTAACCCTTTACATACATATAAAATACTCCTCATTGCACTAATATTAACTGAGTCGAACAGTTAACTTCAGTGTGAATATAATTGTACATTCTTGAAATTATATACATAGAGTATGACTTTTAGTAGATAAGTATTAAATTGCCTACTACTCTATCGAAATCTTCATACACCTATTTATTTGACAATTTACCAATATTATTACTAATGTAACTGAATCGAACAGTTTACTTAGTAAGTATTAATTACGCATTCCTGAAATTACATTCATAGAGTATGATTTTCCTTAGATGTATTGTATATAATATTTTTATTAATTTGTCATTTTTAATATTATTACAAATACAACTGATTAGATAATAACACTCTACTTGACCAGGGAATTGAACCCATAGTAAATAGTAATACCTTAAATCACACATTGTGAATATTTAATGACCAGTAAAAGATCATTTTGACTGACAATATTTTATCAATCTGTGAACTCCTAGATTTGTAATCTCATGAAAGTAATAATTTCACATTCATTAAATGATAAATAATAATAATCATCATCATAATCATTTCAGCTGAGAGACGTCAGTGTTAGACACATTCTAAATAAATAATTCTCCACTTTAATTACGTTATTCACTAATTATAATTATTAGGCAATAATCAAATATGTGAACTACTTTAAATAATTAAATAGTGATTGAAAACCGGAATAATATGTAGGTTTTTCAGATTATCAAATCAAATATCAGAACATCATCATCAACATATATTCTATGACCTACATTATTAAACTGAAAGTATGAAGTGCCAAATATCTCAATTCTTAGTTTCTGTCTGTAGTATGATGCTATTGAAACATAATAACCTGCCTTTTATACTAACATTATTAAACAATTATTATTTCTCTGTAGTGTAACGCTATTGAGTCACTATTATTTACCTATAATTTATTCAGTTTGTCTGTAATACAATTCTATCAGAGAATATTATTATCTACCTATAATATAATGCTGTTGAAGCAATATCATCTGCCTTCAACCTAATAGTATCAATATTCTGCTATCTGCCTGTAGTGTAATGCTATCACAATATATTCTCCTGTAATCTAACATTATAACAACACTAATACATGATTATAATTTAACGTCTATCTGCCTGTAATGTAGCTCCATAAAAACACTAATATCCACCTATAATTTAATATATTCGGAACACTGTAATGAATACAGAAAATAATCTAAATTCAGACAAATTATTGAATATTAACTCACGGTTAGTCGACGGCTCCCCGCTCTGCTGGTTGGTGATAATGCGCTTACGCATTACGTGGTGAAGATAACTCGATCGCTAATTTATACCTATTTATTTCTATACACAAATCCCTATTCTAATAATTAAATTCCTGAAGATTCCTAACTTAAAATAATAGTAATCTACGATACGTTTCAATTAAGAGTGCTTTATACTGCGTGTAATTGTGACTAAAACTGGTACAACGTATTATAATGCCTACTTCTCCTTTTCCTAATCTGAAAATATAATTTTCTAGTAAAAGACCTCTGGTTTCCCTATTGCATTTATACTACCTATGAATTCCTATCAGGTTTTGTTTAATTTAAATAAATGAATCTACTTTCTGTTCGCAAAACTAAATAAAGCTAATTTATATTGTAAGATTATATGAAGTACTTCATTTTGTATAAACACATCCTAAAATCTCTCAATAAAAGAATAACCAGATAAGTAAATAAACATAAAATAGGTAACCCTCAGTGAATTTAGTATAAAGTTATCGTTATTAACTAATGAGTTAAAATATTATATGAAATTAGTGTAACCTATTTTATATTTAAAATAAAATTCACTCACCAAACACCCCGCTACCACTACCTACTTCGCACCAACCGTCCTCATCGTCGCCCCTGGCTCTCTAACTAAAACTGTCTCCTCTCTCTTTTTTTTTTTTTTTTTTTTTTTTTTTTTTTTTTTTTTTTTTTTTTTTTTTTTTTTTAGGTCGGGCTTTGTGTAGGCGGCCTGTCTCGAGACGGCACTAGTCTACTTCACCGGGCAATCGGCGAGCGCAGAGGGCGCTCCAGCCTAAAATTTTTAGCGCAACTGCCTAAGGGTGACCCATGCGGGTCCGTGCCTCGGCTTAGGACGTTGCGGAGAGACATATGAGACATATGCGATTATGGGCGTTGCAACTTTCGCTCTACTCCATTCGGTTGGCGATAACCGGAATGTCATCGGCCTCGCGGGGCCGGAGATAGGGTCGGGATCAGGGGCGGGCGCGGCGCGAAACGCGTCGGCGCGTTGTATTATTAGCGGTTTGTGCAGTGTGATTCTGTAATCGATTGTTCATTGCGGCGATGGCCAACGTGATCTCATCGTCCGGATCTTTTAAGACGTGCCTTGGACGTCTCCTTTTGGCGCGATCAAAAGGAGTGTATATCGCGGCCGCTCTGACCAGCGGATTCGGGTGGTGACTCGCCCGATCGAAATAGCGAGCTGAAGCTCGCTTCATAAACTGCCGGATGGTAGGCAGGTTAGCATCAATGTGCAAGTTTTTATTACGTACGTACCAAGGCGCGCCTACGGCTCTACGTAAGAATCGGTTCTGCAAGGTTTGAAGTTTTCGTAATATTGTCTTTTTCGCGTGGGCGAATACTGGGGACGCGTAACATAAAATGGGCCTTATGCAGGACGTATAGGCACGGAGTTTGTTCCGGGCCGATAGCTTGCTCTTTTTGTTTAAGAGACAATGTAGTTGGGACAACACGAATGCAGCCTTTGCGCGCGCTGCTTTTACATGTGCAGCGAAGGACAGATGCCGATCAAGCGTCACTCCTAAGTATTTGATTTTGTCCGTCCATGGGATGGGCTCGTCAAACATAAGGACTGGGGCTACGTTGGGTCTGGGAGCGCGGTCCCGTATGAAGAGTATGGCAGCGCTCTTGCTCGGATTTACCTCTATACGCCAGCGGCGGAACCAAGACTCAAGGTCTTTGGCCGCCGCTTGCAGGGCTTTCCTTATGATCTCTGGCTTTCTGCCAGAGACGTAAATAGCGGTGTCGTCAGCGTACATTGCCACCTGAACGCCGTGGCGGACAGGGATATCGCTAGTGTATAGCGTGAACAAGAGGGGGGAGAGTACGGATCCTTGGGGAACACCGGCTGTTATGGTGTGACGGTTCGAGAGGGTACCCTCGACTCGATATCGAAAGCCTCTGTCCGACAGAAAATCGCGAATGATGTGCACGATTTGGGTGGGCACTCCGAGAGTGTACAGCTTATATAATAAGCCGTTGTGCCACACGCGGTCGAACGCTTTAGCGATATCGAAGAAGAGGGCTCCCGTCATAATCTTTCTATCGAATTTACTGAGTATATGCTCAGTGATTCGATGTACTTGATGGACACAGGAGTGACGAGCACGGAACCCGAACTGTTCGTCCGGGATCAAGTGCCGCACTCGGGTGAAATCTAAGAGTCGAGCGTACACGACGCGCTCGTAGAGTTTACTTAGAGAACTGAGCAGACTTATCGGCCTGTATGATGAGGCCTGGTTGCTCGGCTTACCGGGCTTTTTAAACCCGATAATTGTGGCCTCTTTCCACGCGGGTGGAAACATACTATTTTTAAACGCTGCGTTGAGTATCGCAGCCAAAAGGGCAATGAGCAAAGGGGGGAAGTTTCTAACTGTGCGATTGGAAATGCCGTCCGCACCCGGCGCTTTCCGCACTTTTAGACGCTTGATCAGGTCTGTCACCTCTGCGACTGTCACAGGTCTGAGAGGATCATCATTATTTTCGCTATTACCGTTAGCGTTTTCATCGACTGGCGTGTCGGGAATGGGACCGGTTTCGCGCGGGGGGGTTGGCGGTCTCGCGTTCCTACTTTCGACTTCTAAGTTGATCTTGTCTAAATGATCGGCAGCTATCGGCATCGTACTTGGAGAGCATTGAATCTCGAGTTCGCTCGCCAGGCATTCGGACTTTTCGAAGTCATCGAAGGCTGGCGGTTGGTTAGGGCGAATGAGGGGAGGCATGGATGCCTCTCTCCTCTCTCCCGTCAACATCCCCTTATATATCGATCCTTTTTTCTGAATTTGGGATACGGTGGGGATGTGGCTATGCTCGCATTTTTTATGAGCGTCCTATGGTTCTCAACATACCTTACCAATAGTGTATCTCAACTATTTAGTTATGATACCTATAAACATAGGTATATATTCATATAATTATATGCAAAAAAAAAATATCTATCGTGCTTTGATTAAATTCTATGTGACGGCATATGGATGTCGTTACAACATCTTTACCGACACTGAACTATTAAACCCGTGAACCTACAAAAATACTTCAATTTATTTTCATAATATACAAAAACTTTCCAATTATTTAATGAAAACATTAATTACATAAGAATCTTAATTTCGAAGAACGAAAGATCTAATCATATCTATTTATTTAAATCTGTTGTTTTGACCTCGAGATATATTCATTGAACAAGATTTAATTATAAACATTCATCGACTGAGATATCAAACTAATTTTCACTAAAACAGTTTTTGTCTTACTTAAAGATTTTCGTAAAGATTCTTACCCTTCCTTTCTTCAAGATAACAGAAGAATATTTCACTAGGTAGAATAAAGTGTGATATAACAAGAAAAAAAGGATCGACCCTTTTGTTCTATTCACAAAGGAAAGGCGGATTAAATAAACGCGTTCAGTTGACTAGTCCGCATCAAATTAATTCTCGTAGCAAAAAAACAGCCGTTGACGGCAATGACTGTCTCACCCCACTCCCACAATAAATCTCCATGGAGCAGATAAGAACGGAAAAGCCTGGCGCGTGGTATAAACGACGAGCGACTATGTGCATATTCTTTTGTTATTCTTATAGTAGGAAGAGTCCCCGTGTCGAAATTAGAGTGTGTATGCACTCTTGCAACCCCAACGGTCCAGTTAGGTAGGTCCAACTTCGAGAAAGAGGTCAATCGCTGAATCCAACTCGTCTGGGCTGCGTTAGGGAAGCTATGGTACATCTTCTCATCCAACTTACCGCAGTATCTCAATAAAAAGGTCTTTGATCAGTGTGTGTTGCCAGTGATGACTTATGGGACAGAAACGTGGTCACTCACTATGGGCCTCATAAGAAGGCTCAAGGTCACTCAGAGGGCAATGGAGAGAGCTATGCTTGGAGTTTCTCTGCGAGATCGAATCAGGAATGAGGAGATCCGCATGAGAACCAAAGTTACCGACATAGCTCACCAAATAGCGAGACTCAAGTGGCAGTGGGCAGGGCACATAGCTCGAAAAACTGACGGCCTTTGTCGACGGGAGGTCTTTGGGACGTCTTTTGGCTTTAATGATGATGGAGATGATGTCCTCCTTTATCTATCTCCAGTATAACGAAATTAGGCTTCTACATTTTGGACATTTATTTTTGTGCAAAAGTACCTAGTTTCTGAGCAAAAATTTTTTCCGGTCCCGATTGGAAAATCGCAGTTTTTCAGTTTTTCAACTTTAATTTTAGGTATAGGCTCCGTCCACTGATCCCACTGACCTCAAAAAATGTACGACCTTCGTGTCTTCCTTCTACCGTTGATTTAATTGGGTCAGTTAATTTAGTGACCTATTGTAAGAATGAAAAGTATTACATATTTCATTATTTAGGAATGATATTTCAAATGGTCCTTTTTTTAATTATTGCTCATAATAAAACGTTTCAATTGGTTTTATTTTCTACATTTGAGACTCAACATAGATACTTTGTATTCGATTTCCATTAGCTTAGGGTTCACCAAGATATTTGTTAAAGTTAATGTAACATTTTATATCCTTCCCTAACTTTTTTTTTTCAGAGAACTTTAACATATTTCATAAAGTTAGAGAAGGATGTGAAATGTTATGAGCTTCTTAAGATGAACCCGGATTTGGGCAGCTGCCGGTGGAGTCACGGAAGTATACTGCAGTTTTCCCGTGACTTCGCAACAAAAGGCGCCGAGGAGGAACACCGCGGGGTTTTAGTGAGTGAGAGTCTCACACTACCCGCCGTCAGCTTCCCACTAGACGGTGGGTGCAAATGATGTGATTCCCGGCGTAAGAAAAAGGATGTGAAATGTTACAATAACTTAAACTTTAACAAATATGTTGATGCAACCCAGGCTAAGTCTTCTTTAGTCAGATAAGTTACATTTCATAATATTTAGGTGCACGCAAATCTCACTCTGAAATATTTATATTCGTGAAATCTAACTTCAATAACAAACAAACAGATGTATTACAAACCAAACAAAATAATTAAATTCTGTTCTGGTTTGATATACATTATGTAAATAAGAATAAATGAATGCTGTCTCTCATTTCTGTTTGTTTATTATACCAACACATTTGCATACAGACTGAACAATAATTGAACAATGAAATACAATTAAACGCCGGATAAAAAAATTATATTGCCGCTACACATTTTTATTTTATTGCCGTTTCGTGTTTTTGACAGATAATTTGTAACAATTGTGTATTGAAGGCTTTTGGAATTCAATGTTAAAGAACTAATTATACCAGGCACTTGTGCCAACGTCGCCTGCGAGGTACTTGCTAATTATGGACTATTTTAGAGTATTATCTCTCGCTCATTAAACCGGCTAAGTACGAGTCAGATTCGCGTTCACAGGCTTCGGTACAAATAAGGAATTTACTAGGTTATCATAAATACCAATTTTTCAACACAATCGGTTTAGTATTTTCGTATAAAATACAGCTCTGATAGATGGACAAGCAGATATACAGACAAACGCACCAGTAACTGTATAGGAGTTTTTTTATTTTTTAAGGTCTCATGAACACTGTTGATGCCAATACCGAGTCAAGAAAAGATATACATGAATTACAAGAAAAGATATACAAGTGGGTAATACGATTATTTTGAAAAACAATTGGATGAGGTGTTGATCAAATTATTTGAATTGAAGAAACATATTATTGTTTGTGGTGATTTCAACATTAATCTACTAGATGAAACTCCAAAATGTATTCGATTTAAATCATTACTGATGTCATATAATTTGCATAATGTGTTTCTTGAACCTACCAAAATCACCCAGTGCTCTGCGACCTGCAAAGACAATATATTTATTGATTTCAAACCTAACCAAAAACATGTTTTTACTGAATTAAGTTCTGATCACTGTGGTCAACTAATATCCTTTCATGATGAAATCAAAAATAGAGATTCAAAACATGACATAGTGTTTGTTCCTATCAATGCGAAGCGGATTAAGAAATTTAGAGAATATATTAAGCCAAAACTTTCATATGTACAGTACCATGATGACCCAAGTATATTGTACAGTAACTTTATTGACATTATTGCAAAAGGGTACAATCTAGTCTTTACTAAAAAGACCAAAAACGTAAGAAGTCATAAGTCATTTAATGAATAGGCGACTGTTGGAATACATAAGAGTAGGCAGAGATTGTATGAACTTTATGGTGAAAGATCATATAATCATAGTAATTCTTTTAAACATTATGTTAAAATGTATTCAAAGATATTTAAAAAAAGTGTGTGCAGTAGCTAAGTCACTACATATTAAAAATAAAATTAAAATTCAGCAAATAAAATTAAAGCGACATGGAATGTCATTAACAGCGAAACTGGAAAATGTACTGAGCGCAACTCTGATTTTAATTTAATTATTGATAACACACTTATTTCAACTGACAAAGAAGTTGCCTCAGCATTCGAAACTTTCTTTGCCAATATTCCAGTTTCTACCACCGAAGACCTTATTTCTTCTCCTACCGTCGCTGAATCGTTATTACTACATAGTGTAAAAGAAAGTAAATTTAAGTTTAATTTTAAGTTAGTAAGCACTGCAGATGTAATGCATGCTTACAAATGTATTAAAATTAAGAATACTAGTAATTTATGGGGCATATTTGTAAAAATTGTACACTCAGTAATAGACATAATCGCACCATATTTAGCGACTATGTTTAGAAACAGTATTGTAAGTGGTGTGTTTCCTGATTTAATGAAAAAAAGTAAAGTTATTCCATTATTCAAATCCGGTGGTACAAGTGACCCCACAAATTTCATTTGCATGTAAAACAATTTGGATTTACCAAGGGTCGTTCAACTACTGATGCTGGTGTTGAACTTGTCAACACACATTTTTGAAGGTTGGGAAGAATCACATGATGCTCTAGGGGTATTCTGTGACTTATCCAAAGCATTTGATTGCGTTCAACATGAAACATTGGTCAGAAAATTATACCACTACGGCATTCGAGATACCGCTCTCGAACTTATGACTTCATATTATATTTAAGCTTGAGAACCATGTATGTTGATATAAATGGAACGAGATCTCCTGGCACTTCGATGGATATGGGGGTCCCGCAAGGCTCAATTCTGGGTCCATTTCTGTTTTTAGTTTATATTAATGACTTGTCATACATTGTTAACGATAATCAAGAAATGATATTATTTGCAGATGATACATCTCTTATATTCAAAATGAAAGGCAACAAGTAGCTTGTAACGATGTAAACAATGCCCTCTCTAAAATAGTACATTGGTTTAGTGCTAACAACCTCCTGTTAAATAGTAGAAAAACAAAATGTGTTAAATTTTGTACACCTAACTTTAAACAGGTTGCAACCAATGTGAAACTAAACGAGGAAGCATTGGAATTAGTAGAGTCCACGGTATTTCTTGGCTTAACCGTCGATACAAAATTGCAGTGGGGTCCTCATATTTCCAATCTAGCCCGTAGACTAAGCTCCGCAGCGTTTGCGGTAAAAAAGATACGATCCTTAACTGACGTTGAGACGGCTCGATTGGTTTATTTTAGCTATTTTCACAGTATTATGTCCTATAGAATTTTGCTATGGGGACATGCCGCCGATGTCAACACTATTTTTGTTTTACAAAAAAGAGCTGTGCGTGCTATCTACGGGCTGAGTCCGCGAGTGTCTCTCAGAGATAAATTTAAGGAAATAAATATATTGACTGTAGCTTCGCAATACATTTACGAAAATGTACTGTATGTACGTAAAAATATTAGCTAATTTCCTAGTAGAGCTAATGATTATATGAATACTAGGAACAAACACAAGTTGTCTGTGCATACAACACGACTGCATAGGGTGAGTAATTCTATTAGAGGTCAATGTATACGCTTCCATAACAAAATACCTGAAGACGTTCAAAGTCTTTCGATTAATAAATTTAAGAAAGTTATAAAAAAACGCTTATACATGTACAACTATTATAAAACGTGTGATTATCTTAATGACACCACACCATGGGATTGATGCGATCGCTCCAGGCTATTTCGAAAACCTGTACTTTGAATTTACAGACTGTATTAGATTTAAGTTTAAATTTAAAAGAGCTGTACTGAGTTTCTTCAGTGGCGGAGTTCTTCTCAGTATTGACTGCACTTGGAATTCTGTCAAGTGAATAACCTTTATCATGACGACCAAATTCCTTCTTTCTCAGTTTCTTTTGAAATGGGGAAATGGAGGAATTTGTAAATAATTGACGCTTTCCTTAATATACAAAATTGTTTAGTTTCTATTTAATTGTTTATCTGTTTTTGATTATTATTAGTGGTTATTCACTCTAGGTTAGTTTAAAAAAATGACGATGTAAAAGTGCTCTCCAGGAGCCTAATTATATGAAATAAATGAATAAACTGAATAAACTGAATAGTAGGTCTCTGTTTGTCCACACTACCTGCGATAATTTCTTCACCCGGAATTAGTCGCAGTAAATATCTTTTAAATGCTCGTTTGACACTTATAGAGTATAGTGTGAGGTATACAAATTTACCTCCAAGTGACTTAAGTACCACTTTGGTCGAAACAACAAGAAACATGCTATCGTATTTTTTGTCAAAGTCTGTGTTGATATTCGCTAATATTAGTAACATACGACCGCACAAATCTGCTCTCACTACACACGACCGGCTTCGGCGGACCAAATCCGCCAGCCAAAACCGCGCGAGCGGACTTGATTAATAATTATTATGTCCGCCGGACTTTTCTACACACATTTAGATTTGGTTCGGAGGATACAGAATTTGCTCTCCGCTCACTAAATAATTTTAGTTTTTATGTTTAATATACTCTACCACTTTTTCGGCGTTAGTAAGGTGTATACATGTGCCAAATTTCAAGTCTCTAGTGCCAATTGTTTTTGCACTAAACTGCGGACGGAGAGACAGACAGACAGATAGACGGACATGGCGAAACTATAAGGGTTCCTTGTTTACTACGGAATTCTAAAAAAGCATGTCCCGATGGTTCGGGCATATAGATAGAATGTCGAATGAGCGAATGACTAAACAGATATAACAATGTGAATGTGGATGATGAACCAAGATTGACCAATCTTGGTCTTCCTGGTCCTCTGCAACCAATGGTAGGTCTACCATGACCAAATAGGTCGAGTACTCTCTAAGGATGGGGCCAAAATTCTTAGGAATCGGCGTGCATGTATGAAGAGAATGATGAATGTAGAAGAAGCTCGGGAAGTGTGTCAGGACCGGAATATCTGGCGCTCCACACTCTCTACCTACCCTGTAAGGGACTTGGCGTTAAGGTACATACATACGATAATTTATTTATTTATTTATTTATTTAACTTCTATGCACATAGAAAAGGTACATAAGGCGGACTTAATGCTACTACAAGGCATTATCGACCAGTCAACCTTTGGGTAGTGTTGAAAATTTAACTAGTGCTGACAGGTGAGAATGCTATAAATAATACGAGTATTTGAAATAGATACTTATGAAAAATTGTATACAATGTAAATAATATACTATATAGACATACATACATCATAGATAAATAAATGTAATATACATACATATTACACAAATATAAACATACAATATTATAAAAATATATTGATAAATAAATATGAAGTACAAGTATTTCATTAATCAGCTGTTTAAGTGTCATAATTAATACCAACGCGTCATATTCATGCTATAAGCAATATGGAAGGTCAGAAGAATTCAGAAAGAAGTTACGAAGCTTACGTTTAAAAGCAAATTTACTCGGAGCTTTTTTGATGTCAATAGGTAGCATATTCCAGAGTTTAATCGCTGTAACAGCGAAGGAGTTCGAGATGAAACCAGTACGGTGAGAAGGGATTTCAAGAATAAGATTTGCCGACGAGCGCAGGTTGAGTGAGTGGGAGCCACCAAGGGGTTTAAATTTACATTTAAGATAAGCAGGAGATTGTGGATCGTAGAGGATAGAGAAAAGTAAACAAAGAGTTCTAATCCATCTTCTGTGACGGATAGAAAGCCATTTAAGCTTGAAACGGTAGGAGGAAATGTGGTCAAACTTACGGAGGCCGAAGATAAATCTGATGCAGTTATTGAGTATACGATCCAGCTTATTGAGAAGTTCTTGAGAAATATCGGAATAACAAACATCAGCGTAATCAATGATGGGAAAAATAAGTGATTGTACCAGGAGAAATTTAGTTTTAGAAGGTAAAAAATTCTTAAACCTATAAAGAGAACGCAGCGTGGCAGTGGTGACCTTACATACATTTGTAATCTGAGAATTCCAATTTAAAGTTACGTCAACATATAAGCCCAGATCCTTTACATCGCGAGTTACTGGAATTGGGTTGTTATTATAAAGTAGAGGAGATAAGTTATTATAATCCAATTTATTTATGAAATAAGGGCTGCCTAAAATGCAAGCCTGGCATTTACTAATATTAACTGAAATACCAAAATTTTGAGACCAAGTTGATAAGGTACTGAGGTCATCATTTAGTAATAATAATATAAAAATAAAAATAAAATAATGTTAAAATGATAATGTAAAAATCGCCTATCTCTTATTACTTGGGTCTGCCAACAAATAAAGACGATAAACTTCTTTGAGTGGCCTGATTCCTCGCTCCGACTACGATTATCGTAGTTTGGAATGCAATAACGAGTATGGCCGGCATTTGAGGATAGGCCTGTTGGGAAACTTTGCAATCTGTGAGTTGGAGTATTTGGAACAAGATAATATTCAGTGTTTTAAGTTGCAAATTTATAACCATTATTAAACGTAACTTCACGCCTGTAATCCCCGAAGGGGTAGGCAGAGGTAAATGCATGCATTCAAGCATACATGCAAACACCCACGATTCGCCGGTTACGTTTTTGGCCCATGTAACAGGTGGCGAGCCTGTTGCCATCGCCGGGCACATTCCAAACTCCGAGGTACTGGGAAACTTCCAGAAAATGGAATAAATCCCAATAGAACCAGAGATAAAGGATTTTAAACCGTTATCTCTGATAGCCCGAACCGGGAATCAAACCCAGGATCTCCAGCGTTGTAGTAGTAGAACTATTATTACTTAGATGATTTATTCTCTAAAAAGTTTTAATTTGCCTGACTTTTACCCAAGATGTTTCTTTGTACACCATACATTAAAATCACCTCATTGTTTTATTTGGTTTTTCGTAATAATACATAGAATAGGAGCGATATATTTTCCAGAAAAAAAATTAAAGAAATATTTGACTATAGGCGGGACTTGAACCTGTGACAACTGGGATCACTAGTCCAGCCATTCTGCCAACTGAGCTACCAAAGTCCACAAATTTGGCTTTAGTTGGTAGTCTAGAGCCACTGGACTTGTAGTCCGAGTTATCAGGGGTTCACGTACAGTAAGGTTCGCCAAGTTCGCCTTAAGTACATTTAAGTTGCCGCTCAATGCCAACTAGACAGTAATTAATCAATACTTTACTTGGAGATGGTGAAATCAGCCCTAATGGCCGATTTGCATAATCTTAGTAGTTCTTTAGTGCTTTAGTACGCTGCGAGTAAATATTTACATTTCTTCTAGTATAGTATCATTTCGACGTCACAATAACCGCGCAAAGACGTGGCCAAATACGTACTAACTGTAGTTATGGCCTATTTACTGGTGGTAGAGCTCTAGTGACGGAGCTCGCGGGCGTAGGCACCAGGCGCATTACCTAATATACTTGCCGCTAAATGGTAGTGTTCAGCACTATCGTGTTCCGGTCAGGTGGTAATGTACGGCCCTGTAATTTCCGGCACAGAGGCGTAACACCTTAGGCCTCAGGAGTGGTAACGCATCTGCATTTTGACCTTTGTCTTTGTGTATGTGTCTATAGGCTGAAGTCATCATTTAACATCAATGTGAACTGCATGCTCGTTTGCCACTTCCATTACATAAAAAAAAATATATATGGAACAAATAGAAAACGACATGTCGCATTGAAGTCGAGGCCAGGAATGCCCATAGCTTCTTTAATGGCAGTGTATGCTGAATGCCTAGCATGTTCGTTTTTGTATAATTTGTTTTTAACAAACCGCTACATCAATTACCAAACCTTGTTGAAAGTAACATAACTGACATTTTATGCTTGAACCTCGGCCAAGTACTCCATAAACAGCAAAAACCATTTAATCTACAGTTTAAGTGTGAATGCACATTCAACCGAACTGAACGTGCCAAATAAGTGTAGTCTAACGAATCGAGTTTTAGAATTCTGTTTATGAAAGCTTATGGAACCTTATACACTGGCCTACGTGAAGTTGTCCAAATCTGGCGGATTACCAGAAATCCCACACGAATTCGAATGACGTCATCAGATTTGACGCTATTTAAGTGATCGACTCGATCGATGTGCTTGCATTTTATCAGTTGAGTTCGACAGAGCAATGCACGTTATTGTTTTAATTGATCACGTATGATGATACGTTAGGTGTACATAAAGGAAATAGCGGATATGTGTGCGCCTTGTGTTCCTTAACTTTAATCCGTTCGTCGTGTTCAGCTCGGATAAGTGTGCACCTAACGTTTACCTTTACCATGGATTCAAGGTTTAACTCTATTTAGAATGTTGGTAAACTCCACCCTTAGTCTGAAAGATCCAATAAAGTTTCGGGAGTTTCGGTATATCGCTTTCCCTACCTTTCTGAAACATATGTTATAAGTGACTTACTAAATATCCTCGGGAACCTTACACCGTAAATTAGTAATTCTCGAACTTTCTTAGCTGTATTGGTTTCAGTTAGCGGATAGTTCTTTGAAGCTTACAGTTTGAAACTTCGCGAACTGTACCGGTTTATTTTAAATCAGATAGTAAGCGTAGGTAGTTCTGAGGTGCTAAATATTAAATACTGACTCACAAAGTCACTTACAAGATAATCTTAAAAAATGATTAGATGGCGCTACTGCTACCATAAAGCAATGCAATAGATGTGAAGGAAAGATTTGACAAATCGGGCAGGGCTTCAGTAGCTCAATTGGAAGAGCGGCTGGACTAGATTCCCAGT
This sequence comes from Macrosoma leucophasiata, assembly GCA_036365455.1. NCBI lineage: Eukaryota > Metazoa > Arthropoda > Insecta > Lepidoptera > Hedylidae > Macrosoma > Macrosoma leucophasiata. The sequence continues at coordinate 5,118,664 of JAWQUS010000014.1, read as the reverse complement.
AGGTCGCGAGTTCGAGCCTCGCCTGAAGTCAAATTTTTCTTTCCATTTTTCTTTAAAAATAAAATATATTTCACAAGCATGTGTTAATGCGAAATAATATAAAACAATTAATCTTAAAAAAGTTAAAGCTAGCTATTTCAGAAGCTGGATGAGTTGCAACAGTCGAAAAAGTAATTATTTATTTACGGCATAATGTGGCCATACTTAAGGCGTGCGTCTTTAAAAAAAAAAAAAACGTTTAATCAGTCTTTCACAGCTAACTGGTTTTGACAACTCCACTGGTATTACAAATTTGTTCATAGGCGATGGTGACCACTTTCCGCGGGGTGGTCTATCTGCTTGGCTGTTTTAAATAAATAAAAGAATAGGGACATTCTACCATCATCGCAAATGGGAATGATGAACAGTGATTATTATTTTTTATTATTATACTTACAGAAATGGCTACTACAGCCATTTCTGTAAGTATGTATGTACCTTCACGCCAGGTCCCTAACGGGGTAAGCAGAGAGTGTAGAGCGCCAGATATCCCGGTCCTGACATACCTCTCGTGCCTCGTCTACCTTCATCATTCTCTTCATACACGCACGCCGATTCCTAAGACTGTAAGTCGTTTCTGTAAGTCATCGCTGTTATACTGCGACGACTATACGATAATACGATGTTAAACCAATTAAGTAAAGAACAAAAAAGTAAACTCAGTCACTTTTGAATTAAATACTTTCTTCGCACCTCGTTATAAATTCATAATTACACATTTAAAAACTACATCAGGAATAATAAAATAATTATTAATTGTACATAATGATTCATTCTGTTTGAATGGTTCACGTTGAGATTATTATAAATTAATCGTTAACTGAAATTTGCGTGCAACTAAGTGAACAAAGTATTTCAATTTTCATGCGAGCGTTAAATTTTTCCATACTAACTGAAGCACGCATGTGTGAATTTTACATTGTGATGGGATGCGTTCATCCGACTAAATGAGATTGAGTTGAAATAAAATGGAGTCAGGCGGAATGTAGAAATAATGGACGGAATTGATGACGTATTATTTTATTCCATTAACATTGGAAAAAGCATCGTGACAACATGTAGCATTCTTCTTAAGCCGGGTACACATTGGTGCAATGTAACATGTAATGCAACATGCAATGCAAGAATTTGACGTCCACATTGCTGCAATGTATCATGTAAAGTAACAGAATTCCCATAGTGTAGAGGCCTTGCGCGCACGAACCGCGTCTACTACGCGCACGAACAGATTGTTGCAACTCTTGCGCGTAGCGACCCGAAATTTGTCGGTTTTTTCCCCGAACACAAAGAGGCGCGCAGTATGCGCGGAGCGTCAGTGTGGACAGGTTGTGTGGTGTGTACGGCTAGACGCGCGCGAACATGGAACTTTTGCAGACTGAGCGATCCGTTCGCGCGCATCTCGGAAACAGATGTGAGTAGGTACATGCGCGGTTCGTGCGCACGTTGTGCGCGCCCCGCGTCTACACTGATGCAATGCTCGTTTCGTGTTGCATTGCATGTTGCGTTGCAGCAGTCTGTACCCGCCTTTAGTCTGCTAAGACGAAATGTGACTAATTTAATTAGTTCATTCATTCGTCTTTAGCGAATCAGAATAAATTATAGAAAACTAGCTGTTGCCCGCGGCTTCACCCGCGTGTCCTTTTATAAATAACTAAGTAGCCTATGACGACTCGGTTAGTCCAGCGGTGTGAAACCATCGTTTGATTCGAAGGGTCACGGGTTCGATCCCCGCACCGGGACAAATATTTGAATGGTCTACAGATATTTGTTTCAGGTCTGAGTGTTTGTGTATGTGTTGTATGTGTACAACAGCACCCACGACACAGGCTTATACCAACTGTGGGGCTGTGAGTGTAAGCGTATCTTTTAATTCCGTCTTTTTTATGTTCTTTCTCATAGTCAGCTCTATCTCTGTACTAAATTTCAAAATCGGTATTCGGTGATTCCGAAATCGGTTCAGTGGTTTGGTCGTGAAAAGGTAACAGACAGACAGAGTTACTTTCGCATTTATAATATTAGTAGGGAAGTAGGGATTGAATACTACAAAGCTCCTCCGAAGCCAACATTATCGAATAATGATTCATTTTCCATTTATTGAGTATTTATGTTACGTGTAATGGACATGACTGCTGTTTCCAATTATAACTGTAAAATATATCAAACAATTATAATCAACCAAAAAATATCTTACGGTAGCGTGAACAATCTGGTCATAAGTTTTCTGTTAACTTCCTTACATCAACCCACCAATATAAAAGCAATATAACCAACCATATGTACAAGTTTCTGGGCCTAATCAACCAAAAACAAAAAAGATTCTGAACCCAAACGCACAATAAGAAAAACATGAGCATTTCTTACATTTTATCTGTAAACGAAGCTTATAGTGTTCGGAAATAAGCCTTTGGCTATTGTGTCACACGTTGTCCATCTAAGGCTCCTTTTACTTTGAGGATTATTTGGAGGCTCAATTCTCAGTGGCCGCATTTTAAAAATTCTCCCATTTCCACTTCTATTAGACATAATAATGATATAGTAGAGTAATTGAAATAAAACTATATACCGGACTATATACGAATAAACCGGGCAGACTGAGTCTGCCCGGGACCACGGAAGCTGAAAAGCGACCGAAACGTCGGGTTGATTTTAAAAATCATTTTAGTTTAATATACGCGAGATAAATCCGTAAAAATAGTTTTATTTCAATGAGTGTAGCTCGCGAAAACCTAAGAACATATCATAGTAGAGTAATACCTACGTATATGGTATTATTAAATGTATATATTTTATTGAAAGTTGATGAAACATAAGTTGAAAGAATAATACGATAGTATTTCACATTACAAGCGCTCTGCGTTCTTTAGTTTTATTTTGAATTACATTGTTTTTTTATGTAGGTAATGGAAGAAGCAAACAAGCATGCAGTTCACATTGATGTTAAGTGATGACTGCAGCCTAGAGACACCCACATAAAGACCAAGGTCAAAATACAAATGCGTTACCACTCCTGAGTCCTAAGGTGTTATGCCTCTGTGCCGAAAATTACAGGGCCGTGCATTACCACCTGACCAGAACTCGATAGTGCTGAACACTACCATTTAGTGGCAAGTATATTAGGTAATGCAGTAGAGCCTACGCCCGTGAGTTCCGTCACTGGTGCTCTACCACCAGGTAAAAGAACTATTGATCTACCTATTGATCTGACCCCTACTCTACTGATGTTATCAGGTTGTATAATATTCTTCGGTTTTTGCAAGCTCTTTAAAACCGATACAAATATCGGGGTGATTTAAAAAATCGTTTAAGCTGAATAAAAGCGTGTTAATAAGTCATGTTACGTATATAACGCGGCTGAATATAGCCAATTTTTATTTGTGTAGAGGAATCATAAGGGGTCGTTAACCCCCAAAAATCATATGATAGATATACCAGAAAGGGTGGTCGTGGCCTCGCGCCAATTTTCCGCGTATTATACTATCCGGTCGACAGCGTCCTAACTCAGTCACAGTACAAATACACGGGCCGTTCCGGTCGCCCTAATTAGAGCCCTAACACCCTAAATGTTATTACACTACCCTGACCCTTGCTAACGTACCCCCCCCCCCTCCGTCCCTACCAACTAAACGGTTGATGTTAGAAATACAAAGGTTACCTCAATAGTAGCAACATATAACGAAATTAAAAGGAAAACTATCACACTTAAGTGGGCCTTGCAAGTTTGCGAGTAATAGTCGAACTGCCTCAGTAGCGTAGTGGTAGCAGGCCACTACTATTACGCTGGAGGTACTGGGTTCGATTCCCGGGTCGGGGGATATTAGAGATAACGGTTTAAAATCTCTTATCTCTGCTTCTATTGGGATTTTTCCATTTTCTGGAAGTTTCCCAGTATCCCGGAGTTTGGTAATGTGCCCGGAGATGGCAACAGGTTTGCCACCTGTTACATGGGCCAAAACGTAACTGGCGAGTCGTGGGTGTTTGCATGTATGATTGAATGCATGCATTTACCTCTGCCTACCCCTTCAGGGATTACAGGAGTGAAGTTACGTTACGTTTTTTTTTTTTGGTCGACCAAATTTATTGTACTCGAAAATTTCGAACAACTTTCTTTACATCTCTTACTCTGTAACTACGGAACCCTACACTGCGCGTGGCCCGACACGCACTTGACCGGTTTTTTACAGAACACATCAGATGTGTTATGTTTTACTGGTAGTAGAGCTCCAGTGACGGAGCTCGCGGGCGTAGGCACCACCGCATTACCTAATATACTTGCCGTTAAATGGTAGTGTTCAGCACTATCGTGTTCCGGTCAGGTGGTAATGTACGGCTCTGTAATTTCCGGCACAGAGGCATAACACCTAATGCCTCAGGAGTGGCAGCGCATTTGCATTTTGACCTCTGGTCATTGTGTGGGTGTCTATAGGCTGCAGTCATCACTTAACATCAATGTGAACTGCACGCTTGTTTGCCACTTTTATAACATAAAAAAAAAATATATAAAAAAAAAAAAATATGTATAGCGATGATGCCTATGCAGTTGTCTTTGGTCACAGCCAATCTACCAACCATTAAATATCCGCTCATACTACACTATGAAATTATTAACTGAAAAATAATTAGCCTGTCTGGACGTGGACACTAAGTACTGGCTCGCATAACATTGTACAGAAAAATCAATGCTCATTATACAAAATCCCTAAGGAAAGGCTGAGACAAAGATCTGTGCGTAGTGTACGTGAGCTACTTTCAACTTTTCCAGTCTCTTTTCGGTCTCGAAGGACACATAAGTAAGCAAGAATTCTATTACATGTTACACTGAGCGTACTGTTATTTCTTTATTTTCTTTGGTGACTTGCGTTACTTATCTAATACTTGCTGTCGCCTAAAGAACTGATGTAATTGCTCGAATACTTTTAATTCCGTTGTGGAGGAATGGGTGGAAGTGTTCCTCCAGCGAAAAGGGAGGATCCTCCGACCAGGCAAGGTGGTAGCACCTGGCGGGCCGCGGCCCGAGGATTTACGTTGGGAAGTTGTATATATGCCAACTCTTGAGAAATCTTCGTATGTGCGATGTAATTTCATTGCACGCCATCTATCGTACTAGACAAGTACTGTAAGGTTTCATTGTATTCCACTAGTTGGCGCCTTAATGTAGTGGACGCTACACCGTTTTCCTTTTTTTATGCTACGAAGGTGACAAATAATAATACATCTTTTTGTCCATACATCTATACATCTATACAAATAAATAAAATTGAGGTGTCTGTTTGAAATATTAAAATAATCGCTTTTTACTAAACGCATATGTATGTAAACACAGTACATATATCAAAACATTTTTTTTTACAATTTTTGTCTGTCTGTTTGTTCCCGCTAATCTCGGGAACGGCTAGACCGATTTTGACGGGACTTTCACTGGCAGATAGCTTATGTAATAAGGAGTAACTTAGGCTATTTTTATACTGCACCCGACTTCGTCCGGGCACATACTGAACAATCATAAATTCTCACGCGGATGAAGTCGCGGGCACAGCTAGATGATAAATAAATATCGCAGCCTATTAATATCTGTTTCAAAACAAGAGGTTTGAATGGATTAAAAAAAAACCAGCCTAGTGAGAGTCGAAACCGTGCACGAAGGGTTCGGACCATCTCTAAAAAAACGTATTGAAAGATACGTAATGTTGTATGTGAGCTCCCCTTCAATATTTTATTTTAATTATTTATTTTTAACTTGAATTCAATTGTACTGATATAGTATAGTTGTAATATCGCTCTTGTTATGTGTAAAGGGGAAAAAAATACAAATCCCTTAATTTACTTTTTACTGTTTTTAGTACTTCTTCCTAACGGCAACAGAAATCATCATCGGCGAAAATTTCAACTGTGTAGCTATCATGGATCATAAGATACAGCCTGGTCACAGACAGTCAGATAGAGACAACGGAGTCTTAGTTACAGGGTCCGGTTTTTATCCTTTGGATACGGAACTACATAAAAATATTTACTCAGAATTTCCATATAAATATTACCACAGTAGTCTACTGCTTGCAAGCCACTACTGCTATTCTGGAGTCCTAGGTTCGATTCAGGAGTCAGGAGCTTCCAGAGATAAATGTAAAATCCTTTATCTCTAGTTGTATTGGGATTTTCCCAATTTCTGGAAGTTTCCCTGCACCTCGGAGATTGGTTATGTATCCGGAGATGTTAACAAGCCCTCCACTTGTTACATGAGTCAAAACGCATTTACTTCTGCCTACCCCTTCAGGAAATACAGGCGTGAAGTTACGTAGGGTCCAAATAAAAATACTGTAATAGTTTTTTATTAACAGTTGTTTGTAAATTGCATTAACAAATCCGGATAACGGGATTCAAATGTAATACTTCTGCGGTTGTTTTGTATGCCATTTCTGGATTTTGTATTGCCATGGTAATTTGCATGTTTTTAACAAGCAATAAATGTATTACAATTAAACGTTTTTGAATATTCATTTACGGAAAGTGTTAAATTAATTGAAGATGGTAATGATATTTCATAAATCTTAAATTTATAATGAATTTAGGCTTCAAACTGATTCCAATTAGTTACTTAGTCTAATTTTCTAATGATAGATAAATGAATTATATCTTCTTGTACGTATCTGTCGGCTGAGTAAACTTTCATTCTGTAGGAGATAAAAATAAAACTATATTAGTGGACAACTCATTTAAAAAGCATTTTTTTCTTTTCATATTTTCATTGGATGCCGAAAACCTCAGCACAAAGAATGGCTTGTTCATTATTACCGTGTATATCGTAAAATATCTATTCTCTAATGTTGTCCTTTACACAGTCCCTCTAACTATGTATCAGAAAAAATAATTAAAGTACTTTCTGATGCACATTTCTTGTTGTCCACTTTATCTTTTTAAACGTAATTTTACGATGCAATGGTTCCGTAAAATTTAAATATTAAATGAGTTTTCATCAAAATTGGAACTGAACCTCTTCGAATTATGTTGGAAAATAAAACGTTACAAATAGAAAAAGTAAATAACCATCGCATAAAAACGACTTTAGAAGAATAAGATAAGATAAGATAAGATAAGAATTTATTTATTTTCTCCACAATGTTTTCTTATGGTAAATACATCATATGAAACTTATTTTATTTTTAACAAAAATTATACTGAATTATTTTTTTTAAACATTTTTCTCAGGGTATTGTGGAGACAGGAGCGCTCAAACTAGGTAAACCCTGTGCTATGAGTCTCCTGGTCTCCGCCTCAGGATTTTGTCCACTTATTTACTAGTACAATTTAAGTAATAGCTCATGAGAGCAATAAAGAGAACTAAGTACTATAAGGGAACACTTTGCCAGCCCAAAAGCAAATTTGCATAGTACTTATTATCCCTACATTAGGTATCCATGATGGTTAAACGGCAAGTTCCCTCATAGTACCTATACACAAACAGAAAACATGTGAGATTATCTCAAAGTATGAGAATATATGTATTTGTGTGTGTGTGTGAGTGTGTGTGTGTGTGTGTGTATGTGTGTGTGTGTGTATGTGTGTGTGTCAAAGTATGTGTGTATGTGTGTGTCAATTATGGCACATGGAACTCTTAAAGCCTGGCCCTACGATATATATTATCTTGGGATCGGTATAAGCCCCAGTCTTTCGGTTCCCTGTTTGAAAGTAGGTATATTGTGGGTATATAAGATGGGTGATATTGTAAAGTGTGCAAACAATAGAAACACCTGGCCCTACGATACGTGCGAGCATATCTTGGGATCAGACTTAGCCCCAGGCTTCTAGTTAATGTATAATAATAATCCCATACTTATATCAATGGATAGGGTACCAATTCTTAAAGCTTGTGACACAAGCATAAGCTTAGGAAAGCCCAGCCCTACGATGTGAGACATCTTGGGATCGCTTTTAGCCCTGGGCTCCCTTAATACAATAATAATAATATAGCAATGCAAAAATAAGTTATAAGAAAGATTGTATTATAGTTACAAAGAACTTCCTATTAAATTTTCCGTCTCATCATAAGTTAAGGCTTGCAACCATTCACAAATTGTTTTCTTACATTTCCTTTTAGTCATAGGGTATATTGAATGCAATCTGTTTGCGATATTATAAAGTTTTCCACTCTGGTACGGTGTGTACGGCTAGACGCGCGCGAACATGGAACTTTTGCAGACTGAGCGATCCGTTCGCGCGCATCTCGGAAACAGATGTGAGTAGGTACATGCGCGGTTCGTGCGCACGTTGTGCGCGCCCCGCGTCTACACTGATGCAATGCTCGTTTCGTGTTGCATTGCATGTTGCGTTGCAGCAGTCTGTACCCGCCTTTAGTCTGCTAAGACGAAATGTGACTAATTTAATTAGTTCATTCATTCGTCTTTAGCGAATCAGAATAAATTATAGAAAACTAGCTGTTGCCCGCGGCTTCACCCGCGTGTCCTTTTATAAATAACTAAGTAGCCTATGACGACTCGGTTAGTCCAGCGGTGTGAAACCATCGTTTGATTCGAAGGGTCACGGGTTCGATCCCCGCACCGGGACAAATATTTGAATGGTCTACAGATATTTGTTTCAGGTCTGAGTGTTTGTGTATGTGTTGTATGTGTACAACAGCACCCACGACACAGGCTTATACCAACTGTGGGGCTGTGAGTGTAAGCGTATCTTTTAATTCCGTCTTTTTTATGTTCTTTCTCATAGTCAGCTCTATCTCTGTACTAAATTTCAAAATCGGTATTCGGTGATTCCGAAATCGGTTCAGTGGTTTGGTCGTGAAAAGGTAACAGACAGACAGAGTTACTTTCGCATTTATAATATTAGTAGGGAAGTAGGGATTGAATACTACAAAGCTCCTCCGAAGCCAACATTATCGAATAATGATTCATTTTCCATTTATTGAGTATTTATGTTACGTGTAATGGACATGACTGCTGTTTCCAATTATAACTGTAAAATATATCAAACAATTATAATCAACCAAAAAATATCTTACGGTAGCGTGAACAATCTGGTCATAAGTTTTCTGTTAACTTCCTTACATCAACCCACCAATATAAAAGCAATATAACCAACCATATGTACAAGTTTCTGGGCCTAATCAACCAAAAACAAAAAAGATTCTGAACCCAAACGCACAATAAGAAAAACATGAGCATTTCTTACATTTTATCTGTAAACGAAGCTTATAGTGTTCGGAAATAAGCCTTTGGCTATTGTGTCACACGTTGTCCATCTAAGGCTCCTTTTACTTTGAGGATTATTTGGAGGCTCAATTCTCAGTGGCCGCATTTTAAAAATTCTCCCATTTCCACTTCTATTAGACATAATAATGATATAGTAGAGTAATTGAAATAAAACTATATACCGGACTATATACGAATAAACCGGGCAGACTGAGTCTGCCCGGGACCACGGAAGCTGAAAAGCGACCGAAACGTCGGGTTGATTTTAAAAATCATTTTAGTTTAATATACGCGAGATAAATCCGTAAAAATAGTTTTATTTCAATGAGTGTAGCTCGCGAAAACCTAAGAACATATCATAGTAGAGTAATACCTACGTATATGGTATTATTAAATGTATATATTTTATTGAAAGTTGATGAAACATAAGTTGAAAGAATAATACGATAGTATTTCACATTACAAGCGCTCTGCGTTCTTTAGTTTTATTTTGAATTACATTGTTTTTTTATGTAGGTAATGGAAGAAGCAAACAAGCATGCAGTTCACATTGATGTTAAGTGATGACTGCAGCCTAGAGACACCCACATAAAGACCAAGGTCAAAATACAAATGCGTTACCACTCCTGAGTCCTAAGGTGTTATGCCTCTGTGCCGAAAATTACAGGGCCGTGCATTACCACCTGACCAGAACTCGATAGTGCTGAACACTACCATTTAGTGGCAAGTATATTAGGTAATGCAGTAGAGCCTACGCCCGTGAGTTCCGTCACTGGTGCTCTACCACCAGGTAAAAGAACTATTGATCTACCTATTGATCTGACCCCTACTCTACTGATGTTATCAGGTTGTATAATATTCTTCGGTTTTTGCAAGCTCTTTAAAACCGATACAAATATCGGGGTGATTTAAAAAATCGTTTAAGCTGAATAAAAGCGTGTTAATAAGTCATGTAATGTATATAACGCGGCTGAATATAGCCAATTTTTATTTGTGTAGAGGAATCATAAGGGGTCGTTAACCCCCAAAAACCATATGATAGATATAATAGAAAGAGTGGACGTGGCCTCGCGCCAATTTTCCGCTTATTATACTATCCGGTCGACAGCGTCCTAACTCAGTCACAGTACAAATACACGGGCCGCTCCGGTCGCCCTAATTAGAGCCCTAACACCCTAAATGTTATTACACTACACTGACCCTTGCTAACGTAACCCCCCCCCCCTCCCCCCTCCGTCCCAACCAACTAAACGGTTGATGTTAGAAATACAAAGGTTACGGCAATAGTAGCAACATATAACGAAATTAAAAGGAAAACTATCACACGTAAGTGGGCCTTGCAAATTTGCGAGTAATAGTCGAACTGTCTCAGTAGCGTAGTGGTAGCAGGCCACTACTATTACGCTGGAGGTACTGGGTTCGATTCCCGGGTCGGGGGATATTAGAGATAACGGTTTAAAATCCTTTATCTCTGCTTCTATTGGGATTTTTCCATTTTCTGGAAGTTTCCCAGTATCCCGGAGTTTGGTAATGTGCCCGGAGATGGCAACAGGTTCGCCACCTGTTACATGGGCCAAAACGTAACTGGCGAGTCGTGGGTGTTTGCATGTATGATTGAATGCATGCATTTACCTCTGCCTACCCCTTCAGGGATTACAGGCGTGAAGTTACGTTACGTTTTTTTTTTTTGGTCGACCAAATTTATTGTACTCGAAAATTTCGAACAACTTTCTTTACATCTCTTACTCTGTAACTACGGAACCCTACACTGCGCGTGGCCCGACACGCACTTGACCGGTTTTTTACAGAACACATCAGATGTGTTATGTTTTACTGGTAGTAGAGCTCCAGTGACGGAGCTCGCGGGCGTAGGCACCACCGCATTACCTAATATACTTGCCGTTAAATGGTAGTGTTCAGCACTATCGTGTTCCGGTCAGGTGGTAATGTACGGCTCTGTAATTTCCGGCACAGAGGCATAACACCTAATGCCTCAGGAGTGGCAGCGCATTTGCATTTTGACCTCTGGTCATTGTGTGGGTGTCTATAGGCTGCAGTCATCACTTAACATCAATGTGAACTGCACGCTTGTTTGCCACTTTTATAACATAAAAAAAAAAAATATAAAAAAAAAAAAATATGTATAGCGATGATGCCTATGCAGTTGTCTTTGGTCACAGCCAATCTACCAACCATTAAATATCCGCTCATACTACACTATGAAATTATTAACTGAAAAATAATTAGCCTGTCTGGACGTGGACACTAAGTACTGGCTCGCATAACATTGTACAGAAAAATCAATGCTCATAATACAAAATCCCTAAGGAAAGGCTGAGACAAAGATCTGTGCGTAGTGTACGTGAGCTACTTTCAATTTTTCCAGTGTCTTTTCGGTCTCGAAGGACACATAAGTAAGCAAGAATTCTATTACATGTTACAATATGTGTACTGTTATTTCTTTATTTTCTTTGGTGACTTGCGTTACTTATCTAATACTTGCTGTCGCCTAAAGAACTGATGTAATTGCTTGAATACTTTTAATACTGTTTTCCTTTTTTTATGCTACGAAGGTGACAAATAATAATACATCTGTTTGATATTATTTCGCATTAACACATGCTTGTGATATATATTTTATTTTTAAATAAAACTGGAAAGAAAAATTTGACTTCAGGCGAGGCTCGAACTCGCGACCTACTGGGAATCTAGTCCAGCCGCTCTTCCAATTGAGCTACTGAAGCCCTGCCCGATTTGTCAAATCTTTCCTTCACATCTATTGCATTGCTTTATGGTAGCAGTAGCGCCATCTATTACCAACTATGCTAGTTAGGCAACCGATATAATAGACTTTTCAGTTTATTGAATATCGTAAAGAAGTCGCTTTTACCCTTAATAATTGTTTGATATTATTTCGCATTAACACATGCTTGTGATATATATTTTATTTTTAAATAAAAATGGAAAGAAAAATTTGACTTCAGGCGAGGCTCGAACTCGCGACCTACTGGGAATCTAGTCCAGCCGCTCTTCCAATTGAGCTACTGAAGCCCTGCCCGATTTGTCAAATCTTTCCTTCACATCTATTGCATTGCTTTATGGTAGCAGTAGCGCCATCTATTCTTTCCATTTTTATTTAAAAATAAAATATATATCACAAGCATGTGTTAATGCGAAATAATATCAAACAATTATTAAGGGTAAAAGCGACTTCTTTACGATATTCAATAAACTGAAAAGTCTATTATATCGGTTGCCTAACTAGCATAGTTGGTAATAGATGGCGCTACTGCTACCATAAAGCAATGCAATAGATGTGAAGGAAAGATTTGACAAATCGGGCAGGGCTTCAGTAGCTCAATTGGAAGAGCGGCTGGACTAGATTCCCAGTAGGTCGCGAGTTCGAGCCTCGCCTGAAGTCAAAAAAATTTTTCTTTCCATTTTTATTTAAAAATAAAAAAATAATACATCTTTTTGTCCATACATCTATACAAATAAATAAAAAGTCTGTTTGAAATATTAAAATAATCGTTTTTTACTAAATGCATATGTATGTAAACAGGGTACATATACCAAAACATTTTTTTTTTACAATTTTTGTCTGTCTGTTTGTTCCCGCTAATCTCGGTAACGGCTAGACCGATTTTCACGTGACTCTCACTGGCAGATAGCTTATGTAATAAGGAGTAACTGAGGCTATTTTTATACTGCACCCGACTTCGTCCGGGCACATACTGAACAATCATAAATTCTCACGCGGATGAAGTCGCGGGCACAGCTAGATGATAAATAAATACCGCAGCCTATTAATATCTGTTTCAAAACAAGAGGTTTTAATGGATTAAAAAAAAAACCAGCCTAGTGAGAGTCGAAAGCGTGCACGAAGGGTCCGGACCATCTCTAAAAAAACGTGTTGAAAGATACGTAATGTTGTATGTGAGCTCCCCTTCAATATTTTATTTGAATTATTTATTTTTTACTTGAATTCAATTGTACTGATACAGTAGTAGATTTTTTTTTATTTTTTTTTTTATGTTATAAAAGTGGCAAACAAGCGTGCAGTTCACATTGATGTTAAGTGATGACTGCAGCCTATAGACACCCACACAATGACCAGAGGTCAAAATGTAAATGCGCTGCCACTCCTGAGGCATTAGGTGTTATGCCTCTGTGCCGGAAATTACAGAGCCGTACATTACCACCTGACCGGAACACGATAGTGCTGAACACTACCATTTAACGGCAAGTGCAATTATTTAGGTAATGCGGTAATGTAATATCGCTCTTGTTATGTGTAAAGGGGAAAAAAATACAAATCCCTTAATATACTTTTTTCTGTTTTTAGTACTTCTTCCTAACGGCAACAGAAATCATCATCGGTGAAAATTTCAACTGTGTAGCTATCATGGATCATAAGATACAGCCTGGTCAGAGACAGGTAGAGACAACGGAGTCTTAGTTACAGGGTCCGGTTTTTATCCTTCGGATACGGAACTACATAAAAATATTTACTCAGAATTTCCAATTAAATATTACCACAGTAGACTACTGCTTGCAAGCCACTACTGCTATTCTGGAGTCCTAGGTTCGATTCAGGGGTCAGGAGCTTCCAGAGATAAATGTAAAATCCTTTATCTCTAGTTGTATTGGGATTTTCCCATTTTCTGGAAGTTTCCCTGCACCTCGGAGATTGGTTATGTATCCGGAGATGTTAACAAGCCCTCCACTTGTTACATGAGCCAAAACGCATTTACTTCTGCCTACCCCTTCAGGAAATACAGGTGTGAAGTTACGTAGGGTCCAAATAAAAATACTGTAATAGTTTTTTATTAACAGTTGTTTGTAAATTGCATTAACAAATCCGGATAACGGGATTAAAATGTAATACTTCTGCGGTTGTTTTGTATGCCATTTGTGGATTTTGTATTGCCATGGTAGTTTGCATGTTTTTAACAAGCAATAAATGTATTACAATTAAACGTTTTTGAATATTCATTTACGGAAAGTGTTAAATGAATTGAAGATGGTAATGATATTTCATAAATCATAAATTTATAATGAATTTAGGCTTCAAACTGATTCCAATTAGTTACTTAGTCTAATTTTCTAATGATAGATAAATGAATTATATCTTCTTGTACGTATCTGTCGGCTGAGTAAACTTTCATTCTGTAGGAGATAAAAATAAAACTCTATATTAGTGGACAACTCATTTAAAAAGCATTTTTTTCTTTTCATATTTTCATTGGATGCCGAAAACGTCAGCACAAAGAATGGCTTGTTCATTATTACCGTGTATATCGTAAAATATCTATTCTCTAATGTTGTCCTTTACACAGTCCCTCTAACTATGTATCAGAAAAAATAATTAAAGTACTTTCTGATGCACATTTCTTGTTGTCCACTTTATCTTTTTAAACGTAATTTTACGATGCAATGGTTCCGTAAAATTTAAATATTAAATGAGTTTTCATCAAAATTGGAACTGAACCTCTTCGAATTATGTTGGAAAATAAAACGTTACAAATAGAAAAAGTAAATAACCATCGCATAAAAACGACTTTAGAAGAATGCGCCATTTATACGGATAATTTATTATGAGACACAGCTGGAGTGAAATATACATATTTTTTACGATCCCACAGCTCTGAACTCAGCGAAACAGAGAAAGATTTGCTGACATACTGTGATTTAAATGAACATAAATTAAAAGGATGCTTGTACTCGTCCTGGAGATTAAAGGGGCGTTCTATTTCATATATTATAAGACGTAACGTCATGCCGCTGCTTTGCAAACATGTAGGCAAAGTTATCATATAAGTACATGAATACTAGCTGCCCCGGTAAACTTTGTACCGCCTTACAAAGAAATCCCCTTTATTACACAAATGCTTTTTTTTAAATAAAAAAAATATTTTTTTATAATCAAAAATATCAGAATGAAAAAAAAAACTGAACGATTTCATAAAAAAAAGATTTGACAGGAAGGAACTATTTGTATGGGTAAATTCATCGACTATGGAACCAAAGGAAGGCTGATTGGTCTGTGGGGTAAATCAAATTGTTGTTTTGACTATTTACACCTTACAATTTCTTCATATTCCCACCTTTTAAACCATCCCTGGACTTCCAAACATAATTCATAACTGAAATTAGCTAGATGGTCTAGCTGTTCTCAAGTTTAAGCGAGACTAACGAACAGCAGTTGATTTTTATAAATACAGATAATTACGCCATTCGCTTCAGAGACATGTTTGAGGGAATATTTACTATAGGTATTTTTTAATTTTGTCTTTCTTCACATTTCGTCACCTTGGTAGTAAATGATATTGCATCAAATGTCGATGAGCAATGTGCACTTGCACATAAAATGTCCTGCCATTGCTGAACCCGAAGACTTTAGCTAGAAAACATAAAATCTCGTATATCAAAAACTACAATTTGGTGGCCGATTTCGCGATTCGATAAATGCTTGCAATTTTCAGCATTGGAATTTTACTAGAAATACACTTTTTTTTCACGTTCCAGTTGATCCCCATATTACACGGGTACAAAACATTTTACGGGTTAAATATTTGACACTTAAGGCGAAACATTATCATTTGTTATTTAATTCACTTCTTTTGACGTGACAACGTCTTAAATTAGGTTGCGGCTCGGAGTCACTCATGAAAAAGTGTAACGCCCGGTAACGTAACGATGAGTCACCGAACGAGAGAGAGGCCTGCCGGACCGGTGAATGCCTTTCTACCGAGAAAAAGACGTTGTCACGTAAAATCTTCGCCCGTAAAACCGACTTTACAGGCAACCAGTTTTTTCATCAAGATACGGCAATCATAAATCTAGATAATTATATAAATATAAGGTAGAAATAATGACTCGCTTCAATCGTAGACTGCGACTTCATTTAATCACATAAAGCTATGTCCCCATTTTTTCGCGATATGTAAAGGCGACGCTACCTTAACGCTTACCTCAACACACAGCCACGTGAAAGGGATTATTACACCCTCGCTTGTAGTTACGGAAGTGCCCAGTCACAACTTATACAGAGGGAGCGTAAAACCAAATTAATATTAATTTAAAAGCTTTTAAGAGAGCTTTAGCATATTTACTTTAAGACTCGCCGCTGCTATTTCGCTTTTAAGTTTCACTTTGCTCGTTAAAGGTGGTCGCACACCGGTTTTTGCAGATATTTTTTGAAAATGGTTAATAAGTGAAGCAGTCTATTGAATCATCATTATTTCAGCCGAAAGACGCCAATGCTGGACAAAAGCCTCCCCAAAAGATTGCCACAACGAATGGCTGGGCTGTCCTCATCCAGCGATTGCCCGCGATCTTCACCAGGTCGTCCGTCCATCTTGTCCTACGATTCGTCTTCCGGTACGCAGTCTCGTTGGAAACTCACCTTGTGTTGCAAATGTTCAAAGGCGACGGTGACCACTTTCCATCAGGTGGCCCGTTTGCTTGTCTGTCAACCTTCAGACATAAAAAAAAACGCAGCATACAGCAAGCACTTCGTTTTGTACTCTAATAAAACCCACTACCCGTTAACCGCGTAAAGGAACTTCGTTTTATTGAAATATATTATTATGTTTGTCAAACAATATTCATGAGCATCTATTAGTCTTTAATTAAATTATTCGCCATTACATCAAAAATGGGAAAAAAATTCTTGAAAACAATAGACCACCTCCAATTAATTAAAAAAAAAGACGTGTGGCACTCGGGGACTGCCGCGGTAAAGCTATTGCATAGCATTTTGTATCAACTTATGCAATTATAATTATTTATTTATTTTATTTATGCAGTATTTCTTTTTTTCTTTGATATTAATTCAAGTTACACTTTTTGAGCGTGGTGACCGATAAGAAAACAATTACTTTCTTCTAAAACAATTATTTTCTTTTATAAAATAAATAAAAAGTTAATATTGTTTGAAATATTTTATTAGTTTACAATACATATAAACAGCTGCTTATGTATTCGTCCGATTTCGGAGCAGGTCTCGATTCGTGCGAGCTTCGTAGAGTCGTACAATACGTCTAGTTGCACGCACACAAACACCGTGTCGAAGAATGCCGAAAAGAAACGACGTTATACAATGCACGACCTTCAAGCCACACCTCCGTGCCCGTCGGAGTGGGGAGCGTGAGGTTTTTTCGTTACGGAATTTTTGGATTCGGTCCCCGCGCTCAAGGCTCTCGATAGAAGCTATGCAATAACTTAAAAACGGTCAAGTACGTGTCGGGCCACGCACAGTGTAGTGTTCCGTAGTTTTTACGTTTGATTAATGTAATTAAAAATATATTTTTTTTATGGAGTTGTTCAAAAATTTCGAGTATGAGGTCGACTATTACTCGCAAACTTGTGAAGCCAACTTAGGTGTGATAGTTTTCCTTTTAATTTCGTTATATTATGTAGCTACTATTGCCGTAACGTTTGAATTTCTAACATCAATCGTTTTGTAACCGTAAAGTAGAGCGGGGGATACTTGACTCCAACGAAAATTTGCACTTTAAAGCTTAATAAGTCACGAACGGTTAACTAAATCGAAAAACGATATTAGCCCCCCTCAACGCCTATCCAAAAAGATCTCACACTATACAGAAAACGAAAATAAAAAATTAAACGTGCGTTACACGTAGGGTAGGTGCCCAAAATAATTTTATTTTTCATGATAAAAACATGAAAACCTACCACTTTGTCGGCGTGATTATGGTGTATACTTGTGCCAAATTTCAAGTCCATAGTACCAATGGTTTTTGCGCTAAGCCGCGGACGGACAGACAGACAGACAGACGGACATGGCGAAACTATAAGGGTTCCTTGTTTACTACGGAACCCTAAAACACGTCCATATAGTAACATTAATATAGAAAATATCACATCATAGAATTTAGAACGTTCGTTTTGCGAAGTAGTACAAAAATCTCTGGTGTTTTAATTAAAACAGAAGGCTTCAACGTTCGCGTTAGAACGAGATGTACTTAATTGTTCGGTTTTTTTTCGACTGTTGATAACCACAGTGCCCCGAGCTTGAAAGATTTTCTCATTTACATAAAAACGCCCTATAAATCGAAATATAATTACATAAAGAGTTTCAATGCTGTCATTTACAACGTTTGCGAATGTTGACCAAAGTTTTAATGGTCTTAGATTGTTAATCAACGCTTCAAAAGTGATTTTGGTATTGTGACAGACTTGGAAAGTTTTTTGGCGTACTAAATTGAACAAAATTTTTAGGTCACAAGTTCCCGAATTCTAACAAGTAAAACTTATGTAACTACACGCGTGTAATCCCCGAAGGGGTAGGCAGAGGTGCATGCATTCAAGCATACATGGAAACACTCATGACTCGCCGGTTACGTCTTTGGACCATGTAATAGGTGGCGAACCGGTTGCCAACTCCGGGCACATTACCAAACTCCGAAGCACTGGGAAACTTCCAGAAAATGGAAAAATCCCAATAAAACCAGAGATAAAGGGTTTTGAACCGTTATCTCTGATAGAAACCCGGGAATCGAACCCAGGACCCCCAGCGTAGTAGTACCTAGTGGCCTGCTACCACTACGCTACTGAGGCAGCTTAAGTAAAACTTTGGTTTTACTATCGCTCGGGTGATGTAAATAAATACCTTATCATAATTATCCTCGCTTTTTTCAGATTAGACATTGGGATATAATTTTTGATCTGAAAAAAAATTTCCACCGAATCATTTGACATGAGACTTCAATATATTTACAAGTAGCTCATTTGTTTTTATGTAATGGAGTTGGCAAACAAGCATGCAGTTCACATTGATTGACATAAAGACCAAGGTCAAAATGCAGATGCGTTACTAATTTGCCTAAGGTGTTATGCCTCTGTGCCGGAAATTACAGGGCCGTACATTACCATCTGACCGGAACACGAAAGTGCTGAACACTACCATTTAGCGACAAGTATATTAGGTAATGCGGTGGTGCCTAAACCCGCGAGCTCCATCACTGGAGCTCTACCACCAGTAAAAATTGATTTTGTTGTCGCTCGAGTGATGTTACTGCCTTGTTATAATTATCCTGGCTGTACCTGCAGATACGCCCTTGTGTTGTCATTTTTAATATGAAAAAAAAATGTTTACCGAATCATTTGTTAGGAGACGGGACTGCATCTCTAAACCCTTCACTGGGACTTGACTTAGCCCTATTCAATAATAACATCCACAATAACACCTGAAGTCTATTTGTTGTGGACTTCGGTGGCTCAGTTTCACGTCGCGCCTTAGGTATTATTATTTTTTAAATTTTTTCTTAAAAATATTTTTGCTTATATGTGTAATTGGGAAAAACACTGGGAACAAAAACACAAAACATTGGGAAAAAATAATTCACTTCGCTGCCCATCTTCCCATGTATGGTATACATCATTTGCTGAATTAAGTTATATCAATGTAAACAATATGCTTCCATTCATAAGATACAAAGGAATATAAATAAATCTACGTGCATCAGACTCTAATCACATGATTGGCATAAAAAGTAGAGAAAAAAGTAAAACTTGAAAGCAGTAGATTGTACATTAACGTACATGTCCAATTAATAAAAAAACGTCCACACAGTAACAATCACATAAAAAAATCACACAGCGAGAATTTAGAACGTTCTTTTTACGAGATATTACGAAAAATCGCTGGTGTTTTAATTAAAACAGAAGGCTTCAACGTTTGCGTTGGAACGAGACGTACTTAATTGTTTCTTTTTTTTTCGACTGTTGATAATCACAGAGCTCTGAGTTTGAAAGATTTCCTCATTAATTTAAAAACGTGGTATAGATAGGAATATTATAATACAAAGCACTTTATTGGTGACATTAACAATGTTAGCGAATGTTCATTGATGTTTTAATGGTCTTGGATTGTTAATTAACGTTTCAGGAGTGGTTTTTGGTATAATTGACTAGATTTTTTAGCGTACTAGATTTAGCTTATTGGTATAAAATTTGTATGTCATTAGTTCTGAAATACTGCCAAGTTGGTAGCTCATTGATTATCATACGAGTGAAAAATGTGCGTGCGATGGGTAGCTGTCCAAGAGTATTATAAATATATAATAATAAATAATAATGGCAACCCATAATATACGTCCCACTGCTGGGCACGAGTCTCTCCCCTTTGGGGGGAGGCCTGGAGCTTACTCCACCACGCTGCTCCAATGCGGATTGGTGGAGGTGGGTGGGTTAGTGGCCAACCCACTGTCGGATGTTTTCAGACCGCCCATAAGGCCTCCGACAAGGTTTAACGACTGCTATCCATCGATAGCAACCGGGACCGACGGCTTAACGTGCCCTCCGAAGCACGGAAACGCGCATTTAATTTGCCACTAGCGGTCACCCATCACACTACCCGACCGCGCCCGTAGTGCTTAACAAAGCAGATCGCTTACGATCTACACCAGCCGCTGGGCCATGCGCGCTGGGCCGCGCGCGCGCTAAGAGTATTATATTATTATGGAATTTAAAATATAACGGATATAATTTTATATTATCAATTGTTGTCCCAACGAACTTCGTATCCCCTTAGAGGTTTACAAAAAAGTTCATGAAATCGAAAAATAAAAATTGGTGAGTCATAACCCTTATCACTTAAATCTGAAAAACAGATGTTGGCCGATTCTCAGACCTACCCAATATGCAAAAAAAATCATGAGAATCGTTCCAGCAGTTTCGGAGGAGTATGGTGACTAAAATTGTGAGACGAGTATTTTACTCTTATATACCTATGTAGTGAAGAGATTACGTCCGTTACGTTACTACTGAGTTTTTTTTTTATATTATGGCATTGCGCATATTGTCAGTGTCAATTAAAACGATATTTCGTATTGTAATAAACGTATTCGTATTAAGCAGCGTAAAAGTCAGAGTCTGTCAGTCAATTTATCAGTCCGTCAGTCAGTCACAGTCAGTACAGTAATTCGAGTAAAGCGATGGCTACTTTACCAGAACATTAACAAAGATATTTTGGAGGCAACCCGAAAGGACGTGTTTTCGCACTATTATTCTATTTCACTATCCATGGGCACTGTAATAAGCCTATATCAAACAAAATGCCCCACCACCTTTATTTAATACAACTCAAAAATACACCAAGAAAATGAAATTAAATAAGAGCACCACACGCCTCTTTCAAGGTTCCCGCCAAAATTATGACCATAAATTATTGGAGTTAGGCGTCGGGATGTGACGACCCCATCGCCCGCTAGCGGAAGAATTCTCTTCTAGTGGAGGGAATTCTTCCTCAAGTGCAGTCAGTCAACCGAACAATGGCGGTCAAACCATGGCGGTAGGAGTATCCGGGATGGGCAGCAGCGTCCCGTGATAAAATTGCCGCCACTGCGATCGCCAACCCGCATGCCAAGCGTGGCGATTATGGCAAATCACCCCAAATGCATCACACCAGTACACAACGGCCCCTAGTCCCCGGTAGCTTCGCTATTCCTGACCATGGTGGTAGTCATGGTAACGGCGGGGCAGGGGGTGCTAAGAATCACCGGGAGATGCCAGGGTACCACACCCGACGACAACTGGCCCTGGCAACATACAACGTACGGACGCTGCGGACTGACGAGAAAGTTATGGAACTGGAGGAAGAATTGAGCGGGTTACGGTGGCACATTGTAGGGTTATCGGAAGTCCGAAGACAGGGGGAGGACTCGATAACCCTCAAGTCTGGTAACCTGCTCTATTTCCGGGAGGGCGACCAACTGTCCCAAGGTGGTGTCGGGTTCATCGTCCACAAGTCCCTCGTGAACAACGTTGTCAAGATCGAGAGTGTGTCGTCGAGAGTGGCGTACCTTATACTCAGAATAACCAAACGGTATTCGCTGAAGGTCATACAGGTCTACGCCCCAACCTCCGCACACTCCGATGATGGGGTAGAAACTATGTATGAGGACATTTCCAGAGCCATACATAGTTCGAAGACCCACTACAACGTTGTCATGGGGGATTTCAACGCAAAATTGGGCGTTCGAGGTGATCATGAGCTGAAAGTGGGACGATTTGGATATGGGCGACGAAACGCCAGGGGCCAGACTCTGGCTGACTTCATGGAGAAAGAGAGCCTCTTCATGATGAACTCTTTCTTCAAGAAGCGGGAGTGCCGGAAGTGGACCTGGATCAGTCCTGATGGTGGGACTAAAAATGAGATAGACTTCATTATGTCCACGAGGCGGCATATATTCAGTGACGTCTCTGTGATCAATTCGGTAAAAACCGGAAGTGATCACCGATTGGTAAGAGGCACACTGAATATAAAGGTCAAGATCGAAAGATCCCGACTAATGAAGTCTACGCTCCGCCCAGCACCTGCCCAAATCCAAAACCCCGAGAGCTTTCAACTCGAGCTACAAAATCGCTTCGAATGCCTGAGAGAGTGCGTAGATGTGGACGATTACAATAACAGGTTAGTGGAAACTGTCCGTACGGCGGGCTCTAAGTTTTTCAAGACCCGCCCTACGAATAAAACCAAAAAGATCTCCAGCTCAACTCTCAAGCTCATGGAGGAGAGGCGCGGTATGGTTCTGAAGTCCTCTGAAGATGCTTTAGTGTACAGGCGGCTCAACAGACAGATCTCGAAGTCATTGACTCGCGACCTTCGGCACTTTAATACTGATAGTATTAAAGCAGCCATAGAGCGGCACAAGGGCTCTAAAGTGTTCGCCAAAGATCTGTCCTTAGGGCAAAGCCATCTCACTAAGCTGAAGACAGAGGACAACAGAATCGTATCGTCGAAACCTGAGCTTGCAGAAGAGATCGAACGGTTTTACGGACAGTTATACACGACAGCACGACCACCTGTTAACAGTCCGGCAGCAGATCCTAGAGCCGGACTGACCCGACACTACACCGAAGATATCCCGGACGTCAGTCTAGACGAGATTAGCACGGCTCTCAAACAGCTCAAAAACAACAGGGCGCCGGGTGATGACGGAATCACTGCTGAACTCCTGAAAGCGGGCGGAAGGCCAGTATTAGAAGCTCTTCAGTTGATGTTCAATTCCGTCATATCCGAGGGAAAAACGCCACAGGCGTGGCACAGAAGTGTGGTGGTACTGTTCTTTAAGAAAGGCGACAATACCCTTCTTAAAAATTATAGGCCCATCGCACTTCTAAGTCACGTCTATAAGCTGTTTTCGAGAGTGGTTACGAACCGTCTATCTCGCAGACTCGACGACTTCCAGCCTCCCGAACAAGCCGGGTTCCGTAAAGGTTTTAGCACCATAGACCACATACACACGCTGCGGCAGGTTATACAGAAGACAGAAGAGTATAACCAGCCCCTCTGTCTAGCGTTTGTGGACTATGAGAAAGCCTTCGATTCGGTCGAGATTTGGGCTGTGCTACAGTCACTCCAGAGGTGCCAAGTCGACTACCGATACATCGAGGTGCTAAGGAGCTTGTACGAAAACGCCACTATGTCGGTTCGCCTTCAGGACCAGAACTCGAAACCTATCCAACTGCAGCGAGGTGTGAGACAGGGAGATGTCATATCTCCAAAACTGTTCACCGCTGCATTGGAAGATGTCTTCAAGCTTCTGGACTGGAACGAACTCGGCATCAACATTAACGGCGAGTACATCTCCCACCTCCGATTTGCGGATGATATCGTAGTCATGGCTGAGACCCTGGAAGACCTTGGCACAATGCTCAATGGCCTCAGTAGGGCCTCCCAACGAGTGGGCCTTAAAATGAACATGGACAAGACGAAAATTATGTCGAATGTCCTTGTTATGCCCACTCCTGTTATGGTCGAGGGTACTACACTCGAAGTTGTTGACGATTACGTATACCTGGGACAAACGGTCCAGTTAGGTAGGTCCAACTTCGAGAAAGAGGTCAATCGCCGAATCCAACTCGGATGGGCAGCGTTCGGGAAGCTGCGTTATATCTTCTCGTCCAATTTACCGCAGTGTCTGAAGAAGAAGGTCTTTGACCAATGTGTGTTGCCAGTGATGACATACGGAACAGAAACGTGGTCGCTCACTATGGGCCTCATAAGAAGGCTCAAGGTCACTCAGAGAGCTATGGAGAGGGCTATGCTCGGAGTTACTCTGCGAGATCGAATCAGAAATGAGGAGATCCGCATGAGGACCAAAGTAACCGACATAGCCCATCGAATAGCGAAACTCAAGTGGCAGTGGGCAGGGCACATAGCTCGCAGAACTGACGGCTGTTGGGGCAGAAGAGTTCTAGAGTGGCGACCGCGTACCGGAAGACGAAGCGTAGGCAGGCCCCCCACGAGGTGGACCGACGACCTGGTGAAGGTCGCGGGCAATCGTTGGATGAGGGCGGCCCAGGACCGTTCGTTGTGGCATTCTTTGGGGGAGGCCTTTGTCCAGCCGTGGACGTCTTTTGGCTGAAATGATGATGATGATGATGAATTATTGGAGGACCAACACCAGCAAAAAGTACTAAAGTGTCTTTTTAAATTTAATTGTCTCTAATCGTATAAAGTTCTTGCAAAAGTAAGCCGTTTATACTCAGGTTATAAGAGTATTATTCTTATTCAATGTTCCAATTAGTTTTCTGTACAAAAAAAATGTATTGAATTCCAAATATCGATATTTGGAATTCAATACATTTTTTTTGTCTCAATTTCGTAATGAAATAAATAAATAGTTATCAAAACGTCTATTTAATAATGCCTATCTCCTTTACAATAAAATCCCTTCTTATGAATTGTATTCTTTGAACTGAAAGTGGATTGATAATATTAATCTCAATACAAATGTTTCCGATGACTTAATATTGAAATTCTTTAGATTATTATATCGTTTATTGGTAAACGAGTATCCAATTTTGGTATGGAATATAAAGGATCTTATTGAAGAAGTTCCGATGCTAGGGTGAGGTTAATATTAAAATTTATTGTGACCACAATTGTGTACCAAATTGATCGTACCAAGGTCAACTAAAATACGAAATTTAATTAATTGTGATCTCTAATAAAATAATATTTGTAGGCATAAGAAGCCTAGCCATGTTTTAAGAGATTCCAAAATTTTATTGGTGGTAGAGTTACAGTGTAGGAACTCGAGGCCGTAGGCACCACCGCATAACCTAATATACTTGCCGCTAAATGGTAGTGTTCAGCACTATCGTGTTGCGGTTAGATGGTAATATACGGCCCCGTAATAACTTATCAAAGAGACATATACATATCAACTAAGCTCTCAGGTGTGGCAACGCATTTGCATTTTGAACTCCGGTTTTAGTGTGTAAGTCTATAGGCTGCAGTCATGACTTAACATCAATTTGAACTGCATACTTGTTTGCGACCTTCATTACATAAAAAATGCAAAAACGCTAATACGCCAATTATTTTTAGGAGGTACAGTGGCAAAAGTACCTTGTGCAATATTTCATCGTGAATAGTAAATCAAGAAGTAAGTAAAGCATTCCACTACCAAATTTTAGTATTTAATTAAGTATTTTTTATATCTATTTTTTTTTTTTTATGTAATGGAAGTGGCAAACAAGCATGCAGTTCACATTGATGTTAAGTGATGACTGCAGCCTTTAGACACCCACATGAAGACCAAGGCCAATATGCAGATGCGTTACCACCCCTGAGGCCAAAGGTGTTATGCCTCTGTGCCGGAAATTACAGGGCCGTACATTACCACCTGACCGGAACACGATAGTGCTGAACACTACCATTTAGCGGCAAGTAAATTAGGTAATGCGGTGGTGCCTACGCCCGCGAGCTCCGTCACTGGAGCTCTACCACCAGTAAAACTAATCTATACTAATATTATAAAGCTGAGGAGTTTGTTTGTTTGTTTGCTTGAACGCGCTAATCTCAGGAACTACTGGTCCGATTTGAAAAATTATTTCAGTGCTACATAGTCCATTTATCGAGAAAGGCTATATAACATCACGATAAGATGAATAGGAGAGGGTAGATAACGTTGCAACCGCGCGGAGCCGGGGTGAGCCGCTAGTTATGTATAAAATTAACCATTTTAAGGTTATTATTCGTAAGTATTTTATTACTATTACTATATTATTTAACTAGCTGTGCCCGCGACTTCGTCCACGTGAGAAAAAATATGATTGTTCAGTATCTACCCGGACGAAGTCGTGGGCGCAGCGAGTATAAAAGTAGCCTAAGTTACTCCTTACTACATCAGCTACCTACCCGTGGAAGTCTCGTCAAAGTGGGATACACTCCAATTCTACTTATTTGTATGTAGGTATGTATGTATGTATGGATGTATGGAGATAAAAGTAGCCTAAGTTGCTCTTTATCACATCAGCTATCTGTCAGTGAAAGTCCCGTCAAAATCGGTTCAGTCATTCCCAAGATTAGCCCCGCCAAACAGACAGACAGACAGACAAAAATTGAAAATAATGTTGTTTTGGTATATATGCAAAAGCGGTTATTTTAATATTACAAACGGACACTCCAATTTTATTTATTTGTGTAGATGTATAGATTTATTATGGAAGGAAACAACATAAGACTTAAACCAACTGTGAAAATTTTAAGCGTCTACTTGCTATGTACCTTTATTAAGTAAGTACGTACATAAAGTGTAAAATATAACAGACAATAATAATAAATGAAAATTATAATAAAATATTAACAGTAAAGTTGACATCAAATTTTTCATTATCATCTTTCCAAAAACTTAGTAAAAGAAATTTTAAATCTCGCACCCCTTGTCGCTAAGTCTCAAGTAGATGACAGTTTTTGTATGGGCTACTTGGTACCCCCCCCTCCGTCCCTCGCGTCGCGCGCCCCGCACGATTGCTCTGACATTACACGTTCGTTGGATGACTGTAGGTAATTAACACGTTCGTTTTCTTTAGACTGTGATAATACGTACTGTTTATGTCCTGAACAATAACATTTCGTAGAATTGGAAGATTTTTACCAATTTTTTTCAAAATGAAAAAGAAGAATGTCACTTCGACATATCCTAAAAAAAAATCCGTATCTAGAACTGTAATATTGTGATTGATATACTTTAGTATACAATTGATATACTCAGAAAAATATCTCAAAACAGAACTTAGAGCCATCGTCAACGTCACGTGTCACGTAGCTACAGGCTACGAAATAGCTCTATAGATGTCTATTCTGTAGCTATTAAGAGTGAAAAAAATCATCAAATAAAACACCTTTTTCATTTTAAGATATAGGTAAGTATAGAATTTTGAAAAGTGTGTAGTAAACATAAAATATTCATAAGAGAAAATGACATAAAGTACAATGATAAATAAGTATACTAAATTATATAATACTAAAACAGACATGGATATATAGCTAGATAAAAGCGAACTTTATTGAAGTAACAAAATTAAGCGGAGTAAAAATATTCTAAGCGCCTTTTCAACCTGGAGCTGAAAATTGAATGAAATTGAATAATGAATATTTAAATTTGTAATGGGCGAATACTAAGGTTACATTTTGAGTGTCACATAAAATGCTTGCTGTGACTATGAACCGTTAAAAACGAAGACTGTGTGAAATTTTATGGAGGAGGTAAAATTGAGTGACGTTTAAGAATTCATCCATAAAAAAGAGAATTAACGAGTAGGTTAATGAAAATGAACTCAAAAGGTTACTCCATCCTTTTATTCGTGGTCTGGTTCCTTGTTTGGAACTTTTAAGGTGGCAAACAAGCGTGCAGTTCACATTGCTGTTAAGTGATGTCTGGAGCCTATACACATATACATAAAAACCAGACGCCATAATCTCCGAAGGTAAATCCATGCATTCAAGCATGCATGCAAACACCCACGATTCGCTGGTTACGTTTTGGCCCATGTAGCAGGTGGCAAGCCTGTTGACATCTCCGGGCACAATACCAAACGCCTAGGTACTGGAAAAATTCCATTAGAAGCAGAGGTAAAGGATTTTACACCATTATCTCTAATATTGAATCCCGGGAATCGAACCAGGACTCCAAAGTGGCAGTAGTAGTTTGGCTAGCCTAACCTATTGTTTTCAATATATAAGCGATTGACGGACAATGGTTATGGCAAAACTATAAGGGTTCCATGTATGAAACTTAAAAAAGTAAGAAAAATTATCAATTTGACAATGAGCTTGTTATTAAATATTTCTTACTTATATTTTACATTTTGTATAAACATGCATTGGGGACTTGATTGACGTTTTCGATAACAATTCAATGGTATCCGCAACTTAAAAAAGTAAGAAACATGATCAATGTAACAATGAGCTTGTTGAAATAAAACTAGTTATCGGATTTATCTCGCCTATATTAAACTAAAATTATTATTTAAAATCGAACCCGACGATTCGGTTGCTTTTCAGCTTCCGTGGTCTCGGGCGACTGAGGTGGTAATCGTCTGACAGCAGTTTGAAAAATTATTATGTGCAGCTACCTCCATCTATTTCGCAAACGTCTTGCGTAGCGTTCAGGGTTAACACAAAAGTTACTAATTGTATCTTGAGGTCTTACAGACTGTTGCGGTTGGGCTTTTATTCTACTGAGTATTGGATCCCATGTTGGTGACAATCGCCAACCATCTTGTCTATTGATATTTGGATGTTTTTTAATCTCAATAGCCTCGCGAACCATTCTTGGAATTGGTCTGTGTTCTGTGGCGAGTATTCGAGTTTGGTCAAACCGAATATAATGAGTTGGTTTGTCGGCTATGTGATCACAGACTGCAGACCTCCCTGCTCTACGGTGTTTGACATCAGCAATATGTTCTTTAATTCTGGTGGAAAACGCTCTACGCTACCGATTTCTTATATACGCGAGATAAATCCGAAAATTAGTTTTATTTCAATGAGTGCAGCTTGCGAAAACCTAAGAACATACAATGAGCTTGTTATTAAAGATTTCTTACTTATATTTTACATTTTGTATAAACATACATTGGGGACTTGATTGAAGTTTTCGATAACAATTCAATAGTATCCGGAAGCAAGTCTGATAATAATAGCAACCGGAAGAAAGTAACAGCAACAACAGAAACTCAATATTAAGGCTAACAAATAACTCCGTTGTATTGACGTCCATTCACATGATTTATATGTTTTATTGGTATTTGGGGATAATAATGGATATGTTTTGATACAAGTTTGATTTCTTTATTGGATTCTTATTGTAACACAAGAATTTCATTTTTGCGAAACTTGACGAAAAGGTTAAAATCTCACAGCAGAATCATTTCGTTCATCCAGATATACTGCGATTTGTTACGCTAATTTATAATCCTAGAAAGGTTTATTAAAATATACATATATCCACTAGGTTGCCTATCAAAAAATGGCCGCAAGTATTTTTCATATATTTTAGTTTGGGAAGATTTTTTTTTCTTATTTTTCAATAAAATATAATTCACTTTACGGCAATATGTATAAAGACTTTGAAAAATTACGGCTGCCGTTGCGCACTTGGCAACCCCTGTATATTTTCATACGGCCCCGATAACTTTTTACGTCAATATGCATCCTAAGACATACCAAAATTAAAGTGTGCTGGATATCTCCTCTTTTAACCAATTATTCCAACGCATTGCCTAATATATCTGCAGCCAAATGGTAGTGTTCCAATTAAATGGTAATGTATGGCCTGTACCTATCACAGAGTTGAAAATCTTAAACCTCAGGGATTGCAAGACATTTGCATTTCGAATTCTAGTTTTTGTGCAGACTGTAGTCATCAAATAACATCCATGTGAACTGGAAAATTGCTTACCACGATCATTACACTGATAAGTAACAAAAGGTTTACAACTTCCCATCTTCGAGATTGAACCTGAATCTTCAACTGAACCAGCTGTCTGCTATTGTATCCCACCAAGCTAGATCTTTTAAATGTCGGTGATTTTATTTCTAACCCCACATAAATTTGAATCCTAAATCGCTGCAATCCTAAACACAATCCCGATTTGACTAATGAGGGATAGTAAATTTTATATATTCCACTTTTTTGCTCCTGCATTAGTTGGCAAGCCGCCAACTCGTTGGTCTGACGATATTGCGGAGGTAACGGCATTGCATTGGCTGAACAATACGAGTAAAGTTGTGGCAAAATGGCGGATAATGACGAAAACTAGTTGAGATTTAAAGTAATCTGCATGAATTACCTTGGAATATTGTGCATTCAATGAAAAATTGATGGCTTAATGTAGTGTTGAGCTTAGGATGTTTTAAAAATGAATTCGTTTGAAATTTCACTTTTTAACGGCTAGTAGGCTGGTAATGCAGTGATGGAGCACGAGTTCTACCATCGATATCATTTATCATTGTCAATCATAAAACGTAGAATAGAAAAAAAAGTAGTTAGCTAAAACATGTTCACGGATAAGGGTGTATGTATAAGTAGCATAGTATAAAGGTATACTATTCAGCCCTATATAAAGATACGGCAGTCCGTCTGTTGCATTATAAAGTAGCGACCGGACCTGTCCAGATAGCCGCTGAGATTTACGAACGTTCCAACACTTTATCTTAATCCTTGAAACTTTGCCTCAGATCTTACGTTACGAGCGTCTCATGATTAACTTCCTTTAGCTTTCTTATCTATGTTCTAAAATAAATACTTAAATTTTATTTAAGATATATTCATGAAACAAGTAATATTTTTAAATTTTAGTTTGCAGATACTGTCGATGGCACCATCGCTTTACCCAATCTATGCTACCAAATATAGTGTTCAGCGCTATCGTGTTTTATTTAGATGAAAGAGGCAAAACAACCCAGGCTTCAGGGATTACTAGAAGCGTATATTGTTTTGCCTCCTCTAATGCACGCATCTGAATTTTAACCTCTAGTTTGTCTATAATGAAAAAGTATATATGCCTCTGGAAATTACCACCTGACGAACATTATCGAACATTATCACCTGACAGGAACTCAGTCATCCGAACAATGGTCAAACCATTCCATGGGACAGTATCAAGTGCAATAACGTAACATGAGCAGCAGCATCCTGCGATAAATCTACCACCACTGCGATCGCCAATCCACATGCCAAGCGTGGCGATTATGGCATTTCCTTCCTTATGAGGACGCTTTGGTCCAGCAGTGGACGTTTAGGGCTGAAGTAATGACTATAGTGGTCAGCACTATCGTATTCCAGTTAGATGATACGAGGCAAAACAAATTACGCTTCAGGGATGGCAACGCATCTGCATTTTGACCTCTACTTTGTCTAAAAGCTGCATTATACATTTACCGTCATTATAAACCGCATCCTTGCTTGCTTTACCTTGTAAGAAATATACTCCCACTGTTTCATTTAGTAAATGGTTCATCTATAAAAAGCTTCATTTTTAATTACAGATACTACTTTAAAAGTGATTTTATCATACCTTGAAACCTTGACTTAGATTTTACGTAACTCCCAGCGTTATTAACTTTCCAAGGCTCTCTCATCTTTACCTTTGTAAAACCTGAAAGTTATCTACATCCTTTGTTTTAATAAAATTTACTATGATCATAATTCCTTTTTTTTTACTTCGATTTCTTTTCCTCGGAACCGAACGAATCTATAGACTCTTTTGAGCGGATTTATGAAAGGACGTTTCAAGTTTATGAAAAGAAATACTAATAATAATAATAATAAGGGGGCAGAGCAGCTTGTGGCGAGCTGTTGGTGAGTAGCGACACCACCCCCAACCATCATCTCGAGTTCCTCCGAGAGAACTGGGCTCCACCTCGTCCGCCACACAGAGGCACGGCCGGACAGAGCATCAGGTCTCTCACCTCTGGCTTGCCTTCATTGGCCGGTCAGAGTGGGGCGCTAGAGTTATTGCATTTGCAGATATTTAGATAATAGGCTGTTCTCTAAATTTCTGCAAGAGCCATAGTTTGGCGAATGTATTAACTATTGATGCAGTCAGAGAGAGGTCCCGCCGAATATAACCCATTACAAAGTAGATCAAAATTCTCGAAAGGGCCTCTACGTGTTGTACCCCCCATGTCCCCGCGCAAGCCTGACAAAGGTCCGGGGCTCAAATGGGACCCCGTGCTGACGAGAGACATAAGAATATGGGGGCATGTACCGATTGTCGTTTCTGCCAATGGCTTTATTGCCAAGAGTCTCGACCACCTCCTAAAGAGACTCACGTTGGACGGCTGGGTCAAAGGCCTGATGCAGAAGACAGTTCTCCTCGACACTGCACGCATAGTGTGGAGGTTCCTGTCTCTACGTCCCTAACCACCGACGGCTTGGGACCTGCTCCCATTGCCCACTATTTTCTATTTGTACCTATTTGTTTATATACCTATATATGTTTAAAAGTAGTCAATAAGTTTACATAATAAATAAGTGGAATAATATTATATACAGGAAACGTTTGTGTTTTTGTATTTATAGTTGTAAACCGATTTCAAAAAGTTACCTTATAAAACTCGCATTTTGTCTGATAATAACAGTCGCAGGTAAAACATAATACGAGTACTTCACTGTTACGAAGCAGAATTTAGTTTTCCAAATTTCCAGTCATATACAAAAGCTAGTAAATTGAAACGTCATCGACTCGATTCCATGACTAGCAGAAAGGCGTGAATTTTAATGCAAGAGTGTTGAGGCGTTTGTAAATCAATCATCCACCGACTTTCTTCTTTCAACGATAAGTTTCAAACCCACATTTAAATTCACGCGATCGTGTGAAATTAGATATTTCAAATGAATACAATATTGATGTCTATGTGTGCTTTGAAGTGATTGTTCTATTAAGGCTCATACAATTATTTTATTCATACAACAAAAATTGTATTTTTTATTTTCTTTTAATTACTGAAATATTTAGATGAAACAGTAACAAAATTAAATAACATTTCCAATTAAAGTTTAAATAAGTTACTTTTATTGTCCTAAGGTACATTTATGTGGTAGAGCTCTACTCACTGACGGAGCTCGCAGGCGTAGACACCACCGCATTACCTTATATACTTGCCGCTTAATGGTAGTGTTCAGCACTATATGTTCCGGTCAGGTGGTAATGTACGACCCTGTAATTTTCGGCATAGAGGCATAATACTTTAGGCCTCAGGAGTGGTAACGCATCTGCAGTTTGACCACTAGTCTTTGTGCGGGTGTATATAGGCTGCAGTCATCACTTAACATCAATGTAAACTGCATGATTGTTTGCCACTTCTATTACATAAAAAATGTATTGATATATGTAATAGAAATATATTGTCAAGTCATTACATCATCCATCATCACTCCTGCAAAACGTTCCAGCTACCGTGGCAAGCGACCGAAACGTCGGGTAAGAAAGAGAAGTTGGGAGTAGTATACACGAGAAAATCCCCAAATATGATTTCTACAATGTATGAAGCTCGCGAAAACCTGCGAAAACGTTAATACATATCTAATTTAAACCTATTGATAAAATATTTATTTTCATTAATTCTAAATGTTTCACGTATTTACCTAGTGAAACAATTAAAAAAAGAACAACGATTCCCCAAGCGACACGGTCGCGGCTAAAAACAAGGTACGCTTTGACTTAAAGAACAGTTTAAGCTTTCATGAATTCAATTACTTGTGTTTTACTTGAATGGAGCTCTTTAGTGCTTCCCCTTAAATAAATAATTCAACGTTTACAAAAGGAACCATGGACTGTCATTTTCAATTTACATCTTGGTGAACTTTTTATTATATCCAATTTTGTTGGAGTTAGCTTTAAAGAAAGATTGTTTGTTGCCTATATCTTTCTTAGTAATGTCATGAAAATGTAATTAACTTCAATTCTGAGCATTACGTTAATGAAAAATATTACGTTTTTTTACATAAATATGGACGTTTACATTTTCAGACCCTAGTTACTTTGTTCATACTTTACGAGTAAACTAATTTCTACAATAAGTACCTATATATTAATAGGCAGTCCTAAAGTAATAATACTAAGGTTCCTTGGTTTTTTAGAGTAGCTTACAAGGAACCCATATAGTTTTATCTGAAATATTAAGCTTTAAAGTGCAATTTTGTGTTCGACTTAAGTATCGCCTCCCCCTCTCTAAGGCTCTACTAGCATAACAGTTGCACTTAAACGCTTTTTTTTAACTCATGGGGATATGACATGACATGTAATGAATTTAAAAGAAAAAACTATCAGAGATTAGTAGACTCTACAAGTTTAGAAGTGACACTCGATCTACTTATTAAATGTACTTGGAAAACGAAAACCCACATTACACGTGCCCCGACACGCAATTGCCCGGTTTTCTTACCAATACCCACCAAAAACCTTATTTAACAGGTTCCCAGTCCTATAAATTAATTGTGAGTATTTTTATTGTTTTTTTTTT
This sequence comes from Macrosoma leucophasiata, assembly GCA_036365455.1. Taxonomy (NCBI): domain Eukaryota; kingdom Metazoa; phylum Arthropoda; class Insecta; order Lepidoptera; family Hedylidae; genus Macrosoma; species Macrosoma leucophasiata. The sequence goes on along the minus strand of JAWQUS010000014.1, from coordinate 5,084,137 downwards.
TTTTTTTTTTTTTTTATGTAATGGAAGTGGTAAACAAGCATGCAGTTCACATTGATGTTAAGTGATGACTGCAGCCTATAGACACCCACACTAAGACCAAGGTCAAAATGCAGATGCGTTACCACTCCTGAGGCCTAAGGTCTTATGCCTCTGTGCCGGAAATTACAGGGCCGTACATTACCACCTGACCGGAACACGATAGTGTTGAACACTACCATTTAGCGGCAAGTATATTAGGTAATGCGGTGGTGCCTACGCCCGCGAGCTCCGTCACTGGAGCTCTACCACCAGCAAAACTTAACACATTAATGTCTCCATCGTATACAAATAATAATAAGTAATCTTTAAGAATTATGAGAGTGTTTCAATCAGTATTTTTAAATTAAACGATAACAACAATATGATATAACATTTAACGTAGCAGTTGAAATAGTTTCACGAAAATTGAAATGGCTCCAATGCATCGAATGTGATATCATTTGCATACTGTAGAATGGGATCTCATTTCCTTTTACGCCGCATACATTTCGATTTACGGTGAATACTCGAAAAACCTTTCTCTCACATTTTATAATTTAGCTGACAACCAACCCTTAGGCACGACCTTATTGAACTAAATTTTGAAGATAAATATCTGATCTATAGGATTGAACTAAACTTGGAATGAGGAATAATATCTAAAGTGAATAATATTGTAAGCCTATCTAAACTAAACTGTTAAGAAGCTAAGAAGAAATTCGTTTTGAAGGTAAACAGCTAAAAAGCATTGTTTATTATTTTGTTGCACTTTTTGGAAAAACACATGCATGGGAAAACATTTTAAAGATAAAATGGAAAGAAAATGTAACTTCGGCCACACCGCGGACATGGCGAAAATTTTATGGAAACGCTTATTCTGGTTACCTACTACACAGACATAAATCAGGACGTGTTTTTACACGTACACATAGAGTTGCCCGCTCGCAACGTCAGTGCACGAGGCATGGTACTCAAGGGGAGGAGCGGGCTGCAAGAGGGGACATCGAAGTGAAGACATCGAAGTGTCCATTCTACATTTCTCTTGCTTCGGGTGAAACTCTCCGATCACTGGGATCTTTACTAATATAAATAAAAAAAATATAAATAAAAAACCCTAAGGCAATGCAATAAAATGTGAAGGTAGAATTCGACAGTTGAGCGTGGACTGCGGAAGCTCAATTGGGAGAGCGAGCTAAAAGCTATTTGCCTCCATCACTCACTGACGAACTCGTAAATAATAAATCACGTATTTTAAGGATGAATGTAATAGAGGCACGGGAGGCGTGTCAGGACCGGGATATCTGGCGCTTCACACTCTCTGCCTACCCCATTAGGGACGTGGCGTTAAGATACATACATATGTATTTTCAATTATAATATTGGAGTCTAAACCATAATTTTTTGATACTAAAATATTGAAAATATTACAAACTTAAATTTCCTTTTAAAGATTCACTATTTCTATAAACGCGGAGGAATCATTTACACTTAAATCACAGTGAAATTCACTAAAGCGTGCCCAAAAGTATGTAACGAATCCTAGTTAGTTAAACTTCCGTCTGGTACAAATAAGGAGAAGCATTAGCGATTTGTTAAACGCGAGCAAGATAATCAACGAGATTAGGATGCTCAGAAGTAACTTTTAATGAACCTGTTCCAAATGTTACTTTTCTATCTTCTAAATCAATGGAGTTTGCAAAGCATTTTTCATTTAAAACTCAAGGAAGTGTGATATAGAAATCAAGTTGGTTGGTCACTTGAGACGCATTAAGATGATCGAAATGGTAAACGTATGCAATTGCTGTGGTAAACAAGTGACTTAATACTTTACGAGTCCCACGTTGAAGTTGAAATAGTTGTTTTTCCTTGTAGTGTACTGATTGTATTTCTATAGAGTTGTAGATTTTGTGTAAAGATAGGAATATTTCCTATTCCTATCTTTAGAGGAATCGTTACTTACGTACCCTCATTGTTCTAGATATAACAGCTTACTCAATTCAATATATGCTTATGGATTGTAATTATAATCAGTTTATTTATATCATAATGAGCTCCTCTGATCGATTTAGATAATTAGAGGAAAATTAAGGTGATTAAGAAGAAGAAAACAACAACTAGAGAGGTGCAAATTACATTCTAGACATCGGTTGGTGAATACTCATTACGACTTTGATTCTATTTTTATATTTTAAAGAAAAATTTGACTTCAGGCGAGACTCGAACTCGCGGCCTACCGGGAATCTAGTCCAGCCGCTCTTCCAATTGAGCTACTGAAGTCCTGCCCGAGTTGTCGAATCTTTCCTTCACATTTATTGCATTGCTTTATAGCAGCGCCATCTATTACCAACTATGCTAGTTAGGCAACCGATATAATAGACTTTGCAGTTTATTGAATATCGTAAAGAAGTCGCTTTTACCCTTAATAATTGTTTTATATTATTTCGCATTAACACATGCTTGTGAAATATATTTTTATATTTTAAAGAAAAATGGAAAGAAAAATTTGACTTCAGGCGAGACTCGAACTCGCGGCCTACTGGGAATAGATGGCGCTGCTGCTACCATAAAGCAATGCAATAAATGTGAAGGAAAGATTCGACAACTCGGGCAGGACTTCAGTAGCTCAATTGGGAGAGCGGCTGGACTAGATTCCCAGTAAGCCGCGAGTTCGAATCTCGCCTGAAGACAAATTTTTCTTTCCATTTTTCTTTAAAATATTAAAATATATTTCACAAGCATGTGTTATTGCAAAGTAATGTAAAACAATTATAAAGGGTAAAAGCAACTTCTTTACGATATTCAATAAACTGAAAAGTCTATTATATCGGTTGCCTAACTAGCATAGTTGGCAATAGATGGCGCTGCTGCTACCATAAAGCAATGCAATAAATGTGAAGGAAAGATTCGACAACTCGGGCAGGACTTCAGTAGCTCAATTGGAAGAGCGGCTGGACTAGATTCCCAGTAGGCCGCGAGTTCGAGTCTCGCCTGAAGTCAAATTTTTCTTTCCATTTTTCTTTAAAATATAAAAATATATTTCACAAGCATGTGTTAATGCGAAATAATATAAAACGACTTTGATTCTATTCTTGTCTCACCAATTATATCAAAATCTCTAGTCCCAGAAGCATGAATGTTAAAGTATCAATGTAAACCACATTACACAAGTGAAAAGCCTCGCTTTAAAGACCGACATGTCATTAGGAAGTGGCGTGTTAGTGGCGACCTCGTTTACAGCGCGACTGTACACAATCCCCACAAGTTAGACAGTCGGAAGCTTGGTGCTGGTTGTTGTAATAGGGCAACTATGACGCCGGTTGTACTCCTTGAAAATGGGTCATTAATAAAAAGTTTAAGTAACTCGGTAAGGAAGGGCGCAATGAGTGCGTCTTTTTCAATTCCGTTTTGTTTTGTTTCGTGTAAAGCAATTATTTATAAAATGTCATCATATTGAATGTAATTTACCTGCTTTTACGTGGAATTGGTATATCGGACTAACGTTGACTAGTTACCGAGGCATCATCATCTATACTTATAATAAAACTGTAGAAGTGTACATTCTATACAGTGAAAATATTAAAAAAATAAATACCAGGGGATGTTACTAGATCGATACCGAACACAAATATGTGATTAGAAAAATTTTTGTCTGTCTGTCTGTCTGTTTGTTCAAGCATCACACAAAATCTAAAGGTCCGATTACGATGAAACTTGGTATAATTATACTTTAATGTTTGGCGCACAACACTGGGTTATTTTTATCCCAGAAAAATGTATGTTTGTCTGTGTGTTTGTGCACGCTTATTTCACAAATGGCTAATCCGATTTTCAGTTTTTACTAATATATTGTGGTAAGTTTCACATAACATTTACTGTTTGTTTCATGTCAATCAGTTCAGAAATAAAAAAGTTACGACAATTTAAAGAATCATATCGAATATTTTTAAACTATTCTGAATCTATCTTTTTCAGGGTTCCGTATCTAAAAGGTAAAAACTGACCCTATTACTCATCCTCCGCTGTCTGCCTGTCTGTCCCCAGGCTGTACATACTATACATACTCATACATACTATAATGCGTAAAGACTTTTTCCCCAACCTATTAGATTAGTTATAAATTACTCCGCCTTTCATGTTGTCCGTAACAACATCTCAAAAGAAAAATGTGCATATCACACACGAGGAGATCCGCATGAGAACCAAGGTAAACGATATAGCTCACCGAATACCCAAAATCAAGTAGAAGTGAGCAGGGCATATAGCTCGAAGAATTGACCGCCGTTGGGGAAAAAGAGTTCTAGAGTGGCGACCACGTACCGGAAGACGAAGCGTAGGCCCCCCTCGAAATGGACCGACGACCTAATAAAGTTGCGGGCAATGACTGGATGAGGGCGGTCCAGGACCGTTCGTTGTGACAATCTTTGGGGGAGGCCTTTGTCCAGCAGTGGACGTCATTTGGCTGATATGATGATATAACATCTATACATTGTATACATCTATACAAATAAATAAAATTGGAGTGTCTGTTTGTAATATTAAAATAACCGCTTTTTGATATGTTCTTAGGTTTTCGCGAGCTACACTCATTGAAATAAAACTATTTTTACGGATTTATCTCGCAATACACACAATAATTAGTAAGTAATTATTGTGTTAATCCTGAACGCTACGCAAGGCGTTTACGAAATCGATGGAGGTAGCTACATATAATTTTTTTAAACTTCTGTCAGACAAATGTCACCTCAGTCTGCCCGGGACCACGGAAGCTGAAAAGCGACCGAAACGTCGCGTTGATTTTAAAAATCATTTTAGTTTAATATACGCGAGAGGAATCCGTAAAAATAGTTTTATTTCAATAACCGCTTTTTACTAAATGCATATGTATGTATACACGGTACATATACCAAAACAACATTTTTTACAATTTTTGTCTGTCTGTCTGTCTGTCTGTTTGGCGGGGCTGATCTTGGGAACGGCTGGACCGACTTTGACGAGACTTTCACTGGCAGATAGCTGATGTGATAAGTAGTAACTTAGGCCACTTTTATACTAGCTGCGCCCACGACTTCGTCTGGGTAGATACTGAACAATCATCAGTTTTATACAATTTCAATTGCGAAATAAAAGCCCTTGAGCGAAACAGCACAGAGGTGAGCTGCACAATAAATAAATTGGTATTACGTGTACTTAAAAACCGTTCGAACCCCTCTCGGTTTTCCCTTTCCACAAAGACTCTAAGCCTCGTTTAGAGACAAAGTGAATACGCGGAATTCCTGACGTGTTTATAATTTTCCCTTGTGTTATAATTATGCAGTTATTAACTTTACATCTATTTTGATAATACTTTATTGTTTTAAATTTATTATGATAAGAACTTTTTATAACAGGCAAATAACAAAATATTGTTGCAATCTGTCTACGCACGTTACATGACACCTAACGGCTGGCGTCATGACGGCTGAGGGCGTGTCAGTTGGAGGAGCTGCTGCGCCACCTAGCGATGACAGTAGAAGAAGCAGGAGTACCGTTATACCGCCTAGGTATATAAAGATCTTCAATGGGCGAGCGCGGGCTACCACTACCGAATCTAATTACCGAATCTCTGTAATATTTAATTTTGTATTAGATCTTTAAAAAAATTATTGGATTGAAAAAGTATATTGAAGAGAACCTAAAGAACCTTTTGCACCACAATCTAAGGTTCCCCCTTTTCACAAAGAACCTGAGCTTTGTCAAAGGCTGATTTACATTTCGTCAAATATTTTAGCCAGTTTATTTACAAGGCAGTCGACAGTTAACGGTTAATTAAGCAGTAGCGTTTAAATATAATCTTGAAAATTTGGTGGTTTGTGAGTGACGTGTTCGTGCCAGAGGATTTCCTTGTTTCTGTTTAAGATGAATCAAGATTTTAAAGCTTTTTTACGCTTACACTTACAACCCCACACTATTTATACACCTGTGTCGTATGCCGTTGTACACACACAATACATACACAAACACCCCGACCCGAAACAAATATCTGCAGGCCATACAAATATTTGCCACGGTGTGGGGATCGAACCCGTGACCCTTCGAATCAAACAGTCATCTCACACGACTGGACTAACCGGGTCGTCAAATTACATCAAAAATTAATTTATATAGTCTTTGTTTGCAAGTTAACTTGCTATTATACTTATTAAAGTGTAAATCGGCCTTAAGTTAAGGCGGAATAGAAAATTCTATTACGGTGATCATTTTTTTATACGTCAAAATACTTCAGTTTAAAGCGTGATTTATTTAGGCGTGCTTGGTTAGAAAGATGGAGACAATATTATCAAAAATAGAATTTTATTACGTAGACAGTTAGTTACCTGCGTGTTAAATATTCCTTCTATTGGTGCATCAACTGAGTTATACTGGACAAATTTTGAATTTATAATATTTGTATCATTTCATAATCAAAACGTAACCGGCGAATCGTGGGTGTTTGCGTGTATCCTTGAATGCATGCATTAACCTCTGCCTACCCTTTCGGGGATTACAGGCGTGAAGTTACGTTTGTATTATTTCAAGCAACACACACAGTTTGAAGCGGGTTATTACGCGATACTATTTTCGATAAAAATATACGTCTTAACCTTTATTCGGACGTTTCGAAACGCGAACGTTTTAAAAGCTATATGCCAAGCAAATTTATTTGAAAAGTAATGTCATAAGACCCAACTGTCACGTTTTATGTGTCATACATGGTCATTGTAAGTGGTATCAATCATGGTAAGTGAATACTGCAGCCTATAGACATCTGCACAGTGTTGCCATCCCTAAGATCTGAATTGTTTTGCCTCTGTGATAGTTATTATAGAGTCATACATTACGATCTAACAGGAATAGGTACGATACTGCTCGACACTACCATTTGGTGTGGTAGTGCCTACGCTCTCAAGTTCCAACATTAGAATTCTACTTACAACTCTCGTTCTTAAAACCGGTCAAGTGCGTGTCGGGCCACGCGCAGTGTAGGGTTCCGTAGTTTTTAGGTTTGTTTAATGTAATGAAAAAATATATAATTTTTTTCTATTGAGTTGTTCAAAAATTTCGAGTATTACATTTGGTCGACCATTACTCGCAAACTTGTATAGCCAACTTAGGTGTGATAGTTTTTCTTTTAATTTCGTTATAAAATGTATTGCCGTAACGTTTGAATTTCTAACAACAACTGTTTATTTGGTAGAGGGTGGACACACTTGAGTCTAACGAAAATTGGCACTTTAAAGCTTAATAAGTCACGAACAGTTAACTAAATCCAAAAATGATGTTAGCACATCCCTAACATTTTTAAAAGACCTATCCAAAAACACTGTATAGAAAACAAAAAATAAAAAAATATCCGCGCGTTACATGTAGGGGAGGTACCCTAAATAATTTTGTTTTTCACGTTTTTATTCGACCACTTTTTTGGTGTGATTAAGTTGTATACTTAGTAATGCTAAATTTCAAGTCTCTAGTACCAATAGTTTTTGCGCTAAACCGCGGACGGACAGACAGACAGAGAGACAGAGAGACAGACTGACGGACATCGCGAAACTATAAGGGTTGCTTGTTTACTACGGAAACCTAATATATTTTGTTTGTTTATAATTATATTATGTTATGTTTATAATTTATTTTGTTTGTTTTTGACGTGTCATAAGAGGTGCCTGTCACCCTAAATGAATAAATGAGTTTCTGATTCTGATTCTGATTCTAAAAACCATCCATCATAATGAAATACACATGTGCCATTTGTAATTCTGAACGTATTATTACATAAGAATAACTTCTAAGAAAAATGCACAAAAAATACCGTCCTCAATGTCTTCAGTTCTTCAATACTTAATTTTCCTGCCAGAGACTGAATAGTTGAATCCGATATTCATCTCGTGAAAAGCAATACGTACTTACTTCAATCGGACATCATTCACCGAGCGATTCGTATTGAATACGAGTAATGAATAATACTCTTGATATATCCAGATAAATGTAATGACCGTATTCAGTTGGGTCGATAATTCCCTATATATCAAGATTTAGATTAGTTTAATGGCTTTTAAGGTAAGAATTATATCTTTTATAATTTGTTACGGCTAATACCCGAAGTACGGCTACACTCAGTTCTGTACGGCTAAAACTAGGTGTGGACCCGCCCCCGACTTAGTCAGGTTAGGTCGAAGGATATTGCATATAGGTACATTATTGAATATTTTGCTGATATTTTTTTTTACAGACAGAATATTTAACAATAACCGTGAATAAGTCTGTGTTACACTTAGGCTTAACCAACGACTACCGGCTACACTTAGTTTTAGCTAGATAGAACTGAGTGTAAACCATGTACCCATGACAAGTGTAGCCGTGGTTCGGATATTAGCCGCAACGTAAATAAATAACGAACTTGAACACCTGAGGTGTTCCCCCGGCGCTACAATTTGGGGTTCTTCAAAACAGGCGTCAAAAGAGTCCTTCAGGGCTGGCAGCGCGTTGGCAACTCCCCTCTCCCTCCCTCTCCATCTTATAAGTCGCCCGTGTGATCGAGCGGCCGATTCCTTTCTATACCGTAATGCGCGAACTTGCGTTGGGAGTAGCTAGACTTCCCGATTGACACCAATTGCTACTGACTGGTGAGCCTGAAAAATAAAGCACCGATCTGTTAGCAATCGCAATATTCTTACCGACATAATAAAGGTTATTATGCTTATGTCCCTACGTTCCCTTGAATTGATAGAATTCTTTATCATAATAAGAGTACCTCCGTGATGCATAGTTTTTCGGGTATAACAACTCACTACCGAGTAATTTTTATTATTAATCAACACTTGGTTTTCTTTCAACCAATGCTCAGATAAACAAATAATATCAAATTGAAGTTTCTCTAATACTTATTCTAATTGCAATATCTTAGAAGGAAACCCTTGAATGTTTTGGTGAAATAATAACAAATTAATACTTCTGTTTAACATAGGAGTGCCAGAAGATACCGACTTATTTGAATGCTTGTTATTGGTAACTTCTTTTGTCTTAAAATTTAGTTTAAATTATAATAATCCAGAGTTTGTTCTCCATCTCCATCACCACCACTAGACAGCGAGGCCATACAGTGTGTATTTCCTCGCTATGCTGGAAATACTCCACGTCTCTAGTGATGGAAGATGTAGACTGAGGTTCAATATATGAACACTCTGCTTTGTCATGCAATCTCAGGAGTGGTAACGCATCTGAATTTTGACCTTGGTCTTTGTTTGGGTGTCTATAAGCTGCAGTCATCACATAACATCAATGTGAACTGCATGCTTGTTTGCCACTTTCATTATATAAAAAAAAATACTTCACGCCAAGCCATACATAATTAGGAATATCGAAATGTAATCAGTATTCTTAAAACTTCCCCGCATATTTTCGACCCTAAAGTTATTTCTAGGCTAAAAACACACCGAAGTAGCTATATTTCCTAAATTGTAGCACTTTATTAAAATAATAATGTGGCCACAGTATTTTCAGCCCCTTTAACATTTTATGTATGCATAAAAACGGGACGATACTGGGAACTTTTCCGAAGTTTTGCTTTCTTTGGCTTCTTCCTTTACCGGTGTTTAAGTGGTTGAGAATGTTTATACTTAAAACAGCGTGAAATAATCACTTGAGCTCTACTTTTTATATAATATTATAATACGGAGAAGCGGGAATAGTACACACCTAGAATTGTGGATTTTGATGAAATTAGACACACTATGTATACTCAGGGAACTCGCCGCTTATCGAAAATCAATCAAATATAGCTTTAGTTAACATCGCATAAGGTGCGCGTATTACGTACGTTTTTTTTAACATTTATACTCATACAAATGTTTGACCACCATTTCACCTGATGGAAAGTGAAGATGTGGCCGAAGATGAAGCACACTAAGTTGTCTAGAAGTTACCTACCTATTCATTTTAGCCTTGCTAATTCCCAGGTTACAGTTTTTCGGAAACAAAAAAGCAGACAGGGTGTTCCATACCGTGGCTGTTCGCATTATAATTGTAGAGTCGAAACGCTTGGTTCGAATTTGGATAAGTAGATGTCTATTAGTCTAACCCCCTTATTCATAAACGTACATTAGATACGTTTTAGCTATAGAATGCTTTGTCTTTGTCCGTTGCATTGTCAAATGTGCATGATAGAAAAAGACAAAGGAGTGATTAGCAACACTTTAGCTAAAATACGAGTACGTTTATGAATAAGGGGGTCTACAATCGTCATTTTCCAGCTACGTTAACTACATAAATATATGCTTTTCAAATTTTCTTGTATTGCTTCGAAATTACGATCCAACCAGAACTCGAAAGTATTAATACTATGACTACCTACCTTAGGTATAGCTATTTATTATAGCTCATTGTTGCCTGTTAAAGCTCATCTGAGCCTATTTCAGAAGGGTTCCAATTTTGTTACATTCAGATTTACATAAAGTCAAATAAATGTTATAAATAATATATATAAATAATATCGGGCAGATATAAAATGTTTTTCAACTGTCCGCTTTATACTAATTTCTATCGGGTACGTGTCTATTGTGTAATCGAGATAATTGAGAATAGATTTCAATCCCTGAGCGATGTTCACCAGTCGTATAGATGCAATCATTCTGAGCGGGCAGCAATTCATCGCATTAGTAATTATTCATCTTCAGATGAATTATTCATATTTGATTTTTTTTTTCTTGGCATCTTACTTGACGACCCCACCCCACCGCCCTAGCGGAAGAGTTTTCTTGTATGGAAGAGAATATTTTTTAAAAATAATCACTAAAAAGCTGTTGGATACAAGGCTTACAATGCCTTTTGAAGGTTGACCGCCACTGACTCGGTATGAAATGGTGGTGTTCCGCACTATCGTGTTCGGGTTAGATGGTAATGTATGGCCCAGTAATAACCATCACAGAGACATAACAACTCAAGGGTAGCAATCGCATCTGCATCATGACCTCTAGTTTTTATGTTGATGTCTATAGGCTGCAGTCATCACTTACCTAACATCAATATGAGCTGCATACTTGTTTGCCACCTTCCTGTCATAAAAAAAACATATTGGCAAATAAAAGTTTACAAATTACTATTCTGTTAAATTTTCGAGAGAGCTGCACTCATTGAAATAAAACTGATTTTATGGGCAAATCTCGCGTACATTGTATTAAACTATAATACAACAACCCGATTTACGGGTCGCTTTTCAGGTCAAGTACTTTAATTTTATGGTTGAATCAAGGACATAGCAAAAACATATTTATTTTTCAAATACATGGGCATGAACATGTAAAAAAAAAGACTTCATTATCATCATGGGTGTTCATTATACAATAAACACTTCTCAGACAGTCATGTCACAGATCTTATTTGAAAACTTCTTTTTACTAGTTCTAGAATAATTTAATTAAATAATAAAGACAGTAACACGAAAAGCAATCACAGTACGTAATTAAATTTAACTCATTAAGTGTCTAGTACAATAATTAATCAGACCAAAATTAATGACTACCAGCTAGTCATTAGTCAAACGTAACAGCTGTAAAATATGGAAAATTAATACATGGTGTCATAAAAGTTTTTAGTTATTCTAATTACCTCAGTAGGGTAGTAGTAGCAGTCCACTACTACTACGCTGGGGTTCTGGGTTCGATTCCCGGATCGGGGGCTATCAGAGAAAACGGTGTGAAATTAACATCTCTGGTTCTATTGGATTTTTTTTCAATTTTCTGGAATTTTTCAGTACCTCGGAGTTTGATAATGTGCCCGAAGATGTTGATTGTGACAGGCTGATAAATCCATAAAAAGCCCTTCCCGACCGCAGATCACCAGTAATTTACTTTTATTTTATTATATCTTCCTACTCTTCGAATAGGTTTTATGCTGTTCCAACGCGCATTTTAATTTGCCACTAGCAACCGAGTAGATCGCTTGCGATCTACAGCAGCTGTGGCGCCATGCGCGATTTAAGAATTAATTGAGCTTTATTTTTGACAGGTGATCCAATGTTATACATTGGTACGGTGAGACGCGTGCCGGCGGTGGTGGGTGGCGAGGCGGACCTGCCGTGCGACACGCGCCCGCCGCATCGCAATGACAGTCTGCTGCTACTCGTCTGGTATAGAGACGATAACCCCGTCTATAGGTGAGTTGAACATAATATTCTCTCCCAGTTGTTTGAATGTTTTATGTTGACAATGTAAAGTGCGTGCGGGTAGTGGTGAAAAGAGTGCCTCTTCACATGAAAATTAAAAAAAAAACTGTTGCAAACTATGTGACGTTTTAAGACACCTATAGGGAGTTTTGGCGAGACCTTGAAAGAGGCTTATGGTGCTCTTATTTTATTTCATTTTCTTGGAGTATTTTTAAGTTATATTGAATAAAATTTGGTGGCATTTTGTTTGATATAGGTTTATTACAGTGCCCGTGTATAGTGAAATACAATAACAGTGCGAAAACACGACCTTGCAGGTTGCCTCCAAAACTTCATTGTAAATGTTCTGGTAAAGTAGCCATCGCTTTACTCGAATAACTTGATTGTTACTCACTTGACTGACGTATTATACTTGATAACTTATATACTTGATACTTACATATTATACTTGATGACTATATTATACTAACATGTACGCTGCTTAAATAAATATGAAATATCGTTTTACTTCACACTGGCAATATGCGTAATAGCGACGCCATAATAAAAAAAAAAAAGACAGCTATAAGTGTGATTTTTATAACTTGTCGCAATTTCCGCCTTACTTATTGTGCACTTATACCTACATGGAAAGTTATTTTATTATAAACTTACCTAAAAGAAAACGAACAACAATAGCACACGGATTACAGCTCAAGTATTATGTCATGCGAATTTCGGCGAAATATAGAAAGGCTGACCTTTTTTTCGAGGATCACAATATCAGATGTATCTTTTTTATCTGTCGGCGTAACATGTAGCTTGTCGCTTATGAGTATTTGTTTCGTTCTCTTTGTACTGACCACTTCAAGCAAAATGGACGTGGAAAAAAAATATATGTGCCTTCATTTCGTTGAATGGCAATAGCTTTTTAGGGATCCGTAGCTCGATAGACGATTTGACGAGCCGTTTGGTCCAGTGGTGTGACGATCGGCAACCACGAAACAGGTTTATTCCTAGTATGGGTCTATGAGTGTAAGCATTGTACAGTTCCAATGAATGGTAGGTGAATACTGTCCTATAAACATTTAGGTAATTAGATTCAGAACAGAGATTCCCATGTAGATGCATTGTCCCTCCTAAGGCCGAAGCTGTGCCAGAAATTGCAAGGCCATATATGAACCTGACCAGAACACGATAGCGCTGAATAGTGTCATTTAGCGAGAAGCAAATTAAAAATGGGTAAATTGCAGCAGGTTGAGGTTTTATAAATATTATTGAAAAAATAAATTTTAAATTTTTCTTTAGGGAAAAGCAGTCCCAGGAACGTACTGTGCAAAGTAAATAATCTGTTTTCTCTATTATAAAAAGAACTAAGAAAACACTGTGGATGTAAATATGGCAAGCATCTGCAGATATTGCAACGTTGGCTTCAACCTCCAATACTGGACACAGTTTTTAGTTCGAATTGATGTAAACAGAAAGCGTTACCCGTATTTTAGCAACACTGAGCAATTTATTTACAACGCCAACAACATAGAGCACTACGGGCCACCAGCCGCGGCGGTCCGGAGGGGAGCAGCCATATGCAGGCTATTCCCTCTGTCAGAGTACAAACACAAAAAAATCGAAAAGGTACCGCCACGGGCAGTGAAACTTTTCGCTTAGGTGTGAACAGTAATTTTAACACGTCCCCACGCGGTTTCGCTACCGCAGGCGGTAGCGATTACCGCGCAGGACTGAATAGGCACCCGAAACGCATGGGCATGCGAGGAGTGGCGTCAGGTTGTGAAGCAAGCCACCAACCCTGAAGAGACAACCATGACGACGAGTATAACGACCAAAAAGAAGGCTTACACAAGCCTACAAAGACAGTTGTTGTACTTATGAGTTTACACAAAAATATGGATAAACTCTCTATGTCTTTCTTGTGCAAGCCATGTGTGTAGGCGGTATCGCTGTCAAATATTTGTTTTGGGAGTTATTTTTGACGATCGTGTTTTGACATCCGTGTCACAAAAAGGAAGTGCTATGAATAATATAAATGTAGTAGTTTTCTAGATGTTGTGATAGAAAAAACAATTTATTGGCAGGTTTTTTTAATGGAAAAGAAATTCCAGGAACCGCGCTATTTAAACATAACTGTTTTCTCTATTATGAAAGCAACAGAGAAAACACTTTAGATGTAAATATAGCAAGCATGCGCGGATATTACAAAGTATGGTTTCACATGCAATACTGGACACAGATTTCAGTTCGAATTGATGTAAACAGAAATCGTTAACCGTATTTGAGCAACGCGGACCAATTTATTGACAACGCCGATAATAAATAGCGGCTATGTTGGGTAAACTGGGGGACGAGCTGGCTGGGCATATGGAGTGAGATACAGCACCTGCCTATATTCAACATCTCACATTATTGAATCCTGCGTTCGGTAGGTGGTGACTCACCTCTCCTTGGTGGGCCCCCAAATAGTCAACCTAATGGTAAGCGGGGGGAACACTGGCGTGAGACGCTGGGGGTGCTGAGAGGGTGGCACTTCCAGCCTCTCATCGTGAGCGAGTAATATCCAGCTTGGAGTGGGCATCCCTGCTATTTGTCACTTCAGCCCCGCGTGTATGACCTTTTGCTTAATTTTTTGCAATTTCCATACCTCCATGACTCACTGTAACCGGCCAATGAAGGCAAACTAGATGTGAGAGACCTGATGCCTATTAACTGTACGGCGAACAAGGCGGGAACCCGTTCTCTCGCGGAACTAAAGATGGTTGTGGAGAGTGGAGTCGCTATCACTATTATACTTACACCAACAGCTCGCTAGAAGCTGCTCTGCCTTACTATTAGGTATTATTTTTATTAAAATAAAAACATCATACGTTGCGGGCACAGCTAATCTAAATTAAATACGTTTATGTAAACCGCATGCAACTCTGTTTAAAAGTTTTAAAGCAGTTCTTAGCAGGTATTTTTATATTAACTGCCTCAGCGGTAGCAGGTCACTACTGCTAGTCTAAGGTTCTGGGTTCGAATCCTGGGTCAAGAGCTACCAGAGACGGTATCTGATAGCCCTCATCCACAAGCGCCCTCATTATAGCGACTAAGACCTAGGGAGCCTAGCTCACAGACTTGAGCGAGACAGCGAGAATATCATCAGAAACAGAATTGATGGATAGGCGTTACTGTTTATGACATCCAAATATTATGCAAGCCTTGAATTGAAATTGAATTAAAAAACATGAATAAATTGTTTTCCGTTACAGACTTTAATCATATTTATGTGAAACCGACAATTTGACATATTTTTATCCACTGAGATTAACTTTCCGCTATTTCAATTTCGTACCATTCATTTCCCTAACCTTATTCACCTAAACAAAACAAACATTTAACGTTTCATGTGACTGCGATAAATTTATTTATAGATATACAAAAATGATGATCAAAGAAGCTTGATGAATTTTCTGATATTTTTTTATGTTATGAAGGAAATTGTGGGAATAGCTTACTTTCATTGGGCCGACATATAAACTCATTTTCTTTCTGTGTGGTTGTTGCGAACTAAGTAAGACACAAGCACAAAGTTTACGTAGACAACTTCAGACAGTGGCCTTTAAATTTTAAGCTTACTGTATTACCACCTGTCAGGAACACGATAGCGCTGATTGATATCATTATTTTTTCTGGTGGTAGACTTCCAATGGTAGGAGCTCGAGGGCGCAGGCACCACCACCTGCGCTCCTACCATTTAGCATTACCTAATTTATCTGCCGCCAAATGGTAGAATTCAGCACTATCGTATCATACGATTACTTAAACACCTTATCAGTGGGCCACAGAAAATGCCTTGAAAATAGACGTTAACAAAAATGCCAGTAGGTATTATAAAGTTAAAACAGTGTAAAATGCACTGCAAATATTTTATGTAGGCAAAATTTTCAAGAGAACATTCCTTTGTACGACGTGTAGAGGATAGTGACAAAGGCATTTAAGCCTTTATAGCGTAAACATGGAGCTAATATTCAATTTTGTGAGTCCATTTATAAGCGTACCTAATAAAACTTGTAAATTTTGCTGTATGATGTCGATTCCAGATAGACTGCTCTATTTTCCATTGCTTTAAACGCTCGTCAAATTTTGAATGTTCTAAACTCATAAATATCTTCTTCTTCTCAATCGCTCACTCTCGGCAGAATGGTCGTGATTATGGGTCTCTCAGTGTTGACCGCAGCCTTCGCGATTGTTCTCCACTGGTATCTATGTGTGGCACTGCGAGTACACTCTGTGATGGAGGAGTCAGTTGTAGTTTTTATAAGATCAGTCCACCTAATTGGGGGCCAACCCCGTGCCTTCCACTCGCCCTTGTACTACTAGGTGCTCCATAGAGTTGGATTTACGGGTGATGCGACCAAAAATATGGGCACTCTAACTTATCCTTAGAAGGCGTTGCCAGCACCACATCTCTAGGGCGTCAATCTTCCTCCTATCTTGCATACTAAGCGTTCACGTTTCAACTCCATAAAGGAAGATTGGAAAGACTAGGCCAATTCATTAGACGGACTTTAGTGTTTTTAGTGAGCTTCACTGTTGCTGATCTTGTTATTGCGCAACGCCTCTTGATCTCCTCAGGACAGCCGCCGCTATTGTTGATGTTGGAATCTAGATAGATGTAGCTCGGGACAACTTCGCAGTTCGCTATTTTCTTGGTTTCCGGTTTGTTACTTGTACTACGATCGACTATTATCATTTTGGTTTTGTCCCGGTTTATGGCCAGACCAAAGTCAATGCTGGTCTTTTCTAGGAGTTCAAGGAGGTTTTTTATGTTATCTTCTGTTGTAGCAAGTAGAGTAGTGTCGTCGGCATATCGCAGATTCGATGTCATCTGGTTCCCAATGGATAACTTCTTAATGTCAATCGAGAATATTATAAACATTATATGACACGGACCTCGAGTAGCTTAATAAATTATCAGCGGTTGACAGGAAATTCATTAAAAATTGATGTAAACAACAATGTATGTATTTTCACGTCAAGTACCTTACGGAGTAGGCAGAAGGCAGAGAGTGTGAAGCGCCAGATATCCTGGTCCGGACACACCACCCGTACTTCTACATTCGTCATTCTCTTCACGAGAGTTAAAATAAAGTTTTATTATTGGCCTTATTTATTAACTGCCTCAGTAGCCCGTAGCAGGTCACTACTACTACGCTCGAGGTCCTGGGTTCGATTCCCGGCTCGAGGGCTATCAGGGATAACGGTTTGAAATCCTTTATCTCTGGTCCTATTGGGATTTTTCCATTTTCTGGCAATTTTCCAGTACCTCGGAGTTTGCTGATGGGTCCGGAGATGGCAACAGGCTCATGTCCAAAAACTTAATTGGTGAATCGTGGGTGTTTGCATGTATGATTGGATGCATGCATTTACCTCCGCCTACACCTTCAGGGATTACAGGCGTGAAGTTACGTTATTATTGGCAATTCAAGGGAATACTTCAGTATACTTAAAAACAATACATATTTTTATATCCCTTATCAGTGTTCCACAGACAATTGAAAAATGGACGCAAACAAGAATGCCAGTGTTATAAAGTTAAACGGTGTTAAATGCGCTGCAAATATTGTATGTAAACTTTTCAAGTGTACATTCCTTTGTACGGAGGGTGACAAAGGCATTTGTAGTGTAAGCACTTAGCTAAGGTTAAACACTTGTGGTTCTATTTATAATTAAATACTTATTTAGAGTACTGCGATGGATAATTTGGATGGATTTGCGATGGATAAAATTTGGAGGTAACATATACCTAGATAAAAAAAAACACGGAATACAGAGAGTGCCGGCGGAAATAAAAACTTGAATATTAACTTTGTGTATTTTTGATATTTGAAATGGTTCGGGAATAATTTTGCACGATTTGCTTTAATTGTCAGTATTAAAGTATCTATTCTAACATCTCTCTCTTTCTTTCTCCCTCTCTCTCTTTCTCCCTCCCCCCTCTCTATACTCCTACTACTACTAATGCTTATTTGAATCACTCTTACTTCTTGTGCGCTTTTCATCTACAATAATCCAGGGCAGTATGAGGTGATTTATGTTAATGCGCGGGAGAAGCGCTGAGGGAGAGAAAAAAAAACCTAACCTTAACTGCCTCGGTAGCCTAGTGGTAGCAGGCCACTACTACTACGCTGAGGTCCTGGGTTCGATTCCCGGGTAGGGACTATCAGAGATGATGGTGTCAAGTCCATTATCTCTGGTTCTATCAGGATTTTTCCATTTTCTGGAAATTTCCCAGTACCTTGAAGTTTGGTAATGTGCCCGGAGATGTCAACAGTCTTGCCACCTGTTACATGGACCAAAAACGTAACCGGCGAATCGTGGACGTTTGCATGTATGCTTGAATGCATGCATTTACCTCTGCCTACCCCTTAGGGGATTACAGGCGTGAAGTTACGTTATTTATTTTAGTTTAAACCCACCCCTTCTCTGTTGCGCCTCACGTGTGGAGTGAGGGATGATGATTATTCAGTCACATAAATTATGAAAATGAATGAAGGTGGATCGGCTCACTTGACTCTGTGTAATTTGGAAGTGCCTATACCCACGAGCTCCGTCTCACTTCCAGTAAAATCTAAATTCAAAAGTGTTTTGTGATGAATAAATGAATAGGAATTACAATTTTGTTTTTACAGGCGTACTTGAAAACTCAGTTTAAATTAAATAGAACTTTCTATATGAACAGTATTCAGCGTTCATGTACAACGTACTAGTAGGTACTTCCTCGCAGCCTGTGACGTTTTCATATGTAGAATTCAGTTAGTGACCAGTTTGCGGCTAAAAGTTCCCGTGAAATCTAATGTAGTCTCCACTTTACAATCGCGAAATTGAACTTGAGCTTGTATCTAGTTCGCATTGCAGAGAAATTCGGAGAACCGACTGATATCCATTATCATAAATTATTTACTTCTGTTCTCTAAACCGTAAAGCTAGCAGCATCAAATTAGTAAATATAAATGATCCTCTCAAGCGTTTCCCCCCATTCCACCTACGCCCTAAGCCTAAGCCATGGTTCAGATCCATAGTTTTGGAATAAAGGTAGCTGTGATATACGGAAGGACGGACATACGGACGGACGGCAGAGGTGAAGAATCTAAAAGGGTTTCGTTTATTTCCATTAAGCTATAATAAGGCTACGGAAATCTAAAAACGTAAAACGTCTTACTGGTGGTAGAGCTACAGTGGCGGAGCTCGCGGGCGTAGGCACCACCGCATTACCTAATATACTTGCCGCAAAATGGTAGTGATCAGCACTATCGTGCTCCGGTCAGGTGGTGATGTACGGCCCTGTAATTTCCGGCAGAGGCATAACATCTTAGGCCTCAGGAGTGGTAATTCATCTGCATTTTGACCTTGATCTTTGTGTGGGTGTCTATCATCATCATCATCATAATTTCAGCCAAAAGACGTCCACTGCTGAACAAAGGCCTCCCCCAAAGAATGCCACAACGAACGGTCCCGGGCCGCCCTCGTCCAGCGATTGCCCGAGACCTTTACCAGGTCGTCGGTCCACCTCGTGGGTGTCTATAGGCTGCAGTCATCACTTAACATCAATGTGAACTGCATGATTGTTTGCCACTTCCATTACATAAAAAAAAACGTGATTAAGTTATTAATTGATCTCTCATGACTGCCAAAACCAGTCATAACAAAAGTACGTTATTGACTTCCCAGGAATGTTTGGGTTGTATTCACAGACAAGAACGAAACGAAAGAGAAAGCGACTTCTTTACGATATTTAATTAACTGCAAAGTCTATTATATCGGTTGCCTAACTAGCATAGTTGGCAATAGATGGCGCTGCTGCTACCATAAAGCAATGCAATAAATGTGAAGGAAAGATTTGACAAATCGGGCAGTATTCAGTAGCTCAATTGGAAGAGCGGCTGGACTAGATTCCCAGTAGGCCGCGAGTTCGAGTCTCGCCTGAAGTCAAATTTTTCTTTCCATTTTTCTTTATAAAATATATTTCACAAGCATGTGTTAATGCGAAATAATATAAAACAATTATGAATGGTAAAAGCGACTTCTTTACGATATTTAATAAACTGCAAAGTCTATTATATCGGTTGCCTAACTAGCATAGTTGGCAAAGATTTGACAAATCGGGCAGTATTCAGTAGCTCAATTGGAAGAGCGGCTGGACTAGATTCCCAGTAGGCCGCGAGTTCGAGTCTCGCCTGAAGTCAAATTTTTCTTTCCATTTTTCTTCATAAAATATATTCACAGAATTCGCTTCAAATATTTTTTTCTTGTATATAACAAATCCTTTACATTAACCACAAATATGATGAAAGCGGAATGAAAAAATATTCCTTCTCTCATGTAAGGACATGTCCCAAATGGCGTATTTTTAAAGCACAGCGAAAATTACATTATTCAGAACTTGGTCTAACATATGGACCGCTTTATTACATTTTTGCTTTATTTGTTGTATTTTCGCAAAAGTAATTTTGCTCTTTCAACTGTTTGTGTAATCATTTGAATTAGTTGAGGATGGTGGAATAATGTTGTAGGTATATTTTTAATGGAATACGGAGAAGAGATTATTTATATTCAAATTTGTTTTCGGGTTTAACAATGTATGTACCATTTTACCTGGAATTTTTCTCAATTAGTTTTTTTAATATGTAACGAAAGTGGCAAACAAGCATGCAGTTCACATTGATGTTAAGTGATGACTGCAGCCTATAGACACCCACACAAAAACCAAGGTCAAAGTGCAGATGCGTTACCACTCCTGAGGCCTAAGGTGTTACGCCTCTGTGCCGGAAATTACAGGGCCGTACATTACCACCTGACCGGAACACGATAGTGCGGAACACTACCATTTAGCGGCAAGTATATTAGGTAATGCGGTGGTGCCCGCGAGCTCCGTCACTGGAGTTCTACCACCAGTAAAAGTAGTTTTCGTAAATACATTGTATAAATTAAACTTGCGGATTTTCTCGCGTATACAACACTCTCAAATTTCTTCTTACACCCGACGTTTCGGTCGCTTTCCAGCTACCGTGGTCACGAGCAGACTAATTCGACGATGTTGGGGGTTGTTGAATTTGGGAGTGTTGTATACGCGAGAAAATCCGCAAGTTTAATTTCTACAATGTATGAAGCTCGCGAAAACCTACGAAAACATTGTAGATACATTGTTTTATTTGTTGTTACTCATATATAATTTTTGGTAATAGATATCGTTACTGCCACTCCAAATGATCCCAGCATAGAGCAACACGGGACACCCGGCCGCCGCAGATCGGAGGGTAGTAGCCATATGCAAGATGGAGAGCAAATACATCAGTAAATATTGAGTTACACTATATCCGCTGATGCAGCCAAAAATTGCCTTAGAATTAGTTACACTTTACTGGTGGTAGAGCTCCAGTGACGGAGCTCGCGGGCGTAGGCTAAAGTAACCCAAAGGCGTAAACTTGTCAATTTTGCCGCATTACCTAATATACTTGCCGCTAAATGATAGTGTTCAGCACTATTGTGTTCCAGTCAGGTGGTAATGTACGGCTCTGTAATTGCCGACATGGAGTCATAACAACTTAGGCCTCAGGAGTGGTAACGCATCTACAGTATGACCATGGTCTTTGTGTGGGTGTCACTTTACATCAATGCTTGTTTGCCACTTCCATTACATAAAGAAAACAAAATTAAATATCGGATAACTTAAGTCATGTACCTACTATTTGCCATAATTCAGATAAAAGTGGAAAAAGTTTCAAAGCAGTTTCACGATACCTAAACGTTATCTAAATTTTACATAGTGACTCGAAAAATTCCACAGCAAGCGCATTGCGGCACCGCGGCAAATATTGTGACAAGCTTCCTTAAGTATTCCTATTGCATATTATATTTTACAGTTTACATTTTGGGACGAAATAGAAGAACATTTTTGCGACAGTTTTATTACATTATTAGTTTATTTAACTTTCCGATGCTCCAACAGTTCGGGCATATAGAGCGAATGTCGAATGAGCGAATGACTAAACAAATATACAATGCGAATATGGCCCAGGAAGATCAAGACTGACGTACCATGACCAAATAGGTCGAGTACTGTCTGATGGTGGGGTCAAAAGTCTTAAGAATCGGCGTGGATATACCTATGAAGATAATGATGAATGTAGATGAGGCACGGGAGCTGTGTCAGGACCGGGATATGTGGCGCTCCACGCTCTCCGCCTACCCCGCAAGGGACTTGGCTTGAAGATACATACATATTTAACTTAAGGAATTGTTTTTTGTGACGAAGGTGATACAAGCACGATGACCCGGTTAGTCCAGCGGTGTGAGATGACCGTTTGATTCGAAGGGTCGCGGGTTCGATCCGCGCACCGGGACAAATATTTGTATTGCCTATAGATATTTGTTTCAGGTCTGGGTGTTTGTATATGTGTTGTATATGTACAACGGCATCTATGACACAGGTTTATACCTATTGTGACGCTGTGAGAGTAAGCGTACAAAAAAAAAAGCATGCTGTTCTCATGGATGATAAGTGATCACTGCAGCCTATAATCATCTTCACAAAAACCAGAGCTCAAAATGCAGATGGGTGCTAACCCTGAAATCTAAGTTGTTATGTCTCTGTGATAGTTACTACAAGGTCATATAACACTATCTTACCGAAACACAAATACGAGTTAGTAACCCTAACGCACCAGTCGGATGCGGCGATTCAGTGAGGTACCGGTGCAAAGCAAGAAGACCCGATGTGGGGTGGAGTTACGTTCCGTGAGCGTGGGCACCACCGCATTACCTAATATACTTGCCGTTAAATGGCAGTGTTCAACACTATCGTGTTCCGGTCAGGTGGTAATGTACGGCCCTGTAATTTCCAGCACAGAGGCATAACACCTTAGGCCTCAGAATTGGTAACACATCTGCATTTTGACCTTGGTATTTGTGGGGGTTTCTATAGGCTGCAGTCATTACTTAACATCAATGTGAACTGCATGCTTGTTTGCCACTTCCCTAACATAAATAAAAACATATAATAATATGAAGATACTTACTGTACTTACTGTATGTCTGCTGCTTTCAAATCAGTATTCCCGAGAAGTTGCCGCTTTGCATAGTAAATCTTCAATCTTATGATTGTTATAAACAATACCCTTCCAAGTTTCCCACAGCAAATTGCAGGAAACGTACATTTATTTCAAAACCAATACATTTTATGTTTCAAGTTGAACAAACTTAGACGATTTACTACAAAACTTGTCAATTTTGCCGCAAATTTTGACCGATGACCGTATATCATGACCGTATTAATGGAATAACGATGTATCTACATAATTCTTGTAATAAATTGAAAACGTAGTTTATTATTCAATATCTTTTTATATATAGAAAATTAATGTCTGGGATAGTTTTTAACTAAACCATGAGGTAAAAGAAAAAGTTGAGTATAGAGATTTTCGTGCATACTAAATTCAAAGTGTTGATGCACAAAATTATATGTAAAAATAGGTACTTTTGATGTATTATAAGACATGGGAAATAGTTAATAGGTTACACAGAAACCTATAAAAAGTAAGTAAGTTAATAGAGGAACCCTTTTATCTGCAAGTCCAAATCCTCGCGTGTCAAAGTCGTATTTGTCTTTCTTCTGCAATTTCTTTCATCATATTTAAATGAATAGGAACTGTCTACGTAAGTGGTGGTTATATTCTTTAGTCTTAGGAAAGAGATAATCGGCTAGTTTCGATTTCGTAGAGCGGTATCTCCGTCGCACACTGCATTAAGCACTGATAGTGTGATAGTGCAGTATTGGTCAAATTTTGTTCATTATGGTTGACAAACGTACGCTCTACAGAGCTGGAATCAGCCGAAGTTACTATCCTCAGGTCAAAGTGCAATATTTATAGCTGGAGACTGTAGTATCTTACAAATAAGGCAACAGCAGGCAACTTATACTTTTCTATACAAACATTTTCTGTTTCCATTCGACCAAACTTGTACAATTTATTTGTACAAAACAGTTGTAAACTTTACAGCAAACTTTGACCGATGAGCGTATATTGAAAACAAGAGCTGTTGCACAAATTTTTGTAACGTAAGTGATAAATTGGGTAGTTTTATTATTTTTCTGTAATAATTTCACTGTCAATGTTTTATGGATAACAATGACACGTATTTATAGTAAGCATTCAAAATAAGTATTCTACTGGAGGTAGAGCTCCAGTGACGGAGCTCGCGGGCGTAGGCACCACCGCATTACCTAATATACTTGCCGTTAAATGGTAGTGTTCAGCACTATCGTGTTCCGGTCAGGTGGTAATGTACGGCTCTGTAATTTCCGGCATAGAGGCATAACACCTAATGCCTCAGGAGTGGCAGCGCATTTGCATTTTGACCTCTGGTCATTGTGTGGGTGTGTATAGGCTGCAGTCATCACTTAACATCAATGTGAACTGCACGCTTGTTTGCGACTTAAATAATATTAAAAAAAAAAAAACCACAGTGTAAATTAAATAAAATAAAGACTTCATCCGGGTACAAATCTGAACAAAAATGACGCGACCTTTATGCGAACTTCTAGCCCCTATTAAACCCTCTAGGGGTTGACATTTGACAAGTACAGTAGTACTATAAAAGAGTAGATACTATATTCGACCTTGGGGTCTTCAACTATATACTTAATTTGTATTATTATTTAAATTTAGTGTTCTGTTTTAGTTTTTCGTTTTTATTTTTATCTTTATATTGGCAGCAGTTGGGCATCCGTAGTGTCACAGTATAAGGCCCCAACGTAATACCAGCGCCGGGTTTATTAATCGGGCACAATGCTGAGTTGGGGACCCTTTTGGACAGTTTATTAATTTAGTTTTGTTTTGGTGTTCATTCTATTTTTTTTATTCCTATCTTTTTTTTTTGTTTTCTATTATGTACTTATTGTCCAAATATTTTTTTTTCTTTCTTTCTTTCTTTACTATTTTATATAATCCCTTAGACCGGGCCTGCTGTATCTGTTTCATAAACTATAAGACCCAAAATAACCCTTCAGTGGTAGAATTTCGCAAAATCGCGTATGCAGCTCCGTACTAAAAAGAAGCCTGATGCAAAATTTAAAACGCCTAGCTCATGTAATTAGTACCGTTTTGTGATGAATGAGTGAGGGGCATTCCGCTTTTATATGTATAATATCTATTTG
Source organism: Macrosoma leucophasiata (assembly GCA_036365455.1). Lineage (NCBI taxonomy): Eukaryota > Metazoa > Arthropoda > Insecta > Lepidoptera > Hedylidae > Macrosoma > Macrosoma leucophasiata. The sequence continues at coordinate 5,058,755 of JAWQUS010000014.1, read as the reverse complement.
GACGGCGTTTAAGGCAGCTTATTCAAATCAAATATTTCAAAGCCTAACAAGAAGTAAAAGCAATAATAGTAGGATATTTCAAGCTACACAAGGTAGCAACTTTATTGAACGAAAGACCAGCGAATTCTTCGCATTGATCCACTTGACCGGCCACTCGAAAGAATAACTTTTCTCTCAGGAAAAGTACAACTCGACCAGATTCCTGGCATTATTTTACAACGATCAAATACTTTAGATTTTTTAAGATTGGAATAAAGAAAATATGTACGGAACATTTTTATTACCTTGCCATAAAATTAGGGAACAAGTACATCGTACATGTCGTTTTAAGGGTTTCGTAGTAAACAAGGAACGTTTGCGAGTAATAGTCGACCAAAATACGACAATTTTATTAACAAATCGATAGATTTTTTTTTATATTTACAAACTACATTAATTAAACCTAAAAACTACGGAAACCTACACTGCGCGTGGCCTAACACGCACTTGACCGGTTTTTTTTTCATTGTTATGCCAGCTGTTCCGACGAAATGTATAATATATCGTTTTACAGGTATTTTCTGGTGCATTTTGTTTACGGTAGGTTAGAGAGAAAGCCAGACCTACCCACTATTATATAAGTACAAAAAAATCGACGACTTAAAAAGAAATATAAACCGATAAGAATAAAACAAGACAAGTTGTCCAACAAGGATTCATCATCATTTCAGCAGTAAGACGTCGACTGCTGGACCAAAGTCTTCGCAACAAGCCATATATTCTTCTCAACAAGCCATATATTCTTCGCAACAGGCCATATATTCTTCGCAACAAGCCATATATTCTTCGCAACAAGCCATATATTCTTCGAAACAAGCCATATATGCCATAATCGCCACGCCTGGCATGCGGATTGGCGATCAAAGTGGCGGTAGTTTTATCGCAGGATGCTGCTGCCTATCTAGCGTCAAACCGCGGACACTCCGCCAAAATTCCATACAAACGCTTAATTTGGTCTCGATTACACAGACATCAATCAGTGACGTGTATTTACACGTGCACCGTGCTACAAACACGTACAAAATACCAAATGTCGCCCATAAGAGGGGAGGAGGTTGGGTGATGCGGGGAAATCAGGCGGGACGTCGAAGTGTCCATTCTATACGTAGTATTATTACATATTCTCTGCTAGCGTTATGGCACTTATTACCGCCCCATCGGAATAGTTTTACCGCCATTGTTCGGTTAACTGATTGTACTACCCAAAGAATTCTCTTCTACTAGTGGGCAGTGGGGTCGTCACGTCCCAATGCCAACGAGGATTATCTTTACCATAATGCAAAAAGGCAGCAGCGGTTTTGATACGCAACATCATAATATACACCAGGGCCCGTGACGTCTTATAAGGTAGCAAAAGGCAGTTACACATCGTCAAACTACCAGGGCCCGTACCATGACGTCTCATTGCGATTCAGTTTAGGCGCTGCTAAAATCTGGTTTCATTTGTCTTATGAGACAGCGCGTAGGAAGAAACGAGGCGGAGCTAATATTGCAATTTAGCATGTCTAAGCATCGCAGTTTAGCTTGTCAATTAAAGGTCATAATACTAAATGTCTGCCATTTAAACTGGACTATTGTCAAGCCCAATGTTTCCCATTTTTCGTCATTCCAGCCAGCATGGTTAATGCCAACTGTATCACGAATCAGTGATAAACATATCACTTTCAACTCATTCATTTCATTCATAAAATCGCTTTTATCACTGACATCGCGTTAATTTACGGAGCGTTGCGTGTTCAAAACACGAAAACAATTTGCTCTCGAAAATCTACGACTGCATTTCAATTTGTTAAACAAAGCAGTAAACCAGCTTTATTGATGTTAAAACCAACATGTTCGGAGTAAAAAAAGAAGTGGATGGGAAGTGTTTTTTGTTCATTCCAATTTCAGTGATTATTTTTATTTAAAACTAGCGACCCGCCCCGGCTTCGGGACGGGTCCTACCCTCTCCTCATCTCCTCATATTCATCTTAGCGTGGGGTTATATAGCCTAAAGCCTTCTAAGATAAATGAGCTATCTAGGTTTAGAAGTTCCTGAGATTAGCGCATTCAAGCTAACAAACAAACACACAAACAAACTCTTCAGCTTTATAATATGATGCAAAAAATTATCATCATTAGCCGTGGGAATTTAGATTGCAAGGTGACAATATCAAGGAGTAATAAGCACAGTTTTAGACCTTTCTCTATACAACTATTAGCTCACTAGCGGCTCACTCCGGTTTCTCACGGGTGCCACGAATGTAATGTAGCTTATCGCTCTCGCTGAAATGCAGTGTTCTAACGGTGGCAAAACTTTTGAAATTGGTCCAGTAGTTTACTGGTGGTAGAGCTCCAGTGACGGAGCTCGCGGGCGTAGGCACAACCGCATTACCTGATTTACTTGCCGCTAAATGGCAGTGTTCAGCACTATCGTGTTCCGGACAGGTGGTAATGTACGGCCCTGTAATTTCCGGCACAGAGGCATAACACCTTAGGCCTCAGGAGTGGTAACGCATTTGCATTTTGACCTTGGTCTTTATGTGGGTGTCTATAGGCTGCAGTCATCACTTAACATCAATGTGAAATGCATGCTTGTTTGCCACTTCAATTACATAAAAAAAAAGAAGTTTTTGTGCTAAAATATTACAAACATGCATACAAAACAAAAATGTTTCCTCTTTATAATATTAAGTATAGATATCGAGATTCTTGGGAATCTGGATGATTTTGAAGTATATGTTATAAATTTACTATTATTATTTCAAGCCCAATACCACGAGATCTAGTAACTTTGCGAGTTAAAGAAAAACGAAGATACTTTGGTTTAAAAATGAGTGAATACTACTTCCTTTTGATATAAGAACTATAGGTTTTAATATTCTGCAGATGTTTTGCTTCATCACTTGAAGTTACTGGTCCATACTTAATCACCTAACAAAAAATATTAACCGAATTATACTGTTAGTAACAAATAGAATAATGAAAAAATGCACAGCCTACGTCCTTGAGTTCTATTAATTTTATTGAAGACTAGCTGTGCCCGCGACTTCGTCCCCGTGAGAATTTATGATTGTTCAGTACCTACCCAGACGAAGTCGTCGGCGCAGCTAGTATAAAAGTAGCCCAAGTTACTTTTTATTACATAAGCTATCTGCCAGTGAGAAAGTCCCGTCAAAATCGGCAAAGCCGTTCCCGAGATTACCGGGAACAAACACATAGGCAGACAGACAAAAAATGTTGTTTTGGTATATGTACCGTGTATACACACATATGCATTTAGTAAAAAGCGGTTATTTTTATATTACAAACAGACACTAAATTTTTTTTTATTTGTATGTATAGATTAGTGCTATATATATATATAAGCTTGAGTAATAATCTGTTGAATTCTTATTTATTGGCGAATACGACAGGTTTTATAATTTTCCATTGGAGTTGTTAGTAAGTTTAAATTTGCCTTCAACGGCCATATTCTCAAATCCAGTTTGCGTAACTAAGGATTCATTTTCTCATCCCGAGAATTGATTGAGATTTGTTAACCCGATCCGAGGCTCAAATCCCGTACCACAGCATAGCAAACAGTAGTAGCCTGCTACCACTAGACTAATGACGCAGTTGATCTTTTGAAGTCTCATGTATTGAGTACGAGCATATTATGATTCAACGCCCATTTTCCCATTAACAATTTCAGTTTCCGCAACTTATGATAAGTCCTTTCTTCCTCTTCGAGAACCAAATCCTCGACCTCATAGTTCTAGCTTATCATGAAGTCAATGGTACAAATGGCATAATCCAACTTTCTGAACAGAAATATTCAAGACTAATAAATAGAACTTTCAAGCTAATAATACCCAGTTAATACTCAGTTGGCAGGCACAACGTTTGTTCCTGCCAACATTGTTCTTGTTCAGCCTGTCTAGTTATTGCATGTTTTATTTGTGCATAACAAATAGGGCCTTGGAATGTGATAATCCTTGAGATCTGAACAGTGAGGCGACGTTACCTTTTATAATGCATTGCATAATTTACAGTATCTCGTGGATTGCCTTTCGTTTGTATTATGGAGTATAGCGGTAAGGGGTACCGTGTGATATAGAAGGGAACTTGAATGTGTCCAGTGTACGCTTTATAAAGTTTAAAGTATATGTAGCAACAGCGCTGGCATATGAAAACTACAATGTTAATAATGGTTGTTGTACCTATAGAAAGTGAAGTGTGCTGAGTACATTTTTCAACTAACTTTGGATTTTTTAAAATGTTGAACTGCGAGTGGCGCTTCTTTTAAATATATTCTTTGCTATGGTGTCACTCTTACTTTCTTGTTTTGATGGACACTAAATAAATATATAATGAAAAAAAAAAAAATATATATATAGTAATAAGACCCGAGAAGTAATCTTGTTTGAAAAAAAACTGGTTGCCTGTAAAGTCGGTTTTACGGGCGAAGATTTTACGTGATAACGTCTTTTTCTCGGTAGAAAGGCATTCGCCGGTCCGGCAGGCCTCTCTCTCGTTCGGTGACTCATCGTTACGTTACCGGGCGTTACACTTTTTCATGAGTGACTCCGAGCCGCAACCTAATTTAAGACGTTGTCACGTCAAAATATATCATTTTGTCACCAAGTCTTTTGTCGTCGTCTAGATTTGAAACGACTAATTATAGTTTTTAATGCGAAATATATTCTTAAAAATATTTCTACTTAAGGTCAGACGGGGGAAGTGCGCCATATTATTTGCATAGAAGACAAAAAACAGGCAAAAAAACGTAACTTCATGCCTGTAATCCCCGAAGGGGTAGGCAGAGGTAAATGCATGCATTCAAGCATACATGCACACACCCACGACTCGTCGGTTACGTTTTTGGCCCATGTAACAGGTGGCAAACCTGTTGCCATCTCCGGACACATTACCAAACTCTGGGGTACTGGGAAACTTCCTGAAAATGGAAAAATCCCAATAGAAGCAGAGATAAAGGATTTTAACCCGTTATCTCTGATAGTCCCCGACCCGGGAATCGAACCCAGGACCTCCAGCGCAATAGTAGTGGACTTTTAGGCAAAATATATTTTTTTTACGCTGATTTTTAAGTATACGTTTACTAAATTGATAATATTTGATATATTGTGGCTACAAAAAACGTTAATTCGTACAAATCTATTAATATTTTCCTAAGATTTTATAAGAAATTGAAAAACGGTCATATAGGCGCACTTGCCCCTGGAAACGGGGTAAGTGCGCCTATATAAAATAAAACTCTTAAATCTTAAGTTACCCGAAAACGTGATATTTTATTCAATAGAACATTAACAACTAAACGCTATTGTTATGGTTACCGTTAAATGTAAGTATCCTATGGGGTACTGCAGCTTCCATATCAATTTTTTTTTTTATGTAATAAAAGTGGCAAACAAGCATGCAGTTCACATTGATGTTAAGTGATGACTGTAGCCTATAGACACCCACACAATGACCAGAGGTCAAAATGCAGATGCGCTGCCACTCCTGAGGCATTAGGTGATATGCCTCTGTGCCTGAAATTACAGGGCCGTACATTACCACCTGACCGGAACACGATAGTGCTGAACACTACCATTTAGCGGCAAGTATATTAGGTAATGCGGTGGTGCCTACGCCCGCGAGCTCCGTCACTGGAACTCTACCACCAGTAATTTGGGGCAAGTGCGCCATAGACCAGTAATCAGGGGTTCTAAACCTTAAATGCGGTTTTAAGTAAGACTGTTGTTTTTAAATGAAAGTGTTGGCAGTTATTTTGGATGGAATAATTGGGATATTTAATTAATAAAAACTTTTATTTATAATAATATGCATTAGGGATACATATTTATTTAAAAAATCGTATGCAAGAGTGCAAAAGTTATTAATTTAGAACTATTACATAACATATTTGAGATTCCTACAAGAAGTCTCTTCAGATGGTAGATAGCAGGATGCATTTTGCAAAACTTTTGTTAATTTTATTAATTTTACTAATTTTTACTAAATTCTGTTGTTTAAGTAAATATCTGAAATATTAAATGAATAAAATATCTGAAAAAACTTATTATAGTAACTTCTACTGTTCTTACTGTAAATTAAATTTACCGATATTAATACTAAATGATATTTGGCCACGACGTGTTATTGTAGGTTTCGGCAAAACTGACACAATATCTGCAACATGTTTTCATTCGCATATGTCGTCCTACATTAGGATAGACAAATAGCAAACCTCTTTGTTTCGTTTGAATTTTTCGAACGTATTTTATAGTTGCTATGTCATCATTAATATCAATACTTTGTCCTACATAATGTTTCACACTTTTTTTTGATAAAAATTGGTCTTAAACCCAATTACCTTTTTTTAATTTCATTGATGTCTCTTCAAAATACTCTATATCGGTGAGTCCAACATCTGTAAAGACGTTTTCATCATTATCAGAGTTTTGTTCTGATAAGTAAATATGACAGTAACTTTCTAGGTCCTTATCTGAAGTATCTGAATCATGAATCGTATAGTCACTGTCATCTTCTAAATCTTCTTCTATCTTTATTTTCTTTTCCTTTTTTATCGTATTCTTTTTAGTACGGTTGTTTTGTCTTTCCTGTTTTATTTTTTCAACAGTATGTATTTTATGACTACCCTGTAAAGTAAATTCTGCTGGTCTTTTTATTTTGTGTCCTGCAAAAATATCTTTAGTCAGTTTTTCATTATATTTCAAATACCTATCTTTTAAAATAGCAACTTTTGGTTTTGAAGTCAGTGACAGTGGTGAATTTGAGGAGCTTGCAAGACAGTTAAGTATTGAAGAATCGTCTTGTAAAAGATGAATTGGTGCAAGGACGGTCAAGTCTGAATTAGGTGATGTTATTTCAGAAAGAGTTGCTTCCGATCTTTGTGGGTTAGGAGTATGCGATTGTTGTTTTTTCACTCTTATATTTTTACCCTTTTGGGCACTGTTTTTTACTTTTTCTTTATTTATTTTCTCATTTCGGTCCCTTATTATATCTCTCTTTTTTTGCTTTCGTTGCTTTCGTTATTTCTCTTTTCTTTGTTCTTTTTTTACTTTATCGTCTTCCTTTTGTTTCAAGCTTTCAATGACGTCATGATGCGTTATTACCTCTGCACTTGCAGAAATTTTAACTATCTTTCTTTTAACATTGTCAGTCTGAGTTTTTTTTGTGGATTGTATTAACAAATCTTCAAAAGTTATGTTCTCGAAAGACTTTGAACTTAAGACATTCGGCAAAATGTTGACTGGGACGGGGTTTAATTTAATACAACAGTCAATTATATGGAGACATAACTTGGTTAACGAAAATGGTGAATTACGAGCGAGTATTAGTTCTTTAGATACTTTTTCCTGGTGTTTGTTCCATCGTTTTAGAGCTTCTGGGTCTAGTTTATGTTCTGGTACAGCATTTCTGTTAAACAAATAGATTCCACTTTTTTCAAACCCTTTTTTTATAACATTGGAATTAAGCTTTTTCCAAACTCTGCCTACTGTCGCTGAAAACTGATCTTTAGGTAGCTTTTCGTCCTTATGTGAACGTTGCCATTTAACCATTTCCTGGTCCCATGCGTCTTTATACGGTTTGAATACACTAAGATCAAGTGGTTGAAGAAGATGACTTTTATGTGGTGGCAATTTTATGATGGTGATATTATTTTGTTTTGCTTTTTCGATAACAGCAAGTTGCACGTGCGTACTATGACCGTCGTAAATAAGAGCGTTGGTTTTTTTCGTCTTTGACCATGGAAATGAAACTTTTTGCTATGAATTCTGCAAATGCTTCGGATTCAATCCAACCATTGGATGTTGCAGTGTACAAAGTGCCAGGATATGCTTCCTCAGATATCCATCCACTCCACACATGAACGCCTTTGAAAATTATAAACGGCGGCCCTTTGCCCCCAGTTGCATTACTGGCAAACAAGATGGTTGTATTTGATTTACCAGCTGATGATGTGGTTCTAGTTAAAGGAAATCCTTCTAAGCCAACCACTTTGGTTTTTTGAGGGTCGCTGCAGTAGCTTGTTTCGTCTATATTATAAATTCTCTCTGGCTTATTTTCAAGTCTTAGCTCTTCAATAACTTTTTCGACAATGTCGTATAATTCTTGTATTATGAAAGGGTCAGCCGCTTTTTTACGGGCAATTTCGACTGCTTGAGGTTTTTTAATTGACAATTTTTGTCGAGTAATAAAATTAGAAAACCAATCGTTTCCTGGGATACCATTGGTAAAAGGTGTATTTATATTATTCTTTTTAACGTACTCGCCAACCAGTTCTATTACCTCTTTTCGGCTTAATTCAAAGCCATGCCTTTCCATAATATGTAGACAGTTAGCTAATTCTATTTCAATTTCAGCTGCTCAACCTTGTGTGGATGATTTTTGGCCATTTCGACCCGTCACATGATCCATAATTGTTTTGCGAGGTATACCATATGTTTTAGCAGCTTCATACTCCGATAGGCCTGATCTGACAGCGTCAGTTGCTTGACATAATGTTTGTGTTGACCAAGACGGCTTATCGGTTTTATCGGTTCTGTAAGTACGAACCATCTAAAAAGACAATTTTAAAATTAAGTAGTTGTAGTTAGCATAAACTCATTTACTGGGCATTCATGAACCTCACAATATAGGTACTCGTAGAACAACAATTAAACTTCTTCGGGAACAGTCAGGTAAGAAAACATCTGGACTATAAAAGTTGACGACATCTGGCTCAGGGGAAGTGCGCCATACTATCACGTTGTTAGGCGCACTTACCTCACTTGACTATTTTGAGGTTTAGATTTTAAATTCAATAATAAAACATTAATTTCACTATCAAGGACTAAACTACAGACATAGATTTATAGAAAAATAACTAAATTATGCACTCACTTCGTAGGTTTGCAGCAACACGTAACATATTTAAAGATATATGTGGATTAATAGCACATGCTCATATCTGGTAACAGGTTCAAATGGCATTAAAACTAAAATGGCGGATATATCAAGTTATGGTGTACAGTGACATCTGTCAAATGGAACCGTGTTTAGTTGGTTGCGTGAATGTAAGATGTCGTTGGTTGGATAATATCAATACTTTTCAATATATTTGTGGTAGGCGCGCTTACCCCGTCGGCGCACTTGCCCCGTCTGACCTTACTTTGTTACATGTCTTGGACATGTGTTATTAATTTACCTATAATAATTCCTTTTTATGGAGGTACTTGTTAGGTATAAGTACCTACATTAATTTTCAATTTGGTTTGTTGCCCTGAATTTTGGTTATATTTCTATTGATTGATGCTTAGTGACGATATGATTTCTCATCTTACGAAATTGTTTGAAAATGTGCTAATTTTCAGTCTTGAAGGTTCTAATTTGCAAGTTAAATTCTGTTTCCAAATCATCCTTATTTCGGTCACGGCTATTCTTTAAATATTATTGTCTTGAGGAGTTCCATTGAATATAATTTAATTAAATATATTTTGTTCCAGTCACGATACTGAAGTTTTGTGTATTTGCATAATCGTATTAAAGTGGCTTGAATAAATTCAGGTGTTCAGTGTGAAATCGACCTACAAATCATCAAAATTGTGTGACTCGACAAAATTGTATACTGACATTCACGAATTGTTTTTGCCAGTGGCAATTTTTTACCTCTTCTTTTCCATTACTAGTGGTTCGCCCCGGCTTTGCACGGGTGCAATGAATGTTTTATTGCCTATGTTCAGTGAAAGTACAGCTTTGTAATAGTGAAAGAATTTTTGAAATCTATCTAACAGTTTTGTGTGAAAACGTGACAAACATACTTACAAAAACAAATGTTTCCTCTTTATAATAGTAATAAAGAAGTATTAGTATGAATTATGGCGTATAATACGTTTATTCTATAATTCTTCAAAATACATGCTAATTGCGGTTTACGTGTATATTTAAATCTCATATGTAATATCACACCTAATAATATTCAACCCAATTTATAAGCGTTCCATTATTGTTCACACAACACGGAATAATGTAGACTATGTTGATAGATTAGGTGTTTGCGGTGGTGTCTACGCCCTCCAGCTCCCACACCTAACATTTGGAGCAAATGGAAATAATAAACTAACTACCTCTTACTCTAGAGCGTATAAGCAATGGTATAATTACAAAGTAAAGTAAGCTAGCTAGACACCACCACATTACCTCTATCTGCCGCAAAATGGTAGTGTTTAGCAGTATCGTGTTCCGGTTAGATGGTGATGTATTCCCCGTAATAACTATTATTAACAACTAGATGTTGCCCACGGCTTCGCCCGCGTGAATGTCGTTTTATAATTCTGATTTCTTTACTATATATATATCTCGGGCTCCGTGAGGAGCCCGAGACCTTTCCCACGAATGCAAAACCGTGGAAATCGGTTCGTGCGTTCTGGAGTTATAGCGTCAGGAAGGAAAACCCGACTTATTTTTATATTATAGATCACAGAGATGACATAACAACTTAGGTCTGGTGGTCTGGGGGTGGCAACGCATCTGCATTTTGACCTCTGGTTTTCGTGTAGACGTCTAGTATAAGCTGCAGTCATTACGAGCTTGTTTGCGACCTTCCTTGCATAAAAAAAAGCTGTTACATACGGACAGATAGATGGACATGACGAATCTATAAGGAAATATGACTACTCTTTAAGGACATGACGATTATTTAGGGTACCATTAATTTAGACGATCCGGTTTGTCCAGCGGTGTAAGATGACCGTTTGATTCGAAGGGTCGCAGGTCCGATCCCCACACCGGGACAAATATTGGTATGGCCTACAGATATTTGTTTCGGGTCTGGGTGTTTGTGTATGACACAGGTTTGTACCTGTGATGTGCGTATTTAATTTAATTTATTTATTATTTCGTTTAGTTTCGGAACCCTGCAGAATCATTCATCGTTCATCCAGATATGCTGCAAACCTAATTTTTATGTATATTTATAATCTAGAACTAAACTATAGTTTTTGAATAGCGTCCCTCCAACTACTTGGAATACCAGCCCACCTGCCCTACCATTGAGGATCCACATCACTTATTAAAATAAAAGTAGTGTTCACTTATTTTGATAGTCGTAACTGGAAACAGTCTTGAATTTAAATTAATATCTAGTTATGATTATCTCACTCTTAACAAAATGTAGCTCTCAAATTATTCTAAAATAATAACATAGAATAAAATTTTGGAGTATTAAGTATATATTGTTCTAAATAATTGGATTAAAATATATCTTGTAATAAAAACACGATAAAAAAAATCTCATCCTAGATTAGTAAAAATCTTATCTTCAACACTACTCGTCTTGGAAATTCCAGTGCACCGCTAATTAAGTATGCTTGTACACTAATCGCTAGATTACAGTTTCATAATTAACAAGCACGGAGCGTCGGAGGCACTCCAGAGGGCAATGATTAATAACGGAATTTAATATGAAAAGTAATATTGATCCTAATTTGATAACGCTATCGACTAGCGCTCGTTTAAGATTAGATCTTACCAGCGGCCGCACCATTTGTTTTTGTTATGGATGTGGCAAACAAGCATGCAGTTCACGTTGATGTTAAGTGATGACTGCAGCCTATAGACACCCACACCAAGATCAAGGTCAAAATGCAGATGCAGATTCCACTCCTGAGACATAAGCTGTTATGCCTCTGTGTCGGTATTTACAGGGCCGTACATTACCATACATTGGAGCTCTACCACCAGTAAAAATGATACCATGATCTTTTAATGTCAACCTAATATGAAACGCTATTAGTTTTGTCTCATTTCTTCATACGCGATGTCACATAAGACAAATAAAATATACACATACATTTTGCTGGTGGTAGAGCTCCAGTGCCGGAGCTCGCGGGCGTAGGCACCACCGCATTACCTAATACACTTGCCGCTAAATGGTAGTGTTCAGCACTATCGTGTTTCGGTCAGGTGGTAATGTACGGCCCTGTAATTTCCGGCACAGAGGCATAACACCGTAGGCCTAAGGAATGGTAACGCATCTGCATTTTGACCTTGGTCCTTGTGCAAATGTCTGTAGGCTGCAGTCATCACTTAACATCAATGTGAACTGCATGCTTTTTTGCCACTACCATTACATAAAACAAAATGAAACAAGATTTTGGTAGCGCCTAAAGGAAGCGCAATAAGACGTCATGGTACAGGCCCTGCTATTTCTCCGGTGACTAACTGTTTTAAAAGTCCTCAGTTTTTAAATACCATTTAATTGAGATAAATAGAACCTGAAGAGTTTAATGTATATTTTAACGTAGTAAAATTCCCAGTTTTAAGTTAGATTCATAAAATCCAAGCTTTTAAGCGCGAAATACGAGCTTTTAAGCGCAACTTCGTCCACAAACGCTTTGACTTTGGAACAGAAAGTGGCATAATAATAATTATGTTATTTTTAGGAGGATTCGATCTTAGATATGGCAAATTATGCGAAGCATAGTTCTAACTTATAGATGCACCTTTATCTTACGTAATCGTTCCATATCAAACCATTGCTGTCTTTTGTCTATTTTCAGTAAAAAATCCACGTATAGTACTAGAATTACAAAAGAGATTGCATTCTATTCAATAAAATGAATTTTGTAGATATACCTATGAATATCATATAACATTTTTTGTTTCAATTTTCTTCAGGCCACTCTGGGAGCTGGATTCAGTCTCCGAGTTAGAGGATAAGCGTTCTTAGAATCTTTCAAAAGTGCTATTCTCAAAGTTTTTTACATTCCTGGATAATACTTTTGCCAGACTTGCCATCTATAGGGAAAAAACATCACTTGCTTTTTGTGAATATTTTCTTTTGAATACGTCCACTTACCTGCCCAAACGTTTGGGGAACAAACACCTGATATTATGTGACATTTTCATTATTTTTGCCAACAGCTTCGACACTCGAGTGCCAGAGCCAGCAGCACATTGGATGGACGAGTCCTTCAACAATAGGGCCCATTGGATTACTGTACCCAACTCTGCTCTTCACTTGCGCGACGTCCAGACACGTGACCGAGCCACGTATAGATGTCGCGTTGACTTCCATATCTCACCTACTAGAAACTATAAGATTGCTTTAGATGTCATTGGTGAGTAAATTTTTGTGTCTTTGTATTAAACGCTTTGGGTTAATAATGTATCTTCACGACAAGTCCCTTATGGGGTAGGCAGAGAGTGTGAAGCGCTAGATATCCCAGTCTTGGCATATGTCACGTGCTTTTTCTTTATTCATTATTCCTAAGACTTTGATCCCACCCTCAGACAATACTCGAGCAATTTTTTTTATATGTAATGGAAGTGGCAAACAAGCATGCAGTTCACATTGATGTAAGTGATGACTGCAGCCTATAGACACCCACACGAAGACCAAGGTCAAAATGCAGATGCGTTACCACTCCTGAGGCCTAAGGTGTTATGTCTCTGTGCCGAAAATTACAGGGCCGTAATTACCACCTGACCGGAACACGATAGTGCTGAAAACTACCATTAAGCAGCAAGTAAATTAGGTAATGAGGTGGTGCCTACGCCCGCGAGCTCCGTCACTGGAGCTCTACCACCAGTAGAAAATTTAATCATGATAGGCAAGTTTTGGTCTTCTGGGGTCTCTGTAACCATCCACATTCACATTGTACGATATATCTGTTTAGTCATTCGCTTATTCGACATTCTTTCTATATGCCCGAACTATAGGAGCATGCCTTCGCTTTGAGTTGTACAGCAAAAAAGCTCATTGGATCATCATACCCAACTGTGCCCTCCATTTACGACCAAGCAACGTATAGATGTCGCGGTAACTGAAATACTATATGAAACACCCAACTGGTGTGAAGGGTGAAAAACGGGAAGGATGGTTTAGGACATGGTCACGCCCCTTTTTTTCGTTATTGGATAATAATTTAAAAAACTTATTTTATTTTAAAGAAAAATGGAAAGAAAAATTTGACTTTAGACGAGACTCGAACTCGCGGCCACTGGGAATCTAGGCCAGCCGCTCATCCAAATGAGCTACCGAAACAACAATTATTAAGGGTAAAAGCGACTTCTTTACGATATTTAATAAACTGCAAAGTTTATTGCATCGGTTGCCTAACTAGCATAGTGTGGCAATAGATGGCGCTACTGCCACCATAAGGCAATGCAATAAATGTGAAGGAAAGATTTGCCAAATCGGGCAGGACTTCGGTAGCTCAGTTGGAAGAGCGGCTGGACTAGATTCCCAGTGGCAGCGAGTTCGAGTCTCGCCTGAAGTCAAAAAAAAATATTTTTCTTTAAAATATATTTCACAATGTGTTAATGCGAAATAATATAAAACAAACTTATTTTATTTGGAGACAAACAAATTGTTATACACGATTTAATAATAATGGTTCACTAGTTAACATTTAACCATTTTTCTACTGGTGGTAGAGCTCCAGTGACGGAGCTCACGGGCGTAGGCACCACCGCATTACCTGATTTACTTGCCGCTAAATGGTAGTGTTCAGCACTATCGTGTTCCGGTCAGGTGGTAATGTACGGCCCTGTAATTTCCGGCACAGAGGCATAACACCTTAGGCCTCAGGAGTGGTAACGCATTTGCATTTTGACCTTGGTCTTTGTGTGCGTGTCTATAGGCTGTAGTCATCACTTAACATAAATGTGAACTGCATGCTTGTTTGCCACTTCAATTACATAAAAAAAAAAACCTTCATTACTCATGGCAGTCAAGTTTTAATATCCCAAGTGTGTATAAAGAATTAAATTTCACTCAAATTTATTTAGTCATTTAGAATGCCTAAAGTTAGCAAAATTTAATAGACCCAAAGTGTTTCGTGATATAATTCATTACGCCACGGCCGGAATTATAGGTTCTGTTAAAGAGCTCGTAATTTATCAACTTAATACAGAAGGAAATATTCTCTTTAGTCGTTACAGGTGAATACTTTCATCATCATCATCGAAAGACGTCCACTGCTGGACAAAGCCTTACCCAATGTCGCCCACAACAGCATTGTGCGTCATTAAGGAAGCATATTTTTTTTTATGTAATCAAGTAGCAAATAAGCATGCAGTTCACATTGACGATAAGTGATGACTGCAGCCTATAGACACCCACACAAAGACCAAGGTCAAAATGCAGATGCGTTACCACTCCTGTGGCCTAAGGTAAGGTAGGTTGTAGTAAGGTTTATGCCTCTGTTCCGGAAATTACAGGGCCGTACAAAAATTATGCCATAATCGCCACGCTTGTTGTGTGGCGGTAGTTTTATTGCGGGACGCTGCTTCCCGTTACGCGTTGTTATATTTACTACCGTCCTATTGGAACGGTTTGACCGCCATTGTTCGGTTGACGGACTGTACTACTGGAAGAATTTTTCGATAACTTCGATAATAAGTTTGATACATTTTAAAATTTTACTACAAAAAAGTAAAAATGTAACGCAAGCCGCGAAAAAAATTTGCTATGTTTATGGACCTAGTGCAGTGTCTGTGAGAGTAGCATAAATTTGGTTTAAGCGTTTTCAATCCGGAAATTTTGATGTCAAAGATGCACCTCGCTCTGGTCGCCCTATTACGGATAAAATGGATGCCATTTTGAAAAAGTGGAGCAAGATCGACATACCAGTAGTTACGACGTAGCTGAAGAACTGAGAATTGATCACAAAACAGTTTTGGCGCATTTAAAAAAAGCTGGGTACAAAAAAAAGCTCGATATTTGGTTACCTCACGAGCTCACTCAAAGAAACCTAATGAACCGTGTACTCATTTGTGATTCTTTATTACGACATAATGAAACCGAATCATTTTTGAAGAAGCTGATAACTGGTAATGAAAAGTGGATCACGTACGACAAGAACGTGCGAAAAAGGTCGTGGTCAAAGGCCGGTCAGGCTTAACAGACTGTGGCGAAACCCGGGTTAACTCGCAATAAGGTGATGTTGTGTGTGTGGTGGGATTGGAAGGGCATTATTCATTATGAGCTATTACCACCAGGCAGGACTATCGATTCTGAACTCTACTGCGAACAACTGATGAGATTAAAGCAAGAAGTTGAGAGAAAGCGGCCAGAATTGATCAACAGAAGGGGTGTGGTGTTTCATCATGATAACGCTAGACCTCACTCATCTATAGCCACTCAGCAAAAATTAAGAGAGTTTGGCTGGGAGGTGTTAATGCATCCGCCGTATAGTCCTGACCTTGCACCTTCAGATTTCCACCTGTTTCGGTCTCTTCAGAATTCTTTATGCAATGTTAGGTTAACATCACGAGAGGACTGCCAAATCCACTTGTCGCGGTATTTTGATGAGAAGTCCCAAAATTTTTATAGCAATGGGATCATGTCCCTACCTACAAGATGGCAAAAGGTTATCGAACAAAATGGTATATACATACTATAGTTAAATTTAAATAAACTATATCAAAAAATGTTTTGAATTATTTTGAAAAATGCGAAGAAACTTTTTCCCCAACCTAATATGTCATAAAATATTTCTTAAAAGTTATCATTAAGAATTAATTAAAATAAATATGTAGACCAACAATTTAAATTTTGTTTGATTCAGGGCCTCCAAGTTAGTCTGTAACAAATATCTGATTTATAATTAGATTAATCTTTCAAGGATCGTAAGGCCATCGGCGCCCAGACACAATGACACAATGAAAATGAATTTCAATTGTCATATTTTTCTCGTGTCTGGAGGGATTAAAATGCAAATTGTTTAGGCAAAGTTTGAGCTGGATATAACACATAAAATAAAAATAATATCTATTTATTTTCTGTCTGGCTAACAGTGGCCAGCTTGGAAGGCTGTGTCGACTAGTTGAGTAAAAGGCAACCTTAAATCCTAGACATAAGAAATTAAGGAGTGCAATAATTGCTTAAGTGTTATTTGTTACCAAGATTTGACAAATCGGGCAGGGCTTCAGTAGCTCAATTGGAAGAGCGGCTGGACTAGATTCCCAGTAGGTCGCGAGTTCGAGCCTCGCCTGAAGTCAAATTTTTCTTTCCATTTTTCTTTAAAAATTAAATATATTTCACAAGCATTTTACTGGTGGTAGAGCTCCAGTGACGGAGCTCGCGGGCGTAGGCACCACCGCATTACCTAATATACTTACCGCTAAATGGTAGTGTTCAACACTATCGTGTTCCGGTCAGGTGGTAATGTACGGCCCTGTAATTTCCGGCACAGAGGCATAAGACCTTAGGCCTCAGGAGTGGTAACGCATCTGCATTTTGACCTTGGTCTTTGTGTGGGTGTCTATAGGCTGCAGTTATCACTTAACATCAATGTGAACTGCATGCTTGTTTACCACTTCCAATACATAAAAAAAAAAAAAAGCATGTGTTAATGCGAAATAATATAAAACAATTATTTGTTACCCGTTCCAAGGGACAAATAAATCCTCAAATGTCATTATATACTTTACTATTTATCTCAGAGATAAGTTAAGTCCTTTGCTAATATTACTTAATTCCAAAGTTATTTCGGAAATTAAGTGGATGTACGGAAATTGGGGGTAATTACTATTTTACCTAGCTTTAACTTCATTAGTAATGGAAAAATTAGGAGAACAGTATCTGTTAAAGTTTTTGACCTAGGACATTGCGAAACTTATGTTTATAAGATTTAATTTTAACAGTATCCTAATTCATCATAGCGTTTGTATTTATCACCAGCAGATAACAAACAAGTCTTCATCTCAACGCTGTGTGTTTTATGAAAACACATAATAGAACTGTTTTGCATTACAACAAAACAGAAATTATGTGTTGATTAAAACACACAGCGTTGCAGCAAGGTACTTGCTGGTGAGAAGAAAACTATGGCGTCAGAATGACAGTGTAGTTGCTGGTGCAAGAAAGAGACAGGTATAAAACAAGAGACAATTTGGTAAGTTTTAACCACAGATAAAATATAGGCAAATTCATAACAGCTTCTTCATCTCAATGCTGTGTGTTTTAATCAACACATAATTTCTGTTTTGTTGTAATGCAAAACAGTTCTACTATGTTTCATTCGGTATTCTAGTAAATTACTAGGATTTAAGATTTGGGCACGTTAAACCGTCGGTCCTAGTTGCTATCGATAGATAGCAGTCGTTAAACCTTGTCGGAGGCCTTTTGGGCGGTTTGAAAACATCCGACAGCGGGTTGGCCACTAACCCGAATCTCCACCAATCCGCATTGGAGCAGCGTGGTGGAGTAAGCTCCAGGTCTCCCCTCAAAAAAAGGGGAGAGACTCGTGCCCAGCAGTGGGACTTATAACGGGTTGCCATTATCATTTATTTATTATTACTAGGACTGATTTTCAGCTTATATTCAATCTCAGCTCGTGTATCCTATGCTATGTAAATAGAATTGATACCACTACCGTAATATTTGACAAAATATTTCATCGATCCGGCGACGGCTAACACCTTACGTGAGGATCGCGATAACGCATCGCCAAACTTCCAACGTCTTATCCAGGATCAACACGAAACTGCTCCAATAACTTGGTATACATTCCGTTATAGCTTGATGGAATATCTGTATTACATTTTAGTTGATACACCTTTGTACTTGTAGTAGAAATCTCCGACTATGTACGTGTATTTCTTTTTGCAGCTCAATTTTTTCTTTAAGTCTATGGTTCGGTTACCGAAATAATTGTTAAGGTTAAAACAACTCTAACAATATTTTGGTGCAACCGAACCTTAATATTTAAAATTGGTACGGGAATCTGAGATCGTCTTCG